>JAUAME010000001.1:24015000-25437500 GCA_030820535.1 Quercus parvula
CGCTTTCCAAAAGTATAATTCAATTATGGAGTACCATTCAAAAAGTATAATATAAAGAAAGACTGCTCTTTTTGCTGGGTTAGAAAAGCTGCAAATAACATAGCTTTTTTTTAGAATGTGTTAGCTGTGTGGTCCTCGCATAATTCTCATGTTGGTGAAATAGACCCATGTATGGGCATTCAATTTTTGTCGATGAAATTGGGCTATATCATGCTTAATTTCATATAATAAAAAAAATCAAATATAATCTTACGTGAAGTATTTAAAAAAATGAGTATATAAAATAAAAAAATAAGTTATTATATTAAAATAAATTTTTATGAGTGATTTTTGTTCCCGTTGTATTAGAATCTAAGTATTTGTTTTAATAAAATCTATGCAGCCTTTATCCTTAAAAAAAAAAAAAAAAAAAATCTATGCAGCCTGCAGGTAAGGGTTGGGAACTTGGGAGTACTTAGATAATGTCCCCGTGGTCCAAAAGTATATACTATAATATAATAATTATAATCATAATAATATATATTTTTTTGGAGATAAAATATAGAATTATATTAGAGAATCAAAAGTATGTATACATGCACCTGGGGCATGGAGTAAGAACAGGCAAAAAGAGCCTCTCAACTTTGACCACGTTCTTCTTAAAAAAAACTAAAAGCTTTGACCACGTTTATTTTTTCTCTACGAAGTTGTAGTTGATTAAAAAAAAATTAAAAAAAAAAATTTTAAAAGAAGAAATTTTGACCACGTTTATTTATTCTCTATATTAGATAAAGTTGTAGTTGATAAAAAAAAAAAAAAAAAGTAACAATTACAAATTTTAATTTTTTCAAAAGATAAAATATTCTTAAATTTATGGTATCAATAACTATTGTGGAGGGACGAATTTCTCCCTTAGAAGGTATTATCCGTTTTGGGTGAAAATCTTTATGGATTTGCTCAATTCCACGTCGGGGAGAGACGCCTCTTACTCACAGTATATAAGCATGAGCTCACATGCGGGATGTACCCCTCATGCTTATATGCTGCAGGTGAGAGACGTCTCTCCCTAATGTGAGATTGAGCAAATTTGTGAGAGTCTTTACCAAAAGTGGACAATACCTTCTAAGGAAGAGGTTCGTCCCTTCACAGCCATAATTAATATTAAATTCAATATATATTTTTTAATTTATAATAATTTTGCAATTTATGCATTTGCCAATCACCAAAATACTTGAAAATGGAATAACGCCTTTTTTTTAAAAAAAATTATAATAATTTTTTAGTTTATGCATTTGTCGATCACCAAAATACTTGGAAATGGAATAAGGCCTATTATTTAAAAAAAGTTGAACAGATCCACACACTAGATAATGACTTTAACGCTGTCTCGGTATTCATTAATCCAAAAGAGCATAAAGTATTAGTTGGGCTATAAAAAAGAACACATCAACGCACAATTTTATGATTTTAATGCTATTTTAGTGTTCATATTTTGGTGATAGGTCTCAACACAGTCTTGGGTATATCAGTTGCTGACAAATGCATAGATCTCAAATTAAGGTGAATGAAAAGTGTTGACACTACTAAAAAAAATCCTTCCAAGTATACACGTAACACTTGCAAATTTGCAATTAGGATAGTTATTATTTTTACTTTTTAAACCCCATTATTTAGGACATGATAAAAATTAAATCATGATATTTCAAAAGTAACAAATTAAACTTTCAATCCATATTAAATCCCAAACAAAATAGAATTCCATTTAAATGACTAAGATTTAATTTTAATTTTTTTTTTTTTTGGAAACTATAGGATTTTTTTTTGAAGCTATTTTATGGTTTAATTTGTTACTTTGAAATTAGGATTAAATTTGTTATACTCCTAAATAATAATGTTTAACATGTGATTTTTCCCAAACTAATAGTGGACCATGGCCAAATTAGGGTGAGATATATATGAGTGAATTTCCTCCATTGTATTCATTTTTAGGAGTCTCCACCAACCATTAAATTTTTAATGTGTGATTGGTCATCTAATTCTAATAAATTTTATTTACTAAATTAAATAAGAAAGCCCTAAATTAAAATGTCGTTGGATGACATGTAAATGAACTGATCACATGTATAATCTATCATAAGATGACATGTGATCTATCCTAAAATGACTTGTAAAATAACATGTATAATCTATCCTAAGATAACATGTAAATACACAGACATGTGAACCATTTATTCTATAATCAAGATAAAAAGAAAAAAAAAAGGTCTAACTAAACATGTGATGGCATGACATATTCTAGGAAGGTAAGTTGCGTTCTTGAATTAAATATAACTAATCTCACTCCAAAGCATAGCCTAACAAATGCAATTTTGCAATTCCTTCTCTCAAATATTTTATCTCATGCAAAAAGACACCCCAAAAAAAAAATAATAATACAAGTTAAATTCCTCTAAAGTGTTAAAACAATGTCATTTGGCAAATATATTATTTTAAAGAAAAATGTGTTATTTTGGCACTAAATGAAACTGAAAATGCATATATGGCCTAAAGGGCCTTTGTTCAAAAAGTAATATAAAGAAATTTGAGGTTGAAAGCATAATTTTGGAAAAGTTTAGGGTTGAAATTGTAATTTTGAGAAAAATTGGGGTTGAAATTGTAATTTTGGGAAAATTTTGGGGTCAAAGATAAACTTTTGTGAAAAATCCAAGGTCAAAATGCAATTTTGGAAAATTTTAGGATAAAAAAATGCAATAATGAAAAAAAGGGCTGCATGTTAGTAATTAAAGAAAAATGTCTTTGCTAGTAGGCTTTTAATTATTGTGAAGAGTTTTGTAACTCAATGACGTTATCAAATTCTCCTTATACCGAAAAGAAAAAAAAATGTAAACTACATATTTGGTCCTTATCTTTTACATCATATTTCAATTTATTTCCTAATCTTTTAATTGTGTCAATTTGATCCCTAAACTTTCAGTGTCGTGTCAATTTAGTCCATATTATTATCTCTTGGATGGAAAAGCCTGATGTGTCAAACGACTTAAATAATATTAAAAAAAAATTGCCACATCATTTGCTACCTGTCAAATCTTTTTAAAAAAAAAACTCAAATCAAATCTTTGCTTATTTTGTTTGATAGAAGTTATAGAACCATACACACCCAAAAAAAAAAAAAAAACCCTCACTAAGTAAGGGCTAAAAGGATCTGAGGTTACCTTAAGAGTTTTCATAGAAGGGTCAAATTGGTGAACTAGATATGGTGAATGAAATTGGGGCTCTCTATCTCCTTCTACCCAAAAATTTGCACAATTAAAAGGGAACCTTAAGGATGAACGAAAAGAAAAACAAAAATATAAAATTTTTGTTAATAAATGGTTGACAAAAAAAAAATTTTGGCAATTTCCTGTGGAGATTTTTTTTTTTTTTTTTGGAGAAACCCAACCGAAGAGATGATAAATGATTATTTTTGGGATTTTATGAATTTATGGCTAGTTAGAAGGCACTTTAGAAGAGTATTGATCTTGGCCCAGGTAAATGTTAAAGCTGGTAAAGCTCCATAATTTCTGCCATAGACAAATCGCGACAAAGACCAAACTTAGATTACCAAAAAAATTTAATCATCTCCTTGTAGGGTCTCTCACCTTTCTCTAAAGAGGACCAAAATGTGAAGAAACTAAGAAACGTGAAGAACTTGTGACTTAGGGATTTTTTTTTTTTTTTTTTTGTTGATAGACGTGAGTTAGGGATTTTGATCCCAAAAGTTACTCTTGTTGTTGTTGTTGTTGTTTTTTTTTTTTTTTTTCTAATTTAAAATTATGTTGATAAGTTAGTCTAGGTGGCAATTGATGTGACAAATTTTTATTTATTTATTGACAAAAATCCAAAACTAACCCTCTAACTTTCAACTTTTTTCATTTCAGTTCTCTAATTTTCAGTTTTGTCATTTCAGTCATTTCACAATCAATTTTTGTCAATGCAGGATTCCGTTAAACCCCAGTTATGTCTTGTCGTTAATTGAGTCAAAACGGAGTTGTTTTGGCTCTTTTTTAAAAAAAAAAAAAAATTTGGAATTAAAAGAAAATTAAAAAAAAAACTAATATTAAAAAAAAACATTTAATATCCATAATTCCATCAAGGGTTAAGATTCACGACATGTCATCATCTCCATCTACTCACTTCACTTGCTCTTCCTTCAAAGACCTACCTGGCCTCTGATTAGTTGGTTCAGTTCGCCTTTGCCTCATGCTCTCAATATGATCCATCCTAACCATTGTAGGTAGCAAATTTATCCAAAAACTTTACCTGTAATCAATTTGATCTTAATGGCATTGCTGCCAAAGAAAAAATAAATAAAAGACCTTAGAGGAGGAAATGCTCATGATACAGTATGTTTAAATATGATGGGTTTTGGCTTGGACGGAACAAATGTCTTCCATGACTGAGCCGCCATCTTAGTTAACCCCTCCTTACCCATAACTGGGATTTAACGGAATCCTACATTGATAAAAATTAAAAGTTAAAGGATTGAAATGACAAAACTGAAAGTCAGATGATTGAAATGAAAAAAAAAAAAAAAAAACTGAGAGTTAGAGGGTTAGTTTTAGATTTTTGCCTTATTTATTTAAGCTGTTTGACATGTCAGACTATTTCATTTAAGAGATAACGACAGAGACTAAATTGATACAATATTGAAAGGCTAAGAATCAAATTGACACGATTGAAAGGCTAATGACTAAATTAAAATATAGTGTAAAAGATAAGAACCAAATTCGTAGTAAAAAAAAAAAAAACAAAAAAAGAAAAAAGTTAAAAAGAGTTCAAATCCCTTTTCATCACTTATTGTAAGGAAAAACAAAATGAAGGCCCATTATTGAGGATATTGCAACTACATACCCCTCTTTGCAAGTTTCATAGCCTAGTCAAGTCAGCCTCTAAGATCCACAACTGTTTGATCCTTGATCTTGGGTTTCTTTGGCGTCTTTCTCACAAGCCCATTATCTCCTAATCTTTTTCTCTCTTTAGTACAAAAGAAACAAATTCTGTAAACTTAACCAAAACAATCGCTCTATTTGAATAAAACAGTACCAAAAATCCCTCTGAAGTCTACAACTTACAAGCCCATTTGGAAAGTGGAAACTCTTTTTTATCCCTTTCTCTCCAAAAAAAGCAGTATGAAACGAAAACGGGGTCATCATAAACCCCAAAACCCAAGCACAGCAACATCACCAAACGACATCGTTCCAATCCCAACCACCGAACCCGGTACCACCGACCCAAACAACCCCTCATCCTCCCCCACCAGAGGGCGCGGCGGTGGGGCCCGTCCGCGCAAGAACCCGCGCCCAAACATAGCGGCTTCACCCGAACGCCGCGGCTCAAGGCACGCTGACCAAAACGGCGACTTCACCCACTCTACGACGACCAATACAGCAGCAACAGCGATAGCTGCTGCGACGTCGGACGCGGTTGGCGTTTCGGAGACGGTGGTCAAGGTGGTGCCTTCGATGGACGCGGTGGTGAAGGTGTTTTGCGTTCACACGGAGCCGAATTTCTCGCTGATGTGGCAGAGGAAGAGGCAGTACAGCTCGAGTAGCAGTGGGTTTATCATCGGAGGAAGGAGAGTCTTGACCAATGCGCATTCTGTGGAGCACCATACCCAGGTGAAGTTGAAGAAGCGGGGTTCGGATACCAAGTACTTGGCTACTGTGTTGGCTATTGGGACTGAATGTGATATTGGTATGGGATACATTTTGTGCCTTTTTTTTGTGTGTGGCTGTTTTGAGCAGATTTTGTTATCTGGGTTTTGGTGAAAATTGTTTGGTTTTCGTTTTTCTTTGAGTTTTTGCAAATAAAGGGTTAGTGTGTATGGGAATTATTGTGATGTTGGTTTAGTTTGAGCTAATTTGGTATCGGGGTTTTGAGGAAATGTTTGGCTTTGCATCCAGTTAGTGCAAATGAAAGGGAGAGTGTTTTTGGGACTGAATGTGAAATTGGTTTGGGAAAGATTGGTTTTATAGTTAATTTGAACTAATTTGGTATCTGGGTTTTTTTGGAAATGTTTGGCTTTGCATCCAGTTAGTGCAAATGAAAGGGTTAGTGTGTATGGGACCAAATATGTTGTTGGTATGAGAAAGTTTGGTTTTGTAGTTAGTTTGAGCTAATTCGGTATTTGGGTTTTGGAAAATTGTTTGGCATTGCATCGAGTTTTTTTGCAATTAAAGGGTTAATGTGTAAGGAATTGAATGTGATGTTGTTATGGGAAGGTTTGGTTTTTTAGGTAGTTTGAGCTTATTTGGTATCTGAGATTGGTGAAGAATGTTTTTCTTTTCATCTAGTTTTTTCAAATGAAGAGTTTAGTTTTTGGGACTGAATGTGATATTGTTATGGGAAAGTTTGGGGTTTTTATTTTTTGAGCCAATTTGGTATCTGGGTTTGGTGAAAAATGTTGGGCTTTCCATTCAGTTTTGCAAGTAGAGGGTTGGTGTGTTTGGGACTGAATGTGAGATTGGTACGCGAATGGTTTTTTTTTTTTGCTTAGTTTGAGCTAATTTGGTATCTGGGTTTTCTGAAGGGTTTGTGTGATTGGGAATGAATGTGATGTTGGTATGAGAAGGTTTGGTTTTTTAATTAGTTAGAGCTAATTTGGTGTCTGGTTTTTTGGGAAAATGCATGGCCTTTAAGTTTTCCATTCGATTGTTGCAAGCCAAAGGTTAGTGTTTGGGATTGAATGTGTTAATGGTATGAGAAAGTTTGGTTTTGAAGTTAGTCTGAGGCGATTTAGTATCCGAGTATAGTGAGAAACTGAGAATGTTTGGATTTTTAGCATTTATGTTTTGTTGTTGCAAACAAAGGGTCGGTGTGTTTAAGACATAATGAGATATTGGTATGGAAAAGTTTGTTTTTTAGTTAGTTTGAACTAATTCGGTATCTGGTTTTATGCAAATGGTTGTCTTTTTAAGCTTTCCATTCAATTTTTGCAAACAAAGGGATAGTGTGTATGGGTGTGAAGTTGCTTTTATTGAGAAACATGACTACATACGTGATGGCTTTTGATGAATTGGATTGGGAAGAAAGTGCCAATGGCTTAAAACTAAATGTGTAGATTGTTGGGTGACATGAAGGGTTAGTTCTTGGGTTGCAATAGTACCAATAGAAATCTAAATAGTAATTAATCAAAGATAGAAAGGGAAAAAAATGAAGAAGAAGAAGAATTATTAAATATGGTTTTATCAACTCAAATATCTTTTACTTATCCAACCAGATATCTTGTAGTTATTATATGTAATTGATAAAATTTCTTAAAAGTTGTATAAAAATATTGAAGAAATCGTAATTTGCATGTATGATGAAATGAATTTGTACAAGATGCTGGTGTGCTCCAAAATAGAAGAGAAAGAACATGTTGATGATTCATCAATTTATGGTTCTACAGTCACGTGCAATCCTAATGTCTTGTTTAATTCTAGTTCATCTTTAGAAATAGTATTAACAACTCAGCAAAAGATATAGTTCCAATTCATGTATATATAATCCAAAGGGATCTTTCCTACCTCTGTTTTGCAATGCCTCAGCGTTGCTGACAGTGAGTGATGATGAGTTTTGGGAAGGAGTTTCACCTGTGGAGTTTGGAGATCTGCCTGCACTCCAAGATGCTGTAACTGTAGTGGGCTACCCAATTGGAGGTGACACAATCTCTGTGACTAGTGGTGTAGTGTCACGCATTGAGATACTGTCTTATGTTCATGGATCAACAGAACTTCTCGGACTCCAGGTTATAGAATTTTGATCTTATCTTCCGTTAAGACTTACTGTTTCTTATCATATATTACTTGTTTATTGACAAATTTTTTGTTGTCCCTCGTCTCTGACATGCTTTTTCCCAGATAGATGCTGCAATAAACTCTGGAAATTCTGGTGGGCCAGCTTTTAACGATAAGGGAAAGTGTGTGGGTATTGCATTTCAGTCTCTTAAGCATGAAGATGTGGAGAACATTGGTTATGTCATACCAACACCAGTTATTGAGCACTTCATTAAAGATTATGAGAAGAACGGGGCATATACAGGTATGTTAAGAGTGTAGTTCTACTTTTTTCAACCCTCGTTCCCCTGAAAATAGAAGACCCAGAATAATATAATAAAGAAGAAAGTCAGTGCAGATATATTATTTATAACCTTTTAGAGCTTATGTATCTATATATTGTCCTCTCTTGCACATCTGATCAGCAATTGTAGAATAGGGAGAATAGCTGAATGTTGAGGTTGTTTGTTTGTTAGAATAATTGTCTTGATTTTCACATCCTTTGTATAATCTTATGTTCATTTGAAATCTGTCAGGGTTCCCAATTCTTGGAGTTGAGTGGCAGAAGATGGAAAATCCTGATCTACGCATAGCAATGGGGATGGAATCTGATCAGAAGGGTGTCCGTATCAGAAGAATTGAACCTACAGCTCCTGAATCTCAGGTTCTGAAGCCATCTGATGTTATCCTTAGCTTTGATGGGATTAATATTGCTAATGACGGAACAGGTAACAAATCCCCCCCAACAACAAACACACACACACACACCTGTTGGTAATTATTTAAGCTCAAAAGTTTGTTGCTACTACCATGTACTGTATGTTTTTCATGTGTAAGTGATCAGTCTTAAGAAACATTTACTCCGAGGAATGATTAACTTACTATGATATCCTTCTATAAAATCTCGTATAAGTTGACATTTTTAAAAGTATTTCTGCGTGTTTAACATTTATTTATGGTCATTTGGAGACAAGACTTATGTGGGTGTCAAAAGAGTGGCACCTATAAAAAGTGAATGAGATCTAATTCAAAAAGCACCTCTTCCACTTGTTGGAGCAAGGTGAAGGGTGAGATTGTGGGTTCAAGATCCATTGGGTATTTGAGTGTGTTTAACTTACCAGTAGAAAAGTGACTCCTGTCATGAATTTTTTCTCTTGTAAGTTGGAGATGCTAATGCTTAATAGGTAAAATAGGAAGCATGTGTAATTAAGAGGTTGATTGTTGGCAGCCATAGAAAGTAGACTTTTTTTGGATAAGTGAAAAACAGAAGAAGAATTTGAACATTGGCAGAAGCTTAGCTTCAGCCCATGGCTAAACAAGGGCAGCTGATTGAGATGCTTCTCAACTGTGGAGTCTTCTGATTAAATTAAATGCTACTCATAGATCTGAGGATGACTGAGAAAGAAAGTGCATTATTGAGTTGTTAGTCAGAGAAAGTAACAGTTTCTATTCTCTACAAAAAAACTCCTGTACTTGATCCCTGATGATTGTGTTAAAGTGCAGATGATAATAAGATTTGAAGCTTGTCTGAAGTGCTTTTGTACCTCATGCTCTCTTGTATAAGGGTCATCTGGAGGTGGTGTGGTCACTCCTTTGTAGATAATTGTCATTCTCTTTAGTGTGGCCCAAAATTTTTCAATGAACCAAGACTTTCCATGAATTACTGAAGATTTTGTTTTGAATTTGATAAGTCTCTTGTAAAGACCTATGACCTTCCATGAGTCACAGAAGGGTTTTTTTTTTTTGAATTTAATAGTCTCTTGGAAAGACCTATTAACTCTTGCTTTTTTCCTCTTTTTAGTTCCATTCAGGCAAGGAGAGCGCATTGGTTTTAGTTATCTTGTATCTCAGAAATACACTGGGGATTATGCCTTGGTAAAAGTTCTCCGTGATTCCAAGGTACTTGAATTCAACATAAAGCTCACTACTCACAAGCGGCTCATCCCAGCACACATCAGGGGCAGACCTCCTTCTTATTACATTATTGCTGGATTTGTTTTTACCTCTGTATCTGTTCCATATCTGCGTTCTGAGGTGTGTATTTAAGCTCACTACATTATTGCTTTCTCTCTCTTTTCTTTTTTCTCTATTTCTTTTCTCTTTGTTAATTTCTGAGTTGCTTTATCAGAGAATTCATTGAATCATTCTTTGGTTATAAATGCATTTGGATGCACTTGTGTGTTCTTTACTTTTGTTTGTCCAATACTTTCTGCTTGATGGGGCTCTAAAACTTACGTTCATAGGTTAGATAGTTTGAGAAGCATGAGCTGCTCAGTTTTATAATGAGATTGGATTCTGTAATAGTGTACAGTATCAACTATATAAATGGTCATAATGAAATCATCAGCAGTGTTGCCCACATTGTGATCCTTTTATGTTTTGATTCCTCCTTCCACTCTTTGCTCTGCTAATTTATCCTCTGTTAGCATTTTTTAAGATTTTGGAATCCGTTTGTTCTGCTGTTCAGTAGAGTTGCATCCTTATGTGGATGTGCAACCCTATTCCTAGGTAACAAGTGAATTGCTGAAAATTCAACCTGATGTTGTTAGGTTAAATTTGTCTGCCTAGTCATATCAGGTGCAATGTTCAGCTGATCAGAACTGGTGTCACTGTGGCACTTAGGGATGTGCTTGCAATTGCTAGTGTGCCCCATGTAACTCAAAAAGTGTAATAGGGCATATATTAACCATCCATTTTAGGAAAATTTTTATGGGAGATTGAAAAAACTGTCATATCAGTTAGTTACTTTTTCATTTTTCCACAAAAAATTTCCTGAAATGGTTTACTAACATATGCCCTACATTAGTAAAACCCAATACAAAACTGTGTCCCCTGTCAAATTAACATACTGATTGCGGAAGGGATGCAGAGACACTATAGAAGCTGAGGTCCTATTTTCTCCTGTTCTGTGTTGCACATTGTGTGAATCATGTATGCTGTGAATATTGAATAATTTATGTATTTACTTTTGAAAAATTGCCGTATCCTTTGTCTATAGAATAACATTATATTTTCTTATTTAAAAAGAAGAAGAAGAAGAAGAAGAAAAAGAAGATAAGATAAAGTTCTCTTGGTTAATGAGCTATGTATAAAGTTTTAAGGGTGTGAAACCTATTTATGATTCCCTAATGCAGATGTGAGATCCTAACATAGTAAATTCTATGCTTCTGCCTATAAGAGGGATTTTTATGTTAATTCTTAACTCTTGTTTTTTATTTTATTTTTGCTCATCTCCAGTATGGAAAGGATTATGAATTTGATGCTCCAGTCAAACTGCTGGACAAGCATCTGCACGCAATGGCTGAATCAGTAGATGAACAACTCGTTGTTATTTCTCAGGTTTCTCTTTTAGTCTCTCTCATTGTCATTCCCATGACATTTCATTTCGTTTTCACCATATTGGTGCAAGATTTTGTTTATCTGGAACTCATTGCTTTTTTCCTCAAAATTTGTGCTAGGTTCTTGTTGCTGACATTAATATTGGGTATGAGGATATCGTTAATACTCAGGTCAGGAAATATGTGTATAACAGTTGTTAACATATCTGAAATGACATAAAGTGCACTTGCTAACATCTTTCTTTTGTATTTGTAGGTTCATGCTTTCAATGGTAAACCTGTGAAGAATCTTAAGAGCTTGGCAAGCATGGTTGAGAGCTGCGAGGAAGAATATCTCAAGTTTGAACTAGAGTACCAACAGGTTCTCTCTCTCTCTCTCTCTCTCTCACACACACACACACACACACACACACACGTGTGCGTGCATTCTCTTAACCATGGCAAGTCTTAAACTTTGTACAGATAGTTGTCCTACAGACCAAGACTGCCAAGGCTGCAACTTTAGATATTCTGGCAACACATTGCATACCTTCTGCCATGTCTGATGACCTCAAGATTGACTCAAGATTGTAGGGAGAAGGCACAGAAGATTACCCTGCCTTAGCCTTAGCTATCCTCATAATTCATTGTTTGATTGACCCCCCGGATCTGACGGAATTCTTATTGTAACGTTTAAGTCTAATTAATGGGGTTGAGATTTTTCATTTATATTTATATTTATATTCACACCTTTTGTTTTAATGAATAGAACAAAGTAGGGAGGATGTGAAGGTTGGTTTTCACTGTCCACAAACATCTTATGATTTTCAGTTGTTAATTTTAACCCCCAAGATAGAAACTTTTCGAAAATATCTTCCATGTAATTTGTATCACTGGCAAAGTTATAAGAACAGTGCATATCACCCCCTTTTTGGTGGGTTTTTGATTATCTTCATATTACTTCCATATTTATAATGTATTGATTAGTGCACTAAACCTTCATTATGGTGGAGTTGACTTATCTTTCTTGACCATTTTAATACTTGTAAATGCAGCGTGAATAATTTCTGAACCTTTCATTCTCTTGTAGATAGAATCTACTGCATGCATGTACTCGTGCTCATGTACTTTGTGCTCTGGGTGAATGCACATTACACACGCATATATGCACAGTTCAAGTCCCATCAAATTCATAATAGTGTCGAGACAGGTGTTTGATTATCATGTACTGTTGACAATATCTTTAGTTAACATATTTGTTGACAAGTGAATATAAAATCTGCAGTTCTTAGTTCACCTCGCTTTCCTGGTAAATACAACCTTGGTGTTTGTCATAATTCTTGGACCCCAAATGCCAATCACTGAAGCTACATTTACATTTTACAGAGACTGCTGAGTGCTGACATTTACTGTGAGTTGGATGTTCTGTCATTTAACTTTGCTGATGGTACTAACATACGAGTCCAAATGGCTTTTCTTTAGAAATATTCCCTACATTATTAAATAAAAATAAATAAAAAAACGATACAGAGTGAGGCACATTTGATGTTTGCAGGTATGTGCTGTAAGCTGCTCTTTGTATGAATTTCATTGAGCCTGATCTTCTTTGATCCCTCAAAGTTGTGTATGTAATATAAGGTGTGCTCTGACTAGTGAACACAAGCAAATTCATATAATTCTCTATACTACAATTGGTTGCTGTACAATTTGTAGCATGCTTTGATACAATTGCTTACATTTAGCTTATACCTCTTGAGCTTTATAGCTCTGCAATAGAGGGGTCTTTTGGGTGGTAGATGGTGATTCCAGGCTACCAACTTCATGGTCCACACCAATCTCCTCTTTTGCTTTTCCCCACATCACAGTGTAGAAGCCGAAAGATATTATTGTTGCTCCAACAAGACTGCAGAGAAGAAAATGGAAAACTGATTAATGACAACAAACAGTGACCAAACTAGAGCATTGTATAGTTCTTTTCATTATTGAATTTTTTAATTTAAATAACCAAAGATGACAATAACTTCTCGTGTGATGTGGACCATTGTCTAGAGGGCATGCATTACACCCAAGAATAGTGCTGGCTTAGATCATTGATTTATTATATAGGCTTTTGATTAGTGGAATCATACATTATTGCCACTGAAGCTAATATAAGACAAGGAACAGAAAACATCTTTCCTAGCTTACTTTTGTTTGGTGGAAACATACATCATTGGTGCTGAAGCTTTTAAATAAGACAAGGAACAAAAAAGACATCTTCTAAGGAGGTTCAGAAAGGAATAATCTAAGATAGGTCGTTGAGATTAGCCACTGTCCAAGTCTCCCATAAAGGATAGAATGGATTTGCATCTTCTTAAGAATTAGATTTTTCTTTCTTTGGGATTAGCTACCATCCAATAAGTCAAAGTTTCATCTAAAAAAGACCTTAATTACTATAATTAACATTCATCTTTTGCCCCAGCAGAGGGGGGAGGGTTGTGTTGGGAGTGAAAATCTTTATTCTATACCTGCCAAGATGGAGGGTGTCACTAAGGAACATAACACCCATGGCAACAGCAATGGCAATCGACAAGGGCTTGAACATTGCTACAAAGAGAGGTCCTTTCACGCGCAATGCCCACGCATGAACTGTGTTGTTTATGAATGATCCAAAAATTCCCTACACAAGAGAAATTCTCATTAAGACATTAAAGGAATGATGATAGACTGTTTTACTAATCACACTGTACCAATAGTCTCGTGCTAGTTTCTTACCGAGCACACAACCGAGACCAATGCTATATTTGGCCTCAATCTCCAAGCATTTGGATTTTTTTCTGTAATTAAACCTACAACTGCAGCTATGATGCTAACAGTTAGATTGTAAAAGAATATTACAGTAAGTTCATTTGGATACTCCTTCATAATTTGTGCCTGTAAAACAAATAGTACAAGCTTAAGATTTACTTTGTATCACTTCTCATCTAGTGCTAGACATTGAAAATATTTCTGAAATTGGGTTTTAGGTAATGGTAAAAATGATTTCACCTGAACAATGTACCATAGTGGAACCAGAATATATTCAGCTGTGAGTAGAATTCCACCAATTACCCAATTTGATTTTAGTGAGTTTAGAGGTTGATTAAGCGAAACCGATGATGTTTGAGCAATGACTATTGGAGGGCCTTTGTAGAGAGTCACTACAAATGCACCTGATATTGATATTATGGTGCCCAAGATTTTTGCTTGACTGCTTGTGCTTCTCAATGCTACCTTTTCCATCCTTTTGATGCCGCCCAAAATGAGAAAAAAAACAAAAAGTGTGAGAATAATAAAAGTAGTTAGTGGCCCACTTTGACAAGGATTTTGACTCAACTTTTCAAGTGATAAGACCATAGGCCAATAGGATGACAATTTCATTGAAATTGGTTTAGTGGTCATTATCATTAAACTATTCGGATTATTAAGAGATATATATATATATATATATATATATATATATATAATATTTTGAGCTACAATTATTAAGATATTTATCCAGGTCAAGAAACATTTTAACCACAAACAAAACTTTAATATTTTGTATGCTAACAGCTAAAAAAGAAATGAAAAAAAAAAAAAGTAAAAAACTGACCGCTAATCATCTTTCCTACACCCCCACATACAAGAGAAGTGAGAGTGAAAATTTTGTGCACGAATATGAGTCATACAAATTTTTTCAAAATTTCTTAAGATGATATCGTGTTTGGTATATAATAATTAATAAAAAAAAGTGCCAAAATAAATCTATGCAAACTTGATTTTTTTTTTATAAAAAAATATTAATTTATTTTAAGTGGAGAAGGGGATCCCAATCTTGTTTTGAATCAAATCACAATTTAAAAAAGTTTTAGGTCCTAAGATTTGGGGCAAACAAATTTAAAAAAACAAATTGTTTGTGGCAAACACTTCCGTGTCACTACAGCAAACAATTTTGTTTTCTTCTGGGCTGATTACATGACTTCGGCCACGAACTTTGAGTCTTTGTCCATAGTCCATACTCGATAGTCTAGGCCAATCTGAGGTTAACTTACACGTTACTCTCACCCATCCCAGGGGTTCTAATTTGACATTTTCTAAAAACTGCATTTTTATTTTTTACCAAAGATGTTTCTTTAGGCAACCCAAGAAAGGAATCTCTCAAAACATAGTTACATTACAGCGACCCTTGTTCCCTCTAACAAGTTGCAAAATTCAACAACACGTATCTCTCTTCAACTTTACCTTAAGATAAAGTTGGACAAAACAGGACAGTGATTGACACAAGGGAATTTTGGATAGGTTTTGTGCTCGTGTAACATCTACATACTGGGCAACACAACACAACACAAACCAAACCAAACCAAATCAAACTTTGGCTTGTTTGGTACTTGTTTAAAAACTAAAAATTATTGTTTGAAAATATTTGTGAAAATATACATGTGAAAATTCATAAGTAAAAAAGTGCATAAAAATAAATATAATTGTTTAAAAACAGAAAATAATTGATTAAAAATAAAAACCAAACACCAATATTTGCGCCATTTGATTTTGATGTATAAGACATGTGGAAGGTACTTTTGTAATGATGGCAAGTGAAAGTTGGAAAAAGTTTATTAAAAAAAAAAAAAAAAAAACCTGAAAATGATGGCAAGTATGAAGGTAAAGGCTGGCACCAAGTTGCTGATGGCTGAAGCTAGTGTTGGAGAACTGTAATTGATGCCTGTATATCCCATGATCTGAGATGAACTCCTGTCTCAGACCAAATTTAACACAAAAATTGAAACAACAACAATCAGAAATTTCTTGGGTTTCTTACTTCTTATACTGACATCAACAAAAATAAGCTAAACTCATCCACAAAAGAAAAGAATTGTAAATCCAAAAACTGTACCCTATGATTCCAAGAAGAACAATTTTGGACATTATGGAAAAGTTAAGGGGAGGAAGCACCCTTGATCTGCAAAAACATATGAAAAGGAGCATGGAAATTTAACAATTAGACCATGTCGAATTTTGTTGAACTTTGTAACACTTCTAATAGTAGAAGATGAGAAAAAGAGGGAGACCTTCCGGAGAAAAAGGGTGCAGGAAAGAGAAGAAGAGCAGCAATAGCATAAGCATAGACAACAAAGACATGGTAGCTCATCCCTTGTAAAGTGGCGGCCTTGAACAGAGTGTTTAACCCAACGTTGATACACTCCATTGTCACCATGGCTGTGAAGGGCCACACATCTTTGTAACAATACCTCCCTCTCATCTCTCTCTCAATTGCACACGCACAAAGACAGAATCACAGACTGAGAGTGAGGCAAGAAGAGATAAAGTTTTTTCCCAAGTTCTTAAGGCTTTCCAGTAAGGAATACCATGGGAGGGACCGTGCTTATAGACAAAGGAAACTATGAAAGGTGGGACTGGGACAGTCCTATTTTGGTTAAGGCTGACTTGACAATGAGTAAGGAAAACGTAGTATACTATTATTATTGGCTTGTTTAGTGCTTTAAGAAAAGTAATGGGGGAAAAAAAAAAAAAAACTGAATTTGGAAAAAATTAACAAGAGAAGAAGATGAAGGCTATTTTTTCATTTTAAAATAATATTTTAGAAATTAAAATAAACGAAAAAAATAAATTAGAAAAAAAGAAGAAGATAAAAGCTATTTTTTTTCATTTTTAAAAAAATTCCCTTTTAAATTATTTTTATGAATAAGTCTGAGAACATAATACTTTTCAGTTTTCAATGCTTTTTTTTTTTTAAATATGTACAAAAAATGGGTAAAAGGGATAATCTGAATTGACGTTTCACCTTGATGTGATCATAATGACACTTTACTTGCTAGGTTTTGGCTTACAAGAACAGAATATCCGAATGAGCCACAACTGTATATCTAACTTCATCGAGGACACTGGTGTCCTTGATGGAGCTGGATTAACATAATATGTTATGATTGATGTATAATAAAAACATTGTATTATGATATCGACATATGTTTTCCTTTAATTATTAATTTTTAATGGATTTGTAAGTGATGATAGGATTCATTTAGCAAGATCAATGTTAATATATTTTGTTTAGGTTTAAGGTTTTATTTTTAGGTATTACTCAATTTATTTTTTAAAACCTAATAAAAATAGACTATAATAATAATTACAATAAGTATTATTTGGGTAACATTGAAGTGTGAAAAGAATCTTTCGCATAATAATTTAGCATGTCAATTTCTTTCATGTGACATCATCTAAAAGTAGTTATGCATTATTAGTGCATGTGCGTCACTAAACAAACAATTGCGTGTAGCTCCAGCTAAATTTGTAGCATCTATTTCAATGATTTTTTTTTATTATTATTATTATTTTTACAACATATCTATTCTGTCCCCTTGGGTAATTTAGGTATACACAAACTAAAGAAACAAACAAGAGGGAGTTATCCATGCAACAAAACTCGGTTTTACAAATCTGACCGGATGTGCTTGTTTTGGAATAGGCTAATTATTGTTTTACACTTTTAGATGTGAAATGTTTTACATAATGATCAGACATTTAGATCAATTTAAGGTTAGATATGAGATATTCATATTTTACACATGTTATGAAAGAGTGTGGATACATGATCTGAAAGAGTGTGAACATTATTATTATTATTATTTTCTTTTTTTGAGAAAGGAGTGTGAACACTATTGAATGTAAAACAATCAAAGCCTTAAAAAGACTAAAAAATAAATTTAACAAATGACATTCAAATAAAGTATTTAATTATCTTTTAGTATTTTTAACGGAGACATTTAGGCAGGGATGGAGTCAAAACTTAGAGTTAGGGGCGGCAGTGTTGCTATTGGTTGTGTGTAGTGACTTCGATCTCTGGCTTTGTTGCTACTTAGTCGCTTAGTTGCTAGTTGTTTAAAATTTTTTAAAAGGTCAGGTTGTTTGTTTTAGATAAAATTGGTTGATTAAGCTTAATTTTTTTTTTTTTTTTTACTATTGGTAATTTTTGTTGTTGTACTAATTTTTTTGGACTTATATATATATTTTTTAAGATTTTAGACTTATAAATATTTTTTAACGGTCTTTAAAATGAGGAAAATGTTTGAATTACAAACTTTTATACAAATTGCTGATAACGTAAATGATAGGCTCACATGCGAATCAATAAGAATTTGCTACCTTAACAGTTTGTAAAAATGTTATAGAAAAATTTGTGACTATAAAAATACTCTTAAAAGAATCAATAATATTTTTAAGGGGGCAAAAGTGAAATTTTCTAAAATAAAATTGTTAAAATTAGTACCAATATATATAATAATATTTAAAAAAAAAATTGGGGAGAGGAGTGGGGGGGAATTGCCACCAAGTCCAACCATGGCTCTGTCCATGCATTTAGGGTTTAAATCTTGCTTCACGAATATTGAATTAAAAAAAAAAAGTATTCAGTTATGTTAACCCAAAACCAACCTGATAGAGCTAGATTCTTAAAAAAAGAAAAAAAGAAAAAAAAGCATGACTAGAGCCTACACCCGACTCAAGGTTCATTTTACAAAAATTAAGGGTTTTTTTTTTTTTTTTAATTTTAATTTTTTTTTATATAAATAAGAATATATTATTAGAAAGAAAGAGGAGTGGAATGCCTCTGTCCATCTCCATTCTCAGGGACAAAGACCCAGAGATGGTTAGGACTTAAGAGCCCATCCCTATTACAAAAAATAGTTCACTTAACAAGATTATGGGTAAAAAAAATTTAAATGTGTGCATACATAAAAAAAAAAAAAAATCCCAATACAAAAAATGACTCATATTAGAAATTAGATATAAGCTTAGCTAAAAAGGTGTCGAGCTTAGAAGAAGAGGCAGAAGGGCTTTGCATTGCATTAATCAGTATTTTAGAATCTCCTTAAGAAACTGTAAGGTGAGTTGCTTGGGATTCTACAAGAAGAGGGTCAAGAGAAGGGAGGATTTTTGAACTTGCATACTCTATTTCACCTATGTGTTAGTAATCGACTTTTGGTAATCATTTATATACTTTAAGATTGATTGTGTAAACGCTAAATATACTGTAAAAAATTTTCATGATCCAAATTTACAAATAAATTTAGATGATATAAATTATATTATAAATAGTATTATTTAGATATATCATACTTATCATGGAATGAATATTATAATTTTTTTTTTAAAATACAATAAATTGAATAATTCTTGTTTTAGTTTAACTCAAAATTATTAAGTAGAATAAACTATTAAATGTTATCTATTTTATAAGGAAAATTGCACTTTATCCACCTGTGGTTTGACCTATTTTAAAAGTATCCACCTGTGGTTTAAAAGTTATCACTTAACCCACTTGAGGTAACCTCCATTAGACACCTGTTACCCACCTCTATCCTTTTCGTTAAAAAATCTCCTTTACAATGTAAGCCACAATAGAAACAAAATTAAAAGCAACATATTAAAGAACAACTTCTCTCTCACCATCTTAGAAATCAAATCTTCAAACCCAAATCCCATATCGTGACCTGAATCTTGTTCAATCAACACAATAATTGGTTCCCTCTTGATGTATATACTACCAACAAAAAGGAACCCAGAAAACAACGGAAAACAAAAAGGAACTCATGTTTTTTTTTTTTTTTTTTTTTGATTGAAAGGAACCTAGAAGATTCTCCATCTTCTTTTGAAGCCATAGATAGAACAAATATGCCAAATCCTAACAACTCACAATAGGAAAAACCATTACACTCACAAATCCATTAAACCTACAAAATTTGAACCCCCCAACCATAAGGAAATTTAAACCAACCCAGAAAATTCGAACCCATAAATCCATTAACCCCAGAAAATTTGAATCCACCACTTTTTGCTGCTTCGATCTCAGCTGATCTTGACAATCAGGTTGCTCTATTGCTCAGCCGATCTCACGATTTCATTTTTCTTGTTTCTTTGTTTTCGCTTCCCGATATGGGGTTTTAGGCGATGGCTAACAGCGGTGGTGGTGTTGGAGGTGGTAGTTTGGTGAGGCTATGATTTGATGGTTCAGTGAGTTGGCTGTGGTGTTGGATATGTTAGATTGTTGGGAATTTTTTTTTTTTTTTTTTGCTGGGTTTTTCTTGTTTCTTTGTTTTTGCATCCTGATCTGGGGTTTTGGGTGGTGGCTAACAGCGGTGGTGGTGTTGGAGGTGGTAGTTTGGTGATGCTATGATTTGATGGTTTAGTGAGTTGGTTGTGGTGTTGGATTTGCTAGATTGCTAGGTTTTTTTTTTTTTTTTGTTTGTTTGTTTTTTTTTTCTTTTACTTGCAAATTTGGATTTTTTTTTTTTTTAGAGAACCCAGCAAAAGAGAGAGGGTTAGAGTTTTAGAGAGAGGGTTTTTTTGCTTTCTCTACCCTCTTTCGTAAAACTTTGTGCTAATTATGTATATGAAAAATGATGAAACAAATTTTATCTTGACTTGTTTTTTGATATTTTTCTTTTATGTTTTATGTGAAGAAGAAGAAGGAGAGAAAGAGGAGAGAGACATAAAATATAATGAAAAAGACACATTTACCCCTATTTTTAACGGTGAAAAGGGAGATATGGGTTACAGAGGTCTAACGGAGGGCACCTTAGGTGGGTTAAGTGATACTTTTTAAAACATAGGTGGCTTAGTTAAAACTGGCCAAACCACAGGTGGGTTAACTGTAATTTCCCCTATTTTATAAGAGCGAAATTTGATATACTACAAATTTTATTGTATAAATCTTACAAACTGATGTGTTAAATTTTAAATAAAAAATAATAAAGTAATTAATTTTCCCTTTTTTTTTTTAATGGGAAAATTAATGGTATAGTATCTTTAATAAAGAGGGAAGAGGGGGGGGGGGGGGGGACCTTGGATTTTGGATGGGGAGAGAGGGGAGAGAAAATGACAAGTTACGTAACTTGTGCCATGGCCATGCTTGGAAGTTTTTCAAATGAGGAAAGTCAAAAGATTTGAAGTGATTCTATCTCCTTTTTAAAAATCCCTTCTTTTTAGTTCTTAATATTTTTTTACAAGGATAAATTTAGAGGGAGAGGATACCAAGTTGAATATATATATTTTTAATATTCTATTTTTTTACCAATACAAATTTATATAATTACTAATGTAAGGACACAATTTGATTCTTAAGCCCAAAAAGTAAAAGGATCTGAGCCCAAAGAGCTCAATACAATGAATTTGTAGAGAGTGTGTTAGAAAATTAGGCTCTAATGAGTTGGGTGACAATTATAATGGATCCAGATCACTATAAAGTAAAGATAGACTGATTTTATCTAAAGAAAATCATCTTCAGCACAATTCGAGGAGATGAATTCATATATATATATATATATATATATATATATATTTCTTGAAGTTGGTTACAAGCACAATTCTTGTTGTTACAATATTTTTCTCTTAATTCTCCGATCCCCTTCCCTTAGGGTCTTCTTTCTATTTTATACTATTTTCCTTTTTTCGTCTCTACCCTCTACATGTAGATTAGATTGTTAGTGTTAATTCTTATCCCATCAGCACTTTCTTCAAGTCTTTGGTGAGTAGTTGTAAGGCTGAAAATTACTGTTTAGGTATCACTTCCTCATTAATGAAGCCAATGATTTAGTTACAGAATATTCAATGCGGTGGTAATAGCTTTCTTTTAGATATTATATAGCTTCCCTCTGTCTTGTGCTTCTAGGATGCTTGTCCTTATCAACATAACCTCCTAGAATGTTGTCCTGGATGGCAGACCACACCGTCGATTCTCAGCTTTACTCAGCTGAGGAGAAATTTATCCTCGGACCACTTTCTTGGACCCTTATGACCAAACCTCACATCTTTATTTACTAACATGGACTCTCATAATAGTGTTTTGCCCGTCCTCGGATTATTTAATGTCCTCAGATTAGGCCCTCAGCTCAATATATATTTAAATACATACTACTGGGCCTATCACCCTAACAACTAATAATCCACAAAAATATTAAACACATATATTTGTCAATATATGATATTTTAACCAAATTTTAATATAAAAAAAACTAAATAAATTGGTGCCAAATGGAATATAGTCCGCCTTTGGAGGGACAGATCACATTGAAAATAAAATGGAATTTGAGGGATGAAGTGGAAAAGACTAAAATTTGAAGGATGAAGATAAAAAGGGAATAAAATTTGTAATTGGGCCATAAAAAAAATGATAGCAAAACATGTTATAGCTCCTCGTATTAAATTCCGAGAAGAACGTGGCACGCACACTCTTATTAGTTATTATGCAGGGAAAGAGGGGCCGATTAGACTAAGGAACGCACTATCTCTTGTATTGTCCGCAGTGTGGGACACCATCCTTTCTCCTTTCTCCATGACTTGGACTCTTTTGCAAGAACTATTTTAAAATGGTCTAATTTTTTTTTTTTTTATTACACTTTTTTGGAGTGTTTGTGACTATCCTTAAATATGGGTAAGCAGACATTGTACTAGCAGACTAGCAGATCTTTAAATATATATATATATATATATATATATATATATATATATAAAACAAAGTGTGCATTTGATTACAATGAAAAATTAAAATTATTTCATTTTTCAGTTTATTTTTATTACTATTTATGGGTCTTATTGTATTTTTTGCACTATTCATGAGCTCTACTGTATTATTTCAACTAATTTTTACTTCTATCTACAGTATTTTCAGAAATAATTTTTTAATTTCAACAAAATAAGCGGTATTCATTGTATATTTTAGTGGTTTGGCGAAAACAATATCTTCTTTCTATTTAATACGTTGGCTGACATTTACGTAGCACCCGTTTTTTTTTGTTTTTTTAATTTTTATTATTTTAGCATCCTTACATGTATATTTTTTGATATAGCGAATAAATCCAATAATCAATCGATATAGTAATAGTATTATTATTATTATTATTATTATTATTTTGTTTTTGTTTTTTTATACAGTTTTGTAATCATTATATACACACACATATATAATTGATGTTTTGATAATACTTTAATAATATATACAGATACATATTAAGATATTGGCTGATTGTTCAAACAATATTATAACTCATGTCATGCAGCGTCAAGAATAGTTGGAAGTGGACCAAAATGGATCAAAGTGATTTGAATGGACTAAATTGGACCAAATGGAACAAAGTGGACTGAATAAGAACAAGGTGAATTGAATAGGACTGAATAAGAATGAATGGATAGGTTAGGACCAAAGTGAACAGAATGGACTGAAAGAGACCAAAGTGGACCGAATAGAACCGAAATGGATAGACTTGACCGAAGTGGACCGAACAGAATTAGTGTGAACTGATAGGACAGAAATGGACTGAATAGAACCAAGGGTGGACAAAGTGGATCGAATAGGACTGAAGCAGACCAAAGTGGACAGAATGGACCGAATAAGACCAAATAGAACAAAAGTGGATAGAATAGACTGAATAAGACCAAAGTGGACCGAATAGAACTAAAGTAGAAAAAATAGACTGAATAGACCAATATGAATCAAATAAGACCGAAGTGGACAGAATAGGATCAATGTGGACTAAATGGACTGAAGTGGACTGAATAAGACCAAGTGGACTAAATAGAACTTTAGTGAATAGAATTGACTAAATAGAACGGAATGGACCGATTAGGACCGTAAGGACTGAATAGGACCAAAGTGGACATAATGGACCGAATAGAACCTGTGTGGACCAAATAAGAATTTTGAATATTTATCATTTTTATTGCATTTTTAGGGCTCATATTTCTAATTTCTAATGTCTATTATCTTTGTATTTTTTAACTCAAAACTAAAGAGTTTATCCAAAATATAATAAAATTTCATACTTTTCAACCCAAAAATTAAGAAAAAAAGAAAAAGAAATTTTAAGCTAAACTTGAAAAGACAATCTACAAAAAGAATCAATTTAAGGCTCAATTAGTCTATAATGGATTGAAGGTGACCGAAATGGATCGAATAGGACTAAAATAAACCTAATTGGACCGAATAGAAATTGTTTTATTTATAAAGAGAACAAATTATCTTCAACAAATTTTAGAGAAAAAAATTATACATTACATTACATTATAAAATAATCATCTATTTTGCGACTAGTTGTTAGAACTATCGAATATATCAAAAAATAATCGTTTACATGACAGTGGGTTCAGTTTAATTAGGAAAACAAACGGGGTTCATTTTAGGATAATTTCATCTAACATTATTATACAATGTACAGCACAGGTTTATGCATAGGAACAATTTTAATAGTTTGCTGCATGCTAGTTTCGGATCTTGTCAAATTGTCAAACCTTTTGCAGAGGTTTGTGTTTCTCTGAATTAGTATAGACAGCAACAAATCTGAAAATAATTTAGGGGGAGCTCTGACCCGAGAGAAGAAATTCAAGTCTAGTGAGCTAGTACACGTGGAAATGGAACCAAAGCACCTTAATTTGGTCTATGCAGCAGTGCCATTGTTTGAAGATCGCAGGCTGCTATCCAACAAAGGGGTCTTACCATCAGATCGATGAAGATCCCAAGCTGTCACAGCGAGTGCTCACTCAAATCTTCTTTAGCTTTTGCCCATATGACAGCATAAAACCCAATTGATAATATAATTGCTCCAATGATGCTGCAACATTAGTAAGAAAAGATATCATTCTTCCGGATCAGAAATCTATTTTTCTCTTAATTTAAAAATGTACTTAGTATTACTGATGTATGAAATTAACGAAGTTCTTGTATGAATGTTAGGAGTGAATGCATGTACCAATTAATTATGAAGGTTCTAAATAGACCTACTTTAGCCTATAAATATCCATGTAATCTACTCACTTGTAGAGAGCCAAAAACATAGATTAAGTTGTTTTTCAGTGCTCCAAAGTATTTGGGTGTTCTAGTGTTCCAAAGGAGTGAAATGCAATGTGTTTGTATCTTTCATGCATGCATGCACGTTCACTTGCTTGAGTGAGAGAGAAATTGTATACCTCCCAAGATAGAGAACATCCAAGGAATATGACACTCATAACAACTGCAATTAATGGCTATCGACAATGGCTTGAAGATTGATACATACACAGGCCCCTTCAAGTGCAAGCCCCATGTGTGAACAACAGTGCTTAATGATAAACCAATTCCCTGATATATGAGAGAATGAAAGTTAGACATTATCAATAACCAGATTATCCTTTTGTAGTCCACGTGTCTTACCGAGTATACGACAGCGGCCAGTGCCATATCTGGCCTTAGTCTAAAAGCACTTAAGTTCCATTCTGCTATTAAACATACTTGTGTAGATACAATTGTCGCACGCACGCAAAAAGAATAAGAAGGCCTGAATGAATTCTGCTGGATATATTTTCATAACTTGGGCCTGTAAAATGTCACAAAATTCAAATTTAGCTGATACATTTGTCTCTCTCGTTGAGTTTGCCAGATCTCATAAAAACACTGAGATTTCAAAGAATTGCCTCAATAAATTACGTGAACAATGTACGTACCAGATTGAAGCCAAAAGATACTGAGTTGCAAGTAAAAGGCTATCTTTGATCCGTTTGGTTTGTGATGAGCCCAATGGAAAATGATGTGAAAGGGGTGGTTCTTGAGATGCAACCGACATGATTGTAGGGCCCTTGTAGAAAACTACTATCAATGCACCTGATATTGATACTATTGTACCCATGATTTTAGCTTGAGTGATTGAGCTTCTCAAATCTAGAACTTCCATCCTTTTTGAAACATCCATAAAAGGAGAGGAACGAATAAAATTTGGTGATGGTAGTTAACCTTAATTGTACTCTACTTACTTGGTAATTAAGAAATGAGTAACAACATTTTTAAAACAAATTTCAAGTGACAAATTATTGCTGGTTTGAATTTAGTTTCGCCATTGACATCACTTTTATACCCACTAGTAATAGCTTGTAACTTAAGATGTGTTGTGAAAATATTGTAAGTATTGCATTATTAATAAGAAACTACAACATGGGCATGCAAGAAAAATCAAATCAGAATTAAAATGCCTTATGGAAATAAAAAAAATATCAAATTTACAAAGAATAGACTAAATTTATAAAATATGTGTTACAAGTTATAACCACTGTACAAAATTAAGACATTCTCATATTCACAGGTAAGAGATTCGCCAAGGAAGTTTGAATTTTATCACAAACCTAAAACAAATAAATAAAGACTCAAAATAACATACCAAACAGGACAATAAAAAATGTTATTAGGATTTATATGTTGTTGAAATCCTCCATCAAATATGTGTCAATGAGGATTGTAATTATTGCACATATTTTTATATACCCTTTGAAGCATGACCTTCATGAATAAGGTAGTTGTAGAAGAAACATTTAAGCTGGATTGGGTTGGGTTGGTTTTGTTGGATTGGTTGATTGTATGCATACATTATTAAGTTACTTCTTCAATGTGTTCAGTAAGCTCTTATTGATTAAATTAGTTCAAGTGATAATTAGTTTGATTATTGGATCAATGGGGTCAAAATTAGATTTTTAAAAAATTTTGACTTCTTGCACCATCTTTTAAAGACATTTTTTCATTTTGTAATTCTTAATTTGTACCATAAACTGACATTTAATAAACCATTTACATTGCCCAAATACAATAAGAAAAAAGAGCAAATATTATATTATTTAACCCCAACTATTGAGATGATAAAGTCTCATTAATTGAAAAAAAAAAAAAGTGATGTTAGTGATAAGTTCATGTAAAAATCAAGGACAACTTACTATTATAATAATTTGTAAAAATATTATTATGTTTCTATGATAAAAAATACTAAAATCAAACTTGTTAAAAAAAAAAAAAAGCTTAGAAAGAAAAGAAACCTGAAAATGACAGCAAGTATGAAGGTAAAAGCCCGTGTGAGGTTGCCGATGGCTAAAGCGAGAGTTGGAGAACTGTATTCTATGCCTATATACCCACATAACTGAGCTACAAACCTGCTCTCCAGCCCAACATAAATCTTATATAAAAACACAAGAAAAACACACATTTCTAGTTTCCCATTTATATATCACGTCCTAATCTCAAGTTATCAAAATCAAATCAAATTTGAAAAGCATTTTGGGTAATATTCTCTCGTACGTACTCAATCACTCCAAGTAGAAAAATTCTATAAAGGAGAGACAACTTGAATGTAGGCAGCCCTGTTGTTCTGCATGCATCATATTAATTAATTAAGGTCTGAAATATTGTATATTAAGCCGTGTAAAATAAAATACAAGAGTTTACCTCTTATATAGCTAGTAGATAAAATGTGTTATACAAGTAATATAGGTGGATTACAAAAAACCTAGAACAATGGGTCTAAGACTCTAAGCCCATTGTACTTACATATTCTAACATATATATATATATATATATATATATATCTTTAATGTGGTATGATATAGAAAAGGAGGTTAAGAGAAATACCGGGGAAGACCAAGGGAAGAAGAACAAGAGTAGCAATGACAAAAGAATAGAAAACAAAGGCGTGGTAGCTCAACCCTTTCAAAGTTGCTGCTTTGAATAAGGTGTATATGCCGACGTTAGAGCATTCTACTGCAACCATGGCTGAAAATGGCAGAACATCCTTGTACCGATAGATACTTGCCATCTCTCTCTCTCTCTCTCTCTCTCTCTCTCTCTCTCAATGATTTCTGTGTATCTTAAATAGAGTAAACGAGAATCTCCCCCAGTGGTACTCTATAGTTCTCCACGAAACATCATTGGTTTTGCTTTAATGAATAGCTATACCTAGACAGTGACATAATCAGTTTGTTTTATTTCGGTGGAAGACATGCATAATTGATTGGTTGGTGATGGTCATTTATTTAATACCAATTACTTATGCTTATGCTTTCTTGAAATATTATAGCTTTTCTTTAACCATGTGATTGTTTATACGATTCTTGAAAAAAAAAATTGTGATTGTTTATAGAGACAAGTGAGGGTTAAGGACCCCTTTTTAAAAATATGGAGATTTTAGGGCCAAAGCCTACTGGACACAAGTTCAGACTGATAGCCTAATGTACTTCAGATCCAATACTTCACTTCGCTTCGGGCCAATCGGTGAGTCCAAGCCCTCACAGCACGAAGCCCGTCAGAAACACAAGGCTGCACCACACGTGGCTTGCAAAGGGGCCTAAGACTTCACTATACATGGTACCTTTGGGTTTACATCATGCACTAAATTAATGACCCCGTATACGCTTGTGGTGGTTAAATTTAGCCCAAAGTTGAGCATGCTTTTATACCTCATTCATGGCTATCCTAGATTATTTTTATTTTAAAAACATTAATTATTATTTGGCCAAATTGTGTTAAAATTAATCACTAGTTTATAGTATATTCTTTAGAGTAAATCGAAATTACTAGGCTACTTGTGTAAGAAAGAATTAGAATATTCACCAATTACAATATGTTTATGGAATCATGGTCAAATATGGTTCTAATACAATTTTAATAAGAGTCCACTTAATTGGCGTTTTTAGGACATTTGTTAATGGACCATTTTAGAATTTTTTTTTTTATATCACTTTCATGATAAATATAAAATAATATTTTATTTTATTTTAATCCATACCAAACACTGTATCTAAATTTTACCTTGAGCTGGACTAGGGCAAAAGGTTAACAAAGTTGGTGATTAATGATAGTTAATTTTTAATTAATTTTAGGAGTTGTCAACCCCTAGTTTGAGTTGGAATTAGGAAGTCCAAATCTTAGTCTAGAAATAAGAAAATGTTATTAGTTTCATTTCTATAATGAGAAAAGAATGAGAAGGAAAGAACAATTTTTTCTTAATAAATATTTTTATTGTGATAAATCTCTAAATTTCTAAATATGGTGGCCCAAGGAGTGAATAATTTCTCCTGTAAAAGAAAAGACTATAACCTAGGAACTCATTAGGTCTTGAATGAAGAATAAATGATTTACCTTGATTTATGCCATACTCACGAGTTATTATAGATAGAGTACCCTAGCAGTGTAATAAATATTGAATAATGCTACAGTCACATACTATTTTACAATATTTTTACAAAATGTTGATGTGACCAATCTCTTATTAGTTTTCATTTAGACCCACCATTAATATCATTTTTTCATTTATCAATAATTACTCACTACATCAGCAGTTTTAATTTTTTTGTAAAATAGTTGGTATCTTTAGCATTATTCATAAATATTTACTATCTCTTCTATCTCATATAATAATGGATTCCACTAATTAAATATGCATGGTAGGACCTACTATTCATATGAAAAGAGGGCGTACATATTTATGGAATACTCTATGCTTATATTGTATTTTAGGAAGAATCAACTACTACTTGTGTACTCTAAAAAAAATTCTCCCTTTCAAGCCTAGGACATTATAGTTCTAGGAAGAAGAAAGAATCAACTTCTAGTTGTGTACTCTAAAGAATGAAAAATTATTAGTTATATTAGTTTTTCTTTTGTTTGATTAGCACTAGATTTTTTTCCAAGGTCTTGTTTGGGTGCATAGTCTCTTCTTTTTTAAGAGAACTAGAATTTCTCTCACCCATTGTTATAAAATAAGTATTGCGTTCACAACATTTTTATAACAAATTATAGTTGGAAAGTTGTTGGTTCTAATTTAAATCCACAACTTAAATTACTTTTTTGCCTATCCATAACAACTAATAACAACTTGATACATAAGATTTGTTATGAAAATATTGAAAAAATGTTGTGGACATAACATTTCTCTTTCTATAATAATTGAATTTATTATCATTTTTTATAAAAAAACAATAATCTGCACTAAAGCGGTTTCATTTTAAGATAATTTCATCTAACATTATTATACAAAGTAACGGGAAAATTAACAGATCCTCAATTTGCATGCGTACAACACACCTTTATGCATAGGAACAGTTTTAGTAGTTTGCTTCATGCTAGTTTTGGATCCTGTCAAATTGTCGAACCTTTTGCAGAGGTTTGCGTTCCTCTTAGACTCTTAGTATTGTGGCAGGAACAAATCTGAAAATAATTTAGGGGGAGCTCTGACCCCAGAGAGAAGAAATTCAACTCTAGTGAGCACCTTAATTTGGTCTATTCAGTGCCATTGTTTGAAGATCCCAGGTTGCTATCCAACAAAGGGGTCTTACTATTTGATGAAGATCCCAGGCTGCCACAGCAAGAGTCCTCAATCAAATCTTCTTTAGCTTTTGCCCATATGACAGCATAGAACCCAATTGATAATATAATTGCTCCAATGATACTGCAACATTAGTAAGAAAAGATGGTCAATGAATTGTTAAAAGAAAAAAACTAACAGAGGTACTAGCTGATATCATTCTTCTCGATCAGAAATCTAATTTTCTGTTGGAAGAACAAACCTGATTTTAAAATACGAATGCATTTTTCTAGAAATGTACTTAGTATTGTTAGGGGTGGCAATACTGTATTGTTAATGTATAAAATTAATGAACTTCCTGTATGAGTGTTAGGAGTAAATGCATGTACTAATTAATTATGAAGGTTCTAGATAGATCTAATTTAGCCTATAAATATCCATGTATCTACTCACTTGTAGAAAGCCAAAAACATAAATGAACTTGTTTTTCAGTGCTTCCAAAATATTTGCGTGTTCTAGTGTTCAAAAGGGGGGAAATGTAATGTGTGTAGCTTTTGTGCATGCACGTACACTTGCTTTAGTGAGAGAGAATGGTGTACCTCCCAAGATAGAGAGCATCACCAAGGAATATGACACCCATAGCAGCTGCAATGGCTATTGACAATGGCTTGAAGATTGATACATACACAGGCCCCTTCAAGTGCAAGGCCCATGTGTGAACAACAGTGCTTAATGGTAAACCAATCCCCTGATATATGAGAGAATGAAACTTAGACATTATCAATAGCCAGATTATCCTTTTGTAGTCCACGTATCTTACCGAGTATACGATAGCGGCTAGTGCTATATTTGGCCTTAGTCTAAAAGCACTTAAGTTCCCTTCTGCTATTAAACATACTGGTGCAGATATAATTGTCGCAAACAAGAAGTATAGAAAGACCAGAGTGAACTCTGCTGGATATATCTTCATAACTTGGGCCTGTAAAATGCCACAAAATTTAAATTTAGCTTATACATTTGTCGCTTTCGTTGAGTTTGCCAAATCTCATGCTAAAACGCTGAGATTTCAAAGAATTGCCTCAATAAAGTACCTGAACAATGAACCAGATTGAAGTCAGAAGATAATCAACTGCAAGTAAAAGGCCACCTATGGCCCATTTGGTTTGTGATGAGCCCAATGGAAAATGATGTGGAAGGGGCCGGGTGGTGCTTGAGATGCGATTGATATGATTGTAGGGCCCTTGTAGAAAACTACCATTAATGCACCTGATATTGATACTAAAGTTCCCATGATTTTAGCCTGAGTGATTGAGCTTCTCAAAGCTGGAACTTCCATCCTTATCGAAATACCCATAAAGAGGTGAGGAAAGAATAGAATTTGGTGATAGTAGTTAAACATAAATGTATTCTACTTGGTGATTTAAGAAATGAGTAACGTTATATGTCCACAACATTTTTATAATAAATCCAAAGTAGTAAATTATTACCGGTGGGAATTTTGAGCTCGTACCATTGACATCACTTTTTTACTTACGAGTAACAATTCATTACTTAGGATTTGTTGTGAATGTAGCATTATTTTTAAGGGTAAATTACAATTTACCCACTTGTGATTTGACCAAAATTTAAGTTGTTTACCTATGATTTGAAATTTGACACTTTACCCACCTAAAGTCAGCTTAGTTAGATTTCTATAACTCACACCTGTTAAAAACAGAGCTAAATATGTAATTTTGCTCCATTTTTATGTTTTTCTCCTTCAAAAATATAAAAAACATAAAAATACAAGATCAAAAACTGTCCATCGCAACACTTGTATTATGCAATTTCAAACCACAGGTATGCGTGCAACTTAAATTTTGATCAAATCTCAGGTGGGTAAAGTGTCAAAGTTTAAACCATAAGTAAGCAATTTAAATTTAGCCAAACCACAGGTGGGTAAGTTGTAATTTACCTAATAAATAAATTACTACATGGACAAGAAGATAAATTATAAAAGATGTATTATAACCACTATGCTGCATTTAGACAATCTCGTATTCATAAGGAAGAGGTGCAATAAGGAAGTTTAAATCTTGTCACAAACCAAAAATAGATAAATGAAGACTCAAAATAACACACCAAGCAGGAAAATTAAAAAATATTAGGATTTAGATTTGTGTTATCAAATCCCTCTATCAAATGTATGTCAACGAGGGATGTAATTATCGTATTTTTCTTACGTAAAGTGTTGAATTTGGAGTTGCTTGAAAATCTCAAGTTGAAGAAGGTTTGCTTGAGTAAACTCATATACCTTGCTCAAGTGATGATCATTAAAATGAAGTAGAGATTTCTCTTAATCCTTACTTGACCAAGGTTATAGATTTTGCAATCCTAATTCTACTTGAAAGATTGTTTTAACCTAGTTTTTATCTATCTTTAATTGCCCTCGGTTTCGTTGGATTAGTTGATTGAATGCGCACCTTTAATTACTTCATCATTGTGTTCAGTAAACTCTTATCAATTAAATTAGTTCAAGTGATAATTAATTTGATTATTAGATCAATGGGGTCAAAATTAGATTTCTCAAAAGTTTTGACTTCTTGCACCATCGATATCCTTTTAAGACCTTTGTTCATTTCGTAATTCTTAATTTGTACCAAAAACTGACATTTAATCAATCATCTACATTGCCCAAACACGATAAAAACCCAGCAAATATATTATATTATTCCTTTAGCTTTCATAAGCAAGAGATATTTGTCATTGTTGAAAAACATGATAATTAAACAATTCTTATATATATTTTTTAATCTTTGTTTAAATTGTGTTAATGTGGGTGAACACCAATCCCATATCATCACTAGGTGGAAGAGAGGAAGGATGGAATGATGGTTTATAAGTGTTTAATATATTGTAAGATTCAATTAGTTTAATTAATAAATTTATATGGGACCGATTGAAATATATAATATAAATAATATAATATGATACAATTATATAAGAAGGAAAAATAAAATAAAAGAAAACATTGAAGGCTTACAATAAGTTTTACTACTTTATATTTTACAAACTGATGTGATAATAAATATAAATGTGACACATCAATTTATAAATTTAATATAATAAAACTTATAGTAAAATGCTAACCTTAGCTCTGATCCCTAAAAACTCTCAAAACTCTAGTTTTATAATTTCAATTTTTAACTTAGGTGTAATCTTTCTTAAAAATTGATAATGAAGTTGTTACAAAAATAGAAAAAAAAAAAAAAAGTAAAGTGATGTTAGTGATAATTCCATGTAAAAATCAATGACGATTTATTATTATAATTTTTGAAAAATATTACATCTCTATGATAAAAAATGCTAAAATCAAACTTGTAAAAAAAAAAAAAAAAAAAAAAAGAAGGGTAGAAGAAGGCTTAGAAAGAAAAGAAACCTGAAAATGACTGCAAGTATGAAGGTAAAAGCCGGAGTGAGGTTGCTGACCGCTGAAGCAAGAGTCGGTGAACTGTATTCTATACCTATATACTCAGATAACCGAGCTAGAAACCTGCCCTCCGGCCCAACATAAATCTTATATCATCATGTCCAAATCTCAAATTATCTAAATCAAATAGCAAAAACATTTTAGGTAATATTCTCGTACATACCCAATCACTCCAAGTAGGAAAATTCTATAGAGGAGAGACAACTGGAATGTAGGAAGCCCTGTTGTTCTACATGTATCAAATAAAAAATATATATCCTTTTGTCAAATTATTTTTATTTTAATATTTTTTTTCTTTGGGCATGATATAGAAAAGCAGGTTAAGAGAAGTACCGGCGAAAGATGAAGACCAAGGGAAGAAGAACAATAGTAGCAATGGCAAAGGAATAGAAAACAAAGACGTAGTAGCTCAACCCTTTCAAAGTTGCTGCTTTATATAAGATGTTTACGCCGACGTTAGTGCATTCTACTGCAACCATGGCTGAAAACGGCAGAACATCCTTGTACCAATAGCTACTTGCCATCTCTCTCTCTCTCTCTCAATGATTTCTATGTATCTTAAATAGAGTAAACAAGAATCTCCCCCAATGGGTATTTACTATATAATTCTCCACGAAACACCATTGGTTTTCCTTTCAATGAATAGCTAGACATTGACATAATCAAATGTTTTATTTCGGTGGAAGACATGCACAATTGATTCGTTGGTGATGGTCATTTATTTAATACTAACTTCTAATGCTTTTGTGAAATAACACAGCTTTTTCTTTAACCATGTGATTATTTATAGATACACCCTTTTTACAATAAAAATAAGGGTTTTCATTAGGATTCACACAGTGGAGTAGTGTCTTTGAGTTCACAAAGGATTATCGGAAAAACCAGTACCTGCTATACTTCAAAATGACTAATTATAATTGAAGTTTTTTGTAGTTATAAATAAAACTTAGTTCAACTCAGTATATACTAGATGTGAGACTCATCATACACCCATACAATCAATCAAATTAGTTCATCATATTGAACAAAAGAAGAAAACACATATTAAAGAGAACAAATTTTTTTCAAGGACACAAGTCACACTTGCTTATTTTTGCCTTCGCACTTCTCCATCAATTGACCTTTTACAAGACACGCATCAACTCACATAAATATACTTGCACACCTCACTTCTTGACACCTACACACACTAGCTCTTGACTTTCTTTACTTCACTTCACACACCTCACCTCACTTCACATTTCACTTCACCTCTGCATATTTATATATGGGTTACCCTCACTTCACATTTCACCTCACCTCACTTCTTATCTTTCTTTCACCAACCTTCTAGGCAAGTTAAGAATACGTGGCTGAGGTTAAATTATGTAGTGAAGCTCTAGAGAATTCCGGAGAGAGAGATTAAGAGAAACTCTAGAAATTTCAAGAGATGAGAGTTAGTGTTGATTTCAAACACATCACACAATACTTCACTTTCCTTAGGGCCAGTCAGTGAGCCCAAGCCCTCACTGCATGAAGCCTAAGACTTCACCATACGAAGTGCCTTTGTCTAACAACTCAGCCTAAGACTTCACTTGTAAATGCAGCGTGAATAATTTCTGAACCTTTCATTTTCTTGTAGATAGAATTTACTGCACGCATGTACATGTGCTCTGGGTGCAAGCACATTACACATGCATGTATGCGTTGCACAGTTTAGTCCCATGAAAGTCATAATAGTTTCGAGACAGATGTTTCATTATCACGCACTGTTGACAATATCATAGTTAACATATCCGTTGACAAGTGAATGAGATAAAATCTGTAGTTCTTAGTTCACCTCGCCTTCCTTGGTAAATACAACCTTGGCGTTTGTCTTAATTCTTGGACCCCGAATGCTGATCACTGAAGCTACAGTTACATTTTATAGAGACTGCTGAGTGCTGACAATTCTGTCATTTAACTTTACTGATGGTACTAAGATACGTGTCCAAATGGGTTTCCTTTAGAAAGATTCCCTACACTATTTAAAAAAAAAAAAAAAAAAAATGATACGAGTGAGGCACATTTGATGTTTACAGGTATGTGCTGTGAGCTGCTCATTGTATGGAAATTAATTGAGCCTGGAAAATTAGCTGATGGAAATGATCTTCTTTGATCCCTCAAAGTTGTGTATGTAATATAAGGTGTGCTCTGACTAGTGACCACAAGCAAATTCATATAATTCTCTTTACTACAACTGGGTGCTGTAGAATTTGTAGCATGCTTTGACACAATTGCGCACATTAGCCTTATACCTCTTGAGCTTTTATAGCTCTGCAATAGAGGGGTCTTTTGGGTGGTCGATGGTGATTTCAGGCAACCAACTCCATTGTCTACGCCAATATCCTCTTTTGTTTTTCCCCACATTACAGTGTAGAAACTGTACGTTTTTAGACTCCTTAAAACACAACTAGATTAACCTAGTTAATTAGTCAAGTGATTACTTAGTCAAATTATTCAAATCTATGTTAACAAAAATATATCATATCAATGTAAAGTGCGAAAAATAAGTAATACAACGATATGATAACCCAGGAAAACCAAATCGGTAAAAAACCTTGAGAGGATTTAACCTAACTATTCTCAATGTAAAACAAATCTACTATGAAAGAATTGAAGTTTATACAATAGCCACTTAGACCACTAACATCCTATTGTTACCTCAAGTAGGAAACTTACTACCACGACCACATGACAGCTCCGAGTCCACGGACTACTTATTTCTTGGATTCACAGCAAGCACAAGCACTCCCGCTTGTGTGTCTTTAAGCTCTTTATGCAGCAACCTAAACGATTACCAAACTCTCGACATCAATCTTGAGATTGGAAACCCTAAGTATGTATGAAGGCAAACACCTCTAGATCTCACAAGAGATTCATACACACAGCATAAACAACAACCATAAAACGTGGCTAGGGTTTTTCCTTTTATACTTAAGGCAAAACATAAAACCCTACACATCAAACGGGCTTGGGTTGAGTTGGAAAATTCTGTAGAAAAACAATCTGCACGACCTTTGATCGATCGAGCCAGGTAGATTTACACAGTAAATCCTGCAGTACACTCGATTTCAACTTTACACATAAACATACTTTGAGCAAGTCTAAAATAAGACTAAATGTTTTGATTATGGTTTGCCAACATTACAAAATGAAGTTCTAATACATTTAACCCTAAAGTCTTAGAACCCAACAAACTCCCCTTTTGGCAATTCGTGACAAAATACAAAATAAACAAAATGCTCAAAGTTTACAAAAATAGCCCATTACAATAACATTACCCAACAAAAACAAATTCAACTTAACTACTATCTATCAATTGCAAGTATAGACAGCAGCACGACTGAATCAACCTGTTTATTCTTGTAACACTTAACAAACACATAAACTAATGTGTGGAAAATACAAGTAAAACAAAATAAATTCTTGATTTCACATAATCATAAACTACAAGACATATATCATGAATAACCTCATAAATATAAATCAATAATCAATGTAGTACAATGTGAAACAAGAAACAGATATAAATACATCATAGTATCTCCCCCTATCATATACAAGTCAAATAAAACAAAATACATCATGAGCCAAAAAAAATAAATATAGGATGAAGCACCTAGATATAGTCTAAAGCTCCAAAGCTCCAAAACAACAAAAATCTCCCCCTATCAACAAAATCTTCTATCCAAAAGTACTCCCCCTTTTTGTGACGAATTGCCAAAGGACAATCACTCATCATCAAAAGGAGGTGGTGGAAGTGACCGACTAATGCTCGCCAAATTTGCTCTCAAGGACTAAAGCTCGGCAAGCACGTCCACCAAAAGCTGACCATGAGTCGCCTGAATGGTCATGACAGTCTCTAACATATGACGAATGTCCGAATCATCCGAAGTAGAAGGTGGAGGAGTGGCAGTAATAGTCGGATCCACATACACCTTAGCAGAAGGATCACATGTAGAAGAGGGAGGAAGAGGTGCGACACTAGAAGACGACACAAACCTAGGGTGTTTAGAGCTTGCTTTCATTTGAGCAGCCCTCTACCTAAGAAAGGTGGCACCTATAGGAGCTATAATATGAACAGGCTCAGACACAGGAAACTCATCTAATCCTAGATGTAACAAAATCCTATGTATGAAAACAGGGAAGAACAACCCATGCCCAGTAGAATTACAAAAATGCACATCTCTCCAAAAGAATGGTGTGTAGATGAGAGATAGGCCAGATGGAATGGCAAGAAATTCGGAAAAAGAGATAATGAATCTTGGTCAACTCGTGAGAGGTGATCCGAGGATTAGAACCCCACTGGATAGAAGACCCAGTTAGATATGACATGATGTCATCCAAATGAAGGGTCTCATTGTAGGGATAAATAGGCTATCGTACCAAGGGTACTCCTAGAGCAGAGGTCACTACTGTAGGAGTAATGGTGTACTCTACACCCTTTATCCAACTCATCACATACTGTGTGTTGGAATCATCGGAGTGGACTGAAAGGCTTGAGTAGAACTCTTGAATCAAGGCAGCCAGAGGGGGATGTGAAATGTCCATCAAAGGAAGCCAACCCATACACTTGAAGTTCCTCCTAATCTCACCATCTAGCTCATCTAACATAACCTTCCTCTTAGCCCAAATAGACCTAAACACCATTAATTTATCATAAGCCTCTTGGTTTTTCTCAAATCGGAATCTATCACTATCAAAGGTGGGGGTAGAAGAGGAGGCAGGTTTCTTATTGGCTCTAGTCTTCCTAGTCATGATGCTAAGGTAGGAAAGGACAAACAGAAGAGAACCAAAAGAAAAAAAAACGAGAAATCCCAAGGGCAGACTACAAGCTAGAACAGAAATAATATAGAAAATAACAATCTATATGATGCATGAACAATATCAACCCATGATGCATGTTCTAATGCAGTGAGAATAAGTTCAATTTCACTGTAAAATCAAAAAATTGGCTTGAGCATAGAGTTTATATCCAAAAACCCCAAATTTTGAAAACCCTTTTTCACAAATTCCAACAAACTGACCAATTGATCATTACACAAGATAGAGAACAGATTGTTATGATCAAATTAATCAATCTAACAAGCCAATTTCATCAAATTATGCTCAATTGAACAAAATCCCCCAATTCAGGTAGTTTTAAGCCCTATAAAAATTCAATTTTTCTCAAATCAACAAATTGATCAAATTAAACACCAAGGAACAGTTTAATAACATCCTATAACAAAAACCTAATGATCAATTTTGAAAGAAAATATTGAAATCAACAAAAACCCCAATTTTCCTTAGGTTCAAAATTTTCCCAAAATGCATGAAACAAATGCATGAAACATGAAAATAAATGAAAAAGGAAGGGCAAAAAGGTCTTATTGGCCTTAGAAGGATTTCTTGACCTATTTAAAGGCTCTTTAGGGAAAAAAGAGAGAGGTGAAACCTGAGAGGAAAAGGGGGTGCCGCATAGAAGAACTTGTTTTGGGAGTCTTTCTGAAGAGGAGGATTTGAGGACAAAGGCGAGAGCTTCATGTTGATCAACCAATTTAGATGAAAGATATAAGTTTTATTTGTTTTCTTTTCAATTTGATTATGAACTAAATTTTATTTTCTAAAGCGTTGATGTAGTCTAGCAATGAACACACAATTTATATTCTGAGTTATTTTATTTTTAATATTTCCTTGTTTGAGTGTTTAATTCTTATTCTTAATGCTTAATAATTTTTTTTACGAATTATTATTTGATCAATTGAATGACAATGAGACCGAGAGGTGATTTGTTATTTTAGTTCTAGAATTAAATACCATTAGTTGAGCGAAAGTAGAGATGCTTTACCACGATTAGTGTGATTTTTCAAGAAAATTCAAAGTACATAGTGAGTCTCCAATTAATTAAATTCGCATAGAGATATGGAATTGTTAGTTGAAGACATTTTTGATATTATTTGAGAGAAGATATTGAATACTTAAGGAATTTTTAATCATCAATGGGAGATCATTAGAATTTAATAATTAGGAATAATAAATTGTGTGGGATTTGTTAGGTGAAATCAACCGCTCTAGATCCATTCTTATCATATTTTTTTCTTTACACTTTTAGACTTTTATGCTTTGCTATATTTATCTTTATTAAATAGTTTAATTTAATTTAGATAGTTGAATGTCCCTTTTATTTTCGATTTTCTAAATAGTAATTAATTTAGTAAATTTTGGTATTCAATAACATAGTTAATCTCTGTGGGTTCGACATTCGTTTTCTAAAAACACTTTACTACTTGTTACGATTATATGCGCTTGCAGATTATTTTTCGCGAACAAGTTTTTGGTGCCGTTGTCGGGGATTAACTATTTGTTATTGATATTGATACTAGCTAGATATTACTACTTTGAATTTTATTTTATTTATTCAAAAAAATAATAATAAATTAGGTGCATCTGAGTTTGTTTTCTTTCTTTTCAGGAATTAGAAGTGCATGCCCCGATTTAAATTAGAGTAGACACTCTTTGATCCTGAAATTGAAAGAACCTTACGTCAGCTCAAGAAAGAAAAGAAGAAGGAGGCCAACACATCTCTATTTAACATGGCCGATCAAGAGCAAAAGGCGTTAAGAGATTATGCTATGCCCTCAGTCAATGGAGCTATATCAAGCATAAGGAGGCCAGCCATACAAGCCAATAATTTTGAGATCAAGTCGGCCATCATTCAGATGATACAACAGACTGTCCAGTTCGGGGGGCTGTCACAAGAGGATCCTAATGTCCATATTGCAAATTTCTTGGAAATTTGTGATACTTTTAAACATAACGGAGTGACAGATGATGTGATTCAACTAAGGCTTTTTCCCTTCTCACTTAGGGATAAAGCAAAAGTTTGGTTGAATTCTTTGCCACCTAGCATCATTACTACATGGGAGGAGTTGGCACAAAAACTCTTAGCAAAATATTTCCCTCCCGCAAAGACAGCAAAGCTAAGGAATGATATCACCACGTTCATCCAATTTAAGGGTGAATCATTATATGAAGCATGGGAGAGGTACAAAGATTTATTGCGAAGGTGTCCTTATCATGACCTTCCAGCATGGCTTCAAGTGCAAACATTCTATAACGGTTTAGGAGCTATAAACAGGTCTATGGTTGATGCAGCAGCTGGTGGAGCTTTAATTAGTAAAACTCAAAAGGCAACCTATGAACTTCTGGAAGAATTGGCATCCAACAACTATCAATGGCCTACAGAAAGAGCAATGCCAAGAAAGACAGCTGGAGTTTTAGAACTTGATTCTATTACCTCATTGGCGGCACAAATGGAAACTTTGTCTCAACAACTAGGTAAAATGAATGTTAATGCTATTCAAACTAATGTTGTTTGTGATCATTGTGCAGAAAATCATTCAAGTGTCGATTGCCAAATGGGAAATCCTTTTGCCCAATCGAGTTATGGATAAGCAAATTACGTGTTAAATTTTCAACGTCAAAATAATCCATACTCGAACACGTACAATCCTGGATGGAAGAATCACCCTAACTTCTCATGGAGCAATAACCAAGGGCAAGCTAAACCACCTCAGCAATTTCCACAACAAGAGAAGAAGCCGACACTTGAGGACATGCTCATGCAGTACATACAGGAGACAGACGTGATGATCCAAAACAACTTAGCTTCAATCCGTAATCTTGAGGTGCATATTGGTCAGCTCTCAAGCATGCTCACAGAGAGGACTGCAGGAACTTTGTCGAGCAACACTGTCACTAATCCAAAAGAACATGTAAAGGCAATATCATTGAGAAGTGGACGAACATATGAGGAGCCAAAAGTAACAAATGCCAAACAAGATGAAGCTATGGATAATGATGAGCCAAAGATGAAGGAAGCCGAGTCAGAGATGAAAGAAGTGGAGCAAGCTGAGAAGACTGAGGAGAATCAAAGAGGTTCAAAATCCAAAAGATCCAGGGAAGATACTTTTAAGACTTATTCTCCTTCAATTTATGATCCACCAATTCCTTTTCCGCAAAGATTAAAAAAAAATAATGTGGATGATCAATTTTCTGAATTTCTAAGTATATTTAAACAATTGCATATTAATATTCCTCTCATTGAAGCTTTGGAACAAATGCCTAAATATGCTAAATTTTTGAAGGATATTATATCAAAGAAGCGGAAATTGGAGGAGCATGAAACAGTAATGTTGACAGAGGGGAGTAGTGCAATCCTATAAAAGAAGCTGCCACCTAAGCTGAAAGATCCGGGGAGTTTCACTATCCCTTGCACTATAGGAAAATCTTATTTTGATAGAGCTTTATGTGATTTAGGGGCAAGTATTAATCTAATGCCTCTCTCTGTTTTCAGGAAATTGGGTCCTGGAAAAGTAAAGCAGTCTACTATCTCTTTACAATTGGCGGATAGATCTATTAAATATCTAAGAGGAGTCACTGAGGATGTATTAGTAAAAGTTGACAAGTTCATCTTCCCAGCTGACTTCATTGTCCTTGATACGTATAAGGACGAGGAGATTCCTTTGATATTGGGTCGACCTTTCCTTGTGACGAGGAGAACCTTAATTGATGTCCAGCAAGGAAAACTTGTTTTGAGGGTCAGAGAGGATGAGGTCACTTTTGATGTATTTAAGCCTATGAAATTTCCTTCCGAGACACATTCTTGTTTTCAAATAAGTGACCAAGACGTGATCATGGCCGATGAGACTTGTGCAATTGATTTTCTAAAGTTACCACTTGAGGTATGTCTTACTCACTCTACACCTATTAAATTCAAAGATGAAGAGGTTAAAGAGTGTGAAAGATATTTGGAGGCTACACCACTCTTTCCTCCTTCAATGCAACCAAAAGTGGAAGACTTAAAATCATGTCAGCCAACATCTCCACCAGAGGAACCACCTAAACTTGAGCTCAAACCGCTTCCATCAAATTTAAGGTACGCTTTCTTGGGCCGAGACTCTACTTTCCAGTTATTATTAACAGTTCTTTGTGTGATGTAGAGGAGGAAAAGTTGCTGAGAATCTTGTGGGAACATAAAAAGGCTTTGGGTTGGACCATCTTTGACATCAAAGGAATTAGTCCTTCCATTTGCACACACAAGATTTTAATGGAGGATAACGTCTAGCTATAGACATTAAATAAAGCGCTTTTGCGAGGCAACCCAAGTTTTTTTTTTCTACTTTTATTATTTTTTTTTCTTTTACCTTATTTTTATTTATTTATTTTTTTCATTTTGTAGGAATAAAGAGACCCAAGAAATCTTCAATGGGTACACGGCTGCACCTCAAGGAAAAATATTCAATAAAAAAAAAAAAATCAGGGGAGCATCTCTTCTCCTTTCTCATTCTTTATTTAGTTTTTCTTCCTTTTTCCCATTGAGGACAATGTGAAATTTAAGTTTGGGGGAAGGGAATTTATTTTATTTGTTCTAAATATATATATATATATATTTTTTTTTTTTTTGCCTATGATAAGATTATGGTTGAAATTTCTTATAATTTTTAGGAATCATTCTCTTTGCTTAAGTCCAGTTGTTAATTCTTTACTTGATCTTGTTTAATTTGATATGATCATCAATCATTGTGCATACCTAGAGAAATTTTATGTGAATTTTGTAAATTTGGATGGTCTCTACTAATTCTAGAACTTGTTGAATTACTCTCATGGAAAAATCTTATACAAAATATTACTTGGGAAGTGATTTAGGCATTCTTTGAATCGATTGACCCTTTCAAGCCTACCTCTTTATTATCTTTATCCCTAGTTACCCAATTGATCTATTCTTACACTGGGTTGAAGAAAAAAGAAGATATATGAAAAAAAATAAAATAAAATAAAAAAATAGAAGAAGAAGAAAGTTTTACAAAGTTCCATTTACTCCAATGTTTTGAGTTGCTTAGTAACTAGGGGTATTCATTACCAATGTTTACTCTTACGTCAAACTGTAACTTGAAATATGAGTATGCAAAAGCACTTCAAGTTTGTGACCTGTTGAGTAACTGGGTGCATCCATCACAAATGCCTGCATTCACGTCAAAAGTTAAGTGATGACTTGAAGTAAGTGAAAAAAAAAAAAAAGGAAAAAAATTGATGAAGAGAGGTATTTTGAGATATTCGAAGGGCTGAGAAAAATTTATATTTTGGAAGTGAGAGTGCTATATTTGCTTAGACCTTATCTTTTCTTTATAGCCCTCACCATAGCCATACATCACAAGCCTAATAAACACCTATTGATCATGGGAAAATATTTTGTTTTATATTAGTGGAGAGTGATTTAAAAGCAAGCTTTCGGAGTTTTTGGAGGTCAGTTCTTATTTACTTGTTTGCATAAAACTATCCGGGAAGCTAATGACGAAGTGAGAATGATAATGCGATGGATTTGAGTTTTGAATTAACTTTTGGACTTGATTGATTTGGAATGATTCCTTTGAATTATAAGCTTTATGTAGATCTTTGAGGCAAGAATTTTCTTTCTTTCTTTGCTTGAGGACTAGCAAAGTTTAAGTTTGGGGGAATTTGATAAGTGTAATTTTTACATGATTTTTATTATCCTCTTATTTATTAAAATTGTTAGTTTTCCTTTATTTCTTTTGATTTGATTTTTATTTATATTTATCTATTTATTTGTACTTTGAAGGAATGAGAAGATTTCAGATTAATTTACAAGGGTTTTACATGCAAAGTGGGGATAGGCCAATTGAATCAAGTCAACTTACATCTAGCTAGGCATGAATTCAAGAGAAGACCAACCCAATTAAATTTAAGTCCAACTGGAGTAAGGAATCAAAGGAAATTTGCACCAAATCCAAGTCCAATTCAGATTAGGATTCCAGCCTGCACATCAGTTAGTATTTTTGGCATAACTTTTAGCTCAGATATCCAATCAAGATGATTCAAGTTGGGCTGAAAAATTAACTTAAAGAGCTACAAATTTTTTGTTTACCAAAAGTCTGAATTATGACGTTAAATGGGCCAAAATCGTTGGTTAACTGAAGCCTAAAAATCTGGGATTTTCTCCAAACGGGAATAGGATTCCTTGACCTATTTAAAGGCTCTTTAGGGAAAAAAGAGAGAGGTGAAACCTGAGAGGAAAAGGGGGTGCCGCATAGAAGAACTTTTTCTAGGAGTCTTTCTGAAGAGGAGGATCTAAGGACAAAGGCGAGAGCTTCATGTTGTTCAACCAATTCAGATGAAAGACATAAGTTTTATTTGTTTTCTTTTCAATTTGTTTATGAACTAAATTTTATTTTCTAGAGTGTTGATGTAGTCTAACAATGAACACACAATTTATATTCTGAGTTATTTTATTTTTAATATTTCCTTATTTGAGTGTTTAATTCTTATTCTTAATGCTTAATTATTTTTTTTACGAATTATTATTTGATCAATTGAACGACAATGAGACCGAGAGGTGATTTGTTATTTTAGTTCTAGAATCAAACACCATTAGTTGAGCAAAAGTAGAGATGCTTTACCGTGATTAGTGTGATTTTTCAAGAAAATTCAAAGTACATAATGAGTCTCCAATTAATTAAATTTGCATAGAGATATGGAATTGTTAGTTGAAGACATTTTTGATATTATTCGAGAGAAGATATTGAATACTTAAGGAATTTTTAATCATCAACGGGAGATCGTTAGAATTTAATAATTAGGAATAATAAATTGTGTGGGATTTGTTAGGTGAAATCAACCACTCTAGATCCGTTCTTATCATATTTTTTTCTTTACACTTCTAGTCTTTTACACTTTGCTATATTTATCTTTATTAAATAGTTTAATTTAATTTAGATAGTTGAACGTCCCTTTTATTTTCGATTTTCCAAATAGTAATTAATTTAGTAAATTTTGGTATTCAATAACATAGTTAATCTTTGTGGGTTCAACATTCGTTTTCTAAAAACACTTTACTACTTGTTATGATTCTATGCGCTTTTCAGAATTCAAATATGATTTTCTTGGGATCCATGAATATGTCTTTGGGCCTTCTTTTCTCCTAACCCCAGACATATAAAAGGATTGTTTTAAGGGCCGTTAAATAGTACACAAGTTGCAAAAACTTTGAGCAAACTCTGTTCAAGCAAATTGTGACCGGAGACGAAGTTCTTGCCTTAGTTCATCTCTTTCTCTTGAAGAAGTTGCTATATATTTGCACTGTAGGGTTTTGTGACCAAGCATCTTCTTGATCTACATCGTGTGGATGAATTGAAGAACTTTGCAGCTGACAATCTTCTTAGTTGGTGATTAAAGTCGTGTACTGGGATCCGTGCAATTGGTTAGTCACGTACTTGGGAGTTGTGCATCAGAAAGAGGAACTGTCACTACAGAAAAAGTCCAATTGGGTATTGGGATAAGGGTTCAACTGTAGGTTGGTAAGGTACTTGGGATTCTTTTACTTGTAACCGCTTGTTGTGATAATAGTGGAGTTTTAGAAGTGGTGACCTGAAAATCACCCGATGGGGTTTTTACCGTTAAGTTTTTTTCCATTCGTAAACAAATCACTGTATTATTTATTTTCCACTGCATAATTAGTTTATTGGTGATTTGTTTGTGCTACCACGCGTTTGCATGATAAATTGATTAATTAATAACTTGGCTAATTAATTTCTATCACAAGGGGTCATTCAGTTTGTGGCCTATCAAGTGGTATCAAAGCGGGCACACTCTGATTAGGGTTTAATCTTTGCTGTGTTGATCCATTGACCCATGTTTGTCATGGATAGAGGACAGTCATTAATCATACCTCCTTTATTTGATGGCACTAACTATGCATACTGGAAAGTATGCATGAGAGCTTTCTTATAGTCTTTAAATGAGAAAGTGTGGCAAACTGTTGAAATAGGTTAGATCAAAGGAAGCGCCAGCTGATTGGGATGAAGCCAAAATCAAGGCAGCAAACTACAACAGCAGGGCATTGAATGTGTTATTCAGTGCAGTCACCAATGAGGAGTTCAAGAAGATATCCTCTATTGAAACTGCTAAGGAAGCATGGACAAGGCTGTCAAGGATTCAAAGCTACAGAGGCTCATTACAAGCTTTGAAGAGATTAAGATGGAGGATGATGAGTCGTTCAATGAGTTCTATGCCAAGCTAAAGGACATAGTGAACTCAGCCTTCAATCTTGGGGAAACCATTCCTGAATCCAAGATTGTAAGGAAGGTGCTTAGATCTCTACCCGAGAGATTCCATGCCAAGATCACAACGATAGAGGAATCAAAGGATATTGAAAAGATTCCTTTGACTGAGCTGGTTGGAAACTTGCAGACCTACGAGCTAGGATTAACAAGGATTGGCAAGACGGGTAAAGGCAAGAGCATGACTTTAAAGGCTAAGAGCAGTGACACAGATGAGCCTTTAGATGATGAAGATTCCAAGATGAAGTCCTACATCACCAGGCAGTTCAAGAAGTTTATGAAGAATGCCAATGGAAAGGGTTTCAACAGGGACCATAGGCAATCTAGTTCTTCTCAGTTCAAGAGTAAGGACAAAGGGAAGAAGGATGCTAGGGATGGCGATCAGTACACTGTTCCCGCAGGACCTAAGTGCTTTGGGTATCAAGGATTCGGTCACATGAAATATGAGTGTCCTACATATTTCAAGAGTATTGGGAAGAGCAAGGCACTTGCTGCTACCTTGAGCGACACCGAGCTTGAGGGTGATTCAGACAATGAGGATGATGGAATCTTGAATGCCTTTACTGCCACTGTTAATCCTACTGAAGGGATTGTTGAAGAAGTGGTTGAAGAGGTGGAATTGGTGGAGTCCAAGTTTGAGAAGATGGATGATCAGGATGACATCCATACAACCTATGAGAAACTGTACAAGCTTTCTGAGAAGCATGAGAAACTCTATAGGCTAGCCACCAAGAAACTCAGTGATGTGGAACTTGACCGTGAAGAGTTGTCCACAAAGTTTGATGAGACAAATCAAACCATTGGAGCACTAAGGTTTGAGAACAATTTCTTGGCTGAGAAGACCAAGAAGCTTGAAGCAGAGCTGTTTCAAGTTAGAGCTCAACTAGAGAGGACTTCACGTGCGAAGCTTGATGAGATGCTAAGCATTCAGAAATCTGCTTCTGATTGCATAGGTTTAGGGTATGATTTCTCTTCCTCTAATATTATTTCTACTAGTGCTACTGTTTTTGTTCCTCCTAGCAATAATTTTGAAATTAAGAACAATGAGATTAAAACTGAATTAGCTAGTGAGAACTTAGACAAGGGAACTTAGTAGCACCCCCTAAGCTTGAGAAGAAAGATGTTAAAAACCTTTGAGCTAAAAAGGCTAACTCTCAAAAGCCTAAACAGAAGAAGTAGCATCTTTGTCATCATTATGGAGTTGTCGGTCATACTTGACCAAATTGCTATAAGTGGCTAGCCACTCAACAGAGCAATGGCATGATAGCATCTGGAAGCCAGAATCAGTTTCAATCCTCTCTTGCTCATCTTGGAGATCTTCTTAAAGCCCTCATGTTCCTTTCGAACTTGAACAATTTTAATTCTTCCCCATCACCGCTGCTTTAAGGGTTTAATCAAAGGAAGGGTTTTTCGAGGGTATGGAAGGAAAATGGCTCTAAGTGATTCTATCACTTTCCTCTCTATCTTCTTGTTTTTGTTTGCATTTCTTGTGTGTTTTGCTTTATTTTTTAAGTCAGTCTAGTTTTATGCTTTGCTTTGTTTAACATGTCTTTGTTTAGTTGTTTTTCAGTTTTGTTTATTTTATTTTTTCAAAAAAAAAAAAAAAAAAAAATCAGAAAAACACAAAAACAGTGTGTGTTTTATGTACAATGGTACTTGTGAACCTTGGATGGCCATTGAAACAAAGTTTTCTAAACTTTGTATCATTTTGTAACTTAGATGAGCATCTCTATGCACAACTAAGCAAGTGAGCTTTGTGGCTCTTGTTTGTGATGAGTAAGATTAAGTTGTCTCTTGTACTTAACATTCATATCACTCTTTTTGACGGGAAAGACTAAAAAATCCTGAGAGAAAGGCATTAATAACCATCTCACCACTATTGCCCGCCAATCATAAAATGACACTTGTATGCTTCGGCATAGCAAAAGTGCAGTGTTAATAACATTTGTATGCTTAGGCATAGCAAAATTGGAATGTCAAATATCATTGGATATTTCTTTTCTCTCTCTAATATGCGCATGCGTGATATGCTTAAAAGAAAAGTATGCAAAGAAAAATCAAAAGCAAAAAGATAAAAAAATGCTTTAAAAATGATTGCAAGCATGTATTCTAGGAGATGTGGGAGTTATAGGATGTACCTTGAAGGTGATAGTCCCCATCAAGCAGTTATGATTGTGTGTAAGTTAAAGTGATTTTCTCATATCTCAAATCATCATAACATGTATACACTTATGGAATCTTGCGATGTTTTTCACACACAACACGCAATATTCTTTGCTATTCTTGATATATGTGTAGGTACAATGTGATTTGACCATTACAAGGTTTTACATGTGTCAATGTATGCTCACTAAACTGTCTTAACTTGGTTTTTGACATATAAAATTGGTTAGACTTGTTTAGTGTGTGTGTGTGTTTTTGAGATCCATGTGCTTAAAAATTATAGTTGAGAGATGTTTTTGAGAGCTTAATATGTTGATTGGATCATTGGTTGTGTTGCATGTTGGTTTGCATTCATGTCTGTGTTTTTCACTTCTCGAAAAACTGTTTTGAAAAGCTGGCTCAACACCTCCTCAACACCTCCTTGATAGCTAGCTGTCTGTCGAGCTCCTTAAGTTTTTTCATTTTGCTATCTCGACAGCTTCTCGATACCTGGTGGATAGATCAAGAAAGCTCCTGCCTCCTTGATAGCTTCTCGACAGCTGGTAGATAGATCGAGCTTCTGTTCTTGCATTTGATGGATTGTTCCTTGACACCTCTTCAATACCTGTATCTGTCGATGACCATTTCCTCGATAGCTGCCTCGATACCTCTCGATACCTGCATCTATTGAGCTTTATTGAGGACTTATATATTCGTTCTTTGCGATTTGGTTCTCATTTTTTCGATCTCTCTAGATCTATCCGCACCTGTTCATCTCCCAAACACTATCTCTCTCAATCCAAACCTCTTCCTCTGTGTTTTTTCAAGCTTTTTCAAGATTTTCTTCTCTTGGTAAGCTTCTAATCTCTCATTTTTCATGCATTTCATGTTTTGAAACTTAGGTTTCGGAGTTTTTGAAAAATTTTGGGGTTTTTCAAAATTGATGAGTTATTATTGAAATTTTGGGATGAGTTTTCACTTAAATGAGTTTAAAACCTCAAACATTGCATCACATTAGCATTATAATAGTATTGTCATGCATTTAGATGTGTGCTATCTGTTTGTGTGCTGATAGGTTTGGATTGGGCTGAGCCCATGATGCAATTTGTTTTGCATGTCACATGTTCATGCATTTCCCATGCATACGTACTTTCTTTTCAATATACTTGGTATATTTGATATTGCTTGGGACTTTTCTGATTGTCTTTTCTTTCTTTCCCTCTCTTTCTGTTTACGTTAGTCGTGTCTATGTCACCTAAGCGTAAATCCACTCTAGCTCGGAACCCTCTTTGTTCTGGTGCTTCTTCGTCTTCTGATCCTTCACCTTCTCATATTTGGTTCCATGATGATGATGCCTTTAAGGCATTTTCAGAGAACTTCTCTAGATGAGGCATTCATTTGGAATGCCAAGTCATTCTGTCGAACTTTGCCGACACCGACCTTCCTTCTGTCATTCACAGTAGGGGATGGGAGTCACTGTGTGGCGTCCCGGTCACCTGTTCTCTCATGCTTATCTAGGAGTTTTACTCCAACATGCACGAGATTGATCGTTCAGTACCTCTTTTCTTCACTCGTGTTCGAGGTACACGCATTCCTATCACACCGTAACTTGTTGTGAATGTGCTTCGGGTCCCTAGGATAGAGTTTCCTGACTATCCTAGTTGTGAGCGTCTGAGGACCGTGTCTAGGGATAAGCTCATGTCTGCTTTCTGTGACCTTTGTTTTGTATCCACTTTCTCATTATAACTCCATTACAAAGCCTTGTGATCGATTTTTGTTATCTCTTCTTGAGCATCTTACTATAGATTTTCCTTCTCATTTCATTCTTTCTATTATTGATGTTCATCTAGATTCGGCGTCCAGTGATAAGCTCATCTTTCCTTCCACTATCACGAGGATCTTATGCCATTTTTCCGTTCCTTTTCCCTCTTTTGACCATTTCACCGTCATGTGTGCCATAAATTACGCTACTGTTAAACGTAGCGAGGCCCAGTTTCGATCGCGGCAGTTGGATTCAGTAGCCCCTCCCTCCCGTTTAGCTCCATCCCGTTCGGCTCCATCCGCATCCGCTCCTTCCTCTTTTTCGGGTGATGTGACTTTAGGAGACATCATGGCGTAGCTGCAGTGCATGGATGCTCACCTAGATACATTCTCTACGGAGTTGTATCAGGTGAACGTTTGGGTCGGTCGTATTGCATGACGATAGGCATCCATGGGTGGTTTTGCTCCTGAGGCTACTCCTTCATCACCTTCTCCCGTGGCCTCTGATTCTGAGGATGATGATGATGATGATGATGGTAATGACGATGATTCTTCCGATGATGATGATGGAGATGCTAGCTTTTCCGATGAGATGTCTACTTGACACTCTTACTCTTTGTCACTCGTGACAAAAAGTGGGAGTAGTTTTGGGATATGAGAGTAGTCATTCTTAGGGGGAGAGTTAGTATTAGACTATTTTTGTTAGGGGTAGTGTTCATATGTTCATTTGAGGGATGTAGTGAGGATAGTATGTATCTTTTCTTTTCTTTCTTTCTAGATATATTATTCTTGTACATGAGGTCTTGTGACCATTTATTGACATACATTGTACTTATCTCCTTATTTATATTGATGTATGTTTCTCTTTCACCTACCCCATCATGTATTGTTTCTTTTCTCCCTTAATACACATGTTTCTTATATTTGTATGCAATCTATTATTTCTGTTTCACACAAAGATGCCTTGATGAGTTTTGTTTAAAGTGTTTCAGAAATATAGGTGGTCAAAGTCTACTTGCCATAAACTCTCTTCTTGCAAAGTTTTTCAAGAGTTTGTGTTAGGATAGATTTTATTGTATTCAACAAGTGATTATGAATTGAGTGATTTATGACTTCTCTTATATGTTCATTTGTTTGTTGTGGTTTTGTCACGGATTGCCAAAGAGAGAGATTGTTAGGACATATGTGTTTCACATGATTAAGAACATATGTCATGATTTTATGTAATTGGCTTATCCTTTGACAAAACGCACTTTACTTGTATTTGGGTAGACTTAGGATGTGTTTAAATACTTCAAGAAACCACGTTTCAAGATCAAGTGTTGAAACCTTCAAGTTTGTCCAAGCAAACAAGCTGATAGTGCAAATTTATTAATGCTCGACAATTGGCTCTACAGCTGCGTCTATCGAGTTTAAGAAAGCTGTTCAAAGTCTGGTGTGCTTGACACCTTCTCGACAGCTACTCGACACCTCCTATCTGTCGAGGTTTAAGAATTTCAGAATTCAAATATGATTTTCTTGGGACCCAAGAATATATCTTTGGCCCTTCTTTTCTCCTAACCCTAGATATATAAAAGGATTGTTTTAAGGGTCGTTAAACAGTACACAAGTTACAAAAACTTTGAGCAAACTTTGTTCAAGCAAATTGTGACCAGAGACAAAGTTCTTGCCTTAGTTCATCTCTTTCTCTTGAAGAAGTTGCGGGGTATTTGCACCGTAGGGTTTTGTGACCAAATATCTTCTTAATCTTTATCGTGTGGATGAACTGAAAAACTTTGCAATCGACAATCTTCTTAGTTGGTGATTGAAGTCACATACTGGGATCCGCGCAATTGGTTAGTCACGTACTTGGGAGTCGTGCATCAGAATGGGGAACTGTCACTACAAAACAAGTCCAATTGGGTATTGGGGTAAGGGTTCAGCTATAGGTTGGTAAGGTACTTGGGATTCCTTCACTTGTAACCGCTTGTTGTGATAATAGTGGAGTTTCAGGAGTGGTGACTTGAAAATCACCTGGTGGGGTTTTTGCTGTTAGGTTTTTCTCCGTTCATAAACAAATCACCATGTTATTTATTTTCCATTGCATAATTAGTTTATTGGTGATTTGTTTGTGCTACCATGCGTTTGCATGATAAATTGATTAATTAATAACTTGGCTAATTAATTAATTAATTTCAATCACAAGGGGTCATTCAATTTCTGGCCTATCAAGCTTACATGTCCGAATGTTCATTCCATATGTGAATGAGCATTGTGGTCACTATTCTATAGTGATTGCTTGTATGGTTCAGCCATGGTTTATTGTTTTATTCCATTTTGCTTGATCGCATTGTGCTTGCTTGATATGCATTGTAAGTTTTTCTGCATACAATGATCAAATTGTGTTGTTGTGTTTTAGGAGATACTTGTTCTTATGATTCAAGAGCTTCACAGATTCTAGAGTTAGGTGTGAGTGAGTTTTGTTCAACTTTTCCCAACTCACATGTTAAGTCTAGAGTTTGTTTTAGGGTTTTGTCACAAAATAGCCTAAGGCGGAGTTTGTAAGGTTGAATTTAATCAACCATCTTGTTGTCTTTATTCCGTGCCAAATTTGCTTGTAATTTAGCAATTAATAACCTTGTGTTTCGGTGGGAATCATGTAAGGGTAGTGTGTGAGAAAGTGTGAAGAAATGCTCAAAACTGTGCAGTAAAGCAGGGACTCGTGGCTGGATCTCACGGGTGGCTCGCGGCTTGCTAGTCATCAAAAGATGCACACAATTAAAGAATGCAGAGAAGTTGAACCGTCATGCCAGCTGTAGAATTACAAGAAAAAAAGTCCAGTCTAGCCATTCAATTGGCTCACGGCTTGGACTCACGACTCAGTCAAGTCGCGAGGCCAAGTCGCTAGTTCACTCTGTTATGGAAAAACTGACTCTTCGCATTCCTTTCTCACCCCAGTATAAATACCCCTTATACCTACAAAATATTGAGAGCTTATAGAGAGAATTTTGAGAGAGAAACCCTAGAGAAAAAACATGATTGTCTCATCCACAATCTTTACATAGTGACTCTTCAAATTCCTCAACTCTCATCCTCTCCATTGTTACATCCTTGAGAGGTTCATTAGCCAAAACTTTTCTCACCTTCATATATCTGTGAGAAGGCATTTTAGTGCTTTGGGAAGCAGTTCGGAAGGAACCAATTCATATTGGTTGATGCTATGGGTTATAGCGGAATCCGATAAGCTAAAGAAGAAATAGGGTTTGGCATAACCTCATTGGAGTAAGAGCTTGGAGGGCTTAGGTACACTGGGTAGATTAGGCTTGGAGGGTCTTCTGCTGTTCATGTATCCCAACTTGATTCTTAAGTGGATTATTGACCACTTGAGGGACGGCGGAGAGGTTTTACGCCGAGGGCTTCGGTTTCCTCATCGATAACACATCGCTGTGTTGTCCTTGTTTTTGCATCTCTCTTCCCTTAATCTTTGCCATTTAATTTCTGCTATGAATGTGATTTTATTTGGTTTAGATTGTTTATCAATTCTGTGTTAAGTTTCTGTTCATATTCCACACATTAATTGTTTGATATTAAGCTTGAATTGGTAATTTGTTAATTGGGGATCAAAACGTTCATAGTGTTTTTCACACATATTGAACATTCAAAATTGAAGAAAAATATTGATATTTTACACTATCTTAAAAGCGTAGGAATCAGGCCATTGCACCAAGTAAAGAAAAATTCAGGTGCCACAAAGTAGTGCATAACTTTGTGTACAACTCGCCACATGGACGTGATAGGCCAAAAATGTATTGACCCCTTGTGATTAAATTAATTGATTAATTAGCCAAGTTTATTAATTAATCAAATTAACATGCAGAGCACGTGGTAGCACAAACAAATCACCAATTAAACTAAGTGCAACAGAAATTAAATTGACACAGTGATTTGTTTACGAATGGGGAAAACCAATATTGAATAATTTATTAATTGTATTAAGTGTGTTGTCCTGGTTTTTACACTAAAACCCTCCCACAAAAAATCTCATCATGTTCACAAATCGTGTCAAGCATTACCTCCCCTGGTTTAGATAAGAGGAGAGTGAAAAGTGGCTACATTAATGAGAATTTGACATTAACTAAAACTATTGAGTTAACATTTAGGTTTATGAGAATAAGACCTCTCCCACGTTATGTACGAGTTTGTTTCTCATTTTTTCTTTAATCTTACCCTATGTTTACATTTAGGGTTGCAATTCGTGTTCCAGGTCATGTTCATGTCGTGTTGTGTAGAGGTATATGTATTCCTCAACTCTAACATGACCCATTTAATAATTGTGTCAAAGCCTCTCAATTTTAATACAACTCATTGATTAAACGGTTTAACATGATACAACATATTTCAGCTTGTTTAATACACAATTTGAAAAAGAAAGAGTAAATAGTATTTTTTTTCTTTGTTTTGGGTAAAAGGGTCAAGCACTTTAGAGTTCCAATGAGGAAAACTTGCACAGCAAAAACCGCATTTGGTGATTTTAAGGTTACCATTCCCGAGAATCCACTATTATCAAAACAAGCAGTTACAAGTAAAGGAATCCCAATACCTTATACCAACCTACAGTTGAACCCTTACCCCAATACCCAATTGGACTTGTTCTATAGTGACAATCTCTCCTTTCAACGCACAGCTCCCAGTACATGACTAACCAATTGCGCAGATCTTAGTACGCGACTTGATCACCAACTTAAGATGGATGTTGGCTGCAAAATTCTTCAGTTCATCCAAACGATGAAGATCATGAAGTTGCTTGATCATAAAACCCTATGGTATACAAACATAGCAACTTCTTCAAGAACTAGGACAAACAAGATTTCCGGTCACACTTTTCTTCACGCTTGTGAAATTTTCTCTTGTGCAACTAGTGTCATCTTTTATGGCCTTGAAAATAATCCTTATATACGTTTAGGTTTGTGAGAAAAGAAAGCCCAAACATGCATTCATGGATTAGATGAAAAACAGTCCTAAAAAACCAAACTTTATAAACCTCGATAAATAGCCATCTATCAAGCTAGCTGTCAAGTCACGGGATTCAACAGCTCTTAAACCTTGATAGACGCTAGCTGTCGAGTTTTAATGAACAACACTTTCTTCACTTGATTCTTGGACAGACTTGTATGGTTTTAACACTTGAACTTGAAACCTTGTTTCTTGAAGCATTAAACACATCCTAGATCTACCCAATTACAAGTAAAGTGCATTTTGTCAAAGGATTAGCCAATTACATAAAATGTTGACATATGTTCTTAACATTGAATCACATATGTCCTAACACTTATGTATAGCTTTCTAAAACCTCATTTTTTCTCACATTGTTTTTTTCACTTTTCCCCACTTTTCCTCACTTTTCTCAAAATACAAGTATACTTTAACACACTTTCAGTAAAGAGCTAAATAAACTGTTCCCAAACGAAGCTTAAGACCATCCCAATAAAAATAAAATAAAAAAGTAAAATCAGTATGGAAAGCACTTAGAACTACACATAAAATGGCATAACTTATGTTGTAAAGGTATGTCCTCACATGTACCCATCATCATATCTCAACACTTTTTCATAGATTTCACCTACCCTTCCATTCTTCCTAGACTCCCAAGTTCAGTTGGCACCTCCACTAGTTTTTTTTTTTTTTTACAAGATAGAAATTTTACTCTAATATAATCTAAGTATATATATGTGTGAAGCTCTCTTCTAGAAATTTGAATCTTGGCCCTTATATTTGTAGAGTGACCATCGGACCAAAAGTGCACAATAGTACCAATTTTTTATAAATGAAAAAAGTTGGCACCTCCATCAGATCAATCAACAAAGACAATTTTTCACATCACCTCCATAATATGTGATCATGTGCCGGTTTGGATTTGGCGTCTGCATTTTCAAATGCGTGTTTTTTTTTTTTTTTTTTAAGCCGTAGTTATTGACTTTTAGAGACAAAATTCACTGTTTATGAACAATGCATGCACTGTTCAGCACTGTGCATGCACTGTTCACACATTTAAAAATATTAAAAATGGGTCCCATGGTACTATTCACACATTTAAAAATTATTTTGCTACAGTTTTTTAGTTTCAGCAACAATAAGTTCAATCCAAATGGACCCTATATTCCACCAAAGACGACACACTTATGGTAGCTATATATTTTAAATTTTTAATGAATTAAAATAAACATTCTAATTTTTGTGCCATCCAGGATTAAGTAATAATTGTTTCTCAAAAAACAAGATCAAGTAATAATTACGGTCTTGATTGATCCCAAAACAAGATTTCATCAAAAAAAAAAAAAAAAAACACATGATTAGCGTGTATAAGCAAGGTTGTGAAACTTGGACCGGACCGTACGGTTCGACCGAAATAACCGGAAACCGTTCATCAATGCGGGTTTTTAACTCTCAAGAACCGGCCTATACAAGAAAAGCTGTAAACCATGCAAATCGCGGTCCAAACCTCCTCGGTTTGAAAACCATTAACGGTTCTTGCAGTTCAGATTTGAATTTTATTTTTGGAACTTACCACCATTGTTGATGCTTCAAACCACCATGTGATGCTGTTAGACCTTTAGATTGCATCGCCTTTCTTCTTCTTTCCTGTCTCACTCGCGCTTTCACTCTAATTTTTCTAGTTATTGACTTTCAAAGACAAAATTCATTGTTTATGAACAGTGCATGCACTGTTCACACATTTAAAAATATTAAAAATGGGTCCCATGGTACTATTCACACATTTAAAAATTATTTTGCTACAGTTTTTTAGTTTCAGCAACAATAAGTTCAATCCAAATGGACCCTATATTCCACCAAAGACGACACACTTATGGTAGCTATATATTTTAAATTTTTAATGAATTAAAATAAACATTCTAATTTTTGTGCCATCCAGGATTAAGTAATAATTGTTTCTCAAAAAACAAGATCAAGTAATAATTACGGTCTTGATTGATCCCAAAACAAGATTTCATCAAAAAAAAAAAAAACACATGATTAGCGTGTATAAGCAAGGTTGTGAAACTTGGACCGGACCGTACGGTTCGACCGAAATAACCGGAAACCGTTCATCAATGCGGGTTTTTAACTCTCAAGAACCGGCCTATACAAGAAAAGCAGTAAACCATGCAAATCGCGGTCCAAACCTCCTCGGTTTGAAAACCGTTAACGGTTCTTGCAGTTCAGATTTGAATTTTATTTTTGGAACTTACCACCATTGTTGATGCTTCAAACCACCATGTGATGCTGTTAGACCTTTAGATTGCATCGCCTTTCTTCTTCTTTCCTGTCTCACTCGCGCTTTCACTCTAATTTTTCTAGTTATTGACTTTCAAAGACAAAATTCATTGTTTATGAACAGTGCATGCACTGTTCACGCATTTAAAAATATTAAAAATGGGTCCCATGGTACTATTCACACATTTAAAAATTATTTTGCTACAGTTTTTTAGTTTCAGCAACAATAAGTTCAATCCAAATGGACCCTATATTCCACCAAAGACGACACACTTATGGTAGCTATATATTTTAAATTTTTAATGAATTAAAATAAACATTCTAATTTTTGTGCCATCCAGGATTAAGTAATAATTGTTTCTCAAAAAACAAGATCAAGTAATAATTACGGTCTTGATTGATCCCAAAACAAGATTTCATCAAAAAAAAAAAAAAACACATGATTAGCGTGTATAAGCAAGGTTGTGAAACTTGGACCGGACCGTACGGTTCGACCGAAATAACCGGAAACCGTTCATCAATGCGGGTTTTTAACTCTCAAGAACCGGCCTATACAAGAAAAGCAGTAAACCATGCAAATCGCGGTCCAAACCTCCTCGGTTTGAAAACCGTTAACGGTTCTTGCAGTTCAGATTTGAATTTTATTTTTGGAACTTACCACCATTGTTGATGCTTCAAACCACCATGTGATGCTGTTAGACCTTTAGATTGCATCGCCTTTCTTCTTCTTTCCTATCTCACTCGCGCTTTCACTCTAATTTTTCTAGTTATTGACTTTCAAAGACAAAATTCATTGTTTATGAACAGTGCATGCACTGTTCACGCATTTAAAAATATTAAAAATGGGTCTCATGGTACTATTCACACATTTAAAAATTATTTTGCTATAGCTTTTCAGTTTCAGCAACAATAAGTTCAATCCAAATGGACCCTATATTCCACCAAAAACAACACACTTATGGTAGCTATATATTTTAAATTTTTAATGAATTAAAATAAACATTCTAATTTTTGTGCCATCCAGGATTAAGTAATAATTGTTTCTCAAAAAACAAGATCAAGTAATAATTACGGTCTTGATTGATCCCAAAACAAGATTTCATCCAAAAAAAAAAAAAAAAAACACATGATTAGCGTGTATAAGCAAGGTTGTGAAACCTGGACCAGACCGTACGGTCCGACCGAAATAACCGGAAACCGTTCATCAATGCGGGTTTTTAACTCTCAAGAATCGGCCTATACAAGAAAAGCAGTAAATCGTGCAAACCGCGGTCAAACCTCCCGGGTTTGAAAACTGTTAACGATTCTTATGGTTCAGATTTGAATTTTATTTTTGGAACTTACCACCATTGTTGATGCTTCAAACCGCCATGTGATATTGTTAGACCTTTAGATCGCATCGCCTCTCTTCTTCTTTTCTGTCTCACTCGCGCTTTCACTCTAATTTTTCTGCGTTTTTTTGCCATTTTGCTGTTTTAGTTTCTGTGTCTGGACTGAGAACGATGGAGATGGTGAAGATAATGCTTTGCTGTCATCTACTCACTGACCAACTACTTTATTGTTGGGCTCTGTTTTCTATTAAGGCTATTATTTAATGAGTGGCTATTATTTAATGAGTAGACTTCTAGCTTCTCATTTTTAAGTCCTTTATCCTTTTTGTTTTTCACTTTTAAATTTCATTGAAAAATTAACCGTTCAAATAGGCTTGATTTAATTTGTGCCTAAGGCATGGGCTTAATTTAGACGTAGGTTTCATAATATATATATATATATATATATATATATATAATTTATTTTTATATCTTATCAAAAAAAAATTATTTTTATAAAATTACGTTTTTGGTACCTAAATATTTTCTTATTTTAGTCAAATTTTCTATTATTTCTAATTTAAGATATTTGTTTATTTATTAAATAATTATTAAATTAATTATGACGTCATCACGGTTCGACCTCGGTTCAACCTCAAAAATTTTGAACCTCTCCTTTTTACGGTTCAATGAACGGTCCGGATCTGAAAACCTTGTGTATAAGTACCTTTTGAAAGATTTATTATATTATATATATTTTTGTCAACATGCACATTATTTTAGAGAACTTTCATTATCCATTATGAATTGGAATTGTAAAGATTACTCACGTTTCACATGTTCTTTTTCTTAATCACTGTTAAGTTTGAATTCTTTGATTAAGATCTAGTGGTGCTCCAATGCATCGATCTAACATGTGTTTCATGTGAAATCAACGGTCGAATTAGGAGAAGCCAACACCACCCAAAAGTGAAAATAACTATGTGCTACAACCACGATTTTTAGTACCCAACTTTTATGAGTAGTTATAACCAAGTATTATAATTTTTATTATATAAAGTTTACAAATTAATGTGTCATCAATCACAAATATGTCATTTAAATATTCATTTGTAAGATGATTCAAGCCCACCAATTATATTCACTGTCACATCAATTTATAAGTTTTCTACAGTAAAACTTGTTATACCTTTAACATTTTCCAACTTTAATTTTTATAATTAAAGTGTATAATTTTAAAACTCATATGCTAACTCTCCCCCTATGTATATGACTACTCTCATCTCAAAACTACTTCCCCTTTTTGTCACAAGTAACAAAGGGTAAGTACATCAAGTAGACATCTCATCATCACTGGGCGAGCTAGCATCCTCGTCCTCATCAGCATCATCATTGTCAGAGCGATCATCACTCTCATCCTTTAAAGCTGGTGGAGATGGAGAGGTATAAGCAATGAAACCACCCATGGCAGCCTGTCGTCGTGCAATACAACCAATACGGGTGTTCACTTGACACAACACATTACTGAGTGTGTCAAGGTGAGCATCCATGCGCACAAGTTGTGCCATGATGGCCTCAAGAGTCACTCTACCTACAAAAGATGAAGGAGTTGAGGTGGATGGAGCGGTAGAAGCTGGAGGAGTCGCCGTCTTTGTCCGGGGCCACCTCGGTCCAAGCTATGCCTTGCTTCGTTGAACGGTAGCAGCATCTACGACACTCATAAGGCTTTGGTTGTTGAACTTCTGGACATCAGACAACCTCACTCAACCATAATAGTTATTGTACTAAAATTTCCATCTTACAAAATTACTTGAGAAATCTCAAAATATTGTCCTATTTTTAAAAATAAAAGTAATTAATTTACTAATGTTCTTATTATACCCCTACTTTATTTTCAAAACTATTTGAAAAGAAAACTAACAAATATTTAAAAAAATCAATCTAATTTGGGCATCTTTTTAGTTGTCTCATTAAGAATAACTTAAAATTTAAAAAAAAAAACTAATAAATTTATTTAAGGGAAGTTTTGTAAACTTATACATTTTTATAAGGCAGACAAGACAATAAATGATGTTCTCTTCAAAGATTTGACTTATCAAACAGGATAAACAAATTGGGACGGAGAGAGTACTAATTGCCATACATGAAACACCACCATACAAGATGCCATTATCACTAGTTATCATTAGAAATGACAATTATGGCCTCAAAAGAAATCTACATTAATGAGAAGTCGACATTAACCGAAAATGTTGACTTAACTTTTAGGTTCATATGGAAAATTAAGTCCTTTCCAACATTTATAAGATTCTGCTTATCTTTTTTCCTAATAAATTTTTCCTATGTTTAGATGGGAGAAGGTTTTTCTCAAAAGAAAAAACTAATAAATTTATTTAAGGGAAGTTTTGTAAACTTATACATTTTTATAAGGCAGATAAGACAATAAATGATGTTCTCTTCAAAGATTTGACTTATCAAACAGGATAAACAAATTGGGATGGAGAGAGTACTAATTACCATACATGAAACACCACCATACAAGATGCCATTATCACTAGTTATCATTAGAAATGACAACTATGGCCTCAAAAGAAATCTACATTAATGAGAACTCGACATTAACCGAAAATGTTGACTTAACTTTTAGGTTCATATGGAAAATTAAGTCCTTTCCAACATTTATAAGATTCTGCTTATCTTTTTTCCTAATAAATTTTTCCTATGTTTAGATGGGAGAAGGTTTTTCTCAAAAGAAAAAACTAATAAATTTATTTAAGGAAAGTTTTGTAAACTTATACATTTTTATAAGACAGACAAGACAATAAATGATGTTCTCTTCAAAGATTTGACTTATCAAACAGGATAAACAAATTGGGATGGAGAGAGTACTAATTACCATACATGAAACACCACCATACAAGATGCCATTATCACTTAACTTTTTGGTTCATATAGAAAATTAAGTCCTTTCCAACATTGATAAGATTCTGCTTATCTTTTTTCCTAATAAAGTTTTCCTATGTTTAGATGGGAGAAGGTTTTTTATTTTGAGAAGGTTTAGATGGGGGAAGATGAAATGAGATGAGAGGAGAAGGCAGTTGGAATATAGTCTTCCAAATATATCCTTAACAAATAATTTTAAAACACTGTTTATGACTGTGGTGCTACCGACAATGATATCAATTAGTTTCTTGTAGAGTTGGATAAAGAAGTCCAACATGCATTCTTTTTTAAAGATAACTTTCATACTAAAAAATATATATTTTTGTAGATATCTTAATTTACCAAACAATACATAAAGGGCACCATTCTCAAAATAAATAAATAAATAAAGGATGCGATAACTAGACAAGCTACTCACAGTCTTGCTCGTCAAGCTCACTTTTATTATTTGTATTGCTGATTGTAATTGTTCAGTAATATTAATGAAAATGCTATTTCCCCTCTTTTTTTTTTAATAATTTAATTAAAACATAAACGATATATTGTACTTGCACCCAACCGTATAAGATCAGTGGCTCCTATGCAATATTGGTCGTAGAAAGTTGTGGAAAGTTTTAACATACTCAATTATTGTTTATTTTCGCAGCTAAGGCCATCGTATTCAAATAATTATTTAGTAGTTAAGGCAAACTAATTTTGAAAAACATTTCTATTAGTGATTGAAAGTTGAAACTAGATTCTCCACATAAGCTATGGCCTGTGATGCATGAAACAAGTCTTGAAGTCCTCTAACTAGAAAATTTTTAGTTTCACAATAACCGAAGTTACGCAAAACGTCCCATCCATTGTTATCCACCAAAAGAAGATCACCATTGTTGGCAAATCCTTGTGGCTTCTCATTCTAACTAGTGGTCCTACTACAACTTGTTTGGTCCAAGACTCCTTGAGTCCATATTCACGCAGCATTAGGAACATCACTCTAGTCTATACGATTAACCAATTGATTTCAATGATATGATATGTCGTTTGTGGTCTCAAAAGAAGTCTAAATTAATGAGAAGTTGACATTTAGCCAAAATTATTGACTTAACTTTTAGGTTTATAGGAAATTAAGACCTCTCTCCCACGTTTTATAGGAAGTTGTTTGTCTCATTTCCAACAACTTTATCCTTTGTTTGGATGGGAGGAAATGGAAGGAGGGGAGATGATAAGATGGCTAGTATAGACACTATTCCAATCATACCACTAACAAATAGTCAGAAATTTTTATTTCTAATTCGTGTTATAATGGCAATGACATTGAAAGTTCAATATGCATACAAAACAACCTTGAACGATTAGACCCCCAATTTACAAAATATCAATTCAAGCTTAATGTCAAACAATTAATGTGTGGAATATGAACATAAGCTTAAAGCAGAATTGATAAACAATCTAAACTAATTAAAATCACATCCACATCAGAAATTAAATGGAAAAGATTTAAGGGAAGAGAGATGCAAACACAAGGACAATGCTCGATGTATTATCGAAGAGGAAACCGAAGCCCTCGGCGTAAAACCTCTCCGCCGCCCTCCAAGTAGTAAACAATCCACTAAAGAATGTAGTTGGGATACATGAACAGCAGAAGACCCTCCAAGCCTACTCTACCTAATGTACCTAAGCCCTCCAAGCTCTTACTCCAACGAGGTTACACCGAACTTATTTCTTCTTTAGCTTGAGGGATTCCGCTACTTGACCATAGCATCTACCAATATGAAATTGGTCCATTCTTAACTGGTTCCCAAAGCACCAAACAGCCTTCTCACAGATATGGGTATGGTGAGTAAAGGTTTTGGTAATGTGCCTCTTAAGGATTTAACAATTGAGAGGAAGGGAGTAGAGGAATTTGAAGAGTCTCTATGTGAAGATTGTGGATGTGTCAATCTTGTTTTTCTCTAGGGTTTCTCTCTCAAAATTCTCTCTAGAAGCTTTCACAAAATCGTGGGTATAAGGGTATATATATAGTAGGGTGAGAAGGAATGTGAAAAGTCAGTTTTTCCCAAACAGGGTGTTCTGGCAACTTGACCTCGAGACTAGGTTGAGTCGCAAGTTCAAGCCGCGAGCAAATGGCCTAGCCAGCCTGGGACTTTTGTCCTGTAGTGCAACAGCTGGCGCAACTCTTCAGCTTCTGGCATGCTTGGCACGTGTGCAACATTCTGGCGGCTTGCAGGCCGCGAGCCACTCGTGAGATCCAACCGCGACTCCCTGTTTCTTTGCACAATCTTGAGCAATTCTTCACACTCTCTCACACACTACCCTTACATGATTCCCACCTAAATACAGGGTTACTAATTGCTAAAATACAAGCAAATTTTTCACGAAATAAAGCTAATAAGATGGTTGATAAAATTCAACCTTAGAATCTCCCCCTTTGGCTATTTCATGACAAAACCCTAAAACAAACTCTAGGCTTAAAATGTGAGTTGGGAACAGTTCAACAAAAACTCTCTCACACCTAACTCTAGAATCTGATAAGCTCTTGAATCATATGAACAAGTAACTCTTGAAACACAACAACACAATTTGATCATTGTATGCAGAAAACTTGTAAGGCATATGAGGCAAGCACAAAGCGATCAAGTAAAAAGGAATAAGAAACAAACCATGGCTTGACCAAACAAGAAATCACTATAAAATAATGACCACAATGCTCATTCACACTTGGAATGAACATCCGGACATACAAGTCAATAAGCTCAATGCGAATCACTTGCATGCCCAACACTTAATCAATGCACTATAAATAAAGTATATGCATCTAGGAACAAAATCCTATAAGGGCACAAGAGTGAAAATACTTAAAGAAAATGCAAAAACATTTAGCTAGAAGCATTGGCAACAGAACATAAAGGCTGCATAGCACGGTACAAACCACAAAAGCCTACAAATTTTCATGGAAACAAACCCTAAAAGCTTACAAAAGCAATATGGGCATAAACACACCAAACACATGAAAAAGAAAAGCATAACATAACATAAGTTCTGAAACAAAATATTAAACGTAGAACATATGCCAAACAAATCCATGAGTTTTAAACCAGATTTAAACCTTTAAACCAGAAATTTAACCACAGAGTATTAAGCCCATAAAACATAAAACCATAAAGTAAAATTGAAAAACATAATGAAAACACTTTTCTGACAAGCTCCCCCTTAAAATGGCACTCCCCCTCAAGAGTTGTCACTCAAAAGTTCTCCCCTTTTTTGATCGGAATGGCCAAAGGGTCATTGCTGGGTGCTGAAGCTGTCAAACTTGGCTGCAAGTAAGTCGAGCTGATCTTGAATTGCTGCCATCCTATTAGTATGCTCATTCTGGACCTCTCTGAGTCCATCAATCCTTTCCAGGATGATCTGAAATGCATCTGGAGGTACCTTTGATGAGGTTGAAGTTCTGCACCTCTTGCCTCGGCTTCTAGATGATGAAGCTTGTCTTGCAGCCACTGTCTCAGTCTCCATTTGGTCACCTTCCTCTTCATCACCTGGAAGACTGACTTGTATCCTGATGATGGTTAGCTTATTGATTGCTGAAGGAGTAGGCATGAGGCTGATATCTTGAGGGATGACAACACCTTTTGCTCTGAAAAGTCTCATAAGAAGACTAGGAAAGATCAGCTTGGGCCTAGAGGTGGTTCTAGTCTCATCCACAATAGTGTCAAAGATGTGAGAGCTGATGTCAATGAAGGTTTTCTCCTTGAGTTCCATGAGGAAGATAGCTCTGGCATTGTTAATTGTAGTCAACTTCCTCACTAGATACAAGTTGAACATCATGATGATGGTTAGGCACCTCATGTCAGCCGGAAATGCTGTAGTGTTGAGGCATTTCCCCTCTCTTTGTCCACCAATATGAGTTTGGACAGTTTCTATTGAAAATATCCTGTCCTTGTAATTTGTGAAGTCATGGTCTTCTAAACCTTCAAGCCTTAGCACCTCATCTATGTCATGGGCATCTATAGTGAATTCCTTTCTTCTGACCCAACATCTCAACGCATCCTCCCTTATCACAGCATTTGCATAGAATTCTCTTATTAAGGGCTCACAAACTATAGGTAGGTCACTCAGTAATTTATCCCATCCTCTACCTTCAAAATAACTTGGAATGAAGGTGTCCTTCAAATCCCCTAAGTCGACAAACATTTCTTGAATAATAGTTATTTTCATGAAAGAATCTCTATATCTCTCAAAATGATGAACAGACCTAAATAGGTTATGGCCCGTTTTCATCCTTTTGTCAGATTTCTTAGCAGGAGTTTTATTCTTTGTAAGAGATGGGTTCATCTATAATCAAGTAGAAAAGTGCCACAACAACAGAGCACAATAGATGAACACTAAAAACATTAGTAACATGTTAGTGTCATAGAGAAGGACGGAGTATCAAGACAACATTTAGACCATATTCAACTTAGAATTAGACAATGAAAGATATAGCTCAAAACAGAAGAGCATAGAACAACCTATCAACAATTCTTATGAATAACACATTTTAAACAGCGAGCATAACAACTCAAACAAGAACATTCTAAGGTACATACCCAAGCATAGAATTCATCATGCAACAATTAGCAGTATTGAGGCAGTGTATACCACATTCATTCAAAAGAAAACATATGTCAATGAGACATATTTTAATGAGTGTGAGATGCTTGAACCTAAGCAGAGTAGACAATAACAACACAAAATCAAAGCATTAAAAGTCAATCAGAAGAATCATTCTGAAACAAACAAACTCACACTCAGAATAAGTCACAGAGAACCCAAACACATATCAAATGGGTATGAAATTTACCAATCAACACAGATTAGGCAAAATACTCAAACATATTAAGCATCTTATAGCCAAAATCAATAGAACCCATACATCCAAAGCCAACAAAAGGAACAAACCCACGAACGAAACCCATAAAACACAAAACTCCAACAACCTCTCACAAAATCAAGAAAACAAGACTAAAAACATGAAATATAGATTGAGGATAGAGAAACCATACCTTTTTCTTGGAGATTAGAAGTTGAAAAGATGCAAAAATAGAGGTTCTTCAAGAGTGACAAGGTGAGTTTAGAGAGGTTTGAAATGGGGAAGACAATGAACAGTCAGAAATGTTGGAGGGAAAAACTGAAAACATTTAAAAACTTACTTATATGCGCAAATCATGCGATTTTCGCGATTGAGTCAAGTCGCAAGAAAGTCACTAGGGCCAGTTGCCAGAACACTCAAGACAAAAATTTGAAAAATTTTTCTAAGTGTTTTTCGCGACTGGAAGTTCTACCTGCGAGAGAGTTGTGAGGTAAGCCACAAAAATCTCTGAGCCCTTTCGCGACTAGACCTTCCACCTGCGAACAAGTCGCCAGACTGAGTTGCGAGAAATATTAAAAACCCAAATTTTGAAAAATATTCTAAGTATTTTTCACAACTTGGGCATTGACCCGCCTATGAGTCACGAAAAATCTCTGTGTGGACTCACGACTGGGACATGTGACTGGACCAACCTGCGACTGAGTCACAAAAATAGGGCAACACTGTTTTTTGACATTTTTTACAAAAACAAAAGACTTTCCAAAAATAGCTAAAATACTCAAAAATCTTTTTGTGTTTGATCAACAAGGATTGAGTATGTGAAAACACATTTGATCAAGTACAATCACACAAATGAATATGGCATTCATTGAACATAGACATGTGTGTTGTGTGTAAATATAAACAATGAGATAGTCCTTAGTCTAATGTGAAGCTTCAATGATCAATTCAATTAAGGCATACACAACTAGCACTAGTTAATGTGACCCATCTCAATTATAGAAATATACATATATGACCTCCCACACACAAAAACTTGAGTACAATATCTTTGAAGCTTTTCATTTGGCTCCATGTTCAACATATCATTTGATCTTTTTGAATCAATACATCTCATTGTGAAATCGATGCCTGAAATTTTTGATATTTCACTTTGATGAGTTAGCCTTTGGCTTTTTGGGCATCATACAATTTTAATTTTGGTTGCTTTCCCTTTTCCTAGAAAAGAATTTTTTTTTCTTGCTTTTGGGTAAAAGAGTTCCAATGAATAATTTATCAATATAATCATTTAAAAAGTTTATTAATTAATTATATTTAGAATTTAAATTAATTTTAGAAAAATGACAATTATTTAACTAATTGTGCCATTTTGGTTTAATTGTAGGTTAAGTAAGTCAACATAGAATTGACCCATTTATTAATCATATTAAGTGTGTTGACCTGTTTTTACACTAACCCATTTACACTAAACACTCCCACAAAAAAATATTGTCGCGTTCACAAATAATATCAAGTATGGCCACCCCTAGTTTAGATAAGAAGAAGGTGAAAAGCAGCTACATTAATGAGAAGTTGGCATTAGCCATAAGGCCCAAAACTATTGACTTAACTTTTAGGTTTATGGGAAAATGACCTCTCCCACGTTATATATGAGGTTGCTTATCAATTTTTCAATAGTCTTACCCTATGTTTAGATGAAAGGTCGGAGTGAAAGTTGGGTAGTGAAAGTATATAGTTGGAGTGAGTAGGACTTGTTTGATGGCCCAAATAAAGGTCCAAAAACCCACAGAGGCATAAACTCATACATGAGAGGGAGAGTTTTAGGTATACCATTGTTTTGAATACCGTTCCAGCCAAAATGGCTTTAAAAAAAAATCTGATTACGGTATGTAAATTATTATGCGAACCTTCCTTGTTCCACTTTGGATAAAATTTTGGCCCATTTCAAAGTGTTTCAAGCATTCCTGGATGTTTTGATTAAATTAGCATACCAAAAAATTTAAATTACAAATTGTGATGGGCTCATGTGTGAATTGGTATACTAATTTAGAAATATTGTAAAATTATTGTAACATTTTATTTTGTCAACTTAAATTCTTAGGTTTCTCATGCGAGGGTGTTCAATATATATTTAAAGGAATTTAATTTTTCTTTTGGAAGTATTATTTTATTTTTCCTGGTAAAAACACTCTAGAAATTTTAGCTAATTAATGTTAGTCAAGTCTAATATATTTCAAAACTGACACGTTTGGCCGCTAAACCGTTACTCCTTTTCTCTTTATCACTGTGGGGGCAAAAGCTTGAACTTTTATATTGGGCCTTAAGCCCCATTTACTAATGGGAATGCGTCCGAGGAGGAGCAAATGATTGGGAAGGTCCCAGAGTCGATAGTCGTGTCAAGAAAGAGTAGAAGGCTGTGGTCCGAGAGGGTCATTCTCCTCGGACCTGACGAATGTCAGTCAAGTAGGCATTCGGTTGACTTGGGTAATCTTCCAGGAGATTCCAACAATGAAGATAGACTTCAGGCGCGTAAGAAGGTGATAAGGATACAGAAATATCTTAGGGAAAAGCTGCCACCACTGTATTAAATGCACTGCATTAATGTGGAGAAGACCTCTGAACAGTGTTTTCAACCACTACCGTTCACAGAAAGCCAGAAAAGATGCTCAATAGGACAGATACTTGAGTGCAGGGTTGGATGATAAACAACTGGACGATGGAAATGGCTTGAAAGAGACTATATAACGTGAGAAACCCTCCATAAGAAAGGATGGAAAATATTAGCAAAGAAATATTGGAAAAGAATTACTGTAGCACGGTGAGCAACTAACTTCCAGAAATATCACTTTGACCATCAGATTTACTCCTCGGACGTATAATCTATCCATAATGACGCATCCTTTCCTGCTCGGACACTTTTGAAACCTCGATTAACTGTTAGACAATCCATTAAAAGTCCAGTTCTTTCACCCACTCTCTATAAATTTATTGTATTGGGCTCATTGGGCTTGTAACCCAACATTTTTGGGTTTGGGCTACAAATTGTAACCCTACAATTGGCGTCGTCCGTGGGAAGAACTAGTGCTTCAGTGGAGTATAACGGTCATGGCAGGATCAGGACCACACCAAACTAGTCTTCACCATGCAAAATCAGCTAATGTTCATCATCAGGGCGAGCTTCACGATCTAGAGTGTGAAGAGGACATGGACAACCAATAGGAAGGCAGCTTGCAGATGGTACCACACAGGTGGAAGTGGTTATTGAAGAAGAGGTCATGCAATACATGAGAAAGCTGATGAAAAAACTATGCAACGAGAAATTGATGATTTAAAGAAGCGACTTCGTAGAGCACAAAGAAAATAATCCACTTCCAGCTCTGATGTTTCCTCTAATGACGAAGAAGATACAAGCTACAAACAACGATCAGGAACTCCACTTAGTGAATCTTTTTCCTATGAGGAGGAACATCTTCACAAGAGGAGGCACAGGAGTCCATTCGGAAGGGGAGTAGGAGCTAATGTTATGAAGAAAGCTCTGAGCCAAATTTCTAAATCACCCTTCATACGGAGAATAGAAAAGGCAAAGCTTTCCAGGCGTTTTCATCAGCTAACATTCGCCATGTATAACAGTCGCACGGATCCTGTAGAACATGTAAGCCAGTTCAAACAAAAGATGGCTGTCTATTCTCAGGACGAGGCCTTGTTGTGTAGAGTATTTCCATCCAGTTTGGGACCGATGCCAATGAGGTGGTTTGATGGGCTAAGGACAAACTCCATTAGTTCTTTTAAGAAGCTTACCCAATTATTCTGTTCCCGATTCATTACATGCAATAGGGTTCCTCAACCTCTAGACTCTCTGCTGTCCATGTCAATGAAGGAAGGGGAGTCTGTGAAGGCATATGCTGAAAGATATTGGAAGATGTTTAACAAAATTGATGGCGATTTTGATGAAGTTACTGTTAGAACTTTCAAGGTCGATCTTCCATCCGAACACGGTTTGAGGAAATCTTTGACAGGCAAGCTTGTCACAAGTTTGCGCCAGTTAATGGATCGAGTTAATAAGTACAAGAGGATAGAAGACGATCAACAACAAGGAAAAGGGAAAGCTAAGGTTATCCCTCAAGAAAAGAGAGATTTTAGGTCGGATTGATACAATAATAATAGGCCGAGAAGGGATTACGTAGAACAATCCGGGTCGAATAGCACCCAGGTTGTCGGAGCAGTCTTTCGAGAGCTAGTGCATCAAGTGTTAGAAAAAGTCAAGAACGAACCCCTCTTCAAATGGCCCAACAAGATGGTGGGAAATCCCGAAAAGTGAAACCGTAACCTCTATTGCCAATATCATCGGGATCATGGCCATACCACAGAGGATTGTAGGAGCTTGTAGGATCACTTGGACCAACTTGTCCGAGAGGGCAAATTGAAGTAGCTGCTGCATCATTCTAGCGGTATGGGGGGACAAGCCAATTCTCGGTCTGAGAGAGAGATTCCTTCAAGACCCCCTCTAGGAACTATCAACGTTATCTTCGCTACACCAGGCAGAACAGGATCGTGCCTGTCTAGGGTAATGTCTATAGCTCACCTGTCTTCCAAGGACACTAATTAGGAGCTGAAGAGAGCTAGAGTGGAATGGCCGCTGGTCATGGGGTTCTCGAATGAGGACAAGATTGGAACCATTCAGCCCCACGATGATGCCTTAGTGATCACCTTCCGAATTGGGGGCTACGACGTGAAGAGGATAATGGTGGATCAGGGTAGCGTTGCTGAGATAATATATCCTGATCTTTACAAGGGACTAAACTTAAAAGCTGAGGATCTGACACCCTATAGTTCTCCCCTAGTGAGTTTTGAGGGAAAGATTATTATCCTAAAGGGTCAAATCAGGTTGCTTGTGCAAACTGGCTCCGAGATAGTAGAGGTAGATTTCATCATCGTGGATGCATACTCTCCCTATACAGCAATTGTTGCCAGACCTTGGCTTCATACTTTGGGAGTAGTTTCTTCCACTTTGCACTAGAAGGTTAAATACCCGTCTGGAGGTCAGATTAAGGAAATACTGGGAGATCAAGCTATGGCGCGGCAGTGCATGATTGCTGCCATCCAGCATAAACCTAAAGTCAAATCCTTGGACCGTGCATAAAAAGGGTTATAGCAGTTAAAGCCCCTGGTGTTATCCATTAATAAGCCAGCCGAGGAGCCAATGTATGAAGATCTTGTGAAGGTTGCTATAGGGGATGATACAGAAAAGTTTTTTCAAATTGGATCCCAAATACCTCAACGAGAGAGAGAAGAGCTGATAGAATTCCTTAAACAGAACATTGAAGTCTTTGCCTGGAATACTTACGAGGCCCCAGGAGTTGATCCAGAATTCATCTGTCATCATTTAAATGTTAATCCATTAATCGCCCCCAATAAGCAGCCCCCTTGGCATCCATCCAAAAAGCATGCTGAAGCAGTCCGAGAGGAGGTGGCTAGACTTAAGCAGGCCAGGGCTATCAAGGAAGTTTTCTATCCTGAATGGTTAGCAAATACTGTGGTGGTGAAGAAAAAGAGTGGGAAGTGGCGAATGTGCGTTGATTTCACAGATTTAAATAAGGCTTGCCCTAAGGATCCATTTCCTATGCCTAAGATAGACCAGCTGGTAGATGCTACTGTCGGCCATCCTCGGATGAGTTTCTTGGATGCTTTCCAGGGTTATCATCAGATACCTTTGGCCTTGGATGATTAAAAAAAAAAGGTTTTTGTTACCCCTACTGGGAACTACCATTACAAAGCAATGCCATTTGGGTTGAAGAAAGCAGGATCCACTTATCAGAGAATGATGACAAGGATGTTCGAGTCGCAATTGGGGAAAAATATTGAGATTTATATAGATGATATGGTGGTAAAAAGCAAAATGGTTTCGGAGCACCTGGGAGACCTTCGAACTATCTTTGAAATTCTTAGAAACTACCATTACAAAGCAGGAGGGACTTGGTTCACCTTTGGCAGCTCAGACACTTGGGCGGCTTGTTTAGGGAGAGAGGAGTTAGGATCTGAGAGCTCGCGAATCTCTAGGTCGTAGTAGATGCTCTCAGGTCTCCTCAAACCAGAGTCAGTAGGAACCCCAGCAGCATCAAGGGCTTTACCCTAAGAGATATTGTAGTAGTCCCTAGCTACAACGGAGAATTCCTCTGTAAGCCTAGCTTGAGTCTCCTCCATCCCAAGTGTGTAAGCAGCTTGCTTCTCGGCCTCGGCTGCCTCTTTAAGTAGTTGGGCAGCCTCCCTAGCTTTTCGAAGTTCTTTGTGAAGTTCCGTCACCAATTACTTCTCTATTGCCATGTTTATTTCAGTGTAATGCAACTGCTTACGGATGTCTTCGAACTGCTTTTCAGTTGTCTTCAAGCCCGTCTCAGCACTATCTCTCGCCCTAACAGCTTCTTTTAGCTGCTCGACCATCTTAGAATGGTTTTCTTTTAGAGCGCCTAGCTCTACCTCAACCTCGGATTGAGCATCAAAGGCCGCCCTGGCCTCGCTACGAACGTTCTTAACCCATTCCTCGGCCACAAAAACCTGTTGTGTAACCTAAAAAAAAATGTTTTACCTTTAGTATAAAATACAAGAAAAACTTGTGAAAATAGCCAAGTATTTAAATAGAGAGATGAATTAAATCACTTACCATGGCCAGATCCATTTTAAGGGATAGAAAGAGCTTCGGGTGAGTAAAGCTCCTGTAGGCCTCCATGTCTTTTAGGAGGAGGAGGGGTTGCTCCAAGGCCTCGGCTACGTGACCTGCATGCCCCCCACGGTAATGCCTGAGGGAGGCATCCCAGGCAATGGGTGCACCGTCCACCTCCAACTTAGGAGACCGAGTGCGAGTTGGATGGTGCACTTGAGCTACAGGAAGCTCTTCTCGACTGTCAACGGAGCCGGACCTCCTGCTTCTTTGATCCTGTGTTTGCCTCTGCTGTTTGCTTCCTTTGGAAGGGCCTATCTCACCTTCCTCAGGAGCTTTTGTGTATCTTTTACTCCTCAGGTCAGGATTAGGCTTTAGCTTGAGGTTAGCAGGAAGCGAAGGGGGAGGAGGAGGATTCACTGAAGGCTTGGACTTGCTTTTTTCTTGGGGAGAAGGCGCCTTGTTCCTTCCCTTCATGAGTTCCCTCAAACTTGGGCCAGTCTTGGGGGCAATCTCTTCTTCCTCGTTATCTGAAGAGTCACCCACGTAAGTTATTATCGGGGCAGGAGTCTGAACGCACGAGTACTCATCCGCTTCTTCCTCGGCCTCTAATATAATGATGGCTTCCTTATTAAATCGGAACTTCTCAATTTCTTCCTCAAGAGAAGAGGAAGATGCAGCTCCTTCCTCGGCTACAGCTTATGCAAGAGGCACTTGCTGAAGTGGCTGAGCAGCCAAAAGAATACCCTGCAGAATGGGATGATCAACTGGTGGAAGATCGTGTGGAGCTAAAAAGCTTGGCCGAGACACGTCTATACGAGCCAAACGATAGTCATTTGCCCTGATAGAGTTGCCAACGTCTAGGAAAGTTCTTGAGATGGGTTCGTTGTCTAGAATTTGGTGAGTGGCTCAAAGCTGTCTGTCGTCGTTCACGAAAATTTGAGACCTTAGTAAATAGTTGAGCGTGGGTACGTTGATTAAACTGAGCTGAGGGTTTGTTTGTGTTTTATCTGTTAAATAAAAGAATCAAACAGTTAGAAACCCAAAGTTTAGTGTAAAAAAAAAAATGATGATACAAGGAAAAACGAGTCTTTTTGGTACGACAAAGCAAGGCCGAGGACAAATAACTTCAATCTAATGTTAGAAAACCTAAAGCTAAGGTACCTCACCTGGCTTTCCAAGTTGGGTTGGGCAAGGAAGACTGTAATGCCAAGGGCCTGATATGATGAGGTAGTCATCCTTCATCCCTTTGTTAGACTTGGGGAGACACGAGATGAGCTTGACAGCATCGGACCGGGATTTAAGGTAAAACCCTGCCCCTGTTTGTTGGTGGCCTTCATATAGATGGGCTACATCGTACCAAGTTAGCCCCAATCCTAAGTGTCGGTCTAGAGCGTCAATTGCTCATAGAATTCTAAAAAAGTTAGGTGCACACTGTTGGGGGCAAAGCCTATGGGCACGTAAATAGTCTCTCGTAATCCTACCCATGGGGATAGTCATTCCTCCTTCTATGAAGGCGATCATTGGGATTGTGACTTCTCTCACCTCTCGGTCAAATGCTAATCCTTCTGGGGAATAGTATCGTATTGATACCTCCTGGGGTATGTGATGTTTTTCTTTAAACAGTTCTATGAAGGCAGGGTTCTTCACTAAACGCTCAAACCTACCCATTCCAAATAAGTAGAAGAGAAAATGACGGGCCGAGGAGGTTGTTCGAGGAGATAAAGAGAGATTCGAAGTGAAAACTTATGTAAACTGAAGCAGGAACTGATCTTTGAAATTCTTGAGGATCTTTGAAGACTTCTTGAAGGTGTGACGAATGATCTGATGGTTGGTGAGTTTGGATGTTTGAATGTTCTGAAGGCTTTGAATTGTGATGAAGAAAAGAGAAAATGATACTCGTGGGCCTTTATATAAGAGACTGAAAACGAGGGGGATTTTATCCCACCTAAATCTTGAAGAGAAATATGGCCCGATGGATCAAAACCCCACCGTTGGATGCCAGGAGCATAATGCCGCCCAAAGTACTTAATGATGTTTCGCGAGTTCCGAAGCGTCAGAAACAATAGTAAAATGACTAGAATGACCCCTCCACGTGCGTAAGTTTGAATGTCTTTATGGTTTTAATCAAGATTAAATTGTCAAGTCAAAATTATATTTTTTCTCCTCGCGCAAGAGAGACAAATTAAAATTTTGAGGGGCTATTGTGGGGGCAAAAGTTTGAACTTTTATATTGGGCCTTAAGCCCCATTTACTAATGGGAATGCGTTCGAGGAGGAGCAAATGACTGGGAAGGTCCCAGAGCCGATAGTCATGTCAGGAAAGAGTAGAAGGCCGTGGTTCGAGAGGGTTATTCTCCTCGGACCTGACGAATGTCAGTCAAGCAGGCCTTCAGTTGACTTGGGTAATCTTCCAAGAGAATCCAACAATGAAGATAGACTTCAGGCGCGTAAGAAGCTGATAAGGATACAGAAATATCTTAGGGAAAAGCTACCACCACCGCATTAAATGCACTGCAGCAGCTTTGCTAGCCGCATTAATGTGGAGAAGACCTCTGAACAGTGTTTTCAACCACTACCATTCACAGAAAGCCAGAAAAGATGCTTAATAGAACAGATACTTGAGTGCAGGGTTGGATGATAAACAAGAGGACGATAGAAATGGCTTGAAAGAGACTATATAATGTGAGAAACCATCCATAAGAAAGGATGAAAAATATTAGCAAAGAAATATTAGAAAAGAATTACTGTAGCATGGTGAGGAACTAACTTCCAAAAATATCACATTGACCATCAGATTACTTCTCAGACGTATAATCTATCCATAATGACGCATCCTTTCCTGCTCAGACACTTTTGAAACCTCGATTAACTGTTAGACAATCCATTAAAATCCTAGTTCTTTCACCCACTCCTTATAAATTTATTGTATTGGGCTCATTGGGCTTGTAACCCAACACTTTCGGGTTTGGGCTACAAATTGTGACCCTACAATCACTTTCTCACAATAATTAAGGACCAAGCTGAACAATTTTAAAATATCTTAAAACATGTGCTCAAATCTCTTAACTATATATATATATATATATATATATATATATATTCGTGCATTTCAGGTGTTCATACGAACACGACTTACATGTGGAGTCTATCCACTAGTAATAAATGAGAAACCAAAAATATATTGAAAAGTGGTCCGTCGGATGCCTATAAAAGGACGTTCAAATGTGAGTAAGATCATCATCCACTTCAAACCTTTTCTTTGAGAAAAAAGAAAAAACAAAGAAACATGAAAGTTTTCATTTGGTTTCTTTTTTTTCTCCCTATTGTCTATGCCACTGATCATTACGACTATTTTCAACTTGTGCTACAATGGCCCCCGACAGTTTGTGGTGGTACTTGTACCCCCCCGGTGCCACAGAACTTCACAATACACGGGCTTTGGCCGAGTGACTCTACCATGCCTGGGCATCCAATAAATTGCCCTGGGAGTCCCTTCGATCCTTCCGGGGTAAATTTTTAGAAATACAATATATCACAGTACTCTTCCAGTTTTACTTATTCTACGTGTGTGTAATGCATTTTCTTTTAATCATATTAGAATGCTTGATATTATTATGGTTTAAATTTTGCAGATCAAAGACTTGGAACCCTCTTTGGTCAAATATTGGCCAAACTTAACAGGAGATGATATGTATTTTTGGAAAAATCAATGGGAAACCCACGGTACCTGTTCAGAGAATACGTTCAATGAGCATGGATATTTCTCCGAGGCATTAAAAGTGAAGAAAAATGTTGATATTTTAGGCTATCTAGATGACGGAGGAATCAAGCCATTGCCGCCCAAGGTAGTATACAGAAGAAGTGATATCATGGACGTCATTGAACATGGTGGTCATAAGTTCAATGGAACAGGTCATAAACCACGCCTGTGGTGCAGCGAGGACAACAAACTTCTCGAGATTAGTGTTTGTTATGATTTGGACCTAGCCCACATAATGGACTGCCCACCAAAGCTACTGAATTATGCGAAAAATATATGCAATGAAACCGTGGGTTATTATCCGTTTCCTGATCCTCCTCCTCTTCCGGCCTCCTCCGTATCCTACTGAGAATGGAATTGAATAAATAAAAGACTACGACTACTGTGGTTACTATTTCCTATCTAGAATTAAAATAAGAATTATAAAGTTCTGCTAATAAATACTACTAAAAGACTACAACTACTGTAGTTACTATTTCATATATGTATTTCTCCAGTTCTACGTTCTCTTATCTTAGCTTATGTAAGACTTGCGTCCACCAATAAGCTGATGATATCGAATCTCAGTTATATATAGTCGTAATTTATTATATTTGAATTCTATGTTCTTTGTTCAACCTCTAGAATTTACTGTAATCTCCCTATTACCTACTGATTGCACGGTAATATCACTCTTCATTCACTTGAGAGCGAGTGATCGAAGTGACTAATGGGTATGATATATGCATGAGTATTGTTACCCATGGGAAACATATGCTATATATTAATTGTAGTGAAAATATATGCAATACAATGAAGTAACAACAAAGTAATTGGATAAGTAATTGGATTACAAAATGGCTTAGAGACATGAACACTATGCTATTTTTAGACAATATATAACCCCATTCAAATGATACTAAAGGGTTACTGTAAAAAAATCAATTAAGCTTGCAGCTTTATCAATGGAAAACCGGAAATGAAAAAATTTAGGTACAATACCTTAAGTGTTGTTCCTTTAATTCTTCTCTTAAGACTCAGTCACATGACTACTTAACTAAAAAATACACTTTCATCTTATAAGAAAAATCCATATGGCTGAATCTTAAGAGAAGAACCTAAGGAACAGTACATAAGTACTGTACCTGAGTCTTGCCCAATCTTTTTGAAGAGAGTGATTCAAAGATCCTTGAAACTGAGTGCCTTTATTTGTTGTTTTGCAGTAATTTTAGGATTTGACATGCAAATATTGGTAAATGTCATATAATAAAATTGGTACTGTTCTTAGCATCACTCTTTTTGTCTTTATTTTCTTTGATAAAAAATTAATTTTTGTTTATTAGCTAATATTTAGGTCTTAATTAACACTCCCACAGGTAAAAGATATATCTCTATCGATTTAAATTTCGTGGCCTTAAAAATTGCCAAATTGGCCTTACGCTTGAGTCTGCACTGGTGGGAGAGGCATTCCATTGTAAAAACATTCAATTTATCTCACTCTTGTTCATATTTGGTGCCCATGTTTTTCTTGAGATGCATTCCACGTGTATCAGTTATGATTGAAAAAGTTATTCAAATTGCACAAAACACTTATAATCTTTCGAACTTGCACAAATACATAAAACTACTGAATTATTTATTTTTCTGGAGGAATACTCTCCTAACGTACACACGATTAATGCTTAAAATGACAGAACATTATTTGCCAAATGTATAAATTAGACATGTCCCTCACATCACAATGATGGAGAAATGACTACATTTGCAAAGAAAATCAATACTTGCGCACACAAATATAATAAAACTGCAATTTTTTTGTCACAAGCACGTAAGTATAACAGAATCTGCCGGTACATCTTATTCATGATCCCGCACATTCGAAGCTGTAAAACATCAAAAGACAACCCTAAAATTAGTGTAACCGTTAAAAGTCATGTAAAACGGTAAAAGGTAGTTCTATGAAGTCTAATTAAAAATCATTTTAAATGTTTTTTTAATTAATAAGTAACAAACAATCCAATCGCCTACAATTTCAAATCTTTGTTAAAAATTAGATGATAATTGTTAGGTTCTAAGGAATTAGGAACTAATGTATTAGAACTCTATTTTGCAATGTTGGCAAACCATGATCAAAACGTTTTAGCCTTGTTTAGACTTGCTCAAAGTATATGCTTTTTATGTAAAGTTGGAATCGAGTTGCTGCAGGATTTACTATGTAAATTTGTTTGGCTCGATCGATCGAGAATTAGACTCGATCGATTGAAACTCGTACAGATTGTTTTTACTGCAGAATTTCCAACTTAGCCCAAGCCCGCTTGTCGTGTAGGGTTTTATGTTTTGCCCTAAGTATAAAAGGGAAAACCCTAGCCACGTTTTAGGTTGCTCCTTATGTTGTGTGTGTGAATCTTTTGTGAGATCAAGAGGTGGTTGCCTTCACACATACTTAGGGTTTCCAAGATTCAAGATTATGTCAAGAACTTGGTGATCAATTCAATTGCTGATTCAAGAGCTTAAAGATACACAAGCGGGAGTGCTTGTACTTGCTGGGAATCCAAGAAAGAAATAGTTCGTGGACTCGGAGTTGTCACATGGTCGTGGTAGTAAGTTTCCTACTTTAGATAGCAGTAGGATGTTAGTGGTCTAAGTTGCTATTGTATAAACTTCAATTCTTTCATAGTTGATTCAGTTTTACTTTGAGGATAGTTAGGTTAAATCCTCCTTAAGTTTTTTACCGGTTTGGTTTTCCTAGGCTATCATATTTTTGTGTTCTTTATTTTCCACCCTTTACAATAATATGATATTTGTGTTAACCTAGGTTAATCTGGTTGTGTTTTAAGGGGTTTAAAAACAAACAATAATATTCACATATTTGTGATTTCAAAATTAAATGATACAGGATGCAATAACTTACAGCTTGTTGGAACTTCTGACAGTACTTAATCAAAATTAAATGATACAGGATCCTGACTTATGATGTTATTATGTCCTCGTTGCCCTCACTCACATGTACCCTAACATAAAAAAGATCGAAGCACTTAATCTTAATTGCACGCTTGACCAGATAAAGTCAGACAAAGCTAAGATGATAAGATCGAAACTCATGAGTATTAAATTCATCTCTTAATGCTTTAACATTCTATTAATAAAAGAATTAATAATATTTGACGGATGTAACTAAGATAGAGAAATATCATGCAAAGTTATAGGAAAAAACAAGCACTGCATTAAGAGCTACTTGGTCATTCAATTCAAAAATAGGAACCAAATTCATGTCCTTGCTGCCGACAATAGATCTTTTGCAAGTAAATCCCCAATCAGCTTTCATTCTTGTCTCAAGAACATGCACTGCATGCCACTATTCATCTCTACATTTAAACGTATCAAGCACACCTAATATGCAAAAACTATTTCCATTTAATTTTTCAATTTTACTTCATTCTTGATTTATAGCCTTACAACCTATGATTAATGATACTTGAAGTTGGAAACTTTTGGTGTAGAAATATGATCGAAATGGATGGAACTAATTAAAAAAAAAAAAACATGTGCACAAATAGTGACAAAGACATTGCCAGAATCTCACCAATTTGAATACCCTAAAAAACTATTGGGGCTAGCGGAATTGCATTCATATGAACCAATTATATCAATACTCCAGGACCCACCTACGCTCATGAAAACTCAGGTTAGTCGGTCCTCCATTCATCAGTTAGAGAATGTGGCAGTGAAGGCTCGTGAAGTAGATATCAAGGAATAGCTTCTTAGCCCCCTAAGCACTCTCTCTAGAATGCTGACGTGAGCGAGTTAACGAAAGGTGGCTAAATTGACGAGAAGTCGACATTAACAAAAACTATCGACTTAACATTTAAATTTATGAGAGTAAGACCTCTCCCACGTTATGTACAAGCCGCCAGAAGATGCACACGAGTGAAGCATGCAGAGAAGTTGAACCATCATGCCAATTGTAGCACTACAGGACAAAAAGTCTAGTCTGGCCATTCAGTTGGCTCACGGCTTAGACTCGCTACTTAGTCAAGTCGCGAGGCCAAGTAGCCAATTCACTCTGTTAAGGAAAAACTGACTCTTCGCATTCCTTTCTCACTCTAGTATAAATACCCCTTATACCCACAAAATATTGAGAGCTTCCAGAGAGAATTTGAGAGAGAAACCCTAGAGAAAAACAAGATTGACTCATCCACAGTCTTTACATAGTGACTCTTCAAATTCCTCAACTCTCACCTTTTCCATTGTTACATCCTTGAGAGGTTTATTAGCCAAAAATTTTTCTCACCTTACCCAAATCTGTGAGAAGGCTTTTTGGTGCTTTGGGAAGCAGTTCGGAGGGAACCAATTCATATTGGTTGATGCTATGGGTTATAGCGGAATCCAGTAAGCTAAAGAAGAAATAGGTTCGGTATAACCTTGTTGGAGTAGAAGTTTAGAGGACTTAGGTACATTGGATAGATTAGGCTTGGAGGGTCTTCTGCTATTCATGTATCCCAACTTGATTTTTTAGTGGATTATTGACTACTTGGAGGGCGGCGGAGAGGTTTTACATTGAGGGCTTCGGTTTCGTCTTCGATAACACATCGCTGTGTTGTCCTTGTGTTTGCATCTCTCTTCTCTTAATCTTTGCCATTTAATTTCTGCTGTGAATGTGATTTTATTTGGTTTAGATTGTTTATCAATTCTATATTAAGCTTATATTCATATTTCATACATTAATTTTTTGATATTAAGCTTGAATTCGTATTAGTTGATGCTATGGGTTATAGTGGAATCCAGTAAGCTAAAGAAGAAATAGGTTCGGCGTAATCTCGTTGAAGTAGGAGCTTGGAGGGCTTAGGTACACTGAGAAGATTAGGCTTGGAGGGTCTTCTGTTATTCATGTATCTCAACTTGATTCTTTAGTGGATTATTGACTACTTGGAGGGTGGTGAAGAGGTTTTACGCCGAGGGCTTCGGTTTCCTCTTCGATAACACATCGCTGTGTTGTCCTTGTATTTGCATCTCTCTTCCCTTAATCTTTGCCATTTAATTTCTATTGTGAATGAGATTTTATTTGGTTTAGATTGTTTATCAATTCTGTATTGAGCTTATGTTCATATTTCGTACATTAATTGTTTGATATTAAGCTTGAATCGGTAATTTGTTAATTATGGGTCAAAACGTTCATAGTGTTTTTCACACATATTGAACATTCAATTGGTATCAGAGTGGGTGCACTTACTATGGTTTAGTTACCCTAGTATGATCCTTGACCCCTTTTTGAGATGGATCAATCTTAATCTTTAAATGCACCACCATATTTTGATGGTAGCAATTATGCCTTTTGGAAGGTACGGATGAGAGCATTTTTGTGTTCAATAGATGAATCTGTTTGGGATGCCGTTGATATCGGCTGGACTAGGCCGGAGGAAGCTAAATCCACATAGGATAAGGCATCCCTCGCGACGTTAAATGCTAATAGCAAAGCACATAACTCTATTTTTTGTGGTGTGTCTCCAAATGAGTTCCAACGGATTTCTCACATTACCATTACCAAGGAGGCTTGGCAGATATTTGAGACCACTTATGAGCGAATGAAGAAAGTAAAAGACATGAAGCTACAGATGCTGACCACCCGATTTGAGGAGCTTAGAATAAGTGAGGATGAGTCCTTTGACTCTTTCTATAGTAAGCTGAATGAGGAAGTCATCGGCAAGTATAATTTGGGAGAGAAAATGGAGGATTTCAAGGTAGTAAGGAAGATCCTTCGGTCATTGCCGGAAAGCTTCCTTGCCAAGGTGACGGTGATTAAAGAAAGCAAGGATCTTGATGAGATCAAAGTTCAAGAACCGGTTGGCTCGCATCAAACTTATTAATTTTCATTGCCCACTCAAAGAAAGAGAAATTCTCTTGCTCTTAAGACAATAAATGAAAGGGTAGAAGCACACAACTCATCGGATGAGGATGCCGTCGAGAAAGATGTTGATTACCATGTAAAGAATTTTTGAAAATTCCTGAAGTTCAAGAACAGTGGGAAATTTGATTATAAAGGGAAATTCACAAGTTCCGGAACAAAGAAGAAGGACTTCAAAAAGAGAGATGGGAAGGAGTTCCAATCTAATCAAGGAGTCACTTGTTTTGAATGTAATGGACATGGCCATTTCAAAAAGGAATGTTCTAATTACTTAAGATTAAAGGGTAAGGCTTATGCCACCACTCTCAGTGACTCAGATTCCTCTACCTTTGATTTGGAGTACAGCTGTGATGAAGAAGGGAATTTCTCAGCATTCATGACTATTGCTCATGTTGAGTCTTCAGAGAACTTGAATTTGCTTGTGCAAGAACTCGGGGAGCATAGTGATGAGGAATCCATGGGAATTGTAGAAGAATCAGATGCTGAAGAAATTGAATGTACAGCAGGCCTTCAAGAGAACTACAATTCTCTTCTTGAAAAATTAGGAGAATACACAAGGGTGGCCAAGGCGGCTGTGAAGAAGATGAAGAAAGTAGAGGAGGACTATAGAAGTCTCATAGTAAAATATGAGAACGCCAAGTGTGAGATTGAGACGCTAAATGGTGAGCTAACTGAAGTTTACACCAAGGTGAAATTCCTTAAACTTGAGGTGGTTCAAGCAAATGCCAAGGTAGAGTGAGTATCCACAAAGAAACTTGATGATGTCCTTTTTCATCAAAAACCTTTCTCTGACAAAACCGGATTAGGATACACAGGAGAAAGTAGTTCAGATGTGAATATCTCCAAAGAAGTGAAGTTTGTGAAGGCCAAAAAGCCAGTTGTAATTGCCCCTACTGTGGAGAAGGCAAAGGTTGAGAAAAAGAAGAATGTGGCTGACCAACGGGTGTTGAACAAGCCCCGTAACCAATCTGTGGTCAGGTCTGAAGCCAAAGGGAAATCTCTTCCAAGATCACAAAGAGGTCCAAGAAAGAAATATGTCTGTCACCATTGTGGACTTCAAGGGCACAACAGACCGAATTGTCATAAGCTAAGAGCATTGAGGAATGCAAGTGATCAAAGGTCAAGGGGACCAAGAAATGACAAGAGGACTTGGGCTGTTGAGTCAACAAGAGGTCGAAATTGTGATCCCGGTGTGGTGGACGTGATGAAGATGACCAGTGCATTCACCACTTGCTTAGAAAGCTTTACTAGAAGGTTTGAAAGTCCTAACTCTCATACCCAATCCTATAGGGATATCACCCCAAACGCACGTGACGTGTGGGTGAAGAGGGGTACTCATACATAAGCATTACAACATGTCCATGCATTAATACTTCCAATGTTTTCATGACGACGCTTGGTTGTGTGCTTGGTGCTGGTTTGAGTTGAAAATTGTTTGTTTGTTTGTTTTACCTTTAAATGTTTTTACGTTGATGCTTTTGATCAATCTTTTATTACTTATTGTGTCAAAACTCCAAAAACACACAAAAAGTAGAAAATCCAAAAAAGTTTGATTGACGTTATTGTGTTTTTTCACAAACATATTTTGCCTTGTATCTTTGTACTAATGGTCTTGTGCATTTACAAGCGTAACTTGTTCCTTATGCACTCATATCATTATGGGAGAAATCTTGACATTTGTGTGATTGTTGTAAATAGATCTTTAAACTTGCCATGAATGATTAGTCAATGGTTCTGTTGATCTTGAGACATGCATAAACTTGTGCCTATATATCTTCCCACTCTTTTATTTTCCTGTTTTTGCTTAAGAGCTTAACAAATGTAAATCTCCAAATGAAAAGAGATAGTGAGCTGCAAAAGCCTGTCATGCATACTAGTATTTGATTAAGAAAAAGGGAAAGCAACGTAAAATAAAATGTATGATGTCCAAAAAGCCAAAGGCTAACTCATCAAATTGAAATATTAAAATTTCAGACATCGATCTCACAATGAGATGTATTGATTCAAAAAGATCAAATGACATGATGTATATGGAGCCAAATGAAAAGCTTCACATGTTATGAAATAAAGTTTTGTGGGAGGTCATATATGCATATTTCTATAATTGAGATAGGTCACTTTATCTAGTACTAATTGTGTATGGATTGGTTGAATTGATCATTGAAACTTCACATTAGACTAAGGACTATCTCATTGTTGATATCCACATACATCACATATGTCTATGTTCAATGATTGCCATATTCATTTGTGTGATTGTACTTGATTAAATATGTTTTCACAGGCTCAATCTTTGTTGATCAAATACAAAAAGATTTTTTAGTGTTTTAGTTGTTTTTGGAAAGTACTTTGTTTTTACAAAAATTGTCAAAATCTTCAAAAACAGTGTTGCCCTGTTTCGACGACTCAATCGCGGGTTGGTCCAATTGCATGCCCCAATCGCGAGCGCACACAAAGATTTTTCGCGGCTCACTGGCGGGTCAATGTCCCAGTCACGAAAAATACTTAGAATATTTTTCAAAATTTGAGTTTTTAATGTTTCTCACGGCTTAGATTGGCGACTTGTTCGCGGGTGGAGGTTCTAGTCGCAAGCGTACTCAAACATTTTCGCGACTCTTTCGCGGGTAGAACTTCCAGTTGCGAAAAACACTTAGAAATTTTTTTTCCTTAAGTGTTCTGGTGACTTGCTCGCGACTTAACCCAGTTGCGAAAAACGAATGTTTTGCGTTTTAAGGACAGTTTTTAAAATTTGTTTTAAGTTTTCCCTCGAACTTTTGTTACTGTTCATTGTCTTCCCCGATTGAAGCTCTCTCAAACCCACCGTGTTTCCCATAAAAACCTCCATTTTCTTCAACATCTCAACTTCAATCTCAAGAAAAGGTATGAGTTTTCTTTCTATCAATATGTATTTCATATTCCTTGCCTTGTTTTTCTTGATTTGTGAGTTGTTTATTAAGTATTGTGATTCTTAGGGTTTCGATAATGGGTTGGGTTATTTTTGTTGAGTTTGACTGTATGAGTTTTGTTGTTTATGCTTTTAAGATGCTATATTTTAGTGTTATCATGATTGTATTTCAGTATAGAGTAAGTTTACTGGTCTGTAATGTTTTGAGCGTGTTATCTGCTTTATCCTATGCTGTGTTGTGCATTTCATGCTTGTTGTAATTTGTCTCAATGACAGTTACTTGTGTTTCTAAGGTTTTCATAGACTACAATGTGCCCACACACCTCACACACCAGTGTTTCTCGTGCTTAGATGCTGCATTCTTGTTCCATTTACCACATGTCTGTGCTATCTCTTTCTATATTTCAATCTGCAATTATTTCATTAACTAACTTGAATCTAATCAAGTTAATGTCTGTATCTTGTGGTTTTTGCACTTGGTTCTCTGTTATATGTCTGTTCTTTTGCAGATGTCTCGTCGTTCCTCTCGAGGAAAAGACATTGTAATTGATGTTCCATCATCCCCTATTTCAAAACAGACTCGTCGTTCATCTTAAGACTCAAATAGTGAAAGATTCAGGACTCCTCTTGATTCACATACATACTCTAGCATCTTACAGAAAGCTCCTACTGTGGTGGAACGAGTGGTCAAACTTGACTCCTTGGGAACTACCTTTATTCCGAGGATCTTTGAAGAAAAAGATTGGGTTGATCTGTTCGGGAACTTTGAGGACCCAATTGATGAATTGGTCAAAGAGTTCTACTCAGATGCTAGATATACAGGGGTTGAACTGAAGTGTTGGGTACACGGAAAAGAGTTCACCATTAATCCAAACTACATTGCAAAGGTTCTTCGCATCACTAGATCGACAAATGTAGACTTCACTCCGTATGATGATAGACAACCTCAGATACAAGACATTCTTCAAGTTCTTGGGCCTAATCATGAAGTCTCGAGCAAAGGCACATCTATAGGCACTGCCAAGTTTGCACCTGAACTGAATACTCTCAAGTTGATCATGTTCTTCAACCTGTATCCACTCTCAAACACTACATTCATCAACCTTGGAAGGGCTCAGTTCCTATGTGATCTCATCACTAGAACTCCAATTGACATATGTGCCCACATCTTTCAGATCATTGGGAAAATAGCGACTCGATCAATAGCACGAACATGTATTCCCGTTTGCAGTCTTGTTATGAAGATCATGATTCTTGAGGGAGTAAGTCCACCAAAAAATGGGAAGAAAATGGATTGTCTTCGTCCATTTTCCATGTTTTCTTTTCAAGCTAGCAAGAGTCACTCTTCCAAAGCACCTAAGAGTGAACCTTTCCTTCATGCCACTTCATCCGGTCAAGGATCAGCTACACCTGTACATACCGAGACTGCCTCTCTCATTCCTTCTGAGATGCAAACAACTAGCACTTCATCTACACCTCCTAGCACTCAAGCTGACAGGTTAAGCACTTTGATTGAGAGTGTGTCTCAACGAATTACCGGATTAGAATAGCTTTTCTACTCCACCAACAATAAAGTTTAGATGTGTTTCACAACCATTGAGACACAATTAGATGCTATTGAACAAAAACTAGAGGACAACCTTTAGCTATTCGTGCCAAAAAGGGGGAGAGATAGCTTACAGTAAAGGGGAGAGCAACACAAGAGGAAGCTGATAGTGTGCATATGTGCATAGCGACAGGGGGAGCCAGAGGAAGCCTAACAGATTTTTGTTTTGATAGTCTTGTTTTTAGCTATGTGTTTATAGTATTTTATATACTCTTGAATATGGTTACAATGTTCTTGTGAATATGTTCTTAATTCTTTGGTTAAAGCTTTTGGTACCTTGGTTTAATGGTTATGAGTTTATATTCAGTTTTTGTGTACTTTGGGGTTGTACCTTTGCTTTGTAGCATAGTACTTGTTGTTTTGTTATGCATTACTTTAAGTACTCTCACTTTTGTGTCCTAGTAGGATCTTGTCCCTAGATGCATACATGTTTTGTGTATTGGTTGAGTGTTTGATATGCAAATAATACTTTGCAAATGCCAGCTGTAGCACTATAGGAAAAAACGTCCAGTCTGGCCATTCAGTTGGCTCGCGGCTTGGACTTGCGACTCAATCAAGTCGTGAGGCCAAGTCGCCAGTTCACTCTATTATGGAAAAACTGACTCTTCACATTCCTTTCTCACTCCAATATAAATACCCCTTATACCCACGAAATATTGAGAGCTTCTAGAGAGAATTTTGAAAGAGAAATCCTAGAGAAGAAATATGATTGTCTCATCCACAATCTTTATATAGTAACTCTTCAAATTTCTCAACTCTCACCCTCTCCATTGTCACATCCTTGAGAGGTTCATTAGCCAAAAATTTTCTCACCTTCCCATATCTGTGAGAAGGCATTTTAGTGCTTTGGGAAGCAGTTTGGAAGGAACCAATTCATATTGGTTGATGTTATGGGTTATAGCGGAATCCGGTAAGCTAAAGAAGAAATAGGTTCGGCATAACCTCATTGGAGTAAGAGCTTGGAGGGCTTAGGTACACTGGGTAGATTAAGCTTGGAGGGTCTTCTGCTGTTCATGTATCCCAACTTGATTCTTTAGTGGATTATTGACCACTTGGAGGGCGGCAGAGAGGTTTTACGCCAAGGGCTTCGGTTTTCTCATTGATAACACATCGTTGTGTTGTCCTTGTTTTTGCATGTCTCTTCTCTTAATCTTTGCCATTTAATTTCTATTATGAATGTGATTCTATTTGGTTTAGATTGTTTATCAATTCTGTATTAAGCTCATGTTTATATTCCACACATTACTTGTTTGATATTAAGCTTGAATTAGTAATTTGTTAATTGGGAGTCAAAACGTTCATAGTGTTTTTCACACATTGAACATTCAAAATTGAAGAAAAATATTGATATTTTACACTATCTTGAAAGCGTAGGAATCAAGCCATTGCACCAAGTAAAGAAAAATTCTAGTGCCGCAAAGTAGTGCATAACTTTGTGCACAACTCGCCACATAGGCGTGATAGGCCAAATTGTATTGACCCCTTGTGATTAAATTAATTGATTAATTAGCCAAGTTTATTAATTAATCAAATTAACATGCAAAGCGCATGGTAGCACAAACAAATCACCAATTAAACTAAGTGCAACAAAAATTAAATTGACACAGTGATTTGTTTATGAATGGGGAAAACCAATATTGAATAATTTATTAATCGTATTAAGTGTGTTGTCCTATTTTTTACACTAAAACCCTCCCACAAAAAATCTCATCACGTTCACAAATCGTGTCAAGCATTACCTCCCCTAGTTTAGATAAAAAGAGAGTGAAAGGTGGCTACATTAATGAGAATTTGACATTAACTGAAACAATTGAGTTAACATTTAAGTTTATGGGAATAAGACCTCTCCCACGTTACGTACAAGTTTGCTTCTCATTTTTTCTTTAATCTTACTCTAAGTTTACATTTAGGGTTGCAATTCGTGTTCCAGGCCATGTTCATGTCGTGTTGTGTAGAGGTATGTGTATTCGTCAACTCTAACATGACCCATTTAATAATTGTGTCAAAGCCTCTCAATTTTAATACAACTCATTGATTAAACGGTTTAACACGATACAACATATTTCAACTTGTTTAATACAAAATTTAAAAAAGAAAGAGTAAATAGTATTTTTTTTTCTTTGTTTTGGGTAAATGGGTCAAGCACTTTAGAGTTCCAATGAGGAAAACCTGCCCAGCAAAAACCCCACCGGGTGATTTTAAGGTCACCACTTCCGATAATCCACTATTATCAAAACAAGCGGTTACAAGTAAAGGAATCCCAGTACCTTATATGAACCTACAGTTGAACCCTTACCCCAATACCTAATTGGACTTGTTCTATAGTGACAATCTCTCTTTTCAATGCACGACTCTCATTATTTGACTAACCAATTGCGTGGATCTTAGTACGCGACTTGATCACCAACTTAAGATTGATGTTGGCTGCAAAATTCTTCAGTTCATCCAGACGATGAAGATCATGAAGTTGCTTGATCATAAAACCCTATGGTATACAAACATAGCAACTTCTTCAAGAACTAGGACAAGCAAGGTTTCCGGTCACACTCATCTTCACGCTTGTGAAATTTTCTCTTGTGCAATTAGTGTCATCCTTTATGGCCTTTAAAATAATCCTTATATATGTTTAGGGTTGTGAGAAAAGAAAGCCCAAATATGCATTCACGGATTGGATGAAAAACAGTCCTAAAAAACTAAACTTTATAAACCTCGATAAATAGCCATCTATCGAGCTAGCTGTCAAGCCACAGGCTTCAATGGCTCTTAAACCTCGATAGATGTTAGCTGTCGAGCTTTAATGAACAACATTTTCTTCACTTGATTCTTGGACAGACTTGCATGGTTTTAACACTTGAACTTGAAACCTTGTTTCTTGAAGCATTAAACACATCCTAGATCTATCCAATTACAAGTGCATCTTGTCAAAGGATTAGCCAATTACATAAAATGTTGACATATGTTCCTAACATTGAATCACATATGTCCTAACACTTATGTATAGCTTTCTAAAACCTCATTTTTTCCTCACATTTTTTTTTCTTTCACTTTTCTTCACTTTTCTCAAGGTACAAATATATTTTAACACACTTTCAATAAAGAGCTAAATAAACTGTTCCCAAACGACGCTTAAGACCATCCCAATTTTTTTTTAAAAAAAAAAGTAAAATTAATATGGAAAGCATTTAGAACTACACATAAAATGGCAGAACTTGTGTTGTAAAGGTATGTCCCCACATGTACCCATCATCATATCTCAACACTTTTTCATAGATTTCACCTATCCTTCCATTCTTCCTAGACTCCCAAGTTCAATTGGCACCTCCACTTGGTTTTTTTTTAACAAGATAAAAATTCTACTCTAGTTTAATCTAAGTATATATATGTGTGAAGCTCTCTTCTAGAAATTTGAATCTCGGCCCTTATATTTGTAGAATGACCATCGCACCAAAAGTGCCCAATAGTACCAATTTTTTATAAATGAAAAAAGTTGGCACCTCCATCAGATCAATCAACAGAGACCATTTTTCACATCACCTCCATAATATGTGATTATATTCCACCAAAAACGACACACTTATGGTAGCTATATATTTTAAATTTTTAATGAATTAAAATAAACATTCTAATTTTTGTGCCATCCAGGACTAAGTAATAATTTTTTCTCAAAAAAACAAGACTAAGTAATAATTACGGTCTTGATTGATCCCAAAACAAGATTTCATCAACCAAAAAAAAAAAAAAAAAAACACATGATTAGCGTGTATAAGTACCTTTTGAAAGATTTATTATATTATATATATTTTTGTCAACATGCACATTATTTTAGAAAACTTTCATTATCCATTATGAATTGGAATTGTAAAGATTACTCACGTTTCACATGTTCTTTTTCTTAATCACTGTTAAGTGTGAATTCTTTGATTAAGATCTAGTGGTGCTCCAATGCATCGATCTAACATGTGTTTCATGCGAAATCAGCGGTCGAATTAGGAGAAGCCAGCACCACCCAAAAATAAAGATAAAAATCTAAGTCACATAATATCTTAAGCACTTATTAAATCATTATACAGCCAAGGTAAAAACCATCTTAATAGCAAATAAGAGTATAAACATTCGTTGCAAAGTGATAATAACTATGTGCTACAACCACGATTTTTAGTACCCAACTTTTATGAGTAGTTATAAACAAGTATTATAATTTTTATTACATAAAGTTTACAAATTAATGTGTCATCAATCACAAATATGTCATTTAAATATTTATTTGTAAGATGATTCAAGCCCACCGATTATATTCATTGTCACATCAATTTATAAGTTTTCTATAATAAAACTTGTTATACCTTTAACATTTTCCAACTTTAATTTTTATAATTAAAGTGTATAATTTTAAAAATTCTTAATAAAAAAATTGGTTATTATAAATTAATGGCCAGTGCCCTGTGCTCTCAATATATATCATTCTTACTTTGCCACGTATTATTCATTTGTTTACAAATGTGATTTTTATTCTATTAAGCAACACGTTTTCAGATAGATAAAGAGGGGGTGGGTATATCATGTTTACAAATCACAGGACTAAAGAAGAAATATAAAAAAGTGTCAAAACAATTAATTCATTTTTTTCTTTTCACTTAAAAGTTTTCTAAAAATATTTCATAAATCAATATCCTTAGGACAGTTGTTAACTTTTCTCATAAAAAAAAAAATAATAATCCAAATGAGACACAAATTGACCAAGTGACCATACTGCACAGCCTAATGTGAAACCTAGTACGTTTATCCAAAAAATAATAATAATAACAATTAGAAAAAAAAAAATTTACACGTTAAGTCAGAAAGTTTTCATTGTTCTCATTTGGGTTCAACATATTACTTTTCTACTTACTACTAATGATATTTTAATTATATTCACAAATATCTAATTTTTTACTAAATTATTTGTGTCCCTAAACTTTCTCATGCCACCTTTCGCTATCTCTGGTTTTTTGTATGATGTGTAGTTCGATTTGTATAAACTACTTCTCTCAAAAAATAAAAATCCACAAACATAAGCATTCATTTTGATAGGCCAATAATATATTGACCCCTTGTGATGAATTAACAAATTAATTAGCCAAGTTCATTAATTAATTTAATTATCATGCAAAACGCGTGGTAGCACAAACAAATCACCAATTAACTAAATGCAGTGGAAATTAAATTGACACAGTGATTTGTTTACGAATAGGGAAAACTTACACAGCAAAAACCCCACCAGGTGATTTTAAGGTCACAACTTCTGAGAATTCACTATTATCACAACAAGCGGTTACAAGTAAAGGAATCTCAGTATCTTATACCAACCTACAGTTGAACCCTTACCCTAATACCCAATTGGACTTGTTCTGTAGTGACACTCTCTCCCTTTTCAATGCATGGCTCTCAGTACATAGCTAACCAATTTGATACGCGGATCCCAGTACGCAGCTTACTCACCAACTTGAGAAAGATGTTGGCTACAAAGTTCTTCAATTCTTCACACGATGAAGATCACGAAACTCCTTAGTTACAAAACCCTACGGTGTACAAACACAGCAGCTTCTTCAAGAAAAAGATGAACTATGGAAAATTCTGTATCTAGTCACAAATTGCATGAACACAACTTTGTTTCACACTCGCGCAACCTTTTACGGCTCTTAAAACAATCCTTATATATGTTTAGAGTTGTGAGAAAAGAAAGCCCAGACATGTATTCATGGATTGGATTGAAATCAGCTCTAAAAGATTGAACTTCATAAACCTCGATAGATAGCTTATCTATCTAGCTAGCTGTTAAGCATCGAGCTTCAGTAGCTTTTTAAACCTCTATAGAGACTAGCTGTCGAGCTTTAAAATCCAACACTTCTTCACTTGTTTCTTAGACAGACTTGCTTGGGTTTAACACTTAATCTTGAAACCTTATTCCTTGAAGCATTGAACACATCTTAGATCTACCCAATTACACATAAAGTGTGTTTTGTCAATGGATTAACCAATTCTATATTGACATATGTTCCTAACATTAAATCACATATATCCTAACAATCTCCCCCTTTGGCATTCCGTGACAAAACCACAACAAACAAATGAACATAAGACAGAAGTCATAAATCACTCAACTCATACTTACTTGTTGAATACAGTAAAATCTATCCTAACACAAATTCTTGAAAAACTTTGCAAGAAGAAAGTTTATGGCAAGAAGACTTTGACAACCTGTATTTTCGAAACACTTTAAACAAAACTCATCACAGCATCTTAGTGTGAAACAGAAATAATAGATTGCATACAATATATAAGAATCATGTACATAAAGAGAGAAAAGAAACAACACATGTAAAGATAGGTGAATAACATGCATCAATAGATATAATCAAATATAAGTACAATGTATGTCAAATGGTCACGAGACCAATATACATGAGGTAAAAGTAAAAGAAAAAAAAAATACATAAAAATCTCACTACATCCCTCATAGACGTTCCCCATATCACAAAAAAACTCATATGCTAACTCTTCCCCTTTGTATATGACTACTCTCATCTCAAAACTACTTCCCCGTTTTGTCACAAGTAACAAAGGGCAAGTACATCAAGTAGACATCTCATCATCACTGGGCGAGCTAGCATCCTCGTCCTCATCAGCATCATCACTGTCGGAGCCATCATCACTCTCATCCTCTGAAGCCGGTGGAGATGGAGAGGTATAAGCAATGAAACCACCCATGGCAACCTGTCGTTGTGCAATACGACCAATACGGGTGTTCACTTGACACAACACATTACTGAGTGTGTCAAGGCGAGCATCCATGCACACAAGCTATGCCATGATGGCCTCGAGAGTCGCCGTCTTTGTCCGGGGCCACCTCGGTCCAAGCTATGCCTTGCTCCGTTGAAAGGTAGCAGTGTTTATGGCACTCATAAGGCTTTGGTCATTGAACTTCTAGATATTAGACAACCTCGCTCAACTAGAATAGTTATTGTACTAAAATTTCCATCTTACAAAATTACTTGAGAAATCTCAAAATATTTTCCTATTTTTAAAAATAAAAGTAATTAATTTACTAATGTTCTTATTATACCCCTTACTTTATTTTCAAAACTATTTGAAAAGAAAACTAACAAATATTTAAAAAAATAAATTTAATTTGGGCATCTTTTTAGTTGTCTCATTAAGAATAACTTAAAAAAAAAAAAAAACTAATAAATTTATGTAAGGGTAATTTTGTAAATTTATACATTTTTATAAGGCAGACAAGACAATAAATGATGTTCTCTTAAAAGGTTTGACTTTTCAAATAGGACAAACAAATTGGGATGGAGAGAGTACTAATTACTATACATGAAACACCACCATACAAGATGCCATTATCACCAGTTATCATTAGAAATGACAATTATGGCCTCAAAATAAATCTACATTAATGAGAAGTCGACATTAACCGAAAATGTTGATTTAACTTTTAGGTTCATATGGAAAATTAAGACCTTTCCAACATTTATAAGATTCTGCTTATCTTTTTTCCTAATAAATTTTTCCTATGTTTAGATGGAAGAATGATTTTTTTTTTTTTTTTTTTTTTTTTTTTTTGGAGAAGGTTTAGATGGGGGAAGATGAAATGAGAGCAGAGGAGAAGGCAGTTGGAATATAGTCTTCCAAATATATCCTTAACAAATAACTTTAAAACACTGTTTATGACTGTGGTGCTACTGACAATGATATCAATTAGTTTCTTGTAAAGTTGGATAAAGAAGTCCAACATGCATTCTTTTTTAACGATAACTTTCTAACTAAAAAATATATATTTTATAGATATCTTAATTTACCAAAAAAAAAACCAAAAAAAATAAAAATAAAGGATGCGATAACTAGACAAGCTACTCACACTCTTGCTCGTCAAGCTCACTTTTATTATTTGTAATATTTGTATTGCTGATTGTAATTGTTCAGTAATATTAGTGGAAATGCTATTCCTTTTTTTTTTTTTAATAATTTAATTAAAACATAAACGATATATTGTACTTGCATCCAACCGTATAAGATCAATGGCTCCTATGCAATATTGGTCGTAGAAAGTTGTGGAAAGTTTTAACATACTCAATTATTGTTTATTTTCATAGCTAAGGCCATCGTATTCAAATAATTATTTAGCAGTTAAGGCAAACTAATTTTGAAACACATTTTTATTAGTGATTGAAAGTTGAAACTAGATTCTCCACATAAGCTATGGCATGTGATGCATGAAATAAGTCTTGAAGTCCTCTAACTAGAAAATTCTTAGTTTCACAATAACCGAAGTTACGCAAAACTTCCCATCCATTGTTATCCACCAAAAGAAGAGCACCATTCATGGCAAATCCTTGTGGCCTCTCAATTCTAACCAGTGGTCCTACTACAACTTGTTTGGTCCAAGACTCCTTTGAGTCCATATTCACGCAGCATTAGGAACATCACTCTAGTCTATACGATTAACCAATTGATTTCAACGATATGATACGTCGTTTGTGGTCTAAAAAGAAGTCTACATTAATGAGAAGTTGACATTTAGCCAAAATTATTGACTTAACTTTTAGGTTTATGGGAAATTAAGACCTCTCTCCCACGTTTATAGGAAGTTGTTTGTCTCTTTCCAACAACTTTATCCTTTGTTTGGATGGGAGGAAATGGAAGGAGGGGAGATGATAAGATGGCTAGTATATACACTATTCCAATCATACCACTAACAAATAGTCAGAAATTTTTATTTCTAATTCGTGTCATAATGGCAATGACATTATTTAGTTTCTTGGAGAGTTGGATAGAGTAACCCAGCATTCACCCTTTTTTTAATAAAAATATTATACATTATTCCAAAATAATAATAAAATTATATGTTTTCATAATTTTACAAATAAAAACATAAACGGTATGTGATTTTCGAAAAACAAATAAAGACAATAAAATGATACTAATGGTGGAGTATTCAATTACATTTTCTCCTCCCATTATAGTTTTGAGTTTTACAGATCGTAAAGTTGAAATATGATTTGAATAAAGACTTCCAAACTTGAAACAAATATCAATGAAAAAAACACGGGATTCCATTACATCATCTAGGTCGTTTTCTAAATTTTTAAGACAATTGTTTGCTTCATTGCCATCAAGGCAACCTTGAAATATTGTAGGACTTATCTTGTAATTAAATCAGAAAATTCTCTTCTATATTTATTATTATTACTATTATTATTATTTTATTTTATTTTAATAAAATGAAGGTCGTGAAAATTTAGTACTTTTCAATCTTAAGGTGTATATAGAGCCGTGTTATTTAAAATCAATTAGCATTCTTTGGTTTGTTGGAATGGAACTTTAAACAATGTAGTAATTTTTATTTACACTTTGTCTGGAAGTTAATAGAGGAACGAAATAAAATACTCACCGTAAAATGAAGGTTCTTCAATGAATGAAAATTAAAAAAAATGGCAATAATTAAACTTTCTCATTCAAAATAATGAAATATAATAAAAAATAAAAATTTGGAGAACCTTTCTTGTTCTGCTTTGGATTAAATTTTGGCCCATTTCAAAGTGTTTCAAGCATTCCTAGTTGTTTCGATTAAATTAGCATACCAAAAAATATATATTACAGATTGTGATGGGCTCATGTGTGAATTGGCATGCTAATTTAGAAATATTGTAAAATTGTTGTAACATTTTGTTTTGTCAACTTAAATTCTTAGGATTCTCATGTGAGGGTGTATCAATATATTTTTATAGGAAGTTAATTTATCTTTTGCAGGTATTATTATTATTATTTATAAAATGAAGGTCGTGAAGATTTAGTACTTTTCAATCTAAAGGTATATACAGAGCTGTGTCATTTAAAATCATTTAGCATTCTTTGGTTTGTTGAATGGAATTTTAAACAATATAGTAAACTTTGTTTTTACACTTATTTTTTGGAAGTTAATAGAGGAATAAAATAAAATACTCACAGTAAAATGATGGTACTTCAATTAACAAAAATTAAAACAAAATGACAATAATTAAACTTTCTCATTCAAAATAATGAAATATAATAAAAAATAAAAATCTGGAAACAATTACTCTACCTCCCCCAACATATTTCTCTTTTGTATTTCTTTTTATATTCAATATGTCTCCCTTGATAGGTGATCTATGAATTGAAGGTCCCAACATCACGTAAAGGGAAATGAGGTTCTGTTTACGATGAAAATATTATAAAGTAAAAATGATAAAAATATCATGTTATGGAATCTGTTATTTGGGTTTTATCAAACCTTAAACTGTATATATACCTAAATTTCAATTAACGCATACCCAAATACCAATTTTGGAATAAGCAATACTATTAATTTCTTAAGTTTGTTATGACCTGTAGTTTACCTATACCAATTTCTTATTCCAAAGAATGTGATAAGGAAACTACGGTCCACATAAGTTTAAATCAATGAGAAATTGACATTGAGCAAATCTATAAGGTTGAATTTTATCAATCATCTTGTTGGCTTTATTCCGGGCCAAATTTCTTTGTATTTTAGCAATTAGTAACCTTGTATTTAGGTGGGAATCATGTAAGGGTAGTGAGAGAGAGAGTGTGAAGAAATGCTCAAAATTGTGCAAAGATGCAGAGACTTGTGGCTAGACTCACGGGTGACTCGCGACTTGCAAGCCACCAAAGTTGGCACATGCGTGAAGCATGCAGGGGAGTTGAAGTGTCATGCCAGCTGTTGCACTACAGGACAAAAGTCCTAGGCTGGACAGGCCGTCAGCTTACAACTTGAACTCATGACTCAGCCCAGTCGCGAGGCCAAGTCGCCAGACCACCCTGTTTAGGAAAAACTGACTTTTCACATTCCTTCTCACCCTATTATATATAGACCATTATACCCACGAAATGTAGAAAGCTTTCAGAGAGAATTTTGAGAGAGAAACTCTAGAGAAAAAACAAGATTGATTCATCCACAATCTTCACTTAGAGACTCTTCAAATTCCTCTACTCTCTCTTTCCATTGATAAATCCTTGAGAGGTACATTACCAAAACATTTTCTCACCATACCCATATCTGTGAGAAGGCTGTTTGGTGCTTTGGGAAGCAGTTAAGAAGGGACCAATTTCATATTGGTAGATGCTATGGTCAAGTAGTGGAATCCGGTAAGCTAAAGAAAAAATAGGTTCGGCGAAACCTTGTTGGAGTAGGAGGAGCTTGGAGGGCTTAGGTACATTGGATAGATTAGGCTTGGAGGGTCTTATGCTGTTCATGTATCCCAACTACATTCTTTAATGGATTATTTACCGCTTGGAGGGTGGCAAAGAGGTTTTATGCCGAGGGTTTCGGTTTCCTTTCCGATAACACATTGTGTGTTGTCCTCGTGTTTGCATCTCTCTTCCCTTAATCTTTGTCATTTAATTTCTGTTGTGGATGTGATTTTATTTGGTTTATATTGTTTATCAATTCTATGTTAAGCTTGTGCTTATATTCCGCACATTAATTGTTTGACAATAAGCTTGAATTGGTAATTTGTAAATTCAGGGTCTAAATGTTCATAGTATTTTATATACTAATTGAACTTTCAAAAACTATTGCCCTACCTTTCAGGTTTATGGGAAGAGGACCTCTCCCATCTTTTCTACAAGGTTGTTTATCATTTTTTCAATTACCTCACCCTATGTTTAGACTAGTGGTGACAATTCGTGTTCACAAGTTATGTTTGTGTTGTGTTGTATTGAAGTATGTGTATTTGAATACATGGCTCAACCTTAACTTGAAAATTTTAATAACCATTTCAAACTCCTTCAACCCTAACACAACTCATTAATTAAGTGATTTCGGATGACATGACCTCTTTCAACCTGTTTAATACATAATTTTTTTTTCAAAAAAAAGAAAAAGGAAAAAAAGAAAAAGAAAGTGAAAAGAGTTTTTTTTTTTTTGTTTTTTTTTTCTTGCTTTTGGGTAAAAGAGTTCCAATGAATAATTTATCAATATAATCATTTAAAAAAAGTTTATTAATTAATTATATTTAGAATTTAAATGAATTTTAGAAAAATGACAATTATTTAACTAGTTGTGCCATTTTGGTTTAATTGTAGGTTAAACAAGTCAACACAGAATTGACCCATTTATTAATCATATTAAGCGTGTTGACCTGTTTTTACACTAACCCATTTACACTAAACACTCCCACAAAAAAATATTGTTGCGTTCACAAATAATGTCAAGTATGGCCACCCCTAGTTTAGATAAGAAGAGGGTGAAAAGCAGCTACATTAATGTGAAGTTGGCATTAGCCATAAGGCCCAAAACTATTGACTTAACTTTTCGGTTTATGGGAAAATGACCTCTCATTAATTAAGTGATTTTGGATGACATGACCTCTTTCAACCTGTTTAATACATAATTTTTTTTTCAAAAAAAAAAAAAAGAAAAAAAAAAAGAAAAAGAAAGTGAAAAGAGTTTTTTTTTTTTTTTTTTTTTCTTGCTTTTGGGTAAAAGAGTTCCAATGAATAATTTATCAATATAATCATTTAAAAAATTTTATTAATTAATTATATTTAGAATTTAAATGAATTTTAGAAAAATGACAATTATTTAACTAGTTGTGCCATTTTGGTTTAATTATAGGTTAAACAAGTCAACACAGAATTGACCCATTTATTAATCATATTAAGCGTGTTGACCTGTTTTTACACTAACCCATTTACACTAAACACTCCCACAAAAAAATATTGTTGCGTTCACAAATAATGTCAAGTATGGCCACCCCTAGTTTAGATAAGAAGAGGGTGAAAAGCAGCTACATTAATGTGAAGTTGGCATTAGCCATAAGGCCCAAAACTATTGACTTAACTTTTCGGTTTATGGGAAAATGACCTCTCCCACGTTATGTATGAGGTTGCTTATCAATTTTTCAATAATCTTACCCGATGTTTAGATAAAAGGTCGGAGTGAAAGTTGGGTAGTGAAAGTATATACTTGGAGTGAGTAGGACTTGTTTGATGGCCCAAATAAAGGTCAGAAACCCACAGAGGCATAAACACATACATGAGTGAGAGAGTTTTAGGTATACCATTGTTTTGAATACCGTTCCAACCAAAATGGCTTAAAAAAAAAATCTGATTACGGTATGTAAATTAGTATGCGAACCTTCCTTGTTCCACTTTGGATAAAATTTTGGCCCATTTCAAAGTGTTTCAAGCATTCTTGGATGTTTTGATTGAATTAGCATACCAAAAAAATTTAAATTACAGATTGTGATGGGCTCATGTGTGAATTGGTATACTAATTTAGAAATATTGTAAAATTATTGTAACATTTTATTTTGCCAATTTAAATTCTTAGGTTTCTCATGCGAGGGTGTTCAATATATATTTAAAGGAATTTAATTTTTCTTTTGCAAATATTATTTTATTATTCCTGGTAAAAACACTCTAGAAATTTTAGCTAATTAATGTTAGTCAAGTCTAAGATATTTCAAAACTGACACGTTCGGCCGCTAAACCGTTACTCCTTTTCTCTTTATCTCTTTCTCACAATAATTAAGGACCAAGCTGAACAATTTTAAAATATCTTAAAACATGTGCTCAAATCTCTTCACTATATATATATATATATATATATATATATATTCGTGCATTTCAGGTGTTCATACGAACACGACTTACATGTGGAGTCTATCCACTAGTAATAAATGAGAAATCAAAAATATATTGAAAAGTGGTCCGTCGGATGCCTATAAAAGGACGTTCAAATGTGAGTAAGATCATCATCCACTTCAAACCTTTTCTTTGAGAAAAAAGAAAAAACAAAGAAACATGAAAGTTTTCATTTGGTTTCTTTTTTTTCTCCCTATTGTCTATGCCACTGATCATTACGACTATTTTCAACTTGTGCTACAATGGCCCCCGACAGTTTGTGGTGGAACTTGTACCCCCCCGGTGCCACAGAACTTCACAATACACGGGCTTTGGCCGAGTGACTCTACCATGCCTGGGCATCCAATAAATTGCCCTGGGAGTCCCTTCGATCCTTCCGGGGTAAATTTTTAGAAATACAATATATCACAGTACTCTTCCAGTTTTACTTATTCTACGTGTGTGTAATGCATTTTCTTTTAATCATATTAGAATGCTTGATATTATTATGGTTTAAATTTTGCAGATCAAAGACTTGGAACCCTCTTTGGTCAAATATTGGCCAAACTTAACAGGAGATGATATGTATTTTTGGAAAAATCAATGGGAAACCCACGGTACCTGTTCAGAGAATACGTTCAATGAGCATGGATATTTCTCCGAGGCATTAAAAGTGAAGAAAAATGTTGATATTTTAGGCTATCTAGATGACGGAGGAATCAAGCCATTGCCGCCCAAGGTAGTATACAGAAGAAGTGATATCATGGACGTCATTGAACATGGTGGTCATAAGTTCAATGGAACAGGTCATAAACCACGCCTGTGGTGCAGCGAGGACAACAAACTTCTCGAGATTAGTGTTTGTTATGATTTGGACCTAGCCCACATAATGGACTGCCCACCAAAGCTACTGAATTATGCGAAAAATATATGCAATGAAACCGTGGGTTATTATCCGTTTCCTGATCCTCCTCCTCTTCCGGCCTCCTCCGTATCCTACTGAGAATGGAATTGAATAAATAAAAGACTACGACTACTGTGGTTACTATTTCCTATCTAGAATTAAAATAAGAATTATAAAGTTCTGCTAATAAATACTACTAAAAGACTACAACTACTGTAGTTACTATTTCATATATGTATTTCTCCAGTTCTACGTTCTCTTATCTTATCTTATGTAAGACTTGCGTCCACCAATAAGCTGATGATATCGAATCTCAGTTATATATAGTCGTAATTTATTATATTTGAATTCTATGTTCTTTGTTCAACCTCTAGAATTTACTGTAATCTCCCTATTACCTACTGATTGCACGGTAATATCACTCTTCATTCACTTGAGAGCGAGTGATCGAAGTGACTAATGGGTATGATATATGCATGAGTATTGTTACCCATGGGAAATATATGCTATATATTAATTGTAGTGAAAATATATGCAATACAATGAAGTAACAACAAAGTAATTGGATAAGTAATTGGATTACAAAATGGCTTAGAGACATGAACACTATGCTATTTTTAGACAATATATAACCCCATTCAAATGATACTAAAGGGTTACTGTAAAAAAATCAATTAAGCTTGCAGCTTTATCAATGGAAAACCGGAAATGAAAAAATTTAGGTACAATACCTTAAGTGCTGTTCCTTTAATTCTTCTCTTAAGACTCAGTCACATGACTACTTAACTAAAAAATACACTTTCATCTTATAAGAAAAATCCATATGGCTGAATCTTAAGAGAAGAACCTAAGGAACAGTACATAAGTACTGTACCTGAGTCTTGCCCAATCTTTTTGAAGAGAGTGATTCAAAGATCCTTGAAACTGAGTGCCTTTATTTGTTGTTTTGCAGTAATTTTAGGATTTGACATGCAAATATTGGTAAATGTCATATAATAAAATTGGTACTGTTCTTAGCATCACTCTTTTTGTCTTTATTTTCTTTGATAAAAAATTAATTTTTGTTTATTAGCTAATATTTAGGTCTTAATTAACACTCCCACAGGTAAAAGATATATCTCTATCGATTTAAATTTCGTGGCCTTAAAAATTGCCAAATTGGCCTTACGCTTGAGTCTGCACTGGTGGGAGAGGCATTCCATTGTAAAAACATTCAATTTATCTCACTCTTGTTCATATTTGGTGCCCATGTTTTTCTTGAGATGCATTCCACGTGTATCAGTTATGATTGAAAAAGTTATTCAAATTGCACAAAACACTTATAATCTTTCGAACTTGCACAAATACATAAAACTACTGAATTATTTATTTTTCTGGAGGAATACTCTCCTAACGTACACACGATTAATGCTTAAAATGACAGAACATTATTTGCCAAATGTATAAATTAGACATGTCCCTCACATCACAATGATGGAGAAATGACTACATTTGCAAAGAAAATCAATACTTGCGCACACAAATATAATAAAACTGCAATTTTTTTGTCACAAGCACGTAAGTATAACAGAATCTGCCGGTACATCTTATTCATGATCCCGCACATTCGAAGCTGTAAAACATCAAAAGACAACCCTAAAATTAGTGTAACCGTTAAAAGTCGTGTAAAACGGTAAAAGGTAGTTCTATGAAGTCTAATTAAAAATCATTTTAAATGTTTTTTTAATTAATAAGTAACAAACAATCCAATCGCCTACAATTTCAAATCTTTGTTAAAAATTAGATGATAATTGTTAGGTTCTAAGGAATTAGGAACTAATGTATTAGAACTCTATTTTGCAATGTTGGCAAACCATGATAAAAACGTTTTAGCCTTGTTTAGACTTGCTCAAAGTATATACTTTTTATGTAAAGTTGGAATCGAGTTGCTGCAGGATTTACTATGTAAATTTGTTTGGCTCGATCGATCGAGAATTAGACTCGATCGATTGAAACTCGTACAGATTGTTTTTACTGCAGAATTTCCAACTTAGCCCAAGCCCGCTTGTCGTGTAGGGTTTTATGTTTTGCCCTAAGTATAAAAGTGAAAACCCTAGCCACGTTTTAGGTTGCTCCTTATGTTGTGTGTGTGAATATTTTGTGAGATCAAGAGGTGGTTGCCTTCACACATTCTTAGGGTTTCCAAGATTCAAGATTATGTCAAGAACTTGGTGATCAATTCAATTGCTAATTCAAGAGCTTAAAGATACACAAGCGGGAGTGCTTGTACTTGCTGGGAATCCAAGAAAGAAATAGTTCATGGACTCGGAGTTGTCACATGGTCGTGGTAGTAAGTTTCCTACTCGAGATAGCAGTAGGATGTTAGTGGTCTAAGTTGCTATTGTATAAACTTCAATTCTTTTATAGTTGATTCAGTTTTACCTTGAGGATAGTTAGGTTAAATCCTCCTTAAGTTTTTTACCGGTTTGGTTTTCCTAGGCTATCATATTTTTGTGTTCTTTATTTTCCACCCTTTACAATAATATGATATTTGTGTTAATCTAGGTTAATCTGCTTGTGTTTTAAGGGGTTTAAAAACAAACAATAATATTCACATATTTGTGATTTCAAATTAAATGATACAGGATGCAATAACTTACAGCTTGTTGGAACTTCTGACAGTACTTAATCAAAATTAAATGATACAGGATACTGACTTATGATGTTATTATGTCCTCGTTGCCCTCACTCACATGTACCCTAACATAAAAAAGATCGAAGCACTTAATCTTAATTGCACGCTTGACCAGATAAAGTCAGACAAAGCTAAGATGATAAGATCGAAACTCATGAGTATTAAATTCATCTCTTACTGCTTTAACATTCTATTAATAAAAAAATTAATAATATTTGACGGATGTAACTAAGATAGAGAAATATCATGCAAAGTTATAGGAAAAAACAAGCACTGCATTAAGAGCTACTTGGTCATTCAATTCAAAAATAGGAACCAAATTCATGTCCTTGCTGCCGACAATAGATCTTTTGCAAGTAAATCCCCAATCAGCTTTCATTCTTGTCTCAAGAACATGCACTGCATGCCACTATTCATCTCTACATTTAAACGTATCAAGCACACCTAATATGCAAAAACTATTTCCATTTAATTTTTCAATTTTACTTCATTCTTGATTTATAGCCTTACAACCTATGATTAATGATACTTGAAGTTGGAAACTTTTGGTGTAGAAATATGATCGAAATAGATGGAACTAATTAAAAAAAAAAAAACATGTGCACAAATAGTGACAAAGACATTGCCAGAATCTCACCAATTTGCACACCCTAAAAAAAAATACAAAAGTGGGCGGAGACACAAGTCAAGGAGTTCCCAAGGCAACAAACTATTGGGGCTAGCGGAATTGCATTCATATGAACCAATTATATCAATACTCCAGGACCCACCTACGCTCATGAAAACTCAGGTTAGTCGGTCCTCCATTCATCAGTTAGAGAATGTGGCAGTGAAGGCTCGTGAAGTAGATATCAAGGAATAGCTTCTTAGCCCCCTAAGCACTCTCTCTAGAATGCTGACGTGAGCGAGTTAACGAAAGGTGGCTAAATTGACGAGAAGTCGACATTAACAAAAACTATCGACTTAACATTTAAATTTATGAGAGTAAGACCTCTCCCACGTTATGTACAAGGTTGCTAATCATTTTTTTCAATAACCTTACACTATGTATTCAAACTTGGCTCAAATCTAACTTGACCTATCTAATAATCATTTCAAGCCCCCTCAACCTTAAAACAACCCGTTGATTAAGCGGTTTGACATGATACAACTTATTTTAACTTTATTAATGCACAATTTTAAAAACAAAATAAAGTAAAGAGTTTTTTTTGGTTTAGATTTTAAAAACAAAAAAACTTTATAATGTTATTTTAACTTGTATTTGCATCTCTCTTCCCTTAATCTTTGCCATTTAATTTCCATTGTGAATGAGATTTTATTTGGTTTAGATTGTTTATCAATTCTGTATTGAGCTTATGTTCATATTCCGTACATTAATTGTTTGATATTAAGCTTGAATCGGTAATTTGTTAATTATGGGTCAAAACGTTCATAGTGTTTTTCACACATATTGAACATTCAATTGGTATCAGAGTGGGTGCACTTACTATGGTTTAGTTACCCTAGTATGATCCTTGACCCCTTTTTGAGATGGATCAATCTTAATCTTTAAATGCACCACCATATTTTGATGGTAGCAATTATGCCTTTTGGAAGGTACGGATGAGAGCATTTTTGTGTTCAATAGATGAATCTGTTTGGGATGCCGTTGATATCGGCTGGACTAGGCCGGAGGAAGCTAAATCCATATAGGATAAGGCAGCCCTCGCGACGTTAAATGCTAATAGCGAAGCACATAACTCTATTTTTTGTGGTGTGTCTCCAAATGAGTTCCAACGGATTTCTCACATTACCATTACCAAGGAGGCTTGGCAAATATTGGAGACCACTTATGAGCGAATGAAGAAAGTAAAAGACACGAAGCTACAGATGCTGACCACCCGATTTGAGGAGCTTAGAATAAGTGAGGATGAGTCCTTTGACTCTTTCTATAGTAAGCTGAATGAGGAAGTCATCGGCAAGTATAATTTGGGAGAGAAAATGGAGGATTTCAAGGTAGTAAGGAAGATCCTTCGGTCATTGCCGGAAAGCTTCCTTGCCAAGGTGACGGTGATTAAAGAAAGCAAGGATCTTGATGAGATCAAAGTTCAAGAACCGGATGGCTCGCTTCAAACTTATTAATTTTCATTGCCCACTCAAAGAAAGAGAAAATCTCTTGCTCTTAAGACAATAAATGAAAGGGTAGAAGCACACAACTCATCGGATGAGGATGCCGTCGAGAAAGATGTTGATTACCATGCAAAGAATTTCTGAAAATTCCTGAAGTTCAAGAACAGTGGAAAATTTGATTATAAAGGGAAATGCACAAGTTCCGGAACAGAGAAGAAGGACTTCAAAAAGAGAGATGGGAAGGAGTTCCAATCTAATCAAGGAGTCACTTGTTTTGAATGTAATGGACATGGCCATTTCAAAAAGGAATGTTCTAATTACTTAAGATTAAAGGGTAAGGCTTATGCCACCAGTCTTAGTGACTCAGATTCCTCCACCTTTGATTTGGAGGACAGCTGTGATGAAGAAGGGAATTTCTCAGCATTCATGACTATTGCTCATGTTGAGTCTTCAGAGGACTTGAATTTGCTTGTGCAAGAACTTGGGGAGCATAGTGATGAGGAATCCATGGGAATTGTAGAAGAATCGGATGCTAAAGAAATTGAATGTACAGCAGGCCTTCAAGAGAACTACAATTCTCTTCTTGAAAAATTAGGAGAATACACAAGGGTGGCCAAGGCGGCTGTGAAGAAGATGAAGAAAGCAGAGGAGGACAATAGAAGTCTCCTAGTAAAATATAAGAAGGCCACGCTGAATGGTGAGCTAACTGAAGTTTACACCAAGGTGAAATTCCTTAAACTTGAGGTGGTTCAAGCAAATGCCAAGGTAGAGTGAGTATCCACAAAGAAGCTTGATGATGTCCTTTTTCATCAAAAACCTTTCTCTGACAAAACCGGATTAGGATACACAGGAGAAAGTAGTTCAGATGTGAATATCTCCAAAGAAGTGAAGTTTGTGAAGGCCAAAAAGCCAGTTGTAATTGCCCCCACTGTGGAGAAGGCAAAGGTTGAGAAAAAGAAGAATGTGGCTGACCAACGGGTGTTGAACAAGCCCCGTAACCAATATGTGGTCAGGTCTGAAGCCAAAGGGAAATCTCTTCCAAGATCACAAAGAGGTCCAAGAAAGAACTATGTCTATCACCATTGTGGACTTCAAGGGCACAACAGACCGAATTGTCATAAGCTAAGAGCATTGAGGAATGCAAGTGATCAAAGGTCAAGGGGACCAAGAAATGACAAGAGGACTTGGGCTGTTGAGTCAACAAGAGGTCGAAATGGTGATCCCGGTGTGGTGGACGTGATGAAGATGACCAGTGCATTCACCACTTGCTTAGAAAGCTTTACTAGAAGGTTTGAAAGTCCTAACTCTCATACCCAATCCTATAGGGATATCACCCCAAACGCACGTGACGTGTGGGTGAAGAGGGGTACTCATACATAAGCATTACAACATGTCCATGCATTAATACTTCCAATGTTTTCATGACGACGCTTGGTTGTGTGCTTGGTGTTGGTTTGAGTTAAAAATTGTTTGTTTGTTTGTTTTACCTTTAAATGTTTTTACGTTGATGCTTTTGATTAATCTTTTATTACTTATTGTGTCAAAACTCCAAAAACACACAAAAAGTAGAAAATCCAAAAAAGTTTGATTGACGTTATTGTGTTTTGTCACAAACATATTTTGCCTTGTATCTTTGTACTAATGGTCTTGTGCATTTACAAGCGTAACTTGTTCCCTATGCACTCATATCATTATTGGAGAAATCTTGACATTTGTGTGATTGTTGTAAATAGATCTTTAAACTTGCCATGAATGATTAGTCAATGGTTCTGTTGATCTTGAGACATGCATAAACTTGTGCCTATATATCTTCCCACTCTTTTATTTTCCTGTTTTTGCATAAGAGCTTAACAAATGTAAATCTCCAAATGAAAAGAGATAGTGAGCTGCAAAAGCCTGTCACGCATACTAGTATTTGATTAAGAAAAAGGGAAAGCAACGTAAAATAAAATGTATGATGTCCAAAAAGCCAAAGGCTAACTCATCAAATTGAAATATTAAAATTTCAGACATCGATCTCACAATGAGATGTATTGATTCAAAAAGATCAAATGACATGATGTATATGGAGCCAAATGAAAAGCTTCACATGTTATGAAATAAAGTTTTGTGGGAGGTCATATATGCATATTTCTATAATTGAGATAGGTCACTTTATCTAGTACTAATTGTGTATGGATTGGTTGAATTGATCATTGAAACTTCACATTAGACTAAGGACTATCTCACTGTTGATATCCACATATATCACATATGTCTATGTTCAATGATTGCCATATTCATTTGTGTGATTGTACTTGATTAAATATGTTTTCACAGGCTCAATCTTTGTTGATCAAACACAAAAAGATTTTTTAGTGTTTTAGTTGTTTTTGGAAAGTACTTTGTTTTTGCAAAAATTGTCAAAATCTTCAAAAACAGTGTTGCCCTGTTTCGACGACTCAATCGCGGGTTGGTCCAATTGCATGCCCCAATCGCGAGCGCACACAGAGATTTTTCGCGGCTCACTGGCGGGTCAATGTCCCAGTCACGAAAAATACTTAGAATATTTTTCAAAATTTGAGTTTTTAATGTTTCTCACGGCTTAGATTGGCGACTTGTTCGTGGGTGGAGGTTCTAGTCACAAGGGTACTCAAACATTTTCGCGACTCTTTCGCGGGTAGAACTTCCAGTTGCGAAAAACACTTAGAAATTTTTTTTCCTTAAGTGTTCTGGTGACTTGCTCGCGACTTAACCCAGTTGCGAAAAACGAATGTTTTGCGTTTTAAGGACAGTTTTTAAAATTTGTTTTAAGTTTTCCCTCGAACTTTTGTTACTGTTCATTGTCTTCCCCGATTGAAGCTCTCTCAAACCCACCGTGTTTCCCATAAAAACCTCCATTTTCTTCAACATCTCAACTTCAATCTCAAGAAAAGGTATGAGTTTTCTTTCTATCAATATGTATTTCATATTCCTTGCCTTGTTTTTCTTGATTTGTGAGTTGTTTATTAAGTATTGTGATTCTTGGGGTTTTGATAATGGGTTGGGTTATTTTTGTTGAGTTTGACTGTATGGGTTTTGTTGTTTATGCTTTTAAGATGCTATATTTTAGTGTTATCATGATTGTATTTCAGTATTGAGTAAGTTTACTGATCTGTAATGTTTTGAGCGTGTTATCTGCTTTATCCTATGCTGTGTTGTGCATTTCATGCTTGTTGTAATTTGTCTCAATGACAGTTACTTGTGTTTCTAAGGTTTTCATAGACTACAATGTGCCCACACACCTCACACACCAGTGTTTCTCGTGCTTAGATGCTGCATTCTTGTTCCATTTACCACATGTCTGTGCTATCTCTTTCTATATTTCAATCTGCAATTATTTCATTAACTAACTTGAATCTAATCAAGTTAATGTCTGTATCTTGTGGTTTTTGCACTTGGTTCTCTATTATATGTCTGTTCTTTTGCAGATGTCTCGTCGTTCCTCTCGAGGAAAAGACATTGTAATTGATATTCCATCATCCCCTATTTCAAAACAGACTCGTCGTTCATCTTAAGACTCAAATAGTGAAAGATTCAGGACTCCTCTTGATTCACATACATACTCTAGCATCTTTCAAAAAGCTCCTATTGTGGTGGAACGAGCGGTCAAACTTGACTCCTTGGGAGCTACCTTTATTCCGAGGATCTTTGAAGCAAAAGATTAGGTTGATCTGTTCGGGAACTTTGAGGACCCAATTGATGAATTGGTCAAAGAGTTCTACTCAGATGCTAGATATACAGGGGTTGAACTGAAGTGTTGGGTACACGGAAAAGAGTTCACCATTAATCCAAACTACATTGCAAAGGTTCTTCGCATCACTAGATCGACAAATGTAGAATTCACTCCGTATGATGATAGACAACCTCAGATACAAGACATTCTTCAAGTTCTTGGGCCTAATCATGAAGTCTCGAGCAAAGGCACATCTATAGGCACTGCCAAGTTTGCACCTGAACTGAATACTCTCAAGTTGATCATGTTCTTCAACCTGTATCCACTCTCAAACACTACATTCATTAACCTTGGAAGGGCTCAGTTCCTATGTGATCTCATCACTAGAACTCCAATTGACATATGTGCCCACATCTTTCAGATCATTGGGAAAATAGCGACTCGATCAATAGCACGAACATGTATTCCCGTTTGCAGTCTTGTTATGAAGATCATGATTCTTGAGGGAGCAAGTCCACCAAAAAATGGGAAGAAAATGGATTGTCTTCGTCCATTGTCCTTGTTTTCTTTTCAAGCTAGCAAAAGTCACTCTTCCAAAGCACCTAAGAGTGAACCTTTCCTTCATGCCACTTCATCCGGTCAAGGATCAGCTACACCTGTACATACCGAGACTGCCTCTCTCATTCCTTCTGCGATGCAAACAACTAGCACCTCATCTACACCTCCTAGCACTCAAGCTGACAAGTTAAGCACTTTGATTAAGAGTGTGTCTCAACGAATTACCGGTTTAGAATAGCTTCTCTACTCCACCAACAATAAAGTTTAGATGCATTTCATAGCCATTGAGACACAATTAGATGCTATTGAACAAAAACTAGAGGACAACCTTTAGCTATTCGTGCCAAAAAGGGGGAGAGATAGCTTACAGTAAAGGGGAGAGCAACACAAGAGGAAGCTGATAGTGTGCATATGTGCATAGCGACAGGGGGAGCCAGAGGAAGCCTAACAGATTTTTGTTTTGATAGTCTTGTTTTTAGCTATGTGTTTATAGTATTTTATATACTCTTGAATATGGTTACAATGTTCTTGTGAATATGTTCTTAATTCTTTGGTTAAAGCTTTTGGTACCTTGGTTTAATGTTTATGAGTTTATATTCAGTTTTTGTGTACTTTGGGTTTGTACCTTTGCTTTGTAGCATAGTACTTGTTGTTTTGTTACGCATTACTTAAGTACTCTCACTTTTGTGTCCTAGTAGGATCTTGTCCCTAGATGCATACATGTTTTGTGTATTGGATGAGTGTTGGATATGCAAATGATACTTTGCAAATGCCAGCTGTAGCACTATAGGAAAAAAAGTCCAGTCTGGCCATTCAGTTGGCTCGCGGCTTGGACTCGCGACTCAGTCAAGTCGTGAGGCCAAGTCGCCAGTTCACTCTATTATGGAAAAACTGACTCTTCACATTCCTTTCTCACTCCAATATAAATACCCCTTATACCCACGAAATATTGAGAGCTTCTAGAGAGAATTTTGAAAGAGAAATCCTAGAGAAGAAATATGATTGTCTCATCCACAATCTTTATATAGTGACTCTTCAAATTTCTCAACTCTCACCCTCTCCATTGTCACATCCTTGAGAGGTTCATTAGCCAAAAATTTTCTCACCTTCCCATATCTGTGAGAAGGCATTTTAGTGCTTTGGGAAGCAGTTTGGAAGGAACCAATTCATATTGGTTGATGTTATGGGTTATAGCGGAATCCGGTAAGTTAAAGAAGAAATAGGTTCGGCATAACCTCATTGGAGTAAGAGCTTGGAGGGCTTAGGTACACTGGATAGATTAAGCTTGGAGGGTCTTCTGCTGTTCATGTATCCCAACTTGATTCTTTAGTGGATTATTGACCACTTGGAGGGCGGCAGAGAGGTTTTACGCCAAGGGCTTCGGTTTTCTCATCGATAACACATCGTTGTGTTGTCCTTGTTTTTGCATCTCTCTTCTCTTAATCTTTGCCATTTAATTTCTATTATGAATGTGATTCTATTTGGTTTAGATTGTTTATCAATTCTGTATTAAGCTCATGTTTATATTCCACACATTACTTGTTTGATATTAAGCTTGAATTAGTAATTTGTTAATTGGGAGTCAAAACGTTCCTAGTGTTTTTCACACATTGAACATTCAAAATTGAAGAAAAATATTGATATTTTACACTATCTTGAAAGCCTAGGAATCAAGCCATTGCACCAAGTAAAGAAAAATTCTAGTGCCGCAAAGTAGTGCATAACTTTGTGCACAACTCGCCACATAGGCGTGATAGGCCAAAATTGTATTGACCCCTTGTGATTAAATTAATTGATTAATTAGCCAAGTTTATTAATTAATCAAATTAACATGCAAAGCGCGTGGTAGCACAAACAAATCACCAATTAAACTAAGTGCATCAGAAATTAAATTGACACAGTGATTTGTTTATGAATGGGGAAAACCAATATTGAATAATTTATTAATCGTATTAAGTGTGTTGTCCTATTTTTTACACTAAAACCCTCCCACAAAAAATCTCATCACGTTCACAAATCGTGTCAAGCATTACTTCCCCTGGTTTAGATAAAAAGAGAGTGAAAGGTGGCTACATTAATGAGAATTTGACATTAACTAAAACAATTGAGTTAACATTTAGGTTTATGGGAATAAGACCTCTCCCACGTTATGTACAAGTTTGCTTCTCATTTTTTCTTTAATCTTATTCTATGTTTACATTTAGGGTTGCAATTCGTGTTCCAGGCCATGTTCATGTCGTGTTGTGTAGAGGTATGTGTATTCGTTAACTCTAACATGACCCATTTAATAATTGTGTCAAAGCCTCTCAATTTTAATACAACTCATTGATTAAACGGTTTAACACGATACAACATATTTCAACTTGTTTAATACAAAATTTAAAAAAGAAAGAGTAAATAGTATTTTTTTTTCTTTGTTTTGGGTAAAAGGGTCAAGCACTTTAGAGTTCCAATAAGGAAAACCTGCCCAGCAAAAACCCCACCGGGTGATTTTAAGGTCACCACTCCCGAGAATCCATTATTATCAAAACAAGCAGTTACAAGTAAAGGAATCCCAGTACCTTATATGAACCTACAGTTGAACCCTTACCCCAATACCTAATTGGACTTGTTCTATAGTGACAATCTCTCCTTTCAATGCACGACTCTCAGTATTTGACTAACCAATTGCGCGGATCTTAGTACGCGACTTGATCACCAACTTAAGATTGATGTTGGCTGCAAAATTCTTCAGTTCATCCAGACGATGAAGATCATGAAGTTGCTTGATCATAAAACCCTATGGTATACAAACATAGCAACTTCTTCAAGAACTAGGACAAACAAGGTTTCCGGTCACACTCATCTTCACGCTTGTGAAAATTTCTCTTGTGCAATTAGTGTCATCCTTTATGGCCTTTAAAATAATCCTTATATATGTTTAGCGTTGTGAGAAATGAAAACCCATATATGCATTCACGGATTGGATGAAAAACAGTCCTACAAAAGTAAACTTTATAAACCTCGATAAATAGCAATCTATCGAGATAGCTGTCAAGCCACAGGCTTCAATGGCTCTTAAACCTCGATAGATGCTAGCTGTCAAGCTTTAATGAACAACATTTTCTTCACTTGATTCTTTGACAGACTTGCATGGTTTTAACACTTGAACTTGAAACCTTGTTTCTTGAAGCATTAAACACATCCTAGATCTATCCAATTACAAGTGCATCTTGTCAAAGGATTAGCCAATTACATAAAATGTTGACATATGTTCCTAACATTGAATCACATATGTCCTAACACTTATGTATAGCTTTCTAAAACCTCATTTTTTCCTCACATTTTTTTTTCTTTCACTTTTCTTCACTTTTCTCAAGGTACAAATATATTTTAACACACTTTCAATAAAGAGCTAAATAAACTATTCCCAAACGACGCTTAAGACCATCCCAATTTAAAAAAAAAAAAAGTAAAATTAATATGGAAAGCATTTAGAACTACACATAAAATGGCAGAACTTGTGTTGTAAAGGTATGTCCCCACATGTACCCATCATCATATCTCAACACTTTTTCATAGATTTCACCTATCCCTCCATTCTTCCTAGACTCCCAAGTTCAATTGGCACCTCCACTTGGTTTTTTTTTTAACAAGATAAAAATTCTACTCTAGTCTAATCTAAGTATATATATGTGTGAAGCTCTCTTCTAGAAATTTGAATCTCGGCCCTTATATTTGTAGAGTGACCATCGCACCAAAAGTGCACAATAGTACCAATTTTTTATAAATGAAAAAAGTTGGCACCTCCATCAGATCAATCAACAGAGACCATTTTTCACATCACCTCCATAATATGTGATTATATTCCACCAAAAACGACACACTTATGGTAGCTATATATTTTAAATTTTTAATGAATTAAAATAAACATTCTAATTTTTGTGCCATCCAGGACTAAGTAATAATTTTTTCTCAAAAAAACAAGAATAAGTAATAATTACGGTCTTGATTGATCCCAAAACAAGATTTCATCAACCAAAAAAAAAAACACATGATTAGCGTGTATAAGTACCTTTTGAAAGATTTATTATATTATATATATTTTTGTCAACATGCACATTATTTTAGAAAACTTTCATTATCCATTATGAATTGGAATTGTAAAGATTACTCACGTTTCACATGTTCTTTTTCTTAATCACTGTTAAGTGTGAATTCTTTGATTAAGATCTAGTGGTGCTCCAATGCATCGATCTAACATGTGTTTCATGCGAAATCAGCGGTCGAATTAGGAGAAGCCAGCACCACCCAAAAATAAAGATAAAAATCTAAGTCACATAATATCTTAAGCACTTATTAAATCATTATACAGCCAAGGTAAAAACCATCTTAATAGCTAATAAGAGTATAAACATTCGTTGCAAAGTGATAATAACTATGTGCTACAACCACGATTTTTAGTACCCAACTTTTATGAGTAGTTATAAACAAGTATTATAATTTTTATTACATAAAGTTTACAAATTAATGTGTCATCAATCACAAATATGTCATTTAAATATTTATTTGTAAGATGATTCAAGCCCACCGATTATATTCATTGTCACATCAATTTATAAGTTTTCTATAATAAAACTTGTTATACCTTTAACATTTTCCAACTTTAATTTTTATAATTAAAGTGTATAATTTTAAAAATTCTTAATAAAAAAATTAGTTATTATAAATTAATGGCCAGTGCCCTGTGCTCTCAATATATATCATTCTTACTTTGCCACGTATTATTCATTTGTTTACAAATGTGATTTTTATTCTATTAAGCAACACGTTTTCAGATAGATAAAGAGGGGGTGGGTATATCATGTTTACAAATCACAGGACTAAAGAAGAAATATAAAAAAGAGTCAAAACAATTAATTCATTTTTTTCTTTTCACTTAAAAGTTTTCTAAAAATATTTTATAAATCAATATCCTTAGGACAGTTGTTAACTTTTCTCATAAAAAAAATAATAATAATCCAAATGAGACACAAATTGACCAAGTGACCATACTGCACAGCCTAATGTGAAACCTAGTACGTTAATCCAAAAAATAATAATAATAACAATTGGAAAAAAAAATTTACACGTTAAGTCAGAAAGTTTTCATTGTTCTCATTTGGGTTCAGCATATTACTTTTCTACTTACTACTAATGATATTTTAATTATATTCACAAATATCTAATTTTTACTAAATTATTTGTGTCCCTAAACTTTCTCATGCCACCTTTTGCTATCTCTGGTTTTTTGTATGATGTGTAGTTCGATTTGTATAAACTACTTCTCTCAAAAAATAAAAACCCACAAACATAAGCATTCATTTTGATAGGCCAATAATATATTGACCCCTTGTGATGAATTAACAAATTAATTAGCCAAGTTCATTAATTAATTTAATTATCATGCAAAACGCGTGATAGCACAAACAAATCACCAATTAACTAAATGCAGTGGAAATTAAATTGACACAGTGATTTGTTTACGAATAGGGAAAACCTACACAGCAAAAACCCCACCAGGTGATTTTAAGGTCACAACTTCCGAGAATTCACTATTATCACAACAAGCGGTTACAAGTAAAGGAATCTCTGTATCTTATACCAACCTACAGTTGAACCCTTACCCTAATACCCAATTGGACTTGTTCTGTAGTGACACTCTCTCCCTTTTCAATGCATGGCTCTCAGTACGTAGCTAACCAATTTGATACGCGGATCCCAGTACGCAGCTTACTCACCAACTTGAGAAAGATGTTGGCTACAAAGTTCTTCAATTCTTCACACGATGAAGATCACGAAACTCCTTAGTTACAAAACCCTACTGTGTACAAACACAGCAGCTTCTTCAAGAAAAAGATGAACTATGGAAAATTCTGTATCTAGTCACAAATTGCATGAACACAACTTTGCTTCACACTCGCGCAACCTTTTACGGCTCTTAAAACAATCCTTATATATGTTTAGAGTTGTGAGAAAAGAAAGCCCAGACATGTATTGGATTGAAATCAGCTCTAAAAAATTGAACTTCATAAACCTCGATAGATAGCTTATCTATCTAGCTAGCTGTTAAGCATCGAGCTTCAGTAGCTTTTTAAACCTCTATAGAGACTAGCCGTCGAGCTTTAAAATCCAACACTTCTTCACTTGTTTCTTAGACAGACTTGCATGGGTTTAACACTTAATCTTGAAACCTTATTCCTTGAAGCATTGAACACATCTTAGATCTACCCAATTACACATAAAGTGTGTTTTGTCAATGGATTAACCAATTCTATATTGACATATGTTCCTAACATTAAATCACATATATCCTAACAATCTCCTCCTTTGGCATTCCGTGACAAAACCACAACAAACAAATGAACATAAGAGAGAAGTCATAAATCACTCAACTCATACTTACTTGTTGAATACAATAAAATCTATCCTAACACAAATTCTTGAAAAACTTTGCAAGAAGAAAGTTTATGGCAAGAAGACTTTGACAACCTGTATTTTCGAAACACTTTAAACAAAACTCATCACAGCATCTTAGTGTGAAACAGAAATAATAGATTGCATACAATATATAAGAATCATGTACATAAAGAGAGAAAATAAACCCCACATGTAAAGATAGGTGAATAACATGCATCAATAGATATAATCAAATATAAGTACAATGTATGTCAAATGGTCACGAGACCAATATACATGAGGTAAAAGTAAAAGAAAAAAAAAATACATAAAAATCTCACTACATCCCTCATAGACGTTCCCCATATCACAAAAAAACTCATATGCTAACTCTTCCCCTTTGTATATGACTACTCTCATCTCAAAACTACTTCCCCGTTTTGTCACAAGTAACAAAGGGCAAGTACATCAAGTAGACATCTCATCATCACTGGGCGAGCTAGCATCCTCGTCCTCATCAGCATCATCACTGTCGGAGCCATCATCACTCTCATCCTCTGAAGCCGGTGGAGATGGAGAGGTATAAGCAATGAAACCACCCATGGCAACCTGTCGTTGTGCAATACGACCAATACGGGTGTTCACTTGACACAACACATTACTGAGTGTGTCAAGGCGAGCATCCATGCACACAAGCTATGCCATGATGGCCTCGAGAGTCGCCGTCTTTGTCCAAGGCCAGCTCGGTCCAAGCTATGCCTTGCTCCGTTGAAAGGTAGCAGTGTTTATGGCACTCATAAGGCTTTGGTCATTGAACTTCTAGATATTAGACAACCTCGCTCAACTAGAATAGTTATTGTACTAAAATTTCCATCTTACAAAATTACTTGAGAAATCTCAAAATATTTTCCTATTTTTAAAAATAAAAGTAATTAATTTACTAATGTTCTTATTATACCCCTTACTTTATTTTCAAAACTATTTGAAAAGAAAACTAACAAATATTTAAAAAAAAAAAATTTAATTTGGGCATCTTTTTAGTTGTCTCATTAAGAATAACTTAAAAAAAAAAAAAACTAATAAATTTATTTAAGGGTAATTTTGTAAATTTATACATTTTTATAAGGCAGACAAGACAATAAATGATATTCCCTTAAAAGATTTGACTTTTCAAATAGGAGAAACAAATTGGGATGGAGAGAGTACTAATTACTATACATGAAACACCACCACACAAGATGCCATTATCACTAGTTATCATTAGAAATGACAATTATGGCCTCAAAATAAATCTACGTTAATGAGAAGTCAACATTAACCGAAAATGTTGATTTAACTTTTAGGTTCATATGGAAAATTAAGACCTTTCCAACATTTATAAGATTCTGCTTATCTGTTTTCCTAATAAATTTTTCCTATGTTTAGATGGAAGAATGTTTTTTTTTTTTTTTTTTGTTTTTTTTTTTGGAGAAGGTTTAGATGGGGGAAGATGAAATGAGAGCAGAGGAGAAGGCAGTTGGAATATAGTCTTCCAAATATATCCTTAACAAATAACTTTAAAACACTGTTTATGACTGTGGTGCTACTGACAATGATATCAATTAGTTTCTTGTAAAGTTGGATAAAGAAGTCCAACATGCATTCTTTTTTAACGATAACTTTCTAACTAAAAAATATATATTTTATAGATATCTTAATTTACCAAAAAAAAAAACCAAAAAAAATAAAAATAAAGGATGCGATAACTAGACAAGCTACTCACACTCTTGCTCGTCAAGCTCACTTTTATTATTTGTAATATTTGTATTGCTGATTGTAATTGTTCAGTAATATTAGTGGAAATGCTATTCCTTTTTTTTTTTTTTTTTTTAATAATTTAATTAAAACATAAACGATATATTGTACTTGCATCCAACCGTATAAGATCAATGGCTCCTATGCAATATTGGTCGTAGAAAGTTGTGGAAAGTTTTAACATACTCAATTATTGTTTATTTTCATAGCTAAGGCCATCGTATTCAAATAATTATTTAGCAGTTAAGGCAAACTAATTTTGAAACACATTTTTATTAGTGATTGAAAGTTGAAACTAGATTCTCCACATAAACTATGGCATGTGATGCATGAAATAAGTCTTGAAGTCCTCTAACTAGAAAATTCTTAGTTTCACAATAACCAAAGTTACGCAAAACTTCCCATCCATTGTTATCCACCAAAAGAAGATCACCATTCATGGCAAATCCTTGTGGCCTCTCAATTCTAACCAGTGGTCCTACTACAACTTGTTTGGTCCAAGACTCCTTTGAGTCCATATTCACGCAGCATTAGGAACATCACTCTAGTCTATACGATTAACCAATTGATTTCAACATACGTCGTTTGTGGTCTAAAAAGAAGTCTACATTAATGAGAAGTTGACATTTAGCCAAAATTATTGACTTAACTTTTAGGTTTATGGGAAATTAAGACCTCTCTCCCACATTTTATAGGAAGTTGTTTGTCTCATTTCCAACAACTTTATCCTTTGTTTGGATGGGAGGAAATGGAAGGAGGGGAGATGATAAGATGGCTAGTATATACACTATTCCAATCATACCACTAACAAATAGTCAGAAATTTTTATTTCTAATTCGTGTCATAATGGCAATGACATTATTTAGTTTCTTGGAGAGTTGGATAGAGTAACCCAGCATTCACCCTTTTTTTAATAAAAATATTATACATGATTCCAAAATAATAATAAAATTATATGTTTTCATAATTTTACAAATAAAAACATAAAGGGTATGTGATTTTCGAAAAACAAATAAAGACAATAAAATGATACTAATGGTGGAGTATTCAATTACATTTTCTCCTCCCATTATAGTTTTGAGTTTTACAGATCGTAAAGTTGAAATATGATTTGAATAAAGACTTCCAAACTTGAAACAAATATCAATGAAAAAAACACGGGATTCCATTACATCATCTAGGTCGTTTTCTAAATTTTTAAGACAATTGTTTCTTCATTGCCATCAAGGCAACCTTGAAATATTGTAGGACTTATCTTGTAATTAAATCAGAAAATTCTCTTCTATATTTATTATTATTACTATTATTATTATTATTATTATTATTATTTTATTTTATTTTAATAAAATGAAGTTCGTGAAAATTTAGTACTTTTCAATCTTAAGGTGTATATAGAGCCGTGTTATTTAAAATCAATTAGCATTCTTTGGTTTGTTGGAATGGAACTTTAAACAATGTAGTAATTTTTATTTACACTTTGTCTGGAAGTTAATAGAGGAATGAAATAAAATACTCACCGTAAAATGAAGGTTCTTCAATGAATGAAAATTAAAAAAATGGCAATAATTAAACTTTCTCATTCAAAATAATGAAATATAATAAAAAATAAAAATTTGGAGAACCTTTCTTGTTCTGCTTTGGATTAAATTTTGGCCCATTTCAAAGTGTTTCAAGCATTCCTAGTTGTTTCGATTAAATTAGCATACCAAAAAATATATATTACAGATTGTGATGGGCTCATGTGTGAATTGACATGCTAATTTAGAAATATTGTAAAATTGTTGTAACATTTTGTTTTGTCAACTTAAATTCTTAGGATTCTCATGTGAGGGTGTATCAATATATTTTTATAGGAAGTTAATTTATCTTTTGCAGGTATTATTATTATTATTTATAAAATGAAGGTCATGAAGATTTAGTACTTTTCAATCTAAAGGTATATACAGAGCTGTGTCATTTAAAATCGTTTAGCATTCTTTGGTTTGTTGAATGGAATTTTAAACAATATAGTATACTTTGTTTTTACACTTATTTTTTGGAAGTTAATAGTGGAATAAAATAAAATACTCACAGTAAAATGATGGTACTTCAATTAACAAAAATTAAAACAAAATGACAATAATTAAACTTTCTCATTCAAAATAATGAAATATAATAAAAAATAAAAATCTGGAAACAATTACTCTACCTCCCCCAACATATTTCTCTTTTTTATTTCTTTTTATATTCAATATGTCTCCCTTGATAGGTGATCTATGAATTGAAGGTCCCAACATCACGTAAAGGGAAATCAGGTTCTGTTTACGATGAAAATATTATAAAGTAAAAATGATAAAAATATCATGTTATGGAATCTGTTATTTGGGTTTTATCAAACCTTAAACTGTATATATACCTAAATTTCAATTAACGCATACCCAAATACCAATTTTGGAATAAGCAATACTATTAATTTCTTAAGTTTGTTGTGACCTGTAGTTTACCTATACCAATTTCTTATTCCAAAGAATGTGATAAGGAAACTACGGTCCACATAAGTTTAAATCAATGAGAAATTGACATTGACCAAATCTATAAGGTTGAATTTTATCAACCATCTTGTTGGCTTTATTCCGTGCCAAATTTCTTTGTATTTTAGCAATTAATAACCCTGTATTTAGGTGGGAATCATGTAAGGGTAGTGAGAGAGGGGGTGTGAAGAAATGCTCAAAATTGTGCAAAAATGCAGACTTGTGGCTAGACTCACGGGTGACTCGCGACTTGCAAGCCACCAAAGTTGGCACATGCGTGAAGCATGCAGGGGAGTTGAAGTGTCATGCCAGCTGTTGCATTACAGGACAAAAGTCCTAGGTTGGATAGGCCGTTAGCTTACGGGTTGAACTCATGACTCAGCCCAGTCGCGAGGCCAAGTCGCCAGACCACCCTGTTTAGGAAAAACTGACTTTTCACATTCCTTCTCACCCTATTATATATAGACCATTATACCCACGAAATGTAGAAAGCTTTCAGAGAGAATTTTGAGAGAGAAACTCTAGAGAAAAAACAAGATTGATTCATCCACAATCTTCACTTAGAGACTCTTCAAATTCCTCTACTCTCTCTTTCCATTGATAAATCCTTGAGAGGTACATTACCAAAACATTTTCTCACCATACCCATATCTGTGAGAAGGCTGTTTGGTGCTTTGGGAAGCAGTTAAGAAGGGACCAGTTTCATATTGGTAGATGCTATGGTCAAGTAGTGGAATCCGGTAAGCTAAAGAAAAAATAGGTTCGGCGAAACCTTGTTGGAGTAGGAGGAGCTTGGAGGGCTTAGGTACATTGGATAGATTAGGCTTGGAGGGTCTTATGCTGTTCATGTATCCCAACTACATTCTTTAGTGGATTATTTACCGCTTGGAGTGCGGCAAAGAGGTTTTATGCCGAGGGTTTCGGTTTCCTTTCCGATAACACATTGTGTGTTGTCCTCGTGTTTGCATCTCTCTTCCCTTAATCTTTGTCATTTAATTTCTGTTGTGGATGTGATTTTATTTGGTTTATATTGTTTATCAATTCTATGTTAAGCTTGTGTTTATATTCCGCACATTAATTGTTTGACAATAAGCTTGAATTGGTAATTTGTAAATTCAGGGTCTAAACGTTCATAGTATTTTATATACTAATTGAACTTTCAAAAACTATTGCCCTACCTTTCAGGTTTATGGGAAGAGGACCTCTCCCATCTTTTCTACAAGGTTGTTTATCATTTTTTCAATTACCTCACCCTATGTTTAGACTAGTGGTGACAATTCGCGTTCACAAGTTATGTTTGTGTTGTGTTGTATTGAAGTATGTGTATTTGAATACATGGCTCAACCTTAACTTGAAAATTTTAATAACCATTTCAAACTCCTTCAACCCTAACACAACTCATTAATTAAGTGATTTCGGATGACATGACCTCTTTCAACCTGTTTAATACATAATTTTTTTTTCAAAAAGAAAAAAGGAAAAAAAGAAAAAGAAAGTGAAAAGAGTTTTTTTTTTGTTTTTTTTTTTTCTTGCTTTTGGGTAAAAGAGTTCCAATGAATAATTTATCAATATAATCATTTAAAAAAAGTTTATTAATTAATTATATTTAGAATTTAAATGAATTTTAGAAAAATGACAATTATTTAACTAGTTGTGCCATTTTGGTTTAATTGTAGGTTAAACAATTCAACACAGAATTGACCCATTTATTAATCATATTAAGCGTGTTGACCTGTTTTTACACTAACCCATTTACACTAAACACTCCCACAACAAAATATTGTTGCGTTCACAAATAATGTCAAGTATGACCACCCCTAGTTTAGATAAGAAGAGGGTGAAAAGCAGCTACATTAATGTGAAGTTGGCATTAGCCATAAGGCCCAAAACTATTGACTTAACTTTTCGGTTTATGGGAAAATGACCTCTCCCACGTTATGTATGAGGTTGCTTATCAATTTTTCAATAATCTTACCCTATGTTTAGATGAAAGGTCGGAGTGAAAGTTGGGTAGTGAAAGTATATACTTGGAGTGAGTAGAACTTGTTTGATGGCCCAAATAAAGGTCAGAAACCCACAGAGGCATAAACACATACATGAGTGAGAGAGTTTTAGGTATACCATTGTTTTGAATACCGTTCCAACCAAAATGGCTTAAAAAAAAAAATCTGATTACGGCATGTAAATTAGTATGCGAACCTTCCTTGTTCCACTTTGGATAAAATTTTGGCCCATTTCAAAGGGTTTCAAGCATTCTTGGATGTTTTGATTGAATTAGCATACCAAAAAAATTTAAATTACAGATTGTGATGGGCTCATGTGTGAATTGGTATACTAATTTAGAAATATTGTAAAATTATTGTAACATTTTATTTTGTCAATTTAAATTCTTAGGTTTCTCATGCGAGGGTGTTCAATATATATTTAAAGGAATTTAATTTTTCTTTTGCAAATATTATTTTATTATTCCTGGTAAAAACACTCTAGAAATTTTAGCTAATTAATGTTAGTCAAGTCTAAGATATTTCAAAACTGACACGTTCGGCCGCTAAACCGTTACTCCTTTTCTCTTTATCTCTTTCTCACAATAATTAAGGACCAAGCTGAACAATTTTAAAATATCTTAAAACATGTGCTCAAATCTCTTCACTATATATATATATATATATATATATATATTCGTGCATTTCAGGTGTTCATACGAACACGACTTACATGTGGAGTCTATCCACTAGTAATAAATGAGAAACCAAAAATATATTGAAAAGTGGTCCGTCGGATGCCTATAAAAGGACGTTCAAATGTGAGTAAGATCATCATCCACTTCAAACCTTTTCTTTGAGAAAAAAGAAAAAACAAAGAAACATGAAAGTTTTCATTTGGTTTCTTTTTTTTCTCCCTATTGTCTATGCCACTGATCATTACGACTATTTTCAACTTGTGCTACAATGGCCCCCGACAGTTTGTGGTGGTACTTGTACCCCCCCGGTGCCACAGAACTTCACAATACACGGGCTTTGGCCGAGTGACTCTACCATGCCTGGGCATCCAATAAATTGCCCTGGGAGTCCCTTCGATCCTTCCGGGGTAAATTTTTAGAAATACAATATATCACAGTACTCTTCCAGTTTTACTTATTCTACGTGTGTGTAATGCATTTTCTTTTAATCATATTAGAATGCTTGATATTATTATGGTTTAAATTTTGCAGATCAAAGACTTGGAACCCTCTTTGGTCAAATATTGGCCAAACTTAACAGGAGATGATATGTATTTTTGGAAAAATCAATGGGAAACCCACGGTACCTGTTCAGAGAATACGTTCAATGAGCATGGATATTTCTCCGAGGCATTAAAAGTGAAGAAAAATGTTGATATTTTAGGCTATCTAGATGACGGAGGAATCAAGCCATTGCCGCCCAAGGTAGTATACAGAAGAAGTGATATCATGGACGTCATTGAACATGGTGGTCATAAGTTCAATGGAACAGGTCATAAACCACGCCTGTGGTGCAGCGAGGACAACAAACTTCTCGAGATTAGTGTTTGTTATGATTTGGACCTAGCCCACATAATGGACTGCCCACCAAAGCTACTGAATTATGCGAAAAATATATGCAATGAAACCGTGGGTTATTATCCGTTTCCTGATCCTCCTCCTCTTCCGGCCTCCTCCGTATCCTACTGAGAATGGAATTGAATAAATAAAAGACTACGACTACTGTGGTTACTATTTCCTATCTAGAATTAAAATAAGAATTATAAAGTTCTGCTAATAAATACTACTAAAAGACTACAACTACTGTAGTTACTATTTCATATATGTATTTCTCCAGTTCTACGTTCTCTTATCTTATCTTATGTAAGACTTGCGTCCACCAATAAGCTGATGATATCGAATCTCAGTTATATATAGTCGTAATTTATTATATTTGAATTCTATGTTCTTTGTTCAACCTCTAGAATTTACTGTAATCTCCCTATTACCTACTGATTGCACGGTAATATCATTCTTCATTCACTTGAGAGCGAGTGATCGAAGTGACTAATAGGTATGATATATGCATGAGTATTGTTACCCATGGGAAATATATGCTATATATTAATTGTAGTGAAAATATATGCAATACAATGAAGTAACAACAAAGTAATTGGATTACAAAATGGCTTAGAGACATGAACACTATGCTATTTTTAGACAATATATAACCCCATTCAAATGATACTAAAGGGTTACTGTAAAAAAATCAATTAAGCTTGCAGCTTTATCAATGGAAAACCGGAAATGAAAAAATTTAGGTACAATACCTTAAGTGCTGTTCCTTTAATTCTTCTCTTAAGACTCAGTCACATGACTACTTAACTAAAAAATACACTTTCATCTTATAAGAAAAATCCATATGCCTGAATCTTAAGAGAAGAACCTAAGGAACAGTACATAAGTACTGTACCTGAGTCTTGCCCAATCTTTTTGAAGAGAGTGATTCAAAGATCCTTGAAACTGAGTGCCTTTATATGTTGTTTTGCAGTAATTTTAGGATTTGACATGCAAATATTGGTAAATGTCATATAATAAAATTGGTACTGTTCTTAGCATCACTCTTTTTGTCTTTATTTTCTTTGATAAAAAATTAATTTTTGTTTATTAGCTAATATTTAGGTCTTAATTAACACTCCCACTGGTAAAAGATATATCTCTATCGATTTAAATTTCGCGGCCTTAAAAATTGCCAAATTGGCCTTACGCTTGAGTCTGCACTGGTGGGAGAGGCATTCCATTGTAAAAACATTCAATTTATCTCACTCTTGTTCATATTTGGTGCCCATGTTTTTCTTGAGATGCATTCCACGTGTATCAGTTATGATTGAAAAAGTTATTCAAATTGCACAAAACACTTATAATCTTTCGAACTTGCACAAATACATAAAACTACTGAATTATTTATTTTTCTGGAGGAATACTCTCCTAACGTACACACGATTAATGCTTAAAATGACAGAACATTATTTGCCAAATGTATAAATTAGACATGTCCCTCACATCACAATGATGGAGAAATGACTACATTTGCAAAGAAAATCAATACTAGCGCATACAAATATAATAAAACTGCAATTTTTTTGTCACAAGCACGTAAGTATAACAGAATCTGCCGGTACATCTTATTCATGATCCCGCACATTCGAAGCTGTAAAACATCAAAAGACAACCCTAAAATTAGTGTAACCGTTAAAAGTCATGTAAAACGGTAAAAGGTAGTTCTATGAAGTCTAATTAAAAATCATTTTAAATGTTTTTTAATTAATAAGTAACAAACAATCCAATCGCCTACAATTTCAAATCTTTGTTAAAAATTAGATGATAATTGTTAGGTTCTAAGGAATTAGGAACTAATGTATTAGAACTCTATTTTGCAATATTGGCAAACCATGATCAAAACGTTTTAGCCTTGTTTAGACTTGCTCAAAGTATATGCTTTTTATGTAAAGTTGGAATCGAGTTGCTGCAGGATTTACTATGTAAATTTGTTTGGCTCGATCGATCGAGAATTAGACTCGATCGATTGAAACTCGTACAGATTGTTTTTACTGCAGAATTTCCAACTTAGCCCAAGCCCGCTTGTCCTGTAGGGTTTTATGTTTTGCCCTAAGTATAAAAGGGAAAACCCTAGCCACGTTTTAGGTTGCTCCTTATGTTGTGTGTGTGAATCTTTTGTGAGATCAAGAGGTGGTTGCCTTCACACATACTTAGGGTTTCCAAGATTCAAGATTATGTCAAGAATTTGGTGATCAATTCAATTGCTGATTCAAGAGCTTAAAGATACACAAGTGGGAGTGCTTGTACTTGCTGGGAATCCAAGAAAGAAATAGTTCGTGGACTCGGAGTTGTCACATGGTCGTGGTAGTAAGTTTCCTACTCGAGATAGCAGTAGGATGTTAGTGGTCTAAGTTGCTATTGTATAAACTTCAATTCTTTCATAGTTGATTCAGTTTTACCTTGAGGATAGTTAGGTTAAATCCTCCTTAAGTTTTTTACTGGTTTGGTTTTCCTAGGCTATCATATTTTTGTGTTCTTTATTTTCCACCCTTTACAATAATATGATATTTGTGTTAACCTAGGTTAATCTGGTTGTGTTTTAAGGGGTTTAAAAACAAACCATAATATTCACATATTTGTGATTTCAAAATTAAATGATACAGGATGCAATAACTTACAGCTTGTTGGAACTTCTGACAGTACTTAATCAAAATTAAATGATACAGGATCCTGACTTATGATGTTATTATGTCCTCGTTGCCCTCACTCACATGTACCCTAACATAAAAAAGATCGAAGCACTTAATCTTAATTGCACGCTTGACCAGATAAAGTCAGACAGCTAAGATGATAAGATCGAAACTCATGAGTATTAAATTCATCTCTTAATGCTTTAACATTCTATTAATAAAAAAATTAATAATATTTGACGGATGTAACTAAGATAGAGAAATATCATGCAAAGTTATAGGAAAAAACAAGCACTGCATTAAGAGCTACTTGGTCATTCAATTCAAAAATAGGAACCAAATTCATGTCCTTGCTGCCGACAATAGATCTTTTGCAAGTAAATCCCCAATCAGCTTTCATTCTTGTCTCAAGAACATGCACTGCATGCCACTATTCATCTCTACATTTAAACGTATCAAGCACACCTAATATGCAAAAACTATTTACATTTAATTTTTAAATTTTACTTCATTCTTGATTTATAGCCTTACAACCTATGATTAATGATACTTGAAGTTGGAAACTTTTGGTGTAGAAATATGATCGAAATAGATGGAACTAATTAAAAAAAAAAAAAACATGTGCACAAATAGTGACAAGGACATTGCCAGAATCTCACCAATTTGCACACCCTAAAAAAAAATACAAAAGTGGGCGGAGACACAAGTCAAGGAGTTCCCAAGGCAACAAACTATTGGGGCTAGCGGAATTGCATTCATATGAACCAATTATATCAATACTCCAGGACCCACCTACGCTCATGAAAACTCAGGTTAGTCGGTCCTCCATTCATCAGTTAGAGAATGTGGCAGTGAAGGCTCGTGAAGTAGATATCAAGGAATAGCTTCTTAGCCCCCTAAGCACTCTCTCTAGAATGCTGACGTGAGCGAGTTAACGAAAGGTGGCTAAATTGACGAGAAGTCGACATTAACAAAAACTATCGACTTAACATTTAAATTTATGAGAGTAAGACCTCTCCCACGTTATGTACAAGGTTGCTAATCATTTTTTTCAATAACCTTACACTATGTATTCAAACTTGGCTCAAATCTAACTTGACCTATCTAATAATCATTTCAAGCCCCCTCAACCTTAAAACAACCCGTTGATTAAGCGGTTTGACATGATACAACTTATTTTAACTTTATTAATGCACAATTTTAAAAACAAGATAAAGTAAAGAGTTTTTTTTTTTTTTTTTTTTTTGTGGTAAATGGGTCAAGCACTTTAGAGTTCCAACGAAGAATTTATTAATATAACCATTTAAATATTTTTTGATAACTTAATTATATTTAGAATTAAAATTAATTTTAGAAAAAATGTATATTTATTTAAACTAATCAGGTCATTTTGAGTTAATTGTAGGTTAATCAAGTCAAGACAGAATTGACCCATTTATTAATCAAATTAAGCATGTTAACCTATTTTTTTAAACTAACCCATCTTGCTAAACACTTCCCCAAAAAATCTTATCCTGTTCACAAATTGTGTCAAGTATTCCCACCCCTAGTTTAGATGAGAAGAGAGTGAAAGGTGGCAACATTAATGAGAATTTAACATTAACTAAAACTATTGACATAACTTTTAGGTTTATGGGAATAAGACATTGACCTCCCACGATATGTAGGAGGTTGCTCGTCAATTTTCAATAACCTTACCCTATGTTTAGATGAAAGGAGAGTGAAAGGTGGGTAGTATATACTCCATTCTAAGAATATCCTTTGCAAAATGTCATGAAAAAATCCTTTGCAAAATGTCGTGATAATGATAATGACATTGTTAGGTATACACATGTGAGTGGAGTCTCACATAAAATAATAATAATAAGAGAGAGCAATTAATATAACATAGTTGGACTTAAACTCATAGGCCTAAGCCTTTTAGATTAAGTGATGTTTCTATATGTTATATTAACTGCTTAATTGGAGTATTCTCAAAGTGTTCTCTTACCAGCAAATGGAATTAGTCTATCAAAGCCCATGGTAGTGTGAGGCAATGTGGCGAGGTCTATTAGAATTCCAACGAAAAATTTATCAATATAGCCATGTAAATTTTTTTTGATTACTTAAGTATATTTACAATTCAAATTAATTTTCGAAAAACTGAACTTTTATTTAATCTAATCGGGACATTTTGGGTTAATTGTCGATTAAAGTTCGAATATTTCGATTTGACATTAAAATTTATAAGGTTGAATTTAATCAATCATCTTGTTGGTTTTATTCCATGCCAAATTTGCTAGTAATTTAGCAATTAGTAACCCTGTGTTTAGGTGGGAATCATGTAAGGGTAGTGTGTGAAAAAGTGTGAAGAAATGCTCAAAACTGTGCAATGAAGCAGGGACTTGCGGTTGGATCTCACGGGTGGCTCATGGTTTGCAAGCCGCCAAAAGATGCACACGAGTGAAGCATGCAGAGAAGTTGAACCATCATGCCAACTGTAGCACTACAGGACAAAAAGTCTAGTCTGGCCATTCAGTTGGCTCATGGCTTAGACTCGCTACTTAGTCAAGTCGCGAGGCCAAGTAGCCAATTCACTCTGTTAAGGAAAAACTGACTCTTCGCATTCCTTTCTCACTCTAGTATAAATACCCCTTATACCCACAAAATATTGAGAGCTTCCAGAGAGAATTTTGAGAGAAAAACCCTAGAGAAAAACAAGATTGACTCATCCACAGTCTTTACATAGTGACTCTTCAAATTCCTCAACTCTCACCTTTTCCATTGTTACATCCTTGAGAGGTTTATTAGCCAAAAAATTTTCTCACCTTACCCAAATCTGTGAGAAGGCTTTTTGATGCTTTGGGAAGCAGTTCGGAGGGAACCAATTCATATTGGTTGATGCTATGGGTTATAGCGGAATCCAGTAAGCTAAAGAAGAAATAGGTTCGGTATAACCTTGTTGGAGTAGAAGTTTAAAGGACTTAGGTACATTGGATAGATTAGGCTTGGAGGGTCTTCTGCTATTCATGTATCCCAACTTGATTTTTTAGTGGATTATTGACTACTTGGAGGGCGGCGGAGAGGTTTTACGTTGAGGGCTTCGGTTTCCTCTTCGATAACACATCGCTGTGTTGTCCTTGTGTTTGCATCTCTCTTCTCTTAATCTTTGCCATTTAATTTTTGCTGTGAATGTGATTTTATTTGGTTTAGATTGTTTATCAATTCTGTATTAAGCTTATATTCATATTTCGTACATTAATTTTTTGATATTAAGCTTGAATTCGTATTAGTTGATGCTATGGGTTATAGTGGAATCCAGTAAGCTAAAGAAGAAATAGGTTCGGCGTAATCTCGTTGAAGTAGGAGCTTGGAGGGCTTAGGTACACTGTGAAGATTAGGCTTGGAGGGTCTTCTGTTATTCATGTATCTCAACTTGATTCTTTAGTGGATTATTGACTACTTGGAGGGTGGTGAAGAGGTTTTACGCCGAGGGCTTCGGTTTCCTCTTCGATAACACATCGCTGTGTTGTCCTTGTATTTGCATCTCTCTTCCCTTAATCTTTGCCATTTAATTTCTATTGTGAATGAGATTTTATTTGGTTTAGATTGTTTATCAATTCTGTATTGAGCTTATGTTCATATTCCGTACATTAATTGTTTGATATTAAGCTTGAATCGGTAATTTGTTAATTGTGGGTCAAAACGTTCATAGTGTTTTTCACACATATTGAACATTCAATTGGTATCAGAGTGGGTGCACTTACTATGGTTTAGTTACCCTAGTATGATCCTTGACCCCTTTTTGAGATGGATCAATCTTAATCTTTAAATGCACCACCATATTTTGATGGTAGCAATTATGCCTTTGGAAGGTACAGATGAGAGCATTTTTGTGTTCAATAGATGAATCTGTTTGGGATGCCGTTGATATCGGCTGGACTAGGCCGGAGGAAGCTAAATCCACATAGGATAAGGCAGCCCTCGCGACGTTAAATGCTAATAGCAAAGCACATAACTCTATTTTTTGTGGTGTGTCTCCAAATGAGTTCCAACGGATTTCTCACATTACCATTACCAAGGAGGCTTGACAGATATTGGAGACCACTTATGAGCGAATGAAGAAAGTAAAAGACACGAAGCTACAGATGCTGACCACCCGATTTGAGGAGCTTAGAATAAGTGAGGATGAGTCCTTTGACTCTTTCTATAGTAAGCTGAATGAGGAAGTCATCGGCAAGTATAATTTGGGAGAGAAAATGGAGGATTTCAAGGTAGTAAGGAAGATCCTTCGGTCATTGCCGGAAAGCTTCCTTGCCAAGGTGACGGTGATTAAAGAAAGCAAGGATCTTGATGAGATCAAAGTTCAAGAACCGGTTGGCTCGCTTCAAACTTATTAATTTTCATTGCCCACTCAAAGAAAGAGAAAATCTCTTGCTCTTAAGACAATAAATGAAAGGGTAGAAGCACACAACTCATCGGATGAGGACGCCGTCGAGAAAGATGTTGATTACCATGCAAAGAATTTCTGAAAATTCCTGAAGTTCAAGAACAGTGGGAAATTTGATTATAAAGGGAAATTCACAAGTTCCGGAACAGAGAAGAAGGACTTCAAAAAGAGAGATGGGAAGGAGTTCCAATCTAATCAAGGAGTCACTTGTTTTGAATGTAATGGACATGGCCATTTCAAAAAGGAATGTTCTAATTACTTAAGATTAAAGGGTAAGGCTTATGCCACCAGTCTTAGTGACTCAGATTCCTCCACCTTTGATTTGGAGGACAGCTGTGATGAAGAAGGGAATTTCTCAGCATTCATGACTATTGCTCATGTTGAGTCTTTAGAGGACTTGAATTTGCTTGTGCAAGAACTTGGGGAGCATAGTGATGAGGAATCCATGGGAATTGTAGAAGAATTGGATGCTGAAGAAATTGAATGTACAGCAGGCCTTCAAGAGAACTACAATTCTCTTCTTGAAAAATTAGGAGAATACACAAGGGTGGCCAAGGCGGCTGTGAAGAAGATGAAGAAAGCAGAGGAGGACTATAGAAGTCTCCTAGTAAAATATAAGAAGGCCAAGTGTGAGATTCAGACGCTGAATGGTGAGCTAACTGAAGTTTACACCAAGGTGAAATTCCTTAAACTTGAGGTGGTTCAAGCAAATGCCAAGGTAGAGTGAGTATCCACAAAGAAGCTTGATGATGTCCTTTCTCTGACAAAACCGGATTAGGATACACAGGAGAAAGTAGTTCAGATGTGAATATCTCCAAAGAAGTGAAGTTTGTGAAGGCCAAAAAGCCAGTTGTAATTGCCCCTACTGTGGAGAAGGAAAAGGTTGAGAAAAAGAAGAATGTGGCTGACCAACGGGTGTTGAACAAACCCCGTAACCAATCTGTGGTCAGGTCTAAAGCCAAAGGGAAATCTCTTCCAAGATCACAAAGAGGTCCAAGAAAGAACTATGTCTGTCACCATTGTGGACTTCAAGGGCACAACAGACCGAATTGTCATAAGCTAAGAGCATTGAGGAATGCAAGTGATCAAAGGTCAAGGAGACCAAGAAATGACAAGAGGACTTGGGCTGTTGAGTCAACAAGAGGTTGAAATGGTGATCCCGGTGTGGTGGACGTGATGAAGATGACCAGTGCATTCACCACTTGCTTAGAAAGCTTTACTAGAAGGTTTGAAAGTCCTAACTCTCATACCCAATCCTATAGGGATATCACCCCAAACGCACGTGACGTGTGGGTGAAGAGGGGTACTCATACATAAGCATTACAACATGTCCATGCATTAATACTTCCAATGTTTTCATGACGACGCTTGGTTGTGTGCTTGGTGCTGGTTTGAGTTGAAAATTGTTTGTTTGTTTGTTTTACCTTTAAATGTTTTTACGTTGATGCTTTTGATCAATCTTTTATTACTTATTGTGTCAAAACTCCAAAAACACACAAAAAGTAGAAAATCCAAAAAAGTTTGATTGACGTTATTGTGTTTTGTCACAAACATATTTTGCCTTGTATCTTTGTACTAATGGTCTTGTGCATTTACAAGCGTAACTTGCTCCCTATGCACTCATATCATTATGGGAGAAATCTTGACATTTGTGTGATTGTTGTAAATAGATCTTTAAACTTGCCATGAATGATTAGTCAATGGTTCTGTTGATCTTGAGACATGCATAAACTTGTGCCTATATATCTTCCCACTCTTTTATTTTCCTGTTTTTGCTTAAGAGCTTAACAAATGTAAATCTCCAAATGAAAAGAGATAGTGAGCTGCAAAAGCCTGTCATGCATACTAGTATTTGATTAAGAAAAAGGGAAAGCAACGTAAAATAAAATGTATGATGTCCAAAAAGCCAAAGGCTAACTCATCAAATTGAAATATTAAAATTTCAGACATCGATCTCACAATGAGATGTATTGATTCAAAAAGATCAAATGACATGATGTATATGGAGCCAAATGAAAAGCTTCACATGTTATGAAAAAAAGTCCAGTCTGGCCATTCAGTTGGCTTGCGGCTTGGACTCGCGACTCAGTCAAGTCGTGAGGCCAAGTCGCCAGTTCACTCTATTATGGAAAAACTGACTCTTCACATTCCTTTCTCACTCCAATATAAATACCCCTTATACCCACGAAATATTGAGAGCTTCTAGAGAGAATTTTGAAAGAGAAATCCTAGAGAAGAAATATGATTGTCTCATCCACAATCTTTATATAGTGACTCTTCAAATTTCTCAACTCTCACCCTCTCCATTGTCACATCCTTGAGAGGTTCATTAGCCAAAAATGTTCTCACCTTCCCATATCTGTGAGAAGGCATTTTAGTGCTTTGGGAAGCAGTTTGGAAGGAACCAATTCATATTGGTTGATGTTATGGGTTATAGCAGAATCTGGTAAGCTAAAGAAGAAATAGGTTCGGCATAACCTCATTGGAGTAAGAGCTTGGAGGGCTTAGGTACACTGGGTAGATTAAGCTTGGAGGGTCTTCTGCTGTTCATGTATCCCAACTTGATTCTTTAGTGGATTATTGACCACTTGGAGGGCGGCAGAGAGGTTTTACGCCAAGGGCTTCGGTTTTCTCATCGATAACACATCGTTGTGTTGTCCTTGTTTTTGCATTCTCTTCTCTTAATCTTTGCCATTTAATTTCTATTATGAATGTGATTCTATTTGGTTTAGATTGTTTATCAATTCTGTATTAAGCTCATGTTTATATTCCACACATTACTTGTTTGGTATTAAGCTTGAATTAGTAATTTGTTAATTGGGAGTCAAAACGTTCATAGTGTTTTTCACACATTGAACATTCAAAATTGAAGAAAAATATTGATATTTTACACTATCTTGAAAGCGTAGGAATCAAGCCATTGCACCAAGTAAAGAAAAATTCTAGTGCCGCAAAGTAGTGCATAACTTTGTGCACAACTCGCCACATAGGCGTGATAGGCCAAAATTGTATTGACCCCTTGTGATTAAATTAATTGATTAATTAGCCAAGTTTATTAATTAATCAAATTAACATGCAAAGCGCGTGGTAGCACAAACAAATCACCAATTAAACTAAGTGTAGCAGAAATTAAATTGACACAGTGATTTTTTTATGAATGGGGAAAACCAATATTGAATAATTTATTAATCGTATTAAGTGTGTTGTCCTATTTTTTACACTAAAACCCTCCCACAAAAAATCTCATCACGTTCACAAATCGTGCCAAGCATTACCTCCCCTGGTTTAGATAAAAAGAGAGTGAAAGGTGGCTACATTAATGAGAATTTGACATTAACTAAAACAATTGAGTTAACATTTAGGTTTATGGGAATAAGACCTCTCCCACGTTATGTACAAGTTTGCTTCTCATTTTTTCTTTAATCTTACTCTATGTTTACATTTAGGGTTGCAATTCGTGTTCCAGGCCATGTTCATGTCGTGTTGTGTAGAGGTATGTGTATTCGTCAACTCTAACATGACCCATTTAATAATTGTGTCAAACCCTCTCAATTTTAATACAACTCATTGATTAAACGGTTTAACACGATACAACATATTTCAACTTGTTTAATACAAAATTTAAAAAAGAAAGAGTAAATAGTATTTTTTTTTTCTTTGTTTTGGGTAAAAGGGTCAAGCACTTTAGAGTTCCAATGAGGAAAACCTGCCCAGCAAAAACCCCACCGGGTGATTTTAAGGTCACCACTCCCGAGAATCCACTATTATCAAAACAAGTGGTTACAAGTAAAGGAATCCCAGTACCTTATATGAACCTATAGTTGAACCCTTACCCCAATACCTAATTGGACTTGTTCTATAGTGACAATCTCTCCTTTCAATGCACGACTCTCAGTATTTGACTAACCAATTGCGCGGATCTTAGTAGGCGACTTGATCACCAACTTAAGATTGATGTTGGCTGCAAAATTCTTCAGTTCATCCAGACGATGAAGATCATGAAGTTGCTTGATCATAAAACCCTATGGTATACAAACATAGCAACTTCTTCAAGAACTAGGACAAACAAGGTTTCCGGTCACACTCATCTTCACGCTTGTGAAATTTTCTCTTGTGCAATTAGTGTCATCCTTTATGGCCTTTAAAATAATCCTTATATATGTTTAGGGTTGTGAGAAAAGAAAGCCCAAATATGCATTCACAGATTGGATGAAAAACAGTCCTAAAAAACTAAACTTTATAAACCTCGATAAATAGCCATCTATCGAGCTAGCTGTCAAGCCACAGGCTTCAATGGCTCTTAAACCTGGATAGATGCTAGCTGTCGAGCTTTAATGAACAACATTTTCTTCACTTGATTCTTGGACAGACTTGCATGGTTTTAACACTTGAACTTGAAACCTTGTTTCTTGAAGCATTAAACACATCCTAGATCTATCCAATTACAAGTGCATCTTGTCAAAGGATTAGCCAATTACATAAAATGTTGACATATGTTCCTAACATTGAATCACATATGTCCTAACACTTATGTATAGCTTTCTAAAACCTCATTTTTTCCTCACATTTTTTTTTCTTTCACTTTTCTTCACTTTTCTCAAGGTACAAATATATTTTAACACACTTTCAATAAAGAGCTAAATAAATTGTTCCCAAACGACGCTTAAGACCATCCCAATTAAAAAAAAAAAAAAAGTAAAATTAATATGGAAAGCATTTAGAACTACACATAAAATGGCAGAACTTGTGTTGTAAAGGTATGTCCCCACATGTACCCATCATCATATCTCAACACTTTTTCATAGATTTCACCTATCCTTCCATTCTTCCTAGACTCCCAAGTTCAATTGGCACCTCCACTTGGTTTTTTTTTTTAACAAGATAAAAATTCTACTCTAGTCTAATCTAAGTATATATATGTGTGAAGCTCTCTTCTAGAAATTTGAATCTCGGCCCTTATATTTGTAGAGTGGCCATCGCACCAAAAGTGCACAATAGTACCAATTTTTTATAAATGAAAAAAGTTGGCACCTCCATCAGATCAATCAACAGAGACCATTTTTCACATCACCTCCATAATATGTGATTATATTCCACCAAAAACGACACACTTATGGTAGCTATATATTTTAAATTTTTAATGAATTAAAATAAACATTCTAATTTTTGTGCCATCCAGGACTAAGTAATAATTTTTTCTCAAAAAAACAAGACTAAGTAATAATTACGGTCTTGATTGATCCCAAAACAAGATTTCATCAACCAAAAAAAAAAAAAAAAAAAAAAAACACATGATTAGCGTGTATAAGTACCTTTTGAAAGATTTATTATATTATATATATTTTTGTCAACATGCACATTATTTTAGAAAACTTTCATTATCCATTATGAATTGGAATTGTAAAGATTACTCACGTTTCACATGTTCTTTTTCTTAATCACTGTTAAGTGTGAATTCTTTGATTAACATCTAGTGGTGCTCCAATGCATCGATCTAACATGTGTTTCATGCGAAATCAGCGGTCGAATTAGGAGAAGCCAGCACCACCCAAAAATAAAGATAAAAATCTAAGTCACATAATATCTTACGCACTTATTAAATCATTATACAGCCAAGGTAAAAACCATCTTAATAGCTAATAAGAGTATAAACATTCGTTGCAAAGTGATAATAACTATGTGCTACAACCACGATTTTTAGTACCCAACTTTTATGAGTAGTTATAAACAAGTATTATAATTTTTATTACATAAAGTTTACAAATTAATGTGTCATCAATCACAAATATGTCATTTAAATATTTATTTGTAAGATGATTCAAGCCCACCGATTATATTCATTGTCACATCAATTTATAAGTTTTCTATAATAAAACTTGTTATACCTTTAACATTTTCCAACTTTAATTTTTATAATTAAAGTGTATAATTTTAAAAATTCTTAATAAAAAAATTAGTTATTATAAATTAATGGCCAGTGCCCTGTGCTCTCAATATATATCATTCTTACTTTGCCACGTATTATTCATTTGTTTACAAATGTGATTTTTATTCTATTAAGCAACACGTTTTCAGATAGATAAAGAGGGGGTGGGTATATCATGTTTACAAATCACAGGACTAAAGAAGAAATATAAAAAAGAGTCAAAACAATTAATTCATTTTTTTCTTTTCACTTAAAAGTTTTCTAAAAATATTTCATAAATCAATATCCTTAGGACAGTTGTTAACTTTTCTCATAAAAAAAATAATAATAATCCAAATGAGACACAAATTGACCAAGTGACCATACTGCACAGCCTAATGTGAAACCTAGTACGTTTATCCAAAAAATAATAATAATAACAATTAGAAAAAAAAAATTTACACGTTAAGTCAGAAAGTTTTCATTGTTCTCATTTGGGTTCAGCATATTACTTTTCTACTTACTACTAATGATATTTTAATTATATTCACAAATATCTAATTTTTACTAAATTATTTGTGTCCCTAAACTTTCTCATGCCACCTTTCGCTATCTCTGGTTTTTTGTATGATGTGTAGTTCGATTTGTATAAACTACTTCTCTCAAAAAATAAAAACCCACAAACATAAGCATTCATTTTGATAGGCCAATAATATATTGACCCCTTGTGATGAATTAACAAATTAATTAGCCAAGTTCATTAATTAATTTAATTATCATGCAAAACGCGTGGTAGCACAAACAAATCACCAATTAACTAAATGCAGTGGAAATTAAATTGACACAGTGATTTGTTTACGAATAGGGAAAACCTACACAGCAAAAACCCCACCAGGTGATTTTAAGGTCACAACTTCCGAGAATTCACTATTATCACAACAAGCGGTTACAAGTAAAGGAATCTCAGTATCTTATACCAACCTACAGTTGAACCCTTACTCTAATACCCAATTGGACTTGTTCTGTAGTGACACTCTCTCTCTTTTCAATGCATGGCTCTCAGTACGTAGCTAACCAATTTGATACGCGGATCCCAGTACGCAGCTTACTCACCAACTTGAGAAAGATGTTGGCTACAAAGTTCTTCATTTCTTCACACGATGAAGATCACGAAACTCCTTAGTTACAAAACCCTACGGTGTACAAACACAGCAGCTTCTTCAAGAAAAAGATGAACTATGGAAAATTTTATATCTAGTCACAAATTGCATGCACACAACTTTGCTTCACACTCGCGCAACCTTTTACGGCTCTTAAAACAATCCTTATATATGTTTAGAGTTGTGAGAAAAGAAAGCCCAGACATGTATTCATGGATTGGATTGAAATCAGCTCTAAAAAATTGAACTTCATAAACCTCGATAGATAGCTTATCTATCTAGCTAGCTGTTAAGCATCGAGCTAGCTGTTAAGCATCGAGCTTCAGTAGCTTTTTAAACCTCTATAGAGACTAGCTGTCGAGCTTTAAAATCCAACACTTCTTCACTTTTTTCTTAGACAGACTTGCATGGGTTTAACACTTAATCTTCAAACCTTATTCCTTGAAGCATTGAACACATCTTAGATCTACCCAATTACACATAAAGTGTGTTTTGTCAATGGATTAACCAATTCTATATTGACATATGTTCCTAACATTAAATCACATATATCCTAACAATCTCCCCCTTTGGCATTCCGTGACAAAACCACAACAAACAAATGAACATAAGAGAGAAGTCATAAATCACTCAACTCATACTTACTTGTTGAATACAATAAAATCTATCCTAACACAAATTCTTGAAAAACTTTGCAAGAAGAAAGTTTATGGCAAGAAGACTTTGACAACCTGTATTTTCGAAACACTTTAAACAAAACTCATCACAGCATCTTAGTGTGAAACAGAAATAATAGATTGCATACAATATATAAGAATCATGTACATAAAGAGAGAAAAGAAACAACACATGTAAAGATAGGTGAATAACATGCATCAATAGATATAATCAAATATAAGTACAATGTATGTCAAATGGTCACGAGACCAATATACATGAGGTAAAAGTAAAAGAAAAAAAAAATACATAAAAATCTCACTACATCCCTCATAGACATTCCCCATATCACAAAAAAACTCATATGCTAACTCTTCCCCTTTGTATATGACTACTCTCATCTCAAAAATACTTCCTCGTTTTGTCACAAGTAACAAAGGGCAAGTACATCAAGTAGACATCTCATCATCACTGGGTGAGCTAGCATCCTTGTCCTCATCAGCATCATCACTGTCGGAGCCATCATCACTCTCATCCTCTGAAGCCGGTGGAGATGGAGAGGTATAAGCAATGAAACCACCCATGGCAACCTGTCGTTGTGCAATACGACCAATACGGGTGTTCACTTGACACGACACATTACTGAGTGTGTCAAGGTGAGCATCCATGCACACAAGCTATGCCATGATGGCCTCGAGAGTCGCCGTCTTTGTCCGCGGCCACCTCGGTCCAAGCTATGCCTTGCTCCGTTGAAAGGTAGCAGTGTTTATGGCACTCATAAGGCTTTGGTCATTGAACTTCTAGATATTAGACAACCTCGCTCAACTAGAATAGTTATTGTACTAAAATTTCCATCTTACAAAATTACTTGAGAAATCTCAAAATATTTTCCTATTTTTATAAATAAAAGTAATTAATTTACTAATGTTCTTATTATACCCCTTACTTTATTTTCAAAACTATTTGAAAAGAAAACTAACAAATATTTAAAAAAATAAATTTAATTTGGGCATCTTTTTAGTTGTCTCATTAAGAATAACTTTAAAAAAAAAAAAAAACTAATAAATTTATTTAAGGGTAATTTTGTAAATTTATACATTTTTATAAGGCAGACAAGACAATAAATGATGTTCTCTTAAAAGGTTTGACTTTTCAAATAGGACAAACAAATTGGGATGGGGAGAGTGCTAATTACTATACATGAAACACCACCATACAAGATGCCATTATCACTAGTTATCATTAGAAATGACAATTATGGCCTCAAAATAAATCTACATTAATGAGAAGTCGACATTAACCGAAAATGTTGATTTAACTTTTAGGTTCATATGGAAAATTAGGACCTTTCCAACATTTATATGATTCTGCTTATCTTTTTTCCTAATAAATTTTTCCTATGTTTAGATGGAAGAATGTTTTTTTTTTTTTTTTTTTTTTTTGGAGAAGGTTTAGATGGGGGAAGATGAAATGAGAGCAGAGGAGAAGGCAGTTGGAATATAGTCTTCCAAATATATCCTTAATAAATAACTTTAAAACACTGTTTATGACTGTGGTGCTACTGACAATGATATCAATTAGTTTCTTGTAAAGTTGGATAAAGAAGTCCAACATGCATTCTTTTTTAACGATAACTTTCTAACTAAAAAATATATATTTTATAGATATCTTAATTTAACAAAAAAAAAAAAACCAAAAAAAAAAAAATAAAGGATGCGATAACTAGACAAGCTACTCACACTCTTGCTCGTCAAGCTCACTTTTATTATTTGTAATATTTGTATTGTTGATTGTAATTGTTCAGTAATATTAGTGGAAATGCTATTCCTTTTTTTTTTTTTTAATAATTTAATTAAAACATAAACGATATATTGTACTTGCATCCAACCGTATAAGATCAATGGCTCCTATGCAATATTGGTCGTAGAAAGTTGTGGAAAGTTTTAACATACTCAATTATTGTTTATTTTCATAGCTAAGGCCATCGTATTCAAATAATTATTTAGCAGTTAAGGCAAACTAATTTTGAAACACATTTTTATTAGTGATTGAAAGTTGAAACTAGATTCTCCACATAAGCTATGGCATGTGATGCATGAAATAAGTCTTGAAGTCCTCTAACTAGAAAATTCTTAGTTTCACAATAACCGAAGTTACGCAAAACTTCCCATCCATTGTTATCCACCAAAAGAAGATCACCATTCATGGCAAATCCTTGTGGCTTCTCAATTCTAACCAGTGGTCCTACTACAACTTGTTTGGTCCAAGACTCCTTTGAGTCCATATTCACGCAGCATTAGGAACATCACTCTAGTCTATACGATTAACCAATTGATTTCAATATACGTCGTTTGTGGTCTAAAAAGAAGTCTACATTAATGAGAAGTTGACATTTAGCCAAAATTATTGACTTAACTTTTAGGTTTATGGGAAATTAAGACCTCTCTCCCACGTTTTATAGGAAGTTGTTTGTCTCATTTCCAACAACTTTATCCTTTGTTTGGATGGGAGGAAATGGAAGGAGGGGAGATGATAAGATGGCTAGTATATACACTATTCCAATCATACCACTAACAAATAGTCAGAAATTTTTATTTCTAATTCGTGTCATAATGGCAATGACATTATTTAGTTTCTTGGAGAGTTGGATAGAGTAACCTAGCATTCACCCTTTTTTTAATAAAAATATTATACATTATTCCAAAATAATAATAAAATTATATGTTTTCATAATTTTACAAATAAAAACATAAAGGGTATGTGATTTTCTAAAAACAAATAAAGACAATAAAATGATACTAATGGTGGAGTATTCAATTACATTTTCTCCTCCCATTATAGTTTTGAGTTTTACAGATCGTAAAGTTGAAATATGATTTGAATAAAGACTTCCAAACTTGAAACAAATATCAATGAAAAAAACACGGGATTCCATTACATCATCTAGGTCGTTTTCTAAATTTTTAAGACAATTGTTTGCTTCATTGCCATCAAGGCAACCTTGAAATATTGTAGGACTTATCATGTAATTAAATCAGAAAATTCTCTTCTATATTTATTATTATTACTATTATTATCACTACAACAAAATGTATTTTTAGTGACGAAAAAATTCGTCACTAAAAGCCCAGTTTTTCGTCACTAAGGACCTTTAGTGACGAAATTGGACTTTTAGTGACGAAACTCATTTCGTCACTATAGCCCCGTCACTAAAAGTCCTTGTGACGAAAAATTTCGTCTCTAAAAGTTCGATTTGATTTTTTTTTAAAAAACTTTTAGTGACGAAAACGTTTCGTCACTGAATGTTTTCCTCACTAAAAACACTATTCAGTGACGAAAATATTTCATCACTAAAAATACTTTAGTTTACTAAATCATATTTAATGACGAATAATTTCGTCACTAAAACTATGTTCGGGTACATATAGTGACGAAAAAATTCGTCACTAAAACTATTTTAAAAAAAATCCAAGCACATATAGTGATGAAAATTTTCGTCACTAAAACCATTTCTTACAAAATTTTGCTATATTTAGTGACGAAATTGTCATCACTAAAACAATTTTTTGTTGCTATATTTGTGACGAAAAAATTTGTCACTAAAACTTATTTTCTGTTTTTATTTTTTTCATGGCTTTGATATTAACTTGTAACTTATCATTACATTATTAAAATCTCACATTTGAATAACACATTTATTTCAACAACACATTTATAAAAAAATATCCATACATTTCACAAGTAAAAAAGATCCATACATTTATTTCAATAACTCTACCTAAACCCTATTTTAGAACTAATGGAAAATGTCCTCATATGCCTTCAAGTAATGCCAAAAGTAAATCATCTAAAAGCCACCAATAAGAAATCTGCACAAATATAAAAACAATACTTCGTTAAAAACGTAAAGTAAAAACATTAACTATGTTATAAAATCACCATTCCTAATGTATAAGTTGTAGAAAGCAAATAAAGTACTTACCAAAAAGTATTTTAACTTGAAGTTGAACCACCCCATAAGTAAGAGCATCATCATAACCCTTCCTCCTCAAAAAGTTAAGAATATTCTTTTGGATCTCATCTTGCTTAGTTCGTGCCTCTTGGTCCTTAGCTCGCTCCTCTTGATCTCTAGCTCTTGCCTCTTTGAGCTCAATTATCTCATTTTCTAACCGTTGGATATACTCCACCGATGAATTAGAGGAGGCGGTGGTTACTAGAGAAGAGGAAGGTCTCATGCCAAGTCCTTTTACAATACCGGACTTCTTCTTAAACACCAAGTTTGAGATCTCCTCTTGTGTAAGGGGAATTACATTAGGATCTTGACAATGATCCGCTTGCACTTTGAGAATATTTTCCTATCATTTGAAAGAAAGAAAGAAACAAATAATCACAACATTAATACTACATATGTTATAGCTTTACAAACATGATAGGGATGGAATGATACACATACGTATGTCACTTCATCCTCAGGGTGTATCCACATATTTGTATTTGGATTGAAATGAACATCTTTGAAGATTTTTGCCAATTCAGGAACTTGACCATCATTATTATTTGTCTGATTAATTAACATTCAAATGTTAGATAGATATACTTAATTATTCACAACATGCAATATACTAAGGTTTAAGAAAATGAAAAAATATGCACCTCCTCATCAACCCTAACAGCAAGTGCCTTTGTCCCGCATCTATGTTTGCCTTTAGTTTTATTCCTATTTTCAGAGTTCTTTCTTGATTTTTTCTAATAAACAACATTTAAGATATTTATTAGATCATGAATAAAACAGTATACATTTACTTCATCTAAATATTAATTTAACCTGTTGACAACATAATATAGTAAACATTGATTAAATATTAATATACGCATAAATAATTTACCAGCCAATCCTCATTGGTCCATCTCCCATCAATGAGTTCAGTCCACTGCTTAAGTGTGGCATTCATTTGCGGGTGGCTTCTTGCATAGTCAGCACCATGAGATTGTTTGAGTTTTTTATAAGCCTGATGCAACTTGTAGGAGTTGGAACTCAAAGACTATACATGCATCATCAAATTACCGTCCAAATCTTCCCCAGCATCCCCACTCTCATCATTTAAGGAACTGACTTCAACCTACAATCACACCAACCATCAAAGTTTATTACTGCTGCCAACATATAAATACACACACATACACACATTTGTTCATTGTAGGTACCAAGACCACTTACTGGCTTCTTCTTCTTCTTTTTCAAACCAGAGAACGTACTTTCCAGCCCATCAGAAACTACAAATGAGGAAAGTATCAAGCCTCTAGCTATCTAATGCATGTAATGGCATTCTAACATAAAATTAAAGGAAGAACAACATCAGATAATTAAAAGTCGTTCAATTCAGATACCTGACAAGTTTTCAGTCTTCTCAGCTAAACTGTCCACAGAATCATCAGCAGAATCCTGGATTACAACCTTCTTCTTCTTCTTCTTTTTAGTGGGATCAAATGGGGCAATCTGCAGCCACATTTCAACATCAATAAATGCCTCAAGAGGTTGCTTTATGAGGTTTGTACAAATAGCCTTAAGTAGACCTTTCAGACATGTGAATATTTACAACTCTAGACCTTGGCCAAACACTCAATAGTCTCAGAATTGACATAATCATTTAGTTCAAGATCCTATAAGTTTCACTAACCAAACACTACTTTCACATCACCTTCGACAGTTTGTTTAACCAATAGTCAAAATCCTACACCATGTAAATGAGGAACCAGAAGCTACAGACACCCACTTAAATGGGCATTGATGTATTCATAAAATGGAGTGAAAAAAGAAAGTATAAACTTACATCTGCCACCTCCTCCTTCACATCATTGGGAATATCATCGTCCGCCATGATTGCTATAGAGCAAGTAAAACCAAATCACTAAAATTAGTCACCAAAAAAAAATCTAGGAATACAACTTTATTTTTTATAAATGTTACTTCAATCACAACAGCAGCACAATACAAAAGACAAACCAACTCATTCCCTATGATAAATCTCTGTTATTAAAATCCAGTTGAAATATAACATTGTATCCATAATTCTTTTGTGTGTCTATGTTTCTTTGCGTTTTCTGAGGTTAGGATTTACAATCTAAAAAGATCGAATTGACATGTTTATCTCTTCTAAAACCCTAATAGAAACCTAGATATTAAAATTTATAATTAAAAAAAAAAAAAGCCACAGAAATTCACATATTCATCACCATCCAAAAGAAGAAACCCTAAAAATCATAATTTAGATAATTTAAAAATAAATAAATAAATATAAAATTAGAGAGCTCGAGAGAGAGAGTCTCTTACACAAGAAAGAGAATGAACTGGGTTTTGCTCCGAGTGTGTGTTGCGTTCTGCAAATGTGTTTGATTCTCTGATCTTTGTTTGGTACCCTCCGGCGCAGGCCTAGGCTCTGGTATATTTGTACCTAGTATCCACCTTTCTTTTAAAGCCTCTGGGCCGTTCAAGAATAATTTATAATTGGGCCTTGGCCCATATTTCTATAAACCAGCCGAGCAATACAAGTTTTGGATTCAGCAGCTTATTGGGCTTTCTACTGAAAGCTAAACATATAAGCCCGTTGGGTTTTAGTGGTCCTTAACTGAATTCTTTTTCATTTATAAAGTAACTTTGAAACTCCCATGATTTCCTTTTTAAAAGCTTTGATCATATCATTGTATGATACCGCCCTCATCCATCATTTTTTTTTACTTTTCAGTAGGAGGTGGGAGCCTTATGGTCTTCGAATATTTTACTTTTCTCTTTTAGGCTTCAAGACCAACAGGGGCTCGTAAATCGTAAGTTGGAGGCGAGTTAGCGACGATAATGGCTTGGCTGGGTTTTGCTAAAAAAAGGTTTATTCTTTAGCAAACGCAAAACTCATGAACCTGCGAATGGACAGAAAAGGGATTTAGTTATGTATTTTTAAGAGAGAGAGAGAGAGAGAGAGAGTAAAAGAAAAAAGGAAAATGAGTAAATAGCTTACAATCCGCAAAGAGGTTCATTGTTGAGGCCTGACTCTGAAGGTTGCACGTGTCCTATTGCTTCACCATATGGACCTAGCCCATTGGACAATGATAGCAAGCATCTGTTCGTTGTGTTTGGCCCACTTAATGTTCTAGATCATTCATCAAACGCGGTTAACTTCTTTTCCACGCTTTTTGTTTTCTTACCGCCTCATAGCAATTGCACCTTATTGAATCCATCCATAAAGAGTGTAAATTCCTTTGATGGCATGAAAGATTGAAGCAACATGTGTCATCCATTTCAGACAGTAGCAACGTGGAAATGGGCACTATCTATATAGGATGGGAATAAGAGCCACAGCCACTTGCCCATAAATTAGTGTTAAAAGGGTGCAAGCAAGTTGCCCAGAAAAACAGTATTAAAATCCCATAAATAAATAAATAAAAAAGAATAAAAACAAGAAAAACCAAGCAACAAAATTCTACGTGTGTGCACCTTCTAACTTATACCAATAAAAAAATAATAATAAAAAAGCCTTGGAGTTCGAACCAGCTCAAAATATTCATGTCATCATGTGTGTAGTTGGTCCCGCACCTATCTCTCTGGGTCCATCTCTCCTCCTTTATTTTAACTTTTTAGCTTTGTCGTTTTGTATTCTCTCTCTCTCAGTCCGAATTTACGGCATGTTCTAGTGCATGAACCTGCCTTTTTAACCCTCTTTTAACTTTTTTCTAAGCATTACTATGAGGCGGTAAGAAAACACCTGACAGTGACGAAATATTTCGTCACTAAAAATTTCAACATTTAGTGACGAAATATTTCGTCACTATAGATTAATTAAATTCGCGTCAAAATTTTCCTCTACTGGCGCCCATTTTTCAGATCACAATAGTGACGAAATTTATTTTTCGTCACTAAATGTTATAATTTTTTTCATTATTAGTGACGAAATTCATATTTCGTCACTAAAGCGGTATTTTTAGTGACGAAAAATATTTCCTCACTAATTTTTGTCACTAAAAATACATTTTGTTGTAGTGTATTATTATTATTATTTTATTTTATTTTAATAAAATGAAGGTCGTGAAAATTTAGTACTTTTCAATCTTAAGGTGTATATAGAGCCGTGTTATTTAAAATCAATTAGCATTCTTTGGTTTGTTGGAATGGAACTTTAAACAATGTAGTAATTTTTATTTACACTTTGTCTGGAAGTTAATAGAGGAATGAAATAAAATACTCACCGTAAAATGAAGGTTCTTCAATGAATGAAAATTTAAAAAATGGCAATAATTAAACTTTCTCATTCAAAATAATGAAATATAATAAAAAATAAAAATTTGGAGAACCTTTCTTGTTCTGCTTTGGATTAAATTTTGGCCCATTTCAAAGTGTTTCAAGCATTCCTAATTGTTTCGATTAAATTAGCATACCAAAAAATATATATTACAGATTGTGATGGGCTCATGTGTGAATTGGCATGCTAATTTAGAAATATTGTAAAATTGTTGTAACATTTTGTTTTGTCAACTTAAATTCTTAGGATTCTCATGTGACGGTGTATCAATATATTTTTATAGGAAGTTAATTTATCTTTTGCAGGTATTATTATTATTATTTATAAAATGAAGGTCGTGAAGATTTAGTACTTTTCAATCTAAAGGTATATACAGAGCTGTGTCATTTAAAATCGTTTAGCATTCTTTGGTTTGTTGAATGGAATTTTAAACAATATAGTATACTTTGTTTTTACACTTATTTTTTGGAAGTTAATAGAGGAATAAAATAAAATACTCACAGTAAAATGATGGTACTTCAATTAACAAAAATTAAAACAAAATGACAATAATTAAACTTTCTCATTCAAAATAATGAAATATAATAAAAAATAAAAATCTGGAAACAATTACTCTACCTCCCCCAACATATTTCTCTTTTGTATTTCTTTTTCAATATGTCTCCCTTGATAGGTGATCTATGAATTGAAGGTCCCAACATCACGTAAAGGGAAATCAGGTTCTGTTTACGATGAAAATATTATAAAGTAAAAATGATAAAAATATCATGTTATGGAATCTGTTATTTGGGTTTTATCAAACCTTAAACTGTATATATACCTAAATTTCAATTAACGCATACCCAAATACCAATTTTGGAATAAGCAATACTATTAATTTCTTAAGTTTGTTGTGACCTGTAGTTACCTATACCAATTTCTTATTCCAAAGAATGTGATAAGGAAACTACGGTCCACATAAGTTTAAATCAATGAGAAATTGACTTTGACCAAATCTATAAGGTTGAATTTTATCAACCATCTTGTTGGCTTTATTCCGTGCCAAATTTCTTTGTATTTTAGCAATTAGTAACCCTGTATTTATGTGGGAATCATGTAAGGGTAGTGAGAGAGAGAGTGTGAAGAAATGCTCAAAATTGTGCAAAGATGCAGAGACTTGTGGCTAGACTCACGGGTGACTCGCGACTTGCAAGCCACCAAAGTTGGCACATGCATGAAGCATGTAGGGGAGTTGAAGTGTCATGCCAGCTGTTGCACTACAGGACAAAAGTCCTAGGCTGGACAGGCCGTTAGCTTACGACTTGAACTCATGACTCAGCCCAGTCGCGAGGCCAAGTCACCAGACCACCCTGTTTAGGAAAAACTGACTTTTCACATTCCTTCTCACCCTATTATATATAGACCATTATACCCACGAAATGTAGAAAGCTTTCAGAGAGAATTTTGAGAGAGAAACTCTAGAGAAAAAATAAGATTGATTCATCCACAATCTTCACTTAGAGACTCTTCAAATTCCTGTACTCTCTCTTTCCATTGATAAATCCTTGAGAGGTACATTACCAAAACATTTTCTCACCGTACCCATATCTGTGAGAAGGCTGTTTGGTGCTTTGGGAAGCAGTTAAGAAGGGACCAATTTCTTATTGGTAGATGCTATGGTCAAGTAGTGGAATCCGGTAAGCTAAAGAAAAAATAGGTTCGGTGAAACCTTGTTGGAGTAGGAGGAGCTTGGAAGGCTTAGGTACATTGGATAGATTAGGCTTGGAGGGTCTTATGCTGTTCATGTATCCCAACTACATTCTTTAGTGGATTATTTACCGCTTGGAGGGCGGCAAAGAGGTTTTATGCCGAGGGTTTCGGTTTCCTTTCCGATAACACATTGTGTGTTGTCCTCGTGTTTGCATCTCTCTTCCCTTAATCTTTGTCATTTAATTTCTGTTGTGGATGTGATTTTATTTGGTTTATATTGTTTATCAATTCTATGTTAAGCTTGTGTTTATATTCCGCACATTAATTGTTTGACAATAAGCTTGAATTGGTAATTTGTAAATTCAGGGTCTAAACGTTCATTGTATTTTATATACTAATTGAACTTTCAAAAACTATTGCCCTACCTTTCAGGTTTATGGGAAGAGGACCTCTCCCATATTTTCTACAAGGTTGTTTATCATTTTTTCAATTACCTCACCCTATGTTTAGACTAGTGGTGACAATTCGCGTTCACAAGTTATGTTTGTGTTGTGTTGTATTGAAGTATGTGTATTTGAATACATGGCTCAACCTTAACTTGAAAATTTTAATAACCATTTCAAACTCCTTCAACCCTAACACAACTCATTAATTAAGTGATTTCGGATGACATGACCTCTTTCAACCTGTTTAATAAATAATTTTTTTTTCAAAAAAAAAAAAGGAAAAAAAGAAAAAGAAAGTGAAAAGAGTTTTTTTTTTTTCTTGCTTTTGGGTAAAAGAGTTCCAATGAATAATTTATCAATATAATCATTTAAAATTTTTTTATTAATTAATTATATTTAGAATTTAAATGAATTTTAGAAAAATGACAATTATTTAACTAGTTGTGCCATTTTGGTTTAATTGTAGGTTAAACAAGTCAACACAGAATTGACCCATTTATTAATCATATTAAGCGTGTTGACCTGTTTTTACACTAACCCATTTACACTAAACACTCCCACAAAAAAATATTGTTGCGTTCACAAATAATGTCAAGTATAGCCACCCCTAGTTTAGATAAGAAGAGGGTGAAAAGCAGCTACATTAATGTGAAGTTGGCATTAGCCATAAGGCCCAAAACTATTGACTTAACTTTTCGGTTTATGGGAAAATGACCTCTCATTAATTAAGTGATTTCGGATGACATGACCTCTTTCAACCTGTTTAATACATAATTTTTTTTTCAAAAAAAAAAAAAAAGAAAAAAAAAAAAAGAAAGTGAAAAGAGTTTTTTTTTTTTTTTTTCTTGCTTTTGGGTAAAAGAGTTCCAATGAATAATTTATCAATATAATCGTTTAAAAAAAGTTTATTAATTAATTACATTTAGAATTTAAATGAATTTTAGAAAAATGACAATTATTTAACTAGTTGTGCCATTTTGGTTTAATTATAGGTTAAACAAGTCAACACAGAATTGACCCATTTATTAATCATATTAAGCGTGTTGACCTGTTTTTACACTAACCCATTTACACTACACACTCCCACAAAAAAATATTGTTGCGTTCACAAATAATGTCACGTATGGCCACCCCTAGTTTAGATAAGAAGAGGGTGAAAAGCAGCTACATTAATGTGAAGTTGGCATTAGCCATAAGGCCCAAAACTATTGACTTAACTTTTCGGTTTATGGGAAAATGACCTCTCCCACGTTATGTATGAGGTTGCTTATCAATTTTTCAATAATCTTACCCTATGTTTAGATGAAAGGTCGGAGTGAAAGTTGGGTAGTGAAAGTATATACTTGGAGTGAGTAGGACTTGTTTGATGGCCCAAATAAAGGTCAGAAACCCACAGAGGCATAAACACATACATGAGTGAGAGAGTTTTAGGTATACCATTGTTTTGAATACCGTTCCAACCAAAATGGCTTAAAAAAAAAATCTGATTACGGTATGTAAATTAGTATGCAAACCTTCCTTGTTCCACTTTGGATAAAATTTTGGCCCATTTCAAAGGGTTTCAAGCATTCTTGGATGTTTTGATTGAATTAGCATACCAAAAAAATTTAAATTACAGATTGTGATGGGCTCATGTGTGAATTGGTATACTAATTTAGAAATATTGTAAAATTATTGTAACATTTTATTTTGTCAATTTAAATTCTTAGGTTTCTCATGCGAGGGTGTTCAATATATATTTAAAGGAATTTAATTTTTCTTTTGCAAATATTATTTTATTATTCCTGGTAAAAACACTCTAGAAATTTTAGCTAATTAATGTTAGTCAAGTCTAAGATATTTCAAAACTGACACGTTCGGCCGCTAAACCGTTACTCCTTTTCTCTTTATCTCTTTCTCACAATAATTAAGGACCAAGCTGAACAATTTTAAAATATCTTAAAACATGTGCTCAAATCTCTTCACTATATATATATATATATATATATTCGTGCATTTCAGGTGTTCATACGAACACGACTTACATGTGGAGTCTATCCACTAGTAATAAATGAGAAACCAAAAATATATTGAAAAGTGGTCGGTCGGATGCCTATAAAAGGACGTTCAAATGTGAGTAAGATCATCATCCACTTCAAACCTTTTCTTTGAGAAAAAAGAAAAAACAAAGAAACATGAAAATTTTCATTTGGTTTCTTTTTTTTCTCCCTATTGTCTATGCCACTGATCATTACGACTATTTTCAACTTGTGCTACAATGGCCCCCGACAGTTTGTGGTGGTACTTGTACCCCCCCGGTGCCACAGAACTTCACAATACACGGGCTTTGGCCGAGTGACTCTACCATGCCTGGGCATCCAATAAATTGCCCTGGGAGTCCCTTCGATCCTTCCGGGGTAAATTTTTAGAAATACAATATATCACAGTACTCTTCCAGTTTTACTTATTCTACGTGTGTGTAATGCATTTTCTTTTAATCATATTAGAATGCTTGATATTATTATGGTTTAAATTTTGCAGATCAAAGACTTGGAACCCTCTTTGGTCAAATATTGGCCAAACTTAACAGGAGATGATATGTATTTTTGGAAAAATCAATGGGAAACCCACGGTACCTGTTCAGAGAATACGTTCAATGAGCATGGATATTTCTCCGAGGCATTAAAAGTGAAGAAAAATGTTGATATTTTAGGCTATCTAGATGACGGAGGAATCAAGCCATTGCCGCCCAAGGTAGTATACAGAAGAAGTGATATCATGGACGTCATTGAACATGGTGGTCATAAGTTCAATGGAACAGGTCATAAACCACGCCTGTGGTGCAGCGAGGACAACAAACTTCTCGAGATTAGTGTTTGTTATGATTTGGACCTAGCCCACATAATGGACTGCCCACCAAAGCTACTGAATTATGCGAAAAATATATGCAATGAAACCGTGGGTTATTATCCGTTTCCTGATCCTCCTCCTCTTCCGGCCTCCTCCGTATCCTACTGAGAATGGAATTGAATAAATAAAAGACTACGACTACTGTGGTTACTATTTCCTATCTAGAATTAAAATAAGAATTATAAAGTTCTGCTAATAAATACTACTAAAAGACTACAACTACTGTAGTTACTATTTCATATATGTATTTCTCCAGTTCTACGTTCTCTTATCTTATCTTATGTAAGACTTGCGTCCACCAATAAGCTGATGATATCGAATCTCAGTTATATATAGTCGTAATTTATTATATTTGAATTCTATGTTCTTTGTTCAACCTCTAGAATTTACTGTAATCTCCCTATTACCTACTGAATGCACGGTAATATCATTCTTCATTCACTTGAGAGCGAGTGATCGAAGTGACTAATAGGTATGATATATGCATGAGTATTGTTACCCATGGGAAATATATGCTATATATTAATTGTAGTGAAAATATATGCAATACAATGAAGTAACAACAAAGTAATTGGATAAGTAATTCGATTACAAAATGGCTTAGAGACATGAACACTATGCTATTTTTAGACAATATATAACCCCATTCAAATGATACTAAAGGGTTACTGTAAAAAAATCAATTAAGCTTGCAGCTTTATCAATGGAAAACCGGAAATGAAAAAATTTAGGTACAATACCTTAAGTGCTGTTCCTTTAATTCTTCTCTTAAGATTCAGTCACATGACTACTTAACTAAAAAATACACTTTCATCTTATAAGAAAAATCCATATGGCTGAATCTTAAGAGAAGAACCTAAGGAACAGTACATAAGTACCGTACCTGAGTCTTGCCCAATATTTTTGAAGAGAGTGATTCAAAGATCCTTGAAACTGAGTGCCTTTATTTGTTGTTTTGCAGTAATTTTAGGATTTGACATGCAAATATTGGTAAATGTCATATAATAAAATTGGTACTGTTCTTAGCATCACTCTTTTTGTCTTTATTTTCTTTGATAAAAAATTAATTTTTGTTTATTAGCTAATATTTAGGTCTTAATTAACACTCCCACAGGTAAAAGATATATCTCTATCGATTTAAATTTCGTGGCCTTAAAAATTGCCAAATTGGCCTTACGCTTGAGTCTGCACTGGTGGGAGAGGCATTCCATTGTAAAAACATTCAATTTATCTCACTCTTGTTCATATTTGGTGCCCATGTTTTTCTTGAGATGCATTCCACGTGTATCAGTTATGATTGAAAAAGTTATTCAAATTGCACAAAACACTTATAATCTTTCGAACTTGCACAAATACATAAAACTACTGAATTATTTATTTTTCTGGAGGAATACTCTCCTAACGTACACACGATTAATGCTTAAAATGACAGAACATTATTTGCCAAATGTATAAATTAGACATGTCCCTCACATCACAATGATGGAGAAATGACTACATTTGCAAAGAAAATCAATACTTGCGCACACAAATATAATAAAACTGCAATTTTTTTGTCACAAGCACGTAAGTATAACAGAATCTGCCGGTACATCTTATTCATTATCCCGCACATTCGAAGCTGTAAAACATCAAAAGACAACCCTAAAATTAGTGTAACCGTTAAAAGTCATGTAAAACGGTAAAAGGTAGTTCTATGAAGTCTAATTAAAAATCATTTTAAATGTTTTTTTAATTAATAAGTAACAAACAATCCAATCGCCTACAATTTCAAATCTTTGTTAAAAATTAGATGATAATTGTTAGGTTCTAAGGAATTAGGAACTAATGTATTAGAACTCTATTTTGCAATGTTGGCAAACCATGATCAAAACTTTTTAGCCTTGTTTAGACTTGCTCAAAGTATATGCTTTTTATGTAAAGTTGGAATCGAGTTGCTGCAGGATTTACTATGTAAATTTGTTTGGCTCGATCGATCGAGAATTAGACTCGATCGATTGAAACTCGTACAGATTGTTTTTATTGCAGAATTTCCAACTTAGCCCAAGCCCGCTTGTCGTGTAGGGTTTTATGTTTTGCCCTAAGTATAAAAGGGAAAACCCTAGCCACGTTTTAGGTTGCTCCTTATGTTGTGTGTGTGAATCTTTTGGGAGATCAAGAGGTGGTTGCCTTCACACATACTTAGAGTTTCCAAGATTCAAGATTATGTCAAGAATTTGGTGATCAATTCAATTGCTGATTCAAGAGCTTAAAGATACACAAGCGGGAGTGCTTGTACTTGCTGGGAATCCAAGAAAGAAATAGTTCGTGGACTCGGAGTTGTCACATGGTCGTGGTAGTAAGTTTCCTACTCGAGATAGCAGTAGGATGTTAGTGGTCTAAGTTACTATTGTATAAACTTCAATTCTTTCATAGTTGATTCAGTTTTACCTTGAGAATAGTTAGGTTAAATCCTCCTTTAGTTTTTTACCGGTTTGGTTTTCCTAGGCTATCATATTTTTGTGTTCTTTATTTTCCACCCTTTACAATAATATGATATTTGTGTTAACCTAGGTTAATCTGGTTGTGTTTTAAGGGGTTTAAAAAAAAACAATAATATTCACATATTTGTGATTTCAAAATTAAATGATACAGGATGCAATAACTTACAGCTTGTTGGAACTTCTGACAGTACTTAATCAAAATTAAATGATACAGGATCCTGACTTATGATGTTATTATGTCCTCGTTGCCCTCACTCACATGTACCCTAACATAAAAAAGATCGAAGCACTTAATCTTAATTGCACGCTTGACCAGATAAAGTCAGACAAAGCTAAGATGATAAGATCGAAACTCATGAGTATTAAATTCATCTCTTAATGCTTTAACATTCTATTAATAAAAAAATTAATAATATTTGACGGATGTAACTAAGATAGAGAAATATCATGCTAAGTTATAGGAAAAAACAAGCACTGCATTAAGAGCTACTTGGTCATTCAATTCAAAAATAGGAACCAAATTCATGTCCTTGCTGCCGACAATAGATCTTTTGCAAGTAAATCCCCAATCAGCTTTCATTCTTGTCTCAAGAACACGCACTGCATGCCACTATTCATCTCTACATTTAAACGTATCAAGCACACCTAATATGCAAAAACTATTTACATTTAATATTTAAATTTTACTTCATTCTTGATTTATAGCCTTACAACCTATGATTAATGATACTTGAAGTTGGAAACTTTTGGTGTAGAAATATGATCGAAATGGATGGAACTAATTAAAAAAAAAAAACATGTGCACAAATAGTGACAAGGACATTGCCAGAATCTCACCAATTTGCACACCCTAAAAAAAAATACAAAAGTGGGCGGAGACACAAGTCAAGGAGTTCCCAAGGCAACAAATTATTGGGGCTAGCGGAATTGCATTCATATGAACCAATTATATCAATACTCCAGGACCCACCTACGCTCATGAAAACTCAGGTTAGTCGGTCCTCCATTCATCAGTTAGAGAATGTGGCAGTGAAGGCTCGTGAAGTAGATATCAAGGAATAGCTTCTTAGCCCCCTAAGCACTCTCTCTAGAATGCTGACGTGAGCGAGTTAACGAAAGGTGGCTAAATTGACGAGAAGTCGACATTAACAAAAACTATCGACTTAACATTTAAATTTATGAGAGTAAGACCTCTCCCACGTTATGTACAAGGTTGCTAATCATTTTTTTCAATAACCTTACACTATGTATTCAAACTTAGCTCAAATCTAACTTGACCTATCTAATAATCATTTCAAGCCCCCTCAACCTTAAAACAACCCGTTGATTAAGCGGTTTGACATGATACAACTTATTTTAACTTTATTAATGCACAATTTTAAAAACAAAATAAAGTAAAGAGTTTTTTTTTTTTTTTTTTGTGGTAAATGGGTCAAGCACTTTAGAGTTCCAACGAAGAATTTATTAATATAACCATTTAAATATTTTTTGATAACTTAATTATATTTAGAATTAAAATTAATTTTAGAAAAAATGTATATTTATTTAAACTAATCAGGTCATTTTGAGTTAATTGTAGGTTAATCAAGTCAAGACAGAATTGACCCATTTATTAATCATATTAAGCATGTTAACCTATTTTTTTAAACTAACCCATCTTGCTAAACACTTCCCCAAAAAATCTTATCCTGTTCACAAATTGTGTCAAGTATTCCCACCCCTAGTTTAGATGAGAAGAGAGTGAAAGGTGGCAACATTAATGAGAATTTAACATTAACTAAAACTATTGACATAACTTTTAGGTTTATGGGAATAAGACATTGACCTCCCACGATATGTAGGAGGTTGCTCGTCAATTTTCAATAACCTTACCCTATGTTTAGATGAAAGGAGAGTGAAAGGTGGGTAGTATATACTCCATTCTAAGAATATCCTTTGCAAAATGTCATGAAAAAATATTTTTAATTGTCGTGATAATGATAATGACATTGTTAGGTATACACATGTGAGTGGAGTCTCACATAAAATAATAATAATAAGAGAGAGCAATTAATATAACATAGTTGGACTTAAACTCATAGGCCTAAGCCTTTTAGATTAAGTGATGTTTCTATATGTTATATTAACTGCTTAATTGGAGTATTCTCAAAGTGTTCTCTTACCAGCAAATGGAATTAGTCTATCAAAGCCCATGGTAGTGTGAGGCAATGTGGCGAGGTCTATTAGAATTCCAACGAAAAATTTATCAATATAGCCATGTAAATTTTTTTTGATTACTTAAGTATATTTACAATTCAAATTAATTTTCGAAAAACTGAACTTTTATTTAATCTAATCGGGACATTTTGGGTTAATTGTCGATTAAAGTTCGAATATTTCGATTTGACATTAAAATTTATAAGGTTGAATTTAATCAATCATCTTGTTGGTTTTATTCCATGCCAAATTTGCTAGTAATTTAGCAATTAGTAACCCTGTGTTTAGGTGGGAATCATGTAAGGGTAGTGTGTGAAAAAGTGTGAAGAAATGCTCAAAACTGTGCAATGAAGCAGGGACTCGCGGTTGGATCTCACGGGTGGCTCGTGGTTTGCAAGCCGCCAAAAGATGCACATGAGTGAAGCATGCAGAGAAGTTGAACCATCATGCCAACTGTAGCACTACAGGACAAAAAGTCTAGTCTGGCCATTCAGTTGGCTCACGGCTTAGACTCGCTACTTAGTCAAGTCGCGAGGCCAAGTAGCCAATTCACTCTGTTAAGGAAAAACTGACTCTTCGCATTCCTTTTTCACTCTAGTATAAATACCCCTTATACCCACAAAATATTGAGAGCTTCCAGAGAGAATTTTGAGAGAGAAACCCTAGAGAAAAATAAGATTGACTCATCCACAGTCTTTACATAGTGACTCTTCAAATTCCTCAACTCTCACATTTTCCATTGTTACATCCTTGAGAGGTTTATTAGCCAAAAAATTTTCTCACCTTACCCAAATCTATGAGAAGGCTTTTTGGTGCTTTGGGAAGCAGTTCGGAGGGAACCAATTCATATTGGTTGATGCTATGGGTTATAGCGGAATCCAGTAAGTTAAAGAAGAAATAGGTTCGGTATAACCTTGTTGGAGTAGAAGTTTAGAGGACTTAGGTACATTGGATAGATTAGGCTTGGAGGGTCTTCTGCTATTCATGTATCCCAACTTGATTTTTTAGTGGATTATTGACTACTTGGAGGGCGGTGGAGAGGTTTTACGTTGAGGGCTTCGATTTCCTCTTCGATAACACATCGCTGTGTTGTCCTTGTGTTTGCATCTCTCTTCTCTTAATCTTTGCCATTTAATTTCTGCTGTGAATGTGATTTTATTTGGTTTAGATTGTTTATCAATTCTGTATTAAGCTTATATTCATATTTCGTACATTAATTTTTTGATATTAAGCTTGAATTCGTATTAGTTGATGCTATGGGTTATAGTGGAATCCAGTAAGCTAAAGAAGAAATAGGTTCGGCGTAATCTCGTTGAAGTAGGAGCTTGGAGGGCTTAGGTACACTGAGAAAATTAGGCTTGGAGGGTCTTCTGTTATTCATGTATCTCAACTTGATTCTTTAGTGGATTATTGACTACTTGGAGGGTGGTGAAGAGGTTTTACGCCGAGGGCTTCGGTTTCCTCTTCGATAACACATCGTTGTGTTGTCCTTGTATTTGCATCTCTCTTCCCTTAATCTTTGCCATTTAATTTCTATTGTGAATGAGATTTTATTTGGTTTAGATTGTTTATCAATTCTGTATTGAGCTTATGTTCATATTCCGTACATTAATTGTTTGATATTAAGCTTGAATCGATAATTTGTTAATTTTGGGTCAAAACGTTCATAGTGTTTTTCACACATATTGAACATTCAATTGGTATCAGAGTGGGTGCACTTACTATGGTTTAGTTACCCTAGTATGATCCTTGACCCCTTTTTGAGATGGATCAATCTTAATCTTTAAATGCACCACCATATTTTGATGGAAGCAATTATGCCTTTTGGAAGGTACGGATGAAGGCATTTTTGTGTTCAATAGATGAATCTGTTTGGGATGCCATTGATATCGGCTGGACTAGGCCGGAGGAAGCTAAATCCACATAGGATAAGGCAGCCCTCGCGACGTTAAATGCTAATAGCAAAGCACATAACTCTATTTTTTGTGGTGTGTCTCCAAATGAGTTCCAACGGATTTCTCACATTACCATTACCAAGGAGGCTTGGCAGATATTGGAGACCACTTATGAGCGAATGAAGAAAGTTAAAGACACGAAGCTACAGATGCTGACCACCCGATTTGAGGAGCTTAGAATAAGTGAGGATGAGTCCTTTGACTCTTTCTATAGTAAGCTGAATGAGGAGGTCATCGGCAAGTATAATTTGGGAGAGAAAATGGAGGATTTCAAGGTAGTAGGGAAGATCCTTCGGTCATTGCCGGAAAGCTTCCTTGCCAAGGTGACGGTGATTAAAGAAAGCAAGGATCTTGATGAGATCAAAGTTCAAGAACCGGTTGGCTCGCTTCAAACTTATTAATTTTCATTGCCCACTCAAAGAAAGAGAAAATCTCTTGCTCTTAAGACAATAAATGAAAGGGTAGAAGCACACAACTCATCGGATGAGGATGCCGTCGAGAAAGATGTTGATTACCATGCAAAGAATTTCTGAAAATTCCTGAAGTTCAAGAACAGTGGGAAATTTGATTATAAAGGGAAATTCACAAGTTCCGGAACAGAGAAGAAGGACTTCAAAAAGAGAGATGGGAAGGAGTTCCAATCTAATCAAGGAGTCACTTGTTTTGAATGTAATGGACATGGCCATTTCAAAAAGGAATGTTCTAATTACTTAAGATTAAAGGGTAAGGCTTATGCCACCACTCTCAGTGACTCAGATTCCTCCACCTTTGATTTGGAGGACAGCTATGATGAAGAAGGGAATTTCTCAGCATTCATGACTATTGCTCATGTTGAGTCTTTAGAGGTCTTGAATTTGCTTGTGCAAGAACTTGGGGAGCAAGTGATGAGGAATCCATGGGAATTGTAGAAGAATCGGATGCTGAAGAAATTGAATGTACAACAGGCCTTCAAGAGAACTACAATTCTCTTCTTGAAAAATTAGGAGAATACACAAGGGTGGCCAAGGCGACTGTGAAGAAGATGAAGAAAGCAGAGGAGGACTATAGAAGTCTCCTAGTAAAATATAAGAAGGCCAAGTGTGAGATTGAGACGCTGAATGGTGAGCTAACTGAAGTTTACACCAAGGTGAAATTCCTTAAACTTGAGGTGGTTCAAGCAAATGCCAAGGTAGAGTGAGTATCCACAAAGAAGCTTGATGATGTCCTTTTTCATCAAAAACCTTTCTTTGACAAAACCGAATTAGGATACACAGGAGAAAGTAGTTCAGATGTGAATATCTCCAAAGAAGTGAAGTTTGTGAAGGCCAAAAAGCCAGTTGTAATTGCCCCTACTGTGGAGAAGGCAAAGGTTGAGAAAAAGAAGAATGTGGCTGACCAACGGGTGTTAAACAAACCCCGTAACCAATCTGTGGTCAGGTCTGAAGCCAAAGGGAAATCTCTTCCAAGATCACAAAGAGGTCCAAGAAAGAACTATGTCTGTCACCATTGTGGACTTCAAGGGCACAACAGACCGAATTGTCATAAGCTAAGAGCATTGAGGAATGCAAGTGATCAAAGGTCAAGGGGACCAAGAAATGACAAGAGGACTTGGGCTGTTGAGTCAACAAGAGGTCGAAATGGTGATCCCGGTGTGGTGGACGTGATGAAGATGAAAATGGATTGTCTTCGTCCATTGTCCATGTTTTCTTTTCAAGCTAGCAAAAGTCACTCTTCCAAAGCACCTAAGAGTGAACCTTTCCTTCATGCCACTTCATCCGGTCAAGGATCAGCTACACCTGTACATATCGAGACTGCCTCTCTCATTCCTTCTGAGATGTAAACAACTAGCACTTCATCTACAGCTTCTAGCACTCAAGCTGACAGGTTAAGCACTTTGATTGAGAGTGTGTCTCAACGATTTAGATGCGTTTCACAATAAAGTTTAGATGCGTTTCACAACCATTGAGACACAATTAGATGCTATTGAACAAAAACTAGAGGACAACCTTTAGCTATTCGTGCCAAAAAGGGGGAGAGATAGCTTACAGTAAAGGGGAGAGCAACACAAGAGGAAGCTGATAGTGTGCATATGTGCATAGCGACAGGGGGAGCCAAAGGAAGCCTAACAGATTTTTGTTTTGATAGTCTTGTTTTTAGCTATGTGTTTATAGTATTTTATATACTCTTGAATATGGTTACAATGTTCTTGTGAATATGTTCTTAATTCTTTGGTTAAAGCTTTTGGTACCTTGGTTTAATGTTTATGAGTTTATATTCAGTTTTTGTGTACTTTGGGTTTGTACCTTTGCTTTGTAGCATAGTACTTGTTGTTTTGTTACGCATTACTTTAAGTACTCTCACTTTTGTGTCCTAGTAGGATCTTGTCCCTAGATGCATACATGTTTTGTGTATTGGTTGAGTGTTGGATATGCAATTGGATATGCAAATGCCAGCTGTAGCACTACAGGAAAAAAAGTCTAGTCTGGCCATTCAGTTGGCTCGCGGCTTGGACTCGCGACTCAGTCAAGTCGTGAGGCCAAGTCGCCAGTTCACTCTATTATGGAAAAACTGACTCTTCACATTCCTTTCTCACTCCAATATAAATACCCCTTATACCCACGAAATATTGAGAGCTTCTAGAGAGAATTTTGAAAGAGAAATCCTAGAGAAGAAATATGATTGTCTCATCCACAGTCTTTATATAGTGACTCTTCAAATTTCTCAACTCTCACCCTCTCCATTGTCACATCCTTGAGAGGTTCATTAGCCAAAAATTTTCTCACCTTCCCATATCTGTGAGAAGGCATTTTAGTGCTTTGGGAAGCAGTTTGGAAGGAACCAATTCATATTGGTTGATGTTATGGGTTATAGCGGAATCCGGTAAGCTAAAGAAGAAATAGGTTCGGCATAACCTCATTGGAGTAAGAGCTTGGAGGGCTTAGGTACACTGGGTAGATTAAGCTTGGAGGGTCTTCTGCTATTCATGTATCCCAACTTGATTCTTTAGTGGATTATTGACCACTTTGAGGGCGGCAGAAAGGTTTTACGCCAAGGGCTTCGGTTTTCTCATCAATAACACATCGTTGTGTTGTCCTTGTTTTTGCATCTCTCTTCTTTTAATCTTTGCCATTTAATTTCTATTATGAATGTGATTCTATTTGGTTTAGATTTTTTATCAATTCTGTATTAAGCTCATGTTTATATTCCATACATTACTTGTTTGATATTAAGCTTGAATTAGTAATTTGTTAATTGGGAGTCAAAACGTTCATAGTGTTTTTCACACATTGAACATTCAAAATTGAAGAAAAATATTGATATTTTACACTATCTTGAAAGCGTAGGAATCATGCCATTGCACCAAGTAAAGAAAAATTCTAGTGCCGCAAAGTAGTGCATAACTTTGTGCACAACTCGCCACATAGGCGTGATAGGCCAAAATTGTATTGACCCCTTGTGATTAAATTAATTGATTAATTAGCCAAGTTTATTAATTAATCAAATTAACATGCAAAGCGCGTGGTAGCACAAACAAATCACCAATTAAACTAAGTGCAGCAGAAATTAAATTGACACAGTGATTTGTTTATGAATGGGGAAAACCAATATTGAATAATTTATTAATCGTATTAAGTGTGTTGTCCTATTTTTTACACTAAAACCCTCCCACAAAAAATCTCATCACGTTCACAAATCGTGTCAAGCATTACCTCCCCTGGATTAGATAAAAAGAGAGTGAAAGGTGGCTACATTAATGAGAATTTGACATTAACTAAAACAATTGAGTTAACATTTAGGTTTATGGGAATAAGACCTCTCCCACGTTATGTACAAGTTTGCTTCTCATTTTTTCTTTAATCTTACTCTATGTTTACATTTAGGGTTGCAATTCGTGTTCTAGGCCATGTTCATGTCGTGTTGTGTAGAGGTATGTGTATTCGTCAACTCTAACATGACCCATTTAATAATTGTGTCAAAGCCTCTCAATTTTAATACAACTCATTGATTAAACAGTTTAACACGATACAACATATTTCAACTTGTTTAATACAAAATTTAAAAAAGAAAGAGTAAATAGTATTTTTTTTTTCTTTGTTTTGGGTAAAAGGGTCAAGCACTTTAGAGTTCCAATGAGGAAAACCTGCCCAGCAAAAACCCCACCGGGTGATTTTAAGGTCACCACTCCCGAGAATCCACTATTATCAAAACAAGCGGTTACAAGTAAAGGAATCCCAGTACCTTATATGAACCTACAGTTGAACCCTTACCCCAATACCTAATTGGACTTGTTCTATAGTGACAATCTCTCCTTTCAATGCACGACTCTCAGTATTTGACTAACCAATTGCGCGGATCTTGGTACGCGACTTGATCACCAACTTAAGATTGATATTGGCTGCAAAATTCTTCAGTTCATCCAGACGATGAAGATCATGAAGTTGCTTGATCATAAAACCCTATGGTATACAAACATAGCAACTTCTTCAAGAACTAGGACAAACAAGGTTTCCGGTCACACTCATCTTCACGCTTGTGAAATTTTCTCTTGTGCAATTAGTGTCATCCTTTATGGCCTTTAAAATAATCCTTATATATGTTTAGGGTTGTGAGAAAAGAAAGCCCAAATATGCATTCACAGATTGGATGAAAAACAGTCCTAAAAAACTAAACTTTATAAACCTCGATAAATAGCCATCTATCGAGCTAGCTGTCAAGCCACAGGCTTCAATGGCTCTTAAACCTCGATAGATGCTAGCTGTCGAGCTTTAATGAACAACATTTTCTTCACTTGATTCTTGGACAGACTTGCATGGTTTTAACACTTGAACTTGAAACCTTGTTTCTTGAAGCATTAAACACATCCTATATCTATCCAATTACAAGTGCATCTTGTCAAAGGATTAGCCAATTACATAAAATGTTGACATATGTTCCTAACATTGAATCACATATGTCCTAACACTTATGTATAGCTTTCTAAAACCTCATTTTTTCCTCACATTTTTTTTCTTTCACTTTTCTTCACTTTTCTCAAGGTACAAATATATTTTAACACACTTTCAATAAAGAGCTAAATAAATTGTTCCCAAACGACGCTTATGACCATCCCAATTTAAAAAAAAAAAAAAAAGTAAAATTAATATGGAAAGCATTTAGAACTACACATAAAATGGCAGAACTTGTGTTGTAAAGGTATGTCCCCACATGTACCCATCATCATATCTCAACACTTTTTCATAGATTTCACCTATCCTTCCATTCTTCCTAGACTCCCAAGTTCAATTGGCACCTCCACTTGGTTTTTTTTTTAACAAGATAAAAATTCTACTCTAGTCTAATCTAAGTATATATATGTGTGAAGCTCTCTTCTAGAAATTTGAATCTCGGCCCTTATATTTGTAGAGTGGCCATCGCACCAAAAGTGCACAATAGTACCAATTTTTTATAAATGAAAAAAGTTGGCACCTCCATCAGATCAATCAACAGAGACCATTTTTCACATCACCTCCATAATATGTGATTATATTCCACCAAAAACGACACACTTATGGTAGCTATATATTTTAAATTTTTAATGAATTAAAATAAACATTCTAATTTTTGTGCCATCCAGGACTAAGTAATAATTTTTTCTCAAAAAAACAAGACTAAGTAATAATTACGGTCTTGATTGATCCCAAAACAAGATTTCATCAACCAAAAAAAAAAAAAAACACATGATTAGCGTGTATAAGTACCTTTTGAAAGATTTATTATATTATATATATTTTTGTCAACATGCACATTATTTTAGAAAACTTTCATTATCCATTATGAATTGGAATTGTAAAGATTACTCACGTTTCACATGTTCTTTTTCTTAATCACTGTTAAGTGTGAATTCTTTGATTAAGATCTAGTGGTGCTCCAATGCATCGATCTAACATGTGTTTCATGCGAAATCAGCGGTCGAATTAGGAGAAGCCAGCACCACCCAAAAATAAAGATAAAAATCTAAGTCACATAATATCTTAAGCACTTATTAAATCATTATACAGCCAAGGTAAAAACCATCTTAATAGCTAATAAGAGTATAAACATTCGTTGCAAAGTGATAATAACTATGTGCTACAACCACGATTTTTAGTACCCAACTTTTATGAGTAGTTATAAACAAGTATTATAATTTTTATTACATAAAGTTTACAAATTAATGTGTCATCAATCACAAATATGTCATTTAAATATTTATTTGTAAGATGATTCAAGCCCACCGATTGTATTCATTGTCACATCAATTTATAAGTTTTCTATAATAAAACTTGTTATACCTTTAACATTTTCCAACTTTAATTTTTATAATTAAAGTGTATAATTTTAAAAATTCTTAATAAAAAAATTAGTTATTATAAATTAATGGCCAGTGCCCTGTGCTCTCAATATATATCATTCTTACTTTGCCACGTATTATTCATTTGTTTACAAATGTGATTTTTATTCTATTAAGCAACACGTTTTCAGATAGATAAAGAGGGGGTGGGTATATCATGTTTACAAATCACAGGACTAAAGAAGAAATATAAAAAAGAGTCAAAACAATTAATTCATTTTTTTCTTTTCACTTAAAAGTATTCAAAAAATATTTCATAAATCAATATCCTTAGGACAGTTGTTAACTTTTCTCATAAAAAAAATAATAATAATCCAAATGAGACATAAATTGACCAAGTGACCATACTGCACAGCCTAATGTGAAACCTAGTACGTTTATCCAAAAAATAATAATAATAACAATTAGAAAAAAAAATTTACACGTTAAGTCAGAAAGTTTTCATTGTTCTCATTTGGGTTCAGCATATTACTTTTCTACTTACTACTAATGATATTTTAATTATATTCACAAATATCTAATTTTTTACTAAATTATTTGTGTCCCTAAACTTTCTCATGCCACCTTTCGCTATCTCTGGTTTTTTGTATGATGTGTAGTTCGATTTGTATAAACTACTTCTCTCAAAAAATAAAAACCCACAAACATAAGCATTCATTTTGATAGGCCAATAATATATTGACCCCTTGTGATGAATTAACAAATTAATTAGCCAAGTTCATTAATTAATTTAATTATCATGCAAAACGCGTGGTAGCACAAACAAATCACCAATTAACTAAATGCAGTGGAAATTAAATTGACACAGTGATTTGTTTACGAATAGGGAAAACCTACACAGCAAAAACCCCACCAGGTGATTTTAAGGTCACAACTTCCGAGAATTCACTATTATCACAACAAGCGGTTACAAGTAAAGGAATCTCAGTATCTTATACCAACCTACAGTTGAACCCTTACCCTAATACCCAATTGGACTTGTTCTGTAGTGACACTCTCTCCCATTTCAATGCATGGCTCTCAGTACGTAGCTAACCAATTTGATATGCGGATCCCAGTACGCAGCTTACTCACCAACTTGAGAAAGATGTTGGCTACAAAGTTCTTCAATTCTTCACACGATGAAGATCACGAAACTCCTTAGTTACAAAACCCTACGGTGTACAAACACAGCAGCTTCTTCAAGAAAAAGATGAACTATGGAAAATTCTGTATCTAGTCACAAATTGCATGAACACAACTTTGCTTCACACTCGCGCAACCTTTTACGGCTCTTAAAACAATCCTTATATATGTTTAGAGTTGTGAGAAAAGAAAGCCCAGACATGTATTCATGGATTGGATTGAAATCAGCTCTAAAAAATTGAACTTCATAAACCTCGATAGATAGCTTATCTATCTAGCTAGCTGTTAAGCATCGAGCTAGCTATTAAGCATCGAGCTTCAGTAGCTTTTTAAACCTCTATAGAGACTAGCTGTCGAGCTTTAAAATCCAACACTTCTTCACTTGTTTCTTAGACAGACTTGCATGGGTTTAACACTTAATCTTGAAACCTTATTCCTTGAAGCATTGAACACATCTTAGATCTACCCAATTACACATAAAGTGTGTTTTGTCAATGGATTAACCAATTCTATATTGACATATGTTCCTAACATTAAATCACATATATCCTAACAATCTCCCCCTTTGGCATTCCGTGACAAAACCACAACAAACAAATGAACATATGAGAGAAGTCATAAATCACTCAACTCATACTTACTTGTTGAATACAATAAAATCTATCCTAACACAAATTCTTGAAAAACTTTGCAAGAAGAAAGTTTATGGCAAGAAGACTTTGACAACCTGTATTTTCGAAACACTTTAAACAAAACTCATTACAGCATCTTAGTGTGAAACAGAAATAATAGATTGCATACAATATATAAGAATCATGTACATAAAGAGAGAAAAGAAACAACACATGTAAAGATAGGTGAATAACATGCATCAATAGATATAATCAAATATAAGTACAATGTATGTCAAATGGTCACGAGACCAATATACATGAGGTAAAAGTAAAAGAAAAAAAAATTACATAAAAATCTCACTACATCCCTCATAGACATTCCCCATATCACAAAAAAACTCATATGCTAACTCTCCCCCTTTGTATATGACTACTCTCATCTCAAAACTACTTCCCCGTTTTGTCACAAGTAACAAAGGGCAAGTACATCAAGTAGACATCTCATCATCACTGGGCGAGCTAGCATCCTCGTCCTCATCAGCATCATCACTGTCGGAGCCATCATCACTCTCATCCTCTGAAGCCGGTGGAGATGGAGAGGTATAAGCAATGAAACCACCCATGGCAACCTGTCGTTGTGCAATATGACCAATACGGGTGTTCACTTGACACGACACATTACTGAGTGTGTCAAGGCGAGCATCCATGCACACAAGCTATGCCATGATGGCCTCGAGAGTCGCCGTCTTTGTCCGAGGCCACCTCGGTCCAAGCTATGCCTTGCTCCGTTGAAAGGTAGCAGTGTTTATGGCACTCATAAGGCTTTGGTCATTGAACTTCTAGATATTAGACAACCTCGCTCAACTAGAATAGTTATTGTACTAAAATTTCCATCTTACAAAATTACTTGAGAAATCTCAAAATATTTTCCTATTTTTAAAAATAAAAGTAATTAATTTACTAATGTTCTTATTATACCCCTTACTTTATTTTCAAAACTATTTGAAAAGAAAACTAACAAATATTTAAAAAAATAAATTTAATTTGGGCATCTTTTTAGTTGTCTCATTAAGAATAACTTTAAAAAAAAAAAAACTAATAAATTTATTTAAGGGTAATTTTGTAAATTTATACATTTTTATAAGGCAGACAAGACAATAAATGATGTTCTCTTAAAAGGTTTGACTTTTCAAATAGGACAAACAAATTGGGATGGAGAGAGTGCTAATTACTATACATGAAACACCACCATACAAGATGCCATTATCACTAGTTATCATTAGAAATGACAATTATGGCCTCAAAATAAATCTACATTAATGAGAAGTCGACATTAACCGAAAATGTTGATTTAACTTTTAGGTTCATATGGAAAATTAAGACCTTTCCAACATTTGTAAGATTTTGCTTATCTTTTTTCCTAATAAATTTTTCCTATGTTTAGATGGAAGAATGTTTTTTTTTTTTTTTTTTTTTTTTTTTTTTTTTTGGAGAAGCTTTAGATGGGGGAAGATGAAATGAGAGCAGAGGAGAAGGCAGTTGGAATATAGTCTTCCAAATATATCCTTAACAAATAACTTTAAAACACTGTTTATGACTGTGGTGCTACTGACAATGATATCAATTAGTTTCTTGTAAAGTTGGATAAAGAAGTCCAACATGCATTCTTTTTTAACGATAACTTTCTAACTAAAAAATATATATTTTATAGATATCTTAATTTACCAAAAAAAAAAACAAAAAAAAATAAAAATAAAGGATGCGATAACTAGACAAGCTACTCACACTCTTGCTCGTCAAGCTCACTTTTATTATTTGTAATATTTGTATTGCTGATTGTAATTGTTCAGTAATATTAGTGGAAATGCTCTTCCTTTTCTTTTTTTTTTTTAATAATTTAATTAAAACATAAACGATATATTGTACTTGCATCCAACCGTATAAGATCAATGGCTCCTATGCAATATTGGTCGTAGAAAGTTGTGGAAAGTTTTAACATACTCAATTATTGTTTATTTTCATAGCTAAGGCCATCGTATTCAAATAATTATTTAGCAGTTAAGGAAAACTAATTTTGAAACACATTTTTATTAGTGATTGAAAGTTGAAACTAGATTCTCCACATAAGCTATGGCATGTGATGCATGAAATAAGTCTTGAAGTCCTCTAACTAGAAAATTCTTAGTTTCACAATAACCGAAGTTACGCAAAACTTCCCATCCATTGTTATCCACCAAAAGAAGATCACCATTCACGGCAAATCCTTGTGGCCTCTCAATTCTAACCAGTGGTCCTACTACAACTTGTTTGGTCCAAGACTCCTTTGAGTCCATATTCACGCAGCATTAGGAACATCACTCTAGTCTATACGATTAACCAATTGATTTCAACATACGTCGTTTGTGGTCTAAAAAGAAGTCTACATTAATGAGAAGTTGACATTTAGCCAAAATTATTGACTTAACTTTTAGGTTTATGGGAAATTAAGACCTCTCTCCCACGTTTTATAGGAAGTTGTTTGTCTCATTTCCAACAACTTTATCCTTTGTTTGGATGGGAGGAAATGGAAGGAGGGGAGATGATAAGATGGCTAGTATATACACTATTCCAATCATACCACTAACAAATAGTCAGAAATTTTTATTTCTAATTCGTGTCATAATGGCAATGACATTATTTAGTTTCTTGGAGAATTGGATAGAGTAACCCAGCATTCACCCTTTTTTTAATAAAAATATTATACATTATTCCAAAATAATAATAAAATTATATGTTTTCATAATTTTACAAATAAAAACATAAAGGGTATGTGATTTTCGAAAAACAAATAAAGACAATAAAATGATACTAATGGTGGAGTATTCAATTACATTTTCTCCTCCCATTATAGTTTTGAGTTTTACAGATCGTAAAGTTGAAATATGATTTGAATAAAGACTTCCAAACTTGAAACAAATATCAATGAAAAAAACACGGGATTCCATTACATCATCTAGGTCGTTTTCTAAATTTTTAAGACAATTGTTTGCTTCATTGCCATCAAGGCAACCTTGAAATATTGTAGGACTTATCTTGTAATTAAATCAGAAAATTCTCTTATATATTTATTATTATTACTATTATTATTATTATTATTATTATTATTTTATTTTATTTTAATAAAATGAAGGTCGTGAAAATTTAGTACTTTTCAATCTTAAGGTGTATATAGAGCCGTGTTATTTAAAATCAATTAGCATTCTTTGGTTTGTTGGAATGGAACTTTAAACAATGTAGTAATTTGAATTTACACTTTGTCTGGAAGTTAATAGAGGAATGAAATAAAATACTCACCGTAAAATGAAGGTTCTTCAATGAATGAAAATTAAAAAAATGGCAATAATTAAACTTTCTCATTCAAAATAATGAAATATAATAAAAAATAAAAATTTGGAGAACCTTTCTTGTTCTGCTTTGGATTAAATTTTGGCCCATTTCAAAGTGTTTCAAGCATTCCTAGTTGTTTCGATTAAATTAGCATACCAAAAAATATATATTACAGATTGTGATGGGCTCATGTGTGAATTGGCATGCTAATTTAGAAATATTGTAAAATTGTTGTAACATTTTGTTTTGTCAACTTAAATTCTTAGGATTCTCATGTGAGGGTGTATCAATATATTTTTATAGGAAGTTAATTTATCTTTTGCAGGTATTATTATTTATAAAATGAAGGTCGTGAAGATTTAGTACTTTTCAATCTAAAGGTATATACAGAGCTGTGTCATTTAAAATCGTTTAGCATTCTTTGGTTTGTTGAATGGAATTTTAAACAATATAGTATACTTTGTTTTTACACTTATTTTTTGGAAGTTAATACAGGAATAAAATAAAATACTCACAATAAAATGATGGTACTTCAATTAACAAAAATTAAAACAAAATGACAATAATTAAACTTTCTCATTCAAAATAATGAGATATAATAAAAAATAAAAATCTGGAAACAATTACTCTACCTCCCCCAACATATTTGTCTTTTGTATTTCTTTTTATATTCAATATGTCTCCCTTGATAGGTGATCTATGAATTGAAGGTCCCAACATCACGTAAAGGGAAATCAGGTTCTGTTTACGATGAAAATACTATAAAGTAAAAATGATAAAAATATCATGTTATGGAATCTGTTATTTGGGTTTTATCAAACCTTAAACTGTATATATACCTAAATTTCAATTAACGCATACCCAAATACCAATTTTGGAATAAGCAATACTATTAATTTCTTAAGTTTGTTGTGACCTGTAGTTTACCTATACCAATTTCTTATTCCAAAGAATGTGATAAGGAAACTACGGTCCACATAAGTTTAAATCAATGAGAAATTGACTTTGACCAAATCTATAAGGTTGAATTTTATCAACCATCTTGTTGGCTTTATTCTGTGCCAAATTTCTTTGTATTTTAGCAATTAGTAACCCTGTATTTAGGTGGGAATCATGTAAGGGTAGTGAGAGAAAGAGTGTGAAGAAATGCTCAAAATTGTGCAAAGATGCAGAGACTTGTGGCTAGACTCACGGGTGACTCGCGACTTGCAAGCCACCAAAGTTGGCACATGCGTGAAGCATGCAGGGGAGTTGAAGTGTCATGCCAGCTGTTGCACTACGAGACAAAAGTCCTAGGCTGGACAGGCCGTTAGCTTACGGCCTGAACTCATGACTCAGCCCAGTCGCGAGGCCAAGTCGCCAGACCACCCTGTTTAGGAAAAACTGACTTTTCACATTCCTTCTCACCCTATTATATATAGACCATTATACCCACGAAATGTAGAAAGCTTTCAGAGAGAATTTTGAGAGAGAAACTCTAGAGAAAAAGCAAGATTGATTCATCCACAATCTTCACTTAGAGACTCTTCAAATTCCTCTACTCTCTCTTTCCATTGATAAATCCTTGAGAGGTACATTACCAAAACATTTTCTCACCATACCCATATCTGTGAGAAGGCTGTTTGGTGCTTTGGGAAGCAGTTAAGAAGGGACCAATTTCTTATTGGTAGATGCTATGGTCAAGTAGTGGAATCCGGTAAGCTAAAGAAAAAATAGGTTCGGCGAAACCTTGTTGGAGTAGGAGGAGCTTGGAGGGCTTAGGTACATTGGATAGATTAGGCTTGGAGGGTCTTATGCTGTTCATGTATCCCAACTACATTCTTTAGTGGATTATTTACCGCTTGGAGGGCGGCAAAGAGGTTTTATGCCGAGGGTTTCGGTTTCCTTTCCGATAACACATTGTGTGTTGTCCTCGTGTTTGCATCTCTCTTCCCTTAATCTTTGTCATTTAATTTCTGTTGTGGATGTGATTTTATTTGGTTTATATTGTTTATCAATTCTATGTTAAGCTTGTGTTTATATTCCGCACATTAATTGTTTGACAATAAGCTTGAATTGGTAATTTGTAAATTCAGGGTCTAAACGTTCATTGTATTTTATATACTAATTGAACTTTCAAAAACTATTGCCCTACCTTTCAGGTTTATGGGAAGAGGACCTCTCCCATCTTTTCTACAAGGTTGTTTATCATTTTTTCAATTACCTCACCCTATGTTTAGACTAGTGGTGACAATTCGCGTTCACAAGTTATGTTTGTGTTGTGTTGTATTGAAGTATGTGTATTTGAATACATGGCTCAACCTTAACTTGAAAATTTTAATAACCATTTCAAACTCCTTCAACCCTAACACAACTCATTAATTAAGTGATTTCGGATGACATGACCTCTTTCAACCTGTTTAATACATAATTTTTTTTTCAAAAAAAAAAAGGAAAAAAAAGAAAAAGAAAGTGAAAAGAATTTTTTTTTTTTTGTTTTTTTTTTCTTGCTTTTGGGTAAAAGAGTTCCAATGAATAATTTATCAATATAATCATTTAAAAAAAGTTTATTAATTAATTATATTTAGAATTTAAATGAACTTTAGAAAAATGACAATTATTTAACTAGTTGTGCCATTTTGGTTTAATTGTAGGTTAAACAAGTCAACACAGAATTGACCCATTTATTAATCATATTAAGCGTGTTGACCTGTTTTTACACTAACCCATTTACACTAAACACTCCCACAAAAAAATATTGTTGCGTTCACAAATAATGTCAAGTATGGCCACCCCTAGTTTAGATAAGAAGAGGGTGAAAAGCAGCTACATTAATTTGAAGTTGGCATTAGCCATAAGGCCCAAAACTATTGACTTAACTTTTCAGTTTATAGGAAAATGACCTCTCATTAATTAAGTGATTTCGGATGACATGACCTCTTTCAACCTGTTTAATACATAATTTTTTTTTCAAAAAAAAAAAAGAAAAAAAAGAAAAAGAAAGTGAAAAGAGTTTTTTTTTTTTTTTTTTCTTGCTTTTGGGTAAAAGAGTTCCAATGAATAATTTATCAATATAATCATTTTAAAAAAGTTTATTAATTAATTATATTTAGAATTTAAATGAATTTTAGAAAAATGACAATTATTTAACTAGTTGTGCCATTTTGGTTTAATTATAGGTTAAAAAAGTCAACACAGAATTGACCCATTTATTAATCATATTAAGCGTGTTGACCTGTTTTTACACTAACCCATTTACACTAAACACTCCCACAAAAAAATATTGTTGCGTTCACAAATAATGTCAAGTATGGCCACCCCTAGTTTAGATAAGAAGAGGGTGAAAAGCAGCTACATTAATGTGAAGTTGGCATTAGCCATAAGGCCCAAAACTATTGACTTAACTTTTCGGTTTATGGGAAAATGACCTCTCCCACGTTATGTATGAGGTTGCTTATCAATTTTTCAATAATCTTACCCTATGTTTAGATGAAAGGTCGGAGTGAAAGTTGGGTAGTGAAAGTATATACTAGGGGTGAGTAGGACTTGTTTGATGGCCCAAATAAAGGTCAGAAACCCACAGAGGCATAAACACATACATGAGTGAGAGAGTTTTAGGTATACCATTGTTTTGAATACCGTTCCAACCAAAATGGCTTAAAAAAAAAATCTGAAATGAAACTTTATCAATGGAAAACCGGAAATGAAAAAATTTAGGTATAGTACCTTAGGTACTGTTCCTTTGATTCTTCTCTTAAGACTTAGTCACGTAGTTACTTAACTAAAAAATACACTTTCATTCTATAAGAAAAATCCATATGCCTAAATCTTAAGAGGAGAACCTAAAGAACAGTACATAAGTACTGTACCTGAGTCTTGCCCAATCTTTTTGAAGAGAGTGATTCAAAGATCCTTGAAACTGAGTGCCTTTATTTGTTGTTTTGCAGTAATTTTAGGATTTGACATGCAAATATTGGTAAATGTCATATAATAAAATTGGTACTATTCTTAGCATCACTCTTTTTGTCTTTATTTTCTTTGATAAAAAATTAATTTTTGTTTATTAGCTAGTATTTAGGTCTTAATTAAAACTCCCACAGGTAAAAGATATATCTCTATCGATTTAAATTTCATGGCCTTAAAAATTGCCAAATTGGCCTTACGCTTGAGTCTGCACTGGTGGGAGAGGCATTCTATTGTAAAAACATTCAATTTATCTCACTCTTGTTCATTTGGTGCCCATGTTTTTCTTGAGATGCATTCCACGTGTATCAGTTATGATTGAAAAAGTTATTCAAATTGCACAGAACACTTATAATCTTTCGAACTTGCACAAATACATAAAACTACTGAATTATTTATTTTTCTGGAGGAATACTCTCCTAACTCACACACGATTAATGCTTAAAATGACAGAACATTATTTGCCAAATGTATAAATTAGACATGTCCCTCACATCACAATGATGGAGAAATGACTACATTTGCAAAGAAAATCAATACTTGCGCACACAAATATAATAAAACTGCAATTTTTTTGTCACAAGCACGTAAGTATAACAGAATCTGCCGGTACATCTTATTCATGATCCCGCGCTTTCGAAGCTGTAAAACATCAAAAGACAACCCTAAAATTAGTGTAACCGTTAAAAGTCATGTAAAACGGTAAAAGGTAGTTCTATGAAGTCTAATTAAAAATCATTTAAAATGTTTTTTTAATTAATTAAAAATCATTTAAAATGTTTTTTTAATTAATAAGTAACAAACAATCCAATAGCCTACAATTTCAAATCTTTGTTAAACATTAGATAATAATTGTTAGGTTCTAAGGAATTAGTAATTAATGTATTAGAACTCTATTTTGCAATGTTGGCAAACCATGATCAAAACGTTTTAGCCTTGTTTAGACTTGCTCAAAGTATATGCTTTTTATGTAAAGTTGGAATCGAGTTGCTGCAGGATTTATTGTGTAAATTTGCCTGGCTCGATCGATCAAGAATTAGACTCGATCGATCAAAACTCATGCAGATTGTTTTTTCTGTAGAATTTCCAACTTAGCCCAAGCCCGCTTGACGTGTAGGGTTTTATGTTTTGCCCTAAGTATAAAAGAGAAAACTCTAGCCACGTTTTAGGTTGCTCCTTATGCTGTGTGTGGGAATCTTTTGTGAGATCAAGAGGTGGTTGCCTTCACACATACTTAGAGTTTCCAAGATTCAAGATTATGTCAAGAACTTGGTGATCAATTCAATTGCTGATTCAAGAGCTTAAGAACACAGAAGCAGGAGTGCTTGTACTTGCTAGGAATCTAAGAAAGAAGTAGTCCGTGGACTCGGAGTTGTCACCTGGTCGTGGTAGTAAATTTCCTACTCGAGGTAGCAATAGGATGTTAGTGGTCTAAGTTGCTATTGTGTAAATTTCAATTCTTTCATAGTTGATTCAGTTTTACCTTGAGGATAGTTAGGTTAAATCTTTCTCAAGTTTTTTACCGGTTTGGTTTTCCTAGGCTATCATATTTTTGTGTTCTTGATTTTCCACCTTTTACAATAATATGATATTTGTGTTAACCTAGGTTAATCTGGTTGTGTTTTAAGAGGTCTAAAAACAAACAATAATATTCACATATTTGTGATTTCAAAATTAAATGATACAGGATGCAATAGCTTACAGCTTGTTGGAACTTCTGACAGTACTTAATCAAAATTAAATGATACCGGTTCCTGACTTATGATGTTATTATGTCCTCGTTGCCCTCACTCACATGTACCCTAACATAAAAAAGATCGAAGCACTTAATCTTAATTGCACGCTTGACCAGATAAAGTCAGACAAAGCTAAGATGATAAGATCGAAACTCATGAGTATTAAATTCATCTCTTAATGCTTTAACATTCTATTAATAAAAAAATTAATAATATTTGACGGATGTAACTAAGATAGAGAAATATCATGCAAAGTTATAGGAAAAAACAAGCACTGCATTAAGAGCTACTTGGTCATTCAATTCAAAAATAGGAACCAAATTCATGTCCTTGCTGCCGACAATAGATCTTTTGCAAGTAAATCCCCAATCAGCTTTCATTCTTGTCTCAAGAACATGCACCGCATGCCACTAATCATCTCTACATTTAAACGTATCAAGCACACCTAATATGCAAAAACTATTTCCATTTAATTTTTCAATTTTACTTCATTCTTGATTTATAGCCTTACAACCTATGATTAATGATACTTGAAGTTGGAAACTTTTGGTGTAGAAATATGATCGAAATGGATGGAACTAATTAAAAAAAAAAAAATTGTGCACAAATAGTGACAAAGACATTGCCAGAATCTCACCAATTTGCACACCCTAAAAAAAAAAATACAAAAGTGGCCGGAGACACAAGTCAAGGAGTTCCCAAGGCAACAAACTATTGGGGCCAGCGGAATTGCATTCATATGAACCAATTATATCAAAGCAAAGAGTTTGCATGATTAATGCACAATTTTAAAAACAAAATAAAGTAAAGAGTTTTTTTTTTTTTTGGTAAATGGGTCAAGCACTTTAGAGTTCCAACGAAGAATTTATTAATATAACCATTTAAATCTTTTTTGATAACTTAATTATATTTAGAATTAAAATTAATTTTAGAAAAAATGTATATTTATTTAAACTAATCAAGTCATTTTGGGTTAATTGTAGGTTAATCAAGTCAAGACAGAATTGACCCATTTATTAATCATATTAAGCATGTTAACCTATTTTTTTAAACTAACCCATCTTGCTAAACACTTCCCCAAAAAATCTTATCGTGTTCACAAATTGTGTCAAGTATTGCCACCCCTAGTTTAGATGAGAAGAGAGTCAAAAGGTGGCAACATTAATGAGAAGTTAACATTAACTAAAACTATTGACATAACTTTTAGGTTTATGGGAATAAGACATTGACCTCCCACGATATGTAGGAGGTTGCTCGTCAATTTTCAATAACCTTACCCTATGTTTAGATGAAAGGAGAGTGAAAGGTGGGTAGTATATACTCCATTCTAAGAATATCCTTAGCAAAACGTCATGAAAAAATATTTTTAGTTATCGTGATAATGATAATGACATTGTTAGGTATATACATGTGAGCGGAGTCTCACATAAAATAATAATAATAATAAGAGAGAGCAATTAATATAATGTTGTTGGACTTAAACTCATAGGCCTAAGCCTTTTAGATTAAATGATGTCTCTATATGTTATATTAACTGCTTAATTGGAGTATTCTCAAAGTGTTCTCTTACCAGCAAATGGAATTAGTCTATCAAAGCCCATGGTAGTGTGAGGCAATGTGGCGAGGTCTATTAGAATTCCAACGAAAAATTTATCAATATAGCCATGTAAATTTTTTTTTGATTACTTAAGTATATTTACAATTCAAATTAATTTTAGAAAAAATGAACTTTTATTTAATCTAATTGGGACATTTTGGGTTAATTGTCGATTAAAGTTCGAATATTTCGATTTGACATTAAAATTTGTAAGGTTGAATTTAATCAATCATCTTGTTGGCTTTATTCCATGCCAAATTTGCTTGTAATTTAGTAATTAGTAACCCTGCGTTTAAGTGGGAATCATGTAAGGGTAGTGTGTGAAAAAGTGTGAAGAAATGCTCAAAACTGTGCAATGAAGTAGGGATTTGCAGCTGGATCTCACGGGTGGCTCGCGACTTGCAAGCCGCCAGAAGATGCACACGAATGAAGCATGCAGAGAAGCTGAACCATCATGCCAGCTGTAGTACTACAAGACAAAAAGTCCAGTCTAGCCATTCAGTTGGCTCGCGACTTAGACTCGCTACTCAGTCAAGTCGCGAGGCCAAGTCGCCAATTCACTCTGTTAAGGAAAAACTGACTCTTTGCATTCCTTTCTCACTCTAGTATAAATACCCCTTATACCCACGAAATATTGAGAGCTTCTAGGGAGAATTTTGAGAGAGAAACCCTAGAGAAAAACAAGATTGACTCATCCACAATCTTTACATAGTGACTCTTCAAATTCCTCAACTCTCACCTTCTCCATTGTTACATCCTTGAGAGGTTCATTAGCCAAAAAAATTTTCACCATACCTAAATCTGTGAGAAGGCTTTTTGGTGCTTTGTGAAGTAGTTCGGAAGGAACCAATTCATATTGGTTGATGCTATGGGTTATAGCATAATCCAGTAAGCTAAAAAAGAAATAGGTTCGGCATAACCTTGTTGGAGTAGGAGTTTGGAGGGGTTAGGTACATTGGATAGATTAGGCTTGGAGGGTCTTCCACTATTCATGTATCCCAACTTGATTCTTTAGTGGATTATTGACTACTTAGAGGGCGGCGGAGAGGTTTTACATTGAGGGTTTCGGTTTCCTCTTCGATAACACATCGTTGTGTTGTTCTTGTGTTCGCATCTCTCTTCCCTTAATCTTTGCCATTTAATTTCTGCTGTGAATATGATTTTATTTGCTTTAGATTGTTTATCAATTCTGTATTAAGCTTATATTCATATTTCGTACATTAATTGTTTGATATTAAGCTTAAATTCATATTAGTTGATGCTACGGGTTATAGCGGAATCCAGTAAGCTAAAGAAGAAATAGGTTCAACGTAATCTCGTTGGAGTAGGAGCTTGGAGGGCTTAGGTATACTGGGAAGATTAGGCTTGGAGGGTCTTCTGCTGTTCATGTATCCCAACTTGATTCTTTAGTGGATTATTGACTACTTGGAGGGTGGCGGAGAGGTTTTACGCCAAGGGCTTCGGTTTCTTCTTTGATAACACATCACTGTGTTGTCCTTGTGTTTGCATCTCTCTTCCCTTAATCTTTGCCATTTAATTTCTGCTGTGAATATGATTTTATTTGCTTTAGATTGTTTATCAATTCTGTATTAAGCTTATGTTCATATTCCGTACATTAATTGTTTGATATTAAGCTTAAATTGGTAATTTGTTAATTGTGGGTCAAAACGTTCATAGTGTTTTTCACACATATTGAACATTCAATTGGTATCAGAGTGGGTGCACTTGCTATGGTTTAGTTACCCTAGTGTGATCCTTGACCCCTTTTTGGGATGGATCAGTCTCAATCTTTAAATGCACCACCATATTTTGATGGTAGCAATTATGCCTTTTGGAAGGTACGGATGAGAGCATTTTTATGTTCAATAGATGAATCTGTTTGGGATGCCATTGATATCGGCTGGACTAGGCCGGAGGAAGCTAAATCCACATGGGATAAGGCAGCCCTCGTGGCACTAAATGCTAATAGCAAAGCACATAACTCTATTTTTTGTGGTGTGTCTCCAAATACGTTCCAACGGATTTCTCACATTACCATTTCCAAGGAGGCTTGGCAGATATTGGAGACCACTTATGAGGGAACGAAGAAAGTAAAAGAAACGAAGCTACAGATGTTGACCACCCGATTTGAGGAGCTCAGAATGAGTGAGGATGAGTCCTTTGACTCTTTCTATAGTAAGCTGAATGAGGTGGTCATTGGCAAGTATAATTTGGGAGAGAAAATGGAGGATTCCAAGGTAGTAAGGAAGATCCTTCGGTCATTGCCGGAAAGCTTTCGTGCCAAGGTGACGGTGATTGAAGAAAGCAAGGATCTTGATGAGATCAAAGTTCAAGAACCGGTTGGCTCGCTTCAAACTTATTAATTTTCATTGCCCACTCAAAGAAAGAGCAAATCTCATGCTCTTAAGACAATAAATGAAAGGGTAGAAGCACACGACTCATCGGATGAGGATGTCGTCGAGAAAGATGTTGATTACCTTGCAAAGAATTTCTGAAAATTCCTGAAGTTCAAGAACAGTGGGAAATTTGATGATAAAGGGGAATTCACAAGTTCTGGAACGGGGAAGAAGGACTTGAAAAAGAGAGATGGGAAGGAGTCCCAATTTAATCAAGGAGTCACTTGTTTTGAATGTAATGGACATGGCCATTTCAAAAAGGAATGTTCTAATTACTTAAGATTAAAGGGTAAGGCTTATGCCACCACTCTCAGTGACTTAGATTCCTCCACCTTTGATTTGGAGGATAGCTGTGATGAAGAAGGGAATTTCTCAGCATTCATGACTATTGCTCATGTTGAGTCTTCAGAGGACTTGAATTTGCTTGTGCAAGAACTTCGGGAGCATAGTGATGAGGAATCCATGGGAATTGTAGAAGAATCGGAAGCTGAAGAAACTGAATGTACAACAGGCCTTCAGGAGAACTACAATTCTCTTCTTGAAAAATTAGGAGAATACACAAGGGTGGCCAAGGCGGCTATGAAGAAGATGAAGAAAGCAAAGGGGGACTATAGAAGTCTCCTAGTAAAATATAAGGAGGCCAAGTGTGAGATTGAGACACTGAATGGTGAGCTAATCGAAGCTTACACCAAGGTGAAATTCCTTAAACTTGAGGTGGTTCAAGCAAATGCCAAGGTAGAGTGAGTATCCACAAAGAATCTTGATGATGTCCTTTTTCATCAAAAACCTTTCTCTGACAAAACCGGATTAGGATACACAAGAGAAAGTAGTTCAGATGTGAATATCCCCAAAGAAGTGAAGTTTGTGAAGGTCAAAAAGCCAGTTGTAATTGCCCCTACTGTGGAGAAGGCAAAGGTTGAGAAAAAGAGGAATGTGGCTGACCAACGGGTGTTGAACAAACCCTGTAACCAATCTGTGGTCAGGTCTGAAGCCAAAGGGAAATCTCTTATAAGATCACAAAGAGGTCCAAGAAAGAACTATGTCTGTCACCATTGTGAACTTCAAGGGCACACTAGATCAAATTGTCATAAGCTAAGAGCATTGAAGAATGCAAGTGATCAAAGGTCAAGGGGACCAAGAAATGACAAGAAGACTTGGGCTGTTGAGTCATTAAGAGGTCGAAATGGTGATCCCGGTGTGGTGGACGTGATGAAGATGATCGGTGCATTCACCACTTGCTTAGAAAGCTTCACTAGAAGGTTTGAAAGTCCTAACTCTCGTACCTAATCCTATAAGGATATCACCCCAAACGCACGTGACGTATGGGTGAAGAGGAGTACTTATACATAAGCATTACAACATGTCCATGCATTAATACTTCTTATGTTTTTGTGATGACGCTTGGTTGTGTGCTTGGTGCTGGTTTGAGTTGAAAATTGTTTGTTTGTTTGTTTTACCTTTAAATGTTTTTACATTGATGCTTTTGATCAATCTTTTATTACTTATTGTGTCAAAACTCCAAAAACACACAAAAAGTAGAAAATCCAAAAAGTTTGATCGACATTATTGTGTTTTGTTACAAAAATATTTTGCCTTGTACCTTTGTACTAATGGCCTTGTGCATTTACAAGCGTAGCTTGTTCCTTATGCACTCATATCATTATGGGAGAAATCTTGACATTTGTGTGATTGTTTTAAATAGATCTTTAAACTCGCTATGAATGATTAGTCAATGGTTCTGTTGATCTTGAGACATGCATAGACTTGTGCCTATATATCTTCCCACTCTTTTATTTTCTTGTTTTTGCTTAAGAGCTCAACAAATGTAAATCTCCAAATGAAAAGAGATAGTGAGCTACAAAAGACTTCACATGATGTATATGGAGCCAAATGAAAAGCTTCACATGTTATGAAATCAAGTTTTGTGGGAGGTCATATATGCATATTTCTATAATTGAAATAGGTCACTTTATCTAGTACTAATTATGTATAGATTGGTTGAATTGATCATTGAAACTTCACATTAAACTAAGACCTATCTCATTGTTGATATATATATACATCACACATGTTTATGTTCAATGATTGCCATATTCATTTGTGTGATTGTATTTGATTAAATATGTTTTCACAGGCTCAATCTTTGTTGATCAAACACAAAAATATTTTTTAGTGTTTTAGTTTGTTTTTAGAAAGTACTTTGTTTTTGCAAAAATTGTCAAAATCTTCAAAAACAGTGTTGCCCTATTTCGGCGACTCAGTCGCAGGTTGGTCCAGTTGCATGCCCCAATCATGAGCCCACACAGAGATTTTTCGCGGCTCACTGGCAGGTTAGTGTCCCAGTCGCGAAAAATACTCAGAATATTTTTCAAAATTTAAGTTTTTAATGTTTCTCGTGGCTCAAATTGGCGACTTGTTTGTGGGTGGAGGTTCCAGTCATGAGGGTACTCAAACATTTTCGCAGCTTATTTCGTGACTCTCTCGTGGGTAGAACTTCCAGTTGCGAAAAACACTTAGAAATTTTTTTTTCTTAAGTGTTCTGGTGACTTGCTCGTGACTTAACCCAGTTGCGAAAAACGTATGTTTTCTGTATTTCCCACAAAAACCTCTATTTTCTTCAACATCTCAACTTCAATCTCAAGAAAAGGTATGAGTTTTCTTTCTATCAATATGTATTTCATATTCCTTGCCTTGTTTTTCTTGATTTGTGAGTTGTTTTTAAGTATTGTGATTCTTGGGGTTTTGGTAATGGGTTGGGTTATTTTTGCTGAGTTTGAATGTATAGGTTTTGTTGTTTATTCTTTTAAGATGCTATATTTTAGTGTTATCATGATTGTATTTCAGTATTGAGTAAGTTTACTGATCTGTAATGTTTTGAGCGTGCTATCTGCTCTATCCTATGCTGTGTTGTGCATTTCATGCTTCTTGTAATTTGTCTCAATGACAGTTACTTATGTTTCTAGGGTTTTCATAGACTACAATGTTCCCACACACCTTACACACCAGTGTTTCTCGTGCTTAGATGCTGCATTCTTGTTCCATTTACCACGTGTGTGCTATCTCTTTCTATATTTCAATCTGCAATTATTTCATTAACTAACTTGAATCTAATCAAGTTAATGTCTATATCTTGTGGTTTTTGCACTTGGTTCTCTGCTGTATGTCTGTTCTTTTGCAGATGTCTCGTCTTTCCTCTCGAGGAAAAGACATTGTAATTGATGTTCCATCATCCCCTGTTTCAAAACGGACTCGTCGTTCATCTCAAGACTCAAATAGTGAAAGATTCAGGACTCCTCTTGATTCACATACACACTCTAGCATCTTTCAGAAAGCTCCTACTGTGGTGGAACGAGTGGTCAAACTTGACTCCTTGGGAACTACCTTTATTTCAAGGATCTTTGAAGCAAAAGATTGGGTTGATCTATTCGGGAACATTGAGGACCCAATTGATGAATTGGTCAAAGAGTTCTACTCAAATGCTAGATATACCGGGGTTGAACTGAAGTGTTGGGTGTGCGGAAAAGAGTTCACCATTAATCCAGACTACATTACAAAGGTTCTTCACATCACTAGATTGACAAATGTAGACCTCAATCCGTATGATGATAGACAACCTCAGATAGAAGACATTCTTCAAGTTCTTGGGCCTAATCATGAAGTCTCGAGCAAAGGCACATCTATAGGCACTGCTAAGTTTGCACCTGAACTGAATACTCTTAAGTTGATCATGTTCTTCAACCTGTATCCACTCTCAAACACTGCATTCATCAACCTTGGAAGAGCTCAGTTCCTATGTGATCTCATCACTAGAACTCCAATTGACATATGTGCCCACATCTTTCAAATCATTTGGGAAATAGCGACTCAATTAGCAGCACGAACATGTATTCCCGTTTGCAGTCTTGTTATGAAGATCATGATTCTTGAGGGAGTAAGTCCACCAAAAAATGGGAAGAAAATGGATCGTCTTCGTCCACTGTCCATGTTTTCTTTTCAAGCAAGCAAAAATCACTCTTCCATAGCACCTAAGAGTGAACCTTTCCTTCATGCCACTTCATCTAGTCAAGGATCAGCTACACCTGTACATATCGAGACTACCTCTCTCATTCCTTATGAGATGCAAACAACTAGCAATTCATCTACACCTCCTAGCACCCAAGCTGATAGGTTAAGCACTTTGATTGAGAGTGTGTCTCAGCGAATTACCGGATTAGAATAGCTTCTCTACTCCACCAACAATAAAGTTCAGATGCGTTTCACAACCATTAAGACACAATTAGATGCTATTGAACAAAAACTAGAGGACAGCCTTTAGCTATTCGTGCCAAAAAGGGGGAGAGATAGCTTACAGTAAAGGGGAGAGCAACACAAAAGGAAGCTGATAGTGTGCATATGTGCATAGTGACAGGGGGAGCCAGAGGAAGCCTAACAGATTTTTGTTTTGATAGTCTTGTTTTTAGCTATGTGTTTATAGTATTTTATATACTCTAGAATATGGTTACAATGTTCTTGTGAATATGTTCTTAATTCTTTGGTTAAAGCTTTTGGTACCTTGGTTTAATGTTTATGAGTTTATATTCAATTTTTATGTACTTTGGGTTTGTACCTTTGCTTTATAGCATAGTACTTTTTGTTTTGTCATGCATTACTTTAAGTACTCTCACTCTTGTGTCCTAGTAGGATCTTGTCCCTAGATGCATACATGTTTTGTTTATTGGTTGAGTGTTGGACATGCAAATGATACTTTGCATTTAAGCTTATTAGCTTTGTTAGGACATATGTGTTTCACATGATTAAGAACATATGTCATGATTTTATGTAATTGGCTTATCCTTTGACAAAACGCACTTTACTTATATTTGGATAGATTTAGTATGTGTTTAAATACTTCAAGAAACCACGTTTCAAGATCAAGTGTTGAAACCTTCAAGTCTGTCCAAGAAAACATGCTGGTAGTGTAAATTCATTAAAGCTCGACAGCTGGCTTGACAACTGCATCTATCGAGCTTAAGAAAGCTGTTCAAAGTCTGGTGTGCTCGACACCTTCTCGACAACTGCTCAACACCTCTTATCTGTCGAGGTTTAAGAATGATAAGTGTAATTTTTACATGATTTTTATTGTCCTCTTATTTATTAAAATTGTTAGTTTTCCTTTATTTCTTTTGATTCGATTTGATTTTTATTTATATTTATATATTCATTTGTGCTTTGAAGGAATCAAAAGATTTCAGATTAATTTACAAGGGCTTTACATGCAAAGTGGGGCTAGGCCAATTGAATCAAGTCAACTTACATCCAACCAGGCATGAATTCAATAGAAGACCAACCCAATTAAATTTAAGTCCAACTGGAGCAAGGAATCAAAGGAAATTTGCACCAAATCCAAGTTCAATTCGGATTAGGATTCCAGCTTGCACATCAGTTAGTATTTTTGGCATAACCTTCGGCTCCGATATCCAATCGAGATGATTCAAGTTGGGCTGGAAATTTAACTTAAAGGGCTACCTTTTTAGTTTACCAAAAGTCCTAATTATAAAGTTAAATGGGACAAAATCGTTGGTTAACTGAAGCCTAAAAATCTGGGATTTTCTCCAAAAGGGAATAGGATTCCTTGACCTATTTAAAGGCTCTTTAGGGAAAAAAGAGAGAAGTGAAACTTGAGAGGAAAAGGGGGTGCCGCATATAAGAACTTGTTTTGGGAGTCTTTCTGAAGAGGAGGATCTGTGGACAAAGGCGAGAGCTTCATGTCGATCAACCAATTCAGATGAAAGACATAAGTTTTATTTGTTTTCTTTTCAATTTGGTTATGAACTAAATTTTATTTTCTAGAGCATTGATGTAGTCTAGCAATGAACACACAATTTATATTCTGAGTTATTTTATTTTTAATATTTCCTTGTTTGAGTGTTTAATTCTTATTCTTAATGCTTAATAATTTTTTTTACGAATTATTATTTGATCAATTGAATGACAATGAGACCGAGAGGTGATTTGTTATTTTAGTTCTAGAATTAAACACCATTAGTTGAGTGAAAGTAGAGATGCTTTACCACGATTAGTGTGATTTTTCAAGAAAATTCAAAGTACATAATAAGTCTCCAATTAATTAAATTCTCATAGAGATATGGAATTGTTAGTTGAAGACATTTTTGATATTATTCGAGAGAAGATATTGAATACTTAAGGAATTTTTAATCATCAACGGGAGATCATTAGAATTTAATAATTAGGAATAATAAATTGTGTGAGATTTGTTAGGTGAAATCAACCACTCTAGATCCATTCTTATCATATTTTTTTTCTTTACACTTTTAGACTTTTACGCTTTGCTATATTTATCTTTATTAAATAGTTTAATTTAATTTAAATAGTTGAACGTCCCTTTTATTTTCAATTTCCCAAATAGTAATTAATTTAGTAAATTTCGGTATTCAATAACATAGTTAATCTCTGTGGGTTCGACATTCGTTTTCTAAAAACACTTTATTACTTGTTACGATTCTGTGCACTTGCAGATTATTTTTCGCAAACAAGTTTTTGGCGCCGTTGCCAGGGACTAACTATTTGTTATTGATATTGATACTAGCTAGATATTTACTACTTTGGTTTTTATTTTATTTATTCAAAAAAATAAATAAATTAGGTGCATCTGAGTTTGTTTTCTTTCTTTTTAGGAATTAGATGTGCATGCTCCGATTTAAATTAGAGCAGACGCTCTTTGATCTTGAAATTGAAAGAACCTTACATCAGCTCAAGAAAGAAAAGAAGGAGGCCAACACATCTCTATCTAACATGGCCGATCAAGAGCAAAAGGCGTTAAGAGATTATGCCATGCCCTCAGTCATTGGAGCTATATCAAGCATAAGGAGGCCAGCCATACAAGCCAATAATTTTGAGATCAAGCCGACCATCATTAAGATGATACAGCAGACTGTCCAGTTTGGGGGGCTGTCACAAGAGGATCCTATTGTCCATATTGCAAATTTCTTCGAAATTTGTGATACTTTTAAACATAATGGAGTGACAGATGATGCGATTCGACTAAGGCTTTTTCCCTTCTCACTTAGGGATAAAGCAAAAGTTTGGTTGAATTCTTTGCCACCTGGCATCATTACTACATGGGAGGAGTTGGCACAAAAATTCTTAGCAAAATATTTCCCTCTCGCAAAGACAGCAAAGCTAAGGAATGATATCACCATGTTCATCCAATTTGAGGGTGAATCATTATATGAAGCATGGGAGAGGTACAAAGATTTATTGCAAAGGTGTCCTTATCATGACCTTCCAGCATGGCTTCAAGTGCAAACATTCTACAACGGTCTAGGAGCTACAAACAGGTCAATGGTTGATGCAGCAGCTGGTGGAGCTTTAATGAGTAAAACTCATGAGGCAGCCTAAGAACTTCTAGAAGAATTGGCATCCAACAACTATCAATGGCCTACAGAAAGAGCAATGCTAAGAAAGAAAGCTGGAGTTTTAGAACTTGATTCTATTACCTCATTGGTGGCACAAATGGCAACTTTATCTCAACAACTAGGTAAAATGAATGTTAATGCTATTCAAACTAATGTTGTTTGTGATCATTGTGCAGAAAATCATTCAAGTGTCGACTACCAAATGGGAAATCCTTTTGCCCAATCGAGTTATGGACAAGCAAATTACGTGTCAAATTTTCAACGTCAAAATAATCCATACTCGAACACGTACAATCCTGGATGGAAGAATCACTCCAACTTCTCATGGAGCAATAACTAAGGGCAGGCTAAACCACCTCAGCAATTTCCACAGCAAGAGAAGAAGCTGACACTTGAGGACATGCTTATGTAGTACATACAGAAGATAGATGTGGCGATCCAAAACAACTCAGCTTCAATTCGTAATCTTGAGGTGCAGATCGGTCAACTCTCAAGATGCTCACAGAGAGGACTGCAGGAACTTTGCCGAGCAACACTATCACCAATCCGAAAGAACATGTAAAGGCAATATCATTGAGAAGTGGACGAACATATAAGGAGCCAAAAGTAACAAATGCCAAACAAGATGAAGCTGTGGATAATGAGGAGTCAAAGATGAAGGAAGTCGAGTCAGAGATGAAAGAAATGGAGCAAGCTAAGAAGACTAAGGAGAATGGAAGAGCTTCAAAATCCAAAAGATCTAGGGAAGATACTTTTGAGACTTATTCTCCTTCAATTTATGATCCAACAATTCCTTTTTCGTAAAGATTAAAAAAAAATGTGGATGATCAGTTTTCTAAATTTCTAAGTATATTTAAGCAATTGCATATTAATATTCCTCTCATTGAAGCTTTGGAACAAATGCCTAAATATGCTAAATTTTTGAAGGATATTATATCAAAGAAGCGAAAATTGGAGGAGTATGAAATAGTAATGCTGATAGAGGAGAGTAGTGCAATCCTACAAAAGAAGCTACCGCCTAAGCTGAAAGATCCAGGGAGTTTCACTATCCCTTGCACTATAGGAAAATCTTATTTTGATAGAGCTTTATGTCAAGTATTAATCTAATGCCTGTCTCTGTTTTCAAGAAATTGGGTCCTGGAGAAGTAAAGCCGACTACTATCTCTTTACAATTGGCGGATAGATCTATTAAATATCCAAGAGGAGTCATTGAGGACGTATTAGTAAAAGTTGACAAGTTCATCTTCCCGGCTGACTTCATTGTCCTTGATATGGATGAGGACGAGGAGATTCCTTTGATATTGGGTCGACCTTTCCTTGCGACAGGGAGAATCTTAATTGATGTCCAGCAAGGAAAACTTGTTTTGAGGGTTGGAGAGGATGAGGTCACTTTTGATGTATTTAAGCCTATGAAATTTCCTTCCGAGAAACATTCTTGTTTTCAAATAAGTGACCGAGACGTGATCATGGCCGATGAGACTTGTGCAATTGATGTTCTAAAGTTACCACTTGAGGTATGTCTTACTCACTCTACACCTGTTAAATTCAAAGATGAAGAGGTTAAAGAGTGTGAAAAATATTTGGAGGCTACACCACTCTTTCCTCCTTCAATGCAACCAAAAGTGGAAGACTTAAAATCATGTTAGCCAACATCTCCACCAGAGGAACCACCTAAACTTGAGCTCAAACTGCTTCCATCAAATTTAAGGTATGCTTTCTTGGGCCAAGACTCTACTTTTCCAGTTATTATTAACAGTTCTTTGAGTGATGTAGAGGAGGAAAAGTTGCTGAGAATCTTGCGGGAACATAAAAAGGCTTTGGGCTGGACCATCTCTAACATCAAAGGAATTAGTCCTTCAATTTGCACACAAAAGATTTTAATGGAGGATAACGTCTAGCTACAGATGTTAAATAAAGCGCTTTTGGGAGGCAACCCAATTTTTTTTTTCTACTTTTATTTTTTATTTTTTTTCTTTTACCTTTTTTTTTTTGTTTTTTTTTTTTTTTTTTTTTTCATTTTGTAGGAATAAAGAGACCCAAGAAATCCTCAATGGGTACACGGCTGCACCTTAAGGAAAAATATTCAATAAAAAAAAAATCAGGGGAGCATCTCTTCTCCTTTCTCATTCTTTTATTTAGTTTTTCTTCCTTTTTCCCATTGAGGACAATGTGAAATTTAAGTTTGGGGGAAGGAATTAATTTTATTTGTTCTAAAAAAAAAATTTTTTTTTTTTTTTTGCCTATGATAAGATTATGGTTGAAATTTCTTATAATTTTTAGGAATCATTCTTATTGCTTAAGTCCAGTTGTTAATTCTTTACCTGATCTTGTTTAATTTGATATGATCATCAATCATTGTGCATACCTAGAGAAATTTTATGTGAATTTTGTAAATTTGGATGGTCTCTACTTATTCTAGAACTTGTTGAATTACTCTCATGGAGAAATCTTATACAGAATATTACTTGGGAAGTGATTTAGGCATTCTTTGAATTGATTGACCCTTTCAAGCCTACCTCTTTATTATCTTTATCCTTAGTTACCCAATTGATCTATTCTTACACTGGGTTGAAGAAAAGAGAAGATATATGAGGAAAAAAAAAAAAAGAGAGAGAGAGAGAGAAGAAGAAGTTGTACAAAGTTCCATTTACTCCAATGTTTTGAGTTGGGGTATCATTACCAATGTTTACTCTTACGTCAAACCGTAACTTGAAATATGAGTATGCAAAAGCACTTCAAGTTTGTGACCTGTTGAGTAAATGGGTGCATCCATCACAAATACCTGCATTCACATCAAAAGATAAGTGACGACTTGAAGTAAGTGAAAAAAAAAAAAAAAAAAAAAAAGGAGGAAAAAAATTGATGAAGAGAGGTATTTTGAGATATTCAAAAGGCTGAGAAAAATTTATATTTTGGAAGTGAGAGTGCTATATTTGCTTAAACCTTATCTTTTCTTTATAGCCCTCACCATAGCCATACATCACAAGCCTAATAAAGACCTATTGATCCTGGGAAAATATTTTGTTTTATATTAGTGGAGAGTGATTTAAAAAGCAAGCTTTTGGAGTTTTTGGAGGTCCGTTCTTATTTACTTGTTTGCATAAAACTATCTGAGAAGCTAATGATGAAGTGAGAATGATAATGCGATGGAGTTGAGTTTTGAATTGACTTTTGGACTTGATTGATTTGGAATGATTCCTTTGAATTATAAGCTTTATGTAGATCTTTGAGGCAAGAATTTTCTTTCTTTCTTTGCTCGAGGACTAGCAAAGTTTAAGTTTGGGGGAATTTGATAAGTGTAATTTTTACATGATTTTTATTATCCTCTTATTTATTAAAATTATTAGTTTTCCTTTATTTCTTTTGATTGGATTTGATTTTTATTTATATTTATCTATTCATTTGTGCTTTGAAGGAATGAGAAGATTTCAGATTAATTTACAAGGGCTTTATATGCAAAGTGGGATTAGGCCAATTGAATCAAGTCAACTTACATCCAGCCAGGCATGAATTCAAGAGAAGACTAACCCAATTAAATTTAAGTCCAACTGGAGCAAGGAATCAAAGGAAATTTGCACCAAATCCAAGCCCAATTCGGATTAGGATTCTAGCCTGCACATCAGTTAGTATTTTTGGCATAACCTTTAGCTCCGATATCCAATCGAGATGATTCAAGTTGGGCTGGAAAGTTAACTTAAAGGGCTACAACTTTGTAGTTTACCAAAAGTCCGAATTATGATGTTAAATGGGCAAAAATCGTCAGTTAACTGAAGCCTAAAAATCTGGGATTTTCTCCAAACGGGGAATAGGATTCCTTGACCTATTTAAAGACTCTTTAGGGAAAAAAGAGAGAGGTGAAACCTGACAGGAAAAGGGGGTGCCGCATAGAAGAACTTGTTTTGGGAGTCTTTCTGAAGAGGAGGATCTGAGGACAAAGGCGAGAGCTTCATGTTGATCAACCAATTCAGATGAAAAACATAAGTTTTATTTGTTTTCTTTTCAATTTGATTATGAACTCAATTTTATTTTCTAGAGCATTGATGTAGTCTAGCAATGAACACACAATTTATATTCTGAGTTATTTTATTTTTAATATTTCCTTGTTTGAGTGTTTAATTCTTATTCTTCATGCTTAATAATTTTTTTTACAAATTATTATTTGATCAATTGAATGACAATGAGACTGAGAGGTGATTTGTTATTTTAGTTCTAGAATTAAACACCATTAGTTGAGTGAAAGTAGAGATGCTTTACCGTGATTAGTGTGATTTTTCAAGAAAATTCAAAGTACATAATGAGTCTCCAATTAATTAAACTATTGTTTAACCCGCACAATGTGCGGGATCGTTTTACATATTAATGAAATTTGCATCCAACATAAACTTAGTTATCATACTTCTACTACATTTATTCAAACTTAAATAACATAGTATATTTAAGCATATAGTGTCCAAACCAATAGTACATTGGAATCTCAAATTCTGAAACCAAACCAATATATAACCCTTAAAAGGGAAATTGAATCCAACTTTTTAATTGCAAAAGAAAAAAGAAAAAGCTGCAGTGCATAATCAAGCCACAATATATAAACAAAGCAGAATTCCACCTGCAACAAATAAAATGCGTAATCAATAGTATATGGGAATCTCAAATTCTAAAACCAAACCAATTCATAAGTCATAACCCATAAAAACAACATCGAATCTTAATCTTGACCACAAATTTCAATTGCAAAACAAAAAATGAAAAAGAAAAAGCTCACAATCCCGAAAAAGCGGCAATGATTACAAAGAAAATTTGTTAGCAACAACCCTTGTAGTGATTAAAAAAAAACAAATATATTAGGTTATACACACACCCAAGTTATGAAATTCATGAAACTTTTCACCCATTATTATGTAATCATCTATTCATTAAATAAATAAAAGTAAATCATCTATAAGTACTCAAATCCAAAACACTAAGATATACACAACAAAAACAATCATATAGTAGATTATTCTTTTGAAGGTAGTCATATATATTTTTTGTTTTATTTCAATAATCTATAGGAAGTGAATCTTATGATTCACCGTATTCAGTATTGTGGAGTTGACTAATCTCTATCTTATTTACACTAAATGTACCACTTTTTGAAACCACTCAATCTAAAATTTCATGCCCAATGTTGCTCAATTTGCTTTGCTAGTTGGTTTTATTTCCTCCCTTTGTGTTTGTAAATACAGGACTTCGAGTCCATTTTCTATTTGTAACCTCTCTCAAGCCATAGATATTAAAACCAAGTAGCCTAAAGCTAGAACTGTTTTTGTCAGTCCTACTCAATCTGTGGAAGCTTTCCCTTCAAAAAGTAGCTAAGGTGGGGATTTTGCATCTAGAAACTTGTAAGATGGAAAAACACATGGAACCTGTCCTCATCTTAACTCTAAAACTATAGAAGAGCAAGGTTCCTATACAGTTGTAGATTCCACATAACACAATCGATCAACTTTGACCTGAGGAAGAAAAAAAAATTGATAAGAGAAAGATTGGAGGGAAAAAAAAAAGTTATCACAATGAACCAACTACAAATTATCTACCGCCTCAAGCATCAATGCTGCATAATGAAATATTGCAGATACTTAATTTTTTTTAGTTTTCTCCCCAAAAAAATTCCTAATCTTCATTAAAGTAGAAAAGCCCAACAATGTGACATACATCATCCAAAATACGAAGCCTATCAAACTCTAAGATACATACTATAAGCCAATTAACAATATGTCTGTTACCAAACCAAACCACCTTTCAAACCCAAGAAAAACCAAAATAAAAGGCTTCCAATCAAACAGACCAAGGGTACATACAAAAAATGTACATAACTCTATAGTGGAGGAGAAGTCACTAAGAAAGTCCTCACAAATTTTGTACACAATTATAAATTAATCCCACTTCTATCTTAACAAAAAATACTCCAATGCTAAATAACAAAATGATACCAAATAGAATAAAAATATACCTTAATATAAAAACATAACTTAATGCTTATTCCAATAGCAAAGGCCTTAAAAAATGGACTCGGTACCGGGGGGAGGGAAATACTATCAATGAAATTTTAAACTCTATCCCTAGTAACATGCCAACCCTTTTATCAGCAACATTTTCAAACCAATCTTTGACAACGCATGATTGCCAAAGTTAGCACATTATCTTACCATTTGAATTTTTTTTTTAATAATTCTACTATTTAAGCCAGATAAGCAACCTTTACTTAATATTCAGTACATTTATTTGTCTTCACTCTCTAACAAAGTCATTTTATTCATCTAAAGGTTGAGACTATATAACATTATTGGTCATTTTACGTATTAGACGACAGTCAAAACTTATATAGTTGTTTAACTTTTAAATATTGTCAAAGACAAATTTACACTTAGCTCAATATACTTCACCTACTTTTTTCTAAAAAATGTCATCCAATAATGTAACATGACATTATTTATAAATTGCAAACCTAAAGCCAAGCAATATATTGATTATCAAATCCTTTCTATAAAATAGACATATATGTGACATAACAATTTCTAACAGATTATATACCACCCCAAACCCAATAAAATGACACATTTATTCATGACCAATCTGCTGTTAGATCCTATCAAAAAAAAAAAAAAAAATCAGCTATTTCCATCAATTCTGTTTTCTCTAATTTACATTGGTAAAATAGAGAATTTGAATACTTGAATCAATAGACAACTTCCACAGTAAAATAAAATCATTTAAATATAAATCCTAAGCTATTTAATATAATATATAAAGCCATAGTTAGTTCGTTTAGCAAGTACAACTTTCTACCATGAGTAATAAAAAGTTTAGCATAGTGCATTCTCATCATTCCTTCTAATAACTAATATATATGCTTTTTCAAGAATGAAGGAAAGCCAATGAAAGAAAAGATTCCCCACATTTTCTTTCATTCGAAGAACTTACAGGTGGTTCTTAAGGAGGTAAATTCTTCTAATTCTCAGCGTAAAAGATTTGCTTCAGATGTTTCTAGTGCCTGCCTTTGGATTTGCTTGAAACAAAGGTGGGTTGGCAACACTATCTCTACTTTCACCACTTCTATCTCCTTCTTCTTCGTGGAAACTGGATATCACTGAAAACAGTGGCTTTTGTGAGAAATATACAATTTTAAGAAAACTGCAACACAATCCAAATTAATTAAGAAAACCGCAACACATTCCAAATTAATTAAGAGAATACAACACTTTATACAAAAGCCTAGACACAGAGTCCATTACAGAAACAAAAAACCAATAATTAAAGATGTATAACATAACCCAAAAAAAATAAATAAAAATAAAAATTGTAAAAAAAGCTTATTTGATCCAAAAGATATCTTTAAGATTTCTATTTTGAACACTTTAGGGTGAATCCTTTTTAGTAATTTCTATAATCTATAAAAATATAAGACGGTGTTTTAAATAATTTTTAATGCATTTAAGGCCGATTGAAACCATAATCAAACACATTCAAAGCAATTCATCAAATGACAAAACACCCAACTCTTACTTTTTAATTAGCACACTTTGTTGCTTATAATAGTATAAAGATAAATTTTGATCAAGAGCCAAGCTAGTTAACATAATTAAATCTTCAAATTGCTTCAAAAACAAATCATGAACTTATGAAAATTATTCTATTAAAAAATGCAAATTAGAAAATTTCAAAATTGTGGTGCTTCCTGGCTTCTCTTCAAACTTGTTTGTAGTCAACTCTTACTTTTTAATTAGCACACATTGTCACTTATAATAGTATAAAGATAAATTTTAATCGAGAGCCAAGCTAGTTAGCGCAATTAAATTTTCAAATTGCTTCAAAAACAAATCATGAACTTATGAAAATTGTTCTATTAAAAAAATGCAAATTAGAAAATTTTAAAACTGTGGTGCTTCCTGGCTTCTCTTGAAACTTGTTTAATTTTGCCAAAAATCTTCAATTGGGCTTCAGCATTTTTAGTTAAAAATCCACTTCGGTCTTCAAAAATTTCATCTAAAGCAATGTGCTCCTATCAAACCAAAGTATTTCAAAGATTTTTAAAATTAAAAATAGAACTTTACAGGTAACTATTTCGGCAATCTGACTGTGTGTGAAGACTCTGATTTTTCTTTCTCTACTTTAAAATCTCAAATCTCTAAGTCATTATTCTAAAAGCCCCAAATTTTTCCTGTTTGATACTGAAACAGTTTTTGACAGCAACTGCGGTTCTACCTTTCAACAGAAACAGCCATAGAATGGTTGCAGACAAAAAAAAAAAAGGTAAGAAGAAAGAAAAGAAAAACCAAATAGAATTCAGAGAATAAGAGGAAAGAAAGAATAGAACAATAGCATTAACAAAAAAAAAAAAAAAAGGAATATACAAATCTGAAAATTAAGAATTAGAATTGTTTTTTTTTTCCTTAAAACTTTGAGTCTCTCTCATTCCGATGTGCCCCTTATGAACTGTTTCTCTTTGCGATTGTGGTTCCAGTGGTCTAAGTCTGCCAAGGGAACGGATGGTAGAGGAAAAACTGATCTCTCATATCTCTGTATCTCAAGCCTTTCGAGTCTCGATTGCATTTTAAGTTTTTAACTCAAATAACTAAATCTAAAGCAATCCAACCATAAAATTCAAACCTAAATCATATTCAATCCCCAAATTTGAAAAAGAAAAGGAAAAAAAAAACTATACTGATTATGGGTATATGGCAAAAAAACCTAAAATAAATATCAATGCAACATTCAATCCTATACTTATTTAATCCCAACGATTTGGTTAAGATTAGAAACAGAAGTACGATTTCTGTAATCTAAAAACAAAAATCCTGTTTCTTTACAGTGAAAACCCAAAAAAAAGGAAAAAAAAAAAAATCAAAACCTAATGTAATCCATATACCTAAATAAATCCAATCCAACCAATCTCATACCCAGATCTAAGAAAGAAAGAAAGTAAAAAACTTTACCGATGGTAGTTCCGACGATCTGATGGTAACGTGTTAATGGCACTTAGTTTTCTCTTCCTCAATCTCTACTCCTGTGCACCTTATGGACTGTCTCTCCCTCCGTATCTCTCAATCTGATGGTAATGGTGTTGATGGCTTTCTGTAGGTGTGCGTTTGAGTGAATGAAGCCACCGCCTGATATTTTAAACCGTGTCTCTTTGTTTCTCATATTCATTCTATTTCTCAGGCTCCCTCTGTCTTTCAATTTAACCGTGTTTTGTTTTAGACCGTGTGGAAAACACAGTAAACGTACGGATTAAATTGAGACCCTCAAACAGTGTAATGATCGGGTTTGGCCTTTGAAAGTGTATACGTGTCAGTTTTTGAAAGGGCCATTTTTCCTAACGTGTCAACACCTGGTTAAAAGCTTTTGCTTTTATATATTGTATTAGATTCGCATAGAGATATGGAATTGTTAGTTGAAGACATTTTTGATATTATTCGAGAGAAGATATTGAATACTTAAGGAATTTTTAATCATCAACGGGAGATCATTAGAATTTAATAATTAGGAACAATAAGGGTGGGTTTGGATTGCGCGTTGCGCGTTTAGCGTTTGCGTTTTTCCTTTTTTTTTTTTTTTTTTTTCTTTTTTGCACGCGTTTGTGAGTCTGCAACTACTATTCATGTATTGTTCAATAAACAGTAGCCGCAAACTTTGACTTTTCTATTTTTTTTAGCCAATCAATGCACATCGTACACTGTTCATGGACCCACAAATTTCACTTTTCAGCAACTTTTTTATTAAAAATGGGTCCCACGGTACTATTTACACATTTAAAAATTATTTTGCTACAGTATTTTTCAGTTTTCAGTTTCAGTTTTCAGTTTTCAGCTGTATCCAAACGGACCCTAAATTGTGTGGGATTTGTTAGGTGAAATCAACCGCTCTAGATCCACTCTTATCATATTTTTTTCTTTACACTTTTAGACTTTTATGCTTTGCTATATTTATCTTTATTAAATAGTTTAATTTAATTTAGATAGTTGAACGTCCCTTTTATTTTCGATTTTCCAAATAGTAATCAATTTAGTAAATTTCGGTATTCAATAATATAGTTAATCTCTGTAGGTTCGACATTCGTTTTCTAAAAGCACTTTACTACTTGTTACGATTCTGTGCGCTTTTCAAAATTCAAATCTGATTTTCTTGGGATCCGTGAATATGTCTTTGGGCCTTCTTTTCTTCTAACCCTAGACATATAAAATGATTGTTTTAAGGGCTGTCAAACAGTACACAAGTTGCAAAAACTTTGAGCAAACTCTGTTCAAGCAAATTATGACCGAAGACGAAGTTCTTGTCCTAGTTCATCTCTTTCTCTTGAAGAAGTTGCTATGTATTTGCACCGTAGGGTTTTGTGACCAAGCATCTTCTTGATCTTTATTGTGTAGATGAACTGAAGAACTTTTCAGCCGACAATCTTCTTAGTTGGTGATTGAAGTTGCGTACTGGGATCTGCACAATTGGTTAGTCACGTACTTGGGAGTCGTGCATCAAAAAGGGGAACTGTCACTACAGAACAAGTCCAATTGGGTGTTGGGGTAAGGGTTCAACTGTAGGTTGGTAAGGTACTTGGAATTTCTTTACTTGTAACCGCTTGTTGTGATAGTAGTGGAGTTTCAGGAGTGGTGACCTAAAAATCACCCGATGGGATTTTTGCCATTAGATTTTTCCCCATTCATAAACAAATCACCGTGTTATTTATTCTCCCCTGCATAATTAGTTTATTAGTGATTTTTTTGAGCTACCACGCATTTGCATGATAAATTGATTAATTAATAACTTGGCTAATTAATTAATTAATTTCTATCACAATGAGTCATTCAATTTGTGGCCTATCAAGCTTGCATGTCCGGATGTTCATTCCATATATGAATGAGCATTGTGGTCACTATTCTATAGTGATTGCTTATATGGTTCAGTCATGGTTTATTGCTTTATTCCATTTTGCTTGATCGCATTGTGCCTGCTTCATATGCATTGCAAGTTTTTCTGCATACAATGATCACATTTTGTTGTTGTGTTTTAGGAGATACTTGTTCTTATGATTCAAGAGCTTCACAGATTCCAGAGTTAGGTGTGAGTGAGTTTTGTTCAACTGTTCCCAACTCACATGTTAAGTCTAGAGTTTGTTTTAGGGTTTCGTCACGGAATAGCCAAAAGGAAAGATTGTAAGGTTGAATTTAATCAACCATCTTGTTGTCATTACTCCATGCCAAATTTGCTGCAATTTAGCAATTAATAACCCTGTGTTTAGGTCGGAATCATGTAAGGGTAGTGTGTGAGAGAGTGTGAAGAAATGCTCAAAACTGTGCAGTGAAGCAGGGACTCATAGCTGGATCTGGCGGGTGGCTCGCGGATTGCAAGTCGCCAAAAGATGCACATGAGTGAAGAACGCAAAGAAGCTGAACCGTCATGCTAGTTGTAGCACTACAGGAAAAAAAGTCCAGTCTGGCCACTCAGTTGGCTCGCGAATCAGTCAAGTCGCGAGGCCAAGTCGCCAGTTTACTCTATTATGGAAAAACTGACTCAGAGCATAAATACTCCTTATACCCACGAAATATTGAAAGCTTCCAGAGAGAATTTTGAAAGAGAAATCCTAGAGAAGGAACACAATTGTCTCATCCACAATCTTTACATAGTGACTCTTCAAATTCCTTAACTCTCACCCTCTCCATTGTTACATCCTTGAGAGGTTCATTAGCCAAAACTTTTCTCACCTTCCCATATCTGTGAGAAGCCATTTTGGTGCTTTGGGAAGCAGTTCAGAAGGAACCAATTCATATTGGTTGATGCTATGGGTTATAGCGGAATTCGGTAAGCTAAAGAAGAAATAGGTTCGGTATAACCTCATCGGAGTAAGAGCTTGGAGGGCTTAGGTACACTAGGTAGATTAAGCTTGGAGGGTTTTCTATTGTTCTTGTATACCAACTTGATTCTTTAGTGGATTATTGACCACTTGGAAGGCGGTGGAGAGGTTTTACGCCAAGGGCATCAGTTTCCTCATTGATAACACATCGCTGTGTTGTCCTTGTTTTTGCATCTCTCTTCCCTTAATCTTTTCTCATTTAATTTCTATTGTAAATGTGATTCTATTTGGTTTAGATTGTTTATCAATTCTGTATTAAACTTATGTTCATATTCCACACATTAATTGTTTGATATTAAGCTTGAATTGGTAATTTGTTAATTTGGGGTCAAAACATTCATAGTGTTTTTCACACATATTGAACATTCAAAATTGAAGAAAAATATTGATATTTTACACTATCTTGAAAGCGTAGGAATCAGGCCACTGCACCAAGTAAAGAAAAATTCTAGTGCCACAAAGTAGTGCATAACTTTGTGCACAACTCGCCACATAGGCGTGATAGGCCAAAAATGTATTGACCCCTTGTGATTAAATTAATTGATTAATTAGCCAAGTTTATTAATTAATCAAATTAACATGCAAAGCGCATGGTAACACAAACAAATCACCAACTGAACTAAGTGCAGCAGAAATTAAATTGACATAGTGATTTATTTACGAATGGGGAAAACCAATATTGAATAATTTATTAATCGTATTAAGTGTGTTGTCTTGTTTTTTACACTAAAACCCTCCCACAAAAAATCTCATCATGTTCACAAATCGTGTCAAGCATTACCTCCCCTGGTTTAGATAAAAAGAGAGTGAAAGGTGGCTACATTAATGAGAATTTGACATTAACTAAAACTATTGAGTTAACATTTAGGTTTATGGGAACAAGACCTCTCCCACGTTATGTACGAGTTTGCTTCTCATTTTTTCTTTAATCTTACTCTATGTTTACATTTGGGGTTGCAATTCGTGTTCCAGGTCATGTTCATGTCGTGTTGTGTAGAGGTATGTGTATTCGTCAACTCTAACATGACCCATTTAATAATTGTGTCAAAGCCTCTCAATTTTAATACAACTCATTGATTAAACAGTTTAACACGATACAACATATTTCAACTTGTTTAATACACAATTTAAAAAAGAAAGAGTAAATGGTATTTTTTTTCCTTTGTTTTGGGTAAAAGGGTCAAACACTTTAGAGTTCCAATGAGGAAAACTTGCACAACAAAAACCCCACCGGGTGATTTTAAGGTCACCACTCCCGAGAATCCACTATTATCAAAGCAAGCGGTTACAAGTAAAGGAATCCCAGTACCTTATACCAACCTACAGTTGAACCCTTATCCCAATACCTAATTGAACTTGTTTTGTAGTGACAATCTCTCATTTCAATGCACGACTCCCAGTACATGACTAACCAATTGCGCGGATCTTAGTACGCAACTTGATCACCAACTTGAGATTGATGTTGGCTGCAAAATTCTTCAGTTCATCTAGACAATGAAGATCATGAAGTTGCTTGATCATAAAACCCTATGGTATACAAACATAGCAACTTCTTCAAGAACTAGGACAAACAAGGTTTCCGGTCACACTCTTCTTCACGCTTGTGAAATTTTCTCTTGTGCAATTAGTGTCATCTTTTATGACCCTTAAAATAATACTTATATATGTTTAGGGTTATGAGAAAAGAAAGCCCAAATATGCATTCACAGATTGGATGAAAAACAGTCCTAAAAAACTAAACTTTATAAACCTCGATAAATAGCTATCTATTGAGCTAGTTGTCAAGACACGGGCTTCAGTGGCTCTTAAACCTTGATAGATGCTAGCTGTCGAGCTTTAATGGACAACACTTTTTTCACTTGATTCTTGGACAAACTTGCATGGTTTTAACACTTGAACTTGAAACCTTGTTTCTTGAAGCATTAAACACATCATAGATCTACCCAATTACAAGTGTATCTTGTCAAAGGATTAGTCAATTACATAAAATGTTGACATATGTTCCTAACATTAAATCACATATGTCCTAATACTTATGTATAGCTTTCTAAAACCTCATTTTTTCTCACATTTTTTTTCACTTTTCTCCACTTTTCCTCACTTTTCTCAAGGTACAAGTATATTTTAACACACTTTCAGTAAAAAGTTAAATAAACTGTTCCAAACGATGCTTAAGACCATCCCAATTAAAAAAAAAAGTAAAATTAATATGGAAAGCACTTAGAACTACACATAAAATGGCACAATTTGTGTTGTAAAGGTATGTCCCCACATGTACCCATCATCATATCTCAAAACTTTTTCATAGATTTCACCTACCCTTCCTTTCTTCCTAGACTCCCAAGTTCAATTGGCACCTCCACTTGGTTTTTTCTTTTTTCTGTTTTTTTTTTAACAAGATAAAAATTCTACTATAGTTTAATCTAAGTATATATATGTGTGAAACTCTCTTCTAGAAATTTGAATCTCGGCCCTTATATTTGTAGAGTGACAATCGCATCAAAAGTGCACAATAGTACCAATTTTTTATAAATGAAAAAAATTGGCACCTCCATCAGATCAATCAACAGAGACCATTTTTGACATCACCTCCATAATATGTGATTATATTCCACCAAAAACGACACACTTATGGTAGCTATATATTTTAAATTTTTAATGAATTAAAATAAACATTCTAATTTTTGTGCCACCCAGGACTAAGTAATAATTGTTTCTCAAAAAACAAGACTAAGTACTCCCTCCGTCCCACTTTTTTTGTCCTGTTTGAAAAGTCAAACTTTTTAAGGGAACATCATTTATTGTCTTGTCTACCTTTTAAAAATGTATAAGTTTCGAAAACTACCCTTAAAAAAATTTACCAAAAAATTGAATTAGTAAATTAATAGGGGTATAATAGGAACATTAGTAAATTAATGACTTTTATTTTTAGAAACAGGACAATATTTTGGGACATCTTAAAATGGAATAGAGGACAAAAAAAGTGGAACGGAGGGAGTAATAATTACGGTCTTAATTGATCCCAAAACAAGATTTCATCCCAAAAAAAAAAAAAAAAACATATGATTAGCGTGTATAAGTACCTTTTGAAAGATTTATTATATTATATATATTTTTGTCAACATGCACATTATTTTAGAAAACTTTCATTATCCATTATGAATTGGAATTGTAAAGATTACTCACGTTTCACATGTTCTTTTTCTTAATCACTGTTAAGTGTGAATTCTTTGATTAAGATCTAGTGGTGCTCCAATGCATCGATCTAACATGTGTTTCATGCGAAATCAACGGTCGAATTAGGAGAAGCCAACACCACCCAAAAATAAAGATAAAAATATAACTCACATAATATCTTAAACACTTATTAAATCATTATACAGCCAAGGTAAAAACCATCTTAATAGCTAATAAGAGTATAAACATTCGTTGCAAAGTAAAAATAACTATGTGCTACAACCACGATTTTTAGTACCCAACTTTTATGAGTAGTTATAAACAAGTATTATAATTTTTATTATATAAAGTTTACAAATTAATGTGTCATTAATCACAAATATGTCATTTAAATATTCATTTGTAAGATGATTCAAGCCCACCGATTATATTCATTATCACATCAATTTATAAGTTTTCTATAGTAAAACTTGTTATACCTTTAACATTTTCCAACTTTAATTTTTATAATGAAAGTGTATAATTTTAAAAATTCTTAATAAAAAAATTAGTTGTTATAAATTAATGGCCAGTGCCCTGTGCTCTCAATATATATCATTCTTACTTTGCCACGTATTATTCATTTGTTTACAAATGTGATTTTTATTCTATTAAGCAACACGTTTTCAGATAGATAAAGAGGGGGTATATCTTGTTTCCATAATTTGTGGGGTGTACCCTCATGTGAGGGGGAGGAGTCATGTTACAAAAATATGATATATTTTTCCGTTAAATAAGACAAATCACAGGACTAAAGAAGAAATATAAAAAAGAGTCAAAACAATTAATTCATTTTTTTCTTTTCACCTAAAAGTTTTCTAAAAATATTTCATAAATCAATATCCTTAGAATAGTTGTTAACTTTTCTCATAAAAAAAAAATTAATAATAATCCAAATGAGACACAAACTAACCAAGTGACCATACTGCACAGCCTAATGTGAAACCTAGTACGTTTCTCCAAAAAATAATAATAATAACAATTAGAAAAACATAATTAACACATTAAGTCAGTAAGTTTTTATTGTTCTCATTTGAGTTCAGCATATTACTTTTCTACTTACTACTAATGATATTTTAATTATATCCACAAATATCTACTTTTTTACTAAATTATTTGTGTCCCTAAACTTTCTCATGCCACCTTTCGCTATCTCTGGTTTTTTGTATGATGTGTAGTTCGATTTGTATAAACTACTTCTCTCAAAAAATAAAAACCCACAAACATAAGCATTCATTTTGATAGGCTAGGAATATATTGACCTCTTGTGATGAATTAACAAATTAATTAGCCAAGTTCATTAATTAATTCAATTAGCATGCAAAACGTGTGGTAGCACAAACAAATCACCAATTAACTAAATGCAATGGAAATTAAATTGACACAGTGATTTGTTTACGAATGGGGAAAACCTATACAGCAAAAACCTTCTCAGGTGATTTTAAGGTCACCGCTTCCGAGAATTCACTATTATCACAACAAGCGGTTACAAGTAAAGGAATCTCAGTACCTTATACCAACCTACAGTTTCTTATACCAACCTACAGTTGAACCCTTACCCCAGTACCCAATTGGACTTGTTCTGTAATGACAATCTCTCCCTTTTCAATGCATGGCTCCCAGTACGTGGCTAACCAATTTGATACGCGGATCCCAGTACGCGGCTTACTTACCAACTTGAGAAAGATGTTGGCTACAAAGTTCTTCAATTCTTCACACGATGAAGATCACAAAACTCCTTAGTTACAAAACCCTACGGTGTACAAACACAGCAGCTTCTTCAAGAAAAAGATGAACTATAGAAAATTCTGTATCTAGTCACAATTTGCATGAACACAACTTTGCTTCACACTCACGCAACCTTTTACGGCTCTTAAAACAATCTTTATATATGTTTAGGGTTGTGAGAAAAGAAAGCCCAAACATGTATTCACAGATTGGATTGAAATCAGCTCTGAAAAATTGAACTTCATAAACCTCGATAGATAGCTTATCTGTCGAGCTAGCTGTTAAGTATCGAGCTTTAGCAGCTTTTTAAACCTCTATAGAGACTAGCTATTAAGCTTTAAAATCTAGCACTTCTTCACTTGTTTCTTAGACAGACTTGCATGGGTTTAATACTTAATCTTGAAACCTTATTCCTTGAAGCATTGAACACATCCTACATCTACCCAATTACAAGTAAAGTGTGTTTTGTCAATGGATCAACCAATTCTATATTGACATATGTTCCTAACATTAAATCACATACCTCCTAACAATCTCCCCCTTTGACATTCTATGACAAAACCACAACAAACAAATGAACATTTGAGAGAAGTCATAAATCACTCAACTCATATTTACTTGTTGAATACAATAAAATCTATCCTAAGACAAACTCTTGAAAAACTTTGTAAGAAGAAAGTTTATAGCAAGAAGACTTTGACAACCTGTATTTTCGAAACATTTTAAACAAAACTCATCACAGCATCTTAGTGTGAAACAAAAATAATAGATTGCATACAATATATAAGAATCATGTACATAAAGAGAGAAAAGAAACAACACATGTAAAGATAGGTGAATAACATACATCAATAGATATAACCAAATATAAGTATAATGTATGTCAAATGGTATCGAGTAAGATAGGTGAATAACACTACATCCCTCATAGACATTCCCCATATCACAAAAAAACTCATATGCTAACTCTACCCCTTTGTATATGACTACTCTTATCTCAAAACTACTTTCCTGTTTTGTCACAAGTACCAAAGGGCAAGTACATCAAGTGGACATCTCATCATCACTGGGAGAGCTAGCATCCTCGTCCTCATTAGCATCATCACTGTCGGAGCCATCATCACTCTCATCCTCTGAAGCCGGTGGAGATGGAGAGGTATAAGCAATGAAACCACCCATGGCAGCCTGTCGTTGTGCAATACGACCAATACGGGTGTTCACTTGACACAACACATTACTGAGTGTGTCAAGGCGAGCATCCATGCGCACAAGCTATGCCATGATGGCCTCGAGAGTCGCCGTCTTTGTCCGGGGCCACCTCGGTCCAAGCTATGCCTTGCTCCGTTGAATGGTAGCAGCGTCTATGGCACTTATAAGACTTTGGTCATTGAACTTTTGGATATTAGACAACCTCGCTCAACTAGAATAGTTATTGTACAAAAATTTCCATCTTACAAAATTACTTGAGAAATTTCAAAATATTTTCCTATTTTTAAAAATAAAAGTAATTAATTTACTAATGTTCTTATTATACCCCTACTTTATTTTCAAAACTATTTGAAAAGAAAACTAACAAATATTTAAAAAAATCAATCTAATTTGGGCATCTTTTTTGTTGTCTCATTAAGAATAACTTTAAAAAAAAAAAAAAAAACTAATAAATTTATTTAAGGGTAGTTTTGTAAATTTATACATTTTTATAAGACAGACAAGACAATAAATGATGTTCTCTTAAAATGTTTGACTTTTCAAATAGGATAATATAAATTGGGACAGAGAGAGTACCAATTACTATACATGAAACACCACCATACAAGATGCCATTATCACTAATTATCATAGTTATCATTAGAAATGACAATTATGGCCTCAAAATAAATCTACATTAATGAGAAGTCGACATTAACCGAAAATGTTGACTTAACTTTTAGGTTCATATGTAAAATTAAGACCTTTCCAACATTTACAAGATTCTGCTTATCTTTTTTCCTAATAAAGTTTTCCTATGTTTAGATGGAAGAATTGTTTTTTTTTTTTTTTTTTTTTTTTTTGAAGAAGGTTTAGATGGGGGAAGATGAAATTAGAGGAGAGGAGAAGGCAGTTGGAATATAGTCTTCCAAATATATCCTTAACAAATAACTTTAAAACACTGTTTATGACTGTGGTGCTACTGACAATGATATCAATTAGTTTATGACTGTGGTGCTATTCCTTTTTTTTTTTTTAATAATTTAATTAAAACATAAACTATATATCGTACTTGCATCCAACTGTATAAGATCAATGGCTCCAATGCAATATTGGTCGTAGAAAGTTGTGGAAAGTTTTAACATACTCAATTATTGTTTATTTTCATAGCTAAGGCCATCGTATTCAAATAATTATTTAGCAGTTAAGGCAAACTAATTTTGAAACACATTTTTATTAGTGATTGAAAGTTGAAACTAGATTCTCCACATAAGCTATGGCATGTGATGCATGAAACAAGTCTTGAAGTCCTCTAACTAGAAAATTCTTAGTTTCACAATAACCGAAGTTACGCAAAACTTCCCATCCATTGTTATCCACCAAAAGAAGATCACCATTCTTGGAAAATCCTTGTGGCCTCTCAATTCTAACTAGTGGTCCTACTACAACTTGTTTGGTCCAAGACTCCTTGAGTCCATATTCACGCAGCATTAGGAACATCACTCTAGTCTATACAATTAACCAATTGATTTCAACGATATGATACGTCGTTTGTGGTCTAAAAAGAACTCTACATTAATTAGAAGTTGACATTTAGCCAAAATTATTGACTTAACTTTTAGGTTTATGGGAAATTAAGACCTCTCTCCCACGTTTTATAGGAAGTTGTTTGTCTCATTTCCAAAAACTTTATCCTTTGTTTGGATGGGAGGAAATGGAAGGAGGGGAGATGATAAGATGGCTAGTATATACACTATTCCAATCATACCACTAACAAATAGTCAGAAATTTTTATTTCTAATTCGTGTCATAATGGCAATGACATTATTTAGTTTCTTGGAGAGTTGGATAGAGTAACCCAGCATTCACCCTTTATTCCAAAATAATAAAAAAATTATATTTTTTTATAATTTTACAAATAAAAACATAAAGTGTATGTGATTTTCGAAAAACAAATAAGGACAATAAAATGATACTAATGGTGGAGTATTCAATTACATTTTCTCCTCCCATTATAGTTTTGAGTTTTACAGATCGTAAAGTTGAAATATGATTTGAATAAAGACTTCCAAACTTGAAACAAATATCAATGAAAAAAACACGGGATTCCATTACATCATCTAGGTCGTTTTCTAAATTTTTAAGACAATTGTTTGCTTCATTGCCATCAAGGCAACCTTGAAATATTGTAGGACTTATCTTGTAATTAAATCAGAAAATTTTCTTCTATATTTATTATTATTATTATTATTATTATTATTATTATTTTATTTTATTTTATTTTATTTTATTTTAATAAACTGAAGGTCGTGAAAATTTAGTACTTTTCAATCTTAAGGTGTATATAGAGCCGTGTCATTTAAAATCAATTAGCATTCTTTGGTTTGTTGGAATGGAATTTTAAACAATATAGTATACTTTATTTTTACACTTATTTTTTGGAAGTTAATAGAGGAATAAAATAAAATACTCACTGTAAAATGATGGTACTTCAATTAACAAAAATGAAAACAAAATGACAATAATTAAACTTTCTCATTCAAAATAATGAAATATAATAAAAAATAAAAATCTGGAAACAATTACTCTACCTCCCCCAACATATTTCTCTTTTCTATTTCTTTTTATATTCAATATGTCTCCCTTGGTAGGTGATCTATGAATTGAAGGTCCCAACATCACGTAAAGGGAAATCAAGTTCTGTTTACGATGAAAATATTATAGAGTAAAAATGATAAAAATATCATGTTATGGAATCTGTTATTTGGGTTTTATCAAACCTTAAACTGTATATATACCTAAATTTCAATTAACGCATACCCAAATACCAATATTGGAATAAGTAATACTATTAATTTCTTAAGTTTGTTGTGACATGTAGTTTACCTATACCAATTTCTTATTCCAAAGAATGTGATAAGGAAACTACGGTCCACATAAGTTTAAATCAATGAGAAATTGACATTGACCAAAACTGTAAGGTTGAATTTTATCAACCATCTTGTTGGCTTTATTCCGTGCCAAATTTTCTTGTATTTTAGCAATTAGTAACCCTGTATTTAGGTGAGAATCATGTAAGGGTAGTGAGAGAGAGAGTGTGAAGAAATGCTCAAGATTGTGCAAGAATGCAGAGACTCGTGGCTGGACTCGCGGGTGACTTGCGACTTGCAAGCTGCCAAAGTTGGCACATGCGTGAAGCATGCAAGGGAGCTGAAGTGTCATGCCAGCTGTTGCACTACAGGACAAAAGTCCTAGGCTGGCCAGGCCATTAGCTCGCGGCTTGAACTCATGACTCAGCCCAGTCGCGAGGCCAAGTTGCCAGACCACCCTGTTTAGGAAAAACTAACTTTTCACATTCCTTCTTACCCTACTATATATAGACCCTTATACCCACAAAATGTAGAGAGCTTTCAGAGAGAATTTTGGGAGAGAAAATCTAGAGAAAAAATAAGATTGATTCATCCACGATCTTCACTTAGAGACTTTTCAAATTCCTCCACTCTCTTCCTTTCCATTGATAAATCCTTGAGAGGTACATTACCAAAACATTTTCTCACCATACCCATATCTGTGAGAAGGCTGTTTGATGCTTTGGGAAGCAGTTAAGAAGGGACCAATTTCATATTGGTAGATGCTATGGTCAAGTAGCGGAATCCGGTAAGCTAAAGAAAAAATAGGTTCGGCGAAACCTCGTTGGAGTAGGAGGAGCTTGGAGGGCTTAGGTACATTGGATAGATTAGGCTTGGAGGGTCTTCTACTGTTCTTGTATCCCAACTACATTCTTTAGTGGATTATTTACCGCTTGGAGGGCGGCGAAGACGTTTTATGCCGAGGGCTTTGATTTCCTTTTAGATAACACATCGTGTTTTGTCCTTGTGTTTGCATCTCTCTTCTCTTAATCTTTGCCATTTAATTTCTGTTGTGGATGTGATTTTATTTGATTTAGATTGTTTATCAATTCAATGTTAAGCTTGTGTTCATATTCCGCACATTAATTATTTGACAATAAGCTTGAATTGGTAATTTGTAAATTGAGGGTCTAAACGTTCATAGTATTTTATACACTAATTGAACTTTCAAAAACTATTGCCCTACCTTTCAAGTTTATGGGAAGAGGACCTCTCCCACCTTTTCTACAAGGTTGTTTATCATTTTTTCAATTACCTCACCCTATGTTTAGACTAGTGGTGACAATTCGCGTTCGCAAGTTATGTTTGTGTTGTGTTGTATTGATGTATGCGTATTTGAATACATGGCTCAACCTTAACTTGAAAATTTTAATAATCATTTCAAACTCCTTCAACCCTAACACAACTCATTAATTAAGCGATTTCGGATGACACGACCTATTTAAACCTGTTTAATACATAATTTTTTTTAAAAAAAAGAAAAAAAAAAGAAAAAGAAAAAGAAAGTGAAAAGAGTTTTTTTTTTTTTTTTCTTGCTTTTGGGTAAAAGAGTTCCAATGAATAATTTATCAATATAATCATTTATAAAATGTTTATTAATTAATTATATTTAGAATTTAAATGAATTTTAAAAAAATGACAATTATTTAACTTGTTGTGCCATTTTGGTTTAATTGTAGGTTAAGCATGTCAGCACAGAATTGACCCATTTATTAATCATATTAAGTGTGTTGACCTGTTTTTACACTAACCCATTTACACAAAACACTCCCACAAAAAAATATTGTCGTGTTCACAAATAATGTCAAGTATGGCCACCCCTAGTTTAGATAAGAAGAGGGTGAAAAGCAGCTACATTAATGTGAAGTTGGCATTAGCCATTAGGCCCAAAACTATTGACTTAACTTTTCGGTTTATGGGAAAATGACCTCTCCCATGTTATGTATGAGGTTGCTTATCAATTTTTCAATAATCTTACCCTATGTTTAGATGAAAGGTCGGAGTGAAAGTTGGGTGGTGAAAGTATATACTTGGAGTGAGTAGGACTTGTTTGACGGCCCAAATAAAGGTCAGAAACCCACAGAGTCATAAACACATACATGAGAGGGAGAGTTTTAGGTATACCATTGTTTTGAATACCGTTCCAGCCAAAATGGCTTAAAAAAAAATCTGATTACGGTATGTAAATTAGTATGCGAACCTTCCTTGTTCCACTTTGGATAAAATTTTGGCCCATTTCAAAGTGTTTCAAGCATTCTTGGATGTTTTGATTAAATTAGCATACCACAAAATTTAAATTACAGATTGTGATAATTCAGAAATATTGTAAAATTTTATTTTGTCAATTTAAATTCTTAGGTTTCTCATGCAAGGTTGTTCAATATATATTTAAAGGAATTTAATTTTTCTTCTGTAAGTATTATTTTATTATTCCTGGTAAAAACACTCTAGAAATTTTAGCTAATTAATGTTAGTCAAGTCTAAGATATTTCAAAACTGACACGTTTGGCCGCTAAACCGTTACTCCTTTTCTCTTTATCTCTTTCTCACAATAATTAAGGACCAAGCTGATCAATTTTAAAATATCTTAAAACATGTGCTCAAATCTCTTAACTATATATATATATATATATATATATATATATATTCGTGCATTTCAGGTGTTCATACGAACACGACTTACATGTGGAGTCTATCCACTAGTACTAAATGAGAAACCAAAAATATATTGAAAAGTGGTACGTCGGATGCCTATAAAAGGACGTTCAAATGTGAGTAAGATCATCATCCACTTCAAACCTTTTCTTTGAGAAAAAAGAAAAAACAAAGAAAAATGAAAGTTTCCATTTGGTTTCTTTTTTTTCTCCCTATTGTCTATGCCACTGATCATTACGACTATTTTCAACTTGTGCTACAATGGCCCCCGACAGTTTGTGGTGGTACTTGTACCCCCCCGGTGCCACAGAACTTCACAATACACGGGCTTTGGCCGAGTGACTCTACCATGCCTGGGCATCCAATAAATTGCCCTGGGAGTCCCTTCGATCCTTCCGGGGTAAATTTTTAGAAATACAATATATCACTGTACTCTTCCAGTTTTACTTATTCTACGTGTGTGTAATGCATTTTCTTTTAATCATATTAGAATTCTTGATATTATTATGGTTTAAATTTTGCAGATCAAAGACTTGGAACCCTCTTTGGTCAAATATTGGCCAAACTTAACAGGAGATGATATGTATTTTTGGAAAAATCAATGGGAAACCCACGGTACCTGTTCAGAGAATACGTTCAATGAGCATGGATATTTCTCCAAGGCATTAAAAGTGAAGAAAAATGTTAATATTTTAGGCTATCTAGATGACGGAGGAATCAGGCCATTGCCGCCCAAGGTAGTATACAGAAGAAGTGATATCATGGACGTCATTGAACATGGTGGTCATAAGTTCAATGGAACAGGTCATAAACCACGCCTGTGGTGCAGCGAGGACAACAAACTTCTCGAGATTAGTGTTTGTTATGATTTGGACCTAGCCCACATAATGGACTGCCCACCAAAGCTACTGAATTATGCGAAAAATATATGCAATGAAACCGTGGGTTATTATCCGTTTCCTGATCCTCCTCCTCTTCCGGCCTCCTCCGTATCCTACTGAGAATGGAATTGAATAAATAAAAGACTACGACTACTGTGGTTACTATTTCCTATCTAGAATTAAAATAAGAATTATAAAGTTCTGCTAATAAATACTACTAAAAGACTACAACTACTGTAGTTACTATTTCATATATGTATTTCTCCAGTTCTACGTTCTCTTATCTTATCTTATGTAAGACTTGCGTCCACCAATAAGCTGATGATATCGAATCTCAGTTATATATAGTCGTAATTTATTATATTTGAATTCTATGTTCTTTGTTCAACCTCTAGAATTTACTGTAATCTCCCTATTACCTACTGAATGCACGGTAATATCATTCTTCATTCACTTGAGAGCGAGTGATCGTAGTGACTAATAGGTATGATATATGCATGAGTATTGTTACCCATGGGAAATATATGCTATATATTAATTGTAGTGAAAATATATGCAATACAATGAAGTAACAACAAAGTAATTGGATTACAAAATGGCTTAGAGACATGAACACTATGCTATTTTTAGACAATATATAACCCCATTCAAATGATACTAAAGGGTTACTGTAAAAAAATCAATTAAGCGTGCAGCTTTATCAATGGAAAACCAGAAATGAAAAAATTTAGGTACAATACCTTAAGTGCTGTTCCTTTTATTCTTCTTTTAAGATTTAGCTACGTGACTACTTAACTAAAAAATACACTTTCATCCTATAAGAACAAATCCATATAGATGAATCTTAAGAGGAGAACCTAAGGAACAACACATAAGTACTGTACTTGAGTCTTGCCCAACTAGAAAAGGAAATTGATTTACTAACTCCAACTAATAAGCAACCAATAAATTAATGATTAGCATCACTGAGCACTTACAAAACACTAACAAAATTCCTAATTAAATTCTAACTAATGTGTATTGTTGGCAAACCATGATCAAAACAAGATGTTTAGTCGTGTTTTAGACTTGCTAAAAGTTGTTTCATTTATGTAAAGTTGGATTTAAGTTGATACAGATTTAATAAAGCATTTCAGCTTGGTTCGATCAATCGAAGCTTAGGCTTGATCAATCGAAATTCTGGCAGAATGCGTTTTCTGCAGAATTACAACTCAGTCCTAGTTTGTTTAAAAAGTTTAGGGATTTGTGTTTTTGCCCTAGGTATATAAGGCAAACCCTAGCCACATTTTGGTGTTGCTCAGATTGTTGTTTGTGTAAATCTCTTGTGAGATCTGTGAGGAGCTTTCCTTTACACAAACTTAGGATTATCAAGAAGGAAATTCGTTCAAGAACTTGATGATCATTCAGCTGCTGCCATAAAAACTTAAAGAAACACAAGCGGGTGTGCTTGTACTTGCTGGAGAATCCAAGAAAGAAGGAGTCCGTGGTTTTGGAGCTTGCACGTGGTTGTGTTAGTAAGTTTCTACTGGTGGGTAGCAATAAGATGTTCGTGGTCTAAGTCCTGTTGAAAAATTTCAATTCTTTCATAGTAGATTCAGGTTTACCTTGAGGATAGTTAGGTTAAATCCTCCTCAGGTTTTTACCGGTTTGGTTTCCTGGGTGATCATTGTCAGTTTTTAGACCCTTTAAAACACAATTGGATTTACCTAGGAATTTGGTCAAGTTGTTACTTAGTCAAATTAATTAAATCTAGGTTAACACAATCAAATAATCATATCAAGTAAAGCAGCGGAAATATAAAGAACACAAAAATATGATCACCCAGGAAACCAAACCGGTAAAAACCTGGGGAGGATTTAATCTAGCTATCCTCAAGGTAAACTTGAATCCACTATCTTGAAAGAATCGAAGTTCATACAATAAGACTTACAAGCCCCCACGCTCGACTTCTTATTGCTACCCACCAGTAGAACTTAATGACATGACCACGTGCAAGCTTCGAATCCACGGACTCCTTCATTCTTGGATTCTCTACCAAATACAAGCACACCCGCTTGTGTTTCTTTAAGCTTTAATGGCAGCAACTGGAATGATCATCAAGGTGTAGAAAAATATTCTCCTTAAAAACTCTAAGTTTATGTGAAGGAAACCTCCTCAAAGATCTCACAAGAGATTCACATAAACCGCAATATGAGCAACCAAGTCCTTAGAGAGCTTTTGGGTACAAAACCCTAAAATATAAAAGGAGGCACACTCTTTTCTCTCTAAAAAACTTATAAATTTTTTTTAGGATTTTCCTTATATATAGGAGTGTTTTACTTAAACCCTAATACGTTTAAGTAGAGTTTGGGCTGAACTGGAACTCTGCAGAAAAATAAATCTATACGTGGTTCGATCGATCGAGTCTAATTTTCGATCGATCGAGCCTTACAGATTTAGTCCAATAAGTTCTGCAATCACTCGATTCCAATTTTACAAATAAACATACTTTGAGCAAGCCTAAACCTAGACTCTATGTTTTGATCATGGTTTGCCAACATAATACAAATTAAAATTCTAATACATTAGTTCCTAAGGTCTTAGAACCTAACAATCATATTATTGTGTTATTTATCTTTCTATTGCTTTGTATTGATATGATATATTTGTGTTAACCCAGATTTGTTAATTTGACTAAGTAATCACTTGGCTAATTACCTAGGTTAATTTGATTGTGGTTTAAGGGGTCTAAAAACTATCAAGTGGTATCAGAGGGGGTAGCTATCTTATTGTTGATCTTTTGATCTTTGAGCTGATCCTTGACCCTTGTTGTCGTGGAACACGGACACTTTCTTGTTATTCCTCATCACTTTGATGGGAATAATTATGCTTATTGGAAAGTAAGGATGAAAGCATTTCTGAAATCGATTGATGAGAGAGTCTGGAACTCCGTTGAATACGGATGGGAGAAGCCCACTACTTCCGTTAGTGAGTGGCAAACTTCTCAAAAAGAAGCAACCGCATTCAATAGCAAAGCTACGAATGCTATCTTTAACGCTATATCTATGGAGGAATTTAAGAAAATCTTTATTGTTGAGGTTGCTTATACTGCTTGGAATATCCTCCAGACTGTGCATGAAGTCACAAAGGCTATCAAAATCAATAAATTGCAGCAGTTAACTTCTAAATTTGAAAGTATTAGGATGTCTAATGATAAATCTTTTGATGAATTTTATGCTAAACTTAATGATATTGTTAATTCTGCATATAACTTGGGTGAAATCTATGATCAACCTAAATTTGTTAAGAAGATTCTTAGATCTTTGACTGAAGATTTTAGACCCAAGATGACTGCCATCACTGAGAGCAAGGATATGGACTCCATCCCTGTTGATGAACTTGTAGGATCACTTCAATCTTATGAGTTGGACCTACCTAAGACTAGCAAATCCAAATCAATAGCTCTTAAGTTAGTTGATGATGTTGATGTTGGTGGATTTGATGATGAGCTCTCTACTACAGAGATAGCTTACCTTGCCAAGAACTTTAGGAATTTTCTTAGAAACAACAACAAAAGGGCAAGAGATAAGAACACTGTTGAACCTATAAATTTTAGGAAGAATGATCCCACTAAGGTTAACAACACTGAAAAACCAAGAGAAAAAGTAGGTCAATCTTTAAATAATTCTATGGTCCTCAATGTTTTGGATGTCAAGGGTATGGTTACATGAAATCTGAGTGTCCTACTTATTTGAAGTCTAAGGGTAAGGCTATGGTTGTAACCCTTAAAGATGATGAAGTTTCTGATGATGAGTCTGGTTGTGACGAGGATGGAAACTTCATAACTTTCACTGCTACTGCTGTAGTCAATGAAAGTGTGTCTTCTGAAGAGAACCCTTCTGATGGGGAACTCTCTGAGAACGCAGATCTTCAAGAAACCTACAATAAACTTTGCAAAGTTGCTGCAAAGGATGCTATGAATGTTGTATTAGGCTTGAAGAAAATTGCTTCTCTTGAGCTTGAAAAGAAAAATTTACTTGTTAAACTGTTTGATGTAAATAACCTTTTGAATAATGTGAAGACTGAGAACATGCTTTTACTTGATAAAGTCAAGAATTTGGAACATGAGCTTTCTGTTGCTATAGAACAATCTAATAAGTTTGCTAGTTCCAAACTTGATCATATGCTTAGTGTTCAAAAGTCTCCTTCTAACAAAACTGGATTAGGTTTTTTAGAAAGCATCAATGTGTCTGCACCTTGTTGGAGTAGAAGTTTAGAGGACTTAGGTACATTGGATAGATTAAGCTTGGAGGGTCTTCTGCTATTCATGTATCCCAACTTGATTTTTTAGTGGATTATTGACTACTTGGAGGGCGGCGGAAAGGTTTTACGTTGAGGGCTTCGGTTTCCTCTTCGATAACACATCGCTGTGTTGTCCTTGTGTTTGCATCTCTCTTCTCTTAATCTTTGCCATTTAATTTCTGCTGTGAATGTGATTTTATTTGGTTTAGATTGTTTATCAATTCTGTATTAAGCTTATATTCATATTCCGTACATTAATTTTTTGATATTAATCTTGAATTCGTATTAGTTGATGTTATGGGTTATAGTGGAATCCAGTAAGCTAAAGAAGAAATAGGTTCAGCGTAATCTCGTTGAAGTAGGAGCTTGGAGGGCTTAGGTACACTGTGAAGATTAGGCTTGGAGGGTCTTCTGTTATTCATGTATCTCAACTTGATTCTTTAGTGGATTATTGACTACTTGGAGGGTGGTGAAGAGGTTTTACACCGAGGGCTTCGGTTTCCTCTTCGATAACACATCGCTGTGTTGTCCTTGTATTTGCATCTCTCTTCCCTTAATCTTTGCCATTTAATTTCTATTGTGAATGAGATTTTATTTGGTTTAGATTATTTATCAATTCTGTATTGAGCTTATGTTCATATTTCGTACATTAATTGTTTGATATTAAGCTTGAATCGGTAATTTGTTAATTGTGGGTCAAAACGTTCATAGTGTTTTTCACACATATTGAACATTCAATTGGTATCAGAGTGGGTGCACTTACTATGGTTTAGTTACCCTAGTATGATCCTTGACCCCTTTTTGAGATGGATCAATCTTAATCTTTAAATGCACCACCATATTTTGATGGTAGCAATTATGCCTTTGGAAGGTACAGATGAGAGCAATTTTGTGTTCAAATAGATGAATCTGTTTGGGATGCCGTTGATATCGGCTGGACTAGGCCGGAGGAAGCTAAATCCACATAGGATAAGGCAGCCCTCGCGACGTTAAATGCTAATAGCAAAGCACATAACTCTATTTTTTGTGGTGTGTCTCCAAATGAGTTCCAACGGATTTCCCACATTACCATTACCAAGGAGGCTTGGCAGATATTGGAGACCACTTATGAGCGAATGAAGAAAGTAAAAGACACGAAGCTACAGATGCTGACCACCCGATTTGAGGAGCTTAGAATAAGTGAGGATGAGTCCTTTGACTCTTTCTATAGTAAGCTGAATGAGGAGGTCATCGGCAAGTATAATTTGGGAGAGAAAATGGAGGATTTCAAGGTAGTAGGGAAGATCCTTCGGTCATTGTCGGAAAGCTTACTTGCCAAGGTGACGGTGATTAAAGAAAGCAAGGATCTTGATGAGATCAAAGTTCAAGAACCGGTTGGCTCGCTTCAAACTTATTAATTTTCATTGCCCACTCAAAGAAAGAGAAAATCTCTTGCTCTTAAGACAATAAATGAAAGGGTAGAAGCACACAACTCATCGGATAAGGATGCCGTCGAGAAAGATGTTGATTACCATGCAAAGAATTTCTGAAAATTCCTGAAGTTCAAGAACAGTGGGAAATTTGATTATAAAGGGAAATTCACAAGTTCCGGAACAGAGAAGAAGGACTTCAAAAAGAGAGATGGGAAGGAGTTCCAATCTAATCAAGGAGTCACTTGTTTTGAATGTAATGGACATGGCCATTTCAAAAAGGAATGTTCTAATTACTTAAGATTAAAGGGTAAGGCTTATGCCACCACTCTCAGTGACTCAGATTCCTCCACCTTTGATTTGGAGGACAGCTGTGATGAAGAAGGGAATTTCTCAGCATTCATGACTATTGCTCATGTTGAGTCTTTAGAGGACTTGAATTTGCTTGTGCAAGAACTTGGGGAGCATAGTGATGAGGAATCCATGGGAATTGTAGAAGAATCGGATGCTGAAGAAATTGAATGTACAGCAGGCCTTCAAGAGAACTACAATTCTCTTCTTGAAAAATTAGGAGAATACACAAGGGTGGCCAAGGCGGCTGTGAAGAAGATGAAGAAAGCAGAGGAGGACTATAGAAGTCTCCTAGTAAAATATAAGAAGGCCAAGTGTGAGATTGAGACGCTGAATGGTGAGCTAACTGAAGTTTACACCAAGGTGAAATTCCTTAAACTTGAGGTGGTTCAAGCAAATGCCAAGGGAGAGTGAGTATCCACAAAGAAGCTTGATGATGTCCTTTCTCTGACAAAACCGGATTAGGATACACAGGAGAAAGTAGTTCAGATGTGAATATCTCCAAAGAAGTGAAGTTTGTGAAGGCCAAAAAGCCAGTTGTAATTGCCCCTACTGTGGAGAAGGAAAAGGTTGAGAAAAAGAAGAATGTGGCTGACCAACGGGTGTTGAACAAACCCCGTAACCAATCTGTGGTCAGGTCTAAAGCCAAAGGGAAATCTCTTCCAAGATCACAAAGAGGTCCAAGAAAGAACTATGTCTGTCACCATTGTGGACTTCAAGGGCACAACAGACCGAATTGTCATAAGCTAAGAGCATTGAGGAACGCAAGTGATCAAAGGTCAAGGAGACCAAGAAATGACAAGAGGACTTGGGCTGTTGAGTCAACAAGAGGTCGAAATGGTGATCCCGGTGTGGTGGACGTGATGAAGATGACCAGTGCATTCACCACTTGCTTAGAAAGCTTTACTAGAAGGTTTGAAAGTCCTAACTCTCATACCCAATCCTATAGGGATATCACCCCAAACGCACGTGATGTGTGGGTGAAGAGGGGTACTCATACATAAGCATTACAACATGTCCATGCATTAATACTTCCAATGTTTTCATGACGACGCTTGGTTGTGTGCTTGGTGCTGGTTTGAGTTGAAAATTGTTTGTTTGTTTGTTTTACCTTTAAATGTTTTTACGTTGATGCTTTTGATCAATCTTTTATTACTTATTGTGTCAAAACTCCAAAAACACACAAAAAGTAGAAAATCCAAAAAAGTTTGATTGACGTTATTGTGTTTTGTCACAAACATATTTTGCCTTGTATCTTTGTACTAATGGTCTTGTGCATTTACAAGCGTAACTTGCTCCCTATGCACTCATATCATTATGGGAGAAATCTTGACATTTGTGTGATTGTTGTAAATAGATCTTTAAACTTGCCATGAATGATTAGTCAATGGTTCTGTTGATCTTGAGACATGCATAAACTTGTGCCTATATATCTTCCCACTCTTTTATTTTCCTGTTTTTGCTTAAGAGCTTAACAAATGTAAATCTCCAAATGAAAAGAGATAGTGAGCTGCAAAAGCCTGTCATGCATACTAGTATTTGATTAAGAAAAAGGGAAAGCAACGTAAAATAAAATGTATGATGTCCAAAAAGCCAAAGGCTAACTCATCAAATTGAAATATTAAAATTTCAGACATCGATCTCACAATGAGATGTATTGATTCAAAAAGATGAAATGACATGATGTATATGGAGCCAAATGAAAAGCTTCACATGTTATGAAATAAAGTTTTGTGGGAGGTCATATATGCATATTTCTATAATTGAGATAGGTCACTTTAGCTAGTACTAATTGTGTATGGATTGGTTGAATTGATCATTGAAACTTCACATTAGACTAAGGACTATCTCACTGTTGATATCCACATACATCACATATGTCTATGTTCAATGATTGCCATATTCATTTGTGTGATTGTACTTGATTAAATATGTTTTCACAGGCTCAATCTTTGTTGATCAAACACAAAAAGATTTTTTAGTGTTTTAGTTGTTTTAGTTGTTTTTGGAAAGTACTTTGTTTTTGCAAAAATTGTCAAAATCTTCAAAAACAGTGTTGCCTTGTTTCGACGACTCAATCGCGGGTTGGTCTAATTGCATGCCCCAATCATGAGCGTACACTGGCAGGTCAATGTCCCAGTCACGAAAAATACTTAGAATATTTTTCAAAATTTGAGTTTTTAATGTTTCTCACGGCTTAGATTGGCAACTTGTTCGCGGGTGGAGGTTCTAGTCACAAGGGTACTCAAACATTTTCGCGACTCTTTCGCGGGTAGAACTTCCAGTTGCGAAAAACACTTAGAAATTTTTTTTCCTTAAGTGTTCTGGTGACTTGCTCGCGACTTAACCCAGTTGCGAAAAACGAATGTTTTGCGTTTTAAGGACAGTTTTTAAAATTTGTTTTAAGTTTTCCCTCGAACTTTTGTTACTGTTCATTGTCTTCCCCGATTGAAGCTCTCTCAAACCCACCGTGTTTCCCATAAAAACCTCCATTTTCTTCAACATCTCAACTTCAATCTCAAGAAAAGGTATGAGTTTTCTTTCTATCAATATGTATTTCATATTCCTTGCCTTGTTTTTCTTGATTTGTGAGTTGTTTATTAAGTATTGTGATTCTTGGGGTTTCGATAATGGGTTGGGTTATTTTTGTTGAGTTTGACTGTATGGGTTTTGTTGTTTATGCTTTTAAGATGCTATATTTTAGTGTTATCATGATTGTATTTCAGTATTGAGTAAGTTTACTGATCTGTAATGTTTTGAGCGTGTTATCTGCTTTATCCTATGCTGTGTTGTGCATTTCATGCTTGTTGTAATTTGTCTCAATGACAGTTACTTGTGTTTCTAAGGTTTTCATAGACTACAATGTGCCCACACACCTCACACACCAGTGTTTCTCGTGCTTAGATGCTGCATTCTTGTTCCATTTACCACATGTGTGTGCTATCTCTTTCTATATTTCAATCTGCAATTATTTCATTAACTAACTTGAATCTAATCAAGTTAATGTCTGTATCTTGTGGTTTTTGCACTTGGTTCTCTGTTATATGTCTATTCTTTTGCAGATGTCTCGTCGTTCCTCTCGAGGAAAAGACATTGTAATTGATGTTCCATCATCCCCTATTTCAAAACAGACTCGTCGTTCATCTTAAGACTCAAATAGTGAAAGATTTAGGACTCCTCTTGATTCACATACATACTCTAGCATCTTTTAGAAAGCTCCTACTGTGGTGGAACGAGTGGTCAAACTTGACTCCTTGGGAGCTACCTTTATTCCGAGGATCTTTGAAGCAAAAGATTGGGTTGATCTGTTCGGGAACTTTGAGGACCCAATTGATGAATTGGTCAAAGAGTTCTACTCAGATGCTAGATATACAGGGGTTGAACTGAAGTGTTGGGTACACGGAAAAGAGTTCACCATTAATCCAAACTACATTACAAAGGTTCTTCGCATCACTAGATCGACAAATGTAGACTTCACTCCGTATGATGATAGACAACCTCAGATACAAGACATTCTTCAAGTTCTTGGGCCTAATCATGAAGTCTCGAGCAAAGGCACATCTATAGGCACTGCCAAGTTTGCACCTGAACTGAATACTCTCAAGTTGATCATGTTCTTCAACCTGTATCCACTCTTAAACACTACATTCATTAACCTTGGAAGGGCTCAGTTCCTATGTGATCTCATCACTAGAACTCCAATTGACATATGTGCCCACATCTTTCAGATCATTGGGAAAATAGCGACTCGATCAACAGAACGAACATGTATTCCCGTTTGCAGTCTTGTTATGAAGATCATGATTCTTGAGGGAGTAAGTCCACCAAAAAATGGGAAGAAAATGGATTGTCTTCGTCCATTGTCCATGTTTTCTTTTCAAGCTAGCAAAAGTCACTCTTCCAAAGCACCTAAGAGTGAACCTTTCCTTCATGCCACTTCATCCGGTCAAGGATCAGCTACACCTGTACATACCGAGACTGCCTCTCTCATTCCTTCTGAGATGCAAACAACTAGCACTTCATCTACACCTCCTAGCACTCAAGCTGACAGGTTAAGCACTTTGATTGAGAGTGTGTCTCAACGAATTACCGGATTAGAATAGATTCTCTACTCCACCAAAAATAAAGTTTAGATGCGTTTCACAACCATTGAGACACAATTAGATGCTATTGAACAAAAACTAGAGGACAACCTTTAGCTATTCGTGCCAAAAAGGGGGAGAGATAGCTTACAGTAAAGGGGAGAGCAACACAAGAGGAAGCTGATAGTGTGCATATGTGCATAGCGACAGGGGGAGCCAGAGGAAGCCTAACAGATTTTTGTTTTGATAGTCTTGTTTTTAGCTATGTGTTTATAGTATTTTATATACTCTTGAATATGGTTACAATGTTCTTGTGAATATGTTCTTAATTCTTTGGTTAAAGCTTTTGGTACCTTGGTTTAATGTTTATGAGTTTATATTCAGTTTTTGTGTACTTTGGGTTTGTACCTTTGCTTTGTAGCATAGTACTTGTTGTTTTGTTACGCATTACTTTAAGTACTCTCACTTTTGTGTCCTAGTAGGATCTTGTCCCTAGATGCATACATGTTTTGTGTATTGGTTGAGTGTTTGATATGCAAATAATACTTTGCAAATGCCAGCTGTAGCACTATAGGAAAAAAAGTCCAGTCTGGCCATTCAGTTGGCTTGCGGCTTGGACTCGCGACTCAGTCAAGTCGTGAGGCCAAGTCGCCAGTTCACTCTATTATGGAAAAACTGACTCTTCACATTCCTTTCTCACTCCAATATAAATACCCCTTATACCCACGAAATATTGAGAGCTTCTAGAGAGAATTTTGAAAGAGAAATCCTAGAGAAGAAATATGATTGTCTCATCCACAATCTTTATATAGTGACTCTTCAAATTTCTCAACTCTCACCCTCTCCATTGTCACATCCTTGAGAGGTTCATTAGCCAAAAATTTTCTCACCTTCCCATATCTGTGAGAAGGCATTTTAGTGCTTTGGGAAGCAGTTTGGAAGGAACCAATTCATATTGGTTGATGTTATGGTTTATAGCAGAATCTGGTAAGCTAAAGAAGAAATAGGTTCGGCATAACCTCATTGGAGTAAGAGCTTGGAGGGCTTAGGTACACTGGGTAGATTAAGCTTGGAGGGTCTTCTGCTGTTCATGTATCCCAACTTGATTCTTTAGTGGATTATTGACCACTTGGAGGGCGGCAGAGAGGTTTTACGCCAAGGGCTTCGGTTTTCTCATCGATAACACATCGTTGTGTTGTCCTTGTTTTTGCATTCTCTTCTCTTAATCTTTGCCATTTAATTTCTATTATGAATGTGATTCTATTTGGTTTAGATTGTTTATCAATTCTGTATTAAGCTCATGTTTATATTCCACACATTACTTGTTTGGTATTAAGCTTGAATTAGTAATTTGTTAATTGGGAGTCAAAACGTTCATAGTGTTTTTCACACATTGAACATTCAAAATTGAAGAAAAATATTGATATTTTACACTATCTTGAAAGCGTAGGAATCAAGCCATTGCACCAAGTAAAGAAAAATTCTAGTGCCGCAAAGTAGTGCATAACTTTGTGCACAACTCGCCACATAGGCGTGATAGGCCAAAATTGTATTGACCCCTTGTGATTAAATTAATTGATTAATTAGCCAAGTTTATTAATTAATCAAATTAACATGCAAAGCGCGTGGTATCACAAACAAATCACCAATTAAACTAAGTGTAGCAGAAATTAAATTGACACAGTGATTTTTTTATGAATGGGGAAAACCAATATTGAATAATTTATTAATCGTATTAAGTGTGTTGTCCTATTTTTTACACTAAAACCCTCCCACAAAAAATCTCATCACGTTCACAAATCGTGTCAAGCATTACCTCCCCTGGTTTAGATAAAAAGAGAGTGAAAGGTGGCTACATTAATGAGAATTTGACATTAACTAAAACAATTGAGTTAACATTTAGGTTTATGGGAATAAGACCTCTCCCACGTTATGTACAAGTTTGCTTCTCATTTTTTCTTTAATCTTACTCTATGTTTACATTTAGGGTTGCAATTCGTGTTCCAGGCCATGTTCATGTCGTGTTGTGTAGAGGTATGTGTATTCGTCAACTCTAACATGACCCATTTAATAATTGTGTCAAAGCCTCTCAATTTTAATACAACTCATTGATTAAACGGTTTAACACGATACAACATATTTCAACTTGTTTAATACAAAATTTAAAAAAGAAAGAGTAAATAGTATTTTTTTTTTCTTTGTTTTGGGTAAAAGGGTCAAGCACTTTAGAGTTCCAATGAGGAAAACCTGCCCAGCAAAAACCCCACCGGGTGATTTTAAGGTCACCACTCCCGAGAATCCACTATTATCAAAACAAGCGGTTACAAGTAAAGGAATCCCAGTACCTTATATGAACCTACAGTTGAACCCTTACCCCAATACCTAATTGGACTTGTTCTATAGTGACAATCTCTCCTTTCAATGCACGACTCTCAGTATTTGACTAACCAATTGCGCGGATCTTAGTACGCGACTTGATCACCAACTTAAGATTGATGTTGGCTGCAAAATTCTTCAGTTCATCCAGACGATGAAGATCATGAAGTTGCTTGATCATAAAACCCTATGGTATACAAACATAGCAACTTCTTCAAGAACTAGGACAAACAAGGTTTCCGGTCACACTCATCTTCACGCTTGTGAAATTTTCTCTTGTGCAATTAGTGTCATCCTTTATGGCCTTTAAAATAATCCTTATATATATTTAGGGTTGTGAGAAAAGAAAGCCCAAATATGCATTCACAGATTGGATGAAAAACAGTCCTAAAAAACTAAACTTTATAAACCTCGATAAATAGCCATCTATCGAGCTAGCTGTCAAGCCACAGGCTTCAATGGCTCTTAAACCTCGATAGATGCTAGCTGTCGAGCTTTAATGAACAACATTTTCTTCACTTGATTCTTGGACAGACTTGCATGGTTTTAACACTTGAACTTGAAACCTTGTTTCTTGAAGCATTAAACACATCCTAGATCTATCCAATTACAAGTGCATCTTGTCAAAGGATTAGCCAATTACATAAAATGTTGACATATGTTCCTAACATTGAATCACATATGTCCTAACACTTATGTATAGCTTTCTAAAACCTCATTTTTTCCTCACATTTTTTTTTTCTTTCACTTTTCTTCACTTTTCTCAAGGTACAAATATATTTTAACACACTTTCAATAAAGAGCTAAATAAACTGTTCCCAAACGACGCTTAAGACCATCCCAATTAAAAAAAAAAAAAAAAGTAAAATTAATATGGAAAGCATTTAGAACTACACATAAAATGGCAGAACTTGTGTTGTAAAGGTATGTCCCCACATGTACCCATCATCATATCTCAACACTTTTTCATAGATTTCACCTATCCTTCCATTCTTCCTAGACTCCCAAGTTCAATTGGCACCTCCACTTGGTTTTTTTTTTAACAAGATAAAAATTCTACTCTAGTCTAATTTAAGTATATATATGTGTGAAGCTCTCTTCTAGAAATTTGAATCTCGGCCCTTATATTTGTAGAGTGGCCATCGCACCAAAAGTGCACAATAGTACCAATTTTTTATAAATGAAAAAAGTTGGCACCTCCATCAGATCAATCAACAGAGACCATTTTTCACATCACCTCCATAATATGTGATTATATTCCACCAAAAACGACACACTTATGGTAGCTATATATTTTAAATTTTTAATGAATTAAAATAAACATTCTAATTTTTGTGCCATCCAGGACTAAGTAATAATTTTTTCTCAAAAAAACAAGACTAAGTAATAATTACGGTCTTGATTGATCCCAAAACAAGATTTCATCAACCAAAAAAAAAAAAAAAAAAAAAAAAAACACATGATTAGCGTGTATAAGTACCTTTTGAAAGATTTATTATATTATATATATTTTTGTCAACATGCACATTATTTTAGAAAACTTTCATTATCCATTATGAATTGGAATTGTAAAGATTACTCACGTTTCACATGTTCTTTTTCTTAATCACTGTTAAGTGTGAATTCTTTGATTAAGATCTAGTGGTGCTCCAATGCATCGATCTAACATGTGTTTCATGCGAAATCAGCGGTCGAATTAGGAGAAGCCAGCACCACCCAAAAATAAAGATAAAAATCTAAGTCACATAATATCTTACGCACTTATTAAATCATTATACAGCCAAGGTAAAAACCATCTTAATAGCTAATAAGAGTATAAACATTCGTTGCAAAGTGATAATAACTATGTGCTACAACCACGACTTTTAGTACCCAACTTTTATGAGTAGTTATAAACAAGTATTATAATTTTTATTACATAAAGTTTACAAATTAATGTGTCATCAATCACAAATATGTCATTTAAATATTTATTTGTAAGATGATTCAAGCCCACCGATTATATTCATTGTCACATCAATTTATAAGTTTTCTATAATAAAACTTGTTATACCTTTAACATTTTCCAACTTTAATTTTTATAATTAAAGTGTATAATTTTAAAAATTCTTAATAAAAAAATTAGTTATTATAAATTAATGGCCAGTGCCCTGTGCTCTCAATATATATCATTCTTACTTTGCCACGTATTATTCATTTGTTTACAAATGTGATTTTTATTCTATTAAGCAACACGTTTTCAGATAGATAAAGAGGGGGTGGGTATATCATGTTTACAAATCACAGGACTAAAGAAGAAATATAAAAAAGAGTCAAAACAATTAATTCATTTTTTTCTTTTCACTTAAAAGTTTTCTAAAAATATTTCATAAATCAATATCCTTAGGACAGTTGTTAACTTTTCTCATAAAAAAAATAATAATAATCCAAATGAGACACAAATTGACCAAGTGACCATACTGCACAGCCTAATGTGAAACCTAGTACGTTTATCCAAAAAATAATAATAATAACAATTAGAAAAAAAAAATTTACACGTTAAGTCAGAAAGTTTTCATTGTTCTCATTTGGGTTCAGCATATTACTTTTCTACTTACTACTAATGATATTTTAATTATATTCACAAATATCTAATTTTTACTAAATTATTTGTGTCCCTAAACTTTCTCATGCCACCTTTCGCTATCTCTGGTTTTTTGTATGATGTGGAGTTCGATTTGTATAAACTACTTCTCTCAAAAAATAAAAACCCACAAACATAAGCATTCATTTTGATAGGCCAATAATATATTGACCCCTTGTGATGAATTAACAAATTAATTAGCCAAGTTCATTAATTAATTTAATTATCATGCAAAACGCGTGGTAGCACAAACAAATCACCAATTAACTAAATGCAGTGGAAATTAAATTGACACAGTGATTTGTTTACGAATAGGGAAAACCTACACAGCAAAAACCCCACCAGGTGATTTTAAGGTCACAACTTCCGAGAATTCACTATTATCACAACAAGCGGTTACAAGTAAAGGAATCTCAGTATCTTATACCAACCTACAGTTGAACCCTTACTCTAATACCCAATTGGACTTGTTCTGTAGTGACACTCTCTCCCTTTTCAATGCATGGCTCTCAGTACGTAGCTAACCAATTTGATACGCGGATCCCAGTACGCAGCTTACTCACCAACTTGAGAAAGATGTTGGCTACAAAGTTCTTCATTTCTTCACACGATGAAGATCACGAAACTCCTTAGTTACAAAACCCTACGGTGTACAAACACAGCAGCTTCTTCAAGAAAAAGATGAACTATGGAAAATTTTATATCTAGTCACAAATTGCATGCACACAACTTTGCTTCACACTCGCGCAACCTTTTACGGCTCTTAAAACAATCCTTATATATGTTTAGAGTTGTGAGAAAAGAAAGCCCAGACATGTATTCATGGATTGGATTGAAATCAGCTCTAAAAAATTGAACTTCATAAACCTCGATAGATAGCTTATCTATCTAGCTAGCTGTTAAGCATCGAGCTTCAGTAGCTTTTTAAACCTCTATAGAGACTAGCTGTCGAGCTTTAAAATCCAACACTTCTTCACTTGTTTCTTAGACAGACTTGCATGGGTTTAACACTTAATCTTGAAACCTTATTCCTTGAAGCATTGAACACATCTTAGATCTACCCAATTACACATAAAGTGTGTTTTGTTAATGGATTAACCAATTCTATATTGACATATGTTCCTAACATTAAATCACATATATCCTAACAATCTCCCCCTTTGGCATTCCGTGACAAAACCACAACAAACAAATGAACATAAGAGAGAAGTCATAAATCACTCAACTCATACTTACTTGTTGAATACAATAAAATCTATCCTAACACAAATTCTTGAAAAACTTTGCAAGAAGAAAGTTTATGGCAAGAAGACTTTGACAACCTGTATTTTCGAAACACTTTAAACAAAACTCATCACAGCATCTTAGTGTGAAACAAAAATAATAGATTGCATACAATATATAAGAATCATGTACATAAAGAGAGAAAAGAAACAACACATGTAAAGATAGGTGAATAACATGCATCAATAGATATAATCAAATATAAGTACAATGTATGTCAAATGGTCACGAGACCAATATACATGAGGTAAAAGTAAAAGAAAAAAAAAATACATAAAAATCTCACTACATCCCTCATAGACATTCCCCATATCACAAAAAAACTCATATGCTAACTCTTCCCCTTTGTATATGACTACTCTCATCTCAAAACTACTTCCCCGTTTTGTCACAAGTAACAAAGGGCAAGTACATCAAGTAGACATCTCATCATCACTGGGTGAGCTAGCATCCTTGTCCTCATCAGCATCATCACTGTCGGAGCCATCATCACTCTCATCCTCTGAAGCCGGTGGAGATGGAGAGGTATAAGCAATGAAACCACCCATGGCAACCTGTCGTTGTGCAATACGACCAATACGGGTGTTCACTTGACACGACACATTACTAAGTGTGTCAAGGCGAGCATCCATGCACACAAGCTATGCCATGATGGCCTCGAGAGTCGCCGTCTTTGTCCGGGGCCACCTCGGTCCAAGCTATGCCTTGCTCCGTTGAAAGGTAGCAGTGTTTATGGCACTCATAAGGCTTTGGTCATTGAACTTCTAGATATTAGACAACCTCGCTCAACTAGAATAGTTATTGTACTAAAATTTCCATCTTACAAAATTACTTGAGAAATCTCAAAATATTTTCCTATTTTTATAAATAAAAGTAATTAATTTACTAATGTTCTTATTATACCCCTTACTTTATTTTCAAAACTATTTGAAAAGAAAACTAACAAATATTTAAAAAAATAAATTTAATTTGGGCATCTTTTTAGTTGTCTCATTAAGAATAACTTTAAAAAAAAAAAAAAACTAATAAATTTATTTAAGGGTAATTTTGTAAATTTATACATTTTTATAAGGCAGACAAGACAATAAATAATATTCTCTTAAAAGGTTTGACTTTTCAAATAGGACAAACAAATTGGGATGGAGAGAGTGCTAATTACTATACATGAAACACCACCATACAAGATGCCATTATCACTAGTTATCATTAGAAATGACAATTATGGCCTCAAAATAAATCTACATTAATGAGAAGTCGACATTAACCGAAAATGTTGATTTAACTTTTAGGTTCATATGGAAAATTAAGACCTTTCCAACATTTATACGATTCTGCTTATCTTTTTTCCTAATAAATTTTTCCTATGTTTAGATGGAAGAATGTTTTTTTTTTTTTTTTTTTTTTTTTGGAGAAGGTTTAGATGGGGGAAGATGAAATGAGAGCAGAGGAGAAGGCAGTTGGAATATAGTCTTCCAAATATATCCTTAACAAATAACTTTAAAACACTGTTTATGACTGTGGTGCTACTGACAATGATATCAATTAGTTTCTTGTAAAGTTGGATAAAGAAGTCCAACATGCATTCTTTTTTAACGATAACTTTCTAACTAAAAAATATATATTTTATAGATATCTTAATTTACCAAAAAAAAAAAAACCAAAAAAAATAAAAATAAAGGATGCGATAACTAGACAAGCTACTCACACTCTTGCTCGTCAAGCTCACTTTTATTATTTGTAATATTTGTATTGTTGATTGTAATTGTTCAGTAATATTAGTGGAAATGCTATTCCTTTTTTTTTTTTTTTTAATAATTTAATTAAAACATAAACGATATATTGTACTTGCATCCAACCGTATAAGATCAATGGCTCCTATGCAATATTGGTCGTAGAAAGTTGTGGAAAGTTTTAACATACTCAATTATTGTTTATTTTCATAGCTAAGGCCATCGTATTCAAATAATTATTTAGCAGTTAAGGCAAACTAATTTTGAAACACATTTTTATTAGTGATTGAAAGTTGAAACTAGATTCTCCACATAAGCTATGGCATGTGATGCATGAAATAAGTCTTGAAGTCCTCTAACTAGAAAATTCTTAGTTTCACAATAACCGAAGTTACGCAAAACTTCCCATCCATTGTTATCCACCAAAAGAAGATCACCATTCATGGCAAATCCTTGTGGCTTCTCAATTCTAACCAGTGGTCCTACTACAACTTGTTTGGTCCAAGACTCCTTTGAGTCCATATTCACGCAGCATTAGGAACATCACTCTAGTCTATACGATTAACCAATTGATTTCAATATACGTCGTTTGTGGTCTAAAAAGAATTCTACATTAATGAGAAGTTGACATTTAGCCAAAATTATTGACTTAACTTTTAGGTTTATGGGAAATTAAGACCTCTCTCCCACGTTTTACAGGAAGTTGTTTGTCTCATTTCCAACAACTTTATCCTTTGTTTGGATGGGAGGAAATGGAAGGAGGGGAGATGATAAGATGGCTAGTATATACACTATTCCAATCATACCACTAACAAATAGTCAGAAATTTTTATTTCTAATTCGTGTCATAATGGCAATGACATTATTTAGTTTCTTGGAGAGTTGGATAGAGTAACCTAGCATTCACCCTTTTTTTAATAAAAATATTATACATTATTCCAAAATAATAATAAAATTATATGTTTTCATAATTTTACAAATAAAAACAGAAAGGGTATGTGATTTTCTAAAAACAAATAAAGACAATAAAATGATACTAATGGTGGAGTATTCAATTACATTTTCTCCTCCCATTATAGTTTTGAGTTTTACAGATCGTAAAGTTGAAATATGATTTGAATAAAGACTTCCAAACTTGAAACAAATATCAATGAAAAAAACACGGGATTCCATTACATCATCTAGGTCGTTTTCTAAATTTTTAAGACAATTGTTTGCTTCATTGCCATCAAGGCAACCTTGAAATATTGTAGGACTTATCATGTAATTAAATCAGAAAATTCTCTTCTATATTTATTATTATTACTATTATTATCACTACAACAAAATGTATTTTTAGTGACGAAAAAATTCGTCACTAAAAGCCCAGTTTTTCGTCACTAAGGACCTTTAGTGACGAAATTGGACTTTTAGTGACGAAACTCATTTCGTCACTATAGCCCCGTCACTAAAAGTCCTGGTGACGAAAAATTTCGTCACTAAAAGTTCGATTTGATTTTTTTTTAAAAAACTTTTAGTGACGAAAACGTTTCGTCACTGAATGTTTTCCTCACTAAAAACACTATTCAGTGACGAAAATATTTCATCACTAAAAATACTTTAGTTTACTAAATCATATTTAATGACGAATAATTTCGTCACTAAAACTATGTTCGGGTACATATAGTGACGAAAAAATTCGTCACTAAAACTATTTTAAAAAAAATCCAAGCACATATAGTGATGAAAATTTTCGTCACTAAAACCATTTCTTACAAAATTTTGCTATATTTAGTGACGAAATTGTCATCACTAAAACAATTTTTTGTTGCTATATTTGTGACGAAAAAATTTGTCACTAAAACTTATTTTCTGTTTTTATTTTTTTCATGGCTTTGATATTAACTTGTAACTTATCATTACATTATTAAAATCTCACATTTGAATAACACATTTATTTCAACAACACATTTATAAAAAAATATCCATACATTTCACAAGTAAAAAAGATCCATACATTTATTTCAATAACTCTACCTAAACCCTATTTTAGAACTAATGGAAAATGTCCTCATATGCCTTCAAGTAATGCCAAAAGTAAATCATCTAAAAGCCACCAATAAGAAATCTGCACAAATATAAAAACAATACTTCGTTAAAAACGTAAAGTAAAAACATTAACTATGTTATAAAATCACCATTCCTAATGTATAAGTTGTAGAAAGCAAATAAAGTACTTACCAAAAAGTATTTTAACTTGAAGTTGAACCACCCCCATAAGTAAGAGCATCATCATAACCCTTCCTCCTCAAAAAGTTAAGAATATTCTTTTGGATATCATCTTGCTTAGTTCGTGCCTCTTGGTCCTTAGCTCGCTCCTCTTGATCTCTAGCTCTTGCCTCTTTGAGCTCAATTATCTCATTTTCTAACCGTTGGATATACTCCACCGATGAATTAGAGGAGGCGGTGGTTACTAGAGAAGAGGAAGGTCTCATGCCAAGTCCTTTTACAATACCGGACTTCTTCTTAAACACCAAGTTTGAGATCTCCTCTTGTGTAAGGGGAATTACATTAGGATCTTGACAATGATCCGCTTGCACTTTGAGAATATTTTCCTATCATTTGAAAGAAAGAAAGAAACAAATAATCACAACATTAATACTACATATGTTATAGCTTTACAAACATGATAGGGATGGAATGATACACATACGTATGTCACTTCATCCTCAGGGTGTATCCACATATTTGTATTTGGATTGAAATGAACATCTTTGAAGATTTTTGCCAATTCAGGAACTTGACCATCATTATTATTTGTCTGATTAATTAACATTCAAATGTTAGATAGATATACTTAATTATTCACAACATGCAATATACTAAGGTTTAAGAAAATGAAAAAATACGCACCTCCTCATCAACCCTAACAGCAAGTGCCTTTGTCCCGCATCTATGTTTGCCTTTAGTTTTATTCCTATTTTCAGAGTTCTTTCTTGATTTTTTCTAATAAACAACATTTAAGATATTTATTAGATCATGAATAAAACAGTATACATTTACTTCATCTAAATATTAATTTAACCTGTTGACAACATAATATAGTAAACATTGATTAAATATTAATATACGCATAAATAATTTACCAGCCAATCCTCATTGGTCCATCTCCCATCAATGAGTTCAGTCCACTGCTTAAGTGTGGCATTCATTTGCGGGTGGCTTCTTGCATAGTTAGCACCATGAGATTGTTTGAGTTTTTTATAAGCCTGATGCAACTTGTAGGAGTTGGAACTCAAAGACTATACATGCATCATCAAATTACCGTCCAAATCTTCCCCAGCATCCCCCCTCTCATCATTTAAGGAACTGACTTCAACCTACAATCACACCAACCATCAAAGTTTATTACTGCTGCCAATATATAAATACACACACATACACACATTTGTTCATTGTAGGTACCAAGACCACTTACTGGCTTCTTCTTCTTCTTTTTCAAACCAGAGAACGTACTTTCCAGCCCATTAGAAACTACAAATGAGGAAAGTATCAAGCCTCTAGCTATCTAATGCATGTAATGGCATTCTAACATAAAATTAAAGGAAGAACAACATCAGATAATTAAAAGTCGTTCAATTCAGATACCTGACAAGTTTTCAGTCTTCTCAGCTAAACTGTCCACAGAATCATCAGCAGAATCCTGGATTACAACCTTCTTCTTCTTCTTCTTTTTAGTGGGATCAAATGGGGCAATCTGCAGCCACATTTCAACATCAATAAATGCCTCAAGAGGTTGCTTTATGAGGTTTGTACAAATAGCCTTAAGTAGACCTTTCAGACATGTGAATATTTACAACTCTAGACCTTGGCCAAACACTCAATAGTCTCAGAATTGACATAATCATTTAGTTCAAGATCCTATAAGTTTCACTAACCAAACACTACTTTCACATCACCTTCGACAGTTTGTTTAACCAATAGTCAAAATCCTACACCATGTAAATGAGGAACCAGAAGCTACAGACACCCACTTAAATGGGCATTGATGTATTCATAAAATGGAGTGAAAAAAGAAAGTATAAACTTACATCTGCCACCTCCTCCTTCACATCATTGGGAATATCATCGTCCGCCATGATTGCTATAGAGCAAGTAAAACCAAATCACTAAAATTAGTCACCAAAAAAAAATCTAGGAATACAACTTTATTTTTTATAAATGTTACTTCAATCACAACAGCAGCACAATACAAAAGACAAACCAACTCATTCCGTATGATAAATCTCTGTTATTAAAATCCAGTTGAAATATAACATTGTATCCATAATTCTTTTGTGTGTCTATGTTTCTTTGCGTTTTCTGAGGTTAGGATTTACAATCTAAAAAGATCGAATTGACATGTTTATCTCTTCTAAAACCCTAATAGAAACCTAGATATTAAAATTTATAATTAAAAAAAAAAAAGCCACAGAAATTCACATATTCATCACCATCCAAAAGAAGAAACCCTAAAAATCATAATTTAGATAATTTAAAAATAAATAAATAAATATAAAATCAGAGAGCTCGAGAGAGAGAGTCTCTTACACAAGAAAGAGAATGAACTGGGTTTTGCTCCGAGTGTGTGTTGCGTTCTGCAAATGTGTTTGATTCTCTGATCTTTGTTTGGTACCCTCCGGCGCAGGCCTAGGCTCTGGTATATTTGTACCTAGTATCCACCTTTCTTTTAAAGCCTCTGGGCCGTTCAAGAATAATTTATAATTGGGCCTTGGCCCATATTTCTATAAACCAGCCGAGCAATACAAGTTTTGGATTCAGCAGCTTATTGGGCTTTCTACTGAAAGCTAAACATATAAGCCCGTTGGGTTTTAGTGGTCCTTAACTGAATTCTTTTTCATTTATAAAGTAACTTTGAAACTCCCATGATTTCCTTTTTAAAAGCTTTGATCATATCATTGTATGATACCGCCCTCATCCATCATTTTTTTTACTTTTCAGTAGGAGGTGGGAGCCTTATGGTCTTCGAATATTTTACTTTTCTCTTTTAGGCTTCAAGACCAACAGGGGCTCGTAAATCGTAAGTTGGAGGCGAGTTAGCGACGATAATGGCTTGGCTGGGTTTTGCTAAAAAAAGGTTTATTCTTTAGCAAACGCAAAACTCATGAACCTGCGAATGGACAGAAAAGGGATTTAGTTATGTATTTTTAAGAGAGAGAGAGAGAGAGAGAGTAAAAGAAAAAAGGAAAATGAGTAAATAGCTTACAATCCGCAAAGAGGTTCATTGTTGAGGCCTGACTCTGAAGGTTGCACGTGTCCTATTGCTTCACCATATGGACCTAGCCCATTGGACAATGATAGCAAGCATCTGTTCGTTGTGTTTGGCCCACTTAATGTTCTAGATCATTCATCAAACGCGGTTAACTTCTTTTCCACGCTTTTTGTTTTCTTACCGCCTCATAGCAATTGCACCTTATTGAATCCATCCATAAAGAGTGTAAATTCCTTTGATGGCATGAAAGATTGAAGCAACATGTGTCATCCATTTCAGACAGTAGCAACGTGGAAATGGGCACTATCTATATAGGATGGGAATAAGAGCCACAGCCACTTGCCCATAAATTAGTGTTAAAAGGGTGCAAGCAAGTTGCCCAGAAAAACAGTATTAAAATCCCATAAATAAATAAATAAAAAAGAATAAAAACAAGAAAAACCAAGCAACAAAATTCTACGTGTGTGCACCTTCTAACTTATACCAATAAAAAAATAATAATAAAAAAGCCTTGGAGTTCGAACCAGCTCAAAATATTCATGTCATCATGTGTGTAGTTGGTCCCGCACCTATCTCTCTGGGTCCATCTCTCCTCCTTTATTTTAACTTTTTAGCTTTGTCGTTTTGTATTCTCTCTCTCAGTCCGAATTTACGGCATGTTCTAGTGCATGAACCTGCCTTTTTAACCCTCTTTTAACTTTTTTCTAAGCATTACTATGAGGCGGTAAGAAAACACCTGACAGTGACGAAATATTTCGTCACTAAAAATTTCAACTTTTAGTGACGAAATATTTCGTCACTATAGATTAATTAAATTCGCGTCAAAATTTTCCTCTACTGGCGCCCATTTTTCAGATCACAATAGTGACGAAATTTATTTTTCGTCACTAAATGTTATAATTTTTTTCATTATTAGTGACGAAATTCATATTTCGTCACTAAAGCGGTATTTTTAGTGACGAAAAATATTTCCTCACTAATTTTTGTCACTAAAAATACATTTTGTTGTAGTGTATTATTATTATTATTTTATTTTACTTTAATAAAATGAAGGTCGTGAAAATTTAGTACTTTTCAATCTTAAGGTGTATATAGAGCCGTGTTATTTAAAATCAATTAGCATTCTTTGGTTTGTTGGAATGGAACTTTAAACAATGTAGTAATTTTTATTTACACTTTGTCTGGAAGTTAATAGAGGAATGAAATAAAATACTCACCGTAAAATGAAGGTTCTTCAATGAATGAAAATTAAAAAAATGGCAATAATTAAACTTTCTCATTCAAAATAATGAAATATAATAAAAAATAAAAATTTGGAGAACCTTTCTTGTTCTGCTTTGGATTAAATTTTGGCCCATTTCAAAGTGTTTCAAGCATTCCTAGTTGTTTCGATTAAATTAGCATACCAAAAAATATATATTACAGATTGTGATGGGCTCATGTGTGAATTGGCATGCTAATTTAGAAATATTGTAAAATTGTTGTAACATTTTGTTTTGTCAACTTAAATTCTTAGGATTCTCATGTGACGGTGTATCAATATATTTTTATAGGAAGTTAATTTATCTTTTGCAGGTATTATTATTATTATTTATAAAATGAAGGTGAAGATTTAGTACTTTTCAATCTAAAGGTATATACAGAGCTGTGTCATTTAAAATCGTTTAGCATTCTTTGGTTTGTTGAATGGAATTTTAAACAATATAGTATACTTTGTTTTTACACTTATTTTTTGGAAGTTAATAGAGGAATAAAATAAAATACTCACAGTAAAATGATGGTACTTCAATTAACAAAAATTAAAACAAAATGACAATAATTAAACTTTCTCATTCAAAATAATGAAATATAATAAAAAATAAAAATCTGGAAACAATTACTCTACCTCCCCCAACATATTTCTCTTTTGTATTTCTTTTTCAATATGTCTCCCTTGATAGGTGATCTATGAATTGAAGGTCCCAACATCACGTAAAGGGAAATCAGGTTCTGTTTACGATGAAAATATTATAAAGTAAAAATGATAAAAATATCATGTTATGGAATCTGTTATTTGGGTTTTATCAAACCTTAAACTGTATATATACCTAAATTTCAATTAACGCATACCCAAATACCAATTTTGGAATAAGCAATACTATTAATTTCTTAAGTTTGTTGTGACCTGTAGTTACCTATACCAATTTCTTATTCCAAAGAATGTGATAAGGAAACTACGGTCCACATAAGTTTAAATCAATGAGAAATTGACTTTGACCAAATCTATAAGGTTGAATTTTATCAACCATCTTGTTGGCTTTATTCCGTGCCAATTTTCTTTGTATTTTAGCAATTAGTAACCCTGTATTTATGTGGGAATCATGTAAGGGTAGTGAGAGAGAGAGTGTGAAGAAATGCTCAAAATTGTGCAAAGATGCAGAGACTTGTGACTAGACTCACGGGTGACTCGCGACTTGCAAGCCACCAAAGTTGGCACATGCATGAAGCATGCAGGGGAGTTGAAGTGTCATGCCAGCTGTTGCACTACAGGACAAAAGTCCTAGGCTGGACAGGCCGTTAGCTTACGACTTGAACTCATGACTCAGCCCAGTCGCGAGGCCAAGTCGCCAGACCACCCTGTTTAGGAAAAACTGACTTTTCACATTCCTTCTCACCCTATTATATATAGACCATTATACCCACGAAATGTAGAAAGCTTTCAGAGAGAATTTTGAGAGAGAAACTCTAGAGAAAAAACAAGATTGATTCATCCACAATCTTCACTTAGAGACTCTTCAAATTCCTCTACTCTCTCTTTCCATTGATAAATCCTTGAGAGGTACATTACCAAAACATTTTCTCACCATACCCATATCTGTGAGAAGGCTGTTTGGTGCTTTGGGAAGCAGTTAAGAAGGGACCAATTTCATATTGGTAGATGCTATGGTCAAGTAGTGGAATCCGGTAAGCTAAAGAAAAAATAGGTTCGGTGAAACCTTGTTGGAGTAGGAGGAGCTTGGAAGGCTTAGGTACATTGGATAGATTAGGCTTGGAGGGTCTTATGCTGTTCATGTATCCCAAGTACATTCTTTAGTGGATTATTTACCGCTTGGAGGGCGGCAAAGAGGTTTTATGCCGAGGGTTTCGGTTTCCTTTCCGATAACACATTGTGTGTTGTCCTCGTGTTTGCATCTCTCTTCCCTTAATCTTTGTCATTTAATTTCTGTTGTGGATGTGATTTTATTTGGTTTATATTGTTTATCAATTCTATGTTAAGCTTGTGTTTATATTCCGCACATTAATTGTTTGACAATAAGCTTGAATTGGTAATTTGTAAATTCAGGGTCTAAACGTTCATTGTATTTTATATACTAATTGAACTTTCAAAAACTATTGCCCTACCTTTCAGGTTTATGGGAAGAGGACCTCTCCCATATTTTCTACAAGGTTGTTTATCATTTTTTCAATTACCTCACCCTATGTTTAGACTAGTGGTGACAATTCGCGTTCACAAGTTATGTTTGTGTTGTGTTGTATTGAAGTATGTGTATTTGAATACATGGCTCAACCTTAACTTGAAAATTTTAATAACCATTTCAAACTCCTTCAACCCTAACACAACTCATTAATTAAGTGATTTCGGATGACATGACCTCTTTCAACCTGTTTAATAAATAATTTTTTTTTCAAAAAAAAAAAAAAAGGAAAAAAAGAAAAAGAAAGTGAAAAGAGTTTTTTTTTTTTCTTGCTTTTGGGTAAAAGAGTTCCAATGAATAATTTATCAATATAATCATTTAAAATTTTTTTATTAATTAATTATATTTAGAATTTAAATGAATTTTAGAAAAATGACAATTATTTAACTAGTTGTGCCATTTTGGTTTAATTGTAGGTTAAACAAGTCAACACAGAATTGACCCATTTATTAATCATATTAAGCGTGTTGACCTGTTTTTACACTAACCCATTTACACTAAACACTCCCACAAAAAAATATTGTTGCGTTCACAAATAATGTCAAGTATAGCCACCCCTAATTTAGATAAGAAGAGGGTGAAAAGCAGCTACATTAATGTGAAGTTGGCATTAGCCATAAGGCCCAAAACTATTGACTTAACTTTTCGGTTTATGGGAAAATGACCTCTCATTAATTAAGTGATTTCGGATGACATGACCTCTTTCAACCTGTTTAATACATAATTTTTTTTTCAAAAAAAAAAAAAAAGAAAGTGAAAAGAGTTTTTTTTTTTTTTTTTCTTGCTTTTGGGTAAAAGAGTTCCAATGAATAATTTATCAATATAATCATTTAAAAAAAGTTTATTAATTAATTATATTTAGAATTTAAATGAATTTTAGAAAAATGACAATTATTTAACTAGTTGTGCCATTTTGGTTTAATTATAGGTTAAACAAGTCAACATAGAATTGACCCATTTATTAATCATATTAAGCGTGTTGACCTGTTTTTACACTAACCCATTTACACTAAACACTCCGACAAAAAAATATTGTTGCGTTCACAAATAATGTCACGTATGGCCACCCCTAGTTTAGATAAGAAGAGGGTGAAAAGCAGCTACATTAATGTGAAGTTGGCATTAGCCATAAGGCCCAAAACTATTGACTTAACTTTTCGGTTTATGGGAAAATGACCTCTCCCACGTTATGTATGAGGTTGCTTATCAATTTTTCAATAATCTTACCCAATGTTTAGATGAAAGGTCGGAGTGAAAGTTGGGTAGTGAAAGTATATACTTGGAGTGAGTAGGACTTGTTTGATGGCCCAAATAAAGGTCAGAAACCCACAGAGGCATAAACACATACATGAGTGAGAGAGTTTTAGGTATACCATTGTTTTGACTACCGTTCCAACCAAAATGGCTTAAAAAAAAAATCTGATTACGGTATGTAAATTAGTATGCAAACCTTCCTTGTTCCACTTTGGATAAAATTTTGGCCCATTTCAAAGGGTTTCAAGCATTCTTGGATGTTTTGATTGAATTAGCATACCAAAAAAATTTAAATTACAGATTGTGATGGGCTCATGTGTGAATTGGTATACTAATTTAGAAATATTGTAAAATTATTGTAACATTTTATTTTGTCAATTTAAATTCTTAGGTTTCTCATGCGAGGGTGTTCAATATATATTTAAAGGAATTTAATTTTTCTTTTGCAAATATTATTTTATTATTCCTGGTAAAAACACTCTAGAAATTTTAGCTAATTAATGTTAGTCAAGTCTAAGATATTTCAAAACTGACACGTTCGGCCGCTAAACCGTTACTCCTTTTCTCTTTATCTCTTTCTCACAATAATTAAGGACCAAGCTGAACAATTTTAAAATATCTTAAAACATGTGCTCAAATCTCTTCACTATATATATATATATATATATATATATATATTCGTGCATTTCAGGTGTTCATACGAACACGACTTACATGTGGAGTCTATCCACTAGTAATAAATGAGAAACCAAAAATATATTGAAAAGTGGTCGGTCGGATGCCTATAAAAGGACGTTCAAATGTGAGTAAGATCATCATCCACTTCAAACCTTTTCTTTGAGAAAAAAGAAAAAACAAAGAAACATGAAAATTTTCATTTGGTTTCTTTTTTTTCTCCCTATTGTCTATGCCACTGATCATTACGACTATTTTCAACTTGTGCTACAATGGCCCCCGACAGTTTGTGGTGGTACTTGTACCCACCCGGTGCCACAGAACTTCACAATGCACGGGCTTTGGCCGAGTGACTCTACCATGCCTGGGCATCCAATAAATTGCCCTGGGAGTCCCTTCGATCCTTCCGGGGTAAATTTTTAGAAATACAATATATCACAGTACTCTTCCAGTTTTACTTATTCTACGTGTGTGTAATGCATTTTCTTTTAATCATATTAGAATGCTTGATATTATTATGGTTTAAATTTTGCAGATCAAAGACTTGGAACCCTCTTTGGTCAAATATTGGCCAAACTTAACAGGAGATGATATGTATTTTTGGAAAAATCAATGGGAAACCCACGGTACCTGTTCAGAGAATACGTTCAATGAGCATGGATATTTCTCCGAGGCATTAAAAGTGAAGAAAAATGTTGATATTTTAGGCTATCTAGATGACGGAGGAATCAAGCCATTGCCGCCCAAGGTAGTATACAGAAGAAGTGATATCATGGACGTCATTGAACATGGTGGTCATAAGTTCAATGGAACAGGTCATAAACCACGCCTGTGGTGCAGCGAGGACAACAAACTTCTCGAGATTAGTGTTTGTTATGATTTGGACCTAGCCCACATAATGGACTGCCCACCAAAGCTACTGAATTATGCGAAAAATATATGCAATGAAACCGTGGGTTATTATCCGTTTCCTGATCCTCCTCCTCTTCCGGCCTCCTCCGTATCCTACTGAGAATGGAATTGAATAAATAAAAGACTACGACTACTGTGGTTACTATTTCCTATCTAGAATTAAAATAAGAATTATAAAGTTCTGCTAATAAATACTACTAAAAGACTACAACTACTGTAGTTACTATTTCATATATGTATTTCTCCAGTTCTACGTTCTCTTATCTTATCTTATGTAAGACTTGCGTCCACCAATAAGCTGATGATATCGAATCTCAGTTATATATAGTCGTAATTTATTATATTTGAATTCTATGTTCTTTGTTCAACCTCTAGAATTTACTGTAATCTCCCTATTACCTACTGATTGCACGGTAATATCATTCTTTATTCACTTGAGAGCGAGTGATCGAAGTGACTAATAGGTATGATATATGCATGAGTATTGTTACCCATGGGAAATATATGCTATATATTAATTGTAGTGAAAATATATGCAATACAATGAAGTAACAACAAAGTAATTGGATAAGTAATTCGATTACAAAATGGCTTAGAGACATGAACACTATGCTATTTTTAGACAATATATAACCCCATTCAAATGATACTAAAGGGTTACTGTAAAAAAATCAATTAAGCTTGCAGCTTTATCAATGGAAAACCGGAAATGAAAAGATTTAGGTACAATACCTTAAGTGCTGTTCCTTTAATTCTTCTCTTAAGATTCAGTCACATGACTACTTAACTAAAAAATACACTTTCATCTTATAAGAAAAATCCATATGGCTGAATCTTAAGAGAAGAACCTAAGGAACAGTACATAAGTACCGTACCTGAGTCTTGCCCAATCTTTTTGAAGAGAGTGATTCAAAGATCCTTGAAACTGAGTGCCTTTATTTGTTGTTTTGCAGTAATTTTAGGATTTGACATGCAAATATTGGTAAATGTCATATAATAAAATTGGTACTGTTCTTAGCATCACTCTTTTTGTCTTTATTTTCTTTGATAAAAAATTAATTTTTGTTTATTAGCTAATATTTAGGTCTTAATTAACACTCCCACAGGTAAAAGATATATCTCTATCGATTTAAATTTCGTGGCCTTAAAAATTGCCAAATTGGCCTTACGCTTGAGTCTGCACTGGTGGGAGAGGCATTCCATTGTAAAAACATTCAATTTATCTCACTCTTGTTCATATTTGGTGCCCATGTTTTTCTTGAGATGCATTCGACGTGTATCAGTTATGATTGAAAAAGTTATTCAAATTGCACAAAACACTTATAATCTTTCGAACTTGCACAAATACATAAAACTACTGAATTATTTATTTTTCTGGAGGAATACTCTCCTAACGTACACACGATTAATGCTTAAAATGACAGAACATTATTTGCCAAATGTATAAATTAGACATGTCCCTCACATCACAATGATGGAGAAATGACTACATTTGCAAAGAAAATCAATACTTGCGCACACAAATATAATAAAACTGCAATTTTTTTGTCACAAGCACGTAAGTATAACAGAATCTGCCGGTACATCTTATTCATTATCCCGCACATTCGAAGCTGTAAAACATCAAAAGACAACCCTAAAATTAGTGTAACCGTTAAAAGTCATGTAAAACGGTAAAAGGTAGTTCTATGAAGTCTAATTAAAAATCATTTTAAATGTTTTTTTAATTAATAAGTAACAAACAATCCAATCGCCTACAATTTCAAATCTTTGTTAAAAATTAGATGATAATTGTTAGGTTCTAAGGAATTAGGAACTAATGTATTAGAACTCTATTTTGCAATGTTGGCAAACCATGATCAAAACTTTTTAGCCTTGTTTAGACTTGCTCAAAGTATATGCTTTTTATGTAAAGTTGGAATCGAGTTGCTGCAGGATTTACTATGTAAATTTGTTTGGCTCGATCGATCGAGAATTAGACTCGATCGATTGAAACTCGTACAGATTGTTTTTATTGCAGAATTTCCAACTTAGCCCAAGCCCGCTTGTCGTGTAGGGTTTTATGTTTTGCCCTAAGTATAAAAGGGAAAACCCTAGCCACGTTTTAGGTTGCTCCTTATGTTGTGTGTGTGAATCTTTTGGGAGATCAAGAGGTGGTTGCCTTCACACATACTTAGGGTTTCCAAGATTCAAGATTATGTCAAGAATTTGGTGATCAATTCAATTGCTGATTCAAGAGCTTAAAGATACACAAGCGGGAGTGCTTGTACTTGCTGGGAATCCAAGAAAGAAATAGTTCGTGGACTCGGAGTTGTCACATGGTCGTGGTAGTAAGTTTCCTACTCGAGATAGCAGTAGGATGTTAGTGGTCTAAGTTACTATTGTATAAACTTCAATTCTTTCATAGTTGATTCAGTTTTACCTTGAGGATAGTTAGGTTAAATCCTCCTTAAGTTTTTTACCGGTTTGGTTTTCCTAGGCTATCATATTTTTGTGTTCTTTATTTTCCACCCTTTACAATAATATGATATTTGTGTTAACCTAGGTTAATCTGGTTGTGTTTTAAGGGGTTTAAAAAAAAACAATAATATTCACATATTTGTGATTTCAAAATTAAATGATACAGGATGCAATAACTTACAGCTTGTTGGAACTTCTGACAGTACTTAATCAAAATTAAATGATACAGGATCCTGACTTATGATGTTATTATGTCCTCGTTGCCCTCACTCACATGCACCCTAACATAGAAAAGATCGAAGCACTTAATCTTAATTGCACGCTTGACCAGATAAAGTCAGACAAAGCTAAGATGATAAGATCGAAACTCATGAGTATTAAATTCATCTCTTAATGCTTTAACATTCTATTAATAAAAAAATTAATAATATTTGACGGATGTAACTAAGATAGAGAAATATCATGCAAAGTTATAGGAAAAAACAAGCACTGCATTAAGAGCTACTTGGTCATTCAATTCAAAAATAGGAACCAAATTCATGTCCTTGCTGCCGACAATAGATCTTTTGCAAGTAAATCCCCAATCAGCTTTCATTCTTGTCTCAAGAACACGCACTGCATGCCACTATTCATCTCTACATTTAAACGTATCAAGCACACCTAATATGCAAAAACTATTTACATTTAATATTTAAATTTTACTTCATTCTTGATTTATAGCCTTACAACCTATGATTAATGATACTTGAAGTTGGAAACTTTTGGTGTAGAAATATGATCGAAATGGATGGAACTAATTAAAAAAAAAAAACATGTGCACAAATAGTGACAAGGACATTGCCAGAATCTCACCAATTTGCACACCCTAAAAAAAAATACAAAAGTGGGCGGAGACACAAGTCAAGGAGTTCCCAAGGCAACAAATTATTGGGGCTAGCGGAATTGCATTCATATGAACCAATTATATCAATACTCCAGGACCCACCTACGCTCATGAAAACTCAGGTTAGTCGGTCCTCCATTCATCAGTTAGAGAATGTGGCAGTGAAGGCTCGTGAAGTAGATATCAAGGAATAGCTTCTTAGCCCCCTAAGCACTCTCTCTAGAATGCTGACGTGAGCGAGTTAACGAAAGGTGGCTAAATTGACGAGAAGTCGACATTAACAAAAACTATCGACTTAACATTTAAATTTATGAGAGTAAGACCTCTCCCACGTTATGTACAAGGTTGCTAATCATTTTTTTCAATAACCTTACACTATGTATTCAAACTTGGCTCAAATCTAACTTGACCTATCTAATAATCATTTCAAGCCCCCTCAACCTTAAAACAACCCGTTGATTAAGCGGTTTGACATGATACAACTTATTTTAACTTTATTAATGCACAATTTTAAAAACAAAATAAAGTAAAGAGTTTTTTTTTTTTTTTTTTTGGTGGTAAATGGGTCAAGCACTTTAGAGTTCCAACGAAGAATTTATTAATATAACCATTTAAATATTTTTTGATAACTTAATTATATTTAGAATTAAAATTAATTTTAGAAAAAATGTATATTTATTTAAACTAATCAGGTCATTTTGAGTTAATTGTAGGTTAATCAAGTCAAGACAGAATTGACCCATTTATTAATCATATTAAGCATGTTAACCTATTTTTTTAAACTAACCCATCTTGCTAAACACTTCCCCAAAAAATCTTATCCTGTTCACAAATTGTGTCAAGTATTCCCACCCCTAGTTTAGATGAGAAGAGAGTGAAAGGTGGCAACATTAATGAGAATTTAACATTAACTAAAACTATTGACATAACTTTTAGGTTTATGGGAATAAGACATTGACCTCCCACGATATGTAGGAGGTTGCTCGTCAATTTTCAATAACCTTACCCTATGTTTAGATGAAAGGAGAGTGAAAGGTGGGTAGTATATACTCCATTCTAAGAATATCCTTTGCAAAATGTCATGAAAAAATATTTTTAATTGTCGTGATAATGATAATGACATTGTTAGGTATACACATGTGAGTGGAGTCTCACATAAAATAGTAATAATAAGAGAGAGCAATTAATATAACATAGTTGGACTTAAACTCATAGGCCTAAGCCTTTTAGATTAAGTGATGTTTCTATATGTTATATTAACTGCTTAATTGGAGTATTCTCAAAGTGTTCTCTTACCAGCAAATGGAATTAGTCTATCAAAGCCCATGGTAGTGTGAGGCAATGTGGCGAGGTCTATTAGAATTCCAACGAAAAATTTATCAATATAGCCATGTAAATTTTTTTTGATTACTTAAGTATATTTACAATTCAAATTAATTTTCGAAAAACTGAACTTTTATTTAATCTAATCGGGACATTTTGGGTTAATTGTCGATTAAAGTTCGAATATTTCGATTTGACATTAAAATTTATAAGGTTGAATTTAATCAATCATCTTGTTGGTTTTATTCCATGCCAAATTTGCTAGTAATTTAGCAATTAGTAACCCTGTGTTTAGGTGGGAATCATGTAAGGGTAGTGTGTGAAAAAGTGTGAAGAAATGCTCAAAACTGTGCAATGAAGCAGGGACTCGCGGTTGGATCTCACGGGTGGCTCGTGGTTTGCAAGCCGCCAAAAGATGCACACGAGTGAAGCATGCAGAGAAGTTGAACCATCATGCCAACTGTAGCACTACAGGACAAAAAGTCTAGTCTGGCCATTCAGTTGGCTCACGGCTTAGACTTGCTACTTAGTCAAGTCGCGAGGCCAAGTAGCCAATTCACTCTGTTAAGGAAAAACTGACTCTTCGCATTCCTTTCTCACTCTAGTATAAATACCCCTTATACCCACAAAATATTGAGAGCTTCCAGAGAGAATTTTGAGAGAGAAACCCTAGAGAAAAATAAGATTGACTCATCCACAGTCTTTACATAGTGACTCTTCAAATTCCTCAACTCTCACATTTTCCATTGTTACATCCTTGAGAGGTTTATTAGCCAAAAAATTTTCTCACCTTACCCAAATCTGTGAGAAGGCTTTTTGGTGCTTTGGGAAGCAGTTCGGAGGGAACCAATTCATATTGGTTGATGCTATGGGTTATAGCGGAATCCAGTAAGTTAAAGAAGAAATAGGTTCGGTATAACCTTGTTGGAGTAGAAGTTTAGAGGACTTAGGTACATTGGATAGATTAGGCTTGGAGGGTCTTCTGCTATTCATGTATCCCAACTTGATTTTTTAGTGGATTATTGACTACTTGGAGGGCGGCGGAGAGGTTTTACGTTGAGGGCTTCGATTTCCTCTTCGATAACACATCGCTGTGTTGTCCTTGTGTTTGCATCTCTCTTCTCTTAATCTTTGCCATTTAATTTCTGCTGTGAATGTGATTTTATTTGGTTTAGATTGTTTATCAATTCTGTATTAAGCTTATATTCATATTTCGTACATTAATTTTTTGATATTAAGCTTGAATTCGTATTAGTTGATGCTATGGGTTATAGTGGAATCCAGTAAGCTAAAGAAGAAATAGGTTCGGCGTAATCTCGTTGAAGTAAGAGCTTGGAGGGCTTAGGTACACTGAGAAGATTAGGCTTGGAGGGTCTTCTGTTATTCATGTATCTCAACTTGATTCTTTAGTGGATTATTGACTACTTGGAGGGTGGTGAAGAGGTTTTACGCCGAGGGCTTCGGTTTCCTCTTCGATAACACATCGTTGTGTTGTCCTTGTATTTGCATCTTTCTTCCCTTAATCTTTGCCATTTAATTTCTATTGTGAATGAGATTTTATTTGGTTTAGATTGTTTATCAATTCTGTATTGAGCTTATGTTCATATTCCGTACATTAATTGTTTGATATTAAGCTTGAATCGATAATTTGTTAATTTTGGGTCAAAACGTTCATAGTTTTTTTCACACATATTGAACATTCAATTGGTATCAGAGTGGGTGCACTTACTATGGTTTAGTTACCCTAGTATGATCCTTGACCCCTTTTTGAGATGGATCAATCTTAATCTTTAAATGCACCACCATATTTTGATGGAAGCAATTATGCCTTTTGGAAGGTACAGATGAAGGCATTTTTGTGTTCAATAGATGAATCTGTTTGGGATGCCATTGATATCGGCTGGACTAGGCCGGAGGAAGCTAAATCCACATAGGATAAGGCAGCCCTCGCGACGTTAAATGCTAATAGCAAAGCACATAACTCTATTTTTTGTGGTGTGTCTCCAAATGAGTTCCAACGGATTTCTCACATTACCATTACCAAGGAGGCTTGGCAGATATTGGAGACCACTTATGAGCGAATGAAGAAAGTTAAAGACACGAAGCTACAGATGCTGACCACCCGATTTGAGGAGCTTAGAATAAGTGAGGATGAGTCCTTTGACTCTTTCTATAGTAAGCTGAATGAGGAGGTCATCGGCAAGTATAATTTGGGAGAGAAAATGGAGGATTTCAAGGTAGTAGGGAAGATCCTTCGGTCATTGCCGGAAAGCTTCCTTGCCAAGGTGACGGTGATTAAAGAAAGCAAGGATCTTGATGAGATCAAAGTTCAAGAACCGGTTGGCTCGCTTCAAACTTATTAATTTTCATTGCCCACTCAAAGAAAGAGAAAATCTCTTGCTCTTAAGACAATAAATGAAAGGGTAGAAGCACACAACTCATCGGATGAGGATGCCGTCGAGAAAGATGTTGATTACCATGCAAAGAATTTCTGAAAATTCCTGAAGTTCAAGAACAGTGGGAAATTTGATTATAAAGGGAAATTCACAAGTTCCGGAACAGAGAAGAAGGACTTCAAAAAGAGAGATGGGAAGGAGTTCCAATCTAATCAAGGAGTCACTTGTTTTGAATGTAATGGACATGGCCATTTCAAAAAGGAATGTTCTAATTACTTAAGATTAAAGGGTAAGGCTTATGCCACCACTCTCAGTGACTCAGATTCCTCCACCTTTGATTTGGAGGACAGCTATGATGAAGAAGGGAATTTCTCAGCATTCATGACTATTGCTCATGTTGAGTCTTTAGAGGACTTGAATTTGCTTGTGCAAGAACTTGGGGAGCAAGTGATGAGGAATCCATGGGAATTGTAGAAGAATCGGATGCTGAAGAAATTGAATGTACAGCAGGCCTTCAAGAGAACTACAATTCTCTTCTTGAAAAATTAGGAGAATACACAAGGGTGGCCAAGGCGGCTGTGAAGAAGATGAAGAAAGCAGAGGAGGACTATAGAAGTCTCCTAGTAAAATATAAGAAGGCCAAGTGTGAGATTGAGACGCTGAATGGTGAGCTAACTGAAGTTTACACCAAGGTGAAATTCCTTAAACTTGAGGTGGTTCAAGCAAATGCCAAGGTAGAGTGAGTATCCACAAAGAAGCTTGATGATGTCCTTTTTCATCAAAAACCTTTCTTTGACAAAACCGAATTAGGATACACAGGAGAAAGTAGTTCAGATGTGAATATCTCCAAAGAAGTGAAGTTTGTGAAGGCCAAAAAGCCAGTTGTAATTGCCCCTACTGTGGAGAAGGCAAAGGTTGAGAAAAAGAAGAATGTGGCTGACCAACGGGTGTTGAACAAACCCCGTAACCAATCTGTGGTCAGGTCTGAAGCCAAAGGGAAATCTCTTCCAAGATCACAAAGAGGTCCAAGAAAGAACTATGTCTGTCACCATTGTGGACTTCAAGGGCACAACAGACCGAATTGTCATAAGCTAAGAGCATTGAGGAATGCAAGTGATCAAAGGTCAAGGGGACCAAGAAATGACAAGAGGACTTGGGCTGTTGAGTCAACAAGAGGTCGAAATGGTGATCCCGGTGTGGTGGACGTGATGAAGATGAAAATGGATTGTCTTCGTCCATTGTCCATGTTTTCTTTTCAAGCTAGCAAAAGTCACTCTTCCAAAGCACCTAAGAGTGAACCTTTCCTTCATGCCACTTCATCCGGTCAAGGATCAGCTACACCTGTACATATCGAGACTGCCTCCATGCATTAATACTTCCAATGTTTTCATGACGACGCTTGGTTGTGTGCTTGGTGCTGGTTTGAGTTGAAAATTGTTTGTTTGTTTGTTTTACCTTTAAATGTTTTTACGTTGATGCTTTTGATCAATCTTTTATTACTTATTGTGTCAAAACTCCAAAAACACACAAAAAGTAGAAAATCCAAAAAAGTTTGATTGACGTTATTGTGTTTTGTCACAAACATATTTTGCCTTGTATCTTTGTACTAATGGTCTTGTGCATTTACAAGCGTAACTTGTTCCTTATGCACTCATATCATTATGGGAGAAATCTTGACATTTGTGTGATTGTTGTAAATAGATCTTTAAACTTGCCATGAATGATTAGTCAATGGTTCTGTTGATCTTGAGACATGCATAAACTTGTGCCTATATATCTTCCCACTCTTTTATTTTCCTGTTTTTGCTTAAGAGCTTAACAAATGTAAATCTCCAAATGAAAAGAGATAGTGAGCTGCAAAAGCCTGTCATGCATACTAGTATTTGATTAAGAAAAAGGGAAAGCAACGTAAAATAAAATGTATGATGTCCAAAAAGCCAAAGGCTAACTCATCAAATTGAAATATTAAAATTTCAGACATCGATCTCACAATGAGATGTATTGATTCAAAAAGATCAAATGACATGATGTATATGGAGCCAAATGAAAAGCTTCACATGTTATGAAATAAAGTTTTGTGGGAGGTCATATATGCATATTTCTATAATTGAGATAGGTCACTTTATCTAGTACTAATTGTGTATGGATTGGTTGAATTGATCATTGAAACTTCACATTAGACTAAGGACTATCTCATTGTTGATATCCACATACATCACATATGTCTATGTTCAATGATTGCCATATTCATTTGTGTGATTGTACTTGATTAAATATGTTTTCACAGGCTCAATCTTTGTTGATCAAATACAAAAAGATTTTTTAGTGTTTTAGTTGTTTTTGGAAAGTACTTTGTTTTTACAAAAATTGTCAAAATCTTCAAAAACAGTGTTGCCCTGTTTCGACGACTCAATCGCGGGTTGGTCCAATTGCATGCCCCAATCGCGAGCGCACACAAAGATTTTTCGCGGCTCACTGGCGGGTCAATGTCCCAGTCACGAAAAATACTTAGAATATTTTTCAAAATTTGAGTTTTTAATGTTTCTCACGGCTTAGATTGGCGACTTGTTCGCGGGTGGAGGTTCTAGTCGCAAGCGTACTCAAACATTTTCGCGACTCTTTCACGGGTAGAACTTCCAGTTGCGAAAAACACTTAGAAATTTTTTTTCCTTAAGTGTTCTGGTGACTTGCTCGCGACTTAACCCAGTTGCGAAAAACGAATGTTTTGCGTTTTAAGGACAGTTTTTAAAATTTGTTTTAAGTTTTCCCTCGAACTTTTGTTACTGTTCATTGTCTTCCCCGATTGAAGCTCTCTCAAACCCACCGTGTTTCCCATAAAAACCTCCATTTTCTTCAACATCTCAACTTCAATCTCAAGAAAAGGTATGAGTTTTCTTTCTATCAATATGTATTTCATATTCCTTGCCTTGTTTTTCTTGATTTGTGAGTTGTTTATTAAGTATTGTGATTCTTAGGGTTTCGATAATGGGTTGGGTTATTTTTGTTGAGTTTGACTGTATGAGTTTTGTTGTTTATGCTTTTAAGATGCTATATTTTAGTGTTATCATGATTGTATTTCAGTATAGAGTAAGTTTACTGGTCTGTAATGTTTTGAGCGTGTTATCTGCTTTATCCTATGCTGTGTTGTGCATTTCATGCTTGTTGTAATTTGTCTCAATGACAGTTACTTGTGTTTCTAAGGTTTTCATAGACTACAATGTGCCCACACACCTCACACACCAGTGTTTCTCGTGCTTAGATGCTGCATTCTTGTTCCATTTACCACATGTCTGTGCTATCTCTTTCTATATTTCAATCTGCAATTATTTCATTAACTAACTTGAATCTAATCAAGTTAATGTCTGTATCTTGTGGTTTTTGCACTTGGTTCTCTGTTATATGTCTGTTCTTTTGCAGATGTCTCGTCGTTCCTCTCGAGGAAAAGACATTGTAATTGATGTTCCATCATCCCCTATTTCAAAACAGACTCGTCGTTCATCTTAAGACTCAAATAGTGAAAGATTCAGGACTCCTCTTGATTCACATACATACTCTAGCATCTTACAGAAAGCTCCTACTGTGGTGGAACGAGTGGTCAAACTTGACTCCTTGGGAACTACCTTTATTCCGAGGATCTTTGAAGAAAAAGATTGGGTTGATCTGTTCGGGAACTTTGAGGACCCAATTGATGAATTGGTCAAAGAGTTCTACTCAGATGCTAGATATACAGGGGTTGAACTGAAGTGTTGGGTACACGGAAAAGAGTTCACCATTAATCCAAACTACATTGCAAAGGTTCTACGCATCACTAGATCGACAAATGTAGACTTCACTCCGTATGATGATAGACAACCTCAGATACAAGACATCCTTCAAGTTCTTGGGCCTAATCATGAAGTCTCGAGCAAAGGCACATCTATAGGCACTGCCAAGTTTGCACCTGAACTGAATACTCTCAAGTTGATCATGTTCTTCAACCTGTATCCACTCTCAAACACTACATTCATCAACCTTGGAAGGGCTCAGTTCCTATGTGATCTCATCACTAGAACTCCAATTGACATATGTGCCCACATCTTTCAGATCATTGGGAAAATAGCGACTCGATCAATAGCACGAACATGTATTCCCGTTTGCAGTCTTGTTATGAAGATCATGATTCTTGAGGGAGTAAGTCCACCAAAAAATGGGAAGAAAATGGATTGTCTTCGTCCATTTTCCATGTTTTCTTTTCAAGCTAGCAAGAGTCACTCTTCCAAAGCACCTAAGAGTGAACCTTTCCTTCATGCCACTTCATCCGGTCAAGGATCAGCTACACCTGTACATACCGAGACTGCCTCTCTCATTCCTTCTGAGATGCAAACAACTAGCACTTCATCTACACCTCCTAGCACTCAAGCTGACAGGTTAAGCACTTTGATTGAGAGTGTGTCTCAACGATTTAGATGCGTTTCACAATAAAGTTTAGATGCGTTTCACAACCATTGAGACACAATTAGATGCTATTGAACAAAAACTAGAGGACAACCTTTAGCTATTCGTGCCAAAAAGGGGGAGAGATAGCTTACAGTAAAGGGGAGAGCAACACAAGAGGAAGCTGATAGTGTGCATATGTGCATAGCGACAGGGGGAGCCAAAGGAAGCCTAACAGATTTTTGTTTTGATAGTCTTGTTTTTAGCTATGTGTTTATAGTATTTTATATACTCTTGAATATGGTTACAATGTTCTTGTGAATATGTCTTTATTCTTTGGTTAAAGCTTTTGGTACCTTGGTTTAATGTTTATGAGTTTATATTCAGTTTTTGTGTACTTTGGGTTTGTACCTTTGCTTTGTAGCATAGTACTTGTTGTTTTGTTACGCATTACTTTAAGTACTCTCACTTTTGTGTCCTAGTAGGATCTTGTCCCTAGATGCATACATGTTTTGTGTATTGGTTGAGTGTTGGATATGCAAATGATACTTTGCAAATGCCAGCTGTAGCACTATAGGAAAAAAAGTCTAGTCTGGCCATTCAGTTGGCTCGCGGCTTGGACTCGCGACTCAGTCAAGTCGTGAGGCCAAGTCGCCAGTTCATTCTATTATGGAAAAACTGACTCTTCACATTCCTTTCTCACTCCAATATAAATACCCCTTATACCCACGAAATATTGAGAGCTTCTAGAGAGAATTTTGAAAGAGAAATCCTAGAGAAGAAATATGATTGTCTCATCCACAGTCTTTATATAGTGACTCTTCAAATTTCTCAACTCTCACCCTCTCCATTGTCACATCCTTGAGAGGTTCATTAGCCAAAAATTTTATCACCTTCCCATATCTGTGAGAAGGCATTTTAGTGCTTTGGGAAGCAGTTTGGAAGGAACCAATTCATATTGGTTGATGTTATGGGTTATAGCGGAATCCGGTAAGCTAAAGAAGAAATAGGTTCGGCATAACCTCATTGGAGTAAGAGCTTAGAGGGCTTAGGTACACTGGGTAGATTAAGCTTGGAGGGTCTTCTGCTATTCATGTATCCCAACTTGATTCTTTAGTGGATTATTGACCACTTGGAGGGCGGCAGAAAGGTTTTACGCCAAGGGCTTCAGTTTTCTCATCGATAACACATCGTTGTGTTGTCCTTGTTTTTGCATCTCTCTTCTTTTAATCTTTGCCATTTAATTTCTATTATGAATGTGATTCTATTTGGTTTAGATTTTTTATCAATTCTGTATTAAGCTCATGTTTATATTCCATACATTACTTGTTTGATATTAAGCTTGAATTAGTAATTTGTTAATTGGGAGTCAAAACGTTCATAGTGTTTTTCACACATTGAACATTCAAAATTGAAGAAAAATATTGATATTTTACACTATCTTGAAAGCGTAGGAATCAAGCCATTGCACCAAGTAAAGAAAAATTCTAGTGCCGCAAAGTAGTGCATAACTTTGTGCACAACTCGCCACATAGGCGTGATAGGCCAAAATTGTATTGACCCCTTGTGATTAAATTAATTGATTAATTAGCCAAGTTTATTAATTAATCAAATTAACATGCAAAGCGCGTGGTAGCACAAACAAATCACCAATTAAACTAAGTGCAGCAGAAATTAAATTGACACAGTGATTTGTTTATGAATGGGGAAAACCAATATTGAATAATTTATTAATCGTATTAAGTGTGTTGTCCTATTTTTTACACTAAAACCCTCCCACAAAAAATCTCATCACGTTCACAAATCGTGTCAAGCATTACCTCCCCTGGATTAGATAAAAAGAGAGTGAAAGGTGGCTACATTAATGAGAATTTGACATTAACTAAAACAATTGAGTTAACATTTAGGTTTATGGGAATAAGACCTCTCCCACGTTATGTACAAGTTTGCTTCTCATTTTTTCTTTAATCTTACTCTTTGTTTACATTTAGGGTTGCAATTCGTGTTCCAGGCCATGTTCATGTCGTGTTGTGTAGAGGTATGTGTATTCGTCAACTCTAACATGACCCATTTAATAATTGTGTCAAAGCCTCTCAATTTTAATACAACTCATTGATTAAACAGTTTAACACGATACAACATATTTCAACTTGTTTAATACAAAATTTAAAAAAGAAAGAGTAAATAGTATTTTTTTTTCTTTGTTTTGGGTAAAAGGGTCAAGCACTTTAGAGTTCCAATGAGGAAAACCTGCCCAGCAAAAACCCCACCGGGTGATTTTAAGGTCACCACTCCCGAGAATCCACTATTATCAAAACAAGCGGTTACAAGTAAAGGAATCCCAGTACCTTATATGAACCTACAGTTGAACCCTTACCCCAATACCTAATTGGACTTGTTCTATAGTGACAATCTCTCCTTTCAATGCACGACTCTCAGTATTTGACTAACCAATTGCGCGGATCTTGGTACGCGACTTGATCACCAACTTAAGATTGATATTGGCTGCAAAATTCTTCAGTTCATCCAGACGATGAAGATCATGAAGTTGCTTGATCATAAAACCCTATGGTATACAAACATAGCAACTTCTTCAAGAACTAGGACAAACAAGGTTTCCGGTCACACTCATCTTCACGCTTGTGAAATTTTCTCTTGTGCAATTATGTGCAATTAGTGTCATCCTTTATGGCCTTTAAAATAATCCTTATATATGTTTAGGGTTGTGAGAAAAGAAAGCCCAAATATGCATTCACAGATTGGATGAAAAACAGTCCTAAAAAACTAAACTTTATAAACCTCGATAAATAGCCATCTATCGAGCTAGCTGTCAAGCCACAGGCTTCAATGGCTCTTAAACCTCGATAGATGCTAGCTGTCGAGCTTTAATGAACAACATTTTCTTCACTTGATTCTTGGACAGACTTGCATGGTTTTAACACTTGAACTTGAAACCTTGTTTCTTGAAGCATTAAACACATCCTATATCTATCCAATTACAAGTGCATCTTGTCAAAGGATTAGCCAATTACATAAAATGTTGACATATGTTCCTAACATTGAATCACATATGTCCTAACACTTATGTATAGCTTTCTAAAACCTCATTTTTTCCTCACATTTTTTTTTCTTTCACTTTTCTTCACTTTTCTCAAGGTACAAATATATTTTAACACACTTTCAATAAAGAGCTAAATAAATTGTTCCCAAACGACGCTTATGACCATCCCAATTTAAAAAAAAAAAAAAAGTAAAATTAATATGGAAAGCATTTAGAACTATACATAAAATGGCAGAACTTGTGTTGTAAAGGTATGTCCCCACATGTACCCATCATCATATCTCAACACTTTTTCATAGATTTCACCTATCCTTCCATTCTTCCTAGACTCCCAAGTTCAATTGGCACCTCCACTTGGTTTTTTTTTTAACAAGATAAAAATTCTACTCTAGTCTAATCTAAGTATATATATGTGTGAAGCTCTCTTCTAGAAATTTGAATCTCGGCCCTTATATTTGTAGAGTGGCCATCGCACCAAAAGTGCACAATAGTACCAATTTTTTATAAATGAAAAAAGTTGGCACCTCCATCAGATCAATCAACAGAGACCATTTTTCACATCACCTCCATAATATGTGATTATATTCCACCAAAAACGACACACTTATGGTAGCTATATATTTTAAATTTTTAATGAATTAAAATAAACATTCTAATTTTTGTGCCATCCAGGACTAAGTAATAATTTTTTCTCAAAAAAACAAGACTAAGTAATAATTACGGTCTTGATTGATCCCAAAACAAGATTTCATCAACCAAAAAAAAAAAAAAAAAAAAAAACACATGATTAGCGTGTATAAGTACCTTTTGAAAGATTTATTATATTATATATATTTTTGTCAACATGCACATTATTTTAGAAAACTTTCATTATCCATTATGAATTGGAATTGTAAAGATTACTCACGTTTCACATGTTCTTTTTCTTAATCACTGTTAAGTGTGAATTCTTTGATTAAGATCTAGTGGTGCTCCAATGCATCGATCTAACATGTGTTTCATGCGAAATCAGCGGTCGAATTAGGAGAAGCCAGCACCACCCAAAAATAAAGATAAAAATCTAAGTCACATAATATCTTAAGCACTTATTAAATCATTATACAGCCAAGGTAAAAACCATCTTAATAGCTAATAAGAGTATAAACATTCGTTGCAAAGTGATAATAACTATGTGCTACAACCACGATTTTTAGTACCCAACTTTTATGAGTAGTTATAAACAAGTATTATAATTTTTATTACATAAAGTTTACAAATTAATGTGTCATCAATCACAAATATGTCATTTAAATATTTATTTGTAAGATGATTCAAGCCCACCGATTATATTCATTGTCACATCAATTTATAAGTTTTCTATAATAAAACTTGTTATACCTTTAACATTTTCCAACTTTAATTTTTATAATTAAAGTGTATAATTTTAAAAATTCTTAATAAAAAAATTAGTTATTATAAATTAATGGCCAGTGCCCTGTGCTCTCAATATATATCATTCTTACTTTGCCACGTATTATTCATTTGTTTACAAATGTGATTTTTATTCTATTAAGCAACACGTTTTCAGATAGATAAAGAGGGGGTGGGTATATCATGTTTACAAATCACAGGACTAAAGAAGAAATATAAAAAAGAGTCAAAACAATTAATTCATTTTTTTCTTTTCACTTAAAAGTTTTCAAAAAATATTTCATAAATCAATATCCTTAGGACAGTTGTTAACTTTTCTCATAAAAAAAATAATAATAATCCAAATGAGACATAAATTGACCAAGTGACCATACTGCACAGCCTAATGTGAAACCTAGTACGTTTATCCAAAAAATAATAATAATAACAATTAGAAAAAAAAATTTACACGTTAAGTCAGAAAGTTTTCATTGTTCTCATTTGGGTTCAGCATATTACTTTTCTACTTACTACTAATGATATTTTAATTATATTCACAAATATCTAATTTTTTACTAAATTATTTGTGTCCCTAAACTTTCTCATGCCACCTTTCGCTATCTCTGGTTTTTTGTATGATGTGTAGTTCGATTTGTATAAACTACTTCTCTCAAAAAATAAAAACCCACAAACATAAGCATTCATTTTGATAGGCCAATAATATATTGACCCCTTGTGATGAATTAACAAATTAATTAGCCAAGTTCATTAATTAATTTAATTATCATGCAAAACGCGTGGTAGCACAAACAAATCACCAATTAACTAAATGCAGTGGAAATTAAATTGACACAGTGATTTGTTTACGAATAGGGAAAACCTACACAGCAAAAACCCCACCAGGTGATTTTAAGGTCACAACTTCCGAGAATTCACTATTATCACAACAAGCGGTTACAAGTAAAGGAATCTCAGTATCTTATACCAACCTACAGTTGAACCCTTACCCTAATACCCAATTGGACTTGTTCTGTAGTGACACTCTCTCCCATTTCAATGCATGGCTCTCAGTACGTAGCTAACCAATTTGATATGCGGATCCCAGTACGCAGCTTACTCACCAACTTGAGAAAGATGTTGGCTACAAAGTTCTTCAATTCTTCACACGATGAAGATCACGAAACTCCTTAGTTACAAAACCCTACGGTGTACAAACACAGCAGCTTCTTCAAGAAAAAGATGAACTATGGAAAATTCTGTATCTAGTCACAAATTGCATGAACACAACTTTGCTTCACACTCGCACAACCTTTTACGGCTCTTAAAACAATCATTATATATGTTTAGAGTTGTGAGAAAAGAAAGCCCAGACATGTATTCATGGATTGGATTGAAATCAACTCTAAAAAATTGAACTTCATAAACCTCGATAGATAGCTTATCTATCTAGCTAGCTGTTAAGCATCGAGCTAGCTGTTAAGCATCGAGCTTCAGTAGCTTTTTAAACCTCTATAGAGACTAGCTGTCGAGCTTTAAAATCCAACACTTCTTCACTTGTTTCTTAGACAGACTTGCATGGGTTTAACACTTAATCTTGAAACCTTATTCCTTGAAGCATTGAACACATCTTAGATCTACCCAATTACACATAAAGTGTGTTTTGTCAATGGATTAACCAATTCTATATTGACATATGTTCCTAACATTAAATCACATATATCCTAACAATCTCCCCCTTTGGCATTCCGTGACAAAACCACAACAAACAAATGAACATATGAGAGAAGTCATAAATCACTCAACTCATACTTACTTGTTGAATACAATAAAATCTATCCTAACACAAATTCTTGAAAAACTTTGCAAGAAGAAAGTTTATGGCAAGAAGACTTTGACAACCTGTATTTTCGAAACACTTTAAACAAAACTCATTACAGCATCTTAGTGTGAAACAGAAATAATAGATTGCATACAATATATAAGAATCATGTACATAAATAGAGAAAAGAAACAACACATGTAAAGATAGGTGAATAACATGCATCAATAGATATAATCAAATATAAGTACAATGTATGTCAAATGGTCACGAGACCAATATACATGAGGTAAAAGTAAAAGAAAAAAAAATTACATAAAAATCTCACTACATAGACATTCCCCATATCACAAAAAAACTCATATGCTAACTCTTCCCCTTTGTATATGACTACTCTCATCTCAAAACTACTTCCCCGTTTTGTCACAAGTAACAAAGGGCAAGTACATCAAGTAGACATCTCATCATCACTGGGTGAGCTAGCATCCTCGTCCTCATCAACATCATCACTGTCGGAGCCATCATCACTCTCATCCTCTGAAGCCGGTGGAGATGGAGAGGTATAAGCAATGAAACCACCCATGGCAACCTGTCGTTGTGCAATACGACCAATACGGGTGTTCACTTGACACGACACATTACTGAGTGTGTCAAGGCGAGCATCCATGCACACAAGCTATGCCATGATGGCCTCGAGAGTCGCCGTCTTTGTCCGGGGCCACCTCGGTCCAAGCTATGCCTTGCTCCGTTGAAAGGTAGCAGTGTTTATGGCACTCATAAGGCTTTGGTCATTGAACTTCTAGATATTAGACAACCTCGCTCAACTAGAATAATTATTGTACTAAAATTTCCATCTTACAAAATTACTTGAGAAATCTCAAAATATTTTCCTATTTTTAAAAATAAAAGTAATTAATTTACTAATGTTCTTATTATGCCCCTTACTTTATTTTCAAAACTATTTGAAAAGAAAACTAACAAATATTTAAAAAAATAAATTTAATTTGGGCATCTTTTTAGTTGTCTCATTAAGAATAACTTAAAAAAAAAAAAAACTAATAAATTTATTTAAGGGTAATTTTGTAAATTTATACATTTTTATAAGGCAGACAAGACAATAAATGATGTTCTCTTAAAAGGTTTGACTTTTCAAATAGGACAAACAAATTGGGATGGAGAGAGTGCTAATTACTATACATGAAACACCACCATACAAGATGCCATTATCACTAGTTATCATTAGAAATGACAATTATGGCCTCAAAATAAATCTACATTAATGAGAAGTCGACATTAACCGAAAATGTTGATTTAACTTTTAGGTTCATATGGAAAATTAAGACCTTTCCAACATTTGTAAGATTCTGCTTATCTTTTTTCCTAATAAATTTTTCCTATGTTTAGATGGAAGAATGTTTTTTTTTTTTTTTTTTTTTTTTTTTTTTTTGGAGAAGGTTTAGATGGGGGAAGATGAAATGAGAGCAGAGGAGAAGGCAGTTGGAATATAGTCTTCCAAATATATCCTTAACAAATAACTTTAAAACACTGTTTATGACTGTGGTGCTACTGACAATGATATCAATTAGTTTCTTGTAAAGTTGGATAAAGAAGTCCAACATGCATTCTTTTTTAACGATAACTTTCTAACTAAAAAATATATATTTTATGGATATCTTAATTTACCAAAAAAAAAAACCAAAAAAAATAAAAATAAAGGATGCGATAACTAGACAAGCTACTCACACTCTTGCTCGTCAAGCTCACTTTTATTATTTGTAATATTTGTATTGCTGATTGTAATTGTTCAGTAATATTAGTGGAAATGCTATTCCTTTTTTTTTTTTTTTTAATAATTTAATTAAAACATAAACGATATATTGTACTTGCATCCAACCGTATAAGATCAATGGCTCCTATGCAATATTGGTCGTAGAAAGTTGTGGAAAGTTTTAACATACTCAATTATTGTTTATTTTCATAGCTAAGGCCATCGTATTCAAATAATTATTTAGCAGTTAAGGAAAACTAATTTTGAAACACATTTTTATTAGTGATTGAAAGTTGAAACTAGATTCTCCACATAAGCTATGGCATGTGATGCATGAAATAAGTCTTGAAGTCCTCTAACTAGAAAATTCTTAGTTTCACAATAACCGAAGTTACGCAAAACTTCCCATCCATTGTTATCCACCAAAAGAAGATCACCATTCATGGCAAATCCTTGTGGCCTCTCAATTCTAACCAGTGGTCCTACTACAACTTGTTTGGTCCAAGACTCCTTTGAGTCCATATTCACGCAGCATTAGGAACATCACTCTAGTCTATACGATTAACCAATTGATTTCAACATACGTCGTTTGTGGTCTAAAAAGAAGTCTACATTAATGAGAAGTTGACATTTAGCCAAAATTATTGACTTAACTTTTAGGTTTATGGGAAATTAAGACCTCTCTCCCACGTTTTATAGGAAGTTGTTTGTCTCATTTCCAACAACTTTATCCTTTGTTTGGATGGGAGGAAATGGAAGGAGGGGAGATGATAAGATGGCTAGTATATACACTATTCCAATCATACCACTAACAAATAGTCAGAAATTTTTATTTCTAATTCGTGTCATAATGGCAGTGACATTATTTAGTTTCTTGGAGAATTGGATAGAGTAACCCAGCATTCACCCTTTTTTTAATAAAAATATTATACATTATTCCAAAATAATAATAAAATTATATGTTTTCATAATTTTACAAATAAAAACATAAAGGGTATGTGATTTTCGAAAAACAAATAAAGACAATAAAATGATACTAATGGTGGAGTATTCAATTACATTTTCTCCTCCCATTATAGTTTTGAGTTTTACAGATCGTAAAGTTGAAATATGATTTGAATAAAGACTTCCAAACTTGAAACAAATATCAATGAAAAAAACACGGGATTCCATTACATCATCTAGGTCGTTTTCTAAATTTTTAAGACAATTGTTTGCTTCATTGCCATCAAGGCAACCTTGAAATATTGTAGGACTTATCTTGTAATTAAATCAGAAAATTCTCTTATATATTTATTATTATTACTATTATTATTATTATTATTATTATTATTTTATTTTATTTTAATAAAATGAAGGTCGTGAAAATTTAGTACTTTTCAATCTTAAGGTGTATATAGAGCCGTGTTATTTAAAATCAATTAGCATTCTTTGGTTTGTTGGAATGGAACTTTAAACAATGTAGTAATTTTTATTTACACTTTGTCTGGAAGTTAATAGAGGAATGAAATAAAATACTCACCGTAAAATGAAGGTTCTTCAATGAATGAAAATTAAAAAAATGGCAATAATTAAACTTTCTCATTCAAAATAATGAAATATAATAAAAAATAAAAATTTGGAGAACCTTTCTTGTTCTGCTTTGGATTAAATTTTGGCCCATTTCAAAGTGTTTCAAGCATTCCTAGTTGTTTCGATTAAATTAGCATACCAAAAAATATATATTACAGATTGTGATGGGCTCATGTGTGAATTGGCATGCTAATTTAGAAATATTGTAAAATTGTTGTAACATTTTGTTTTGTCAACTTAAATTCTTAGGATTCTCATGTGAGGGTGTATCAATATATTTTTATAGGAAGTTAATTTATCTTTTGCAGGTATTATTATTTATAAAATGAAGGTCGTGAAGATTTAGTACTTTTCAATCTAAAGGTATATACAGAGCTGTGTCATTTAAAATCGTTTAGCATTCTTTGGTTTGTTGAATGGAATTTTAAACAATATAGTATACTTTGTTTTTACACTTATTTTTTGGAAGTTAATACAGGAATAAAATAAAATACTCACAATAAAATGATGGTACTTCAATTAACAAAAATTAAAACAAAATGACAATAATTAAACTTTCTCATTCAAAATAATGAAATATAATAAAAAATAAAAATCTGGAAACAATTACTCTACCTCCCCCAACATATTTCTCTTTTGTATTTCTTTTTATATTCAATATGTCTCCCTTGATAGGTGATCTATGAATTGAAGGTCCCAACATCACGTAAAGGGAAATCAGGTTCTGTTTACGATGAAAATACTATAAAGTAAAAATGATAAAAATATCATGTTATGGAATCTGTTATTTGGGTTTTATCAAACCTTAAACTGTATATATACCTAAATTTCAATTAACGCATACCCAAATACCAATTTTGGAATAAGCAATACTATTAATTTCTTAAGTTTGTTGTGACCTGTAGTTTACCTATACCAATTTCTTATTCCAAAGAATGTGATAAGGAAACTACGGTCCACATAAGTTTAAATCAATGAGAAATTGACTTTGACCAAATCTATAAGGTTGAATTTTATCAACCATCTTGTTGGCTTTATTCTGTGCCAAATTTCTTTGTATTTTAGCAATTAGTAACCCTGTATTTAGGTGGGAATCATGTAAGGGTAGTGAGAGAAAGAGTGTGAAGAAATGCTCAAAATTGTGCAAAGATGCAGAGACTTGTGGCTAGACTCACGGGTGACTCGCGACTTGCAAGCCACCAAAGTTGGCACATGCGTGAAGCATGCAGGGGAGTTGAAGTGTCATGCCAGCTGTTGCACTACGAGACAAAAGTCCTAGGCTGGACAGGCCGTTAGCTTACGGCCTGAACTCATGACTCAGCCCAGTCGCGAGGCCAAGTCGCCAGACCACCCTGTTTAGGAAAAACTGACTTTTCACATTCCTTCTCACCCTATTATATATAGACCATTATACCCACGAAATGTAGAAAGCTTTCAGAGAGAATTTTGAGAGAGAAACTCTAGAGAAAAAGCAAGATTGATTCATCCACAATCTTCACTTAGAGACTCTTCAAATTCCTCTACTCTCTCTTTCCATTGATAAATCCTTGAGAGGTACATTACCAAAACATTTTCTCACCATACCCATATCTGTGAGAAGGCTGTTTGGTGCTTTGGGAAGCAGTTAAGAAGGGACCAATTTCTTATTGGTAGATGCTATGGTCAAGTAGTGGAATCCGGTAAGCTAAAGAAAAAATAGGTTCGGCGAAACCTTGTTGGAGTAGGAGGAGCTTGGAGGGCTTAGGTACATTGGATAGATTAGGCTTGGAGGGTCTTATGCTGTTCATGTATCCCAACTACATTCTTTAGTGGATTATTTACCGCTTGGAAGGAGGCAAAGAGGTTTTATGCCGAGGGTTTCGGTTTCCTTTCCGATAACACATTGTGTGTTGTCCTCGTGTTTGCATCTCTCTTCCCTTAATCTTTGTCATTTAATTTCTGTTGTGGATGTGATTTTATTTGGTTTATATTGTTTATCAATTCTATGTTAAGCTTGTGTTTATATTCCGCACATTAATTGTTTGACAATAAGCTTGAATTGGTAATTTGTAAATTCAGGGTCTAAACGTTCATTGTATTTTATATACTAATTGAACTTTCAAAAACTATTGCCCTACCTTTCAGGTTTATGGGAAGAGGACCTCTCCCATCTTTTCTACAAGGTTGTTTATCATTTTTTCAATTACCTCACCCTATGTTTAGACTAGTGGTGACAATTTGCGTTCACAAGTTATGTTTGTGTTGTGTTGTATTGAAGTATGTGTATTTGAATACATGGCTCAACCTTAACTTGAAAATTTTAATAACCATTTCAAACTCCTTCAACCCTAACACAACTCATTAATTAAGTGATTTCGGATGACATGACCTCTTTCAACCTGTTTAATACATAATTTTTTTTTCAAAAAAAGAAAAGGAAAAAAAAGAAAAAGAAAGTGAAAAGAATTTTTTTTTTTTGTTTTTTTTTTCTTGCTTTTGGGTAAAAGAGTTCCAATGAATAATTTATCAATATAATCATTTAAAAAAAGTTTATTAATTAATTATATTTAGAATTTAAATGAACTTTAGAAAAATGACAATTATTTAACTAGTTGTGCCATTTTGGTTTAATTGTAGGTTAAACAAGTCAACACAGAATTGACCCATTTATTAATCATATTAAGCGTGTTGACCTGTTTTTATACTAACCCATTTACACTAAACACTCCCACAAAAAAATATTGTTGCGTTCACAAATAATGTCAAGTATGGCCACCCCTAGTTTAGATAAGAAGAGGGTGAAAAGTAGCTACATTAATTTGAAGTTGGCATTAGCCATAAGGCCCAAAACTATTGACTTAACTTTTCAGTTTATGGGAAAATGACCTCTCATTAATTAAGTGATTTCGGATGACATGACCTCTTTCAACCTGTTTAATACATAAATTTTTTTTCAAAAAAAAAAAAGAAAAAAAAGAAAAAGAAAGTGAAAAGAGTTTTTTTTTTTTTTTTTCTTGCTTTTGGGTAAAAGAGTTCCAATGAATAATTTATCAATATAATCATTTAAAAAAAGTTTATTAATTAATTATATTTAGAATTTAAATGAATTTTAGAAAAATGACAATTATTTAACTAGTTGTGCCATTTTGGTTTAATTATAGGTTAAACAAGTCAACACAGAATTGACCCATTTATTAATCATATTAAGCGTGTTGACCTGTTTTTACACTAACCCATTTACACTAAACACTCCCACAAAAAAATATTGTTGCGTTCACAAATAATGTCAAGTATGGCCACCCCTAGTTTAGATAAGAAGAGGGTGAAAAGCAGCTACATTAATGTGAAGTTGGCATTAGCCATAAGGCCCAAAACTATTGACTTAACTTTTCGGTTTATGGGAAAATGACCTCTCCCACGTTATGTATGAGGTTGCTTATCAATTTTTCAATAATCTTACCCTATGTTTAGATGAAAGGTCGGAGTGAAAGTTGGGTAGTGAAAGTATATACTAGGGGTGAGTAGGACTTGTTTGATGGCCCAAATAAAGGTCAGAAACCCACAGAGGCATAAACACATACATGAGTGAGAGAGTTTTAGGTATTCCATTGTTTTGAATACCGTTCCAACCAAAATGGCTTAAAAAAAAAATCTGAAATGAAACTTTATCAATGGAAAACCGGAAATGAAAAAATTTAGGTATAGTACCTTAGGTACTGTTCCTTTGATTCTTCTCTTAAGACTTAGTCACGTAGTTACTTAACTAAAAAATACACTTTCATTCTATAAGAAAAATCCATATGCCTAAATCTTAAGAGGAGAACCTAAAGAACAGTACATAAGTACTGTACCTGAGTCTTGCCCAATCTTTTTGAAGAGAGTGATTCAAAGATCCTTGAAACTGAGTGCCTTTATTTGTTGTTTTGCAGTAATTTTAGGATTTGACATGCAAATATTGGTAAATGTCATATAATAAAATTGGTACTATTCTTAGCATCACTCTTTTTGTCTTTATTTTCTTTGATAAAAAATTAATTTTTGTTTATTAGCTAGTATTTAGGTCTTAATTAAAACTCCCACAGGTAAAAGATATATCTCTATCGATTTAAATTTCGTGGCCTTAAAAATTGCCAAATTGGCCTTACGCTTGAGTCTGCACTGGTGGGAGAGGCATTCTATCGTAAAAACATTCAATTTATCTCACTCTTGTTCATATTTGGTGCCCATGTTTTTCTTGAGATGCATTCCACGTGTATCAGTTATGATTGAAAAAGTTATTCAAATTGCACAGAACACTTATAATCTTTCGAACTTGCACAAATACATAAAACTACTGAATTATTTATTTTTCTGGAGGAATACTCTCCTAACTCACACACGATTAATGCTTAAAATGACAGAACATTATTTGCCAAATGTATAAATTAGACATGTCCCTCACATCACAATGATGGAGAAATGACTACATTTGCAAAGAAAATCAATACTTGCGCACACAAATATAATAAAACTGCAATTTTTTTGTCACAAGCACGTAAGTATAACAGAATCTGCCGGTACATCTTATTCATGATCCTGCGCTTTCGAAGCTGTAAAACATCAAAAGACAACCCTAAAATTAGTGTAACCGTTAAAAGTCATGTAAAACGGTAAAAGGTAGTTCTATGAAGTCTAATTAAAAATCATTTAAAATGTTTTTTTAATTAATAAGTAACAAACAATCCAATAGCCTACAATTTCAAATCTTTGTTAAACATTAGATAATAATTGTTAGGTTCTAAGGAATTAGTAATTAATGTATTAGAACTCTATTTTGCAATGTTGGCAAACTATGATCAAAACGTTTTAGCCTTGTTTAGACTTGCTCAAAGTATATGCTTTTTATGTAAAGTTGGAATCGAGTTGCTGCAGGATTTATTGTGTAAATTTGCCTGGCTCGATCGATCAAGAATTAGACTCGATCGATCAAAACTCATGCAGATTGTTTTTTCTGTAGAATTTCCAACTTAGCCCAAGCCCGCTTGACGTGTAGGGTTTTATGTTTTGCCCTAAGTATAAAAGAGAAAACTCTAGCCACGTTTTAGGTTGCTCCTTATGCTGTGTGTGGGAATCTTTTGTGAGATCAAGAGGTGGTTGCCTTCACACATACTTAGAGTTTCCAAGATTCAAGATTATGTCAAGAACTTGGTGATCAATTCAATTGCTGATTCAAGAGCTTAAGAACACAGAAGCAGGAGTGCTTGTACTTGCTAGGAATCTAAGAAAGAAGTAGTCCGTGGACTCGGAGTTGTCACCTGGTCGTGGTAGTAAATTTCCTACTCGAGGTAGCAATAGGATGTTAGTGGTCTAAGTTGCTATTGTGTAAACTTCAATTCTTTCATAGTTGATTCAGTTTTACCTTGAGGATAGTTAGGTTAAATCTTTCTCAAGTTTTTTACCGGTTTGGTTTTCCTAGGCTATCATATTTTTGTGTTCTTTATTTTCCACCTTTACAATAATATGATATTTGTGTTAACCTAGGTTAATCTGGTTGTGTTTTAAGAGGTCTAAAAACAAACAATAATATTCACATATTTGTGATTTCAAAATTAAATGATACAGGATGCAATAGCTTACAGCTTGTTGGAACTTCTGACAGTACTTAATCAAAATTAAATGATACCGGTTCCTGACTTATGATGTTATTATGTCCTCGTTGCCCTCACTCACATGTACCCTAACATAAAAAAGATCGAAGCACTTAATCTTAATTGCACGCTTGACCAGATAAAGTCAGACAAAGCTAAGATGATAAGATCGAAACTCATGAGTATTAAATTCATCTCTTAATGCTTTAACATTCTATTAATAAAAAAATTAATAATATTTGACGGATGTAACTAAGATAGAGAAATATCATGCAAAGTTATAGGAAAAAACAAGCACTGCATTAAGAGCTACTTGGTCATTCAATTCAAAAATAGGAACCAAATTCATGTCCTTGCTGCCGACAATAGATCTTTTGCAAGTAAATCCCCAATCAGCTTTCATTCTTGTCTCAAGAACATGCACCGCATGCCACTAATCATCTCTACATTTAAACGTATCAAGCACACCTAATATGCAAAAACTATTTCCATTTAATTTTTCAATTTTACTTCATTCTTGATTTATAGCCTTACAACCTATGATTAATGATACTTGAAGTTGGAAACTTTTGGTGTAGAAATATGATCGAAATGGATGGAACTAATTAAAAAAAAAAATTTGTGCACAAATAGTGACAAAGACATTGCCAGAATCTCACCAATTTGCACACCCTAAAAAAAAAAAATACAAAAGTGGCCGGAGACACAAGTCAAGGAGTTCCCAAGGCAACAAACTATTGGGGCCAGCGGAATTGCATTCATATGAACCAATTATATCAAAGCAAAGAGTTTGCATGATTAATGCACAATTTTAAAAACAAAATAAAGTAAAGAGTTTTTTTTTTTTTTGGTAAATGGGTCAAGCACTTTAGAGTTCCAACGAAGAATTTATTAATATAACCATTTAAATCTTTTTTGATAACTTAATTATATTTAGAATTAAAATTAATTTTAGAAAAAATGTATATTTATTTAAACTAATCAGGTCATTTTGGGTTAATTGTAGGTTAATCAAGTCAAGACAGAATTGACCCATTTATTAATCATATTAAGCATGTTAACCTATTTTTTTAAACTAACCCATCTTGCTAAACACTTCCCCAAAAAATCTTATCGTGTTCACAAATTGTGTCAAGTATTGCCACCCCTAGTTTAGATGAGAAGAGAGTCAAAAGGTGGCAACATTAATGAGAAGTTAACATTAACTAAAACTATTGACATAACTTTTAGGTTTATGGGAATAAGACATTGACCTCCCACGATATGTAGGAGGTTGCTCGTCAATTTTCAATAACCTTACCCTATGTTTAGATGAAAGGAGAGTGAAAGGTGGGTAGTATATACTCCATTCTAAGAATATCCTTAGCAAAACGTCATGAAAAAATATTTTTAGTTATCGTGATAATGATAATGACATTGTTAGGTATATACATGTGAGCGGAGTCTCACATAAAATAATAATAATAATAAGAGAGAGCAATTAATATAATGTTGTTGGACTTAAACTCATAGGCCTAAGCCTTTTAGATTAAATGATGTCTCTATATGTTATATTAACTGCTTAATTGGAGTATTCTCAAAGTGTTCTCTTACCAGCAAATGGAATTAGTCTATCAAAGCCCATGGTAGTGTGAGGCAATGTGGCGAGGTCTATTAGAATTCCAACGAAAAATTTATCAATATAGCCATGTAAATTTTTTTTTGATTACTTAAGTATATTTACAATTCAAATTAATTTTAGAAAAAATGAACTTTTATTTAATCTAATTGGGACATTTTGGGTTAATTGTCGATTAAAGTTCGAATATTTCGATTTGACATTAAAATTTGTAAGGTTGAATTTAATCAATCATCTTGTTGGCTTTATTCCATGCCAAATTTGCTTGGAATTTAGTAATTAGTAACCCTGCGTTTAAGTGGGAATCATGTAAGGGTAGTGTGTGAAAAAGTGTGAAGAAATGCTCAAAACTGTGCAATGAAGTAGGGATTTGCAGCTGGATCTCACGGGTGGCTCGCGACTTGCAAGCCGCCAGAAGATGCACACGAGTGAAGCATGCAGAGAAGCTGAACCATCATGCCAGCTGTAGTACTACAAGACAAAAAGTCCAGTCTAGCCATTCAGTTGGCTCGCGACTTAGACTCGCTACTCAGTCAAGTCGCGAGGCCAAGTCGCCAATTCACTCTGTTAAGGAAAAACTGACTCTTTGCATTCCTTTCTCACTCTAGTATAAATACCCCTTATACCCACGAAATATTGAGAGCTTCTAGGGAGAATTTTGAGAGAGAAACCCTAGAGAAAAACAAGATTGACTCATCCACAATCTTTACATAGTGACTCTTCAAATTCCTCAACTCTCACCTTCTCCATTGTTACATCCTTGAGAGGTTCATTAGCCAAAAAAATTTTCACCATACCTAAATCTGTGAGAAGGCTTTTTAGTGCTTTGTGAAGTAGTTCGGAAGGAACCAATTCATATTGGTTGATGCTATGGGTTATAGCATAATCTAGTAAGCTAAAAAAGAAATAGGTTCGGCATAACCTTGTTGGAGTAGGAGTTTGGAGGGGTTAGGTACATTGGATAGATTAGGCTTGGAGGGTCTTCCACTATTCATGTATCCCAACTTGATTCTTTAGTGGATTATTGACTACTTAGAGGGCGGCGGAGAGGTTTTACATTGAGGGTTTCGGTTTCCTCTTCGATAACACATCGTTGTGTTGTTCTTGTGTTCGCATCTCTCTTCCCTTAATCTTTGCCATTTAATTTCTGCTGTGAATATGATTTTATTTGCTTTAGATTGTTTATCAATTCTGTATTAAGCTTATATTCATATTTCGTACATTAATTGTTTGATATTAAGCTTAAATTCATATTAGTTGATGCTACGGGTTATAGCGGAATCCAGTAAGCTAAAGAAGAAATAGGTTCAACGTAATCTCGTTGGAGTAGGAGCTTGGAGGGCTTAGGTACACTGGGAAGATTAGGCTTGGAGGGTCTTCTGCTGTTCATGTATCCCAACTTGATTCTTTAGTGGATTATTGACTACTTGGAGGGTGGCGGAGAGGTTTTACGCCAAGGGCTTCGGTTTCTTCTTTGATAACACATCACTGTGTTGTCCTTGTGTTTGCATCTCTCTTCCCTTAATCTTTGCCATTTAATTTCTGCTGTGAATATGATTTTATTTGCTTTAGATTGTTTATCAATTCTGTATTAAGCTTATGTTCATATTCCGTACATTAATTGTTTGATATTAAGCTTAAATTGGTAATTTGTTAATTGTGGGTCAAAACGTTCATAGTGTTTTTCACACATATTGAACATTCAATTGGTATCAGAGTGGGTGCACTTGCTATGGTTTAGTTACCCTAGTGTGATCCTTGACCCCTTTTTGGGATGGATCAGTCTCAATCTTTAAATGCACCACCATATTTTGATGGTAGCAATTATGCCTTTTGGAAGGTACGGATGAGAGCATTTTTATGTTCAATAGATGAATCTGTTTGGGATGCCATTGATATCGGCTGGACTAGGCCGGAGGAAGCTAAATCCACATGGGATAAGGCAGCCCTCGTGGCACTAAATGCTAATAACAAAGCACATAACTCTATTTTTTGTGGTGTGTCTCCAAATGCGTTCCAACGGATTTCTCACATTACCATTTCCAAGGAGGCTTGGCAGATATTGGAGACCACTTATGAGGGAACGAAGAAAGTAAAAGAAACTAAGCTACAGATGTTGACCACCCGATTTGAGGAGCTCAGAATGAGTGAGGATGAGTCCTTTGACTCTTTCTATAGTAAGCTGAATGAGGTGGTCATTGGCAAGTATAATTTGGGAGAGAAAATGGAGGATTCCAAGGTAGTAAGGAAGATCCTTCGGTCATTGCCGGAAAGCTTTCGTGCCAAGGTGACGGTGATTGAAGAAAGCAAGGATCTTGATGAGATCAAAGTTCAAGAACCGGTTGGCTCGCTTCAAACTTATTAATTTTCATTGCCCACTCAAAGAAAGAGCAAATCTCATGCTCTTAAGACAATAAATGAAAGGGTAGAAGCACACGACTCATCGGATGAGGATGTCGTCGAGAAAGATGTTGATTACCTTGCAAAGAATTTCTGAAAATTCCTGAAGTTCAAGAACAGTGGGAAATTTGATGATAAAGGGGAATTCACAAGTTCTGGAACGGGGAAGAAGGACTTGAAAAAGAGAGATGGGAAGGAGTCCCAATTTAATCAAGGAGTCACTTGTTTTGAATGTAATGGACATGGCCATTTCAAAAAGGAATGTTCTAATTACTTAAGATTAAAGGGTAAGGCTTATGCCACCACTCTCAGTGACTTAGATTCCTCCACCTTTGATTTGGAGGATAGCTGTGATGAAGAAGGGAATTTCTCAGCATTCATGACTATTGCTCATGTTGAGTCTTCAGAGGACTTGAATTTGCTTGTGCAAGAACTTCGGGAGCATAGTGATGAGGAATCCATGGGAATTGTAGAAGAATCGGATGCTGAAGAAACTGAATGTACAACAGGCCTTCAGGAGAACTACAATTCTCTTCTTGAAAAATTAGGAGAATACACAAGGGTGGCCAAGGCGGCTATGAAGAAGATGAAGAAAGCAAAGGGGGACTATAGAAGTCTCCTAGTAAAATATAAGGAGGCCAAGTGTGAGATTGAGACACTGAATGGTGAGCTAACCGAAGCTTACACCAAGGTGAAATTCCTTAAACTTGAGGTGGTTCAAGCAAATGCCAAGGTAGAGTGAGTATCCACAAAGAATCTTGATGATGTCCTTTTTCATCAAAAACCTTTCTCTGACAAAACCGGATTAGGATACACAAGAGAAAGTAGTTCAGATGTGAATATCTCCAAAGAAGTGAAGTTTGTGAAGGTCAAAAAGCCAGTTGTAATTGCCCCTACTGTGGAGAAGGCAAAGGTTGAGAAAAAGAGGAATGTGGCTGACCAACGGGTGTTGAACAAACCCTGTAACCAATCTGTGGTCAGGTCTGAAGCCAAAGGGAAATCTCTTATAAGATCACAAAGAGGTCCAAGAAAGAACTATGTCTGTCACCATTGTGAACTTCAAGGGCACACTAGATCAAATTGTCATAAGCTAAGAGCATTGAAGAATGCAAGTGATCAAAGGTCAAGGGGACCAAGAAATGACAAGAAGACTTGGGCTGTTGAGTCATTAAGAGGTCGAAATGGTGATCCCGGTGTGGTGGACGTGATGAAGATGATCGGTGCATTCACCACTTGCTTAGAAAGCTTCACTAGAAGGTTTGAAAGTCCTAACTCTCGTACCTAATCCTATAAGGATATCACCCCAAACGCACGTGACGTATGGGTGAAGAGGAGTACTTATACATAAGCATTACAACATGTCCATGCATTAATACTTCCTATGTTTTTGTGATGACGCTTGGTTGTGTGCTTGGTGCTGGTTTGAGTTGAAAATTGTTTGTTTGTTTGTTTTACCTTTAAATGTTTTTACATTGATGCTTTTGATCAATCTTTTATTACTTATTGTGTCAAAACTCCAAAAACACACAAAAAGTAGAAAATCCAAAAAGTTTGATCGACATTATTGTGTTTTGTTACAAAAATATTTTGCCTTGTACCTTTGTACTAATGGCCTTGTGCATTTACAAGCGTAGCTTGTTCCTTATGCACTCATATCATTATGGGAGAAATCTTGACATTTGTGTGATTGTTTTAAATAGATCTTTAAACTCGCTATGAATGATTAGTCAATGGTTCTGTTGATCTTGAGACATGCATAGACTTGTGCCTATATATCTTCCCACTCTTTTATTTTCTTGTTTTTGCTTAAGAGCTCAACAAATGTAAATCTCCAAATGAAAAGAGATAGTGAGCTACAAAAGACTTCACATGATGTATATGGAGCCAAATGAAAAGCTTCACATGTTATGAAATCAAGTTTGTGGGAGGTCATATATGCATATTTCTATAATTGAAATAGGTCACTTTATCTAGTACTAATTGTGTATGGATTGGTTGAATTGATCATTGAAACTTCACATTAAACTAAGGCCTATCTCATTGTTGATATATATATACATCACACATGTTTATGTTCAATGATTGCCATATTCATTTGTGTGATTGTATTTGATTAAATATGTTTTCACAGGCTCAATCTTTGTTGATCAAACACAAAAATATTTTTTAGTGTTTTAGTTTGTTTTTAGAAAGTACTTTGTTTTTGCAAAAATTGTCAAAATCTTCAAAAACAGTGTTGCCCTATTTCGGCGACTCAGTCGCAGGTTGGTCCAGTTGCATGCCCCAATCATGAGCCCACACAGAGATTTTTCGCGGCTCACTGGCAGGTTAGTGTCCCAGTCGCGAAAAATACTCAGAATATTTTTCAAAATTTAAGTTTTTAATGTTTCTCGTGGCTCAAATTGGCGACTTGTTTGTGGGTGGAGGTTCCAGTCATGAGGGTACTCAAACATTTTCGCAGCTTATTTCGTGACTCTCTCGCGGGTAGAACTTCCAGTTGCGAAAAACACTTAGAAATTTTTTTTTCTTAAGTGTTCTGGTGACTTGCTCGTGACTTAACCCAGTTGCGAAAAATGTATGTTTTCTGTATTTCCCACAAAAACCTCTATTTTCTTCAACATCTCAACTTCAATCTCAAGAAAAGGTATGAGTTTTCTTTCTATCAATATGTATTTCATATTCCTTGCCTTGTTTTTCTTGATTTGTGAGTTGTTTTTAAGTATTGTGATTCTTGGGGTTTTGGTAATGGGTTGGGTTATTTTTGCTGAGTTTGAATGTATAGGTTTTGTTGTTTATTCTTTTAAGATGCTATATTTTAGTGTTATCATGATTGTATTTCAGTATTGAGTAAGTTTACTGATCTGTAATGTTTTGAGCGTGCTATCTGCTCTATCCTATGCTGTGTTGTGCATTTCATGCTTCTTGTAATTTGTATCAATGACAGTTACTCATGTTTCTAGGGTTTTCATAGACTACAATGTTCCCACACACCTTACACACCAGTGTTTCTCGTGCTTAGATGCTGCATTCTTGTTCCATTTACCACGTGTGTGCTATCTCTTTCTATATTTCAATCTGCAATTATTTCATTAACTAACTTGAATCTAATCAAGTTAATGTCTATATCTTGTGGTTTTTGCACTTGGTTCTCTGCTGTATGTCTGTTCTTTTGCAGATGTCTCGTCTTTCCTCTCGAGGAAAAGACATTGTAATTGATGTTCCATCATCCCCTGTTTCAAAACGGACTCGTCGTTCATCTCAAGACTCAAATAGTGAAAGATTCAGGACTCCTCTTGATTCACATACACACTCTAGCATCTTTCAGAAAGCTCCTACTGTGGTGGAACGAGTGGTCAAACTTGACTCCTTGGGAACTACCTTTATTTCAAGGATCTTTGAAGCAAAAGATTGGGTTGATCTATTCGGGAACATTGAGGACCCAATTGATGAATTGGTCAAAGAGTTCTACTCAAATGCTAGATATACCGGGGTTGAACTGAAGTGTTGGGTGTGCGGAAAAGAGTTCACCATTAATCCAGACTACATTACAAAGGTTCTTCACATCACTAGATTGACAAATGTAGACCTCAATCCGTATGATGATAGACAACCTCAGATAGAAGACATTCTTCAAGTTCTTGGGCCTAATCATGAAGTCTCGAGCAAAGGCACATCTATAGGCACTGCTAAGTTTGCACCTGAACTGAATACTCTTAAGTTGATCATGTTCTTCAACCTGTATCCACTCTCAAACACTGCATTCATCAACCTTGGAAGAGCTCAGTTCCTATGTGATCTCATCACTAGAACTCCAATTGACATATGTGCCCACATCTTTCAAATCATTTGGGAAATAGCGACTCAATTAGCAGCACGAACATGTATTCCCGTTTGCAGTCTTGTTATGAAGATCATGATTCTTGAGGGAGTAAGTCCACCAAAAAATGGGAAGAAAATGGATCGTCTTCGTCCACTGTCCATGTTTTCTTTTCAAGCAAGCAAAAATCACTCTTCCATAGCACCTAAGAGTGAACCTTTCCTTCATGCCACTTCATCTAGTCAAGGATCAGCTACACCTGTACATATCGAGACTACCTCTCTCATTCCTTATGAGATGCAAACAACTAGCACTTCATCTACACCTCCTAGCACCCAAGCTGATAGGTTAAGCACTTTGATTGAGAGTGTGTCTCAGCGAATTACCGGATTAGAATAGCTTCTCTACTCCACCAACAATAAAGTTCAGATGCGCTTCACAACCATTAAGACACAATTAGATGCTATTGAACAAAAACTAGAGGACAGCCTTTAGCTATTCGTGCCAAAAAGGGGGAGAGATAGCTTACAGTAAAGGGGAGAGCAACACAAAAGGAAGCTGATAGTGTGCATATGTGCATAGTGACAAGGGGAGCCAGAGGAAGCCTAACAGATTTTTGTTTTGATAGTCTTGTTTTTAGCTATGTGTTTATAGTATTTTATATACTCTAGAATATGGTTACAATGTTCTTGTGAATATGTTCTTAATTCTTTGGTTAAAGCTTTTGGTACCTTGGTTTAATGTTTATGAGTTTATATTCAATTTTTATGTACTTTTGGTTTGTACCTTTGCTTTATAGCATAGTACTTTTTGTTTTGTCATGCATTACTTTAAGTACTCTCACTCTTGTGTCCTAGTAGGATCTTGTCCCTAGATGCATACATGTTTTGTTTATTGGTTGAGTGTTGGACATGCAAATGATACTTTGCATTTAAGCTTATTAGCTTTGTTAGGACATATGTGTTTCACATGATTAAGAACATATGTCATGATTTTATGTAATTGGCTTATCCTTTGACAAAACGCACTTTACTTATATTTGGATAGATTTAGTATGTGTTTAAATACTTCAAGAAACCACGTTTCAAGATCAAGTGTTGAAACCTTCAAGTCTGTCCAAGAAAACATGCTGGTAGTGTAAATTCATTAAAGCTCGACAGCTGGCTTGACAACTGCATCTATCGAGCTTAAGAAAGCTGTTCAAAGTCTGGTGTGCTCGACACCTTCTCGACAACTGCTCAACACCTCTTATCTGTCGAGGTTTAAGAATGATAAGTGTAATTTTTACATGATTTTTATTGTCCTCTTATTTATTAAAATTGTTAGTTTTCCTTTATTTCTTTTGATTCGATTTGATTTTTATTTATATTTATATATTCATTTGTGCTTTGAAGGAATCAAAAGATTTCAGATTAATTTACAAGGGCTTTACATGCAAAGTGGGGCTAGGCCAATTGAATCAAGTCAACTTACATCCAACCAGGCATGAATTCAATAGAAGACCAACCCAATTAAATTTAAGTCCAACTGGAGCAAGGAATCAAAGGAAATTTGCACCAAATCCAAGTTCAATTCGGATTAGGATTCCAGCTTGCACATCAGTTAGTATTTTTGGCATAACCTTCGGCTCCGATATCCAATCGAGATGATTCAAGTTGGGCTGGAAATTTAACTTAAAGGGCTACCTTTTTAGTTTACCAAAAGTCCTAATTATAAAGTTAAATGGGACAAAATCGTTGGTTAACTGAAGCCTAAAAATCTGGGATTTTCTCCAAAAGGGAATAGGATTCCTTGACCTATTTAAAGGCTCTTTAGGGAAAAAAGAGAGAAGTGAAACTTGAGAGGAAAAGGGGGTGCCGCATATAAGAACTTGTTTTGGGAGTCTTTCTGAAGAGGAGGATCTGTGGACAAAGGCGAGAGCTTCATGTCGATCAACCAATTCAGATGAAAGACATAAGTTTTATTTGTTTTCTTTTCAATTTGGTTATGAACTAAATTTTATTTTCTAGAGCATTGATGTAGTCTAGCAATGAACACACAATTTATATTCTGAGTTATTTTATTTTTAATATTTCCTTGTTTGAGTGTTTAATTCTTATTCTTAATGCTTAATAATTTTTTTTACGAATTATTATTTGATCAATTGAATGACAATGAGACCGAGAGGTGATTTGTTATTTTAGTTCTAGAATTAAACACCATTAGTTGAGTGAAAGTAGAGATGCTTTACCACGATTAGTGTGATTTTTCAAGAAAATTCAAAGTACATAATAAGTCTCCAATTAATTAAATTCTCATAGAGATATGGAATTGTTAGTTGAAGACATTTTTGATATTATTCGAGAGAAGATATTGAATACTTAAGGAATTTTTAATCATCAACGGGAGATCATTAGAATTTAATAATTAGGAATAATAAATTGTGTGAGATTTGTTAGGTGAAATCAACCACTCTAGATCCATTCTTATCATATTTTTTTTCTTTACACTTTTAGACTTTTACGCTTTGCTATATTTATCTTTATTAAATAGTTTAATTTAATTTAAATAGTTGAACGTCCCTTTTATTTTCGATTTCCCAAATAGTAATTAATTTAGTAAATTTCGGTATTCAATAACATAGTTAATCTCTGTGGGTTCGACATTCGTTTTCTAAAAACACTTTATTACTTGTTACGATTCTGTGCACTTGCAGATTATTTTTCGCAAACAAGTTTTTGGCGCCGTTGCCAGGGACTAACTATTTGTTATTGATATTGATACTAGCTAGATATTTACTACTTTGGTTTTTATTTTATTTATTCAAAAAAATAAATAAATTAGGTGCATCTGAGTTTGTTTTCTTTCTTTTTAGGAATTAGATGTGCATGCTCCGATTTAAATTAGAGCAGACGCTCTTTGATCTTGAAATTGAAAGAACCTTACATCAGCTCAAGAAAGAAAAGAAGGAGGCCAACACATCTCTATCTAACATGGCCGATCAAGAGCAAAAGGCGTTAAGAGATTATGCCATGCCCTCAGTCATTGGAGCTATATCAAGCATAAGGAGGCCAGCCATACAAGCCAATAATTTTGAGATCAAGCCGACCATCATTAAGATGATACAGCAGACTGTCCAGTTTGGGGGGCTGTCACAAGAGGATCCTATTGTCCATATTGCAAATTTCTTCAAAATTTGTGATACTTTTAAACATAATGGAGTGACAGATGATGCGATTCGACTAAGGCTTTTTCCCTTCTCACTTAGGGATAAAGCAAAAGTTTGGTTGAATTCTTTGCCACCTGGCATCATTACTACATGGGAGGAGTTGGCACAAAAATTCTTAGCAAAATATTTCCCTCTCGCAAAGACAGCAAAGCTAAGGAATGATATCACCATGTTCATCCAATTTGAGGGTGAATCATTATATGAAGCATGGGAGAGGTACAAAGATTTATTGCAAAGGTGTCCTTATCATGACCTTCCAGCATGGCTTCAAGTGCAAACATTCTACAACGGTCTAGGAGCTACAAACAGGTCAATGGTTGATGCAGCAGCTGGTGGAGCTTTAATGAGTAAAACTCATGAGGCAGCCTAAGAACTTCTAGAAGAATTGGCATCCAACAACTATCAATGGCCTACAGAAAGAGCAATGCTAAGAAAGAAAGCTGGAGTTTTAGAACTTGATTCTATTACCTCATTGGTGGCACAAATGGCAACTTTATCTCAACAACTAGGTAAAATGAATGTTAATGCTATTCAAACTAATGTTGTTTGTGATCATTGTGCAGAAAATCATTCAAGTGTCGACTACCAAATGGGAAATCCTTTTGCCCAATCGAGTTATGGACAAGCAAATTACGTGTCAAATTTTCAACGTCAAAATAATCCATACTCGAACACGTACAATCCTGGATGGAAGAATCACTCCAACTTCTCATGGAGCAATAACTAAGGGCAGGCTAAACCACCTCAGCAATTTCCACAGCAAGAGAAGAAGCTGACACTTGAGGACATGCTTATGTAGTACATACAGAAGATAGATGTGGCGATCCAAAACAACTCAGCTTCAATTCGTAATCTTGAGGTGCAGATCGGTCAACTCTCAAGATGCTCACAGAGAGGACTGCAGGAACTTTGCCGAGCAACACTATCACCAATCCGAAAGAACATGTAAAGGCAATATCATTGAGAAGTGGACGAACATATAAGGAGCCAAAAGTAACAAATGCCAAACAAGATGAAGTTGTGGATAATGAGGAGTCAAAGATGAAGGAAGTCGAGTCAGAGATGAAAGAAATGGAGCAAGCTAAGAAGACTAAGGAGAATGGAAGAGCTTCAAAATCCAAAAGATCTAGGGAAGATACTTTTGAGACTTATTCTCCTTCAATTTATGATCCAACAATTCCTTTTTCGTAAAGATTAAAAAAAAAATGTGGATGATCAGTTTTCTAAATTTCTAAGTATATTTAAGCAATTGCATATTAATATTCCTCTCATTGAAGCTTTGGAACAAATGCCTAAATATGCTAAATTTTTGAAGGATATTATATCAAAGAAGCGAAAATTGGAGGAGTATGAAATAGTAATGCTGATAGAGGAGAGTAGTGCAATCCTACAAAAGAAGCTGCCGCCTAAGCTGAAAGATCCAGGGAGTTTCACTATCCCTTGCACTATAGGAAAATCTTATTTTGATAGAGCTTTATGTCAAGTATTAATCTAATGCCTGTCTCTGTTTTCAAGAAATTGGGTCCTGGAGAAGTAAAGCCGACTACTATCTCTTTACAATTGGCGGATAGATCTATTAAATATCCAAGAGGAGTCATTGAGGACGTATTAGTAAAAGTTGACAAGTTCATCTTCCCGGCTGACTTCATTGTCCTTGATATGGATGAGGACGAGGAGATTCCTTTGATATTGGGTCGACCTTTCCTTGCGACGGGGAGAATCTTAATTGATGTCCAGCAAGGAAAACTTGTTTTGAGGGTTGGAGAGGATGAGGTCACTTTTGATGTATTTAAGCCTATGAAATTTCCTTCCGAGAAACATTCTTGTTTTCAAATAAGTGACCGAGACGTGATCATGGCCGATGAGACTTGTGCAATTGATTTTCTAAAGTTACCACTTGAGGTATGTCTTACTCACTCTACACCTGTTAAATTCAAAGATGAAGAGGTTAAAGAGTGTGAAAAATATTTGGAGGCTACACCACTCTTTCCTCCTTCAATGCAACCAAAAGTGGAAGACTTAAAATCATGTTAGCCAACATCTCCACCAGAGGAACCACCTAAACTTGAGCTCAAACTGCTTCCATCAAATTTAAGGTATGCTTTCTTGGGCCAAGACTCTACTTTTCCAGTTATTATTAACAGTTCTTTGAGTGATGTAGAGGAGGAAAAGTTGCTGAGAATCTTGCGGGAACATAAAAAGGCTTTGGGCTGGACCATCTCTAACATCAAAGGAATTAGTCCTTCAATTTGCACACAAAAGATTTTAATGGAGGATAACGTCTAGCTACAGATGTTAAATAAAGCGCTTTTGGGAGGCAACCCAATTTTTTTTTTCTACTTTTATTTTTTATTTTTTTTCTTTTACCTTTTTGTTTTTTGTTTTTTTTTTTTTTTTTTTTTTCATTTTGTAGGAATAAAGAGACCCAAGAAATCCTCAATGGGTACACGGCTGCACCTTAAGGAAAAATATTCAATAAAAAAAAAATCAGGGGAGCATCTCTTCTCCTTTCTCATTCTTTTATTTAGTTTTTCTTCCTTTTTCCCATTGAGGACAATGTGAAATTTAAGTTTGGGGGAAGGAATTAATTTTATTTGTTCTAAAAAAAAAATTTTTTTTTTTTTTTTTTTTTTTTTTTTTGCCTATGATAAGATTATGGTTGAAATTTCTTATAATTTTTAGGAATCATTCTTATTGCTTAAGTCCAGTTGTTAATACTTTACCTGATCTTGTTTAATTTGATATGATCATCAATCATTGTGCATACCTAGAGAAATTTTATGTGAATTTTGTAAATTTGGATGGTCTCTACTTATTCTAGAACTTGTTGAATTACTCTCATGGAGAAATCTTATACAGAATATTACTTGGGAAGTGATTTAGGCATTCTTTGAATTGATTGACCCTTTCAAGCCTACCTCTTTATTATCTTTATCCTTAGTTACCCAATTGATCTATTCTTACACTGGGTTGAAGAAAAGAGAAGATATATGAGGAAAAAAAAAAAGAGAGAGAGAGAGAGAAGAAGAAGTTGTACAAAGTTCCATTTACTCCAATGTTTTGAGTTGGGGTATCATTACCAATGTTTACTCTTACGTCAAACCGTAACTTGAAATATGAGTATGCAAAAGCACTTCAAGTTTGTGACCTGTTGAGTAAATGGGTGCATCCATCACAAATACCTGCATTCACATCAAAAGATAAGTGACGACTTGAAGTAAGTGAAAAAAAAAAAAAAAAAAAAAGGAGGAAAAAAATTGATGAAGAGAGGTATTTTGAGATATTCAAAAGGCTGAGAAAAATTTATATTTTGGAAGTGAGAGTGCTATATTTGCTTAAACCTTATCTTTTCTTTATAGCCCTCACCATAGCCATACATCACAAGCCTAATAAAGACCTATTGATCCTGGGAAAATATTTTGTTTTATATTAGTGGAGAGTGATTTAAAAAGCAAGCTTTTGGAGTTTTTGGAGGTCCGTTCTTATTTACTTGTTTGCATAAAACTATCTGAGAAGCTAATGATGAAGTGAGAATGATAATGCGATGGAGTTGAGTTTTGAATTGACTTTTGGACTTGATTGATTTGGAATGATTCCTTTGAATTATAAGCTTTATGTAGATCTTTGAGGCAAGAATTTTCTTTCTTTCTTTGCTCGAGGACTAGCAAAGTTTAAGTTTGGGGGAATTTGATAAGTGTAATTTTTACATGATTTTTATTATCCTCTTATTTATTAAAATTATTAGTTTTCCTTTATTTCTTTTGATTGGATTTGATTTTTATTTATATTTATCTATTCATTTGTGCTTTGAAGGAATGAGAAGATTTCAGATTAATTTACAAGGGCTTTATATGCAAAGTGGGATTAGGCCAATTGAATCAAGTCAACTTACATCCATCCAGGCATGAATTCAAGAGAAGAATAACCCAATTAAATTTAAGTCCAACTGGAGCAAGGAATCAAAGGAAATTTGCACCAAATCCAAGCCCAATTCGGATTAGGATTCTAGCCTGCACATCAGTTAGTATTTTTGGCATAACCTTTAGCTCCGATATCCAATCGAGATGATTCAAGTTGGGCTGGAAAGTTAACTTAAAGGGCTACAACTTTGTAGTTTACCAAAAGTCCGAATTATGATGTTAAATGGGCAAAAATCGTCAGTTAACTGAAGCCTAAAAATCTGGGATTTTCTCCAAACGGGGAATAGGATTCCTTGACCTATTTAAAGACTCTTTAGGGAAAAAAGAGAGAGGTGAAACCTGACAGGAAAAGGGGGTGCCGCATAGAAGAACTTGTTTTGGGAGTCTTTCTGAAGAGGAGGATCTGAGGACAAAGGCGAGAGCTTCATGTTGATCAACCAATTCAGATGAAAAACATAAGTTTTATTTGTTTTCTTTTCAATTTGATTATGAAATCAATTTTATTTTCTAGAGCATTGATGTAGTCTAGCAATGAACACACAATTTATATTCTGAGTTATTTTATTTTTAATATTTCCTTGTTTGAGTGTTTAATTCTTATTCTTCATGCTTAATAATTTTTTTTACAAATTATTATTTGATCAATTGAATGACAATGAGACTGAGAGGTGATTTGTTATTTTAGTTCTAGAATTAAACACCATTAGTTGAGTGAAAGTAGAGATGCTTTACCGTGATTAGTGTGATTTTTCAAGAAAATTCGAAGTACATAATGAGTCTCCAATTAATTAAACTATTGTTTAACCCGCACAATGTGCGGGATCGTTTTACATATTAATGAACTTTGCATCCAACATAAACTTAGTTATCATACTTCTACTACATTTATTCAAACTTAAATAACATAGTATATTTAAGCATATAGTGTCCAAACCAATAGTACATTGGAATCTCAAATTCTGAAACCAAACCAATATATAACCCTTAAAAGGGAAATTGAATCCAACTTTTTAATTGCAAAAGAAAAAAGAAAAAGCTGCAGTGCATAATCAAGCCACAATATATAAACAAAGCAGAATTCCACCTGCAACAAATAAAATGCGTAATCAATAGTATATGGGAATCTCAAATTCTAAAACCAAACCAATTCATAAGTCATAACCCATAAAAACAACATCGAATCTTAATCTTGACCACAAATTTCAATTGCAAAAAAAAAAATGAAAAAGAAAAAGCTCACAATCCCGAAAAAGCGGCAATGATTACAAAGAAAATTTGTTAGCAACAACCCTTGTAGTGATTAAAAAAAAACAAATATATTAGGTTATACACACACCCAAGTTATGAAATTCATGAAACTTTTCACCCATTATTATGTAATCATCTATTCATTAAATAAATAAAAGTAAATCATCTATAAGTACTCAAATCCAAAACACTAAGATATACACAACAAAAACAATCATATAGTAGATTATTCTTTTGAAGGTAGTCATATATATTTTTTGTTTTATTTCAATAATCTATAGGAAGTGAATCTTATGATTCACCGTATTCAGTATTGTGGAGTTGACTAATCTCTATCTTATTTACACTAAATGTACCACTTTTTGAAACCACTCAATCTAAAATTTCATGCCCAATGTTGCTCAATTTGCTTTGCTAGTTGGTTTTATTTCCTCCCTTTGTGTTTGTAAATACAGGACTTCGAGTCCATTTTCTATTTGTAACCTCTCTCAAGCCATAGATATTAAAACCAAGTAGCCTAAAGCTAGAACTGTTTTTGTCAGTCCTACTCAATCTGTGGAAGCTTTCCCTTCAAAAAGTAGCTAAGGTGGGGATTTTGCATCTAGAAACTTGTAAGATGGAAAAACACATGGAACCTGTCCTCATCTTAACTCTAAAACTATAGAAGAGCAAGGTTCCTATACAGTTGTAGATTCCACATAACACAATCGATCAACTTTGACCTGAGGAAGAAAAAAAAATTGATAAGAGAAAGATTGGAGGGAAAAAAAAAAGTTATCACAATGAACCAACTACAAATTATCTACCGCCTCAAGCATCAATGCTGCATAATGAAATATTGCAGATACTTAATTTTTTTTAGTTTTCTCCCCAAAAAAATTCCTAATCTTCATTAAAGTAGAAAAGCCCAACAATGTGACATACATCATCCAAAATACGAAGCCTATCAAACTCTAAGATACATACTATAAGCCAATTAACAATATGTCTGTTACCAAACCAAACCACCTTTCAAACCCAAGAAAAACCAAAATAAAAGGCTTCCAATCAAACAGACCAAGGGTACATACAAAAAATGTACATAACTCTATAGTGGAGGAGAAGTCACTAAGAAAGTCCTCACAAATTTTGTACACAATTATAAATTAATCCCACTTCTATCTTAACAAAAAATACTCCAATGCTAAATAACAAAATGATACCAAATAGAATAAAAATATACCTTAATATAAAAACATAACTTAATGCTTATTCCAATAGCAAAGTTCTTAAAAAATGGACTCGGTACCGGGGGGAGGGAAATACTATCAATGAAATTTTAAACTCTATCCCTAGTAACATGCCAACCCTTTTATCAGCAACATTTTCAAACCAATCTTTGACAATGCATGATTGCCAAAGTTAGCACATTATCTTACCATTTGAATTTTTTTTTTAATAATTCTACTATTTAAGCCAGATAAGCAACCTTTACTTAATATTCAGTACATTTATTTGTCTTCACTCTCTAACAAAGTCATTTTATTCATCTAAAGGTTGAGACTATATAACATTATTGGTCATTTTACGTATTAGACGACAGTCAAAACTTATATAGTTGTTTAACTTTTAAATATTGTCAAAGACAAATTTACACTTAGCTCAATATACTTCACCTACTTTTTTCTAAAAAATGTCATCCAATAATGTAACATGACATTATTTATAAATTGCAAACCTAAAGCCAAGCAATATATTGATTATCAAATCCTTTCTATAAAATAGACATATATGTGACATAACAATTTCTAACAGATTATATACCACCCCAAACCCAATAAAATGACACATTTATTCATGACCAATCTGCTGTTAGATCCTATCAAAAAAAAAAAAAAAAAAAAATCAGCTATTTCCATCAATTCTGTTTTCTCTAATTTACATTGGTAAAATAGAGAATTTGAGTACTTGAATCAATAGACAACTTCCACAGTAAAATAAAATCATTTAAATATAAATCCTAAGCTATTTAATATAATATATAAAGCCATAGTTAGTTCGTTTAGCAAGTACAACTTTCTACCATGAGTAATAAAAAGTTTAGCATAGTGCATTCTCATCATTCCTTCTAATAACTAATATATATGCTTTTTCAAGAATGAAGGAAAACCAATGAAAGAAAAGATTCCCCACATTTTCTTTCATTCGAAGAACTTACAGGTGGTTCTTAAGGAGGTAAATTCTTCTAATTCTCAGCCTAAAAGATTTGCTTCAGATGTTTCTAGTGCCTGCCTTTGGATTTGCTTGAAACAAAGGTGGGTTGGCAACACTATCTCTACTTTCACCACTTCTATCTCCTTCTTCTTCGTGGAAACTGGATATCACTGAAAACAGTGGCTTTTGTGAGAAATATACAATTTTAAGAAAACTGCAACACAATCCAAATTAATTAAGAAAACCGCAACACATTCCAAATTAATTAAGAGAATACAACACTTTATACAAAAGCCTAGACACAGAGTCCATTACAGAAACAAAAAACCAATAATTAAAGATGTATAACATAACCCAAAAAAAATAAAAAAAAAATAAAAATTGTAAAAAAAGCTTATTTGATCCAAAAGATATCTTTAAGATTTCTATTTTGAACACTTTAGGGTGAATCCTTTTTAGTAATTTCTATAATCTATAAAAATATAAGACGGTGTTTTAAATAATTTTTAATGCATTTAAGGCCGATTGAAACCATAATCAAACACATTCAAAGCAATTCATCAAATGACAAAACACCCAACTCTTACGTTTTAATTAGCACACTTTGTTGCTTATAATAGTATAAAGATAAATTTTAATCAAGAGCCAAGCTAGTTAACATAATTAAATCTTCAAATTGCTTCAAAAACAAATCATGAACTTATGAAAATTATTCTATTAAAAAATGCAAATTAGAAAATTTCAAAATTGTGGTGCTTCCTGGCTTCTCTTCAAACTTGTTTGTAGTCAACTCTTACTTTTTAATTAGCACACATTGTCACTTATAATAGTATAAAGATAAATTTTAATCGAGAGCCAAGCTAGTTAGCGCAATTAAATTTTCAAATTGCTTCAAAAACAAATCATGAACTTATGAAAATTGTTCTATTAAAAAAATGCAAATTAGAAAATTTTAAAACTGTGGTGCTTCCTGGCTTCTCTTGAAACTTGTTTAATTTTGCCAAAAATCTTCAATTGGGCTTCAGCATTTTCAGTTAAAAATCCACTTCGGTCTTCAAAAATTTCATCTAAAGCAATGTGCTCCTATCAAACCAAAGTATTTCAAAGATTTTTAAAATTAAAAATAGAACTTTACAGGTAACTATTTCGGCAATCTGACTGTGTGTGAAGACTCTGATTTTTCTTTCTCTACTTTAAAATCTCAAATCTCTAAGTCATTATTCTAAAAGCCCCAAATTTTTCCTGTTTGATACTGAAACAGTTTTTGACAGCAACTGCGGTTCTACCTTTCAACAGAAACAGCCATAGAATGGTTGCAGACAAAAAAAAAAAAGGTAAGAAGAAAGAAAAGAAAAACCAAATAGAATTCAGAGAATAAGAGGAAAGAAAGAATAGAACAATAGCATTAACAAAAAAAAAAAAAAAAAAAAGGAATATACAAATCTGAAAATTAAGAATTAGAATTGTTTTTTTTTTCCTTAAAACTTTGAGTCTCTCTCATTCCGATGTGCCCCTTATGAACTGTTTCTCTTTGCGATTGTGGTTCCAGTGGTCTAAGTCTGCCAAGGGAACGGATGGTAGAGGAAAAACTGATCTCTTATATCTCTGTATCTCAAGCCTTTCGAGTCTCGATTGCATTTTAAGTTTTTAACTCAAATAACTAAATCTAAAGCAATCCAACCATAAAATTCAAACCTAAATCATATTCAATCCCCAAATTTGAAAAAGAAAAGGAAAAAAAAAACTATACTGATTGTGGGTATATGGCAAAAAAACCTAAAATAAATAACAATGCAACATTCAATCCTATACTTATTTAATCCCAACGATTTGGTTAAGATTAGAAACAGAAGTACGATTTCTGTAATCTAAAAACAAAAATCCTGTTTCTTTACTGTGAAAACCCAAAAAAAAAGGAAAAAAAAAAAAAATCAAAACCTAATGTAATCCATATACCTAAATAAATCCAATCCAACCAATCTCATACCCAGATCTAAGAAAGAAAGAAAGTAAAAAACTTTACCGATGGTAGTTCCGACGATCTGATGGTAACGTGTTAATGGCACTTAGTTTTCTCTTCCTCAATCTCTACTCCTGTGCACCTTATGGACTATCTCTCTCTCTGTATCTCTCAATCTGATGGTAATGGTGTTGATGGCTTTCTGTAGGTGTGCGTTTGAGTGAATGAAGCCACCGCCTGATATTTTAAACCGTGTCTCTTTGTTTCTCATATTCATTCTATTTCTCAGGCTCCCTCTGTCTTTCAATTTAACCGTGTTTTGTTTTAGACCGTGTGGAAAACACAGTAAACGTACGGATTAAATTGAGACCCTCAAACAGTGTAATGATCGGGTTTGGCCTTTGAAAGTGTATACGTGTCAGTTTTTGAAAGGGCCATTTTTCCTAACGTGTCAACACCTGGTTAAAAGCTTTTGCTTTTATATATTGTATTAGATTCGCATAGAGATATGGAATTGTTAGTTGAAGACATTTTTGATATTATTCGAGAGAAGATATTGAATACTTAAGGAATTTTTAATCATCAACGGGAGATCATTAGAATTTAATAATTAGGAACAATAAGGGTGGGTTTGGATTGCGCGTTGCGCGTTTAGCGTTTGCGTTTTTCCTTTTTTTTTTTTTTTTTTTCTTTTTTGCACGCGTTTGTGAGTCTGCAACTACTATTCATGTATTGTTCAATAAACAGTAGCCGCAAACTTTGACTTTTCTATTTTTTTTAGCCAATCAATGCACATCGTGCACTGTTCATGGATCCACAAATTTCACTTTTCAGCAACTTTTTTATTAAAAATGGGTCCCACGGTACTATTTACACATTTAAAAATTATTTTGCTACAGTATTTTTCAGTTTTCAGTTTCAGTTTTCAGTTTTCAGCTGTATCCAAACGGACCCTAAATTGTGTGGGATTTGTTAGGTGAAATCAACCGCTCTAGATCCACTCTTATCATATTTTTTTCTTTACACTTTTAGACTTTTATGCTTTGCTATATTTATCTTTATTAAATAGTTTAATTTAATTTAGATAGTTGAACGTCCCTTTTATTTTCGATTTTCCAAATAGTAATCAATTTAGTAAATTTCGATATTCAATAATATAGTTAATCTCTATAGGTTCGACATTCGTTTTCTAAAAACACTTTACTACTTGTTACGATTCTGTGCGCTTTTCAAAATTCAAATCTAATTTTCTTGGGATCCGTGAATATGTCTTTGGGCCTTCTTTTCTTCTAACCCTAGACATATAAAATGATTGTTTTAAGGGCTGTCAAACAGTACACAAGTTGCAAAAACTTTGAGCAAACTCTGTTCAAGCAAATTATGACCGAAGACGAAGTTCTTGTCCTAGTTCATCTCTTTCTCTTGAAGAAGTTGCTATGTATTTGCACCGTAGGGTTTTGTGACCAAGCATCTTCTTGATCTTTATTGTGTAGATGAACTGAAGAACTTTTCAGCCGACAATCTTCTTAGTTGGTGATTGAAGTTGCGTACTGGGATCTGCACAATTGGTTAGTCACGTACTTGGGAGTCGTGCATCAAAAAGGGGAACTGTCACTACAGAACAAGTCCAATTGGGTGTTGGGGTAAGGGTTCAACTGTAGGTTGGTAAGGTACTTGGAATTTCTTTACTTGTAACCGCTTGTTGTGATAATAGTGGAGTTTCGGGAGTGGTGACCTGAAAATCACCCGATGGGATTTTTGCCATTAGATTTTTCCCCATTCATAAACAAATCACCGTGTTATTTATTCTCCGCTGCATAATTAGTTTATTAGTGATTTTTTTGAGCTACCACGCATTTGCATGATAAATTTATTAATTAATAACTTGGCTAATTAATTAATTAATTTCTATCACAATGAGTCATTCAATTTGTGGCCTATCAAGCTTGCATGTCCGGATGTTCATTCCATATATGAATGAGCATTGTGGTCACTATTCTATAGTGATTGCTTATATGGTTCAGTCATGGTTTATTGCTTTATTCCATTTTGCTTGATCGCATTGTGCCTGCTTCATATGCATTGCAAGTTTTTCTGCATACAATGATCACATTTTGTTGTTGTGTTTTAGGAGATACTTGTTCTTATGATTCAAGAGCTTCACAGATTCCAGAGTTAGGTGTGAGTGAGTTTTGTTCAACTGTTCCCAACTCACATGTTAAGTCTAGAGTTTGTTTTAGGGTTTCGTCACGGAATAGCCAAAAGGAAAGATTGTAAGGTTGAATTTAATCAACCATCTTGTTGTCATTATTCCATGCCAAATTTGCTGCAATTTAGCAATTAATAACCCTGTGTTTAGGTCGGAATCATGTAAGGGTAGTGTGTGAGAGAGTGTGAAGAAATGCTCAAAACTGTGCAGTGAAGCAGGGACTCATAGCTGGATCTGGCGGGTGGCTCGCGGATTGCAAGTCGCCAAAAGATGCACATGAGTGAAGAATGCAAAGAAGCTGAACCGTCATGCTAGGTGTAGCACTACAGGAAAAAAAGTCCAGTCTGGCCACTCAGTTGGCTCGCGAATCAGTCAAGTCGCAAGGCCAAGTCGCCAGTTTACTCTATTATGGAAAAACTGACTCAGAGTATAAATACTCCTTATACCCACGAAATATTGAAAGCTTCCAGAGAGAATTTTGAAAGAGAAATCCTAGAGAAGGAACACAATTGTCTCATCCACAATCTTTACATAGTGACTCTTCAAATTCCTTAACTCTCACCCTCTCCATTGTTACATCCTTGAGAGGTTCATTAGCCAAAACTTTTCTCACCTTCCCATATCTGTGAGAAGCCATTTTGGTGCTTTGGGAAGCAGTTCAGAAGGAACCAATTCATATTGGTTGATGCTATGGGTTATAGCGGAATTCGGTAAGCTAAAGAAGAAATAGGTTCGGTATAACCTCATCGGAGTAAGAGCTTGGAGGGCTTAGGTACACTAGGTAGATTAAGCTTGGAGGGTTTTCTATTGTTCTTGTATACCAACTTGATTCTTTAGTGGATTATTGACCACTTGGAAGGCGGTGGAGAGGTTTTACGCCAAGGGCATCAGTTTCCTCATTGATAACACATCGCTGTGTTGTCCTTGTTTTTGCATCTCTCTTCCCTTAATCTTTTCTCATTTAATTTCTATTGTAAATGTGATTCTATTTGGTTTAGATTGTTTATCAATTCTGTATTAAACTTATGTTCATATTCCACACATTAATTGTTTGATATTAAGCTTGAATTGGTAATTTGTTAATTTGGGGTCAAAACATTCATAGTGTTTTTCACACATATTGAACATTCAAAATTGAAGAAAAATATTGATATTTTACACTATCTTGAAAGCGTAGGAATCAGGCCACTGCACCAAGTAAAGAAAAATTCTAGTGCCACAAAGTAGTGCATAACTTTGTGCACAACTCGCCACATAGGCGTGATAGGCCAAAAATGTATTGACCCCTTGTGATTAAATTAATTGATTAATTAGCCAAGTTTATTAATTAATCAAATTAACATGCAAAGCGCATGGTAACACAAACAAATCACCAACTGAACTAAGTGCAGCAGAAATTAAATTGACATAGTGATTTATTTACGAATGGGGAAAACCAATATTGAATAATTTATTAATCGTATTAAGTGTGTTGTCTTGTTTTTTACACTAAAACCCTCCCACAAAAAATCTCATCATGTTCACAAATCGTGTCAAGCATTACCTCCCCTGGTTTAGATAAAAAGAGAGTGAAAGGTGGCTACATTAATGAGAATTTGACATTAACTAAAACTATTGAGTTAACATTTAGGTTTATGGGAACAAGACCTCTCCCACGTTATGTACGAGTTTGCTTCTCATTTTTTCTTTAATCTTACTCTATGTTTACATTTGGGGTTGCAATTCGTGTTCTAGGTCATGTTCATGTCGTGTTGTGTAGAGGTATGTGTATTCGTCAACTCTAACATGACCCATTTAATAATTGTGTCAAAGCCTCTCAATTTTAATACAACTCATTGATTAAACGGTTTAACACGATACAACATATTTCAACTTGTTTAATACACAATTTAAAAAAGAAAGAGTAAATGGTATTTTTTTTCCTTTGTTTTGGGTAAAAGGGTCAAACACTTTAGAGTTCCAATGAGGAAAACTTGCACAACAAAAACCCCACCGGGTGATTTTAAGGTCACCACTCCCGAGAATCCACTATTATTAAAGCAAGCGGTTACAAGTAAAGGAATCCCAGTACCTTATACCAACCTACAGTTGAACCCTTATCCCAATACCTAATTGAACTTGTTTTGTAGTGACAATCTCTCATTTCAATGCACGACTCCCAGTACATGACTAACCAATTGCGCGGATCTTAGTACGCAACTTGATCACCAACTTGAGATTGATGTTGGCTGCAAAATTCTTCAGTTCATCTAGACAATGAAGATCATGAAGTTGCTTGATCATAAAACCCTATGGTATACAAACATAGCAACTTCTTCAAGAACTAGGACAAACAAGGTTTCCGGTCACACTCTTCTTCACGCTTGTGAAATTTTCTCTTGTGCAATTAGTGTCATCTTTTATGACCCTTAAAATAATACTTATATATGTTTAGGGTTATGAGAAAAGAAAGCCCAAATATGCATTCACAGATTGGATGAAAAACAGTCCTAAAAAACTAAACTTTATAAACCTCGATAAATAGCTATCTATTGAGCTAGTTGTCAAGACACGGGCTTCAGTGGCTCTTAAACCTTGATAGATGCTAGCTGTCGAGCTTTAATGGACAACACTTTTTTCACTTGATTCTTGGACAAACTTGCATGGTTTTAACACTTGAACTTGAAACCTTGTTTCTTGAAGCATTAAACACATCATAGATCTACCCAATTACAAGTGTATCTTGTCAAAGGATTAGTCAATTACATAAAATGTTGACATATGTTCCTAACATTGAATCACATATGTCCTAATACTTATGTATAGCTTTCTAAAACCTCATTTTTTCTCACATTTTTTTTCACTTTTCTCCACTTTTCCTCACTTTTCTCAAGGTACAAGTATATTTTAACACACTTTCAGTAAAAAGTTAAATAAACTGTTCCAAACGATGCTTAAGACCATCCCAATTAAAAAAAAAAGTAAAATTAATTGGAAAGCACTTAGAACTACACATAAAATGGCACAATTTGTGTTGTAAAGGTATGTCCCCACATGTACCCATCATCATATCTCAAAACTTTTTCATAGATTTCACCTACCCTTCCTTTCTTCCTAGACTCCCAAGTTCAATTGGCACCTCCACTTGGTTTTTTCTTTTTTCTGTTTTTTTTTTAACAAGATAAAAATTCTACTATAGTTTAATCTAAGTATATATATGTGTGAAACTCTCTTCTAGAAATTTGAATCTCGGCCCTTATATTTGTAGAGTGACAATCGCATCAAAAGTGCACAATAGTACCAATTTTTTATAAATGAAAAAAATTGGCACCTCCATCAGATCAATCAACAGAGACCATTTTTGACATCACCTCCATAATATGTGATTATATTCCACCAAAAACGACACACTTATGGTAGCTATATATTTTAAATTTTTAATGAATTAAAATAAACATTCTAATTTTTGTGCCATCCAGGACTAAGTAATAATTGTTTCTCAAAAAACAAGACTAAGTACTCCCTCCGTCCCACTTTTTTTGTCCTGTTTGAAAAGTCAAACTTTTTAAGGGAACATCATTTATTGTCTTGTCTACCTTTTAAAAATGTATAAGTTTCGAAAACTACCCTTAAAAAAATTTACCAAAAAATTGAATTAGTAAATTAATAGGGGTATAATAGGAACATTAGTAAATTAATGACTTTTATTTTTAGAAACAGGACAATATTTTGGGACATCTTAAAATGGAATAGAGGACAAAAAAAGTGGAACGGAGGGAGTAATAATTACGGTCTTAATTGATCCCAAAACAAGATTTCATCCCAAAAACAAAAAAAAAACATATGATTAGCGTGTATAAGTACCTTTTGAAAGATTTATTATATTATATATATTTTTGTCAACATGCACATTATTTTAGAAAACTTTCATTATCCATTATGAATTGGAATTGTAAAGATTACTCACGTTTCACATGTTCTTTTTCTTAATCACTGTTAAGTGTGAATTCTTTGATTAAGATCTAGTGGTGCTCCAATGCATCGATCTAACATGTGTTTCATGCGAAATCAACGGTCGAATTAGGAGAAGCCAACACCACCCAAAAATAAAGATAAAAATCTAACTCACATAATATCTTAAACACTTATTAAATCATTATACAGCCAAGGTAAAAACCATCTTAATAGCTAATAAGAGTATAAACATTCGTTGCAAAGTAAAAATAACTATGTGCTACAACCACGATTTTTAGTACCCAACTTTTATGAGTAGTTATAAACAAGTATTATAATTTTTATTATATAAAGTTTACAAATTAATGTGTCATTAATCACAAATATGTCATTTAAATATTCATTTGTAAGATGATTCAAGCCCACCGATTATATTCATTATCACATCAATTTATAAGTTTTCTATAGTAAAACTTGTTATACCTTTAACATTTTCCAACTTTAATTTTTATAATGAAAGTGTATAATTTTAAAAATTCTTAATAAAAAAATTAGTTATTATAAATTAATGGCCAGTGCCCTGTGCTCTCAATATATATCATTCTTACTTTGCCACGTATTATTCATTTGTTTACAAATGTGATTTTTATTCTATTAAGCAACACGTTTTCAGATAGATAAAGAGGGGGTATATCTTGTTTCCATAATTTGTGGGGTGTACCCTCATGTGAGGGGGAGGAGTCATGTTACAAAAATATGATATATTTTTCCGTTAAATAAGACAAATCACAGGACTAAAGAAGAAATATAAAAAAGAGTCAAAACAATTAATTCATTTTTTTCTTTTCACCTAAAAGTTTTCTAAAAATATTTCATAAATCAATATCCTTAGAATAGTTGTTAACTTTTCTCATAAAAAAAAAATTAATAATAATCCAAATGAGACACAAACTAACCAAGTGACCATACTGCACAGCCTAATGTGAAACCTAGTACGTTTCTCCAAAAAATAATAATAATAACAATTAGAAAAAAATAATTTACACATTAAGTCAGTAAGTTTTTATTGTTCTCATTTGAGTTCAGCATATTACTTTTCTACTTACTACTTATGATATTTTAATTATATCCACAAATATCTACTTTTTTACTAAATTATTTGTGTCCCTAAACTTTCTCATGCCACCTTTCGCTATCTCTGGTTTTTTGTATGATGTGTAGTTCGATTTGTATAAACTACTTCTCTCAAAAAATAAAAACCCACAAACATAAGCATTCATTTTGATAGGCTAGGAATATATTGACCTCTTGTGATGAATTAACAAATTAATTAGCCAAGTTCATTAATTAATTCAATTAGCATGCAAAACGTGTGGTAGCACAAACAAATCACCAATTAACTAAATGCAATGGAAATTAAATTGACACAGTGATTTGTTTACGAATGGGGAAAACCTACACAGCAAAAATCTTCTCAGGTGATTTTAAGGTCACCGCTTCCGAGAATTCACTATTATCACAACAAGCGGTTACAAGTAAAGGAATCTCAGTACCTTATACCAACCTACAGTTTCTTATACCAACCTACAGTTGAACCCTTACCCCAGTACCCAATTGGACTTGTTCTGTAATGACAATCTCTCCCTTTTCAATGCATGGCTCCCAGTACGTGGCTAACCAATTTGATACGCGGATCCCAGTACGCGGCTTACTTACCAACTTGAGAAAGATGTTGGCTACAAAGTTCTTCAATTCTTCACACGATGAAGATCACAAAACTCCTTAGTTACAAAACCCTACGGTGTACAAACACAGCAGCTTCTTCAAGAAAAAGATGAACTATAGAAAATTCTGTATCTAGTCACAATTTGCATGAACACAACTTTGCTTCACACTCACGCAACCTTTTACGGCTCTTAAAACAATCTTTATATATGTTTAGGGTTGTGAGAAAAGAAAGCCCAAACATGTATTCACAGATTGGATTGAAATCAGCTCTGAAAAATTGAACTTCATAAACCTCGATAGATAGCTTATCTGTCGAGCTAGCTATTAAGTATCGAGCTTTAGCAGCTTTTTAAACCTCTATAGAGACTAGCTATTAAGCTTTAAAATCTAGCACTTCTTCACTTGTTTCTTAGACAGACTTGCATGGGTTTAATACTTAATCTTGAAACCTTATTCCTTGAAGCATTGAACACATCCTACATCTACCCAATTACAAGTAAAGTGTGTTTTGTCAATGGATCAACCAATTCTATATTGACATATGTTCCTAACATTAAATCACATACCTCCTAACAATCTCCCCCTTTGACATTCTATGACAAAACCACAACAAACAAATGAACATTTGAGAGAAGTCATAAATCACTCAACTCATATTTACTTGTTGAATACAATAAAATCTATCCTAAGACAAACTCTTGAAAAACTTTGTAAGAAGAAAGTTTATAGCAAGAAGACTTTGACAACCTGTATTTTCGAAACATTTTAAACAAAACTCATCACAGCATCTTAGTGTGAAACAAAAATAATAGATTGCATACAATATATAAGAATCATGTACATAAAGAGAGAAAAGAAACAACACATGTAAAGATAGGTGAATAACATACATCAATAGATATAACCAAATATAAGTATAATGTATGTCAAATGGTATCGAGTAAGATAGGTGAATAACACTACATCCCTCATAGACATTCCCCATATCACAAAAAAACTCATATGCTAACTCTACCCCTTTGTATATGACTACTCTTATCTCAAAACTACTTTCCTGTTTTGTCACAAGTACCAAAGGGCAAGTACATCAAGTGGACATCTCATCATCACTGGGAGAGCTAGCATCCTCGTCCTCATTAGCATCATCACTGTCGGAGCCATCATCACTCTCATCCTCTGAAGCCGGTGGAGATGGAGAGGTATAAGCAATGAAACCACCCATGGCAGCCTGTCGTTGTGCAATACGACCAATACGGGTGTTCACTTGACACAACACATTACTGAGTGTGTCAAGGCGAGCATCCATGCGCACAAGCTATGCCATGATGGCCTCGAGAGTCGCCGTCTTTGTCCGGGGCCACCTCGGTCCAAGCTATGCCTTGCTCTGTTGAATGGTAGCAGCGTCTATGGCACTTATAAGACTTTGGTCATTGAACTTTTGGATATTAGACAACCTCGCTCAACTAGAATAGTTATTGTACAAAAATTTCCATCTTACAAAATTACTTGAGAAATCTCAAAATATTTTCCTATTTTTAAAAATAAAAGTAATTAATTTACTAATGTTCTTATTATACCCCTACTTTATTTTCAAAACTATTTGAAAAGAAAACTAACAAATATTTAAAAAAATCAATCTAATTTGGGCATCTTTTTTGTTGTCTCATTAAGAATAACTTTAAAAAAAAAAAAAAAAAAAAACTAATAAATTTATTTAAGGGTAGTTTTGTAAATTTATACATTTTTATAAGACAGACAAGACAATAAATGATGTTCTCTTAAAATGTTTGACTTTTCAAATAGGATAATATAAATTGGGACAGAGAGAGTACCAATTACTATACATGAAACACCACCATACAAGATGCCATTATCACTAATTATCATAGTTATCATTAGAAATGACAATTATGGCCTCAAAATAAATCTACATTAATGAGAAGTCGACATTAACCGAAAATGTTGACTTAACTTTTAGGTTCATATGTAAAATTAAGACCTTTCCAACATTTACAAGATTCTGCTTATCTTTTTTCCTAATAAATTTTTCCTATGTTTAGATGGAAGAATTGTTTTTTTTTTTTTTTTTTTTGAAGAAGAAGGTTTAGATGGGGGAAGATGAAATTAGAGGAGAGGAGAAGGCAGTTGGAATATAGTCTTCCAAATATATCCTTAACAAATAACTTTAAAACACTGTTTATGGCTGTGGTGCTACTGACAATGATATCAATTAGTTTCTTGTAGAGCTGGATAAAGAAGTCCAACATGCATTTTTTTTTTAAGATAACTTTCTTACTAAAAAATATATATTTTATAGATATCTTAATTTACCAAAAATACATAAATGGCACCATTCTCAAAAATAAAATAAAAAATAAAAAATAAAAAATAAAGGATGCGATAACTAGACAAGCTACTCACACTCTTGCTCGTCAAGCTCACTTTTATTATTTGTAATATTTGTATTTCTGATTGTAATTGTTCAGTAATATTAATGGAAATGCTATTCCTTTTCTTTTTTTTAATAATTTAATTAAAACATAAACAATATATCGTACTTGCATCCAACCGTATAAGATCAATGGCTCCAATGCAATATTGGTCGTAGAAAGTTGTGGAAAGTTTTAACATACTCAATTATTGTTTATTTTCATAGCTAAGGCCATCGTATTCAAATAATTATTTAGCAGTTAAGGCAAACTAATTTTGAAACACATTTTTATTAGTGATTGAAAGTTGAAACTAGATTCTCCACATAAGCTATGGCATGTGATGCATGAAACAAGTCTTGAAGTCCTCTAACTAGAAAATTCTTAGTTTCACAATAACCGAAGTTACGCAAAACTTCCCATCCATTGTTATCCACCAAAAGAAGATCACCATTCTTGGAAAATCCTTGTGGCCTCTCAATTCTAACTAGTGGTCCTACTACAACTTGTTTGGTCCAAGACTCCTTGAGTCCATATTCACGCAGCATTAGGAACATCACTCTAGTCTATACAATTAACCAATTGATTTCAACGATATGATACGTCGTTTGTGGTCTAAAAAGAACTCTACATTAATTAGAAGTTGACATTTAGCCAAAATTATTGACTTAACTTTTAGGTTTATGGGAAATTAAGACCTCTCTCCCACGTTTTATAGGAAGTTGTTTGTCTCATTTCCAACAACTTTATCCTTTGTTTGGATGGGAGGAAATGGAAGGAGGGGAGATGATAAGATGGCTAGTATATACACTATTCCAATCATACCACTAACAAATAGTCAGAAATTTTTATTTCTAATTCGTGTCATAATGGCAATGACATTATTTAGTTTCTTGGAGAGTTGGATAGAGTAACCCAGCATTCACCCTTTATTCCAAAATAATAAAAAAATTATATTTTTTTATAATTTTACAAATAAAAACATAAAGTGTATGTGATTTTCGAAAAACAAATAAGGACAATAAAATGATACTAATGGTGGAGTATTCAATTACATTTTCTCCTCCCATTATAGTTTTGAGTTTTGCAGATCGTAAAGTTGAAATATGATTTGAATAAAGACTTCCAAACTTGAAACAAATATCAATGAAAAAAACACGGGATTCCATTACATCATCTAGGTCGTTTTCTAAATTTTTAAGACAATTGTTTGCTTCATTGCCATCAAGGCAACCTTGAAATATTGTAGGACTTATCTTGTAATTAAATCAGAAAATTTTCTTCTATATTTATTATTATTATTATTATTATTATTATTATTTTATTTTATTTTATTTTATTTTAATAAACTGAAGGTCGTGAAAATTTAGTACTTTTCAATCTTAAGGTGTATATAGAGCCGTGTCATTTAAAATCAATTAACATTCTTTGGTTTGTTGGAATGGAACTTTAAACAATGTAGTAATTTTTATTTACACTATGTCTGGAAGTTAATAGAGGAATGAAATAAAATACTCACCGTAAAATGAAGGTTCTTCAATGAATGAAAATTAAAAAAAAATGGCAATAATTAAACTTTCTCATTCAAAATAATGAAATATAATAAAAAATAAAAATTTGGAGAACCTTTCTTGTTCTGCTTTGGATTAAATTTTGGCCCATTTCAAAGTGTTTCAAGCATTCCTAGTTGTTTCGATTAAATTAGCATACCAAAAAATATAAATTACAGATTGTGATGGGCTCTTGTGTGAATTGGCATGCTAATTTAGAAATATTGTAAAATTATTGTAACATTTTGTTTTGTCAACTTAAATTCTTAGGATTCTCATGTGAGGGTGTATCAATATATTTTTATAGGAAGTTAATTTATCTTTTGCAAGTATTATTATTATTATTTATAAAATGAAGGTCATGAAGATTTAGTACTTTTCAATCTAAAGGTATATACAGAGCTGTGTCATTTAAAATCAATTAGCATTCTTTGGTTTGTTGGAATGGAATTTTAAACAATATAGTATACTTTATTTTTACACTTATTTTTTGGAAGTTAATAGAGGAATAAAATAAAATACTCACTGTAAAATGATGGTACTTCAATTAACAAAAATGAAAACAAAATGACAATAATTAAACTTTCTCATTCAAAATAATGAAATATAATAAAAAATAAAAATCTGGAAACAATTACTCTACCTCCCCCAACATATTTCTCTTTTCTATTTCTTTTTATATTCAATATGTCTCCCTTGGTAGGTGATCTATGAATTGAAGGTCCCAACATCACGTAAAGGGAAATCAAGTTCTGTTTACGATGAAAATATTATAGAGTAAAAATGATAAAAATATCATGTTATGGAATCTGTTATTTGGGTTTTATCAAACCTTAAACTGTATATATACCTAAATTTCAATTAACGCATACCCAAATACCAATATTGGAATAAGTAATACTATTAATTTCTTAAGTTTGTTGTGACATGTAGTTTACCTATACCAATTTCTTATTCCAAAGAATGTGATAAGGAAACTACGGTCCACATAAGTTTAAATCAATGAGAAATTGACATTGACCAAAACTGTAAGGTTGAATTTTATCAACCATCTTGTTGGCTTTATTCCGTGCCAAATTTTCTTGTATTTTAGCAATTAGTAACCCTGTATTTAGGTGAGAATCATGTAAGGGTAGTGAGAGAGAGAGTGTGAAGAAATGCTCAAGATTGTGCAAGAATGCAGAGACTCGTGGCTGGACTCGCGGGTGACTTGCGACTTGCAAGCCGCCAAAGTTGGCACATGCGTGAAGCATGCAAGGGAGCTGAAGTGTCATGCCAGCTGTTGCACTACAGGACAAAAGTCCTAGGTTGGCCAGGGCATTAGCTCGCGGCTTGAACTCATGACTCAGCCCAGTCGCGAGGCCAAGTTGCCAGACCACCCTGTTTAGGAAAAACTAACTTTTCACATTCCTTCTTACCCTACTATATATAGACCCTTATACCCACAAAATGTAGAGAGCTTTCAGAGAGAATTTTGGGAGAGAAACTCTAGAGAAAAAATAAGATTGATTCATCCACGATCTTCACTTAGATACTTTTCAAATTCCTCCACTCTCTTCCTTTCCATTGATAAATCCTTGAGAGGTACATTACCAAAACATTTTCTCACAATACCCATATCTGTGAGAAGGCTGTTTGATGCTTTGGGAAGCAATTAAGAAGGGACCAATTTCATATTGGTAGATGCTATGGTCAAGTAGCGGAATCCAATAAGCTAAAAAAAAAATAGGTTCGGCGAAACCTCGTTGGAGTAGGAGGAGCTTGGAGGGCTTAGGTACATTGGATAGATTAGGCTTGGAGGGTTTTCTACTGTTCTTGTATCCCAACTACATTCTTTAGTGGATTATTTACCGCTTGGAGGGCGGCGAAGACGTTTTATGCCGAGGGCTTTGATTTCCTTTTCGATAACACATCGTGTTTTGTCCTTGTGTTTGCATCTCTCTTCTCTTAATCTTTGCCATTTAATTTCTGTTGTGGATGTGATTTTATTTGATTTAGATTGTTTATCAATTCAATGTTAAGCTTGTGTTCATATTCCGCACATTAATTATTTGACAATAAGCTTGAATTGGTAATTTGTAAATTGAGGGTCTAAACATTCATAGTATTTTATACACTAATTGAACTTTCAAAAACTATTGCCCTACCTTTCAAGTTTATGGGAAGAGGACCTCTCCCACCTTTTCTACAAGGTTGTTTATCATTTTTTCAATTACCTCACCCTATGTTTAGACTAGTGGTGACAATTCGCGTTCGCAAGTTATGTTTGTGTTGTGTTGTATTGATGTATGTGTATTTGAATACATGGCTCAACCTTAACTTGAAAATTTTAATAATCATTTCAAACTCCTTCAACCCTAACACAACTCATTAATTAAGCGATTTCGGACGACACGACCTATTTAAACCTGTTTAATACATAATTTTTTTTTTAAAAAAAGAACAAAAAAGAAAAAGAAAAAGAAAGTGAAAAGAGTTTTTTTTTTTTTTTTTTCTTGCTTTTGGGTAAAAGAGTTCCAATGAATAATTTATCAATATAATCATTTATAAAAAGTTTATTAATTAATTATATTTAGAATTTAAATGAATTTTAAAAAAATGACAATTATTTAACTAGTTGTGCCATTTTGGTTTAATTGTAGGTTAAGCATGTCAACACAGAATTGACCCATTTATTAATCATATTAAGTGTGTTGACCTGTTTTTACACTAACCCATTTACACAAAACACTCCCACAAAAAAATATTGTCGTGTTCACAAATAATGTCAAGTATGGCCACCCCTAGTTTAGATAAGAAGAGGGTGAAAAGCAGCTACATTAATGTGAAGTTGGCATTAGCCATTAGGCCCAAAACTATTGACTTAACTTTTCGGTTTATGGGAAAATGACCTCTCCCATGTTATGTATGAGGTTGCTTATCAATTTTTCAATAATCTTACCCTATGTTTAGATGAAAGGTCGGAGTGAAAGTTGGGTGGTGAAAGTATATACTTGGAGTGAGTAGGACTTGTTTGACGGCCCAAATAAAGGTCAGAAACCCACAGAGTCATAAACACATACATGAGAGGGAGAGTTTTAGGTATACCATTGTTTTGAATACCGTTCCAGCCAAAATGGCTTAAAAAAAAATCTGATTACGGTATGTAAATTAGTATGCGAACCTTCCTTGTTCCACTTTGGATAAAATTTTGGCCCATTTCAAAGTGTTTCAAGCATTCTTGGATGTTTTGATTAAATTAGCATACCACAAAATTTAAATTACAAATTGTGATAATTTAGAAATATTGTAAAATTTTATTTTGTCAATTTAAATTCTTAGGTTTCTCATGCAAGGTTGTTCAATATATATTTAAAGGAATTTAATTTTTCTTCTGCAAGTATTATTTTATTATTCCTGGTAAAAACACTCTAGAAATTTTAGCTAATTAATGTTAGTCAAGTCTAAGATATTTCAAAACTGACACGTTTGGCCGCTAAACCGTTACTCCTTTTCTCTTTATCTCTTTCTCACAATAATTAAGGACCAAGCTGATCAATTTTAAAATATCTTAAAACATGTGCTCAAATCTCTTAACTCTATATATATATATATATATATTCGTGCATTTCAGGTGTTCATACGAACACGACTTACATGTGGAGTCTATCCACTAGTACTAAATGAGAAACCAAAAATATATTGAAAAGTGGTGCGTCGGATGCCTATAAAAGGACGTTCAAATGTGAGTAAGATCATCATCCACTTCAAACCTTTTCTTTGAGAAAAAAGAAAAAACAAAGAAAAATGAAAGTTTCCATTTGGTTTCTTTTTTTTCTCCCTATTGTCTATGCCACTGATCGTTACGACTATTTTCAACTTGTGCTACAATGGCCCCCGACAGTTTGTGGTGGTACTTGTACCCCCCCGGTGCCACAGAACTTCACAATACACGGGCTTTGGCCGAGTGACTCTACCATGCCTGGGCATCCAATAAATTGCCCTGGGAGTCCCTTCGATCCTTCCGGGGTAAATTTTTAGAAATACAATATATCACTGTACTCTTCCAGTTTTACTTATTCTACGTGTGTGTAATGCATTTTCTTTTAATCATATTAGAATTCTTGATATTATTATGGTTTAAATTTTGCAGATCAAAGACTTGGAACCCTCTTTGGTCAAATATTGGCCAAACTTAACAGGAGATGATATGTATTTTTGGAAAAATCAATGGGAAACCCACGGTACCTGTTCAGAGAATACGTTCAATGAGCATGGATATTTCTCCAAGGCATTAAAAGTGAAGAAAAATGTTAATATTTTAGGCTATCTAGATGACGGAGGAATCAAGCCATTGCCGCCCAAGGTAGTATACAGAAGAAGTGATATCATGGACGTCATTGAACATGGTGGTCATAAGTTCAATGGAACAGGTCATAAACCACGCCTGTGGTGCAGCGAGGACAACAAACTTCTCGAGATTAGTGTTTGTTATGATTTGGACCTAGCCCACATAATGGACTGCCCACCAAAGCTACTGAATTATGCGAAAAATATATGCAATGAAACCGTGGGTTATTATCCGTTTCCTGATCCTCCTCCTCTTCCGGCCTCCTCCGTATCCTACTGAGAATGGAATTGAATAAATAAAAGACTACGACTACTGTGGTTACTATTTCCTATCTAGAATTAAAATAAGAATTATAAAGTTCTGCTAATAAATACTACTAAAAGACTACAACTACTGTAGTTACTATTTCATATATGTATTTCTCCAGTTCTACGTTCTCTTATCTTATCTTATGTAAGACTTGCGTCCACCAATAAGCTGATGATATCGAATCTCAGTTATATATAGTCGTAATTTATTATATTTGAATTCTATGTTCTTTGTTCAACCTCTAGAATTTACTGTAATCTCCCTATTACCTACTGAATGCACGGTAATATCATTCTTCATTCACTTGAGAGCGAGTGATCGTAGTGACTAATAGGTATGATATATGCATGAGTATTGTTACCCATGGGAAATATATGCTATATATTAATTGTAGTGAAAATATATGCAATACAATGAAGTAACAACAAAGTAATTGGATTACAAAATGGCTTAGAGACATGAACACTATGCTATTTTTAGACAATATATAACCCCATTCAAATGATACTAAAGGGTTATTGTAAAAAAATCAATTAAGCTTGCAGCTTTATCAATGGAAAACCAGAAATGAAAAAATTTAGGTACAATACCTTAAGTGCTGTTCCTTTTATTCTTCTTTTAAGATTTAGCTACGTGACTACTTAACTAAAAAATACACTTTTCATCCTATAAGAACAAATCCATATAGGTGAATCTTAAGAGGAGAACCTAAGGAACAACACATAAGTACTGTACTTGAGTCTTGCCCAACTAGAAAAGGAAATTGATTTACTAACTCCAACTAATAAGCAACCAATAAATTAATGATTAGCATCACTGAGCACTTACAAAACACTAACAAAATTCCTAATTAAATTCTAACTAATATGTATTGTTGGCAAACCATGATCAAAACAAGATGTTTAGTCGTGTTTTAGACTTGCTAAAAGTTGTTTCATTTATGTAAAGTTGGATTTAAGTTGATACAGATTTAATAAAGCATTTCAGCTTGGTTCGATCAATCGAAGCTTAGGCTTGATCAATCGAAATTCTGGCAGAATGCGTTTTCTGCAGAATTACAACTCAGTCCTAGTTTGTTTAAAAAGTTTAGGGATTTGTGTTTTTGCCCTAGGTATATAAGGCAAACCCTAGCCACATTTTGGTGTTGCTCAGATTGTTGTTTGTGTAAATCTCTTGTGAGATCTGTGAGGAGCTTTCCTTTACACAAACTTAGGATTATCAAGAAGGAAATTCGTTCAAGAACTTGATGATCATTCAGCTGCTGCCATAAAAACTTAAAGAAACACAAGCGGGTGTGCTTGTACTTGCTGGAGAATCCAAGAAAGAAGGAGTCCGTGGTTTTGGAGCTTGCACGTGGTTGTGTTAGTAAGTTTCTACTGGTGGGTAGCAATAAGATGTTCGTGGTCTAAGTCCTGTTGAAAAATTTCAATTCTTTCATAGTAGATTCAGGTTTACCTTGAGGATAGTTAGGTTAAATCCTCCTCAGGTTTTTACCGGTTTGGTTTCCTGGGTGATCATTGTCAGTTTTTAGACCCCTTAAAACACAATTGGATTAACCTAGGAATTTAGTCAAGTTGTTACTTAGTCAAATTAATTAAATCTAGGTTAACACAATCAAATAATCATATCAAGTAAAGCAGCGGAAATATAAAGAACACAAAAATATGATTACCCAGGAAACCAAACCGGTAAAAACCTGGGGAGGATTTAACCTAGCTATCCTCAAGGTAAACTTGAATCCACTATCTTGAAAGAATCGAAGTTCATACAATAAGACTTACAAGCCCCCACGCTCGACTTCTTATTGCTACCCACCAGTAGAACTTAATGACATGACCACGTGCAAGCTTCGAATCCACGGACTCCTTCATTCTTGGATTCTCTACCAAATACAAGCACACCCGCTTGTGTTTCTTTAAGCTTTAATGGCAGCAACTGGAATGATCATCAAGGTGTAGAAAAATATTCTCCTTAAAAACTCTAAGTTTATGTGAAGGAAACCTCCTCAAAGATCTCACAAGAGATTCACATAAACCGCAATATGAGCAACCAAGTCCTTAGAGAGCTTTTGGGTACAAAACCCTAAAATATAAAATGAGGCACACTCTTTTCTCTCTAAAAAACTTATAAAATTTTTTTAGGATTTTCCTTATATATAGGAGTGTTTTACTTAAACCCTAATACGTTTAAGTAGAGTTTGGGCTGAACTGGAACTCTGCAGAAAAATAAATCTATACGTGGTTCGATCGATCGAGTCTAATTTTCGATCGATCGAGCCTTACAGATTTAGTCCAATAAGTTCTGCAATCACTCGATTCCAATTTTACAAATAAACATACTTTGAGCAAGCCTAAACCTAGACTCTATGTTTTGATCATGGTTTGCCAACATAATACAAATTAAAATTCTAATACATTAGTTCCTAAGGTCTTAGAACCTAACAATCATATTATTGTGTTATTTATCTTTCTGTTGCTTTGTATTGATATGATATATTTGTGTTAACCCAGATTTGTTAATTTGACTAAGTAATCACTTGGCTAATTACCTAGGTTAATTTGATTGTGGTTTAAGGGGTCTAAAAACTATCAAGTGGTATCAGAGGGGGTAGCTATCTTATTGTTGATCTTTTGATCTTTGAGCTGATCCTTGACCCTTGTTGTCGTGGAACACGGACACTTTCTTGTTATTCCTCATCACTTTGATGGGAATAATTATGCTTATTGGAAAGTAAGGATGAAAGCATTTCTGAAATCGATTGATGAGAGAGTCTGGAACTCCGTTGAATACGGATGGGAGAAGCCCACTACTTCCGTTAGTGAGTGGCAAACTTCTCAAAAAGAAGCAACCGCATTCAATAGCAAAGCTACGAATGCTATCTTTAACGCTATTTCTATGGAGGAATTTAAGAAAATCTTTATTGTTGAGGTTGCTTATACTGCTTGGAATATCCTCCAGACTGTGCATGAAGTCACAAAGGCTATCAAAATCAATAAATTGCAACAGTTAACTTCTAAATTTGAAAGTATTAGGATGTCTAATGATAAATCTTTTGATGAATTTTATGCTAAACTTAATGATATTGTTAATTCTGCATATAACTTGGGTGAAATCTATGATCAACCTAAAATTGTTAAGAAGATTCTTAGATCTTTGACAGAAGATTTTAGACCCAAGATGACTGCCATCACTGAGAGCAAGGATATGGACTCCATCCCTGTTGATGAACTTGTAGGATCACTTCAATCTTATGAGTTGGACCTACCTAAGACTAGCAAATCCAAATCAATAGCTCTTAAGTTAGTTGATGATGTTGATGTTGGTGGATTTGATGATGAGCTCTCTACTACAGAGATAGCTTACCTTGCCAAGAACTTTAGGAATTTTCTTAGAAACAACAACAAAAGGGCAAGAGATAAGAACACTGTTGAACCTATAAATTTTAGGAAGAATGATCCCACTAAGGTTAACAACACTGAAAAACCAAGAGAAAAAGTAGGTCAATCTTTAAATAATTCTATGGTCCTCAATGTTTTGGATGTCAAGGGTATGGTTACATGAAATCTGAGTGTCCTACTTATTTGAAGTCTAAGGGTAAGGCTATGGTTGTAACCCTTAAAGATGATGAAGTTTCTGATGATGAGTCTGGTTGTGACGAGGATGGAAACTTCATAACTTTCACTGCTACTGCTGTAGTCAATGAAAGTGTGTCTTCTGAAGAGAACCCTTCTGATGGGGAACTCTCTGAGAACGCAGATCTTCAAGAAACCTACAATAAACTTTGCAAAGTTGCTGCAAAGGATGCTATGAATGTTGTATTAGGCTTGAAGAAAATTGCTTCTCTTGAGCTTGAAAAGAAAATTTTACTTGTTAAACTGTTTGATGTAAATAACCTTTTGAATAATGTGAAGACTGAGAACATGCTTTTGCTTGATAAAGTCAAGAATTTGGAACATGAGCTTTCTGTTGCTATAGAACAATCTAATAAGTTTGCTAGTTCCAAACTTGATCATATGCTTAGTGTTCAAAAGTCTCCTTCTAACAAAACTGGATTAGGTTTTTTAGAAAGCATCAATGTGTCTGCACCTAATTCCACTATCTTTGTTCCTTCGTCTTCTTCTAAACCCCCTGCGAGTGAGGTTGTGAGTGAGGTTGTCAAACCCTTAGAAGTTACACCTCCTAGGAAGATTAGGGTTGATTTGAAAGAGTTTAAACCTAAGTAGTCTACCCTATCTAAGGACAAGTCACATGATAAGTCTGTATGGGTCTGTCATTTTTGTGGAAGTCTTGACACATTCGTCCAAACTGTTACAAGCTACAAGCTGCTAAGAGAGCAAACAAGCCAAAAGTATATGTGCCTCAAGTACAAGATACTATGGTACTCATTGGTGAATTGGTAAAGGCTCTACACCTTTATTCCAATCCTGGAGTTGGAAATCATTCCCATGTGAATAAGAACTCCAATGCTCGTGGTGCATCTAAAAAGTTTTGGATGTAAAAGGCTCAATTTAATTGAGTCCGTCTGACATGGTCCTTATGTTTCATTGCTATTCTCTTTGTGAACATTGCTTTTTGGTTTTTTGTTTTTTCTTTGTTTTCAAGGATTTGCATTGCATAACATTCATGCATTTCATTCTAGGTGTTTTTTTTAATAATAAAAAAAAATAAAAACGGAAGAAAAAGGAAGCAAATTGTGTTTTGCACTATTCTCTTAGTTTTGAAAACAAGGTTGGTCAATTTATTTTCACATAACATGTCTTTTATACCTTGTTTAGCTTTGATGAGCTTACTTATTGCACTTTACTAGTCAAAACTTTGTAGTGCATGTTGTGTGGGAAAAATGTTTATGGTTTTGATCATCTTGTCTTGATCTTGAAGTCACATGTCTTTGTTTGTCGAACTTGAACCTTTTGAGAAAGGCATAAATAACCATCTCACCACTGCTCATTAGCCAATCATGAACACCTTAGTGCATATCGTAAGATTCTGTACTCGAGAAAGTGTAGCACATGCACAAAAAGAACATAAGGTGTAGCCTTGGTTTAAATGCTAAAGTTGGTGTGTACATTATTGGGCTTAAAGCTAAATCAAACAAATAAAATTGGTGTGTACATTATCCCGGCTTTTTAATAAGTTTTTGCATAATTAAAATTGGTGTGTATATTATGAGGCAAAATCAAGAAACTTACATGATTGCAAGCTTATGATCTAGGAGATGTGGGAGTTATATGATGTAACTCTTTAGGTGATAGTCTCTTTCAAATTCTATGTGACGAATTTTGTAGACTTTGTGCTTAATTGCTATTCACATATCACCTCACATGTATCTCAAGTTTTTGCTAGTTTCACACACCACACAAATTACTCTTTGCTAAACATTGTACATGTTATTGTGTGTGTCTTCGGTCTAACCAACCAAGTTTGCAAATACTTTGAGTTTTTTATGCAAAACAGATCTGATGCTTAAGATTTTATGGAAAATGTTTGATGATCTCAATTTTAGGAAAACTGAGTTTAAAACTTTTTTTTGAAAAACATTACGTCACATACTCATGCATTTTGTTCATCAATTTCAATGCTTTAAGGTGTTTCTAAAATGTGTCTTTGATTTTTTCAAAACTGTGTTTTTCCTCAAAAATTTTGTGAGCCTTTATTTGCTTCGATTGATCCAATCTGTTTTTCAATTAATCGAAATTGTTTTAAAATTTTTAAAGAAGCCTCTGTCTATATCGATCAATCGAAACTCGTGAATCAGATTTTTTAAAAATCAGAGTTTGACGTTTCAAACTTACTTTTCAAAAAGTTTTTCAAACTTTTTTCTCCCTGTCCGAATTGGACAAGGCTAGCCCACAATTTTTTGTCGTTTTACTCTGGATTTTTTGCAAGGTTTTCCTCTTCATAAGCCGGTAAGTCCTTTTTGCCCTTCCTTTTGCATTTTATTTCATGATTTCATGCATTTTTTCATGTATTTCTTTAGGTATTTTCGGAACTTTTCAAATTGGGGTTTTTGTTGATTCAAGCTTCTTTTTCTGAAATTGATCATTGGGTTTTGTTCCTATAATGTTATAATCATGATCTATGATGATTAATTTGATCAATTTGGTGTTTTATGAGAAATTGAAAATTCTAGGGCTTGTATTTATCCGAATTTGGGGATTTTGTTCAAATTGGATTCAATTGATGAAATTGGCTTGAATTGATGTAATTGATCATTATTTTTTGTAATCTATCTTGTGTAATGATCAATTGGTCAATTTTTTACAAAATGAACAAGTGGTTATTCAATTTTTGGGGTTTTTGTTAGAAACTCTATGTTCAAGCCAATTTTTTGACCTTGAATTCAATTTGAACTTAATTGCACTGCATTAGAGCATGCATCATGACATTTAAATTGTTCATGCATCATATAGATTTTTGTTCCTTTTTTTTTTTTTTTTTGTGCTAACTTGCAGTCTGCCCTTGGTTTTTGTTTTTGCTTTGTGTCTTGGTCCTTAACCTAGCACCATGCCTAGGAAGACTAGAGCAAATAGGACTCCCTTCCTTTCCTCTGTGTCTCCCTCTAGGAGTCAGCTATTTAGGAATGACCGATGCAGGAAGGTTTTTGAGAAACTAAACTATAAGCGTAAGATTTGGGCTGAGCATTCTGTTGTGTTAAATGAGGTAGATCCTGCCGTTAGGGCAAACCTTGAGAGCAGAGGTTGGCTGTCCTTGTTAGAGGTAGATCATCCACCCCCTACCACTCTGATTAGAGAGTTCTTTTCGAATCTCTCTTGCCATATCTATGATTCCTTGTTAGGAGTTGGATACGAGCAGGGGCGGAGCCAGAAATTTTGATTTGGGGGGGCCAAGTTGTGATACTAATATATTAGTTAAGATGAACCTCTACACACACATGTATATAAATTAATTTACTAAGAGAATTTATCATTTTCTAAATTTTAATGAGAATATAAAAGTCATGTATTTCTTCTATTAGACATGTACAAAAATTTATCATTTTCTACATAGTTTAATTTGTTAAACCTCTTAAATTATATGATTTTAATATAATTTCTCTTTCTTTTAAGAGCACCATTGAAATAACTCAAAATTGGGGGGGGGGGCAACTTCAATTTTTACATGCTACATTTTTTAAAATGTAAATAATATATATACTATAAATTAATTTTTTTAAATTTTGGGGGGGCCTTGGCCCCCCCACCTTTGTGTGTGGCTCCGCCACTGGATACGAGGTGTTAAGTTCACCATTACCCCTAAGGTAGTGGCTGATGCTTTTGAGGTTCCGGTTGTTAGGGATCTCGTCTATCCCTATGAGGAGTCTCCACCCTTAGATGACGTTATGTTATACATCACAAGGTCTTCTATCCAGTGGGGTTCTGATCCTCGGATCACGTCTACTGAACTTACACTGACTGCCTATCTTTTCTTTAGGATAGCGTGTCATTCTTTGTGGCCTATTTCTCATCTCCACACCATCCCTCTTGAGCAATGTGTGTTTTTGTACACTTTTGTTTTTGGTGTGTCTATCAGCTTTCCTTATTTGTTTCTTCAATCTTTGAACAAAGTTCATAGGAGTTTTGCCATAGCTTATGCTCTTATCCATCCTATTTTCATTTATAGGGTTTTGTTGTTTCTTGGTTTAGCTGATTTCCCTACCGATGAGTCCGTTCATGTCATAGCTCCCTTAGGTGCCACCTTTCTTAGGCAAAGGGCTGCTCACTTGAGAGTTGGTCCTACGCGTCCTAGAGGTGCGTCATCTAGTGTTGTTCCCCCTTCTCCCTCTTCTACAGGTGCTGATACGGCTGAGGCGTCTGGTGCTGCTGCTACTGATGGTGATGGTCCTCTACCGACTACTTTGGATGATTCAGACATTCGACATACGTTGGATCATGTCTTGACCGTTCAGACGGCTCATGGATAGATTTTGGTGGACGTGCTAAACAAGATCCATGCTTTGCACGCAGAGTTGGCTCAGTTTTGACGATCCTCACCGCCACCTCCTTTTGATGATGGATTTTGATTGTCCTTTGGCATTCCGTCACAAAAAAGGGGAATATATATTTGAGCTCTTGTAGAGTTTTTGTTTTTAGGGGGAGAGCATTTTTTTTTTATTGGAGCTTGTGGAGATTAGATTGTATCTAGGTGCTTCACTTTGTATTTACCTTTTTAGCTCTTGCTATATTTGTGTTGGGCTATTCATGTTAGGGGGAATTACTTTTATTGTTTTATATGTTTCTTGTTTCAACTGCTTATTGATTTATATTTATGAGTTATTCATTGATATATGTCTTTATTGTGTGTTGGTTGAAATCAAGAATTTATTTTGTTTGCTTGTATTTTCCACACATGCGATTATGCATTTTTGTTTAGTGTTTCAGGAAATATACAGGTTGATTCAATTGAGCTGCTGTCTACACTTGCAACTGATGGATAGTAGTTATGATTGGATTTTTTTTTATGAGCATATTTTTTAAAGGGCTTTTCTTTGTAAACTTTGAGCTTTTAGTTGTGTTTTGCCACGGATTGCCAAAGGGGGAGTTTGTTAGGTTCTAAAGACTTAGGATCTTATGTATTTATAACTCTAATGTGTATTGTTGGCAAACCATGATCAAAACAAGATGTTTAGTCGTGTTTTAGACTTGCTCAAAGTTGGTTCATTTATGTAAAGTTGGATTTAAATTGATGCAGAATTAATAAATCATTTCAGCCTGGCTCAATCGATCGAAGCTTAGGCTCGATCAATCGAAATTCGAGCAAAATGCATTTTTTGCAGAATTCCAACTCAGCCCTAGTTTGTTTAAAACGTTTAGGGATTTGTATTTTTGCTCTAGTTATATAAGACAAACCCTAGCCACGTTTTAGTGCTGCTCAGATTGCTGTTTGTGTAAATCTCTTATGAGATCTATGAGGAGCTTTCCTTTACACAAGCTTAGGATTACCAAGAAGGAGATTCGTTCAAGAACTTGATGATTATTCAGTTGCTGCCATAAGAACTCAAAGAAACACAAGCGGGTGTGCTTGTACTTGCTAGAGAATCCAAGAAAGAAGGAGTCCGTGGTTTCGGAGCTTGCACGTGGTCGTGTTAGTAAGTTTCTACTGGTGGATAGCAATATGATATTAGTGGTCTAAGTCCTGTTGAACAACTTCGATTCTTTTATAGTGGATTTAGGTTTACCTTTAGGATAGGTAGGTTAAATCCTCCCCAGGTTTTTACCGGTTTGGTTTCTTGGGTGATCATATCATTGTGTTATTTATCTTTTCGCTACATTGCATTGATATGATATATTTGTGTTAACCTAGATTTGTTAATTTGACTAAGTAATCACTTGGCTAATTACCTAGGTTAATCTGATTGTAGTTTTACGGGGTCTAAAAACTATCAAATAAAAAAATTAATAATATTTGACGGATGTAAATAAGATAGAGAAATATCATGCAAAGTTATAGGAAAAAACAAGCACTACATTAAGAGCTACTTGGTCATTCAATTCAAAAATAGGAACCAAATTCATGTCCTTGCTGCCGACAATAGATCTTTTGCAAGTAAATCCCCAATCAGCTTTCATTCTTGTCTCAAGAACATTCACTGCATGCCACTATTCATCTCTACATTTAAACGTATCAAGCACACCTAATATGCAAAAACTATTTCCATTTAATTTTTCAATTTTACTTCATTCTAGATTTATAGCCTTACAACCTATGATTAATGATACTTGAAGTTGGAAACTTTTGGTGTAGAAATATGATCGAAATGGATGGAACTAATTAAAAAAAAAAAAATTGTGCACAAATAGTGACAAAGACATTGCCAGAATCTCACCAATTTGCACACCATAAAATAAAAATACAAAAGTGGCCGGAGACACAAGTCAAGGAGTTCCCAAGGCAACAAACTATTGGGGCTAGCGGAATTGCATTCATATGAACCAAATATATCAATACTCCAGGACCCACCTACGCTCATGAAAACTCAGGTTAGTTGGTCCTCCATTCATCAGTTAGAGAATGTGGCAGTGAAGGCTCGTGAAGTAGATATCAAGGAATAGCTTCTTAGCCCCTAAGCACTCTCTCTAGAATGCTGACGTGAGCGAGTTAGCGAAAGGTGGCTAAATTGACGAGAAGTCGACATTAACAAAAACTATCGACTTAACATTTAAATTTATGAGAGTAAGACCTCTCCCACGTTATGTACAAGGTTGCTAATCATATTTTTCAATAACCTTACACTATGTTTAGATTTGGGTTAGCCATTTATGTTCACAAGTCATGTTTGTGTCATGTTGTGTCAAGGTACGTGTATTCAAACATGGCTCAAATCTAACTTGAACTATCTAATAATCGTTTCAAGCCCCCTCAACCTTAAAAACAACCCGTTGATTAAGCGGTTTGACATGATACAACTTATTTTAACTTTATTAATGTACAATTTTAAAAACAAAATAAAGTAAAGAGTTTTTCTTTTTTTTTTCTTTTTTTCTGGTAAATGGGTCAAGCACTTTAGAGTTACAATGAAGAATTTATTAATATAACCATTTAAATCTTTTTTGATAACTTAATTATATTTAGAATTAAAATTAATTTTAGAAAAAATGTATATTTATTTAAACTAATCAGGTCATTTTGGGTTAATTGTAGGTTAATCAAGTCAAGACAGAATTGACCCATTTATTAATCATATTAAGCATGTTAACCTATTTTTTTAAACTAACCCATCTTGCTAAACACTTCCCAAAAAAATCTTATCGTGTTCACAAATTGTGTTTAAGTATTGCCACCCCTAGTTTAGATGAGAAGAGAGTGAAAGGTGGCAACATTAATGAGAAGTTAACATTAACTAAAACTATTGACATAACTTTAAGGTTTATGGGAATAAGACATTGACCTCCCACGATATGTAGGAGGTTGCTCGTCAATTTTCAATAACCTTACCCTATGTTTAGATGAAAGGAGAGTGAAAGGTGGGTAGTATATACTCCATTCTAAGAATATCCTTAGCAAAACGTCATGAAAAAATATTTTTAATTGTCATGATAATGATAATGACATTGTTAAGTATACACATGTGAGTGGAGTCTCACATAAAATAATAATAATAAGAGAGAGCAATTAATATAACGTAGTTGGACATAAACTCATAGGCCTAAGCCTTCTAGATTAAGTGATGTCTCTATATGTTATATTAACTACTTAATTGGAGTATTCTCAAAGTGTTCTTTTACCAGCAAATGGTATTAGTCTATCAAAGCCCATGGTAGTGTGAGGCAATGTGGCAAGGTCTATTAGAATTCCAACGAAAAATTTATCAATATAGCCATGTAATTTTTTTTTTTTTATATTACTTAAGTATATTTAGAATTCAAATTAATTTTAGAAAAAATGAACTTTTCTTTAATCTAATTGGGACATTTTGGGTTAATTGTCGATTAAAGTTCGAATATTTCGATCTGACATTAAAATTTGTAAGGTTGAATTTAATCAATCATCTTGTTGGCTTTATTCCGTGCCAATTTTGCTTGTAATTTAGCAATTAGTAACCCTGTGTTTAGGTGGGAATCATGTAAGGGTAATGTGTGAAAGAGTGTGAAGAAATGCTCAAAACTGTGCAATGAAGCAAGGACTCGCTGCTAGATCTCGCGGGTGGCTCACGGCTTTGACTCGCGACTCAGTCAAGTCACGAGGCCAAGTCGCCAATTCACCCTGTTATGAAAAACTGACTATTCGCATTCCTTTCTCACTCCAGTATAAATACCCCTTATACCCATGAAATATTGAGAGCTTCCAGAGAGAATTTTGAGAGAGAAACTCTAAAGAAAAACAAGATTGACGCATCCACAATCTTTACATAGTGACTCTTCAAATTCCTCAACTCTCACCCTCTCCATTGTTACATCCTTGAGAGGCTCATTAGCCAAAACTTTTCTCACCTTACCCATATCTGTGAGAAGGATTTTTAGTGCTTTGGAAACAATTCGGAAGGAACCAATTCATATTGGTTGATGCTAAGGGTTATAGTGGAATCCGGTAAACTAAAGAAGAAATAGGTTCGGCATAACCTCGTTGGAGTAGGAGATTGGAGGGCTTAAGTATACTAGGTAGATTAGGCTTGGAGGGTCTTCTGCTATTCATGTATCCCAACTTAATTCTTTAGTGGATTATTGACCGCTTGGAGGGCGGCAGAGAGGTTTTACGCTGAGGGCTTCGGTTTTCTCTTCGATAACACATCGCTGTGTTATCCTTTTGTTTGCATCCCTCTTCTCTTAATCATTGCCATTTAATTTCTATTGTGAATGTGATTTTATTTAGTTTAGATTGTTTATCAATTCTGTATTAAGCTTATGTTCATATTCCACACATTAATTGTTTGATATTAAGCTTGAATCGGTAATTTGTTAATTGGGGGTCAAAACATTCATTGTATTTTTCACACATATTGAACATTCAAAATTGAAGAACAATATTGATATTTTACACTATCTTAAAAGCGCAGGAATCAGGCCATTGCACCAAGTAAAGAAAAATTCTGGTGCCACAAAGTAGTGCACAACTCGCCACATGGGCGTGATAGGCCAAAAACATATTGATCCATTGTGATTAAATTAATTGATTAATTAGCCAAGTTTATTAATTAATCAAATTAACATGCAAAGCGCATGGTAGCACAAACAAATCACCAATTAAACTAAGTGCAGCAGAAATTAAATTGACACAATGATTTGTTTACGAATGGGGAAAACCAACACGACAAAAATCCCATCGGGTGATTTTAAGGTCACCACTCCCAAAACTTCACTATTATTACAACAAACAGTTACAAGTAAAGGAATCTCAGTACCTTATATCAACCTACAATTGAACCCTTACCCCAATACCCAATTGGACTTATTTCGTAGTGACAATTTCTCCTTTTGATGCACGGCTCCCAAGTACGTGACTAACCAATTACGCGGATCCCAGTACGTGACTTCAATCACCAACTAGATAATGTTGTTGGCTGCAAAGTTCTTTAGTTCATTCATATGATGAAGATCAAGAAGATGCTTGGTCACAAAACCCTATGGTGCACAAACACAGCAACTTCTTCAGATGAGATGAACTAGGGCAAAACTTTGTTTCCTATCACAATTTGCTTGAACAGACTTTTCTCAAAACTTGTGCAATTTGTGAACTCTTTGGCGACCCTTAAAATAATCATTTTATATGTCTAAGGTTAGGAGAAAAGAAGTCCTAAAGACACATTCACGGATTCCAAGAAAACATATCAGAATTTCTGTTTTTTTCTTAAACCTCAACAGATAAGAGGTGTCGAGCAGGTGTCAAGCACACAGGCTGAACAGCTTCTTAAACCTTGACACATGCTAGATATCAATCTAGTTGTCGAGTTTTAATGAACTTGCACTTTCTCAGCTTGTTTCTTGGACAGACTTGATGACTTTAACACTTGATCTTGAAACACAGTTTCTTGAAGTATTAAAAACACTCTACCTCCCCCGCCCCCAACATATACCTCTCGTTTATGTTTCTTTTTAAATTCAATATGTCTCATCACTTGGTAGGTAACCAATGAATTAAAGGTTCCAACATTACTTAAAGGGTCCTCAAGTTCTGTTTACATTGAAAAGTTTTATCAAAACATAAATTATATATATATATATATATATATATATATATATCAATTAACACATATCTAAATACCAAAATTGGAATAAGTTATACTATTAATTTCTTAAGCTAGTTGTGAACGCATGCACTTTACCTACACCAATTTCTTATTTTAAAGAATGTCATGATAAGGAAACTATGGTCCTAAGAAGTCTAAATTAATGAGAATGAGAAGTTGACATTAACCAAAACTATTGATTTAACTTTTAGTTTTATGGGAATAAGATCTCTCCCACGTTTTGTACGAGGTTGTTAATCATCTTTCAATAACCTTATCTAATGTTGAGATTAGGAGTAGCAATTCGTGTTTGTAGGTCACATTCATCTGTTCGTGTCGTGCTGTGTCGAGGTATATGTATTCAAATACAAGGCTCAACTCAAACTTGACCCATTTAATAATCGTGTCAAACCCACTCGACCCTAACATTATCCTTTAATTAAGCAATTTGACACTACAAGACCTATTTCAATTCGCTTAACAAACATTTTTTTAAAAAATAGTGTTTTTCTTTTCTTTGTTTTGGGTAAAAGGGTCAAGTGCTTTATAATTACTTAATCAAATGGTCACAAGACCAATATACATGAGGTAAAAGTAAAAGAAAAAAAAATACATAAAAATATCACTACATCCCTCATAGACACTCCCCATATCACAAAAATCTCATATGCTAACTCTCCCCTTATGTATATGACTACTCTCATCTCAAAACTACTTCCCCTTTTTGTCACAAGTAACAAAGGGTAAGTACATCAAGTAGACATCTCATCATCATTGGGCGAGCTAGCATCCTCGTCCTCATCAGCATCATCATTGTCGGAGCCATCATCACTCTCATCCTCTAAAGCTGGTGGAGATGGAGAGTTATAAGCAATGAAACCACCCATGGCAGCCCGTCGTCATGCAATATAACCAATACGGGTGTTCACTTGACACAACACATTACTGAGTGTGTCAAGGCGAGCATCCATGCGCACAAGCTGTGCCATGATGGCCTCGAGAGACACTCCACCTGCAGAAGACGAAGGAGTGGAGGTGGATGGAGCGGTAGAAGCTGGAAGAGTCGTCGTCTTTGTCCGAGGCCACCTCGGTCCAAGCTATGCCTTGCTTCGTTGAACAATAGCAGCGTCTACGGCACTCATAAGGCTTTGGTTGTTGAACTTCTGGATATTAGACAACCTCGCTCAATCAGAATAGTTATTGTACTAAAATTTCCATCTTACAAAATTACTTGAGAAATCTCAAAATATTTTCCTATTTTTAAAAATAAAAGTAATTAATTTACTAATGTACTTATTATACCCCTACTTTATTTTCAAAACTATTTGAAAAGAAAACTAACAAATATTTTTAAAAAATCAATCTAATTTATGCATCCTTTTAGTTGTCTCATTAAGAATAACTTTTAAAAAAAAAAACTAATAAATTTATTTAAGGGCAGTTTTGTAAACTTATACATTTTTATAAGGCAGACAAGATAATAAATGATATTCTCTTAAAAATTTTGACTTTTTAAACAGGACAAACAAATTGGAAAGGAGAGAGTACTAATTACCATACATGAAATACCACCATACAAGATGCCATTATCACTAGTTATCATTAGAAATGACAATTATGGCCTCAAAAGAAATCTACATTAATGAGAAGTCGACATTAACTGAAAATGTTGACCTAACTTTTAGGTTCATATGGAAAATTAAGACCTTTCCAACATTTATAAGATTCTACTTATCTTTTTTCCAAATAAATTTTTCCTATGTTTAGATGGGAGAAGGTTTTTTTTTTTTTTTTTTTTTAAGAAGGTTTAGATGGGGGAAGATGAAATGAGAGGAGAGGAGAAGGCGGTTAGAATATAGTCTTCCAAATATATCCTTAACAAATAATTTTAAAACACTGTTTATGACTGTGGTGCTACTGACAATGATATCAATTAGTTTCTTGTAGAGTTGGATAAAGAAGTCCAACATTTTTTTTTTTTTGATAAACCAGAAATTTTATTCAACAAAGAACAAGCTACACAGACAAAGAAAGAGCCTCAGCTCTAACAACAGAAACAAAGCAAGAAGGCCCCAACCCCACATCAAAAGAGCCAAAGTAGCTATTTGACAAAGACCACTTGGCTAAAACATGAGCAGTAATGTTTGCATCCCTAGCCACCCAATTGAAACTACAATTAGAAAAATTCATTTTTAAGGCTAAAACATCAGAGCAGATGGTTTTTATTCTCCAAGGAACATCCCGGATAGGACAACACAGCACATCAATGCAGGTCTTTGAGTCACTCTCGATGGAAATGGAGACAAACCCCAAGTTTGCTGCCAAGCCGAGAGCCCAGATAATAGCTTCAGCCTCTGCTTGGAGAGGAAGAGTGGTGTTTACTCTTTTAGAGCAAGCAAACACCACATCCCCTCTCCAATTCCTAGCTACAGCAGCAATGGATGAACTCTCACTGTTGCAAGCGGCATCTACATTGATCTTGATAGTGCCCCTATCTGGATTAGACCAAGTAGATTGGATCCTATTCCTTGAAGACCCCAACGGGATATCAAGAACCTTCCTAAACTCAGCAACAGAACTAGAAATCTTCAACAACATTCCATCCAAATTGGGAGAAACTCCCTCAAAAAGAACCTGGTTTCTTATCTTCCAAACCACATCACAAATCATTGCACCGTGAAGTAAAAATTCTGCCTTATTAGTTGAATTCAACCCAGCTGTATTCGGAGGAGAGATTAAGGTTTGAATGAATTGGGAGGAGGAGGAGAGTCCCAAACCATCAAACTTGAACCCCCAGCGGCTATTAAACCAAATGGCTTTAGTCAATGGGCACATAACAAATAAATGAAGACAAGTCTCATCTTCCATGCCACATAATGAGCAAGACGTGTCTCCAATATTAATATATCTAGCCAAAAAGGATTTAGTAGGGAGAAAATTTGCTGCAATCCTCCATAAATGCATTTTTAGTCTCTCATGAATCTTGGTTTTCCAAATTTCTCCTCTTGACGCATCTTGACTAGTAGGAGGGTTCTCACTCCGGCCAAGCCAATACGCCGATTTCACTGTTATTTGCCCATTAGAAGTGGCCGTCCAAATCCACTTGTCTGCTTGTGACTAGAAGGAAATAGGAATTTTCTGGATGGCTTTGACAGTTTGTTCATCAAATAAATTTCTGAGCTTATTACAGTCCCACCTTTTATGTCTTGGATTAATGACTTGAGATACAATCAGAGCATTATCAGGATTAGAGCCTTCCTTTGGCCGAGGAATGAAAGAAGGTAAATCAGGAATCCACGGATCCAACCAAGTTCTAATAGAATTCCCATTACCAACTTGAAAGCAAGCACTTTGAGCCATAAGGTGTTTTGTACCTTCAATGCTGCTCCAAGTGGGAGATGAGCTACCCATTGTTTGATGGTTCAACCAATTGGATCTAACCTTATACTTAGCTCTTAGAAGCATAACACAAAGGCAATTTTTTCCTGACAGTGTCCACCAAGCCAATTTAGAAAGAAGAGCTTGGTTGAAATCCCACGCCTTCCTGAAGCCCAAACCTCCTTTCTTTTGAGGCCAACATAAGGCCGACCACGCCATTAGGGTCAAGTATTGTCCCTCTCGTGATTTTGGGTTCCACTAGAACCGTCTAATCACTCCATCCAATTGCTCACATAGAGCTTTTGGGAATTGAATGGTTGACATATGATAGGTTGGAATAGTCTGAGCAACTGACTTGATAAGAGTGGCTCTTCCTGACCATGATAGGTTCTTACTTTTCCAACCACTCAATTTATTTTCCAACCTTTCCATCACTGGTTGGAGATCCTTGCATCTACAAGAAGTGAAGAAAAGTGGAACTCCTAGGTATTTTGAATTTAGTGGGAGCCTATTAAGACCCCAACAAGCTTTTATTTGATTTAAGAATTGCTAACTTACCCCTTTAGAAGGAAAAATTCCAGATTTCTTTACATTAACTTTCTGCCCAAACCATGCGCAATATTTCTCTAGGCAAATCTTGAGAGAGGCTAATTCAGACATCTTGGCCTTAGAAAATAAAATAACATCATCTACATAGCACAATTTTGAAATGGGAGGAGCATTACTAGACACTTTAACTGCAGAAAGCTGTCCATGATCCACTTCTCTACTTATAAGCCTCATTAGCACTTCGCTTCCCAAAATAAACAAATATGGTGACAGAGGATCTCCCTGTCTGAGACCCCTAGACGGGGTGAAGCTTGGGCATTTACCACCGTTAAGCAACACCGAGTATTGAACAGTGGACAGACATTGATGGATCAAGTTTGTGAACTTGTTGCTAAACCCAAATGCTTTGAGTGTCAGAGATAAGAACTTCCATTCCATTCGGTCATAAGCCTTTTGAAAGTCAATTTTAATGCCCAAGAAACCTTTCTTCTTCTTTGTTTTCTTGAAGCTATGCACAACTTCTTAGGCGATTACTACATTTTCAGCGATCCATCTATTAGGAACAAATGCCACTTGGGCTGGGTCAATCATACGAGATAAGAGAGGCCTTAATCTGTTCACAATGATTTTAGATATCACCTTATAGCATACATTACAAAGGCTGATAGGGCGAAACTGATTGAAATTGCACGAGCCATTCTTCTTGGGAATAAGAGCAATGTAAGTTTCATTTAGCTCATTAAGGATCCTTCCACTTCTAAAGAAACTTTATGTGGCTAAAATAACCTGGTCACCTACAGTTTCCCAGTAATGCTTATAGAACAAAACCGGGAAACCGTCAGGTCCGAGTGCCTTGAGAGACTTCATTTCAAAAACTACTTTCCGAATTTCTTCTCTGGAAGGAACACTGCATAACTCCTCATTCTCTTCCATCGTAATACATGGCTCAATTAAATTCTCTAAATCTTCAGGAACATCATTGCCCTCAGATTGATACAAGGATTTGAAATTTTCAATGAAATAGTTTTGGATTTCCTCCCTTGTGTTTATCCATGATCCATCCTCCAACTTGATTTCATTGATACGATTCCTTCTTCTCCTCACCAATGTGGAAAGATGGAAGAATCTTGTATTCCTGTCACCCTCCTTGACCCATAACTCTCTTGACTTCTGCTTCCATTTAAGATCCTCTCTTTCCAGCCAATCATCAAGTTCCAAATTCAAAGATGCCTCAAGCTCAAGATTTTCCCTTGTAGGGTTTGAGACTTGAAGCCGAGCAATTTTTGCCTCCAGCTCCTTAATTCTTTCTCTAGAAAACCCAAAGCAGTTTTTATTCCACCTTTTCAAGTCCCTCCTGGTAGCATCCAGCTTTCTAGCAAGTCTGTAACCTTGTGAACCCTCTACAGATGTTAGCCAAGCATTCTCCACAACCTCTTTACTTGATTCCTCCTTGGTCCACATTGCTTCAAATCGGAAAGGTCGATCTGGAGCAATTTCTTCCATGTAAGTATCCATAAGAATGGGGTTATGGTCTGAATTTGAATTACTTAAGTGTCTAATTCCAGCTTTTGGGAACATATTTTGCCATTCATGATCACAAAAACATTGGTCTAATCTTTCCTTGATATTTGCCAGCCCTTCTCTTCTATTTGTCCATGTGAATGCTGGTCCAAAAAATCCCAGATCAATAGCCCCAGTGTTGTTCGAGAAACTTCTAAGATCATTTACTGAACTCCCAGAGACATTGGATCCTCCTTTTTCTTCCCCTGACTCTTTAATACTGTTGAAGTCTCCAAACACAGCCCATGGCCCTGAAAATGCTTTCACCATCTCTTCAAGTTTGACCCAAAATATTTTCCTTTTGGCTCTTCGGGGAGGACCATAAATGCAGAATAACAGCCAAGGAGATCTAACCGGGTCTGAGTAAATTAATGCAACTATAGCATTATCATCAGAGAACACCACCTCTAAATCAACACCCATCCTCCAGAATAGGGCTAAACCCCCTGCTTTGCCTATCGCATCCACACAGTATGAATCAAACAAATTTAGCTTAGCTTTTATCTTATCTATACCAGCTGACTTTAATTTGGTTTCAGATAAGAAGACTAGGTCCGGGCATGACTCACGGATAAGCTCTTTAATAGCTCGGATAGTCGGGCTCCTGCTAGCACCCCGACAGTTCCAATCAAGGGCTCTCATGGTTTTACAATTTCAGTTAAACAAAAGCCCCAATCAAAACACAGTTCTACAACACATTCTTCACAACACCAACTCAGCCAACAATTACTAGTAACAGCATATATAAATAAGAAGCATAAATCACTTACAAATTAGGGTTTCTCAAATTCAGACAGGGTTCTTGATGCACGGTCTCAAACCCACTAACATCTAGTAGAAACAACCTCGCACAGAAGGCAATCCGACTCATATAGCAGCAAGGATCCACATTGAGGCAAAGAAACAGCCACTCCCCGAAGCAAAGCTCGCAAGAATGGCAGAGAAAATCTCGCGCGCACGATAGCGATTGAATCTAATCGTACGCCGAGAGAGAGAGAAGAGCACACCAAAGCAATCCACCCACACCGCAACGAGGAGCCACAGAGGGGCAAGAAACAGCCACTACTTGAAGCAAGCCCACGAGAATGGCAGGGAAAGAACTCGCGCGCACGATAGCGGTTGAACTTATCGTACGCCCAGAGAGAAAGGAGAGACTAAGCTCTCAGAGAGAAACTCCTACGAGGGAGAGTTTGTGAAAGCAATATTATACAATATATCAATATCTGTAGATGTACCTGTGTTTAAGAAGAAGTCCAACATGCATTCTTTTTTAAAGATAACTTTCATACTAAAAAATATGTATTTTGTAGATATCTTAATTTACCAAACAATACATAAAGGGCACCATTCTCAAAAAAAAAATAAAAATAAAAAAATAAAGGATGCGATAACTAGACAAGCTACTCACACTCTTGCTCGTCAAGCTCACTTTTATTATTTGTAATATTTGTATTGCTGATTGTAATTGTTCAATAATATTTATGAAAATGCTATTCCCTTTTTTTTTTTAAATAATTTAACTAAAACATAAACGATATATTGTACTTGCATCCAACCGTATAAGATCAGTGGCTCCTATGCAATATTGGTCGTAGAAAGTTGTGGAAAGTTTTAACATACTCAATTATTGTTTATTTTCGCAGCTAAGGCCATCGTATTCAAATAATTATTTAGCAGTTAAGGCAAACTAATTTTGAAACACATTTCTATTGGTGATTGAAAGTTGAAACTAGATTCTCCACATAAGCTATGGCCTGTGATGCATGAAACAAGTCTTGAAGTCCTCTAACTAGAAAATTCTTAGTTTCACAATAACCGAAGTTACGCAAAACTTCCCATCCATTGTTATCCACCAAAAGAAGATCACCATTCTTGGCAAATCCTTGTGGCCTCTCAATTCTAACCAGTGGTCCTACTACAACTTGTTTGGTCCAAGACTCCTTGAGTCCATATTCACGCAGCATTAGGAACATCACTCTAGTCTATATGATTAACTAATTGATTTCAATGATATGACACTACAAAAAAATGGGGCTATCCTAACATTTTCAAAACCGCTAGGATAGCCCTAAAAAGCGCTGGGATAGGGTCAAAATTCCTATCCCGGCGTTTTTTTTTCCCGGCACTTCAAACCGCTGGCTTTTGAATGTGGGGATAGGGTCGCACAGACCTGTACCAGTGCTTTTCAGAAGCGCTGGGATAGGTCCTGGCGCTTTCAGACCCTGTTCCGACGTTTTTACTTGTGTTGAGACAGCCTTTATGAAAATGTGAATATAACCTATACCAGCGTTTTTACTATCTGTGCCAGCGCTTTTGAAAGCGTCGGCATAGGTAGTACCTATGCCAGCACTTTTACCTATGCCAGCACTTTTAGAAGCATTGGTATAGGTCATGAATGAATAAAATTTAAAAGGCCTATATCAGCGCTTTCAAAAGCGCTGGCATAGGCGGTACCTATTCCAGCGCTCTCAAAAGCGTTGGGATAGGTCATTCAAAAAAAAAAAAAATTTCCAAACCCTATTCCAGTGGTTTTCAAAGCGCTGGGATAGGTCATTTTTTTTTAAAAAAAAATTTATTTTTTTAACACTTGTAATGTACCTACAATACATATTTTCCAATACCTATTTTATAGCAACTGTAATGAACCACAATTCATATTTTCCAATAGCAAATACAAAACACACTAAACCAAGAAACTAAATATATTTAATTACACCATATCAATAATTACATCCCAAATGTCTAGAATGTTATATATACACAAAATAATACATCCCAAGTGTCTAGGATGTTATGAGGCGCACCTACACTACAATTTCACCATTGCACATTGAGTTTCAAAAATATAAGTCACAAAACAAACATTACTCCTAATAGAAAATACTCCACCTTTTCTCTCCATGCAACCCACCCGCTTGCTCCCAAACAACCACCCACTACAGCATACTATATGTATTTACTTAGATAAAATACGAGAAATTGACAACAAATTGAACAACAATATGTTAACATTCACAAAACAAACAATACTCCTAATATACTCCACCTTTTCTCTCCATGCAAGCCACCTGCTTGCTCCCAAAAAACAACCCACCACATTATTTTACAATTTAAGGGAATTAAGAAGTAGATCTTACTCACCCTTTAGCAATCCCGGTGTTTGCCCAAGGAAAGAAGAATGTAAACTTCAAACAAGCTGCCACTCCTGCAAAAGAGAAATGATCATTGCTCACTACTATGATAACTTAAATGACGTAAATTAATCCAACTAGCTTTTAAGCTGTGCAATGCGCAAGATCATTTTATGTATTAATGAGCTTACTTTCAATATAAACTTAGTTCTCATGCTTCCACTACATGCATTCAAACCTAAATAATGGTAGCATATTTAAACATATAGTATCCAATATCCCTTAAAAATTTTAAACATCTCTTCAAATCACTTCATGTGTACTTCCCTCATTCCAAATGCACCACATCAAACACAGTGGGACAATTGTGCAACAAAGCTACCCTTTCCTTTTCCAACCCACCCCTTTCCAACATTCCATAAGGCACAACATGGTTTTGGGCATGAAACAGAACGTGCAAAACAAAGCAAACACCAATAATCTCTATTATTTCAATAGAGAAATGAAAGCAAATCGCTAATTTTAAGAAACAAAGAGAAATAAATTGTAATTTATTAAAAAACCTACCCAACCTAGGGTAAAGTTTCTATGTGTCACACACAATTAATAGAACTTCAAACACACAAATTCATAATTATCAAATAATTGATGCTAAGATGAACACATGTCATTCCAATAATCCAAACTCATAGGGAATCCTAAAAACAAATGTGCATAAACATAAACTCACTTATGTATTTGCACCTTAATTAAATTGTAGTTCAAGCTTTCCAAAATTTTGTGATGGAAGAAGGGAAATTTATCATACAATTTCATAACACAAAAACCATTATATGAGACTTCTATGTCTAACTTATAAGCAAAGACTAAAGAGTCCTAGGTTTAGTAGTAAATAGTTTAATATTTAGTTTAGTTCAAATGGTTTTAAATACTTAAGTGAATATAATTCCAATAATATCATAGAAATAGAAGAAGTCCAATAATATTATTAAAGAGATAGTTAATTTAAAATTTTGAACACATATAGTAATTTGAAATTTTGAACACATATAGTATAAGCATTCATTCATAAATCCTAAATAATTTAAACTATAAGCTTCAGCAATTCCTAATTGGAAAATAAAATGGATCAAGTATTGTCATTATCAAAAAAAAATTAAACTAAAATAACACAATGATGATAGTACAAGAGTGCTAAACTTTATTCAAGACGTATTATGCCGGTCATTATTGGTTTATAACTTTTATAAGTCACATGGCAATTATGTGACACACCTCTATTAATTATTGTTAATAGCATATGGATTAAAAAAAAAGGTTTGTAATTAAACCAATCTTCTTTTTTTTGGTTAAATAATTTAACCAATCTTAAAGCACAAGGTATGTGATTAAAACAATAGAGGTGAGAGAGCAGTTGTTGAATTATAGTTCATGCAAGTTGAGTAGTGAAGATTTCAATGTAGGGGATTTGCTACTCACAGTCACTTTTGGGCTCCCCGAACCTCTATCTGAGGATTGTGCAAGACTCTCAATATCCAACACAATCGTTACTGTTTTATCTGTGGCTGTAATGTCAGTCTGTAGAGTTAATCAAATATATGTACGTATTAGAGGTAAAAATAAATTGTCAATAAGAACTAGCTAGTAATCTGATACTCATATTGTCATGATTTATTCTATTCAACAATCAGTAGGTTACAAGTTCTCTTTCTAAATCTCTATCTATATCTTAAGAGAATAGCATATCAATTTTAACAAATTAAAAAACATAAAAACAAAATTTAAATCATTGTGGAAGAGGGTAGCTTTAGCCTGAACCCTTAACAGCTCATAATGAATCCAAAAGACAAGATAAGGCCACAACACACAAACACACACGCTAAAAAATTTCACCCCTTAATTGGTTCCTGCAAGAGCCAATTAGGAGAAAATAAAGGAAATTACAACAAAATTCTGACTCAGGCTTCTCTTTCTTTGCCATAAATAAATTTAAAAAAAAAAAAAAAAAAAACCACTCAATAGCCATTCTTTTGCATAAGGTTTAGTTTGTTATAATTTCTAGTTTTTAGGGTTTAATTTGAACCACCTCTAAAGTATAGGGTTTAAAATGTAATTTGCTCTAAGATTTATTGACATTTGTTGCCTATTTATTTCTCAATATGACAAACCACTTTTCTATAGTCTTTAGAAGTGAATGCAGTCACTTCTAAAGACTGCTTTAAACTATACTAATAATGGCTGTAATCATAAGAAATTCATTAATCTGAAACAATTTGGTGAAATAATTATTATGTATCATTAAAGGTAATGTATGAAACACAACCAACTTAACTCAACTAAGTCTTATACCAATACGCTCTCAAAAAAAAAAAAAAAAGTCTTATACCAATTAATTAATTTAGGATAAGTCTTTAATTAAAATGAAAGAAAAGAGTATATTCTAAATGACATTTAATCATTAAAAAAAAAAAAGTGGAGTGGCATTTCAAGTATATGCTTTTCTTTTTATCTTAATCAAAGAAGTATCATAAATAAATGTTATGTTCACTCCACTTTGAATGATATTTAATACCCCTTAAGCATACTAGATTTTTAAGGCTGCCAACAAGAAAAGCAAAGGACAAAGAGAAATATTAGTGACTTGTGATTTATCCACTAAAATTTTGGGGGGGGGGGGGGGGGGGAAGAGAGAGAAATACGTCAGACAGAAGAATGACAATTTAAAATAGCTAGGTTTCAATTAATAGATCGGTAAGAGTTCGTGAAATAAAGCATTTCAAGCATCTACACAATTTATAGACATGAAAAATTATAGTACTAGAACCTAAACAACCACCACCACAACACAACAATAATTTTATTTTTTTTGGATAGGTAACAACATGACAATCAGAATTTAGATTTGATATGAAATCAAAAATCAGCATGAGTACCATAGAGATTACAATAGATTCAGTAATATCACCCAATCAGACAGAAGGGCATACCGCAAATTTTCTCAGAAGAATGCCCGTGGTACAAAAAAGAAGCTTTGTTTTCTCACTCCTGAGATCACAAAATTAAAGCAAATATAAGTGATACAGTTGACATATATATATATATATATATATATAACATGAAAGGTACATTTTAATTGGCACTGCTAACATGATTACTACTTCAGTTTAGTCCTAAGTATACTGATGGTGATCAGTAACTCTCTCTGCTAGTTTATATACCCATACCAAACAAAACAGCAAACACTTGTTTACTATAAAGAACATCTCAGCCAAACACGTCAACATCAGATTACTAACAAAAGAGAAACCCAAAAAGAAAGACACATAAGGCAGAATCTGAAATCACAACTGAACTCCAAAAACTGTATGTCTTTGAAAAAGATTTAAGATAAGTGAAATGGATTGTGTCAAACTATAGAATACTGAGAAAATAACAACAAAATGCAGTCAAAGCAATATAAGATGATGCCTCTGATATTATAAGCACCATTAAAAAACAATTAGTGGAGCAGGCATATAAACACCTTGCACTATCAAGACGAACTTGATAACCAACCAAAGAACCATCTGAACCTGGTGAAGGTTCACAGCACTCATCAGCAACTCTTTCAGCCACAAAAATAGCCTACAATACAATATAGCAAATATAAACTACAGTTGCCAAGTAAGAAATAAAGCCTGCCCTGTGTTTCAGTATTAAGCAATCTCAAAATTAAAATTATTTGCAGAAAATTATGCAACAATCTATCTCCTAATGATTAACATGGCAGTCTTATAACATAGTATCAACCAGTCTAGATTAAATATGTTTTTCGAGGATTAATAACAATAATCACACAAACGATGGTTAACAAACAATGAGGATAATAAGTTAAATAGAGATAATATGTATCCACCAGTGCATTTGCAGCTGTCATATTGCCTCATAATGCCCCTAAACAAGCCTCAAATAGATCTGCACTAGGATAGAAAAGGTAGAGCCAAGCAACCCAAGCCACCATCAAGATAATATTTGTAAGGGAAAATGACTACCAACTACACGATTTCAAGCAACAGGGTAATGATTTTAAGTGTAATAATTAGATAGATGAAATATTTTAAGTTGTACCAATTTCCTTATATCAGAGAATCAAAATTTAAAAAAAAAAATGTATAGAGACAGATTAACGATTTCTGATGTAAACCTTAGAGAAAATTTTTGTTAGCACTACTGCCACCTACAGTTCCTCCAAAATAGAGCAAACTTTAACCAAAATCAAAAATAAAAAGCCACAAATTCAACTAAACTTTAACCAAAACCAAAACTAAAACCCATACAATCAACCAACAGTTACACAAAAATATATACATAACCCAAACCAAACTTCAACCAAAATCAAAAAAAAAAAAAAAAAATCAAAAATTTAACAACAAATATATATATACAAATATTGCTACAAAATAGAGATGAGAGCTAGAGAGACTTACCTTGCTTTGGGTAGGGTTTGTGGTTTTGGGTAATATTTTTGTGTTTGAAATTTTGGAAAAAAAATGATGGGTTTTGAGTAAAGAAGAAGAGAGGAGGAGGGGAAATGGGTTAAGGAAGAGGGAGAGGGAGAGGGAGAGGGAGAGAAAATGTGGGTGAGAGGAAAACATCTGAAGCAAAGAAGAGGCAGACCAAAAATGAGAGGCCAAAGTGGTGGGAAGGTGAAAAAAATAAGTGGGAAGTCTGAAAAATTTTAAGTGGTACGAGGGACCTATCCCAGCGTTTTGGAGAGACCTATCCCAGCGTTTTTAGAAGCGCTGGAATAAAGTGGACCCTGTTCCAGCGTTGGGACATGCCTCTTTTCATAAGGGAATGGAGAGACCTGTCCCAACGCTTTTAAAAGTGCTGGGACAGGTCTCTTCGTTCCCTTATGAAAAGAGGCCTGTCCCAGCGCTTTTGAAAGCACTGGGACAAGTCATTCTCATTCCCTTATTATAATAATAATAATATTATTATTATTATTATTATTATTATTATTATTGTAGGAGCAATTTTTGCCTCAAAGACCAAGTGTTGCACTTGTAGTCTTTTTTTGGCTTTAGTCCCACATTGGAAGAAGACCTTTCCTCTTTCTTCCTTATAAGGCATGAGCCAATGAGAAAGAGTACCACTAGCTTGGTTAACCACTAGTATGGTTAACCAAGCTAGTGGTACTCTTTCTCATTGGCTCATGCCTTATAAGGAAGAAAGAGGAAAGGTCTTCTTCCAATGTGGGACTAAAGCCAAAAAAAGACTACAAGTGCAACACTTGGTCTTTGAGGCAAAAATTGCTCCTACAATTATTATTATTATTAACAATACAAATTAATAAAATAAATTATATTAATTAGTAAAAATATTTTTTTATAATTCAATTTATAAAAATTTAATTTAAAATAATACTTCAAACTAATTTAATATATTTTAATTTAATACTTCAAATTAATAAAATATAATTCCTCACTAAAAATTAGTAAAATATAATGTAACAGCTAAAAAGAAAATGTAAGATGAGACTCGAGGACCAATAATATTAAAATATAATTTAATATTTTAATTGTGTTGGACATATAAAACTCATTTGCCCATTAAAACCCATTTAACTAATTGTTTCTAACCCAAATCCAACCCAACCCAATTATTATGGGTAAACCCCAACCCACCCAATTACCCAATTATCAAAATTACCAAAATGCCCCTAAAGTGTAAATGACCAAAGTACTCTAAAATCTTAAAAAATGACCAAAATACCCAAAATCTTAAAAAATTACCAAAATAACCACAAAACCTACAAAATGACCAAAGTACCCGTAAAACCTAGAAAAATGACTGAAATACCACTGAAACCAAAAATTACCAAAATACTCCTGAAATCCAAAAAGTGACCAAAATACCCCAAAAACCAAAAAATTACCAAAATACCTCTGAAACCCATAAAATGACCAAAATACTCTCTCTCATCTAAAATTACCAAAATACCCCAAAAACCCAAAAAAGACCAAAATACTCTCAAAATAAAAAGACCAAAATACCCCCTGAAACCTGAAAATGACAAAAATACCCCCGAAACCAAGAAAATGACCAAAATACCCTTGAAACCTAAAAATTACCAAAATACCCCCGAAACATAAAAAATGACCAAAACACCCATGAAACCCGGAAAATGACCAAAATACCCCCAAAACGAGGAAAAAATAAAAAAACCTCCGAAACCTAAAAAATTGCCAAAATAACCTTTGTGGGGGCATTTTTTGCTTCAAGGCCAAGGGCTAGACCGGTTGGAGCTTTAGGCATTTTTGCTTGTCCCACATTGGAAATATTACCTCCCTCTTTCTACCTTATAAGGGATGAGCCAATGGTTGAAGAGTACCACTAGTTTGGTTACTCTTCAACCATTGGCTCATCCTTTATAAGGTAGAAAGAGGAAGGTAATATTTCCAATGTGGGACAAGCAAAAATGCCTAACTCTCCAACCGGTCTAGCCCTTGGCCTTGAACCAAAAAATGCCCCCTCAACCTCGAAGCCTAAAAATTAACCAAAATAATCCACGAAATCTAAAAATGACCAAAATACCCCAAAACCTTTAAAATGGCCAAAATAACCCCAAAGCCTAAAAATTGACCAAAATAACCTAGAAACCTAAAATTGATCTAAATACTTTCGAAACCTAAAAAATATTCGAAATACCCTCAAAACTTAAAAATTAACTAAAATACCCCCTGAAACCTAAAAATGACCAAAATACCCCGAAACCTATAAAATGACAAAAATGCCCCTTAAACCTGTAAGTCAATAAAAATACACCCTAAACCTAAAAAATTACCAAAATCCCCCCTAAAACTAAGAAATGATCAAAATACTCCCTAAACATAACAAATGAGCAAAATACCCCCTAAACCCCTATTTTGGTCATTTTAGAGGCGTTGAGTGTATTTTGTTCATCTTATAGGATTAATGGTATGCTGGTCATTTTAGATATTTTAAGGGGTATTTTGGTCGTTTTATAGGTTTAGAAGTATTTTGGTCGTTTTAGGGGTTTCAGGGTATTTTTGGTAATTTTAGAGGTTTTAAGTTTTTTGTGGCGATTTTTGAGGGTTTTGGTTTATTTGGGTCATTTCAAAGGTTTAGGGGTATTTTCGTCACTTTATAGGTTCGAGAGTATTTTGATCATTTTTTAGGTTTCAGGGATATTTTGGTCATTTATTAAGTTTAGGGGGGTATTTTGGTCATTTTATAGTTTTAAGGGGGGTTTCGGGATTATTTTCATCAATTTTTATGGCTTCAAGGTTATTTTGGTCAATTTCTATGTTCGGGGGGGTATTTTAGTCATTTTTAGGTTTCGAGGATATTTTGGTCTTTTTTTGTGTTTCGGGGGTATTTTAGTCATTTTTAGATTTCAAGGGTATTTTGGTCATTTTTTGGGTTTTAAGGGTATTTTGGTCATTCTTTTAATTTTAGAGGTATTTTAATCATTTCCTAAGTCACCTGTCCCAGCGCTTTAGGTGACCTATCCCAACGCTTTTGGAGCGCTGGAATAGGTTGACCTTGTCCCAGAGCTTTTAAAAGCGCTGGGACAGGTCATTCTCATTCCCTTATGGGAAAGAGCTGTCCCAACGCTTTTAAAAGCGCTGGGACAGGGTCATTCTCCATACGGGAATTGAGGGACCTGTCCTAGCACTTTTAAAAGCACTGGGACAGGTCATTCTCATTCCCTTATGAGAAAGAGCAGTCCCAGCACTTTTAAAAGCGTTGGGATAGGGTCATTCTCCATACGGGAATGGAGGGACCTGTCCCAGTGCTTTTAAAAGTGTTGGGACAAGTCATTCTCATTCCCATATGAGAAAGAGCTGTCCCAGCGCTTTTAAAAGCACTGGGACAGGGTCATTCTCCATACGGGAATGGAGGGGCCTATCTCAGCGCTTTTAAAAGCGCTGGGACAGGTCATTCTCCATACGGGTATGGAGGGACCTGTCCCAGTGCTTTTAAAAGTGCTGGGACAGGTCATTCTCATTCCCATATGAGAAAGAGCTGTCACAGCGCTTTTAAAAGCACTGGGACAGGGTCATTCTCCATATGGGAATGGAGGGACCTGTCCTAGCGCTTTTAAAAGCACTGGGATAGGTCATTCTCATTCCCTTATGGAGAAAGAGCTGTCCCAGCGCTTTTAAAAACATTGGGATAGGGTGCCTTATCCAAGCGCTTTTCAAAGCGCCGGGATAGGTCTTTCCCATAAGGGAAATCAGTAACCCAATCCTTGCGTTTTTGGGCTTCCTATACCAGCGTTTTTGAAAAACGCCACTATAGGCCTCCTATTGCAGCGCTTTGTAAAGCGCTGGTTTTGAGCACTGGTACAGGCTTATCTATTACGACGTTTTGTAAAAACGCCGGGACATGTTGATTTTTTTGTAGTGTGATACGTCATTTATGCTCTCAAAAGAAGTCTGCATTAATGAGAAGTTGACATTTAGCCAAATTATTGACTTAACTTTTAGATTTATGGGAAATTAAGACCTTTCTCCCACGTTTTATAGGAAGTTGTCAGTCTCATTTCCAACAACTTTATCCTTTGTTTGGATGGGAGGAAATGGAAGGAGGGGAGATGATAAGATGGCTAGTATATACACTATTCCAATCATACCACTAACAAATAGTCGGAAACTTTTATTTCTAATTCGTGTTATAATGGCAATGACATTATCTAGTTTCTTGGAGAGTTGGATAGAGTAACCCAGCATTCACCCTTTTTTAATGAAAATATTATACATTATTCCAAAATAATAAAAAAATTATATGTTTTCATAATTTTACAAATAAAAACATAAAGTGTATGTGATTTTTGAAAAACAAATAAAGACAATAAAATGATATTAATGGCGGAGTATTCAATTACATTTTCTCCTCCCATTATAGTTTTGAGTTTTACAGATCATAAAGTTGACATATGATTTGAATAAAGACTTCCAAACTTGATATGAATATCAATGAAAAAAACACGGGATTCCATTACATCATCTAGGTCGTTTTCTAAAATTTTAAGAGAATTGTTTGCTTCATTGCCATCAAGGCAACCTTGAAATATTGTAGGACTTATCTTGTAATTAAATCAGAAAAATCTCTTCTATATTTATTATTATTATTATTGTGGGGACCAGTCACCTCTGGAGTACTGTTTAGGCTGAATGGGCTGGACCTGTGGCCCAATGACCCAATCCGATGACGCAGACGTATCCGAGGACGATAAACTAAAGTAAAAGTGGAAATTGCATTGCAGGAAGAGTTGAAAGTTATTTATAGTAGACCTAAACCTATCCGAGGTGAAAAGTCACCTCGGAACATTTGTCCAAGGAGGTTTGAAACATCCCTATCCCCTTGGGTACTGTTTTAAGGGAACCTTATGATAGGGGGGTCAAAAATTGGATAAAGGATGAGGGCGGAGGATAACAAATATCTGTAAAAGCTGTTACCTCCACATTAAATGCTTCCCAGCTAACTCTCTGGCTGCATTAATGTGGAGGTGATACCTGAACAGTGAATAAGTTGCCTTATAGCTGGTAGTAGAAGGTTCAGGGAGATGTGAGATGGGACAGGGAGAAGCTCCCATAACCCCATTTACACGTGTACGGTAAGAATGGTACTAAAATCATGGTATATAACACAAAAAGGTGTCCAAAGAAAGGGGGATTGAAAAAAGATATAGGAAAAAGAGTAAGAAATACGACACAAAAAGAAAGAACTCTAGATTCTTGGTTATACTATTCAGGCTACGTCGAGGACGGTTTTTATATCTTCTACTTGCAACTATCCTTCCAAACCATCCATGATTGTTACATCCTTCCTAAAATCAGGCTAGTTCTTTCTCCCACGCTCTACAAATTTATTGTTTGGGCTTGTTGGGCCAGAACCCAATCCTGTTTTAGGGTCCAAGCCAAAACTGGTCCTTACAATTGGCACCGTCTATGGGGAGAGCTTGATCTGATCAAAAGGAGATTTCGATTTAGTGTTGGAAATGGAAGAGTTAGATTCGTACCAACCGACGATCGGGCCACATCAGGAAAATTTTAATCCACACCAGGCGGAATCAGGGGGTTCTCAACGTAATAATTCAGTCGTAAACCCTTTACAAAGGGGAGATCATAAAGGAAGTGTGCAAACAACACATACTAGTAAGAGTCAGTCATGAGGGAAGAGCCATGTCTCCCATGCAAAGAATGAAAGAGACATGCAATGTGAGATTGACGAGTTGAAGAAGAAGTTGCGTCGCGCACGGTGAAGGCGCTCATCACCTGATTCCGAGCCTTCTTCCGAGGAGACAGATGATGCCACATACAAGCGAAGATCCAGAACTCCACCCAGTGAAACTTTCTCTGGCGATGAGGAATATAGCCATAAGCTTAAGAATAAGAGCCCAACTCATAAGGGCCTTGGAAACAAAACCATGAACGAAGCGTTGAATCAGGTTGCTAAGTCCCCTTTCACACGAAGGATAGAGGGTGCGAGCCTCCCTCAGCGATTTCATCAACCGACCTTCTCCCTTTATAATGGTTGGACGGATCCAGTGGAGCATGTTAGTCATTTTAATCTAAAGATGGCCGTTCATTTTAAGGACGAAGCCTTGATGTGTAAGATCTTTCCATCTAGCCTAGGTCCGATGGCGATGAGATGGTTTAATGGCTTGAAGGCGAACTCTATTGATTCCTTCAAGAAGCTTACCCAGTCTTTTGGCGCCCGCTTTATCACGTGTAGCAGGGTTCCATTGCCTTTAGGATCTTTGCTCTCTATGTCCATGTGAGAGGGGGAAACTTTGAAAGCTTATTCAGATAGATACTAGGAGATTTTCAACAAGATAGACGGAAGCTACGATGATGTGGCCATCAGTACCTTCAAGGCTGGACTACTAGCTGAACATGATTTGAGAAAGTCCCTCACTAGTAAACCTGTTACCAATGTACGCCTGTTGATGGATATGATTAATAAGTATAGGAGGATGAAGAGGATCAGTTACAGGGAAAAGGGAAAGCGAAGGTGATCCCTCAGGAGAGGAGGGATTCCAGGTCGGATCGGATCTAGAACAATCAACCTCGGAAAGACTTTGCAGGGCAGTCTGGGTCTACCAACGCACAAGCGGTCAATGTTGTATTTCGAGAGCCAGTGCAAAAGGTATTAAAGAAGGTTAGGAATGAACCATTCTTTAAATGGCCGAATAAGATGGCAGGAGATCCTGTGAATTGCAACGAAAACCTTTACTGCCATTATCATTAGGATCATGGACACACTACCGAAGATTACAGAAATTTATGGGATCATTTGGAACAGTTGGTCTAAAAAGGGAAGTTAAAGCATCTCCTGCATCACTCCAGTGGCCGAGGAGGCCAAGTGAGCTCGGCATTTCAGGGAAATTCTGCGCCGAGACCTCCTCTCAACACCATATACGTCATATTTGCTGCTCCAAGGAGGACCGGATCTTGTCCTTCTAGGATAATGTCAGTATCTTATTACTCAGATGAGGACTCTAATTCAATGTCGAAAAGAGTTAAGATGAATGTCCCACTAGTGTTAAGCTTTACGGATGTGGACAAACAAGGAACCATACAGCCACACGATGATGCTTTAGTGGTTACGCTTAGAATTGGTGGGTACGATGTGAAGAAAGTTATGGTTGACCAAGGCAGTGCAGTTAAGATTATGTATCCTGACCTCTACAAGGGGCTAGGTTTAAAACCTGATGATTTAACGACCTACAACTCCCCTTTGGTAAGTTTTAAGGGTAAAATGGTTGTTCCTAAGGGGTAGATAAGATTACCTGTGCAAACTGGTACAGATGTGGTTGAAGTGGATTTTATTGTGGTAGATGCATTTTCTTCTTATACAACCATCATGGGTAGACCTTGGCTACACTCCTTGGGAGCTATTTCAACCACCCTTCATCAGAAGGTAAAATATCCCTTTAGGGGCCAAGTGCTGGAGATAGTAGGAAGCCAGTCTATGGCTAGGCAATGCTTAATAGCAGCTATTCAACACAAGCTTGAGGTTGACACCTCAGCCATTACTGAAAACGATTTATAGTAGCTAGAAACTCCGGCATCTCTTTTCAGTGGGCTAGCCGATGAGGTGAAATGCGAAGACCTAGAAAGGGTGGTCATTGGAGATGATCTGGAGAGGTTCTTTTAGATTGGAGCTCAGATTCCCTTCCTGGAGAAGGAGTAGTTGGTTGATCTTCTGAGAAGAAATGTAGATGTGTTTGCATGGGATGCCTACGAAGCCCCAAGGCTAGATCTAAAGTTTATTTGCCATCATTTGAATGTGAATCCATCCATTACTCTAAAAAGGTAGCCACCTCAGCCCCCTTTCAGGGAACATGTAGAGGCTGTCAAGAGTGAAGTGACCAAACTTAAGCAAGTAGGGGCTATTAAAGAGGTGTTTTACCCTCAGTGGTTGGCTAACACCGTAGTGGTAAAAAAGAAAACAGGAAAGTGGCGCATGTGTGTGGACTTTACAAATCTTAAAAAGACCCTTTCCCTATGTCTCAGATAGATCAATTGGTAGATGCGACGGTAGGCCATCCTTGGATAAGCTTTCTAGATGCCTTTCAAGGATATCACCAGATACCCCTAGCATTAGATGATCAGGAGAAGACAGCTTTCGTTACTCCTATAGGAAACTATCACTACAAGGTGATGCCTTTTGGCCTAAAAAATGCAGGGTCAACTTATCAACGAATGATGACTAAAATGTTTGAACCACAGTTAGGTAAAAACGTTGAGGTCTATATTGATGACATGGTTGTGAAGAGCAAGTTGGTGTCCGAACACGTAACGGATCTTATAGGCATTTTCAAAATCCTGAGGGAGCATAAGCTGCGTTTGAACGCGTCTAAATGTTCTTTTGGAGTGGGTTCAGGAAAGTTTTTGGGGTACATGGTGACCCACAGGGGAATTGAGGTAAACCCAGACCAAATTAAAGCCATTAATAATTTGCAACCACCTCGAAATCCTAAAGAGGTACAAAAATTTACTGGAATGATGGCCGCTTTGAATCGGCTTATATCTAGATCGACAGATAGGTGCAGGCCTTTCATCCTTCTGTTGCACAAATGGAAAGAATTTAAGTGGTCCGAGGAGTGTGTTTTGGCATTCCAAGAGCTTAAACAATATTTATCTCACCCGCCCATTATGTCTAGCCCCATGGTGGATGAAGTTCTTTTTACTTATATTGCAGTAGCCCTTTATGCCATAAGCTTTGTGCTCATATGGGTGGACAGTGGTATACAACGACCAGTCTATTATGTGAACAAGTCACTTAATGAAGCCAAGGTGCGCTAATTGCCGTTGGAAAAGGCAATATTGGCAGTGGTCCATGCTACAAGAAAACTTCCCCATTACTTCCAAGCACACACTGTGGTCGTGCTCACTCAGCTTCCACTCAAGTCAATACTCAGAAGTGCAGATTATACTGGAAGGGTTGCCAAGTGGGGCACGATCCTAGGGGCTTTCGATATAAAGTACATGCCTCGTACTTCTATAAAGGGACAAGTGCTCGCCGATCTGGTGGCTGAATTTGCTGAATGTCCTGAGGAAATGGATGGGGAAAATCATAACCTAGGTGAAAGATCAATCGACGTGGTCTATGTCCAATGGATGGGGAACTATATGTTGACGGGGCAGCTAACCAGCGAGGATCAAGGGTGGGGCTAGTTCTAGTGTTACCAGAAAAGATTACTATTGAAAAATCTTTAAGATTGAGTTTCTCGGCTACGAATAACAAAGCAAAGTATGAGGCTTTGCTGATGGGAATGATGATGGTCCAAAAAACGGGGGAAAGGCCGTGAAAGTTTTTTCAGACTTAAAACTGGTGGTGGGTCAAGTAAAGGGTGATTTGGAAGCACGTGATCCAAGAATGCAGGAGTATTTGTGCCAAATCAGGATTATACAAGCAAAATTTGAAGTCTTTGACTTGTCTCATATTCCTAGGGGTAGAAATATGCATGTAGACTCTTTGGCTACCCTTGCCACGTCCTTGGCGCAGGATTTGCCATGAGTAGTACTTGTTGAAGGCCTGTGTACACCTACTTCATTACACCAGGGTATGTCTCGAATCCACCAAATCAAGCTAGGCCCGAGCTAGATAGATTCCATATCACTATTCCTGGAAAAGGATATACTGCCTTAAAAGAAGTTCAAAGCTGAAAAAGTACGAAGAAAAGCTCCTCGGTTTTGGCTGTCTGAGGATAGAAAGTTATACAAGCGCTCTTTCTTTGGCCCCTATTTGTTTTGTGTACACCCCGAGGCATTAGAATCACTTCTAGAGAAGCTCCACGAAGGGGTTTGTAGGAGTCATACAGGAGGAAGATCCTTGTCCCATAGGGCTCTTACTTAGGGATATTGGTGGCCAAGCATGCAAAAGGAGGCGCAGGAATACATTAAGAAATGCGATCAGTGTCAAAGGTTCGCGCCAAATATTCATCAGCCTGGAGGAGTTCTCAATCCTTTTTCTAGCCCTTGGCCATTTGCTCAATGGGACTTGGACATTGTGGGACCTTTCCCCAAGGCGGTAGGAAATAAAAAATACCTACTAGTCTATACGGACTATTTTACCAAGTGGGTCGAAGCTGAGCCTTTAGCTAATATCAGGGATGTTGATGTCAAAAGATTCATTTGGAAGAACATTGTTACACGATTCAGGGTTCCTTATGTGCTCATCTCGGATAATGGCCTTCAATTTGACAACAAAGCCTTCAAGAAATACTGTTCTGATTTAGGTATAAAGAATAGGTATTCCACTCCGGCCTACCCATAGGGAAACGGACAGGCTGAGGCTTTTAACAAGGTCATAGTGAATGGACTTAAAAAGAGATTAGACAACGCCAAAGGAAAGTGGGTGGAAGAGCTACCACATGTCCTTTGGACATATCGAACAACGCCTCGAAAGTCCACAGGAAAGACCCATTTCTCAATGACATATGGAGCTGAGGCTGTAATCCCATTGGAAAATGGTTTCCCAACAATGAGAACTAGCACATTCACCTCGGATGGAAATGATGAGCTGATGAAGAAGAATTTGGATCTGGTTGAAGAGCGGAGAGAAAATGCAATGGTGCAGCTGGCCTATTACCAACACAAGCTTAAGCAATGTTATGATATGAATGTAAAGTTAAGGCCATTGGCCTTAGGAGACTTGGTATTAAGAAAAGTCTTGGGAAATACTAAAAACCCCTGCTTGGAGAAAGTTGGGGCCTAACTGGGAGGGACCATATCGCATCACATCGGTGGCAGGGATAGGCGCGTACTACTTAGAAGATTTAGATGAAAAAATTGTACTCCATCTTTGGAATGTAAACAACCTGAAAATGTACTACTATTAATAAGATCAGTCGCCTTATGATTCCTTCCTAGTTTATCCTAAGTGTATATCGTGAATCTTATGACATCTTTTGAAATATTAAATAGAAATTAAGTTATGTCAAGTCCTTGGATCACAAATTTAGTGGAAATTAATATCCTATGACATCTTTTGAAATATTAAACAGAAACTAAGTTATGTCAGGTCCTCGAATCACAAACTTAGTGGAAATTAATATCATATGACATCTTTTGAAATATTAAACAGAAACTAAGTTATGTCAAGTTCTCGGATCATAAACTTAGTGGAAATTAATATCCTATGACCTCTTTTAAAATATTCAACAGAAACTAAGTTGTGGTAAGTCCTCGGACCATAAACTTAGTGAAAATAATTATCCTTGCAGTATCCAGCGAAGTATTTCAGTAGAGTCTAAGTTGTGTTAAAACCTTTAGACCATGATATTGAATACAAATTATTATTATTTGGACTAAGTTATGACCCAATTTATAAGTCATGATAATCCTCATAGATATCAACTAAGGGTGTTTCAATGTGTTCATGTCTTGCTTGTTACTTAAAGGTTGGGATATTGCCTTGAAATTGGAAAACCTGTTAAAAGTTAATAAATGGAAAGCGTATTTTGGAAATAAGGAGAATTAATGGTTATATTTTGTTTAGACCATGAGTTCAGGCACATGAAATTGAGTTCTCATTTGTCTCCGCGAGTTTTGCTCATTTATAGAGTATGCTTGTGTGAACAGAAAATAAGATAAAGTAAATATCACGCAAATAAAGAGAACAATGATACTAACATGTATTACTTGGAATAAGAAAGAAAGTTCATACATTAGTAAAATTAATCTTCAAGTACAAAAGATGAAGTTACAACAACTTTCATTATCCAAAAAATAAAAGCTAAGGCTTCAGCTTTATTCGGACTCTGGACTTGGGGGCCTTGTCAGCTGCTTCAAGAGGGATTTCTTTCTCTTTCTCCTTAGAAGCTCCTTCCACAGGCAAAGTAGTGGAAGCTAACTCCTTCTCAAAGCCTTGAGAAGCTGCCCCAGGCTGGAGAGCCTCAGCTACTTTGTCCGAGGTGGAGTCCTTCAGAGTTTCAGGCTCTCTATCCTGCTCCTGCTAACTAGATGAGGGAGGATGCTGAGGTTGGGCCTCTTCGGCTGGCTGGGAGACTAGAGGAGCTGCCTCTATCTAGTTTGGAATTTGTAGGGTAGGAGGAAAGATGATGTTCTCTGGCTTCCTCAGCTCAGAAGAAGTATCAATCCCAGCATGATTGAGGGCTTCTTCCCAAGTCTGAGTGCAATAGGCACGACATACGGTAGGGACCTCTGCCCTTAGGGCGTCCTCGGTCTCAGCTACACCGACGTCATAGTCATGCTGCTCTGCTTTATCTCTTTCCCTTTCAGCTTGGGCTTTGGCTTTCTCAACTTCAACCTTTGCCTTTTCAGCCTGATCCTTAAGTCTTTGAGCCTCTTCTAATTGCTTCTTCAGAGCTGCCAACTACTCCTTAGAAGCAACCAGTTGGTCATTGGCCTCACATGCCAACTTCCTCTGGCTCTCAGCTTGCCCCTCAGCACCCTCCAAGGCTGCGTCTGTACTTCTCCGAGCTTGCTCCTCGGCAGTCAGTTTCTTTTTCAGATCGATGTTGCTGTTTTCAGCAATGACCAAGGTTTGCACAACAGCAACCCTCCTTTTCCTCTCATTATCCAGTTGCTGGTAGAGGGAGTTGGTCATCTCCTCAAGCCTGAATGTGTTTTAAACAGCCTTGAAACGAAAAGAAAGGAATGAGTATTACATCAAATAAAAAAAAGAAGAAAGAGAAAAACAGCAGGGGAGAATAAGTACATACCATGCCCAAAAACCTTTTGGTATGAAGGAAGACTTCACTCCTCCTAAAACTTCGCAGCTCCACCATATCTTTAGGGAGCAGAAGGGTTTGCTCCAACGCTAAGGCAACATGACACCCAATGCCCCCATTGAAGTCCCTGATTGATGCACCATCCATCAGGGGCTCACCATCAAGTATGGGAGTTGGAAGCCATGCTTGGGGCTCTAGGAGCTGACTGTCTGCCCTTTCTGCACCTCGGTTGAGGGCATGGCTAGTTTTCTGCTGCTTCGTCGCCCTATGAGCTTCTTCTTCGTTGGAGGAACGAGGTTTTCCAGTCTCTATTACCTCTTTACCCTTCTGTTCCCTCCTCTTTTTATGATCAACCTATTCGGTCCTGGAGGGCAGGGTTGGCTGAGGAGTGCGAGGAGGAGACCTTGGTGGAGGAGGTGGAAGCTTGGGCTGAGAAGGTTTCCCAGCTTCTCCTCTTCCTGGCTGGCTCTTTAACTGTTCCTGCAAGCTTCTTTGGGGTTTCCTTTGGATACCCATCTCTTCTGGCACGTTCCTAGGGGGTGAAGGTTGGTTAACAACCTCGAACTCGTCTATGAACTTGGTGAGGTCCACAAAGCCTTCTTCCTCTTATTCTTCTTCTTCTTCCTCCTCCACTTGAAGAATGGTGAGGGAGATGGTGCTCCTGCTGAAAGGATGGCAACAGGTAGTGGTTGGGTGAGCGGTGTATTTCTGGAGAGAGGAACGCCTTCAAGAACTACGAACCCCTCATAGGCAACACTAATGTGGTGGAGCCGAGGATCTTTGGCCCTTATCATGCACCTCGGAGCTTGGAATGCGCGGGAGATGGGTTTGTATCCAAGGATAAGGTGTGCTGCTCTTAATTGGCCGTCAGCTTCGTTGACATACACCTCGGATTGTAGGATCTTATCTAAGCTCGCTTTATTAACTAAGCGGAGCAAAGGTGTGGTGGAGTTGGGATCTGTAAAACCATTAAAACCAGGAAAAATATACTTCAGTAATAGCAAAGAGTAAGAGAAATCGAAGAACTGTACAAGTTACAATACAACACTTAGCAATTGGCCTCCCACCTAGTGTACCCTCCTTAACTGGACAAGGTAAACCGTCATGTCATTGCCCAGAAAAAATAAAAAAGTCATCTTTTAGCCCCTTGTTTGATATGGGGAGGCATTGGATCAACCTTACTGCAGGGTTCATTGACTTTAAATAATACCCCTGCCCTTTCAAATTGTGCAAATTGTATATCCCGTTCACGTCGTGATGGGTTAGGTTTAGGTTCATCCTTTCATTTAGGACTTCTATACTCCCCAACACCTTAAGCATATTTGGGGCGCACTGTGTGGGAGAAAGCCTTAAAAACTTAAGGAAGTTCCTAGTGAGGGTACCCATAGGAATGGTCATCCCTCCCTCAATGAAGGCAATCATGGGGATGACCACCTCCCATGTTTTCCTCTTGTTAAACCATTCCCCCTGTGCAGCGTACCTAACGCCCACATGTGGAGGAATGTTGTATTTGGTCTTAAAACTCTCTATTTCTTACTCGGAATCCACTAAATGCTTGAATCTACCCATTTTCTAAGAAGTCTTTAAAGGAAATTTCGCAAGTCGAAATAAAAACTGAGATGAGTTCAGGAAAACTTACAGGTTTGAAAAGTGGTCCTCAGACAAGGTGTTTGTATTTGTAGATGCACGGGAAAGTGAGAGAGAGAGAGAGAGAGGCAAGTTCAATGTACGAGTTCTAGAATGACACAACTGTTAAGAGTGAAAAGGAATTGATTTGAAAGCTTATTTATAATGGCACAGAAATTGCGAGCTGAAGATTTCCCGCTCGTATTCCAAGAGAACCCATCCACCGTTAGATTCCCATCCTGTCGTTGAACATGGGGGATAGGGGAGTCGCCAAAATTAAATAAAGGCACGCTCAGAGCGCTGAAGCGTTAGGTACGTGCCTTAGGATGATAAACACGTATTTTTGAGATTTAACTAAACGAAACAAGATCATAAGGGGAATAGGACAGAGATATCAAAATCCTCCTTTTCACCCGAGGAGTCGAAAAGCAAGATTTTGATGGGCTATTGTGGGGACCAGTCGCCTCTGGAGTACTGTTTAGGCTGAATGGGCTGGACCTGTGGCTCAATGACCCAGTCCGATGACGCAGACATATCCGAGGACGATCAACTAAGGTAAAAGTGGAAATTGCATTACAGGAAGAGTTGAAAGTTATTTATAGTAGACCTAAACCTATCCAAGGTGAAAAGTCACCTCGGAACATTTGTTCAAGGAGGTTTGAAATATCCCTATCCCTTTGGGTACTGTTTTAAGGGAACCTTATGACAGGGGGGTCAAAAATTGGATAAGGGATAAGGGCAGAGGATAACAAATATCTGTAAAAGCTGTTACCTCCACATTAAATGCTTCCCAGCTAACTTTCTAGCCGCATTAATGTGGAGGTGATACCTGAACAGTGAATAAGTAGCCTTACAGCTAGTGGTAAAAGGTTCAGGGAGGTGTGAGATGGGACAGGGAGAAGCTCCATAACCCCATTTACACGTGTACGGTAAGAATAGTACTAAAATCATGGTATATAACATGAAAAGGTGTCCAAAGAAAGGGGGATTGAAAAAAGAAATAGGAAAAAGAGTAAGAAATACGACACAAAAAGGAAGAACTCTAGATTCTTGGTTATACTATTCAGGCTACACCGAGGACGATTTTTATATCTTCTACTTGCAACTATCCTTCCAAACCATCCATGATTGTTACCTCCTTCCTAAAATCAGGCTAGTTCTTTCTCTCACGCTCTACAAATTTATTGTTTGAGCTCGTTGGGCCAAAATCCAATCCTGTTTTAGGGTCCAAGCCAAAATTGGTTCTTACAATTATTATTATTATTATTTTAATAAAATGAAGGTCGTGAAAAATTAGTACTTTTCAATCTTAAGGTGTATATTGAGCCGTGTCATTTAAAATCAATTAGCATTCTTTGGTTTGTTGGAATGGAACTTTAAACAATTTAGTAATTTTTATTTACACTTTGTCTGGAAGTTAATAGAGGAATGAAATAAAATACTCACCGTAAAATGAAGGTTCTTCAATAAATAAAAATTAAAAAAATGGCAATAATTAAACTTTTTCATTCAAAATAATGAAATATAATAAAATATAAAAATTTGGAGAACCTTTCTTGTTCTGCTTTGGATTAAATTTTGGCCCATTTCAAAGTGATTCAAGCAATCCTAGTTGTTTCGATTAAATTAGCATACCAAAAAATATAAATTACAGATTGTGATGGGCTCGTGTATGAATTGGTATGCTAATTTAGAAATATTGTAAAATTGTGGTAACATTTTGTTTTGTCAACTTAAATTCTTAAGATTCTCATGTGAGTGTGTATCAATATATTTTTAAAGGAAGTTAATTTATCTTTTGCAAGTATTATTATTATTTTTATTATTATTATTATTTATAAAATGAAGGTCATGAAGATTTAGTACTTTTCAATCTACAGGTATATACAGAGCTATGTCATTTAAAATCAATTAGCATTCTTTGGTTTGTTGGAATGGAATTTTAAACAATATAGTATACTTTATTTTTACACCTTTTTTTTGGAAGTTAATAGAGGAATAAAATAAAATACTCACTGTAAAATGAAGGTACTTCAATTAACAAAAATTAAAACAAAATGACAATAATTAAACTTTCTCATTCAAAATAATGAAATATTATAAATAAAAAAAATCTGGAAACAATTACTCCACCTCCCCCAACATATTTCTCTTTTATATTTCTTTTTATATTCAATATGTCTCCCTTGGTAGGTGACCGATGAATTGAAGGTCCCAACATCACGTAAAGGGAAATCAGGTTCTGTTTAGATGAAAATATTATAAAGTAAAAATGATAAAAATATCATGTTATGGAATCTGTTATTTGGGTTTTATCAAACCTTAAACTGTATATATACCTAAATTTCAATTAACGCATACCCAAATACCAATATTGGAATAAGTAATACTATTAATTTCTTAAGTTTGTTGTGACACATAGTTTACCTCTTATTCCAAAGAATGTGATAAGGAAACTACGGTCCACATAAGTTTAAATCAATGAGAAATTGACATTGACCATAACTATTGCCCTACCTTTCAGGTTTATGGGAAGAGGACCTCTCCCCTTGTTGTGACGTTTAGTTTACCTATACCAATTTCTTATTCCAAAGAATGTGATAAGGAAAATACGGTCCACATAAGTTTAAATCAATGAGAAATTGACATTGACCATAACTATTGCCCTACCTTTCAGGTTTATGGGAATAGGACCTCTCCCACCTTTTCTACAAGGTTGTTTATCATTTTTTCAATGACCTCACCCTACGTTTAGACTAGTGGTGACAATTCGCATTCGCAAGTTATGTTCGTGTTGTGTTGTATTGAAGTACGTGTATTTAAATACATGGCTCAACTTTAACTTGAAAATTTAATAATCATTTCAAACTCTTTCAACCCTAATACAACTCATTAATTAAGCAATTTCGGACGACACGACCCATTTCAACCTGTTTAATACATAATTTTTTTTTTTTTTTAAAGTGAAAAGAGTTTTTTTTTTTTTTTTTCTAGCTTTTGGATAAAAGAGTTCCAATGAATAATTTATCAATATAATCATTTAAAAAAAGTTTATTAATTAATTATATTTAGAATTTAAATTAATTTTAGAAAAATGACAATTATTTAACTAGTTGTGCCATTTTGGTTTAATTGTAGGTTAAGCAAGTCAACATAGAATTGACCCATTTATTAATCATATTAAGTGTGTTGACCTGTTTTTACACTAACCCATTTACACTAAACACTCCCACAAAAAAATATTGCCGCGTTCACAAATAATGTCAAGTATGGCCACCCCTAGTTTAGATAAGAAGAGGGTGAAAAGCAGCTACATTAATGAGAAGTTGGCATTAGCCATGAGGCCAAAAACTACTGACTTAACTTTGAGGTTTATGGGAAAATGACCTCTCCACGTTATGTATGAGGTTGCTTATCAATTTTTCAATAATCTTATCCTATGTTTAGATGAAAGGTCAGAGTGAGTCTATCCACTAGTAATAAATGAGAAACCAAAAATATATTGAAAAGTGGTGCGTCCGATGCCTATAAAAGGACGTTCAAATGTGAGTAAGATCATCATCCACTTCAAACCTTTTCTTTGAGAAAAAAGAAAAAACAAAGAAAAATGAAAGTTTTCATTTGGTTTCTTTTTTTTCTCCCTATTGTCTATGCCACTGATCATTACGACTATTTTCAACTTGTGCCACAATGGCCCCCGACAGTTTGTGGTGGTACTTGTACCCCCCCGGTGCCACAGAACTTCACAATACACGGGCTTTGGCCGAGTGACTCTACCATGCCTGGGCATCCAATAAATTGCCCTGGGAGTGCCTTCGATCCTTCCGGGATAAATTTTTAGAAATACAATATATCACAGTACTCTTCCAGTTTTACTTATTCTACGTGTGTGTAATGCATTTTCTTTTAATCATATTAGAATGCTTGATATTATTATGGTTTAAATTTTGCAGATCAAAGACTTGGAACCCTCCTTGGTCAAATATTGGCCAAACTTAACAGGAGATGATATGTATTTTTGGAAAAATCAATGGGAAACCCACGGTACCTGTTCAGAGAATACGTTCAATGAGCATGGATATTTCTCCAAGGCATTAAAAGTGAAGAAAAATGTTGATATTTTAGGCTATCTAGATGACGGAGGAATCAAGCCATTGCCGCCCAAGGTAGTATACAGAAGAAGTGATATCATGGACGTCATTGAACATGGTGGTCATAAGTTCAATGGAACAGGTCATAAACCACGCCTGTGGTGCAGCGAGGACAACAAACTTCTCGAGATTAGTGTTTGTTATGATTTGGACCTAGCCCACATAATGGACTGCCCACCAAAGCTATTGAATTATGGGAAAAATATATGCAATGAAACCGTGGGTTATTATCCGTTTCCTGACCCTTCTCCTCCTCCGGCCTCCTCCGTATCCTACTGAGAATGGAATTGAATAAATAAAAGACTACGACTACTGTGGTTACTATTTCCTATCTAGAATTAAAATAAGAATTATAAAGTTCTGCTATAATAAATACTACTAAAAGACTACAACTACTGTAGTTACTATTTCATATATGTATTTCTCCAGTTCTACGTTCTCTTATCTTATGTAAAACTTGCGTCCACCAATAAGCTGATGATATCGAATCTCAGTTATATATAGTCGTAATTTATTATATTTGAATTCTATGTTCTTTGTTCAACCTCTAGAATTTACTGTAATCTCCCTATTACCTACTGATTGCACGGTAATATCATTCTTCATTCACTAGCGAGTGATCGTAGTGACTAATAGGTATGATATTTGCATGAGTATTGTTACCCATGGGAAATGTATGCTATATATTAATTGTAGTGAAAATATATGCAATACAATGAAGTAACAACAAAGTAATTGGATTACAAAATGGCTTAGAGACATGAACACTATGCTATTTTTAGACAATATATAACCCCATTCCAATGATACTAAAGGGTTACTGTAAAAAAATCAATTAAGCTTGCAGCTTTATCAATGGGAAATCGGAAAGGAAAAAATTTAAGTATAATACCTTAAGTGCTGTTTCTTTGATTCTTCTTTTAAGATTCAGCCACGTGACTACTTAAATAAAAAATACACTTACATCTTATAAGAAAAAATCTATATGGCTGAATCTTAAGAGGAGAACCTAAGGAATAGCACATAAGTACTGTACCTGAATCTTGCCCAACAAGAAAAGGAAATTGATTTACTAACTCCAACTAATAAATTAATGATTAGTGTCACTAAGCACTTACAAAACACTAACAAAATTCCTAATTAAATTCTGACTAAACTACAAGTAGTATATACAAAGCTTTACTAAACGACTGTAGTTTAGAGTCTTGCAACTTGTGTTTATCTTTAATAGTCTGTAGCTTGTATTGGATCTCAGCAACTTCACCTATGTAGCTTCATAGACTTTTAACAGTTACCGTAAATTTGTCCCATGAGACAACTAAGCCAGTAATTATTCAAGTAGTATTTTTGAGAAAATTCTTATAAATATTTATGAAAAATGTGAAAAAGTACACATAATATATGAATATAAATCAATATTTATTGTCACTGGAATTATAGCCCTTCAAAAGACACCATTGGATTGAATTTAACATTAACAACGCATAATAGTTGTTTAAGACACTCAAAACTATCATCCAAAAATTCTATAGCATAACACTTTTCCCAAATCTCGACCCATTCAGATTTCACTTTGACCGATCGAACACATAAATCTGACCGGTCAACCTGCAATCAAGCAGGTGTCAAAAAGTCGTGGAAAACCTCTCACATAGGCTTCGTTCGCATTACTCAACTGGTCAAAATACTTTTAAAATTATGATTATATAATTTCATTTTTACAAGGATGACATAAAATGGTAGCATCTATATAACAGTGTTGATCTGCCTCCAAGAATCAGTACTTGTAGTCGTTAGATTTGTGATCATAACCAAATTTCCAAAACCTTCATATCTGTAGTTCACGTGAGACGGACAATGAACATGAAGCGTGGGATTTGGGATGGACCTTGAATTCTATGATTGCTGGATTCCATAAAGCTATGCGGTAGAAATCATCGTTGGAGCACTATAATTGATTTTTTTTGTTCAAATGGATGATGATGTCATACATTAATATTTAGAATTCATCTGGATATTACTTATTTTGCTAAAAACTGAAATACCCTCGCAAGAATTCAAATATCGTCGCAAAAGGTTATTAGCGAGAGTATATGACCCTCGAAGGCCGTCGTAATTACTCTTGTTGCTAAAAGAGATTTTGCGACCATACCTTCACAAATAGATAATTGACGAAGACAATCCATCGTTGTTATTGAACAAATCCACCCTCACAAATTTAGTATCAAACGACAAGAAAAGTCGATGACTTATTTTTAGCGAGAGGAAACAGTCGTCGTTAACAACTATTTGTAAGGACCTTTATACCCTTGCAATTAGTTATTTGCGCTACAAAATAATTGTACTATTACGGCAGGCTAAAAATGCTGCTATAGGTCTTCAATTATATTAAAATGTTAGTCCTTCAGGGGCGGCTTTTGCCCGCCGCTATAGGTTTTTTTTTTTTTTTCCTCTTGGGTTCTAAACTCACATATCTATTACAAATAACCTAAAACAATTTTAGCTCTACTAAGACAATACCACAAATGTAACTAGATAACACCACAAATGTCTCCAAACTAACATTATATTAACATAGAAATATATTATCAAATACATAACATTGTTTATAACCATTATCAAAGTTCCAAAATATTTAAACAAATCCTTCAACACTTCTAAAAAATGCAGTTGTTTAAATGTGGTTCTTTTTGTACACAAAAAGCCATAAAAAAATTATAGCATCTTCAGTATTGTAGCACCATCATTTGTAATTGTCATGTCTCCAATATCATCAATGAGCATCTGAAACCATCAACCAGAAAGCAAAACAAAATTATATCCTTTGGCAAAACCACATAGTCCAAATAAACCACTTGTAAACTAATGAAATTGTAATTAAAACAAAAACAAAAAAAAACAAAAAAAAAAAAAACAAAATTGTGGTGCTTTGAAATCATAAATTGTTACCATTCAAGCATTTTCTCAATGGTGATAGTTATGGTGCTCAAATTTGCTGATAAGTAAATCTAAGTTGCAAAGTAAGTTAATAATAAATGAATATCAGTATGACATATTCAACAACAGCAACAAGAAGCTTTAGTTTCAAAATTTTGGTGTCGACGAGTATTACCACATTTAAAAGTTTCCTTCCACTAGCAGGCAAAATGTTGACATACTTGGAAGCCACAAGGAATCCCAAAAAGCACATTGTGAAGACCTTTGCTAGTCTAGCCTAATCACGAAAAATAGAATATTGTAAATGAACAACTTGAACACATTGAACTCATAATTTTATAATTGTAGGTTTTTAGACCCCTTAAAACACAATTGGATTAACCTAGGAAATTAGCCAAGTTGTAACTTAGTCAAATTAATTAAATCTAGGTTAACACAATCAAATAATCATATCAAGTAAAGCAGCAAAAAGATAAATAACACAAAGATATGATCACCCAGGAAACCAAACCGGTAAAAACCTGGGGAGGATTTAACCTAGCTATCCTCAAGGTAAACTTGAATCCACTATCTTGAAAGAATCGAAGTTCATACAATAAGACTTACAAGCCTCCACACTCGACTTCTTATTGCTACCCATCAATAGAACTTACTGACACGACCACGTGCAAGCTCCGAATCCACGAACTCCTTTTTTCTTGGATTCTCCACTAAATACAAGCACACCTGCTTGTGTTTTCTTTAAACTTCAATGGCATCAACTGGAATGATCATCAAGGTGTAGAAAAATTTTCTCCTTGAAAACCCTAAGTTTATGTGAAGGAAACCTCCTCAAATATCTCACAAGAGATTCACATAAACCGCAATATGAGCAACTCAAAAACGTTGCTAGGGTTTCCCTTATATACCTAGGGTAAATTAGAAACCTAAACCAATTCAAATACTTTAGGGCTGAGTTGGAAAACCTAATTAAAAAACGTCAGGTACGATTTTCGATTGATCGAGTCTAAGCTTCGATCGATCGAAATGTACTAAATCAGTTTTTTAATTAACTTAGTATTTCATTCCAACTTACAACAAAGAACCAACTTTGAGCACTTTTAAAACAACTTAAATACATTGGTTTGATCATGGTTTGCCAACAATACAAATTAGGATTCTAAATACATAAAACCTAAGTCTTTAGAACCTAACAATAATAACACAACCAAAGACTCAAACTAAGAAAGTACAAAGGAAGAGATAGATTGCATTAGAACATAATAAAAGGTAAAGAAACCCTATTCTCCACAAAACCCTAACATTTTGGTATTTGATAGAGGAAAACAGAGCATTTTTCCAAGTCCCCAAAATAGGCAGATGTAAAAGAAGACAACGAAAGGTCAAGGTTTTTCCTTTTCAAATTTTTTTAAAGTACATTAAAGTATTGCAAGCATATGTAACCAAGTGGAGAAAAAAATGAGCATCTTCAATTCTCTTAAGGCATATGTGTACGGTGGAATTCTTAAAACAAAGAACAAGAAGCTAAAACAAAGAACAAGAAGCAACAGGTTGAAAAAAAGAAGAAGAAGAAGACCACATCATGAAAAATAGAAGAAAAATAAGAAACAATGGCACAAATAAGAAAAGGACAATACATTTCAGTTGGCCTTCACGTGGAGACTGCTCCAGACCTGCACAAATCAAAAACCCACTTAGTCAAAATGCTGTTTGGAGGAAAGGGGCAAGACCCACAAGAGATTGTGAAAAAAAAAAAAAAAAAAAAAGCCCAAATCTTTAATCAGCCCAATATGCTGCCTCTATCTGTGGAAGTATCTAAAACTTGTATAGTTGACTACACCTCGCTTTTCACACACAATCATAACATAAATATCAGTAGAATGTGGGATGGCAAGAAAATATATTTCTGTCATCATGTTAACAAGTTGTCGTTTTGAACAGTTGACACCAAATGTGGTGATGCAAACAATAAAGGTCCTCAAACAAAATTTTAAGAAATTTAGAAATAAAAGTAACTTTTAGCTCTGAACAAACTTGCAGGAAGTTGCTAAAGTTGCTAAAGGAATAGCCGGTAATTGGTGGCAGGGGTAAAATTGTGGGAAATGTAATGTGGAAGAAATTCTTGACATTATGTAGTAAACATGACTAAAAAAATAACATAATCCTAAAGTGTAAGGTATATGTGTAGCCAATGAACATAGAATCCAACATAAAAAATCAAAATGACAAGAAAATATTAGTAAAATAAACCATTGCATAGTGAACTGAAGATATGCTTTAGCACCAAATATTATATACAGAGCATATGGATAAGAGTCATGTTTAGATATGTTACCGGCTCCCTTGGCTGCATGACCAAAGGAAATGGAAGACTGGCAACAGAAACAGGCCCAGTCATGATCTGATCCTCTAACTCACTACCCAATTGCATTGGATATCTTAGTATTTCATTATTTCCGTCAACAAAGTTATCACCTTGAATTTTAGCTTCGACAGTACCAGGTGTGAAGTACCCATCATGCTGAAGGCCAATGTGATGCACTGCCGAAATACTTTCTTCAACACAAGAACTTAACCCATTGTCCGAGATGCTATTTCCAGCACGAGATTTAGAGAATACTCAACATAAAACAAAAGAAGCGTGCAGATGGATAAACACAGAAGGTCTAACAAGAAACATAAGAAAACCTAATAACACTAACCCCCACTTCTGTCCACCTTGATTTTCCAAAACTCAATCTAAAAAAGAAGAAAACCATCATTATCCACAAATGAGAACAAATAATAATTAAATCACTACATAGGAAACACGAAAACAAACAATGCCTCATTGATTGGAAGACTGAACAAGTAAAAGTCATTCATTGATCAATGCTTCATGACATATATGGTCAAGGCCATACATTGATCAAAATGTTCCCAGATAGGTCAACCAATAAATTACCAACACTATTCCTTACCTGGTCAATTTTAAACAAACAAGTTCCAGAGAGGTTGCAAATAAATATAAAGTTACAGGGTTTAAAGAATAAGCAGAGACAGAACAGAATAAAAATTCTCTCTTCTAATAAATATGCATCACCCAAACAGAGTAGAAAATTGTTGGTGCATGTTTGAAGTTAGATTTCATATGTTGCTAGGTTTAGGGACTTGTCTACATGGCTTAGCGAAGGTATCTCATGCATCCCACATATACATCACTCCTCTCAAAGTGTGTAGGTCTGGGGTCCACACAGTGCGACAAGGCGGATGCATATATTGTATGCATGAGATAATTATTGTTAAGGGGGGCTAAACAAAGTGAATGAATTATTTCACTAAAGAAAACAGCGGCACATAAATAAGTGATTAACTAGTTCTCCCTGATTTCTAAATTGTCCAAATTATCCACCATAAACTGTTTCATGATTTTGAGAGCACCTTGTATATGATCCTTTCTTTTTTCCTAATGAAAAAACAGTAAGCAAATAGCCATTAAAAGAAACCAACCAATAGTATTACATCATGACCCTACACAAAGCATAGCTTTCTCTTATTATCAATTATGGAATAGAATAGTAGCACTTATTTGCACTTTCGCTTTAAGGAATAATGACAACTTGAAAACAAACCTCCTAACCTTTTCAACAAGTCAATTTTCATAAACCCAAATTCAACAATTCTAGCATCCACCACTTATCCACAAAAACAAATAAACAAAAACTGAACTTTCACACCAGATTATTATAATAGGCATCAAATATCAAATTTAGCAATAACCCCACAGATCGCCAAGTACACAAAAACAAGCCCAAAGGCATAAAAGGGTCTTTCCCTTCAACAACTCATAGCTCTTTTTCATAGCAGAAAACCCATAAATGGGTTCCAACATAGAAACCACGCTAGCCAAGTGCCATAGTGCAGTGATATAGACACGAACAAAAAGAAAGAGTACGAACAAACCATAACAAAATGCCGTCTAAACACAAAAATTAAAATATGCATCACAAAAATTAAATTACTTCACCAAATCCAAACCCAAATTTCACAAAAATCATTAAAAAAAATTAAATAAAGTATCTACATATTACGCCACAAAATCCAAACCCAAATTTTACAAAAATCAAAATTGAAAATTAAATAAATAACCTAATGTTAAGTATCCAAATCCAAACACAAAATTTCACAATAATCAAAACAAAAAATCAAATAAATAACTTACCAAGCAAAATCGAAATGGGTATGGGTATGGGTATGGTGAGGAAAAATGAATGGGTATGGGGGTGGTAAGGGGAGAAAGGGAGAAAGGATCTTGTGGTGAGGGAGAAAGAACCGATGGGTATGGGTTGATGGTAGAGAGATCGAGGAGGAGAGGAGTTGATGGCTGGGCTCGGCCTCGTCGGTGTCGTCGCTGGGCTGGGCTGGGCTGGGCTCTACTTGTCGGCGCCGGCGAGGTTGTGTGTGTGTGTGTGTGAATATGAGAGGCTGTGTGAGCGATAAAGAGAAAATGAGAGAGTTTTGTGAGTAAAAACTTTGTGTTAGAAATGAAACTTTGTGTGGGAAATGAAAATGTAAGTGGGAAAATTGTTTTGGAGAATTTTGTGCAGGAAAGAAAAAAAATTTGGGTGAAATTTTATTCCTAACACCTCTACTCTTTATCTTTACATTTTCACTGCTCAACTACCCAACTCCTCATATCTTTATCATGAGCAGTGAACTAGTAATATCATTTAGTTAAGTGTGCCCTTGACAAGTGATAACAATACTACACTCGTGTGAAGTAATGAAGTTTAATGGGGTGTCTATTCAACTTTTTTGAAATTTTTTACCATATGTCAAATTGATAACGTGTTGTGCACCACAAATACTATTATTATTTATTAAATAAATCAACTAAAAAAACTATCTATTGAGTATTTATTAAATAGATAAACTATCTATTATTATTAAAATGAGCTAACATTTTAAGTTTTTAACTAAAGTTTAGCATATTAATTAAGATGTAGACTTATAATTGTAAATATTTTTAATAAATTATATGGATTTTGACTAATAAACTTATAAATAAGTAAATAAATAGTTATATATTTATTTTTATATATAAATATATAAAATTAGCAGTAATCCCGAAACGGTACACCTGTATTAACTGGTACCGAAATATTTCATTTATTTGACCAAACCGAAACAATCTCTTGTACGGTATTGATTCCCTTGTTTTTGGTCCCTAAAATGAAAAATGCGTTCCATTTTGGTTCTTACTGTCATCTCACTAATGAAAATTGCTTACATGATAAACGTAGTACATTATTTGCTTACTAAATGCTGACATGACCGTTAAAAAAATGGTCCTGAGACCATTTGACTTTGTGAAATTCATATTCAAATCTTGATCAATAGGATTGAAGAGTATAGTGACATATTGGTGTTGGTGAAATTTGAGACCAATTGGATGGTCAAATTGAGAGAATATATATAGCCATATAGGTACACAACACATGTCTATCACGTGCCATATTTAGATTTGAAATCTAACCACCCAGTAACTTGTTATTGAATTCATATTTTGAAAATCCAATCGTTGGATTAAATTTTTTATATGTTCTTAACATGCAGGCCAACATGCATGCCAATTTTCATGCTGATCGGATGTAATTTACCATTTATTCTATAAACTCATTTTTTATGTTTTATTTTAAACTACAAAAACTTGAATTTAGACAATTGATTAATGACATGCCTATTAATTTTTGATTACCTTCAAATTTTGTAACCATGAAAAATGTTTGAAGATAATGTAATCTAACAGTAGATTTATAAAAATTCACATCGAATTAAGAAATATAGGTTTGGGTTCAAATTACACCTGACGTAATTCTAAAAAATGTTACACCACCCAATAACTTATTACCAAATTTATGGTCTTAACATGCATGCCAATTTTCATGCCAATCGGATTTAATTTACCATTTGATCTATAAACTCATATTTTATGCATTATTTTAAACTACTAAAACTTGAATCTAGACAATTGATTGATAACATGGCTATTAATCTTTAATCATTTTGAAATTTTGTAAGCATGAAAAATATAAGAAGATAATGTAATCTAATGGTAGATTTTTCAAAATTCACATCGAATTAAGAAATATAGGGTTGAGTTCGAGTTACACCTGATGTAACTCTAAAAAATGTTACACCACTCAATAACTTATTATTGAATTCATAATTTGGAAATCCAACCGTTGGATTACATGTTCTATATGGTCTTAACATGCATGCCAATTTTCGTGCCAATCAGATGTAATTTACCATTTGATCTATAAACTCATTTTTTATGCATTATTTTAATGGGAATAAATTTTTATTCACTTTTGAGAGAGAGAGAGAGAGAGAGAGAGAGAGAGTAAAAAAGGGTAAAATTCTTGAATTTTAGGCTACCATTTTGAAGTTGAAAGTGCTATCATTTTTTTATGGGTAAAATTGTTTAGAAAATAAGGACAGGCCTTTTTTATATAGGATGTATATAAAATGTTTTTTTTTTTTTAGATTGTAAACAAAAGGTTCATCTAAAGAATACAAAATGCTATATGTTTATACGTTTCTTTTTATTTTTCTTTGAATTTTAAATAACATTAATCTCCAAAAAAAAAAATATTTTAATGATTTTTTGTGAAGGTCAATCGTGGCCCTCGCAAATAATTTAGTGTTAGTAAAGGCATATTTTTAACCCACACAAAAAATAAAATTTTTGCAAGGGATTTTTATTGTCCCTCGGAAATAATTTGGTGGAAACATGTCCTTCCAAAATTTTTTGACATTTTAATGATTATTTGTGAAGGTTGATCCTAGCCCTCAAAAATAATTTAATGTCAGTGATAGCTTTTTTTTTTACCGTCACAAATAATACACTTTTTGCGAGAGATTTTTAATTGTCCCTCGCAAATAATATGGAGGGAAAATTTCCCTCCAAAATATTAGTATTTGTGACGGCTATAACACATAATTGCGACAGCTTTTCTTATAGGTCACAAATATTTCACATTTTACCAAGTATTTGTGAGGTCTTTATTTTGCCATTGCAAATAAGATTTTTTGAGAGGGCTTTTTGGGTCCGTCAAAAATTCTTGGTCGCTAATAGGCATTTTTTTTGTAGTAGTGAAAATACTGTAGCAAAATAATTTTTAAATGCGTGAATAGTACCGTAAGACCAATTTTTAATATTTTTTTTGAATAAAGTAATTGTGGATCCCGTGAATAGTGCGTAAACAGTACGTGAATAGTGTATAAATAGTACATGAATAGTGCTCAACAATATACTTTGTCGAGTATAAGCTAAAACGGTAAAAGCTAAAACGCTTGCAAAAAAAAAGAAAAAGAAAAAGTGTTGGTGCAATCACAATAATAATGGAAATAACACAACGAGAAACTGACCCAAAATTACTCCATTAAGTGGGTTAATGGCTCTTTATTTTCCATAATAAAAATGGAGTATTAATCCGGGCCATTTACTCACCAACGGATATGGTAATTTCTCTGAATGGGTTGTCAAGTAGGAGGATCCAAGAGGCTGATTCATTTCCAATTTTGATACCTCCACTCTTCACCTCCCCCTTGCGCACGTATCTAACCCAATATCTGAGACAATACATTTTAGCCCATTAATCACCACAATTAAAAAGAATAAAATAGTCTCTCTCCTTTTCAATGTGGGATTAATCATTTTCACTAACTCTTCATCTTCCATATTCATTCTCATATCTTTATATTTATGTTATAACATTTATTCATTTTAGTTATTTAATATTAAAATGCTCCAACAATCCCCCACTCATTTTAATATTAAAATTTTTAATTAAAGAGAGATTACCAGGCAAAGACAGGTCACTATGCTTCATGAAGGTGTGCTCTGCATTGAACCTTCACTTAGTAAAACAGCGATCTCAACTCCAGAGTCGTAGTGGTCTCCGACTTGAACTAGGACTGCTTTAGGGAAATTAAGCGTCACTGCTTACACATAATAACCCAGGTGTTGACATGAGCTTTTATAGCTAGCACTTTACGACCGTGTGCTGATCCCAGTTTCATGAGTGTATTTGAGACTAAGTCCAAATCTCATAGGGAGCGGCCCCACCCCCACACTCACATAGGTGAAATTTTGTCAAGGGTGCTCCTGTAATTCTGACACCCCACTCATACGAGCTACAAATTTCATTAAGAGTTTTTTAACTCATCCTCTCCACATTACAGGATAAATGCACTTACATCATAGGGATGAACAATGAAAAAATTATTTACAAAATAAATAATTAAAAATAAATAAATTGTGCATTTCTTACGATCATCGTATGATTCGTTTTTCCCATTGAACCCAATTCTCAGGATCTCTGGTCCTTAGGTTGGGTATCCTCATACATGGCTCATGATTCTATGGACTTTAGTCCCATCCCCCTCGATGTATTCCAGACTCTATCTTTTGCCAAGGCCTTGGGTAAATGGATCTGCAAGATTATCATTAGATTTAATATAATCCACAGTTATGATGCCACCACTCAAATAAGATCGCACGGTACTATGCTTTCTTCTTATAGGTCTAGATTTACCGTTATAGTAACGGTTTTTAACTCTACCAATTATGGCAGTGCTATCACAATGAATTAATATAGGTGGAATTGGCTTTTCCCAAAGTGGAATTTCATATAACAAATCTCTAAGCCAATTTGTCTCTTCACTAGCTGAAGCTAATGCTATTAATTCAGCTTCCATTGTTGAATTAGCAATTATTGTTTGCTTTTTAGATTTCCAACAAATAGCACCGCTACCTAAGGTAAAAATATAACCAGTGGTAGAGAGAGAATCACCTGACAAAGTATTCCAATCGGCATCACTAAAACCTTCAATCACAGCAGAGTACTTTTTATAAAATAAGCCATAGTTTTTTGTACCAATTAAATATCTCATGACTCGCTCAATAGCTAGCCAATGATCTTTACTAGGCTTGCTAGTAAATCTGCTAAGCACTCCTACTGCATATGCAATGTCAGGCCTAGTACAAATCAGTAGCATAATGCAAACTACCAATGATACTAGCATAATCCTTTTGATTAAAAATCTCATCATCATTATTCACAGGAAATAAATGAACACTAGAATCAAAAGGAGTAGCTACACTTTTGTGATCATGAAAATTATATTTTCTCAACATAATGTGATTGATCAAGATATATTCCATCACATGCTTTTGTAATTTTCATGCCCAAAATAAAATTAGCCTCACCAAGATCTTTCATATCAAAATGGCTTTTAAGCATATTTTTTGTCTCATTTATAACATGCATATTTGAGCCAAAAATCAACATATCATCTACATAGAGGCTAATAATAACATGTAAATTATTCCATGATTTAAAATAAATACATTTATCACATTCATTTGATTTATAACCATTCTCAATCATGCAGGAATCAAACTTTTCATGCCACTGCTTAGGTGCTTGTTTTAAGCCATATAGGGATTTAGTTAGCTTACATACCTTGCTTTCTTGTCCAGGCTCTACAAAGCCTTCGGGTTGATCCATATAAATCTCTTCCTCTAGGTCCCCATTTAGAAAAGCAGTTTTTACATCCATTTGATGAATTTTCAAATCAAAAATTGCAACAATAGCAATTAACAATCTAATAGATGTAATTCTTGTTACCGGAGAAAAAGTATCAAAGAAATCAAGATCAGCTTTTTGTTTAAAGCCTTTTGCAACAAGTCTAGCTTTAAACTTATCTATTGATCCATCCGGTTTCAACTTTTTTCTAAGGACCCATTTACAACCTATGGTCTTACAACCCGGTGGAAGATCTACTAATTTCCAAGTTCTATTAGAAATTAGAGATTCCATCTCATCATTTACAGCCTCTTTCCAAAAAATAGCATCAGGTGATGATAAAGCCTCTTTTAAATTTTGGGGATTTTCCTCAATGTTAAAAACATAATAATCAGGACCAAAATCCTTTTCAACTCTAGCTCTTTTACTCCTTCTAGATTCCATTTCAAAATTTTCTTAATTTTGTAAATGTGAAGTAGAAGAACTAGGTTGTGACAAAATATCTTCTTCACCCCCACTATTTTTCAATTTAAAAGGAAATTTTTCTTCATGAAAAATTGCATCACCAGATTCAAAAATTATTTTTTTTTCAAGATCAAAAAATCTATAGGCTGCACTATTAATCGCATAACCAAGAAAAGCACAGGTAGTAGCTCTTATACCTAATTTAGGCATTTTAGGGTCAGTAAGCCTTACATAAGCAAGACAACCCCATACTCTCAAATATCCCAAATTTGGCTTGTGTCCTTTCCACATCTCAAAAGGTGTGGTGTGTGACTTTTTATGTGGCACTCTATTCAAGACATGACATGCAGTTAAAATAGCTTCACCCCAAAAGTGTAGAGGTGCACCAGATTCAATTAACATGGCATTCGTTAACTCAATTAAAGTTCTATTTTTTCTTTCAGCCACACCATTAGAAACAGGTGAATATGGTGCAGTAGTTTCATGGATAATTCCCAAAGACTGAACAAATGAGTTGAATGCACTGGATTCATACTCACGACCTCTATCACTTCTTATTCTTTTTATTTTTCTACCGAATTGATTTTCAACTTCTGTTAAAAAATCTTGAAATTTTTCAAAAGCATCACTTTTATTTTTCAACAAATAAACAGTTGTATATTTTGAGAAATCATCAATAAAAGTGATAATATATCTATTTCCTCCACGAGTTAAAATTCCCTCAAATTCACATAAATCGAAGTGAATTAACTCAAGCAATTCGGTATTTCTTACAACATTTTTATGAGGCCTTTTTGTAATCTTAGCTTGACTACAAGTTTCACATTTTTCAAAATTTTATGATAGTCTTGGAATTAATCCTAAACTACTCATGATTCCCACATATCTACTATTTATATGACACAAACGAGCATGCCAAAAATTAATAGAAGAAAGCATATAAACTGAACTGGTAGATGCTTTGTTATTCTCAACATTCAATTTAAACATTCCATCACAAGCATAACCCTTGCCCACAAATAACCCCTTTTTAGTGATTGCATAATTATCAGATTCCATAGTTTGCTTGAAGCTAGCCTTGTTAAGCAAAAAACTTGACATCAAATTCTTCCTCATGGACGGAGTGTAAAGTACATCTTTCAATGTTAGCACACGTCCAGAAGTGAATTTCAATTCAACCTCACCACTCCCAAGAACCTTGGTTTTGCTAAAGTCACCAAGCATAACAGTTTTTTCTTCTTCAAAAGGAGTGTACAATTTGAACCAATTTTTGTCATAGCAGACATGCCTATTAGCACCAGAATCTGCCCACCACCCTTTAACATATTGCACCATATTGATGTCTATAATCATAGCCACTAAAGGCTCTTCGGTTACGTTAGCCTGCGGGACAGATTCACGTTTCCGAAATTTGCAAAATCGAGCAATATGCCCACTCTTGCCACAGACAAAACAGGATCTATTAAATTGATCTTATGAAGGGGGTCCTTGGTTCTTATTGTAATTTTTATTTGGGTTTCCCCTTCCTTGAGGTCTATTATTATTTTTAAAGGCTCTTTTTTTAGGCTTCAATTGAACATTTCTAGGAAAATGATTTTTGGGCATATTATTATTGGATGAAATAAGGTTTACCTTTGTGGTGGAATTACCATTGCTCTCTTGTGTCATGAGTGCATCTTGTCCTCTAGCCTCCTCCTCCACACGGATGCGTGTGATCAAAGTCTCCAAGGATGTCTCCTTTTGTTTGTACCGCAAAGTCTTTTGGAACTCCCTCCAAGATTGTGGTAGTTTATCAATTATGCCAGCAACCACCAAATTGTCTCCAATCTTTATGCCTTCGGATCTTAATTCTGCTACAATCATTTGGAAGTCTTGTGCTTGATCCACCACCGATTTTCCATCCACCATTTGGTAACGGAAAAATCTGCTAGCAGCATACTTCTTTGCACCGGCCTCCTCGGTATCATACTTGTTTTGTAAAGCTTTCCAAATTTTCTTAGCAGAATTGTAAGTTGTATCATAATAATCATAGAAATGATCCGCAAGACAATTCAAAAGATAAGAACGACAATTATATTCATCTTTTGTATACTTATCTAATTTTTCTTGATGGAGACTATATTCTTCCTCACTCATCTCATCGGTAGGAACTTTTGATGGATTCTTGTCAGTGAGGATGTAGGAGACTTTGAGAAGACTCAAGTAGAAGAGGACCTTTCCTTTCCACCTCTTGAAGTGGGCTCCCTTAAAGCGAAAGGGCTTGTTGAGATCTCCAACTGGCTCATTTGGTTTCTCTTGTGTAGGCTCCATGATTGAATCTCCTTAAAATTGTTGGTGCAATCACAATAATAATGGAAATAACACAACGAGAAACTGAATAATACTTCTGAATATTATTAGTATAAAGAAAAGAATTACACAACACAATTTGGACTCAAGTAGGAGGATCCAAGAGACTGATTCATTTCCAATTTTGATACCTACACTCTTCACCTCTCCCTTGCGCACGTATCTAGCCCAATATTTGAGACAATACATTTTAGCCCATTAATCACCACAATTAAAAAGAATAAAATAGTCTCTCTCCTTTTCAATGTGGGATTAATTATTTTCACTAGCTCTTCATCTTCCATATTCATTCTCATATCTTTATATTTATGTTATAACATTTACTCATTTTAATTATTTAATATTAAAATGCTCCAACAAAAAGAAACCGCAAAATGCCAAATTTTGAAACGCAAAACACCAGATCCAAACACATACTTAATAAAAGTTTTAAATATTTCAGAAATTAAATTGCAAACTACTCACTATTGTAGAGACCATGAGAAGGACAAAAAATATAAGAGGAAAAAAAAAAAACCTGAAAATGACAGCAAATATGAAAGTAAAAGCCAGTGTGAGATTGCCCATGGCTGAAGCTAGAGTCGGTGAACTATATTCTATGCCTTTATAGCCACATAATTGAGCTGAAAACCTGTATATATGCCCTCCCAAATTAAAAAAAACATAGAATATAAACATAAGAAAAATACACAGTTCTTGTTTTCCAAATTTATCATCTTCAAATCTCAGAATCACAAAATTAAATTGCAAATGCTTGCTGTTTTTGTGTAATATTTTCGTACCCAAGAACTCCAAGTAGAAAAATCCTATAGAGGAGAGACAACTTGAACGTAGGAAGCCCTGGTCTGCATATATCAAGTAGCTTTATGTCAATATTTTGATTGATCATAGAGTAAAATATGTTTGTATGATTTAGAAAAGGAGATTATAAGAGACATACCGGCGAAATATGAAGGCCAAGGGGAGGAGAAGGAGAGTAGCTATGGCATAGGAGTAGAGAATAAAGACATAGTAACTCAACCCTTTCAAAGTTGCTGCTTTAAATAAGGTGTTTAAGCCCACATTTGTGCACTCTACTGCAACCATGGCTGAAAATGGAAGAACATCCTTGTACCAATAGCTCCCTGACATCTCTCTCTCTCTCTCTCTCTCTCAAATGATTCTGCTGTATCTTTATAGCAAATAGAATCCCTTTGTTTGCTTATTAATGAATGGAATAAAAAATATCTCTCGATCAGTTGTTGTTGATAATAGTATTCTCCACGTTACATCATTGGTTTTGCTTTCAACGTTGTGGAATAGCTAGAAAGTGACAATTTTCCTTATCTTCATTGGGAGACATAATTGATTGGTTGGTTACTTTGCAAATAGTAAGGCTATGGAACCAAAAAAAATTTACATTCTTTTCTTTTACAACTATTGAAACAATAAATTATATATAATTAGAATAACATTACATTCACATTAACTTACTACTTCCACTATTTTTATAAACACCCATTATAACATATCATCTCGCTAGTTATATAAAAAATTATGAAAAATCTTGCATCATTTGTTGATTTACAAATTTAATTTTTATGAAAACTCGTTGTGAGTTGTCTAAGATATGAATTCTATAGTTATTGTTAGCATAGTTTGTACATGATCCATGTTTCAAGCATTTTATTGTGGTTGATATTAATTAGTCAGCCTCTTGATTGTGGTTGATATGCATTTATTCAAACCTATTTAGAGGCCTTAATAAGTCAACTATATTGTATGTAATAGACCTACATTGTAACTCTCTTATGTTCTTTCTTCTCTTTTATGTAGTGAATAACTGGTGTTCATATGACTCTTTAGTTTTTAACTTTTTATAGCTCTTTAGAAAAGATTGGGATGTTGTGGTCAAGTTACATACATATTATTTTGATGACCTTTTGGTTTGCTTACAAAAGAGTACATAATATATATTTCGGTACTCGAATCTCAAACACATTAGTTTTTTTTTTGTTTTGTTTTTTTTTTTATCTAAGATAGAATTCTACTTTAATATAATTTAAGTGTATGTATGTGAAACTCTTTCCTGAAAACTTAAACTCCGACCCTCAAATTTCAAACACATTAATTTTCACCTTTGAATATACATATCATTAGTTACTCAATGTGTGTGTATATATATATATATATATACACATATATATTCATTCTTGCAAATTAATCAGCACATGTATGAACTATACAATAATTCCATAATTTGAATATCTAATTTCCTTTTAAAAAATGTGAGAATATACTTTTGTAAAGGACACAATATTCCCTTCTGGCTCTTGAATTTTTTTAAAACAGTGATTAAAAATATCATGTTAATTGTAACCCCATGCTTGACTAAGCAAAGTGGGTTTTTTTTTTTTTTTAATTTAGTCCGACACGTTAGCAATGGTCTTCGAAAACCAACATTAAAAAAACCGCAAAAGTCGTAAGCAACAGTGACAATTGACAAGGACCGAACTGTTGTGCCATACGGTCAGCCGTGTGGGTGAAGTTAGAAATTTTTTTTATGGGATCAAGTTTACATGGGTTATATTCTCAAAAAAAAAAAAAAAAAAAATTACATGGGGTAGAATTTTGTTTACAATCTAAGCTTTACTTGTTTACCTCTAACATCATTTTATTATGCACTAATTATAGTCAAGTAAAAATTATAAAAATTTATGTTATCATAAATTTTTTAGATAAAATACTATTTCGGTCTTTAAATTATACAAAAAAGTTTGTCTTTTTGTTCTTAAACTTTAAAAAGATTTTTTTTCATCTTTAAACTTTGTAAAGAGTTTTTTTAAATATTTTAGAGACAAAAATAGGGATAAAAAAGACATTTTATTAAAGTTTAAAGACATGAAGTAAAACATTTTCAATAATTTAGAAATGAAAAATGAAATTTGCAATAGTTTAGAGATAAAAAATGATCTTTTTAAAATTTAGAAATTAAAATAGTATTTTATTTACCTAACTTTTTTTTATTATATAATGATACGAAATAATTTTAAAATTCATAATATATTTGAATACTAATTTATCTTGACAATCCATGATTTATTATACAAAGTAATAAAATTCACAGGCTAAATTAACTATATGTTTTATATTATTAGTGTGAAATTAATAAGCTTTTTGTCAATTTATGTGGCTTATCTTTAGGTATCAGTTTGATCATTCCCATATATAAAATATAAGCGGAAATCATTATCATAAATATTTTTGTGGGGCCAAAAGATCTAAAGACCCCGGCCCATTTCATATCAGGCACATGGCCCATGCCGAGGAGGAAGAAATGCCCAAGGGCAAACAAAGGGAATCCAGATTGCCAGAATATACTGTCGGGGATGACCCTGTCCTCAGCAGACCAAAATCACGAAAGGGGAAAGCACCACACCGCTAGAGACAGTCCCCTCGAGCATCCCAAATGAAGTTCCGAGTCCAATGGGCCAGCCATAGGAGCATGGTAGAAAAGCAATTCCAAGAGAAGCTGTCATCTCAGTATTAAATATCCACAGCTAACGCCCTGACCCCATTTATGTGGACGTGATCCTTGGACAGTGCTATTGGGGCCACAACAGCTCACTGAGTGCCAGAATGAGTGACCGATGGGACGTGTACTTAAATATGGGCATGGATGACTAACAAGTGTAGGGAGAGGATGAACCAAAAGAAGTGATATATAACATCAGAGATCTCCCACAAGAGGGGGGGGGGGCTGGAGGGTGCTCCTGGGAAGTGAGACTAGATGGGAATTCATATCCTCGGACGAGAAGCCCTTCCCCCTGGGGCGTTAGGCAGTCTGGTGCTATGTTCTTAGCTCCTACTTGATCATCCCCAACTGCAACACAAGCCGTTGCCCTATCAGAACCCAACTTTTGGACTTACTCTCTACAAATTCATTGTAATGGGTCCGCTGGGCTCAGTCCGAAAGCCGTGACCCTACAATTTTATTTAAATTTTTTATGAAACTCAATCTCACAAGGAAAGGGTGATCAACATGCCAATAGGTCAACCGGTGGGTCATTGGTCAAATCACAGGATCAAATAAAAAAATTAAGAATTATATTAAAATTTTGAGAAATCATAAAATAAATATGTAAATCAAAAAAATAGTCATGCCAAATTACTAATTAAAATTAATTCCAAAAAATTAACCAAATTCCATAATTAACAACACCAAAAAACATTGAATAAAATATTAATGCCACAAAAAATTGTAGCTAAATTTTTTAAATATATATATATATATATATTATTACATATCTTAAAATTCTAGGAACAAAATTATATCTCAAACTCCAAAAACCACATTAAATGCATGTTACATATCTCATTAGCTACTCCAATTCCAATATATTATGATCAGAGCTAAACTTGGAACTCTATCTTCATTGAAAAATCTATTATCAAATTCATAAAAAAAAAAAAAATTTGGAATACGATATTGTATTGGACCTATAAAAGTAAAATTTTGCAAAACCAGCTTGGTGAAAACAACTCATCCAGATTGTTAAAAACCGGTTGGCCTTTACTAGGTTTACCTATTTAAATACATAAATGATCCAATTAAACAATATATCGTAGCGGCTTAGGTTTCTGCACCACTTGTTGGTCCTATATAGTATTTGAAAGATACGGTTTGCTCTGGAAGTTGCTTTGAAGGATAAGGATTCTTTATGGAAATTTCTTTGAAAGATAAAGATTCTTTACTGGTGTGTTTGGATGGCAAGATTTGGGATTTTTTTAAAAAATAACTAAATCCTTCAAACTATTTTATTAGTGAGGCAACGTTTCAAACTATTTTCGTTTCTAACAATTCGAGTCCAGAGGACTCGATTTTGCTATTTGAAAATGCACTTGGAAATTGAGTGTGAGAAACTCGAGTTTGAAAATCGAGTGTCTCACACTCGATTTCCAAGTGCATTTTCAAATGGCAAAATCGAGTCCTCTGGACTCGAATTGTTAGAAACGAAAATAGTTTTGAAATGTTGCCTAACTAATAACATAGTTTCGGATTTATAGTTATTTTTTAAGAAAATCCCAAGATTTGAGCACAAGAATCTGGATTTGGGTAATTAAAATCCATATATCTTATTTGGATAATTTAAAATCCATAAGACATATTTTAATATTTGTGAATTTGGAATTAAGGTATTTCAAATTCAAATTTTAATCCAAATCTAAATTCAAGTATCTAAACGCAAGCTATGTGAATTGCTTTGGAAGATAGGACTCTATAAAATGAATTATTTGAAAGATCCAAAATGATTTATTACTGTATGTACTAGTTTCTTTTGGTAATAAATGTAAACAGATGCTTTATACCGACCACATAATCAATCTCTGAGAAAGAATTGTCTATAGAGTTTAGACTAGGTAATTGGTTTCAATGGTTAATTTGTCATGAATTTGAAAAGCATAATCTCTTAAAAAAAGAAAAAAAAATTTGAAAAGCCTAGCAGCATGTTTTTCTTTATTATTATTATTATTATTATTATTTTATACAATAAAAAAATTCTATTCTAGCATAATTTAAGTATATATGTGTGTGTCCTCCAAAAAAAAAAAAGTATATGTGTGTGTTTCTCTCCTAGAGACTTGAACCCTGGCTCTTACCCCCTCACATCTTACAACAACTTATATTTGACCCCTAGCAAGAACTTAAATTAAGAGAAAACAGGATAAAAGATTTGGTATTGACTTTTATATCAATGACTATTACAAGAGGATTGATATTTATATTCAAATTGAGTTTCTCCTTGGTTGAACTGGACGAGATATACACCTCTTTTGACTACTGCTATACTATCACTTAAGGTTTTGAATGAAATTTTTTTTTCTTTGACGGTAATATTTTGTTTTTGTTTTGTTTTCTTTTTGGGGTAACTTTTGGCCCCAAAGGAAAGAAGAATTGGAGATTCAAACTACTAACCTCTAATTAATGATGCATGGTTTCTAGCTAGTTGTGCTATCACTAGAGATTAATGTTAGGGATTTTGTCATTTAACATTATCATACAGAGTTACAAGAGCATTTAATATAACGACAATTTGCATGCCAATAGCAAATTCCTTTCTCACTCTCAATTCTCTTCTTCTATTCTCTCTACTTCTTGGAGGGTGACAACTTTGAACCAGTCAATCACTCTCCCCTGTTCTTCAGTAACTTCCTTCCCCAAACACTACACACTCATTTCTTCATCAGCAACCTAAGAAGCTCATTTCATAAAATAAAATAATAAAAAAAAAGAAAAAGAAAAAAGAAATGATTAATTGCTGTTTGTAGGTACTCAGATATCAACCCACTTCTTTAGCCCTTCTGAGGTGCGCTTTTACTGTAAAAGTGAAAATACTATTGAGGTATTGGACTGCAAGCAGCTCAGTGCCATTCAATCTTTAATCAGCTAGTATTCATCCGCAAATATCTACTCTACATACCTTCAAATTTGTAGCTATTCAACAAAGGGGTCTTATCATCAGATGAAGATCCCAAGCTCAATTCTTCTTTAGCTTTAGCCCAAATGACAGCATAAAATCCAATCGATAATATTATTGCTCCAATGAGGCTGCAACAATACGAAGAAAAGAAAAAATGCCAACGAAGTGTGAAAATTAGTTGATCCTTTCTTCATGATAGAGTACTCTAATTGGTGTTTTAGTCTGGAGGAGAAGGTAATTTGTGTCTCTATATACATGCATAAATGTGCTTTTTTTATGAGAAGGAGAGATTTATATACCTCCCAAGATAGAGAGCATCACCAAGGAATATGACACCCATAGCAGCTGCAATTACTATTGACAATGGCTTAAAGATTGAAACATACACAGGCCCCTTCAAGTGCAAGGCCCATGCGATAACAATACTCATGGATGAACCAAAGAATCCCTGATCGGGGAGAATGAAAGTTAGATATTATCATTAACTTGTTCTATCATTTGGTATTGTCCACGTTTCTTGGTTCTTACCGAGTATAAAATGGTCACCGATGTTACATCAGGCCTTAGTGTCCAAGCATGTAAGCTTCTTTCTGCCATTAAACATACTGGTGCAGATATAATTGCTGTACACAAGACGTATAGGAAGACCACAACTATCTCTGCTGGATATATTTTCAAAACTTGGGTCTGTAAAAAATTCCAGAGAATTCAAATTTAGCATATCTAAAGACTTTGGCTCACAATGTCACAAGACAAGAAAATTATTACTCACGTTTGTACTATATATTGAAAGCACTAATTAAGTTACAGTCATGGCTAATCATAATCATTTATATAAGCCAAGCCAAGATCTACTAAGTAAACACCCAATGTGGGACTTAGCACATGCTGCACATCACACACTCATACAATCCAATCCAATCCAATCTATTCAAATCCATGCTTTGAAGTATCACCTATCAAATAAAAGTACCTGAAGAATGCTGCAGCCTGAAAGCAGAAGGTACTCAACAGCAAGTAAAAGGCCACCTATCACCCATTTTGTTTCTGATGTGCCTCGTGGAGAATGAAGTGAAAGAGACAGTGATTGAGATGGAGATATGATTGTAGGGCCCTTGTAGAAAACTACTACCAAAGCTCCTGATATTGATACTAATGTGCCTATGATTTTAACCTGAGTGATTGAGCTTCTCAAAGCTAGATTTTCCATTCTTTTGAAGAACCAATAAAAATAGAGGAAAGAAGAAAATTTAGTGACAATAATCAACAATTATTGTTTTCATGACACTCAATGATTAAAGCAGTAGGCGTAATCATTGTACTAAAGTTAGACATACCTGTATATACAAGGAAGAGGTGGGTTTAAGAAGTTTAAATTTAATCACAGAGCTTAAATGTACAAATAAAATGCTTAATAATACATCAAGTATGGCCCTGAGCGCATGGCCGCCTGCACTATCTTTATATATTAGCCCTTCTCCACTTTGTACCATATGAAATGTGTAATCGACCACTCTATTGCTTAGCTTTAATTTTGGAATACTGACATCCAAAGGCGTTTAATCCATGGTGGTGCTGGTTAGTTATGCAGAAATTGCTGGTTTATGTATATGCAGGGTGCAAAAGGAGTGACTGGTCACAAATTCGACATTAAACTACTAGGATACCTTTCGAGAGAAGTTTCTGTCATCAAATTAGATTGCAAAATTCTTGGTGAGGCAAGATTTTACGCTCTAGAAGCAACAGCAACTTTCTTGAATATCTCAGGGGCTTCTGCCTAAGTGCCTGAGATGTTTTGTATATTTTTTGCAACCTGTTCTATGTTCGGGTTCTCTTTTCTTTTCTTCTGCTGTTTTCTTACAGTAGCTAACAGACTAGTGTGTTGTCTTATTTATGTAAAGTACCAAAAACAAAAACCACGCTATTATCATGATCATATTTTATGAGGTAGGGAGGATTAACGATAGGTTATAAGTGTGTAAACAACTCTATACATATCAAGGGACTCAGCCACTTGAAAAGAAACAAACTATTAGTGGAAGTACACATTACTTTAAAATATATATTATTTAATTTAAAAAAAAAAAAATTTAAGGTCACAATTGCAACATGTTACAAATTTTAGGCACTATCAAAAGTCTTTGTATTTCAATTAGCACTTCATGATATTTCTAATGGAAACATTCATGGTTTAAATCCCTCATTCTTAAAAATTGAATTATAAATAAAAAATTAGGTACAAAATGACTTGAGTGAAGTTGCTGATCAGAATTAAGAAAGAAAGACCTGAAAATAACAGCAAGTATGTAGGTCCAAGCCGGTGTGAGGTTACTGATGGCTGAAGCAAGAGTCGGTGAACTGAACTCAATTCCTTTATAGCCACACAACTGAGCTAAAAACCTGCATGCCGTCCCAAACATAAAAAATATAAACATAAGATCAAAATACACATTTCAGACACATATTTTGGAGTTATGTGTTACTGATTTTGGGCAGTTGAATCATTTAAAATAAAATCTCATATTTCCATGGGTGACAATTTAGTCATTGCAACCATTTGATGGGTAGTCACATTATCTTCACATCAATCAATCTATATGTATATATATATATATATCAAAGCAGAGACCTCATGCGAGAGTGCATGAGGTCCTGCCAAGTGGCTCTTTAATTTTGCATTTAGTCTTTTTTTACCTCTTTCATTAGGGTTTTTTTTTTTTTAATAATTTTATTGTTACCCAAAAGTTTACATTAACTTATTTTACAATTATCTTATTAATATCTCATTAATTGCCTAAGCTTACTCCACATCTTTCTCTATTTTTCGTCTTTTAGCATACCCATTATTTTAGTTAAAAAAGTAAAAATAATAATAATAATAATAATTAAGGACTAATAGTAATAATTAACCAAATAAGGCACTAGAGAGAGATAAAGAGACACAAAAATGTTGTGGATTGTTAAATAAAACGCACAATTTCACTATATATTACCAAAATAAAAGATTTGAGATTGACAAAACATTTGAAACAAAGAGAAAGAGAAATCTAAAGGGTCACCACCTCTATTATACTGATCTTCCATCACCATCAAGATGCCGAAACCCCTACGGGTAATTTTTTTTTTCTTTTTTCTTCTTAAATTAGGGGTTCAAATATCATTTAGGTTTGGGTAGTTTGGTTGGATAGTTTTTGTTTTGGGTATATAAGTAGAGAGAATATTTGGTGCGCAATGTAAAATCATATTCTACCATGATTTAATTTTAAATCATCTATAAGATACATGCATAAACACTTGCCTACACCATGTCTATGTGAACGCAACACAAATTAGTTGATTTTTATGGTCCTGTTACTCTTTTGCATTAATTTTTTGTTTCATGATTTAAAAAAAAAATATATATATATATATATATATATATATATATATATATATTGTTACCTTGAGAAGACTACAAATATGCAGTGAAGTTACTAAACTAATTTTTAATATCTCAAAATGTATATATTTCTTTAATCTAATTCAGTTTACCTTTTCTTTATAACAACATTATCCAAAGTTGTCTTACATAAAATATCACAAAATTATCTGTGCATCGCACGAGCAACTTACTAGTTATAATGATCTTACACTTCCGTAAATTATGAACCAATGTATCCCACATTTCTAAGAAGTTGGAAGCTAGTATGATTTCGTTGCATCAAGGGAACCAAATGCATTTAAACAAATTTGTGGATTTTTGTTAGCTCAACTCATAGTCTTCATTGAACAAAGGATTTGGGGTTTAAACCCCGTCTACATCATAAATTAATTAGCATCTTGACATGATGATAAAAAACAATCATTATACAGCAGATGTCATAGGTTGAAATTCTACCGTATTTATCTCAAATCAAATTGCCAAAGCTTTTTGGTGTAATACTTTCTTACCCCATTAGTCCACGTAGGAAAATTCTATAGATGATAGGCCACTTGATTGTAGGAAGCCCGGTTGTTCTACATGTATAAAGAAGCTTTTTTGTTAATATTTAATCACATATTCTATAACAAAATACATCATCAAAATTTGGAAAAAGGTTTCTATCTAAACTAGTTTGAAGAGATATCTTTCAAACTTCTGTTATATCTTTTTATTAGATGTAAATTTTGAAATCTAACTTTTTGGATTACATGTTCTTATTATATTTTTTGTGCTTACAAAATTTCAAGAATATCAAAGATTAATAACTATGTTGTCAATGACATGTTTAAATTTCAAGGTTTTATGGTAAAAAATTATGCATAAAAAATAAATTTTTTGATCAAATAGTAAATAATATCGGATTTGAACATTCAACATGCATGTTAAGAACATAAGAAACATGTAATCTAACAATTAAATTTTCAAAGTTCACGGTTCAATAAAAAGTTATAGGTGGAGTTTGAAGAAACCTTGTCCTCAAATTCTTGATGTAAAATCACATTATAAATGATATGAGAACATGAAAGATATTGAAAAAAGAAATACTCATATGATTTTTTTTTTCTTTGTAGAGAAACTACTCATAAATGAGGTTGTAATATCAAACCATAAAGTTTCAGGTAATTTTCATCTAAACCTCATAGTTTTGGATAAGTTTTATTTAAATCTTATAATTTCAAATAATTTTATTTAATACTCAGAGTTTCTATGATTTTACTTAAAAGTTATACTTTAAAGTAATTTCATTTTAAACCTTATAATTAAAAAAATTAAACCTAATCAGTCAAGTGACCTTTAAATAGGAGATGGTATCTTATGCGCCTGTCACATAAATTATTTTTTCCTTTAATGAGATTAACCAAATTTGGGATGGAAGGTTTAAATAAAATGTTTTATTTTCTGGAAAAAAAAAATTAAAAATGGCAAATTATAACTTACTCACTATAGTTTGGCCAAAATTAAACTTGTCTATCTGTGGTTTAAAAGTTGTTATTTTTCCACCTGAGGTTCATCTGTTAGGCTTCCGTAACTCACCTCTGTATTTTTACCGTTAAAAACAAAAAAAAAAAAAAAAAAAAAAAAAAAAAAAAAACAAAAAAAAACAAAAACATAAAAACGAAGATGTAAAAACATATTTCTTAAAATGGTGAAGTTTTGGCTTAAGAACATTCTTCCTCTTTATAAGAACATTCTCAAGCCTATCAATCCAAACAAAACTGTAAAGGGGATAGAAAGATTGAAAAAGAAATTTGTGGTAGAAATAAGTTTGAAAATATAATTTATCAAGATTGTTTCACTAATATTATGGTGGAAATGGAAATCGAGAGACATACCCACGAAAGATGAAGGCTAAAGGGAGGAGAACAAGAGTACGAATGGCAGAGGAGTAGAGAATAAAGACATAGTAGCTCAGTCCTTTCAAAGTGGATGCTTTGAATAAGATGTTTAAGCCAACGTTTATGCACTCTGCTGCAACCATGCCTGAAAATGGAAGAACATCCTTGTAACAATATCTCCATGCCATCTCTCTCCAATGATTATTTTCGTAATTTTGCAACACCCTTTGTTTGCTTCTTATTAATGAACAGAGTAAAAAGGCATCTCTCTGTGGTTATTTTATAATAATGTCATTCTCCATGTGTAAATTATATTATAATCTTCGTACTCTCTCTCTCTCCCCCTAATTAGTTTTTTTTTTCTTCTATTGGTTGAAGGCATAATTGATTGGTTGGTGCACTTTAGGTATGATACCTGATTTTGGGTGGATTTGATAAGATTGAGTTGTATGAATATGACTATCATATGCGGAGCTAGGGTGGCCTCCGTTAAAAACCATAAAGGTTACGAACAACTTACTTATTGGCTCCTAAGATTTTGGCAAAAAATATAGGCATGTATCAGTCCTCAAATCTTATGTTTGTTCAGAAGAAGGGGGAAAAAAAAATACTTATTGGCTACTAATGGCCTGTTTGGATGTTAAAAAAAGGAGGGGGAGTAGAGTAGAAGGAAGGAGAGTAATTCATTTACTTTGTTTGGAAGTTTTTTAAGGAAGGAGGGGGAGGGATTTGGAAGGAGAGTAAAGCACATAAATTATTAAATATGTAAATTACCTGATTTACCCTTATTATATTAAAAAAATTACAAGGCATTTTAACGTTAAAAAAAAAAAAACACTGTAACCCACAAGGTCTCAGTTCTCTCAAGCTCTCTGTGTTCTCTGTGTTCTCTCAAGCTCTCTCGGCACTCAAGCTCTCTCGGCTCTCTCAGCTTACACTGGCTCTCTCTCTCTCTCACAACTTCTTCACTGTTCTCTCTCACGCCTAGCATTCTCTCACAAAGGTAAACTCTATTTTTAATTTCTATTTCATGGGTTTCTTTTAAGTTGAATCAAATAACTATGTTCTTAAAATTGTGATTTTATTGGGTAATTTCTTATTAATTGTGATTTTATGGGGTAATAACATGTTATTTGTGGGTGGGTTTCGGATTTGAGGGCTTTTTTTTCTTAAATTTTAAAGTTTCAAAATATTGCTCATAACGTGTTTGATAAAATGCTTGAGTGAGTCTAGATTGTGAACTTGCATAAATTTGTATATTTTGGCTATGGATCTGTGTTTCTTGTTTATTTTTATTGGGTAATTTCTTGTTTTTTGTGAAGGGGTTTCTGATTTGGGTAATTTCTTGTTTTTTTTTGGGTGATGATTTGCCTAATATGTTTGTTAATGATTTGCCTCAAATTAAAAAGTGGTATGTTTTAATCATTGAGATAGACGACAATCACTACCATTTTTTCCTTTTTTTTTTAATTCTTTTGAATGATAATTTTGGGTTTCTGTTTATTTTTATATCATTTGAATACTTTGTGCTTGATTGTAATATTTTGATTTACACTAAAATGAAACTCTATTGGCTCTCCAATTAACTTTTCTCACAGTAGAACGTGTTGATCAACTTTTGCATACCCAAAAATAAGTGTTATGGCAATACAAGTAGTGCTAATCATCACAAAAGAAGTTAACTTTTGTCAATTTTTAGGGTGGAAGAGTGGCTATCTAGAGTTAGAAATGTGTCATTTCTTGTCTCCCTCCTAACTAACCTAAATGCCATAGATTAGCTTTCAAAGGAGTTTGAATTTTTTTTTTCAGCACCTCTCCAACCTGAAAACATCTATAAAACTAAGTTTGGCATAAACCCATGTACTCCAAACATGGAGAAGAGCAACATTCAAAAGGTACCTAGTGATCACATGATGTTTCAACTGTCTCTATTCTATTTACACATTGAAACTTTTTTTCTTTCCTTGTATTATTTTACTGCTGCTTATATTCAGTTCCACTAGCCAAAAATAAAACAAAAATAAAAGACTATTCTGTTCTACTTGTTAGATGAGTTGTGCTCTTCATAACATACTGGGCTTGGCTCAAGATAGGAGGCATTTTATATAAATACACTTATGCACCAAACCTTAAGCTGCTCCCCTGCCTATGGTCAAAGCCAATATTCATAGTTATGGGTCCTCCAATAAGCAACGGATTGTTGTAGTAGAGTTTAAGGTTGACTTTGTAATAAAAGGGATTACAGGGGAAGATAACAAAATTATTCCTCTTGGATTTGAGCAATGTTGCTGGGTGGCAAAAACAGTTTAGGGCATAAATGAATCTGCTAAGCCAGCTTACCCATTATGCCTTATGACTGTGCTCATTCAAAAACATATTGAGTAATGTAAGAAAGACAAACTCGAAAGGTAACTTCCCAAGACCACCTGCCCTGCTGTACAACTACCTAATGCCTTTCCAAAGATCCACTCCATAAGAAGAAGTCCCTAACCTACTAAAATATTAATGCCCCCTCTCCATATTTCTTCTTTATCTCAAGCCTACAAAGCCCTTTCCATAAAATTTTTCAAAAGCCATTACTTTGGAAGAACTTGATAAAACACTCCTAACCTACTGGAGCACAAATGCCACAACCTATTAAATAGAGATGGCATATGTGAAGATCTACTATATCCATAAACCCATATACCCACACATGCATGCACTAAATGTTAGAATACCGGTTATATGATTGAATTCACCATTTCCTAATAACTTAAAATGGCTATGAAGTTGTTTCTTTTATTTGATTTTAGTTTTAGTCATTACTATAACCATGAAGTGGCATTTCACTAGCAAGCCAAATACTTTCTAAGTTTTATATTCTTATATAATAGATTACACAAAACACATTGAATTGTAATAGCTTAGTGTTTTTATGCATATTATGGATTGTAATAGCGTTGGTGTCATGGGATAATTTTATTAGATGGATAGACAAGAGAATAAAAGGAGACGTGTATTGCAAATTTGGGAATGGAGACGTGGATTATGGGATTGGGAATGGAGACGTCGAATGACAATTGCTTATGTAGTTTGTCTTGTTGCCTATTGGTTAATACTTCGAAGGAGGCCTCAAAGGAGACAAGTAACTTACTCAATTAGTAGTTTGAGTTTAGAAAGTCGAAGTGTTCGCGATGAACTAATGAGAGAGATAATTGAAAATAAAAAGTGTCGTGATATTATACGCATGGGGCCTGGAGCTTTTTTAGATTTGTGTGACATGCTACGTAAAGAAGGTGGCCTCCAACGAACACAACGAGCAACGATTGAAGAACAAGTTGCCAAATTTCTTTACATATTATCACATGGTGTAAAGCATCGGGAAATATCTTTTTTTTTCCGTCGCTCTGGTGAGACTATAAACCGTCATTTCCATCAAGTGTTAAGATCTGTGATACAACTAGAAGAGAAGTTAGGCAAGTAATATTCCAAGACAATTTTAGCTTCTAAAAACCTTTTCAATTGACCATTAAACTGTAAACTCTTGGGATTAATTTTTCTTTGACACTAGCTTGTGTTTATTTTTAGTTTTTCTTTCTAAAACAAGTATGTTGACAATTACAGATATGGTCATAGCTCATTGTAACAGTGTCCTTTTTTCAGTGGCTTGAAAACTTTGTCTGCTTACATTCATTTTTATGCTTTTCACTTCTTAGTTGTCAGGCATGATACAATGTCATATGAGGCCTTTGATTCAAAAATTGGCTGTACTGCCAATGCTCACCTGCTCCATCTCCCCCACCCCTCTTATATAATTATATATCAAATTTGATTATATTAGAGCTGTAGGCATGTTCGATTTGTGAGAGATGACTTCATTCGGCACAACAGCATAGCATTCTATTTAAATGGCGATAAGAATATTCGATTTGTAAGAGATGACTTAATTCGGCACAATAGAGATATTAGAGATATATCAAGTCCATATTCTAGGCCGAAGCTCATATACGAGTTTTTAGCTCAAATTGATTTCTTTTCTTTTGCCTCTTGCATGGTTCTATATGAAGAAGAAATAAAGGCATGTAAAGCTATCAAGCAGCAAATAATAAATAAGGGAAATCAGGCACACTATATGACAGAGAGGTACTCCCAATTTTTTTGACGAAAAGATTTGTAGTTGTTACTCAGTCTCATTTTTTAAAGGAAGGTGATCATCTTTCAAGTGTAAATTTGGACTCAATTAATCATGGTTCTATGGAGAACTTCTTGTGGTCTAGAAACAAAGTTGAAGCAAGGAAATTAATTTTTAGTAAATGATTCTTCCAATGAGTTGATACACAACACCAGGGGCCCAGTGTATTCAAGTCCCCAAAAGAATTTCTGCTTCAGTTCTGTACTCTCAAAAGTTTTTCTAAAATATTATTTGTTGATAAATCCACCAAGAATCAATATTGGTTACAACAATTTTTTATCAAACTACCAAACCCATGGGATGAGATGCACAGAAAAGGTTATCTGGAATTTCTAATTTGCCAAGGCATGATATTTTTTATTAACCAAAACTCTTATGCTTCAATGTCATTGTAAGCCCTTGCCGTAATATTCAACCTGGTGGGATGGCTGTGATTATTGAAATAGTCAAAATTCAATATTTTGTTGATTTTTTTAGTAAATAAACAAACCAAACATTTTTTTTCCTATTTTAATTATTATCAATTAAAGATGGTTTTTATTTAATATAATAAAAAAGTAGAAAAAATATTTAATCATATACTAATGTTGATTATTTAATTCACATAAAAAAATTATCAAAAAAAAAAAAATACTAACAAATTAATCATAAATCAATGTTGCAAGTTCATTTTCAAATAGGGGTAAATTTGTCTATTTTAGTCATTTCCTCTCCTCTCCATCCTAATTTTTAAAACATCCAAACAAGAGGAAGGGCTAATTACTCCCTTTCCCTTTACTAATTTTAAAAACATCCAAATAAGGTGGAGGGGAATCATTCCCCTCTACTCTACTCCCCTCTACTCTCTTCCCTCTACTCCCCTCTACTCTCTTCCCTTTCAAAACTTCCAAACAGGCCATAAGATTTTGGCAAAAAATATAAGCATGTATCAGTCCCTAAATCTTAAGTTTGTTCGGGAAAAAAAAAAAAAAAAAATATATATATATATATATATATATATATATAGTACTTGGCCCATTTCTACAGCCCGAAGCACCCCAAAAATAATAATTTTAACAAATATGAATATTGCAACAAAGAAAACTCAAATATTTTCTAAATCAAAGCTCCTAATTAAATAAAAATATAAACTCTAAAAAATTCGCATAGTTAATATATAAAAACTCCAAATTTCACAGCCGTTTACTCCCAAAATGTAAAAGTAAAAGTTGGATAAAAAAAAATTAAAAAAAAAAAAATTGTCCTAACGCCACCAAACTTGCAAGTACAACTCTAACTACTAATCCAGTTCACGCTGTTGAAGAATTGACTAGCCAATCTATCTTCACAAAGGTATCTCTCTCAGTCTCTCTGTTTCTTCAGTTTGAATCTTTTTTTCTTTTCTTTTTTTGATGGGGAAACTGAAATTTCATTACACAGAAATTGAAGAACAACACGAAAGATGAACAAAGGAAAGAGACCATTAGAGATGTTCCTGCTTGAGCAGAAACTGAATACAAGGAGGGTCCATCCCTTTCCAAATCTGAGAAACCTTGCTTGCTCTAGCTAGTTGAGCAAGCTCATGAGCTGCCCTGTAGGACTCCCTTTTCAAGAGCTGAATTCTCCAAGAACGAAAAACAGAGAGAGCTGAAAGCGTCCCCTGAATGATGTGGCTAAGAGCACCGTATAACTCCTTCTTTTGGACAGATTGAACAACAAAGAGTGAGTCTGATTCAACAATGACATCCGTGAGGTTCATTTCCAGAGCAAGAAGAACTCCATTTTCCAAAGCAATAGCTTCAACTTCCTCCACTAAAAACTGCGTAGGGAGAGTTTTGCTCATGGCTGCAATGACTAAACCCTTAAGAGTTTCTTATAATTGCTCCAATACTTGAGGGTCTGTGGTCTTGAGAGGTTGCACCATCTACATTTACTTTAAAGAGGCCACAAGGAGGAGGAGTCCATACGGGTTGGCTTAAGAAAGAATGCTGCAGACTGATTGAATTGACATTAATAAAGTCCTAAACCAGCCTCTGAGCCGACTCCCAGATTTGAAGAGCAGTAGAAAAATTTGCCTCATGAATGACTTGGTTTCTATTATACCAAATAAACCAGGCTGTAGAGAACAAGACTTCAAGGTCCTAGACAGTACCAAAGTTAAGCAATTCAAGGGCAATATCAGATATGTCAAAAATAGAATCTAGGAGCTTAATGGGGCACTCGGACTAGTTACTCCAAACTTTTGCTGCAAACTCACAATGAATCTAGGCATGAGAGATGCTTTCACTACTATGATTGCAAAGAGGGCAAAAACTCCTCCACCATAACTCCTCTTAACCGAAGATTTTGCATAGTTGGGAGGGCATTCATGCAAGCTCTCCATGCAAAGATCCTGATTTTTCAGGGAGGTTTAGGTGCCAAAGCTTTCTCCAAAGAGGGGCTCTCACATCACCCGAGGAACTTTCACCAACAGCTTGAGAATCAACAATGTTAGCTGCAATGTGATAGGCACTTTTGACAGAAAACTCACCCTTTCTGTTTCCCACCCAAATAATTTTATCGTCAGGCAAGGAGAAGCTTAAAGGGATTTTTAGGATAGTTCCAACCTCAAATGGAAGGAAAAGCTCTCTAACTAGATTAACTTTCCAACATTTAGAATCATCATCAATGAGGGAAGAGACCATGGGATAGTCATTAAAGTCCTGAGGGTGAGAAATTACCTTGTATGTGCCTAGGGTAGGCAGCCACTTATCATCCCAAATGTGGATCATATTGCCATTTCCCACTCTCCATCTTGTGCCTCTTCGAATTACCTCCAAGCTATTGTAAATACTTCTCCAGGCATAGGAAGGGTTGCTTCCAAGCTTGGCTTTGAGAATATCACCATTTGAAAAATATTTTGCCTTGAAGATTTTTGCCACCAAGGAGTTATGGTTGGTGAGGGTCCTCCATCCTTGCTTAGCTAGCAAGGCTAGATTAAAAGCCTGGAGGTTTCTAAATCCTATACCACCTTTAAGCTTAGGTTGACATAATTTTGTCCACCCAATCCAAGCAAATTTTTTTTTCGTGCTACTTCTGGCCCCACCAAAACCTTCTAGTCATGCTTTCAAGCTCCTCACAAAATCCCTTAGGAAGTTGGAAACAACTCATGGAATAAAAGTATAGTTTCAAAAAAAAAAAAAAAAAAAAAAGTTCTACCTTTTTATTCGAAAAGAGAGCCAAAATTGGAAATTAACACTGTTTACCAAACAATATAATTAGTAAGCACTGTTTTCAAACTATATATATTACTAACATCTCAAGTCTCAAAGACTTGATTTAGACTTATAAATTGAGTCTCAAATACTCGGTTTCCATGGTCTGATTACGTTTGATGTGGCTTTTTTTCCATGTAGCATCCACCTGGAAATCGAGTCTCTAAGACTCGATTTATAAGCCAACCCTTTAAGCATCGATTTGTAAGTGCTATCAAACAAAATAAAACACTTTACATTTAATATTATTCAAACATTATTAGTGCTAGCAAGATATACAGCACAAATCAATGCACAGTTATGTCTCTTTTCTCCTAATCATTCAGACATCTCTCCTCACCTCAGTCCTCTCTCCCTTCTTTCACTATGTCTGCACTCTCTTCTTTCAGGAACACAGAACAAAGATGCTGGGTTGCTAGTTGGCAGCAACGACGTGGATAGGTGGTGGTTTTGACTATGAACTGTAGAAACCTAACCATTGAGTCGACTCAGTTCACCAGTTTGGTGGTGGTGGGGTTGTTATGGAGGCGGTGACAGTTGATTTTGGCTGTTGGTTAGTTGGTCGTGGGTTCACGACTGTGGGTCTGCGAGTTAGGTATTTTGGGTCGGCGGTATATATGGGTGTTTGGGCTGTGTGCAGCGGTCACGGTGGGTTGGATTTTGGGGTTCGTATGTCAAGGTGGTTGTTGGTGTTTTGGCGGTGAATGGGTTTTCTTGGGTTGCGATTAGTGAGTTTGTGGGTTGCTTACAGTAGCATTGAGATCGGTGGTTGTTTTGTTTTGTGTGGATGCGGTGGTTGTTGGTGTTTTTGCAGTGGTTGCGGTCATCGTTGGTTGTTAATGTGAGAGAAGCAGAGGGACGAGAGAAGAGAGAGGCCGAGAGATGTTTTTAATCTTATCTTAAATTTTTATTTATTTATTTTTTTCCTAACATAGAATGGTGTTCTTTTTAAAGGGTCGGCTTATAAATCGAGTCTTACAGACTCGAGGGGGTGTTTGGTGGAGTAGTTTGAGAATTGTTGTTTGAAGTTTTTTGAAATACATATGGGTGAAAAAGTGTGTAATGTTGTTTAAAATGTGAAAATTGTTGTTTGAACTTGGTGGCCAAACAGGCTCTCGATTTCCAAGTGGACGCCACGTGGAAAAAATGCCACATCAGACATGATCAAACCATAAGAACCGAGTCTTTGAGACTCGATTTATAGGTCCTAAATTGAGTCTTTTAAACTCAAGATGTTAGTGACATATATAGTTTGAAAACAGTGCCTACTAATTATATTATTTGGCAAACAGTGTTAATTTCCAATTTTGGCCTTGAAAAGAGTAAAGTACTAGTACTTTAGTTTGACAATTTGATGTTTGACACTTAGAGCATTGATCATATCAATTTGTTTAATTTTTATTTTATTTTATTTTTTTATTTGTCTATTTTAGCATAAGGACTTACTTTTTATATTTTACACAAACATTTTTACAAAACACCTACTTCAAATTATCTATTACACACTTTATTTTATTTAAGAAATCATTTTATATTATTTTTTTATTTTTTTTTCTTCATCTATACTATCTATAAAATGATTCTCCTCTTTGGACTGAACTTTTATATGATTCAGAAATATCCTTAAACTTTACGTTTATTAGGAACAAAACTTGAGGACAACTTGGTAAAGATATATTCCAACTCCACGTAAAATGCCTACAAAATAGAACACTTTCTACTAATTCATGTCTTCAAAACAAACTTATCCAAAAAAAAAAAAAAAGCTTCTCAATCCACTTTGATATTTCCCTCAAGACCATGTTCAATTTTTTTTTTTTTTTTACTTTATCAAGACTCATCGGTTTCTTTTATTTAATTTTTCTTTTATTTTTGAATTTCCGTTTTTCTTAATTCCTAATCTCACATACACTGGGGGGGGGGGGGGGGGGGAAGCCTTATTGCACGCACAAGGCGCGTGTGATGAGACTAGTATTTTTATAACTATTTCTCTTCTCTTTTCACGTTCTCTCTCATTTTTTCCTCAAAAAAAAAAAAAAATGATCTCTCTCATCTCTCAACTCTCTTCTCTCTTCACTATCACAAAGCCAAACCTACATGTCCATGGCTGAAGCTCACATAACCACCACAAAGGCTGAAACCTAAATAAATCAAACCTTTTCTCTCTCAAGCTCTCTAAACCCAAACTCCACCTAGCCTAGACCACCATGGCCAAACACCATGGGTTCAGCCAATCGACCACCACAAGCCACCACCAAAATCTCTTAACTTTGGGTTCTCTCTTGGGTTTGGGAACTTGGTGATTTTGTTGAAAATTTTGGCTTAGTTTTGTGGCTAGATGGTGGTGGCTAGTTGACCAACTTTGTCTTGTTTAGAGGAATTTAGAGGAAGAGAGAGTAAGTGAGGGAGATGGAGATGGAGATGGAGATGGAGATGAAGATGGAGAAGGAGAAGGTTGAGAGTTTGGGGAAGAGAGAGAATGAGAAAATGTATGATGAGGAGATGAGAGAAAAAACAATAAAATATTAAATACATAGTTACAGTAAATATACAATCACTATAGCAGGTTTGTAAATATACACACTTAAATCTTGGATGGAGTTTGTAAATAATCAAAGCCTGTTTCGTGATTGCTTTAGGCCAAATTGTGTAAAATTTAGAACTTTTTCTATTATGCAGTGGCCAATGAGTGCTACACGTTTTGAATCTTGGATGGAGTGAAGTAGTTCATTTTTATGCTTATTTTATTAACCTATTGTTAAATTGTATTCTTTTATTAAAGTTGTAGTACTAGTACTTTAGACTTATTATTTTATTTTTTGGCTTAAATTTGATTATAGTAATATTTATTATTTTTTGTTTAATTAATACTTAATAGTAGTGTTTGACCACTTAACTTAAGCCATTGTTATAGAGTTGTTTATTATAATTAATTTAATTAGGAAATTTAAACATTTGAGGCCTTGCAAATATATTTTTTTTAAAAAATTAGTTCATAATCAATTGCAAATGATTTTATTGTGATGACAAAACTTTGCTGAGTTGAAAATAGTTTGTGCAATAAAGTAATTTTTTAATCATGAAATTTGAATACTTGAGAACTTTATATAGCTTAGCTCAGTCCACTTAAAAAATATTTCTAGCTTCACCACTAAATATGAGTTGTGTAAGTATAATTCAAATCTCACGTGGGTGTTTATTAGGTGAATTTTAAGTTTAAAAATGATTACAAGGATTTGGGATTCCGATTGCAATTTGATTAGTCCTTTTGGTGTATAAGGATAAATGTGACTAGTGCTTCTTAGGGGTATTACAAATGTTACAAGAGCAAGCTTAATATTGACCATCACCAAAATTGTTGTTAAGCTTTCTTTGACCATGCTAAGGTCATTTACTACATACTTTCCAATAAGTACGAGAAATGAGTTCCATGTACACATGTCATTATCTTTGTGGACAATGGCGAAGCTAAGGGGCCAGGGCCCCTAGCTTTTGGAATTTTCCAATATAATAAGTAATAAAATTAAAAATTGAATAAAAATGTATTCATCAGCCCCCCTGGAGGGTTTGCTCTCTCAAAATTTAGAATAGAATCCACAGAATTTTTGAACTTATCCATTAAAAAAAAAACCTCAAAAAGTAAAATTAAAAAAGAAAAAAACTCAAAATATTATATTTGGTAAAAATAAAAAAATAAAAATCCAACATCTAAGCCATTTATGAGCCCATGGCCTTTACAAAACGCCCCATTCCCCTCTAATAAATTTCAAATTACCTACGTATATAAAGTTATTATAATTATAAAGGCAAAAAAATATATAAAAAAATAAAAAATAATTATGGGCACCATGAAAATTTCCCCATCACATCGCCTTACTATATGTCAATTCACTACGCTGACGGTCACCTTGCTAGGAGTCCGTGAAACCATTCCTTGCCGGCACAACTAATACCATCTCTCCCTCTCTCTCACTCTGTGTTTGCGTCCTTTAAACTACTATGGAAACTCTTGACCGAATAGACTATTGAATATCTAAGATAGAATCTTGGATAAAATATTATTTTGATTGCTAAACTTTATTCGGTTTTCATCCCTAAATTTTAAGAAGTTCATCTTTCGTCCTTAAATTATTGAAAATGTTTTATTCATGTTCTTAAACTTTACCAAAATTTTGTTTTTCATTCTTAAACTACTAAAAATGTTCTTTTTTTCATTCCTATTTTTGTCTCTAAACTATTGAAAAACCTCTTTATAAAGTTTAGGGATGAAAAATGAACTTTTTAAAATTTAAGGACCAAAAACAAACTTTTTATAAACATTAGGGACCAAATAGTATTTTACCCTAGTAATGAAGTGTTGTACAGCTAAGAAATCTACTAGCATCCACTTTTAATGATATCTCTTTATTATCAAACTAAGAAATCAATCGGTTTTTTGTGTAAGCGGAGATTAAACCCCAAATTTTTATTTAACCATAATAGACTTTACCAGTTGATAAAAGATATTTGTTTTGTTGATTTTATGTTATTTAATAACAATATATTATATAATTGTTTATATTAGGTTTTTTTTTTTTTTTTAAACATTAACACTTCGTTGTTCACTCTTTTTTCTATTTTTTTTTTTTAATTTGGTTATTTAATTTGAATTTTAAAATGTGAGTAATTTATAATTTAAGAGAACAAATATTCATTACTAAAGTATAGTTTAAGAGAACAAAGATTCAAAATTGGGAAGCTACTAATCAATTCTTTATCCCAAGTGATGGAAACTCTAGATGTTTAACCCCTTAAAAAGGCTCAAAGATATAATACTAAGTAAATAAAAATTGGCTCCTTATAACGTGATACTGGATTACAAATTGTTTAACCGTGTCCATAGAAAAATAGATTATTAGAAATTTCAGTTCATAAGATTTAATGCATTTTGAGTCCACGTAAGCACAACTGACTTGGCCCCTCGGAAAAATTTCTTGGCTTCGCCCCTGTTTGTAGATTTTCTTCCTTTTATGCTGCTTCAGAGTTTAGATGTAACCTTGGCAATAACTGATTGTACTTCATGCTTTATCTCTTAGTGGTTCTCTATTCTTCTTTATGGGAATTGCTTTGCAAAAGAGGGATTCTTTATGATATTCGTTATATAGTTTCTTTTAGTAAATATGGAACAGTTGCACACTCCTAGTTACTAATCACCGTGTTCGGTCAACTCTTATTGATTAAATTAGTTCAACTGATCATTAATTTGATTATTAGATCAATGGGGGTGACTATTAAATTTCTCAAAAAGTTTGACTTCTTGCACAATCATTATCTTTTTGGCGAAAATGCACTTTTAGTCCCTACATTTTGGGGTCATTTCTATTTTGGTCCCTACATTTTCATTTTACCACTTTTAGTCCCTAAACTAATTAACGCGTGACATTTAAGTCCTTACCATCAGCCAACAAACGGGAAGAGCTAAGGTGGCAGACGGAACACCCTATTAGCTGGCGTGGCACTGTTGTGGCGCTGATGTGGCGATTAAAATATTATTAAATAATATTATTTGGCATTTTTGTATGCCACATCAGCATTTAATTTTTTTATAAAAAGCCATGTCAGAAAATTTAAACCAAAAAAAAAAAATTAAAGAAATTTTTTTTTTTTTTTTTTTTTTTTTTAATATCCCAATATTGCTTTGGCTCTTGATTTTTTGAATAATCTCAAAAACCCGTGACAAACATATTGATGAAAAAGGTAGCACGTTTACAACCCTAAAACAATTCAAAGAACTCAACAAAATAAAAGAGGAAGCGAGGAGCGAAACTAATGGCACTAAGGGGATTGCAGCGGCGACGCTAGGCAAAAGTGACAGCGTCAGCTTTAGATCCAATGGTACTGTGGTGTTGCAACGTCATTGAGTGGGTTGTGGGCTTGCCGGTGTCATGGGTTAATGGTAGAGATTTTTGGGTTGAGTATTTGGCTAGTGGGGTTCTCGACTGCTAGTAGGTGAGGTGTTTCCATGGCAGCAGAAGGTGGTTTTTTTCAGTAGTGTGATGGATGGGTTTTTGGTGGTGGAAAACACGATGCTTTGATACCAAGTCAATGCTATCTTCTCGGGATCAGCATCACCGCACGCGGAGCTTTATTGTCGGATCGGGGATTCACAGATCAGTTGGTGTTGGTCATGATCTCTCTAACCTGGGTTTGTTTTTCCATGTGGGTGTTGATTTGTTTTAAATTTTTGGGTTTGTTTTTTTGTGGGTTTGATGATTTTTCTGGGTTTATGGGTTTGATTTGTTGGAGGTTTCGATGGAGGATGGTGTTTGGATGGAAAATAGGAACATCGCCAGTGGTGGTTGTGGATCAAGAAGAGAATCTATTACCCATGAGTGGATATCTAGGTTTGTGTGAAACTTGCATGAGTGGGTATCTGGGTTTGTTTGAGACTTGTGTGACTAAGTTTGTTCAGATTTGGGTTTATGGGTTTATTTCTTTGATTTATTTATGGTTTGGTTTGGTTTCTTTGATTTATTTCTTGTTTTTATGGATTTGATGGAGCAGATTTGGTTGCTGGATTTGGATTTGGGGTTTGCTGGAGATTGGTTTATTTCATGGATTTAGGAAGAACACGAAGAACATCTTCTTACGAAAAAATAATTGAAAGTAAAAAAAAAAAAATTTAGGTTTTGTTTTTTATTTTTATTTTTTTGTTTAAATTTTTTGATGTGGCTTTTTATAAAAAATTAAAATGCTAACGTGGCACATAAAAATGCCACATCAGCTAATAAGGTGTTCTGTCTGCCACCTCAGCTTTTCCAATTAATTGGCTAACAGTAAGGACTTAAATGTTACGCATTAATTGGTTTAGAGACTAAAAGTGGTAAAATGAAAATGTAGGGCCCAAATAGAAATAACCCCAAAATGTAGGGAATAAAAGTGCATTTACGCCTATCTTTTTATGACCTTTCTCCATTTTGTAATTCTTAATTTTTAACATAAACCGACATCTAATTAATCATCTACATTGCCCAAATACGAGAAAAAACCTGCAAATATATAATTTTACTTCTCTTTTCTTTCTTAAGCAAGAGATATTTGTCATCGTTCAAAAACATGATGATTAAACAATTCTTATCCCTTTTTAATCTTTGTTTAAATTAGGTAAATGTGGGTGAACACCAACCCCACATCATCACTATGTGATAGAGAGGAAGGGTGGACGATGAATGACGGTTTTTAAGTGTTTAATATGTTGCAAGGTACAATTAGCTTAATTTATAAAATTATATAGAACCAATTGAATATATATATATAAGCCTCATTACACATGCTTCGCTGTTCAAGGCTCTTTTTTTAATTTGAAATTAATGTAATTTTTCAATTTGAATTTATCTATTGTTAGTGAGAATACACATGAAATGATTTTTAAGAAACTAAAATTTAAAATTTAAAATAGAATAAACTGCTGGGTTTAGTGTGTGCTAGTTTTTAGAAGAAAAAAAAAATGTATCAAATGCGTGTGAGATATATTTAAATAGAGAGTATAATAATGTATCAGGTAGGCTTTTTTTTTTTTTTTTTTTTTTTGAATTTTGTTGAATTACATTTTTAACCCCATTTTTTATTTTTTAAGAATAAGGATTATCTATAGGGGTGTTTTTGACATTTTTGGAAACCATAATTAACTTTCTGAATCTTCTTAATATATAGAGATGATACAACTACATAAGAAGAAAAAAAGATGAAGCTTACATGTTTTACTATATTAAGTTTATAAACTGATGTGATAATGAATATGATTGGTGAGTTTCAATAACCTAATAAATAAATTTTTGAATTACTTATATACCATTAGTGAAACATATTTGTAAGTTTAATATAATAAAACTTATAGTAAAATATTAACCTTAACTTTGATCCATAAAAACTTTCCAAACTCTAGTTTGATAATTACAATTTTTAACTTAATTAGATGTAATCTTTCCTAAAAATTGATAACGAAGTCGTTACAAAAATATATAGAATGAAAAATAAAATAAAATCTTGAGGAAAGCCACGTTGTCGGTATCTTTGTAACGGTAGAGACCAAAGCCACTAAAGGCATGCTTGGTAAACTGTAATAGGCGTTGTAATATAATTGTTATTCCTATGGTTTAGTTATTCTTTAGTTTGGTTATTTTTTTATTACAATGAATAATCATTCCTTATGAATAGCTATTCTTCAAAATAAGGAATAACTATTCCTCTTTAAAATGTTGTATTAGCTATTCCTTAGTAAGTGCAATAATTTTTGTTAGGTTCTAAAGTTTAGGATTTTATGTATTTAGATCTCTAATGTGTATTGTTGGCAAACCATGATCAAAACAATGTGTTTAGAAGTGTTTAAAGCTAGCTCAAAGTTGTGTGTCAATGTAAAGTTGGAATCGAGCTAAAGCAAGGAAGCATTGTGCCTTTCGGCCTGGCTCGATCGATTGAACGACAGGCTCAACTGATCGAAGCTCGGGCAGAATGCTTTTCTGCAGATTCGTCTAACTCAGCCCTATTTGTTTTAAAACGTTTTTTGGGTTTCTTATTTATCCTAAGTATAAAAGGTAAACCCTAGCCACGTTTTTAGATGAGCTCATATTTGCGGTTTGTGTAAATCTCTTGTGAGATCTAGAGGAGCTTTCCTTTACACAAACTTAGGGTTTTCAAGGAGAAGATTTATCTATGCCTTGATGATCAATTCAGTTGCTGCCATTGAAGCTTAAAGAAAACACAAGCGGGTATGCTTGTATTTGGTGGAGAATCCAAGAAAGAAGGAGTCCGTGGATTCGGAGCTTGCACGTGGTCGTGTCAGTAAGTTCTACTGGTTGGTAGCATTAGGAAGTCGAGCGTGGGTACTTGTAAGTCCTTTTGTATGAATTTCGATTCTTTCAAGATAGTAGATTCAGGTTTACCTTGAGGATAGCTAGGTCAAATCCTCCCCAGGTTTTTACCGGTTTGGTTTCCTGGGTGATCATATCGTGTGTTATTTATTTTCCGCTGCTTTGCATGATTTGACCTTTATTATTGTGATAACCTAGACTTGTTTAATTGGACTAAGTAACAACTTGGCTAATTACCTAGGTTTAATAAATTGTTTAAGGGGTCTAAAAACTGTCAAGTGGTATCAGAGCGGGTAGCTCTTTTGTTTTAGATCTTTTGATCTAAGAGTTGATCCTTGACCCCTATTGTCATGGATAATTTGAAGTGTCTTTTTGATCATGTTTCTGCTCATGCTTCTGCTGATTTTATTGATGCCTGTGAAAATCTTCATAAGGAATTATTGAAATCTATGAAAGTTGCTAAGAAATTCAAGGAAGAGTTAAAATTGGCTAATCTTGAAAAAGAGGAATTGGTTGTTAGATTAGATGAATCTAATAAAAAGAATGAATTTTTGAGAAATCAAATTTCCTCTCAAGATGAGAAGATGAAAAGCTTGGAACAAGAATTAGTTGAATCTAAAGCTAAAGTTGAAAATTTAACTTGTACCAAGTTTACTGTTGATAATAGAAGTATTTCTGTCTCTCTTAAGCCTAAAACTGAGAAAGTTTATATCCCTCCTTTTAAGAGAAATAATAATGAAAAAACTTATTTTGCTAGGTTAGACAAAGGTAAAAGTTCTGATGTAGACGCTGAAGTTTTTAAACCTAAGTCTAAACCTACTGTTAGAGAGCATAATAAATCTGTTTTTGTGCCTACTTGTCACCTTTGTGGTGTTATTGGACATATTAGACCAAATTGCTCTTTGTTGAGGCAAAAACCAAAATTTGAGACTAGATTTGCTGTTAGGAATACTGATATTCCTAAATTTGTTCTTGTTTGCCACTTTTGTGGTGTCTATGGTCACATTCGTCCTAATTGTCATAAATTGAAATTTAAGCATTTTGTGTTTCAATCTAGGATATGTGATGATATTTCTCCTATCATAAGTCCAAATAAATTGTTTCATATGTTTTTGAAAATTTTAAGCTTGTTGGCTTGTGAAAGAAATTTGCAGGACTTTAGTATTTCTCAGAAGATTGGTGTAATTCCTCAAATACACTCTGCTTCTCATGGATTTTCACCTACAAAGCCGAAGACTCGTGCTATATGGGTGAGAAAAGATTCTCTAAGGTGAGTGTTGCTGACTTGTCCTTGATTTAATTCTTTTAATTAATTATGGACATGTTTTTTTTTTCCTGTTTTTGGTTGTTTTGTTTTTTAAGTTTTTTTTTATATAAAAAAAAAATTCCAAAAAGACAAAAATATTTTATTTTGTGTCTAGTTTTATTTTTCTTGAGGATTACATGAATTATGATATCTCTCTCTTGATTTAGAACATGCTTGACATTGTGGAGAAACTTGAATAGTATGTGTTATATAAGTGCTAAGCTATTTCTGATTTTGTGTGGGTATGTACTAATTTGTACATGTACTCATGGGTTAATTAAAAAATTGATATTTCTTGTTTGTGCTCCCTCTATAGCTTAGTTAAGCACTGTCATGCATTGCATTTGCATTGTTCATTTAGCATAATATGTGTTTTTTGTTTTTGGTCATATAGTTTTTAAAAACAAAAAGATTTTTGTGTTTTGTATTTCACATCTTGGATTTATAATCAAGGATTGGCCATATTATCTTTACATAACAAGTTTATGTACCTTGTTTAGCGTTGATGAGCTTATTTATTGCACTTGACTAGTTGAAGTTTTGTAGTGCATGTTGTGTGGGAAAGATGTTTATGGTGTTTATCACTTTGTCTTAATCTTGAAGTCACATGTTGTTTGACTGTCGGACTTGATCCTTTTGAGAAAGGCATAAATAACCATCTCACCACTGTGCACTAGTCAATCATGAACATCTTAGTGCATATCATAAGATTTTGTGCTCGAGAAAGTGTAGCACATGCACAAAAAGAACATAAGGTGAAGCTTCGGTTTAATTGATAATTGCTTAAAATTGGTGTGTACTATTAGGCTTGATGCCAAATCACTTAATTAAAATTGGTGTGTATATTATGAGGCAAAATTCAAGAAACTTAAATGATTGCAAGCTTATGTTCTATGTGAGAGTTATATGATGTAACTCTTTAGGTGATAGTCTCTTTTAAATTCTATGTGATTAATTTTGTAGACTTTGTGATTGATTGCTATTCACATATCACCTCACATGTATCTCAAGTTTTTGCTAGTTGCACACACTACACAAGTTACTATTTGCTAAACTTGGTACATTATATTGTGTGTGATTTTGTTATGGTCATCCAAGATTAAAAGTTCCTTGATTTTAATGCAAAATGTGTTTAATGCTTGTGCTTTGAGGACAAATTGATTGAAAGTCTTGATTTTGGAAGATATGGGTTGAAATTGATGAAATTGGCTTGTTGTTTTGATGTAATTGATCATTCTAATCTGTTTTCTAGCTTGTGTAATGATCAATTGGTCAATTTATTTTGAAAAATTAAGAAGTGGTTTAAATTTTTTTTGGGGTTTTAGTTAGAAACTCTATGTTCAAGCCAATTTTGTGAGTTTGAACTTATTTTGAACTTAATTTATTGCCTTAGCTCATGCATCATGTCATTTAATCTACTCATGCATCATTTATGTTTAGGATTCACATGCATTGCATTGTTTTTGTATCCATCTTGCCTTTTTGCAGTCATATCTCTCATTGTTTTCACACATAACATGCATACACTTTTCTACATTGGGTACTCAACTTGATAAAAAAATTGATTGATTAATTTTTGAGCTATGTACTTTCTAGTATATGTTTTTTTTTATGTGTGAACCGTGGAAAATATTTTTCTTAAGAGATATGGTGGATAATCAATGTGCAAATATTTTCTCTACTCATGTAACTGTTTATGGGTCACATAATGGCAAGTTTGCATTTATTGAAAGAGAGAATATTTTTCTTCATGTGTATCCTCAACTTAGTTTTTTTTTTAAACTTGGTTTGTGTCTTTCTTTTCCCCACCTCCTAAACTCTCTCTAACACTGTTTTTCCCACAACTTGTTTTGTTTTTCCTATTTTTATAGGGGGAGAAATTTTTTTTAACCTTTGTTGTTCTTAGGGGGAGTTGTTGCTCTTCATAGGGGGAGTTGTCTCTATTTTCTATAGAGTTGAATTGTTTTGTCTTCCCTTAATTCTCTATTTTCTCTTATCCTTTATTGCGTATGTTTACTCATTATTGAGTTGTCTTTGTCAATACATGACAAAAAGGGAGAGATCTAGATGAACTATGGGTGGGAATCCTGTTTGTTTTGTTTAGGGGGAGATACATTGATTGTTTATGATAGTGGAAAATACAAGTATGTTTTGTTGTATCTAACTTAGGGGGGGTTTTATGTTTGATTGGTACTTTATTTGTTTCTTGTTTCAAACTGCTTATTGATTTATATTTATGAGTTATTCATTGATATATGTCTTTATTTGTGTGTTGTTTGAAATCAAGAAGTTATTTTGTTTACTTGTATTATTTCCACACATGCAGTTATGCATTTTGTTTAGTGTTTCAGGAAATATACAGGTTGATTCAATTGAGCTGCTGTCTACACTTGCAACTGATGGATAGCAGTTAGGATTGAATTTATTTTATGAGCATTATTTTGTAAAGGGCTTTTTATTTTGTAAACTTTGAGTTTCTAAGTTGTGTTTTGTCACGGATTGCCAAAGGGGGAGTTTGTTAGGTTCTAAAGTTTAAGATTTTATGTATTTAGAACTCTAATGTGTATTGTTGGCAAACCATGATCAAAACAATGTGTTTAGAAGTGTTTAAAGCTAGCTCAAAGTTGTGTGTCAATGTAAAGTTGGAATCGAGTTAAAGCAAGGAAGCATTGTGCCTTTCGGCCTGGCTCGATCGATCGAACGACAGGCTCGACTGATCGAAGCTCGGGCAGAATGCTTTTCTGCAGATTCGTCCAACTCAGCCCTATTTGTTTTAAAACGTTTTTTGGGTTTCTTATTTATCCTAAGTATAAAAGGCAAACCCTAGCCACGTTTTTAGATGAGCTCATATTTGCGGTTTGTGTAAATCTCTTGTGAGATCTAGAGGAGCTTTCCTTTACACAAACTTAGGGTTTTCAAGGAGAAGATTTATCTACGCCTTGATGATCAATTCAGTTGCTGCCATTGAAGTTTAAAGAAAACACAAGCGGGTGTGCTTGTATTTGGTGGAGAATCCAAGAAAGAAGGAGTCCGTGGATTCGGAGCTTGCACGTGGTTGTGTCAGTAAGTTCTACTGGTTGGTAGCATTAGGAAGTCGAGCGTGGGTGCTTGTAAGTCCTTTTGTATGAACTTCGATTCTTTCAAGATAGTGGATTCAGGTTTACCTTGAGGATAGTTAGGTCAAATCCTCCCCATGTTTTTACCGGTTTGGTTTCCTGGGTGATCATATCGTGTGTTATTTATTTTCCGCTGCTTTGCATGATTTGATCTTTATTATTGTGATAACCTAGACTTGTTTAATTGGACTAAGTAACAACTTGGTTAATTACCTAGGCTTAATCAATTGTTTAAGGGGTCTAAAAACTGTCAATTTCAAAACTTAATATATTTCCAAATAAACAAACTTTCCATATACACCTAACAATTATAAAAATAAAAAATCATAAAAAATAACACATATCTTTCTTAAATTTAAAAATAAAATTTTTTAAGGAAATATAATTGTATGAGTAAGAAATTTCCTAAAATAAATGTTAAGTTTCATTCTAATGTTATAACTCACAATCAAACTAATGAATATGTTTAGTTATTACATTACAACACATTTTATTCTTAGTAATAAAGATTACAATTCCTATCGTAATTCTTATTTAGTATACCAAGCGTACCCTAAGTATACATACTTTTTTTTTGCAAATTTATCCACAACTATGAAGATGGTGATATTACTAAAGTAAATAATGCATAAGAAAGAAATAAAGTGATAATGGATAAGAAAGAAATAAAGTGATTTGTGTGACAAGTCCATGTAAAATATCAACAACTTACTAGTATAATCATTTGTGAAAAATATTACATCTCTATGATTTAAAAAAAAAAAAAACAAACAAAACAAAAATGGATTAGAAAGGAACAAAACCTGAAAATGACTACAAGTATGAAGGTAAAAGCTGGAGTGAGGTTGCTGACCGCTGATGCAAGAGTCAGAGAACTATATTCTATACCTATATACCCACATAACTGATCTACAAACCTGCTCTCTGGCCCAACATAAATCTTATATCATGTCCAAATCTCAATTGATCAAAATCAAATTGCAAAAATTCAGCAATGTTAGGACATATGTGGTTTACATGTTAAGAACATATGTCAAGTTTTTTATTGTAATTGGCTAATCCTTTGACAAAACGTACTTTACTTGTAATTGGGTAGTTCTAGGTGTTTTTAGTACTTCAAGAAACAAGGTTTCAATATCAAGTGTTGAAATCATCAAGTTTGTCCAAGAAACCAGTTAAAGAAGTGCAAATTCATTAAAGCTCGACAATTAGCATGTGTCGAGGTTTAGAAGCTGTCTCATGCTCGTATGCTCGACACCTGCTCGACACCTACTCAACACCTTCTATCTATCAAGGTTTATGAATTTCAAAATTTTGATATGATTTTCTTGGTATCCGTGATTATGTGTTTAGGCTTTCTTTTCTCCTAACCCTAAACATATAAAAGGATTGTTTTAAGGGCCGAAAAAGAGTTCACAAGTTGCACAAACATTGAGAAAACTCTGTTCAAGCAAATTGTGACCGGAGACGAAGTTCTTGCCCTAGTTCATCTCTTTCTCTTGAAGAAGTTTCTGTGTATTTGCACCATAGGGTTTTGTGATCAAGCATCTTCTTGATTTTATTCGTGTGGATGAACTGAAGAACTTTACAGCCAACAACCTTCTTAGTTGGTGTTTGAAGTCGCGTACTGGGATCCGTGCAACTAGTTAGTCACGTACTTGGGAGTCGTGCATCGAAAAGGGAAATTGTCACTACAGAACAAGTCCAATTAGGTATTGGGGTAAGGGTTCAACTGTTGGTTGGTAAAGTACTTGGGATTCCTTTACTTGTAACCGTTTATTGTGATAATAGTGGAGTTTCGAGAGTTGTGACCTGAAAATCACCCGGTGGGATTTTTGCCGTTAAGTTTTCCCCATTCGTAAACAAATCACCATGTTATTTATTTTCCCTTGCATAATTAGTTTATTGGTGATTTGTTTGTGCTACCACGCATTTGCATGATAAATTGATTAATTAATAACTTGGCTAATTAATTAATTGATTTCTATCACAAGGGGTCATTCAGTTTGTGGCCTATCAAATGGTATCAGAGCAGACACACTCTGATTAGGGTTAATCTTTGCTGTGTTGATCCATTGACCCTTGTTGTCATGGTTGTAACCGGCTTGAAGAGATCATTGCTTTCAAATACATCTTGTTTTTCTAATCTCTATTTGTTTGAGTATCTCAGAAAATACAAGTTTAAAAGTTATTTGAATTTGCTTATGATGACTATTGGAAAAGATCTCAGTTTGGCTAAGAAGAAACTAGATTAACTCAGAATGAAAATGTGCAAAAGAGTTCGTCTAAGAAGAGTGAAAGTTAAAGGCTTAGCTCGTATAAGGCAGTTGAGAGAAAGTACCATTCCCACTGATTTATCATCTAAGCACGAAGTGTGCTTTATAATGAAGTTCGCATTTAAAGTAATGGACACATGTTTGTGGTACCTTGACAATGGTTGCTCAAGACACATGACTAGAGACCGATCTCTCTTCAAGGTTTTCGAGTCCAAGAAAGGTGGCAATGTCACTTTTGGTGATGGGAGCAAATCACAAATTAAAGGAAAGGGAATCATCTCTCTACCTGGATTACCGGAAATTACAAACGTTCTATATGTAGAAGGTCTGAGGGTGAACCTGCTGGGTATAAGTCAGATATGTGATCAAGACTTCATGGTGCTATTCTCCATGGGAAAGTGTCTTGTCATGAATAAGTCTAGAAAGAAACTCATAAGTGGTATTCGCACTCTTGACAACTGTTATGGATTGGTTCCTGATGCTGATATTGTGTGTAATAGCATTCGTTTGCCAAATGAAGATCTGTGGTATCAACAGATGGGACATGCTAGCTACAAACATCTTTCTATTGTATCTAAGCATGAGTCAGTTTTAGGAATACCAAAGCCTAGTAAGATGAGCAATGTGGTATGTGGACCGTGCCAACTTGGAAAACAGACAAAAGCTAAGCATCCTAGCACTCAGACATCAGCTACATCTAGACCATTGGAGCTTCTACATCTAGATCTTATGGGTCCAACTAGAACCGAGTCTCTCGGTGGTAAGAGATACATCATGGTTGTGGTAGATGACTTCACTAGGTACACTTAGGTCATTCTCCTACGATCCAAGTCTGATGCTCCTGAGCACATTGAAACTTTGTGCACAAGACTGCAGAATGAAAAGAGCTTGAAAATTGATAGAATTTGAAGTGACCATGGTAAAGAATTCGAGAACTCATATATGGAGTCATTTTGCACAAGATCAGGTATTTCTCAAGAATTCTCTGCTCCTATTACTCCTCAGCAGAATGGTGTAGTAGAAAGAAAAAACAGGGTTATTCAGGAGATGGCCAGAGCCATGCTACATAATAAGGATGTGGCTAGAAACTTGTGGGGAGAAGCCATTAACATTGCGTGTCATACGGTTAATATGGTGTATTTTAGACCCGGTACCAAGAAGACTCCATATGAGTTATGGAAAGGAAGAAAGCCTAATGTGAAGTATTTCAGGATCATTGGAAGTACTTGTTTCATCCTAAAGGATAGGGAGAATGTGGGAAAGTTTGATTCCCGAAGTGATGAAGGAATATTTCTGGGTTATTCCTCCATAAGCAAGGCTTATCGGGTATACAACAAAAGAACCATGAAGGTAATGGAGATAATGAATGTTGTTATTGATGAGCCTTTAGATTCTAGTTTTGAAAAAGGTATTGAGGAACTCACTAAAGAAATTCTTCCTCTTGAGCCTAGGGAAGTTCAAGAAATTGTTGAACAAGAACCTGCATCTCCTAATACTCCAGGTACTCCCAGTGTTGTGAAAGATTCTGCAGATATAACCACTTCACCAGATTCTGAATCTCATGAGGAAAAAGGACCTTCCTCCAAGATTAAGCTAAATCATCCTCGAGAAGATATTGTGGGAAACTTGAATGAACTCACATTAAGGAAATGTACAGTTGATAAATGTGTTGCTAACTTTGTGTCTTATTCTTGTTATCTGTCATAGGTTGAACCCACTAAAGTTGAAGAAGCTCTTCAGGATGAAAGTTGGGTTGAAGTAATGCATGACGAACTGCTTCAGTTTCAGAGGAATGACGTCTGGACCTTGGTACCTAGACCGGAGGGTGAACACATCATCGATACAAAGTGGATATTCCGCAATAAGACTGATGAGGAGGGCAATGTAATCCGCAACAAGGCTCGGCTTGTAGCTCAAGGATACTTACAAATAGAAGGAGTAGACTACGATGAAACATTTGCTCCAGTTGCCCGTATGGAGACCATCAGAATTCTCCTTGCTTTGGCTTGCCAATTGAAGTTCAAGCTTTATCAGATGGATGTAAAGACTGCTTTCTTAAATAAGCTGCTCAAAGAAGATGTCTATGTGGCTCAACCAAAAGGATTCATTCATCCACACTTTCCGGATCATGTATTGTACCTCAAGAAGGCACTTTATGGGTTAAAGCAAGCCCCTAAAGCTTGGTATAATCGGCTTACACAATACTTGGTGTCACATGGGTTCACAAGAGGAAAGGCTGATCAGACCCTCTTCATCAAAAGAGAAGATGGCAAGCTAATAGTTGCTTAAGTCTATGTTGACGACATCATCTTTGGATTGACTAAGGATGAACTTGCTCATGGTTTCTCAAAACTCATGCAGGCTGAGTTTGAGATGAGCATGATTGGAAAGCTGACTCACTTCCTTGGGTTGCAGATTCGTTAACAAGATTCAGATATATTCCTATCTCAGTCTAAATATGCTAAGAATCTTGTGAAAAAGTTTGGTTTAGAATTTGCTAGTTCTATCAGAACCCCTATGAGCCTAAATGTTAAACTCATTGTTGACCTGTTAGGTAAAAATGTTGATCCTTCTCTATACAGAAGCATGATAGGTAGTCTTTTTTACCTTACTGCTAGTAGACTTGACATTAGTTACAGTGTTGGCATGTGTGCTAGATATCAAGCTAATCCCAAAGAGTCCCACATAACTGCTTTAAAAAGAATCATAAAGTATGTCAAAACCACTGCTGAGTTCGGTGTGTGGTATAGCAAGGACACAAGTGATGTCTTAGCTGGGTACTCTAACGCTGATTGGTCTGGGAATGCTGATGATAGAAAGAGTACTTTAGGGGGTTGTTTCTATGTGGGTAATAATCTTGTTTCTTGAATGAGTAAAAAGTAGAACTCCATCTCATTATCCACTGCAGAAGCTGAGTACATTGCTGCTGGTAGCTGTTGCATCCAACTCTTATGGATGCAAAAACTCCTCCATGATTATGGTATTTGTTAAGAGCATCTCACTATCTATTGTGACAATACCAGTGCCATTAACATCTCTAAGAATTCGGTTCAACATTTTAGAACCAAACACATAGAGATTCGACATCACTTCATTAGGGAGCTTGTCGAAGATAGTACTCTCACTCTTGAGTTTATTCACATCGATGATCAGAAGGCTGACTTGTTTACCAAACCTCTTGACAGTAAACGCTTCGAATTCCTTCGTCAAAACATTGGTGTTATCTCCATGGGATGATATTTTTTCTCTTCTTCTTCATGCATTTGCATCTAGTTTTATGCTTTGCTTTGTTTAACATGTTTTTTTTTTATATTTTGTTTTTCAGTTTTGTTTTTTTTTTTTTCATATAAAAATAATTTTTTTTTTTGAAAAATCAGAAAAATACAAAAATAGTGTGTATTTCGTGTACATTGGTACTTGTGTACCTTGGATGGCCATTGAAACAAAATTTTCTAAACTTTGTATCTCTTGTAGCTTAGATGAGCATCTCTATGCACAACTAAGCAAGTGAGCTTTATGGCTCTTGTTTGTGATGAGTAAGATTAAGTTATCTCTTGTACTTAACACTCATATCACTCTTTTTGACGGGAAGGACTAAAAAATCCTAAGAGAAAGGCATAAATAACCATCTCACCACCGTTGCCGACCAATCATAATATGACATCTGTATGCTTCGACATAGCAAAAATGCAATGTCAAAAGCTTAACTTAAATGGGTATTTCTTTTCTATCTCTTATATGTCCATGCATGTTTTGCTTAAATAAAAATATGCAAAGAAAATAAAAAGCAAAAAGATCAAAAATGCTTTTAAATATGATTGTAAGTGTGTATTCTAGGAGATATGGGAATTATATGATGTACCTCGAAGGTGATAGTCTCCATCAAACAAGTTATGATTGTATGTGAGTTAAAGTGATTTTCTCATATTCCAAATCGTCATACATGTTGACACATTTGCAATCTTGCGATGTTTCTCACACACAACACGCAAAATTCTTTGCTACTCTTGATACACGTGTAGGTACAATGTGATTTGGCCATCACAAGGTTTACATGTGTTAGTGTATGCTTATTAAACTGTTTTGACTTGGTTTTTGAAATATAAAATTGGTTAGACTTCTTTTTTATGTATGTGTGTTTTTAAGATCCATGTGCTTAAAAATTATAGTTGAGAGATGTTTTTGAGAGCTTAATATGTTAATTGGATCATTGCTTGTGTTGCATGTTGGATTGCATTCATGTCTGTGTTTTTCTCTTCTCGAAAAACTGTTTTGAAAAGCTAGCTCGACACCGCCTCGACACCTCTTCGATAGCTAACTGTCTGTCGAGCTCCTTAAGCTTTTTCATATTGTTATCTCGACAGCTTCTCGATACCTGGTGGATAGATCGAGAAAGCTCCTGCCTCCTCGATAGCTTCTTGACAGCTGGCGGATAGATTGAGCTTTTGTTCTTGCATTTGATGGATTGTTCCTCGACACCTCCTCGATACCTGTATCTGTCGACGACCATTTCCTCAATAACTGTCTCGATACCTCTCAATACCTGCATCTATCGAGCTTTACTTAGGGCCTATATAATCTCCTCGTGCAATCTGCCTATCATTTTCTTCGATCTCTCTCTCGATAGCTCTCTCATTTTTCTCTCCCAAACACTCTCATCTCACTCCAATCTTGTTTCTCAAGGTTTCTTCAAGCTTTTTCAAGATTTTCTTCTCTTGGTAAGCTTCTAATCTCTCATTCTTCATGCATTTCATGTTTTGAAACCTAAATTTTGGGGTTTTTTCAAAATTGATGAGTTATTGTTGCAATTATGGGTTGGGTTATGCTTAAATGAACTTAAAACTTCGTACATTGCATTACATATGCATTATAATAGTATTCTCATGCATTTAGATGTGTGAAATCTGTTCATGTGCTAATAGGTTTGGATTGGGCTGAGCTTATGATGCAATTTGTTTTGCATGTCACATGTTCATGCATTTCCCGTACATACATACTCTCTTTTCAATATACTTGATATATTTGATTGCTTGGGACTTTTCTGATTGTCTTTTCTTTCTCTCCCTCTCTTTCTGTTTACGTTAGTCGTGTCTATGGCACCTAAGCATAAATCCACTCCGGATCAGAACCTTCTTCATTCCGGTGCCTCTTCGTCTTCTGATTCTGCCCCTCTTTCTCTTCGGTTCTATGATGATGATGCCCACAAGGCATTCTCGAAGAACCTTTCTAGACGAGGTGTTCATTCGGAATGCCAAGTCATACTGGCGGACTTTGCTGACATTGACCTTCCCACTGTCATTCACAGTCGGGAATGGGAGTCACTGTGTGACGTCCCGGTCACCTGTCCTCCGATGCTAATCCAGGAGTTTTACTTTAACATGCATGGGATTGATCATTCAGTACCTCTTTTCTTCACTTGCGTTCGATGTGCGTGCATTCCTGTCACACCGCAACTTGTTGTGGATGTGCTTCAGGTCCCTAGGATAGTGTTTCTTGACTATCCTAGTTGTGAGCATCTGTGGACTGTGTCCAAAGATGAGCTCATGGCTGCTTTCTATGAGTGCCCTTCTGATTGGGGTGACCGTCAGTTTACACCACGTAGGCCTTTTACTAATGGTCATAAATTCATAAACATGGTGATGACCTTTGTTTTGTATCCACTTTCTCATTACAACTCCATTACAGAGCCTCGTGCTCGGTTTTTGTTATCTCTTCTTGAGCATCTTACTATAGATTTCCCTTCTCATTTCATTTTGTCTATTATAGATGTTCATTTAAATTCAGCGTCCCATGATAAACTCATCTTTCCTTCCACTATCATGAGGTTCTTACTCCACTTTTCTATTTCTTTTCTCTTGTCCGACCATTTCACTTTCATGTGTGTCATAGATGCAGCTATCGTAAAACGTAGTGAGGCGCAGTTTCGGTTAAGGCAGTCGGATTCAAATGATCCTCCCTCCCATTTAGCTCCATCTCGTTCAGCTCCATCCACATCCGCTCCTTCCTTTGCTATGGGCGATGTGACGCTCGGTGACGTCATGGCGCAGCTACAGCACATGGATGCTCGCCTCAATACACTCTCCACAAAGTTGTATCAGGTGAACGTTCATGTTGGTTGTATTGCTAGGTGGCAAGCGACCATGGGCGGATTTGCTCCTGAGGCTACTCCTTCACCACCTTTTCCCGTGGCTTTTAATTCTGAGGATGAGGATGCTGATGATGGTGATGACGATGATGCTTCGGATAATGATGATGGAGATGCTAGCTCTACCGATGAGATGTTTACTTGACACTCTTACCCTTTGTCATTCGTGACAAAAAGGGAGAGTAGTTTTGTATATGAGAGTAGTCATTTTTAAGGGGATAGTTAGTATAGGACCATTTTGTTAGGGGGAGTGTTGTTGATATGAGGGATATAGTGAGGATATTATTGCATCTTTTCTTTTCTTCTTTTATAGATACATTGGGTCTTGTGACCGTTTTTACACATACGTTGTACTCATTTTTCTCTATATGTGGATGTATGTTTCTTTCACCTACCTCTACATATGTTGTTTCTTTTCTCCCTTTATACACATGTTTTTTATTACTTGTATGCAATCTATTATTTCTGTTTCACACTAAGATGCCTTGATGAGTTTTGTTTAAAGTGTTTCAGAAATACAGGTTGTCAAAGTCTACTTGCCATGAACTCTCTTCTTGCAAAATTTTTCAAGAGTTTGTGTTAGGATAGACTTTATTGTATTCAGCAAGTGAGTATGAGTTGAGTGATTTATGACTTCTTTCATATGTTCATTTGTTTTTTATGGTTTGGTCACGGATTGCCAAATGGGGAGATTGTTAGGACATATGTGGTTTACATGTTAAGAACATGTGTCAAGTTTTTTATTGTAATTGGCTAATCCTTCGACAAAATGCACTTTACTTGTAATTGGCTAATTCTAGGTGTTTTTAATACTTCAAAAAACAAAGTTTCAAGATCAAGTGTTGAAGTCATCAAGTCTGTCCAAGAAACAAGCTGAAGAAGTGCACATTTATTAAAACTCGATAGCTAGCTCGACAGCTAGCATGTGTCGAGGTTTAGAAGCTGTCTCATGCCCGTATGCTTGACAGCTGCTCAACACCTTCTATCTGTCGAGATTTATAAATTTCAGAATTTTGATCTAATTTTCTTAGGATCCGTGATTATGTGTTTGGGCTTTCTTTTCTCTTAACCCTAAACATATAAAAGGATTTCTTTGAGGGTCGTCAAGGAGTTCACAAGTTGCACAAACATTGAGAAAACTCTGTTCAAGTAAATTGTGACCGGAGACGAAGTTCATGCCCTAGTTCATCTCTTTCTTTTGAAGAAGTTGCCGTGTATTTGCACCATAGGGTTTTGTGACCAAGCATCTTCTTAATCTTAATCGTGTGGATGAACTGAAAAACTTTGCAGCCAACAACCTTCTTAGTTAGTGTTTGAAGTCGCATACTGAGATTCGCGCAACTGGTTAGTCACGTACTTGAGAGCCGTGCATCAAAAAGGGGAACTGTTATTACAGAACAAGTCCAATTGGGTATTGCGGTAAGGGTTCAACTGTAGGTTTGTAAGGTACTTGGGATTCCTTTACATGTAATCGCTTATTGTGATAATAGTGGAGTTTCGGGAGTGGTGACCTGAAAATCACCCAGTGGGGTTTTTGCCATTAGGTTTTCCCCATTCGTAAACAAATCACCGTGTTATTTATTTTCCGCTGTATAATTAGTTTATTAGTTATTTGTTTGTGCTACCACGCGTTTGCATGATAAATTGATTAATTAATAACTTGACTAATTAATTAATTGATTTCTATCACAAGGGGTCATTCAGTTTGTGGCCTATCAAGCAAAATATATAAAAAAGAAAATTAAATTGCAAAAGCATTTTGGGTAATATTCTCGTACATACCCAATCAATCCAAGTAGGAAAATTCTATAGAGGAGAGACAACTTGAAAGTAGGAAGCCTTGTTGTTCTAAATGTATCAAATAGCCATTTGTCAAAAAAATTATTTTATTTTCATTGGGTATGATATAGAAAAGGAGGTTAAGAGAAAATACCTGGGAAAGATGAAGACCAAGGGAAGAAGAACAAGAGTAGCAATGGCAAAGGAATAGAAAACAAAGACGTAGTAGCTCAACCCTTTCAAAGTGGCTGCTTTATATACGATGTATATGCTGACGTTAGAGCATTCTACTGCAACCATGACTGAAAATGGGTACCAATAACTCATTGCCATCCAGTGACGAAACTATAGTTGGACTAGGGGGGTAGTGGCCTCCCTAAATATTTTCAATTTTGTTTTAGTGTATATATATAGATATATGTGTGTGTATTAATTTTAGCAATTTGTTTTAATAAATTTGCATTTTACCCTCTCAACAATATTATTGATCTTTTTAAAGGCTATAAAAAATTTTATTGATCTAAAATTTGAAATAAATTTAACAAGCTTAACAACAAAATTTATCAATAACAAACTTAAACCCAAGCAACACCCCAAAACAAACCCACACAAGACACAAACAAAAAATAAAATAAAATAAAAAATTCCTAAGCCAATTCTAACTAGTCTAAGTGAACACCCACACACATTTGACAACACACAAGACACCAAAAAAAGAAAAGCTTAACTTTCTAAATTAAGAAGTGTTACGTCCATAACATTTTCACAACAAATCACAGATGGTAAGTTGTTATTAGTTCTAATTTGAATTCACAACTTAAATTACTTTTTTGCTCACTCATAACAACCAATAATAAATTACCACTAACGATTTGTTGTGAAAATGTAGTGAAAATATTGTGGACATAGCATTTCTCTTCTAAATGAATGCTTACTTGGAGTTTCAAAAAAAAATTTGCTTATACTTTTGCCCCCCTAACTCTAAGTCCTAGCTTCGTCCCTATTGCCATCTCTCTCTCTCTCTCTCTCTCTCTCTCTCTCTCTCTCTCTCTCTCTCTCAATGATTTCTATGTATCTTGAATAGAGTAAACAAGAATTTCCCCCAATTAACGGTTAATTACTATATAATTCTCCACGAAACAACATTGGTTTTACTTTAATAAATAGCTAGACATTGACATAATCAATTGTTTTATTTTGGGTGGAAGACATGCATAATTGATTGGTTGGCGATGGTCATTTATTTAATACTATCTACTTATGCTTATGCTTTTGTGAAATATTATAGCGTTTCTGTTAGGTTCTAAAGACTTAGGTTTTATGTATTTAGAATTCTAATTTGTATTGTTGGCAAACCATGATCAAAATAATGTATCTAAGTTGTTTTAGAATTGCTCAAAGTTGGTTCTTTGTTGTAAAGTTGGATTAAACTACTGCACAAATTAAAAAACAGTTTCAGCCCATTTCGATCGATCGAAGCTTAGGCTCGATCAATCGAAAATCGGGTCTGACGTTTTTTAAGCAGAATTTCCAACTTAGCCCTAAGTGTTTTAAATGGTTTTGGGTTTCTAATTTACCTAGGTATATAAGGGAAACCCTAGCCACGTTTTAGGGTTGCTCATATTGCGGTTTGTGTGAATCTCTTGTGAGATCTTTGAGGAGGTTTCCTTCACATAAACTTAGTGTTTTCAAGGAGAATAAGTTTTCTACACCTTGATGATCATTCCAGTTGCTGCCATTGAAGATTAAAGTAAACACAAGCGGGTGTGCTTGTATTTGGTGGAGAATCCAAGAAAGAAGGAGTTCGTGGATTCAGAGCTTGCATGTGGTCGTGTCAGTAAGTTCTACTGGTGGATAGCAATAAGAAGTCAAGCGTGGGGGCTTGTAAGTCTTATTGTATGAACTTCGATTCTTTCAAGATAGTGGATTCAAGTTTATCTTGAGGATAGCTAAGTTAAATCCTTCCCAGGTTTTTACCGGTTTGGTTTCCTGGGTGATCATATCTTTGTGTTATTTATATTTCCACTGGTTTACTTGATATGATTATTTGATTGTGTTAACCTAGTTTTAATTAATTTGACTAAGTAACAACTTGGCTAAATTCCTAGGTTAATCCAATTGTGTTTTAAAGGATCTAAAAACTAACAGTTTCTTTAACCATGTGATTGTTTATAGGATTCTCAAAAAATAAATGTGATTGTTAAATACTTTATAGAGAATAGAGACTAGTAATTGTCCCACATTATTTAAGAGAATGTATTGTGTATAGTATAACTTGCCTCACCTTCTCTTAAAAGTTACCATGGCTTTTGAGTGGAGTTGTAGTGTGCCTTTGTGTTAGAACCTCTTTCCCTCTTCCTTGTATGTGTGTGTGTGTGTGTTTGTTTCTCAAAAAAAAAAAAAAAAAAAGGGTAATTGTCCCACATTGCTTAAAAGAGTGTGTTGTGTGTAATATAACTTGCTCCACCCTTCCTTAAAAGTTACCATAACTTTTGAGTGGAGTTGTGGTGTACATTTGTGTTAGAACTTAGAACCTCTTTCCCTCTTGTGTGTGATTGTTTCTAAAAATGGTAATTATCTCATATTGCTTAAGAAAGTGTGTTGTATATGGTATAACTTACCCTACCTTCCCTTAAAAGTTACCATGGTTTTGAGTGGAGTTGTGGTGTGTTTTTGTATTAAAACCTCTTTCCCTCTTCCTTTGTGGTTGTTTGTTTCAAAAAAAAAAAAAAAAAAAAAAAATTTGAGACTAGTGAGACCCTAATTTAAAAATAAAGAGATTTTAGGGCCAAAGCCCAAGTTGAGACAGAAAGCCTAATGTACTTCAGATCCAATACTTCACTTTGCTTCCGGCCGTTAGTGAGCCCAAGTCTAAAACTTGACCATATGAAATGCCTTTGTCTAAGAACCCAGCTATGTAAAAATAAAAAAAGGCCCAGGACCCATCTCACGCTAATGAAATCTCTCTCTTTTTGAGCAACAGAAAGATATTCTAAGTTGATCAATTTTATTTTTAAAACTTTAATAATTATTTGGCTAAATTGTGTGTTATTTAGAGTATATCGAAATTACCAGGCTACATATGTAAGAAAGCCTTGAGTATTCACCTGTTACAGACTGTTTATGAAGTCAAGGTCAAATATGGTTAAAACGCAATTTTAATATGGGCCCTCTTAAGTCTTAATGGTTTCCTTAGGGCATTTTTTAAGGGATTATTCTAGGAATTTTTTTATATTACTTTCATCAGAAAAATAAATATGTGTCAAAAAAGTCAATTCTTTTTTTTTTTTTTCCATAAAAAATTTCTAAAAATATTTTTTAAACCAATACCCTTAGGTCATCTATTAACTTTTCATTTTTAATATTTCTTGATTTGATTTTAATCCATACCAATTACCAAATAGTCTGTCTAAATTTTACCTTGTGCTGGATTGATGCAAAAGGTCAACAAACTGGTGGTTAATGACAGTTAATTTGTAATCAATTTTAGGAATTGTCAACCTTCTAGATTGAGTTGGAATTAGGAAGTCCAAATCTTTTTCTAGAAATAAGAAAATGTTGATAGTTTCATATCTATGTAGAGAAAATAATAAGAAGAAAGAGAAGGAATAAACAAACATTTTTTTTAATTGTGATAAATCTCTAAATGAATCATTTCTACTATACAAGAGAGAGAGAGAGAGAGAGAGAGAGAGAGAGAGAGAGAGGACTAAGGAACTCTTGATTAGGTCTTGAATCAAGGATAATTAATTTGCCTTGATTCATACTATACTCACAAGATATTATAGATAGAATAACTAATTAAATACATGGCCTACCTATTTTCTTTCATAAAAAAACAAACGAATTAAATACATGATAGGGCCTACTATTTGTGTGAAAGGAGAGAGTACTTATTTACGATAATTGAGTCTTCTATAATTTTCCATGGGCTATGTCTATTGCTCACAAAACTATTTTATACACAACTTAGAAAACAACTAATTAAAACCGTGACTTGGAGTTACGATTTTCAAGTCAAATTGTGACTTAAAGTCACAAATTCAATTGTTTTTTGGGCTATGTATAAAATAAATTGTGTGCAACAAGTATTCTGTATTTCCCTTTTCCCATACTCAAAAAATTGTCAACATATACAGTAAAAAAGATAGACAGTTTAAACTAAATACAATGGATATGCCCCTTCATCTGCTAGCATACATCGGCATACATCTATTCTATAATATATGTACTTTCAACTTTGTTGCTATCCAACAAAGGAGTCTTACCATCAGGTGAAGATTCCAAGCTACTATAGCACTTTTCCTCACTCAATTCTTCTTTAGCTTTTGCCCATATGACAGCATAAAACCCAAATGATAATATTATTGCTCCAATAACGGTGCAACATTAGGAAGAGCAGAAAGCCAATGAATTGGTAAAAAATAAACACAAGTAGTAGTTGATTCTTTCTTCTTCCTAGAACTATTATGTCCTAGGCTTGAAAAGGGAGAAAAAAAAGTATTTTTTCGTTAAGAGAGAGGAAGTAAGAGAATTATATACCTTCCAAGATAGAGAGCATCACCAAGGAATATGACACTCATAGCAGCTGCAATGGCTATTGACAATGGCTTGAAGTTTGAAATATACACTGGCTCCTTCAAGTGCAAGCCCCATGTGTGAACAACAGTGCTGAAGCATGAACCAAAGATTCCCTGATCAGAGAGAATGAAAGTTAGACATTATCAATAGCCAGATTGTGATTTTGTAGTCCAGTAGTTTCTTACCGAATATATAACGGCAACTAGTGTTATATCTGGCCTTGGTCTCCAAGCACTTAAATTTCCTTCTACTATCAAACATACTGGTGCAGATACAATTGTCGCACAAACGTTGTTTAATAAGACTATAATTAGCTCTGCAGGATATATTTTTATAACTTGGATCTGTAAAACGCAACAGAATTCAAATTTTAGCTTCCAAATTATATCTCATTAAATTTGCCACATCTTAGATGTACTAATTAATTAAGCAATGTACTCAGTCGCAAAGTACCTGAACAATGTACCAAATCGAAAGTAGAAGATACTCGGCAGTAAGTAAAAGGCCACCTATCACCCAATTCCAATTGGCTTGTGATGACCCCGGTGGAGAGGGAGGTGAAAGGGATGGTGACTGAGATGAAGCGGAGATGATTGTAGGCCCCTTGTAGAAAAGCACTACCAATGCACCTGATATTGATACTATTGTGCCCACGATTTTAGCCTGAGTGATTGAGCTTCTCAAATCTAGAATTTCCATCCTTTTTTGAGACACCATAAGAGGGGGAATGAATAAAAATTTGGTGATGGTGGTCAACCTTAAATGTATTCTAGACTCTCAATGATTAAGTAATCACTACGTGGACTTACAAGAGCAATCAGATAAGCATTACGGTGACACAACATATTTGCAAATCATAGACCAAATCATGACAAATGTTAAAAATAAAAAGAAGGCTTGAGAAGAAACCTGAAAATGAAGGCAAGTATGAAGGTAAAAGCTGGTATGAGATTGCTGATTGCTGATGGCTGAAGCAAGAGTCGGTGAACTGTATTCTATTCCTTTAGAGCTACACAACTGAGCTAAAAACCTGCCCTCCAGCCCAAACATGAAATATAAACATAAGCAAAATACGCATTTCTTGTTCTTAATTTCCATTTTCATCACCTCCAAATCACAAATTCAAATTGCAAAAGCTTTTCATGTATTATATTTTCATACCCAATCATTCCAAGTAGGAAAATTCTATAGAGGAGAGACAACTTGAATGTAGGAAGCCCTCTTCTGCATATTTCAAGTAGCCTTTTGTAAATATTTTCATTGGTCATATCATATATACAGAGATTTTTTTTTTTTGATACATAAAATGAGATTAGAAGACATACTGGCGAAAGATGAAAGGCAAGGGAAGAAGAAGAGGTGTAGCTATGGCAGAAGAATAGAAAATAAAGACGTAGTAGCTCAACCCTCTCAAAGTGGCTGCTTTGAATAAGGTGTTTAAGCCGACATTAGTGCATTCTGCGGCAACCATGGCTGAAAATGGCAGAACATCCTTGTAATTATTGCTCCCTGCTGCCATCTCTCTCTCTCTCTCTCTCTCTGTCTGTTGATGATTTCTATTGTATCCGTGTTAACATATTCACATCCTTCCTTTGCTTCTTAATTAATAGAGTAAATTTCAATACCATTCAACACGTAATATATATCATTGGTAATTAATTTGGTTTAGCTTTCAATGAATCGATAGATAGTGACATAATTAATTAATTAATTATTTCTTTTGGTATAAGAAATAATTGATTGGTTCATCAATCCTTACTAGTCGTGGCAAAACGGGCAGGTCGGGTCAATCAGGTTTGCGGGTCAATCGGGTCACGGGTAGGGTCGAGTTGACATGTATTTTTCAAACATTTTTTTTTTTTTTAAATAGATGCAATCTGTCAATTGTTTATGAGTTCCTTAATTGTGATTAGATTCTCACTGTTGATATTGTTACCAATTACTACTAAACACTTGACTTGATACCCAAATTTGGTGCAACTCTTGTTCCAGCTTTCTAGAAACTAATCTTTGTATAATCTTCGATTTATTTAAAGTGGGAAGAAAAAATGAAGATGGCAAGTAAAAAATGACAAACTATAATGGAGTACATAATATATTAAGTAAAGAAGAATAAGTAAATATTTTATAAAAATTACACCTTAATCTCAATCTACTCAACGTTGGTAGACGTGGCAAAATAGGCGGGTCGGGTCAGGTCAATCGGCTCGCAGGTCAAAATTGGTCACTTTTAAACGGGTTAATCGGGTTACGGGTCAAACAGGTCTAACCCATTTTGCCATGTCTAATCCTTACGATTTGACGTTTTTTTTTTTTTTTTTTTTTAGAATCGAAACTTTTTTTTTTTTGAGAAACAAACACACACAGAGGAGAGAGGGAAATGAGTTTTAACAAAAGGGCACATCACAACTCTACTCAAAAGCCATGGTAACTTTTAAGGGAGGGTGGGGCAAGTTATACTACACATAACACACTCTCTTAAGTAGTGTGGAACAATTATTATTCTTTTTTTTTTAAGAAATAAACACACACAGAGGAGAGGGAAAGAGATTCTAATACAAAGGTACACCACAACTCCACTCAAAAGCCATGGTAACTTTTAAGGAAGGGTGTGGCAAATTATATTACACACAACACATTTTCTTAAGTAATGTGGGACAATTACCATTTTTTTTTTTTTTGAGAAACAAATACACATACAAGGGAGAGGAAAATGGGTTCTAATACAAAAGCACACCACTACTCTACTCAAAAATCATGGTAACTTTTAAGGGAGGGTGTGACAAGTTACATTACACACAACACACTCTCTTAAGTAATGTGGGACAATCACCATTTTTTTTTTTTTTTTTTTTTGAGAAACAACTACTTGTAATTATATATACTATCTGTAATTTATTTATTTTATACATATTCTATTGCCATATTTCAAAACACTTTTTTCTTTTTTAGCACTCTCCTATGTACCTTATTAATGGTGAAACTAGAAATGACCTTAATTATAAGGGATAAAAAAAACCTCCAACTAGCCTTGACCTTGATATGCCCCAAAGTAAGAATAGAGCGGGGATAAGATACCCATGATCTTCTTCAAAGTTGAACATGGTTGTAGTTGTATTTCCTAATTCATGACTTTCTGTTTAAAAATTCAAGGATAAAATACTATTTTGATTATTAAATTTTACTAAAAATAGTTTTTTGTCCTTAAAATTTAAAAGGTTATATTTTTCATCTTTAAACTTTATAAAAACTAAAGAGTTCCCTTTAATAGTTTAGAGTAAAAAATATAGATGAAAAAAAAAAAAACTTTTTTCAATAGTTTTGAAACGAAAAACAATCTTTTTAAACTTTAGGGATGGAAAACAAATATTTGATAAAGTTTAAGGATCAAAATAGTGTTTTACCTAAAATATAATTATTTGGTCAAATTGTTAAAGTAATCACTAGTATCTTATATCTACTTTATACAGAAAATTGCAGCAAAATTGTTTGTGAAATCAAGTTCAAATATGGTTCGTACTCCATTTAAACCATACTAAACAGTAAACACAATCTAATCAATTTGTTTTGGATAAGTGTAAAAATTGTCAACAGAATTGATGGCTAATGACAATCATATTTTTATAATTTGTATTCAGTTTCAACCTCCTAGTCTGATCAATGTTAGATCCAAGTTCAATTCCAAATGTACAATTAAGAAAAATGTCAAGAAATGTTGTTAATTTCATATTGGCTTTCAATGTGATTGTATTTCTAATTGCCCTGTTTGATTAGACTGGTATACAGGGAGAAAAGGCCAAAAATGCTTACTCAGGGCGTGGAAATCGGCCACCAAAGCAAAAATATCTCCCAAGGCACGTGGAAGTGTCCCCATTTGATTAGATTAGTTGTTGGATTTCTTATCTGAAAGGTAAACGTTCTAATTTCACACTTCTCTTTCAGACGTCATATAATCAAACAGACTGCGTTCATGCAGTGAAACTAAAGAAACGTCATAGATTACAACATTGGTGGTCATAAGTCAAAAACCATAGGAGAAGTTTGAGGACCTCTTGAAGCCCTTTTTTGAAACCTAAGGAGTGTAAGGCAGTGTCGATGACTGAGTAAAATATTAACAAATGTCAAGAATGGCACCCTGTAGGGAAAACTTTATTCGCTAAAGTGGGCATATTGATGCGTACTGAGCTAAAAGAACTCGAGAAGCTGCTTATACCGCTAAACTTGATGTCAGCCATTATTACATGTATATGATAATAACACAGACAAGGATTACAATTTTAAGTCTTTCATCCTTCCAATAATTACTCCGTTAATGCATATATATGGAAAAGTTCAACATAATACTTTTTTTGGGGTCAAATTATAAAATTTGATAATTATAGTAGTTGTTAATATACATTTATTAAGAGAAATATTATCTCAACAATAGTTTCACAACGAATTTTAAGTGACAAATTGTTATTAATAGGCAAAAATGTGATTTAAATTGTGGTTTCAAATTAAAACCAATAATTATTTACAACCTACGATTTTTTTGTGAAAGTGTTGCGAAAATATTGTGGATGTAGCACTTTTCATTTATTAATAACTAGTAAATTGCTTGTGCGATTCATGGATAATTTTGTGATATGTGCGGATTCGGGTTCGGGTGCGGGTGCGGTGCGGCAACACGGCAATTTTTGAAAAAGTAGGATACGGGTGTGGCGGGATAAATTATTAAATATTTATATTTTCTATATATTGCTAAGCATTTTTTTTTTCATATAATGGTAAACATATACCAAATTAAGAGCTTTAGTAGATACTAAAGTGAGAGCTGGACTGCTGAAGCCGTGGGCTAAAGAGAGAGAGAGAGAGAGAGAGAGAATAAGTGAGACTATGAAATGATTTTAGGGTTATTTATTTAAAGTAGGTTGTCAAAACGGCGTGTTTTGATGAAATATTTTATGTTTTTTTTTTAAAAATTATTTCGACTTGATTTGGGGCCTATTTCGGACCGAATAGGACCGATTTGGGGTCCATTTTGGCCTGTTCCGGACCAAATTGGAAATGAAAAAAACAAAAAATTTGGCCATGGACGTGCGTGCAACCACGTTCACAATTGAACGGTGTGTCCATGCATATCTGACTCGGCGCACCCATGCTTCTTAGGTACATATACTATAAAGAAAAAGTAAACTTTTTTTTTTTTTTTGGAGAAGAAACATATCCATTTTGAGATAAATTAGTTTAATATTTTCATTGTACATTTGTATCCTTCTTAAGGTAAGATTAATTTTTTTTTTTTTTTTTTTTTTTTAAATCATGAAACCAAAAATAAATGCAAAAGAGTGACACAGCTATGAAAATAAACTAATTTGTGTTCTGTTCACAGATTACATACCATGAAATTAAAGTATGCTCAACTCTCTCACCGTCTTCCACTCATCGATAGTGCGGCATTAAGACATGGTGTAAGTGTGTATGCATGTGTCTTATAGGTGATTTAAAACCATGGTAGAATATGGTTTTACATTACGCACCAAATACTCTTTCTACTTATATACCCAAAACAAAAACTATCCAACCAAATTACCCAAACCTAAATCATATTTAAGCCCCTAATTTTATTTTTAAAAAAAAAAAATTTACCCCTTGGGGTTTTGGCAGGTTAAGGGGGGAGGCTAGTATGATAGAGGTGATAGTCGACCTCTCATATGTCTCTTTCTATCTCTTAAAAATGCTTTGCTAATCTCAAGTCTATTATTTTGGTAATAGTGAAACAATGTGTTTCATTTAACAATCCACAACATTTTTGTGTCTCTCTATCTCTCCCCAAGACCTTATCTAGTTAGGTTTTTTTTTTTTTTTTTTTTTTTTTTTTTTTTTTTTTTTTAATACAAAACAGAATTTCTACTCTAACCTAATCCAAGTGTATATGTGTGTAAAACTTCCTTTTGAAGACTTGAACTCTGGCCCTTGCCTCCCACACCCCACAAGCACTTGTTCTTGTAGAGCTACCATCGCATCAAGGGTGTGTGGTAGTTAGTTATTACTATTAATCCTTAATTTTTTTTTTCTTTTGTTTTTAATATTAAAATGGTGAGTATGCTAAAAGATATAAAGAAGAGAGAAAGGTGTAATATAAGCTCAGACAATTAATGAGAGATTAATGAGATAACAGTAAAAAGAACTTAATGGGAACTTTTGGGTAATAGTAAAAAAAACTTAATGAAAAGAGAAAAAATAATAATAATAATAAAAAATGCAAAATATGTTGGTAAATTCTTGTGACAAAATATTTTGCATGTAATCTTTTTTCTTTTTTTTATTGTTACCCAAAAATTCAATCTTGCCAAGTTCAGTGTCCAAGAACACATTTCATTCTGCCTTTTAAAGATATAATTACACAATGATTAGGCCATTCTCCCCTTAAGAATTAATGTAGCATTAATTTCCATACATTTGTGAGAAATGGACTATATCAAAAAAGGTCTCACTAACGTAAAGTAAAATTAAAAGTAACAATTACAATGGTCACAATAAAGAAAGTGGTGATCGCCCTAATATTTTTGAGATTAAATTGGTCAGGAGCTAGTGTAAAAGGTGTGATTTATGCCAGCCAATCCTAACCTGACATGTCATCAAATAATAAAAAAACATTTTTTCTCTTCCTCTCTCCTCTTATCGTCTCCCTCACTTTTCCAGAAACATTGAAGGCTTGAAACAACGTTGAAGGAGCCACAGCCTCTCTTTTCTTCATATCTCCCTCTCTTCTGCAAAATCCTCTGAAAGCCTGCAAATTTTATAAAAAAATCCCAGCAAAGAAGCTATTCACGCACCCAAACCAACCATCAATGGAACTCAAAAAAAATACAGTAAGAAACCCATGCCACATACTCAGATCCACCCAAAAAAGCAAGCCTTGATTTTTCTCTCTCCAATGCCAATTAATATTCACAAAAATTTATAAAAACCCACTTCACCAAAACAAGTTTTAAGCTTTAAAAAATGAGGTTTTTTCAAATCCATAGATCCACAGACCCATCCATTAACAAAAAGCAAGAAACTTTCTTGCAGAGACCCATTTGCTCTTTCTGATTGGAACAAGAAAAACACACACCAGAACCATATCAGCAGTAAACAAATGCAAAAGCCTTAATTTTCCTAAAATGGGTTGAGGAAATAAAGGAAACCCACTTCAAAAAACCTGGTTTTATCTTAAAACAATGAGGGTTTAACGCCACAGATCTGCGCATTTAGTCATATGTAGATAGAAAGAAAGAGCAGAGACCCATTTGTTCTTTTAATGGCTTTTTTGTGAAAATTGATTTGGTAATTTTGGCTTGGAGATTAACGGGGTTGTAAATAAGCCAATTGGTTTTTTCTCATTTGCTTTTTTTAGGCCAAAAGGTATTAAAGGGACCAAATGAAAAGAATGTAGAAACTGCTGGGTTGATTTTTTTTTGGGTGGATCTGAGTTTGTGGCATGGGTTTCTCAATGTATTTTTTGAGTTCCATTGACGGATGGTTTGGGTGCGTGAACAGCTCCTTTGTTGGGATTCTTTTATAAAATTTGTAGGCTTTCAGAGGATTTTGCAGAAGAGAGGGAGATATGAAGAAAAGAGAGGTTGTGGCTCCTTCAACGTTGTTTCAAGCCTTCAATGTTTTTGGAAAAGTGAGGGAGATCAAAAGAGGAGAGAAGAAGAGAAAAAATATTTTTTTATTATTTGCTGGCGTGTCAGGTCAGGATTGGCTGGCGTAAAGCACACCTTTTACGCCAACTCCTGACCCAATTTAATCTCAATATTTTTTCCTCTAAAACTCTTCAATCTTTGATCAACTTGCATTCATCTGCATACATATATTCTATATTCCTTCGGCTTTGTAACTTTGCAACAAAGGGGTCTTACCATCAGATGTAGATCCCAAACTACCATTGGAATGGTCCTCACTCAATTCTTCTTTAGCTTTTGCCCATACGACAGCATAAAACCCAATTGATATTATAATTGCTCCAATGATGCTGCAAGAACAGAAAAACAGTGAATTTTGGAAAAAAAAAGTTAGTACAATGCAACTAACAAGTAATATTGAGTGTCTATGTATGTGCATGCTTTTGCAATTTCATGAGAAGGAAAGAGAATTATATACCTCCCAAGACATTGAGCATCACCAAGGAAAATGACACCCATAGTAGCTGCAATGGCTATTGACAATGGCTTGAAGATTGATACATACACAGGCCCCTTCAAGTGCAAGCCCCATGTACAAACAACTGTGGTGAAGGGTAAACCAAAGAGGCCTTGATCAGAGAGTGAAAGTTAGACATTATCAATACCCAAAATTGTCATGTGTAGCTAATGTTAATTTCTTACCATGAATATAATGGACACCAGTGCTATATCAGGCCTTAGTCTCCAATCACTAAAGTTTCCTTCTGCTATTAAACACACTGGTAACTACAACAAACTTGACTTGTTTCAACCCACTTTCTCAAGGGTTGACAAAAAAGTGCCGAAACCATCACTAAAAATTGGAGCGCATGGCTTAGTTTGATTAGCTTTATTCTGAGGGTCATTAAAATCCTTGAAATAAACCTATACAACCCTCGGAATAATCTATTAAAATTATGCGGGCTAGTTTTTACAATTAAGGGTCATCAATGGGTCGGGTCGAGCCGGCCCAACCCATTTTTACTTGGCCCATGGGCACAATGGGTTGAGCATAATGGACTATTAACTAGTTAACGAGCTGGGTCGGGTTGGACTGAAAGAGAAAACCTTAGCCCATGACCCTGCCCATGGGCAATGCCCATTTTGTTTTTAGCGAGGTGGGTTATCGGGTTAGGCCTAATGCGTTACCCATGGGCTTGTATTAACATATTATTTTATTATTTTTATAAGAAAAGAATCAATTTTTTATAAAGGAATAATCAATCTATTTTTTTAAAGGAAAGAATTGAAGAATTTAATACTTAATTACAAATTTTTTTTTATAGTCAAATCTATTTAATTTTTTGTTTTGTTGATGGAAACCTATTTAATTTTTTTTTATTAAGGCTTTAAATAGTTTTTTATTTTTATCTTTAATAAAAAAAATGTCAAATCGTTATTTCAAATTTGCTAGACTACTAGAAAAATATATATTTAGTAAACTAATTTTGGCACAATTATTTTGAGTATCTTAGTGGTTGAGGGAGTTTTCTTAAGAAATTTCTCTATAATATCTCAAGATCAATCCTTCATACACTTCCTATATATTTTTGTTATGAATTATGAGTTATTGGATGGGCCAACGGGTTAGGCCAATGGGCTGGGCAACGGGTTGGGATACTGGGCTAGCCCACCGGGTACCTATGGGCATAAAAACTAGCCCACGGCCTGACCTATTGGACTAGTGGGCTATCCATGGGCCTCAATAACAACGGGTCGGCTCTTACAATCCAGCGCTAATTTTACCTCCAACTTTAAGCATTTTTCAACATCTATGGCAACCTTTGATAGAAGATATCTCAAAATTTCCAACCCTTGAAATAAAGTCCAAAACTAAAATACAAAAGGGAAAACTCATTTTTTTCACGCTCCACACTTAGAAACCGCTCACACCATCAGAAAATTCTCTCAAAATTGATCTGAGCTCATCTCAGAAAACTCAAAGATCAGAGCTCATCTCATCTCCGACGAACTGATTTGCGGTGGTCAGCTATCTCATCTACGCCACCCCATTTTCTGAATACAGTTTTGTCTCTCTCTGTTTGTTTCCCGAGAAATTATGGAAATTACACTTATATCCGATTCTACTAGGTACGATCTTCTACGGCTTTTCATTTCATTGCATTTCTATAGATTTACTCGGATTCTGTATTTGGAGAAATTGTTTGAAACGAATAGGCTTTGTTTGAGTTTTTATTTATTTTAACAATTATATTTATTTCAATTGCTTTGAAATTCTAGCTCAATTCATTAGCTTTGTGGTGGAATTTGAGCTCGATTAAATTTCTTTGGACTTGTTTAGAATCTGTTTGGTTGTTCAGAAATCGTAGGAAAATAAATGAGTTTGTACTGTATCGGTTTTGTTGAGATTTTTTTTGTTGATTTTTTTTTTTTTTTAATTTACAATTTTATTGTTGGTGTTTTCAATTGGTAAATTTTCTAGCTCAAATCCCTAACCGTTAACTTGTGCTGAAATTTGAGTTACATACACGACATTGGTTGATATTTATGGAAAGACGGGGAAGTTTGATGACGCGATTGAGTGCTTGGATGTTATGAAGTCTGTGGGGTTGAAGCCGCCTTCCACAATGTACAATGCCTTGATTAATGCCTATGTGCAGAAGGTATGTTGCTTGTTGCCTTGATTAAGCAATTTACTTTGAGTGAATATATACATATACTCTATTGCTTTGGCATGGCCATAATAGGATAAGATTATAGGCATCCTGTGTTATTTGTGTCCTGCATATATCAAAACGCGTTTATATTGTTAACAGCATCTTCTATACCTTTTTTAATTGCCAATGTTGGTGACTCAAAGGCCCTTTTATGCATAAAGAAAATCCAGTCTGGTCAGGGTACTGGTTCTCTGATATCTCCCTTTTTTTTGTTAAGTAGTGATATTGATTATTGACTGTTTAACCAGTTGCATCCAGAAGATAACTGATCCTAATGAATGGAAATAAAGGTTTAGCTGATTTGAGTTGAAATTAGTTGTCTACTAGATATGCATAGCCTACAGAATCATATGAGAATTAGACAATGATATTGATAAGAGAGAATGACTTCAAAGAGAATAAAAAAGATTGACCATCAATAAGATTGAATTTTCTCACTCTTCCAGTTGAGTCTTTGGTGTCAAAATTACGGGCAGGGAAATATGTTGGGGCAGCTGAGGTTCCAATGCATATATCTGAAAGTAAGGCATCAAAGTGTGCATGGTTCTTCACCTAATTAAGGCATGGATACAAATATATGTTAGTTCTTTTTTGTTTATATGAAGTTTTAATTCCTTCTCATTAGACTGGATTAATTTCAGGTAAAGTTAAGTTAGAAACTTGGATTAATTTGAAAACCTCATAGCTGGAGAAAATGGCTGGCTGGAGTTGCTTGATGTCAAAGGTTGGGATTACCACATTGGACAGTGTGTGGCATAATTGAGTATTCCCTAGTTTTAAAAAATAGGTTTACATTGGCATTGAAAGTATTTCCTCTGTTTTCTTGACCTCTCTTTGTATTATCCTTTATACCAACCATGAAGTATAAAACTCTCTGGATGTGTTTTATAGGACCAGAACCAATGGATATCTCTACAACCTTGACTTCTCAGGAATGTGAAATTCCAAGTTCTGATGTGACAAGTTTGGAAGGACGTACTTCAGAGGTTTGAACATGTCTCCAATCTTTCTGCATTTTTTTGTCCCCCCTTCACCCCCCTCATAATGATTTTCCATTCTTCCTTCAGGTATGTGCTTGTGCATGGAGTCCAACTGGTTCTCTTCTTGCATCAGGGTAAATATTTCTTTGTTGAATGGCATACTTCTTGTGTGATGGTTCATCATGTGTATCTATAACTTATTTTAAACATCTTATGTATATTCTGTTACATGCATCTTTCATGTCAACTAATTTGAACGTGAGAAGAGTAAAGATGTCACCACACTTGATTGGAATGTGAGTTTTATCTCACTATTCAGACTTAAGTTCATAATAGCTGCTAATTATGCTCTGGCTGAACCCACACTATCGTTTTAAGTATATGCAGACCATTCAAGTGTGTGTGGTTTTTTTGTTTTTTACTTTTTTTGGGGGGGGGGGGGGGGGGGGTGGTGTGGTGGGGGAGGGGATGGATAAGTAGGAGTGTACATTTCACTTGCCATGTTTAAGGTCTTTTCAACTGATACTCAATTCAATTGAAACCCAAATAACCTTGTCACATGACAATATTGTAGATAAGCATAAGCCATTTAATGACCTATTTAAAGCAAGGATATTTCTTATGTGAAATAAATTCCTTCTGCTTCGTATTCGTCATAAATTGTATTAACCAGTGTAGTCAATGGAGAAAGAGAAAGGTGACCTTAAGGCACCAAGTCCTTGTATTGCTTGAGGCATGAGGTGCCAAACGGTGCTCACCCAAGGGAAGCAAGGCACCAAATACTAAATATAGTTCCTTGTATGTATTATGTACATATAATGAACTCAAATAATGTATATCTAATACATTGGAATATGATAATAAAAGAAGCAAAGATAAAAATTATCAAATGTGTGCTGCATGAAGAAAAAAGAGAGTAATATAGAATTTTATGAGCATGAAAAGTTCATAATTTGTTGTCTTTAACTAATAGAACTTTCACACACTCTTTAGCTGCTTCAGGGACAAAGTAGCTTATATAGAAAAAATTTTGGTGAGAGAGAGGGAGAGAAGTATAAAATAATGAGAAACAACATGCTTGGTAGCTGATAGTTGAGGTCCCAAGGCCTAACAAAGGCAAGAGGACAATTGTTTGCTTGGTTTTGCTGTGTTGATTGATGAGTCTCATTTTTGTTCTGTTTTGTGAGTCTCTCTCTCTCTCTCTCTCTAAATGTCTGGTTTTGTCTTTAAGCTGGTTGTGGCTGCGAGCATAACCCTCACTTACCTACATAAAAGTACAAAACTGCTATATATATAGGCTTAATTTCATTGAAGATCTCACCGTCAAAGCACGGACACCACAAATCCCTGGCTATTTTGAATATGATTGTGGGGCTAGGAGGTTAATTGTGCTGGTGGAAACTAGATAGTGCCAATCTATTTATAATCCTTTAAGCTTTCAAGTACTGGTTAAGAATCAACATTTTCATCATTTTTATGGGACTAACAATGTTGTAATATGGACCATATGCATACATAGTGGTTTCTTCAATATGGTTTGAGTTGATATTTAGCTTTATCATTGACAGGGACAACAGAGGATTCCATTTCCGTATAGTGATCTTGCTTTAGCAAAGAAGAAATTGCATCTTAGACGCTACATATACAGGAATTGTAGGTGAAGTGATATCCTAATGGCACTCTATGGACTACTGTTTTCTTGAATATATGCTGTCTAGTTTGTCTAATTTGAGTAAATGACGTAGACCAAATATTGAGGATATTCTTATCATATATAAATGAGATTTGATTCTTTTTTTTCTTTTTTTTGGTAGAAAAGATTGGATTCAATAATAAATAAAATCAGATTGAAACAAATAAATATTCTTTGTAACTATGAAACAGAGAATGACCTGATCATAGTCACACGACAATTGTTGCCAAGCCTTATTAAATTCAAAACAGAGTGAGTAAGTGTGTGTACTTTTGTGTTAATGTCTACATAAACTTCAAGAATGAAGAATTTAGTAACTTGGAAAGCTAATTGAATTTTGTTTTGATATTTGTGTTTTTGTATAATATAGATTTTTTAATATGTGGTTCTTTAAAGTCTACGTGCATTGCTGTGGGTTTTTATTTATTTTTATTTTAAAGAGAAAAACCTTATTTTGAGGGTTGGGAGACCCTCAAAAAAGGTTATTGTTCTTTTATCTATACTACTATTTAAGGGATTGCACCTGTTTGGACAAGATTTTTTTAGTTCCAAAATACCCCTAGTTTCCTAAGTTTAAGTAGAGACAAAACTAAAGGATAATCTGGTAAAATAGACAAATAGAACACTCCTAAAATTTGGGATTTTTTTTTTTTTTCACGTTCATCTTTTTATTCCCTAGAATTTTGCATTTTTTAGAAGTAGGCTCAATGTCAAACACTACCAAATTTCAAAAAACCTGAAATTCTTGCTAAAAATAACAAACATTCCACCAAAAACCCACTGCATCACGTATAAAAGTTAATAAAGAAAAAAGAAAAAGAAAAAAAAAGGCTGTTCACCTCACTAGTATTCAAATGTCTGCTATATACTATCCAAAAAAAAAATTAATAATAATTAAAACTTCTCCGTTTCCCTCTCTTTTATCCTACTAATCCATTTATCCATTTCACTCTCTTTAACCTCCCACTAAACTCAGTAGTTATTATTTAAGATAACTACTAAAAACTGACCATTTATATTCATCATTTTTTTCAACAGAAAGTGCCAAAACTGATTAATTTGAAAAAAGAGAAAAATGGTACTCCATAGTTAATCCATCCTCTCACAAATCACAATTAGGTAAGTCTCTCTCCTCTTGCACTCTTTTACTTTCAATTTCATTTTCAGGTTTTTTTTTTTTCTTTAGTCATTTTGATAAAATTTTCTTATAGTTATTTTTGGTTGATGTATTTTTCTTAAGGATATTTTTTATTGATGCATTTTGACAGGGAGAAGACACATTTTGAAAGAGATTAAATGGTGCTCTACAATTAATCCACCCTCTCACAAATCACAATTAGGTAACTCTCTTTCCTCTCACGCTCTCTTACTTTTAATTTCATTTTCATTTTTTTTTTTAAATATTTATTTCTTTAGTCATATTGATATAATTTTTTAAAGCTTTTTTTTTATTTTTTATTTTTATGTATTTTGATAGAGAGAAGACGCATATTGAAAGAGATTATCATTGAGTGATTAGATTGATTGCGGAATAGTTGACGATGGTGATGAATCGGAGACACAATATTACATAAGCCCTTATTAAAGAACCCCAATGAATGCAAAGGAGTATGAGACATCTAATTTATTATTATTATTATTATTATTATTTTATATATCTTCATCTATTGTTGTTGACTTATATTCTTTGTTGGATTTCGTGAGGAAAAAAATTGTAATTCTTTTTTTTTTTATAAGTTTTTTTTTTTTTTTTAATAAATTTTCCAGTAGGTTGATCTAAAAGATTAAGAAGAATGATTGGGATGTATAAGTTACAAGTTGTAAGTCGTAACTGTGTATATATTTCAATTTTCAAAATAAGGCAACATGCTAGGGATCCCAAAATTTTTTCTTTCAATATGAATTTGGCAATATTGTTAGGGCTCCACTAGATTACCAACTAAATGCATCTTCTTCTTCTTCTTCTTCTTTTCCCCTCAGATGGAGTTGATAAAAACTTGGATTTGGGTGATAATACACAATTGTATAGGATAAGTCTTCACGTGTAGAGAATTAAGAAAGTTTTTGTTTTTGTTTTTTTGTTTTTTGTTTTTTGAGAGATTTAGGAAGTTAATCATGAAAGGTATAATAGTTTTTTTTTTTTTAATTTTATTTTATAGTGCCCGTTTGAGAATTACTTATTTTGGATATATAGTTTATTTGCATATGTGAGACAAAAAATAAAAATAAATACTGATTAAGGAATAGATTGATTAAGGAAAAGTAAATTATTTGAAAACTAGCAATTTAATTTTTAAAGTAATATTCCAAGTGAATTTGCATCCAAAACTCTTTTGCATCCAAGTGAATTTGGAAAGTAATATTCCAAGTGTTATGTATGAGAGGAGATTATTTCAAGGGTTATGTAGGCTGTTGAAATTTCAGTTTCAAGGCTCATGAAGGCTGTAGAAATTTCCGTTTTGAGGGAATTTGTTTCGAAGGTCATCAATGGTCAGTTAAACCCTCAAAATAATATCTTTTGAGGGCTTTTAATACTTTTTTCAAGGGTTTTGACCCTCGACAAAAATCAGCTTTGTTGTGCCTGAGCAAATTGAAATCAAAAGGTACTCAGCAGCAAGTAATAGTCCACCTATGATCCAATCGGTTTGTGATGAGCCCAATGAAAAATGAAATGAAAGGGATGGTGATTGAGATGCAGCTGATATGATTGTTGGGCCCTTGTAGAAAACTACTATCAATGCACCTGAGATTGATACTATTGTGCCCATGATTTTAGCCTAAGTGATTGAGCTTCTCAAAGCTAGATTTTCCATCCTTTTTTAAGCAACCATAAGAGGAGAAGAGAGAAGAAATTTTGGTGATGGTAATTAACCTTAAATAGCATGGAACAAAGTTACGTAGGCATAAAGAGTAATGAAATAGTTATTACTACCATGCCTTTAAAATAAATTTTAGTCACAAATTATAGATCAAATTTTCTTGTATTAATGAAAGAGGTGTCAAAACCAAAGTACTGCAGTTAGATGGGCTTCAGAAGTTTCAATTTTATAACAAAGTTAAAATGAATAAGTAAAGGCTCAATGATATGCTAAATGTGTCAAAAGCATTGTATCTCAATGCCATAGGTTGAAACTCTCTCAAAAAAAAAAAAAAAAAATGACATCTCCTCGTATTTTCAATAAAAGTGTTCATGGTTCAAATAGCCCTCTCCATTATTGCAACTATCAAATTGTCCAAATAATAATAATAATAAAAATAAAAAATGATAAACTAAGCACAGATAATGAAAGAGTATTAATTCTTGCACTATACTATTTTTTCATCAATATATATATATATGTGTGTGTGTGTGTACACACACTATTTTACAAAATGAAATGAGTTCCTCGCAGTGAGGGACACTTTCCAAGAAGTATAGACAGTGAAAAATATTAAAACTGTTCATTTTATTACAAAATGTTTACAAATATACGTGGTACTAAATATAATTGGCTTCACTTTAATAATATAATAAATAAATATTTGATTTTTTTCAATTGATGACCTGTTAATTTGTAAGATTTTTTTATATTTTAACAAAATTTATAATCTTTCACTCATAAACAAATGCATAAAAACAGACAAATATTATATTGCATCATATCATCCTATGACATTCAAATTGTATGTGATAAATATTTATATTTTATGTGACATTCTTTCTAAGCTAACGTGTGTGATCCCCACATACATGTCTTAGACTATAGAGTTTAGACTGCGAGACTATGGAACTCTTTTTTAATAATGTCTTAGCCATGACCTTGCAGCCTGGGCTGCATTTTGTACTGGTCACGGACCCAACCCCTTCTCAACCACCCCTTTTTGGAATCTTGGGCCAAGCTTGACATAGGTTGGAACTTGGTACTTCCTCTCATTTAAAAAAAGTGCATAAGATATATTAAAATAAAATAAAACATTAGACTTTACTACTGTTAATGCCTAAAAGATAGAAAAGTTCTCGTTTGATCTCTAAATTTAAAATATTCTAATTTTACTGTTTAAATGTTTACTTTGAGGCGAAAATGGTCAAATACCACCATTTTTAGAAATTTGCAGCAAAACAACACTGTTTCGGAACTATATAGGGAAATACCACTTTTCTAGAACTCGAGTTTATGAAACTCGAGTTCCAAATGGTACTTGAGTTTATGAAACTTGAGTTCCTCATCAGTTTTGTAAATTTTTTTTTTTTTTTTTTTTTTTTTGGGTTAGAGCTCGAGTACCTTGTAATATTTTTTTTTTTTTTTTGGGATTATCGACAAATAAACATAAACATAAAACGGTGTGTATGTAATTTCCACAGTACTCGAGCTCACTAAGCTCGAGTACCTTGTCAATGTTTTTTTTTTTTTTTTTTTTTTTGGGATTATCGACAAATAAACATAAACATAAAAATAAGTAGATTTTTTATGTTTTTATTTATTTAAATAGAAGCATTGTAAAATATAGAGATTTTAATTTCAAAATATGAATTTAATTTCTACATTAAGTAAAACAGTTAACTGTTTTCTCATAAAAAATGTTCACTTTTTTTTGCATAAACTATTTCTAGTATTTTGTATAAAATTATTTTCTGTTCAGCATTATTTAAAAAATTGTTCACTCTCTTTTCTGCGTCAATTATTTTCTATTCACTATTTAAAAAATTGTTCACTGTTTTCTTATAAACCACCTAGTGAAATCGTGTTTTCTAAATCTAAACGCCAAATCTGAATGTTTTTTCATGTTTGAATTTCACAATAATCGAATCTATTTTTTTGCATTGATAAAATCTGTTTCTACATTAATAAAATTTGCACTCTGCACATCATGTTTACTGTATATTCAAATCTGCTTACTGCATTCATAAAATTTGTTTTTTGTATTATGTAAAATTGTTCATTATTTCCTCATAAAAATTGTTCATTGTTTTCTGCATAAACTACTTTTAGCATTGGCGCGGTTATTGCACTTAAATGGTTTTTGTGTTTTTTTCAATATGTAACCAAATGAATAATGGACAAACTCCATGAGAGAAAAATGAATGATTCGTATAAATCACCTAATGGTAAATGCCTTGAATAATTCAAATTTGTAAAAAAGTTCGAATTAGTTGAATGTAGAAATTCGGGAAAAATCGATGGAGAATCAATGAACGTACCAAATCGTGAAGGTGTACATAAGATGTATAGATAGTCTAGACTTGTTGAGAAATTTGACTTCGTTGAAAGTACAAAATAATGAAAATTCAATGGAAAAGTATGTACGTTAGATGTATAGATTGTATGAATTTGTTTAAAAATTTGAATTCGTTGAATGTACAAAACCGTGAAAACTCAAGGAAAAATAATGTACATTAGATGTACAGATAGTACGAATTTGTTGAAAAAATTCGAATTCGTTGGGTGTGTAAAATTGTGAAAATTCAAATGAAAATTGAAGAACATACCAAATTGAGTAAACTCAATGGAAAATTAATTACATTAGATGTACAAATCGTCCAAATTTGTTTCAAAATTTGAAGTCATCAAATGTACAGAATTGTGAAAATTCAATTTAAAACTGTGTATTAATGTACTAATCATCCTGATTTGATGAAAATTTCAAAATTTTTGAATGAACAAAATCGTGTAAACTCAATGGAAAATCAAAGAACGTACCAAATCATTGAGCAGCACATGCAGCACTGCAAACATCAGTGTAACAATGGTGGATAGCTCACCCCTAAAATTGATGCATAAACTTTCCAGGGATGCTTTGCATACTTGAAAACAGTGCATTACAAAGGGTTGCATATCTGTGTATTCACGTGAGTGTGGATGGGTACTTTTGGTTAGGGCTCAACAAGTAATGTACAATAAATCTAATTTGGGTGATAAGTGTTTTGTGTGTAACATTTCAAATTACAGAAACAAAATATTGGAAACATCAACATATCTAATTGGAGGCATTTCACTTCCTAAGGTGTTTCCTACATTACAAAGTAGAGGATATTGTCCAACCAAAGCACAAGAATCATATGTAGCAACAAAGAACAGCAGGGAAAAAAAATGAGCAAGTGATTTCATATAAACTTAGCCAAAACTAATGAACAGTTTATCTTTAGATTTGCAAAAATTGAATGTACATAATCATCAGTTGTCAGACACTAACAACAACATTTTGTATTGCACAAAACGTGTAGACATTAACAACAACGTCTAATGTTCGTAGGTAGAAATTTTTGGAAATCATCATTACTTGAATCTGAGAAGCCTGAAATATCTTTTTCATCATCTAACGTAGTAACTTCATTAATAGACTTGATGGCTCGCTCTTGTGCCTTCCCCTTAAGATGCTTCCTAGCTTTTTGGATTGCATGAAAACGGTCTAATCGCCTTTGCATTTGATTGATCTCTTGTTCAAGGCGAGCAAGTATGTTGGTAGGTTCATTTCTAGGTAACTAGGCTGAGCGTGCGTTAGGAACTCGTAACCCATGCCATTGACAATACACCTCCAACTCACACCTCTTCTCGTATAGGGTTGACCATGGTGGTTCTGCTACAATGAACTCTATTGCGGTGGTATCTGTACTTAGTTTTGTAGGTTTGCCAAGCATGATGTGCCCGACGCTTCCAAGACTCTCGTATGTGTATATTGGCATATTAAGGAAATCTGATGCAGCGTGGGTGTGTAGAAGCAGAATCTGTAACACACAATTACTACAACTCTTCCACGAAACTTAAGTTCCACAAGAACACTAGGCTAGTAGGCAAAATAATAAAGAAAACCATCTCTAACAAACTTTATTAATCAACACATAACAATAATAATCAACCCCTCTATAAAGAGTATTTATGAGAATATAATTTCTCCTACTCCTTTTAGAAAAAGAAATAATAAACTTATTTCTACTTGAAAAAGGAAAAATAATGTAACTAGGAAAAGAAAAACAATTAAAATCCTTATTCAATTAGGAAAAATAAAATAACATAAAATATTAAAATATTTTATTCTTCCTTAACCAATCTGCATCATTACTGATGCAGCGTGGGCGTGTAGAAGCAGAATCTGTAACACACAATTACTACAACTTTTCCACGAAACCTAAGTTCCACAAGAACACTAGGCTAGTAGGCAAAATAATAGAGAAAACATCTCTAACAAACTTTTATTAATTAACGCATAACAATAATAATCAACCCCTCTATAAAGAGTATTTATAGGAATAGAATTTCTCCTACTCCTTTTAAGAAAAGAAATAATAAACTTATTTCTACTTGAAAAAGGAAAAATAATGTAATTAGGAAAAGAAAAACAATTAAAATCCTAATTCAATTAGGAAAAAGAAAATAACATAAAATATTAAAATATTTTATTCTTCCTTAACCAATCTGCATCATTCTCTCGGGGTTGGGAAAACTCGTCCTCGAGTTTTGTGGCAATCTTCCTCGATCAATTGGAACCCCGAATAATCCTCTCCATCCTATTCTTCTATGCAAGACAAGACGAATCAATACGCTACTTATCAATCTTTTCTCACTCATAATAAATCTTGATGTATGGATTTTTATTCTTGACCTCTTTTGCCACGGCGGGATATATGAAGCAAGTACTAAAAAAGAATCCATACACATATCCAAAAACTTCATATTTCCTCCTCCACAAAGATTACTTAAAATCACTTGTTTACGCCTCTTGTTGACCTCTATCAATTCTTGTTCAATAAAATCCTCCCAGAAGGGATCAATAACCTTTTGTTTCTGAATGTCGAAAGTCTCATCAACGATGTGAGTTATGGGCTCATCTCGTATGTGTATGACTTTATTTTTATCAAGCTCAATCTTTTCTTCTTAACTAAAATCTTCAGGATAGTCATCATTAACTGGTGGAGAATCCCAATCTACTAGACAAACTCTTTCAATATATTCATCATCCTCTTTGATATCGCAGCCCTCCTGCTCGATATCAAGATCCTCCTCCTCCTCCACAAAACATGGATTTAGATGGTAGTTTTGAGGTTGATTTCCAACGGCTAAGGCAGTGAGCTGCTTTGAAAGCGCATCAAACCACTCCTCTATTCATTGAAAGAATGCCTCTAATTGCGCATCGCGTGCAACCTCATCGCGTTCATACACGTCATCTATGGCAATAGGTTTTCCCTCACGTACTCCTCTTTGTGCCATAGTAGGAACCTAGCCTGGCTCTAATACCAACTGATGCAGCATGGGCGTGTAGAAGCAGAATCTGTAACACACAATTACTACAACTCTTCCACGAAATATAAGTTCCACAAGAACACTAGGCTAGTAGGCAAAATAATAGAGAAAACCATCTCTAACAAACTTTTATTAATTAACGCATAACAATAATAATCAACCCTTCTATAAAGAGTATTTATAGGAATATAATTTCTCCTACTCCTTTTAGGAAAATAAATAATAAACTTATTTCTACTTGAAAAAGGAAAAATAATGTAACTAGGAAAAGAAAAACAATTAAAATCCTAATTCAATTAGGAAAAAGAAAATAACATAAAAAATTAAAATATTTTATTCTTCCTTAACCAATCTGCATCAAAATCTCTCTTCTTTCCAACCCATTTCCCTCCATAGTGGTCTATGTATGTTTGTAGTTGTTGATTTGCTGGAACTTGTGATAATCCATTTGTTGAAGTAGATCCAAACTTGTTTTGCATTGTACGATTTGATGTTGAGGTATTGCGACTCATAGCTTAGTCAATCTACGAAGTTAGTTGGGTAGAAATAAGATCATTATTATGGTGCATTTATAAACCTCATTTCATGTTCTAAGCATTATAATTTTAGTTATTAGGGCTTGTCATGTCAATACAAGCTGGAAAAACACTACATGAATAGGATTTTAAATGTTCCCAATGCCACAGTGAGATTTAAAGATGTGGGCGATAGTTGCAGTGTTCTTGAACAGAGCATCATATTTAATTAACACAGTGTTATGTTCCTAGCACCAGGGTACGATATTCATATATTTAAGTATTCTCATGAATGTGGATGATATGACTAGATAGTGTGTGAAATCATGCTGAGTTGTTGAGCAGCATGTGTGAAGCAGTGGCGTCTGTTGGCGCATGTGGTTCGTATGACTACAATTGGTGCTACAGCAGCGAGCTAGTGATGTGCCTTCAAAAAACTACTCATGCCACAATTAGTGCTACATCATGTTTACTGTATATTCAAATTTGCTTACTACATTCATAAAATCTGTTTTCTACATTAATTAAAATTGTTCACTGTTTTCTCACAAAAATTGTTCACTATTTTCTGTATAAACTATTTTTAGCATTCTACATAAAATTATTTTATGTTCAACATTACTTGAAAAATTATTCACTATTTTTTTTGCATAAATTATTCACTATTCATTAAGTGTTTTATGATCCGAATGCTCTAATACCAATGACTACCAAGGAGAGAGCACAACAGTAATATGGAAGCATAAACATTGATAAAATAGATAATAAAGAAGTAAATAGCGAAATAGATATATTCAAAATAAGGTTAAAATGAAGTATGGAATATGAAAACAGAAACTAGTAAAATCTTACTTGAATAAAAACTTCAGTCTTTGATAAACTTGAAAAGAAACTACTATCTTTGATACAAGCTTGAAAATAAAACTGTCTAAAGAGAAAGGTTACAAGATTACAAGATGGGGAGAAAGTACAAAAGTCTTTCTAAGGGAGAGGGAAGGCTATTACAAAAGGCTTTCTAAAACTTGGAACATAAAAGCTTGGATTCTTAGAAACTTAGAAACTTGTCTTCTGTCTTCGTAGTCCGTCTCTTTTATAGGTGAAATGAACCATGGTAAAGTAACCTGAGTAGGTAAATTTAACTCAAGTTAATCTGTCGATAGTATGGAAATTAGTACTGATGAGTAATAGTCTGTTTGTGTCGTCTGGGAATCTTTCAGATCTCAGGAATATATAAGATCTCTTTTTACACACATAACACTTATCACCCAAATTAGATTTATTGTACATTACTTGTTGAGCCCTGACCAGAAGTACCCATCCACACTCACGTCAATACATAGATATGCAACCTTTTGTAATGCACCATTTTCAAGGATGTAGAGCATCCCTAGAAAGTTTATGCATCAATTTTAGGGGTGAGCTATCTACCATTGCTACACTGATGTTCGTAGTGCTACATGTGCTGCTCAACGATTTGGTATGTTCTTTGATTTTCCATTGAGTTTACACGATTTTGTTCATTCAACAATTTTGAAATTTTCATCAAACCAGGATGATTAGTACATTAGTACACAATTTTAAATTAAATTTTCACAATTCTGTACATTTGTTGACTTCAAATTTGGACAATTTGTACATCTAATGTAATTAATTTTCCATTGAGTTTACTCAATTTGGTATGTTCTTCAATTTTCATTTGAATTTTCACGATTTTACACACTCAACAAATTCAAATTTTTCAACAAATTCGTACTATCTGTACATCTAATGTACACTATTTTTCCTTGAGTTTTCACGGTTTTGTACATTCAACAAATTCAAATTTTTAAACAAATTCATACGATCTGTACATCTAATGTACATAATTTTCCATTGAATTTTCATTATTTTGTACTTTCAACAAAGTCAAATTTCTCAACAAGTCTAGACTATATGTACATCTTATGTACACCTTCATGATTTGGTACGTTCATTGATTCTCCATTGATTTTTCCTGAATTTCTATATTCAACTAATTCAAACTTTTTTACAAATTCGAATTATTCGAGGCATTTACCATTAGGTGATTTATACGAATCATTCATTTTTCTTTCATGGAGTTTGTCCATTATTCATATGGTTACATATTTTAAAAAAAAAACACAAAACCATTTAAGTGCAATAACCACGCCAATGCTAAAAGCAGTTTATGCAGAAAAACAATGAACAATTTTTATGAGAAAACAATGAAAAATTTTAATTAATGCAAAAAACAGATTTTATGCATGCAGTAAGCAAATTCGAATAGACAATAAACATGATGTGCAGAGAGCAAATTTTATTAATGTAGAAACAGATTTTATCAATGCAAAAAAATAGATTTGATTATTGTGAAATTCAAACATGAAAAAGCATTCAGATTTGGTGTTTAGATTTATAAAACACGATTTCACTAGGTGTTTTATGAGAAAACAAGGAACAATTTTTTAAATAGTGAACAAAAAATAATTTAGGCAGAAAAGAGAGTAAACAATTTTTTAAATAGTGTTAAACATAAAATAATTTTATGCAGAATGCTAGAAATAGTTTATGCAGAAAACAGGGAACAATTTTTATGAAAAAATAGTGAACAGTTTTACTTAATGCAAAAAACAGATTCTATGAATGTAGTAAGCAGATTCGAATATACAGTAAACATGATATGCAAAGTGCAAATTTTATTAATGTAGAAACAGATTTTATCAATGCAGAAAAATAGATTCGATTATTGTGAAATTCAAACATGAAAAAGCATTCAGATTTGGCATTTAGATTTAGAAAACACGATTTCACTGGGTGTTTTATGTGAAACTAGTGAACAATTTTTTAAATAGTGAACAGAAAATAATTTACGCAGAAAAGAGAGTGAACAATTTTTTAAATAATGCTGAATAGAAAATAATTTTATGTAGAATGCTAGAAATAGTTTATGTAGAAAACAGTGAACAATTTTTATGAGAAAACAGTGAACAGTTTTACTTAATGTAGAAATTAAATTCATATTTTAAAATTAAAATCTCTATATTTTACAATGCTTCTATTTAAATAAATTAAAACATAAAAAAAACTACTTATTTTTATGTTTATGTTTATTTGTCGATAATCCCCGCCCCCAAAAAAAAAAAAAAAAACATTGACAAGGTACTTGAGCTTGCTGAACTCGAGTACTGTAGAAATTAAATACACACCATTTTATGTTTATGTTTATTTGTCAATAATCCCCAAAAAAAAAAAAAAAAATTACAAGTTACTCGAGCTTGGTTAACTCGAGTACCTTAGAAATTAGATAAACGCACCAATTTTTTTTGTTTATGTTTATTTGTCAATAATCTATAAAAATAAAAAATAAAAAAATAAAAAAAATTTACAAGGTACTCGAGCTCAACAGTACTCGAGTTTATGAAACTCAAGTTCTAGAAAAGTGGTATTTCCCTATATAGTTTCGAAACAGTGTTTTTTTGCTTCAAATTTCTAAAAATGGTGGTATTTGGCCATTTTCGCCTTGGAGCACTATAATTGATTCTTTCTGTTCAAATGGACGATGATGCCGCACATTAATATTTCATAGAAGTTTTAAATATTTCAGCTATTAAATTGCAAACTACTCACTATTGTAGAGACCATGAGAAGGACAAAAAATATAAGACGAAAAAAAAACCTGAAAATGACAGCAAATATGAAAGTAAAAGCCGGTGTGAGATTGCCCATGGCTGAAGCTAGTCTCGGTGAACCATATTCTATGCCTTTATAGCCACATAATTGAGCTGAAAACCTGCATATATATATGCCCTCCCAAATTAAAAAACATATTTCCATTTTTTGATTCTCAAAAAAAAAAATTAAAATTAAAAAACATAGAATATAAACATAAGAAAAATACACAGTTCTTGTTTTCCAAATTTATCATCTTCAATTCTCAAAATCACAAAATTAAATTGCAAATGCTTATTGTTTTTGTGCAATATTTTCGTACCCAAGAACTCCAAGTAGAAAAATCCTATAGAGGAGAGACAACTCGAACGAAGGAAGCCCTGGTCTGCAAATATCAAGTAGCTTTATGTCAATATTTTGATTGATCATAGAGAAAAATATGTTTGTATGATATAGAAAAGGAGATTATAAGAGACATACCGGGGAAATATGAAGGCCAAGGGGAGGAGAAGGAGAGTAGCTATGGCATAGGAGTAGAGAATAAAGACATAGTAACTCAACCCTTTCAAAGTTGCTGCTTTGAATAAGGTGTTTTAAGTCCACATTAGTGCATTCTACTGTAACCATGGCTGAAAATGGAAGAACATCCTTGTACCAATAGCTCCCTGCCATCTCTCTCTCTCTCTCTCAAATGATTCTACTGTATCTTTATAGCAAATCGAATCCCTTTGTTTGCTTATTAATGAATGGAATAAAAAATATCTCTCGATCAGTTGTTGATAACAGTATTCTCCACGTTACATCATTGGTTTTGCTTTCAATGTTGTGAAATAGATAAAAAGTGACAATTTTCCTTATCTTCATTGGGAGACTATGACTGATTGGTTGGTTACTTTGCAAATAGTAAGGCTAAGGAACCAAATTTTTATTTATTTTTAACATTCTTTTCGTTTACAACTATTGAAACAACAAATTATATATAATTAGAATAACATTACATTCACGTTAACTTACTACTTACACTACTTTTTTAAACACCCATTATAACATATCATCTCGCTAGTTATATAAAAAATTATGAAAAATTAATCTTGCATCACTTGTTGATTTACAAATTTAATTTCCACAAAAACTTGTTGTGAGTTGTCTAAGATACGAATTCTATAGTTAATGTTAGCATAGTTTGTACATTGTAAGGTTGAATTTATTCAATCATGTGTTCACTTTATTATGTGTCAAATTTGCTTGTAATTTAGCAATTGAATACCTTGTATTTAGGTGGAAATTATGTAAGGGTAGTGTGTGAGAGAGTGTGAAGAAAGCTCAAGAAGTGTGCACCCAAGAAGAGCCTCGCAATTGGATCTCGTAACTGCCAAGTCGTCAAAATGGCACACGTGTGAAGCATGCAGGGGGAGTTGAAGGGTCACGACAACTGGAGCACTACAAGACAAAACTTCCAATTTGGCTAGGCAGTTAGCTCGCAACTCAAACTCGCAACTCATTCTAGTCGCGAGCTCGAGTCGCCAGAATGCCCTATTTGGTTGAAACTGACTCTTCGCATTCCTCATACACTCTACTATAAATACCCTTATACCCACGAAATGTATAAAGCTTCCAGAGAGAATTTTGAGAGAAAAATCCTAGAAAAAAACAAGATTGACTCACCCACAATTTTCATCCTTTGATTTCCAAATTCCTCTACTCTCACTCTCTCCATTGACATATCCTTGAGAGGTACATTTTGCCAAATCCTTATCTCACCCTACCCATATCAATGAGGAGGTATTTTGGTGCTTGGGAAACAGTTTAGAAGGGACCAATTCATTTTGGTTGATGCAATGGGCGATTGTTAGATCCAATAATCTAGAGAAGACAAGATTCAGCGTAACCCTGTTGGAGCAAGAAGCTTGGAGGGCTTAGGTACACTGGGTAGACTAGGCTTGGAGGGTCTTCTGCTATTCATGTATCCCAACTTCATTCTTTATTGATCACTTGGAGGGCGGTGGAGAGGTTTTTCGCCTTGTACTTCGGGTTTCCTCTTCGATAACACATCGCCGTGTTATCTTTGTGTTTGCATCTCTCTTCCTTTACTCTTTACCTTTTAATTACTACTGTGATTGTATTTAATTATGGTTTAGAGTGTGTTACTAATTTGGTTATAGCTTATATTTCATATTCTATACATATATTGTTTGATTATAAGCTTGTGTTGGTATTTTTGTATTTGGGGGTCTAAACGTTCATAGGTGTTTTACACACTATTTGAACTTTCAATTGGTATCAAAGCGGGTGCACTTGTTGTGGTTTAATTACTTGAGTGCGATCCTTAACCCCTTTTGAGATGGATTGATCTAAATCTCTAAATACTCCTCCATACTTTGATGGAAGAAACTATGCATTTTGGAAAGTTCATATGAGGGCATTCCTATGTTATATTGATGAAAGTGTTTAGGATGTTGTAGATATAGGATGGACTAGGCTAGAGGCCATCAAATCTGAATGGGATAAGGCAGCCCTCACGACAACTAACACTAATAGCAAGGCTTTAAATGCTATTTTCTGTGGTGTTTCTCCTTATGAGTTTCACAGGGTTTCTCATGTTACAATTGCCAAGGAAGCGTGGCAAATTTTGGAAACAACTTATTTGGGAACCAAAAAGGTGAAGGACACCAAACTGCAAATGCTTACCACACGCTTCGAAGAGCTAAAAATGAGTGAAGACAAGTCATTTGACTCATTTTACGGGAAGTTGAATGAGGTGGTAATTGGGAAGTTTAACTTGGGAGAAAAGACCGAGGACTCCAAGATTGTGAGAAAAATTCTACGATCATTACCGGAGAGCTTCCGTGCAAAAGTTACTACCATTGAAGAGAGTAAGGACCTTGATGAGATCAAAGTTCAAGAACTTATTGGCTCACTTCAAACCTATGAGCTATCTCTACCATCACAAAGGAAGAGCAAATCTCTTGCTCTAAAGACAATCAATGAGAGAGTGGAAGTTCAAGACTCATCAGATTAGGATGAGGTAGAGAAGGATGTGGCGTATCTTGTTAAGAACTTCCAAAAGTTCTTGAAGTTCAAAAAGAATGGAAAGTTTGCTGAGAAAGGAAAATTCTCAAATTCTTGGAAGGAGAAAAAGGATTTCAAAAGGAAAGATGGAAAGGATTCTTAATCCTCTCAAGGAATCACGTGTTATGAATGTAACGGTCATGGACATCTTAAGAAGGAGTGTCGCAACTATTTGAGAGGGAAGGGTAAAGTGTATGCCACTACTCTCAGTAACATAGACTCCTCTAATTTAGACTCAGAAGAAAGCTGTGACAGAGAGGAAAACTACTCTGCATTCATGGCCATTGCTCCCGTACAATCTTCAGATGATTTGAGTTTGCTAGTGGAAGAGCTTGGGGAGCACACTAAAGTGGAGTCAATGGGGATAGTAGAGGACTCTGATGATGAGGAAGATGAAAAAACAATGAGACTGCAAGAAATCTACAATTCCCTTCTTGAGAAAACCGATGAATATGCAAGAGTGGCTAAAGTAGCTATTAAGAAAATGAAGAGAGCAAAGCAAGATTATAAAAGTCTTCTGGTGCGATACAAGGAGACAAGTGTGAAGTGGAGATGCTGAATGGAAAATTAACCAAAGCTTATTCAAAGATCAAATTCCTTGAGCTTGAGGTGATTCAAGCTAATGCTAAAGTAGAGTAGGTTTCCTCCAAGAAGCTTGATGAAGAGCTTGCTCATCAAAAACCTTTCTCTGACAGAAGTGGATTAGGATACACTGGAGAGAGCAGTTCGACTGCTAATATATCCAAGGATATGAAGTTTGTGAAAGCTAAGGAACCAATGGTAGCTATCACTATTGCTGAGAAAGTAAAGGTGGAGAAGAAGAGGAATATGACTGACCAACGGGTTTTGATAAAGCCTTATAACCAATCAGTGGTCAAACCTAAAGCTAAAGGGATATCACTTCCAAAATCACAAAGAGGTCCGAGAACAAAACATTTCTTCCATCATTGTGGACTTCAAGGACACACCAGACCAAATTGTCATAAGCTTAAAGTATTAAAGAATGCAAGAGCTTAAAGGCCAAGAGGACCAAGAAATGACAAAAGGAATTGGACTGCTGAGCAATCAAAAAGTCAAGAAGGTGATCCCGGAGTGAGGGATGTGATAAAGATGATTGATGCCTTCACTACCTATTTGGCAAGCTTCATCAGAAGGTTTGAAAGTCATAACAATCGTACCCAATCCTTTAGGGATATCATCTCAAATGCACGTGTCGTGTGGGTGAAGAAGGGTACACATGCATAAGTATTACAACATGTCCATGCATTAATACTTCCTATGTTAGGTGACTTTGATTGGTTGTGTGCTTTTTGTTATCATTCTAGCTTGGTTTGAAAAAATTTTGTTTGTTTGTTATTTGCTTTGAATGTTTTTACATTCTTTTTTATCAATCTTTACTTGTTTTTGTGTCAAAAATCCAAAAACACATAAAAAGTAGAAAATCCAAAAAGTTTGATCAACATTGTTGTGTTATGTCACATGCATGTTTTGCCTTGTAGCTTCGTACATATGGCTTTGTGCATTTACGAGCGTAGCTTGTTCTTTATACACTCATATCATTGTGGGAAAAATCTTGACATCTATGTGACTATTGTAAATAGATCTTCAAACTTGTCATGAATGATTAGTCAATGGTTTTATTGATCATGAGACTTGCATAGACTTATGCCTATATATCTTCCCACTCTTTTATTTTTTATTTTTTTGCTTAAAGAGGTCAACCAATGTAAATCTCAAAATGAAAAGAGATAATAAACTGCAAAAACTGTCGCACATACTAGTATTTGACTAGGAAAAAAGGAAAGTGACTTATATGAAAATGTATGATGCCCAAAAAGCCAAAGGCTTATTCATCAAATTGAAATATCAAAAATTTCATGCATCGATCTTAAAATGAGATGTATTGATTCAAAATGATCAAATATTATGATGTGTATGGAGCCAAATTTAAAGATTCAAAATTATGTTATCAAGTTATGTGGGGGGTCATATATGCATAATTCTATAATTGAGATTGGTCACTTTTCCTCGTGCTAATTGTATATGTCTTGGTTGAATTGATCATTGAAACTTCATATAAGACTAAGGACTATCTCATCTTTGATACCCACACACATCACACATGTCTATGTTCAATGAATGTCTTATTCATTTGTGTGATTGTATTTGATTAAATGTGTTGCACATGCTCAATTATATGTTGATCAATCACAAAAAGATTTTTTTAGTGTTTTAATTGTTTTTGGAAAGTATTTTTGTTTTGAAAAACTTCAAAAATTTCAAAAATTGTGCAACTAAAGCTTCAAAATTATGTTATCAAGTTATGTGGGGGTCATATATGCATAATTCTATAATTGAGATTGTTCATTTTTCCTCGTGCTAATTGTGTATGTCTTGGTTGAATTAATCATTGAAACTTCATATTAGACTAAGGGCTATCTCATCTTTGATACCACACACATCACACATGTTTATGTTCAATGAATGCCTTATTCATTTGTGTGATTGTATTTGATTAAATGTGTTGCACGTGCTCAATTATATGTTGATCAATCACAAAAAGATTTTTTTAGTGTTTTAATTGTTTTTTGGAAAGTATTTTTATTTTGAAAAACTTCAAAAATTTTAAAAACTGTGCAACTTTGTTTCATGGGTCAAGCCAGTCGTGAGCTTATACAGAAGCTCTTGGCGACTCTCTGGCGAGTCAAGCTCCTAGTCACAAAAAGGACTTAGAAAAATTTCTAAAATCTGGGTTTTTAGCATTTTCACGACTCATGTTGGCGATTGGTTCACAAGTGGAAGCTCCAGTCACGAGGTTTACTCAGAATGTTTCGTGACTCCCTTTGCAACTTGCTCGTGAGGGGACCTTCCAGCCACGAAAAATGGCAACTTGTTTGCGACTCATTCCAATCATGAAAATCGCGTGTTTTGCACAATGAGGGTTATTTTCAGGGCAGTTTTCAAAAACTTTTCATTTTTCCCTCGCTTATTGTGACTGTTCATTGTCTCCCTCTTCCAAACTCACCATGTTTACTCTCTAAACCTCCATTTTCTTCATCATCTCTTCACCAATATTCAAGAACAAGGTACGGGTTTTCTTATTTTCTCAAAGTATTTCATGTTTCTAGCCTTGATTTCTTGGATTTTGTGTTTTTTGTTGAGTTTTGAAAAACATGATGTTTGAATATGGTTTGGGTATATTTTGTTGAGTTTGTCATATGGGTTCTGTTGCTTTTGATTGTATGATGCTCACAGTACATGTTTTCATGTTTGCTTCTCATTTTTGAAAAGTATATCTTGTGTGTGTTTTGTTGTGCATATCACGCTCATGGTATAATATCTCATAAGCTTTCTCTTGTGTTCTTGAGGATTTCATGAAATAAAATTATTGTAGGGAGTTCATGGAATTCAATGATTGTAAATTGCATCCTCGGTTATGTAGTTTGCATTATGCCCTAGGTTGTCAAGATGCTATTGGACTATGCTTTAGTTTAAATCTTTGGCCTAATTCTATGTCCATTTTATTTCTACTAACCTGTTACTAATTTTTGGTGTTACCATATGTTGTACTCTGTGTTGTGGACTTTGCTACTATGTTTTTGCAGATAACTCCAAAGAAGAAGACTACTGCACATCGTGCTAACAAAAGGAAGAAAACCGCTCTTCCCAACAATTTGAAAGAATCAGTTCTTCAAGAAGACTCCAATTATTCAAGAACAATTTGTAGACTTGGTGGATTTGATGGATTACTTTATCCTAGGTTATTTTCAAGATAGAGGTTGGGACAAGCTCCTTATTGGTCTCCCTGGAGAGTGTGAACTATTGATCCGTGAATTATATGCCAACGCAATCTTGCGAGAGGATGAAATTGATTGTTGGATTAGAGGCCATGAGTTCACCATTGACTTGGAGGATATTGATGATGTTCTTGGTTTTAAGGATGTAGAGCATGATTTCACTCACTACAAGGACAAAATGCTCTCCATAGAGATGGTTCAATCACATATTGGTGGGGTTTAAGAAGGAAGATGTCTCAACACACCTACTTTTCCACTGGACCTTTGATGTCTCACCTTAATTATGATGTTCAATCTGTACCCGGTGAAGAAGATGACCACCATCAATAATGCTAGAGCCATTTTTCTAATGGAGCTTCAGGAGAACACTTACATTGATATTAGTGCTTATGCCTTTTTCATCATTGCTGATGAAACAAGGACAACTTCAAGGCCAAAGTTAATTCTCCCTAGTCTTCTCATGAGGCTCTTTCATGCAAAAGGTGTGGAAATTCCATAAGATATCAGTCTCATGTCTACCCCTTCTGCTATAAATGCTTTAACAATTGCACGAAACAAAGTTCGTCTTCCGGGTGATGAAGAGGAGGTTAGTCAAGCACAAGGAAAACCTATGGACACTAAGATAGAATTAGAAGGACAGCCCTCAAGCTCACGAAACCGTGGTAAAAGGAGCCGAGCTTCAACATCTTCTGAAGTACCTCCAGATGCATTTCAGATCATCTTGGAGAGGATTGATGGCCTACGAGATGTCCAAACTGAGCAATTTGACAGGCAGACTGCTATCCAAGACTAGATTAACTTGCTTTCAACTAAGTTTGATAGCTTCACTGCACAACCCTAGCCCTTTGGCCATTCCGGTCAAAAAGGGGGAGATATGGAGTAGGGGTAGCTTTTGAGGGGGAGAAATTTTAAGCACTTTTAGTTTATATTATTTATGATTTATGGTGTTTATGTTTGGATTTAGTTTCAATTTAGTACTTTGGTTTTTAACTCTATAACTCTTGTACTTGGTATTTTACTACTTGACTATGTTGTGTTGTGAATACTTGAATACTTAGCTATTTAAAATATTTTGTTCTGTACCTTTGCTTTGTAGCTTAGTACTTTTAGTTAATGTTTTGCCTTTACTTTAGTACTCTTGTGCCTTTGTTGAATCTTGTATCCTTGATGCAATTTAAACCTAATACTTCTTGCTTTAGTGTTCTTGTATTAGTTAAGTGTTGGACATGCAAATGATACTTTGCATTAAGCTTATTAGCTTGCATGTCCGGATGTTCATTCCTTTTGTGAACGTTCATTGTGATCACTATTTATAGTGATTGTTCTTGTTTGGTCAAGTTATGCTTTATTGATTTAATCTTTACAACTTGATCGTATTGTGCTTGCCTTATATGTATTTCAAGATTTTTGCTTACAATGATCATCTTGTGTTATTGTTTTCAGGAAAAAACTTATTCGTATGGTTCAAGAGCTTCACGGGTTCTAGACTTATGTGTGAGTGAGTTTTGGAAATTATTCCTAACTCACATGTTAAGTCTAGAGTTTGTTTTAGGGTTTTGTCACGGAATAGCCAAAGGGGAAGATTGTAAGGTTGAATTTATTCAATCATGTGTTGGCTTTATTCCGTGCCAAATTTGCTTGTAATTTAGCAATTAGATACCCTGTATTTAGGTGGAAATTATGTAAGGGTAGTGTGTGAGAGAATGTGAAGAAAGCTCAAAAAGTGTGCACTCAAGAAGAGCCTCACGACTGGATCTCGTGACTGCCAAATCGCCAGAATGACACACGTGTGAAGTATGCAGGGAGCATTACAGGACAAAACTTCCAATTTGGCCAGGCAGTTAGCTTGTGATTCAAACTCGCGACTCGTTCCAGTCGCAAGCTTGAGTTGCCAGAATGCCCTATTTGGTTGAAATTGATTCTTCGCATTCCTCATACACCCTACTATAAATACCTTTATACCCACGAAAAGTAGAGAGCTTCCAGAGAGAATTTTGAGAGAGAAACCTTAGAGAAAAACAAGATTTACTCATCCATAATCTTCATCCTTTGATTCTCTAAATTCCTCTACTCTCACCCTCTCCATTAACATATCCTTGAGAGGTACATTTAGTCAAATTATTATCTCACCATACCAATATCAGTGAAGAGGTATTTTGGTGCTTGGGAAACAGTTCAGAATGGACTAATTCATTTTGGTTGATGAAATGGGCGATTGCGGGATCCAGTAAGCTAGAAAAGACAAGGTTCGGCGTAACCCTATTGGAGCAAGAAGCTTGGAGGGCTTAGGTGCATTGGATAGATTAGGCTTTGAGGGTCTTCTGCTATTCATGTATTCCAACTTCATTCTCTAGTAGATTATTGACCGCTTGGAGGGGGGCGGAGAGGTTTTTCGCCGAGTACTTCAGTTTCCTCTTCGATAACACATCGTCGTGTTATCTTTGTGTTTGTATCTCTCTTCCTTTACTCTTTACCTTTTAATTACTGTTGTGATTGTATTTAATTATGATTTAGAGTGTGTTACCAATTTGGTTATAACTTATATTTCATATTCCGTACATATATTATTTGATTATAAGCTTGTGTTAGTATTTTTGTATTTGGAGGTCTAAACGTTCATAGGTGTTTTACACACTATTTGAACTTTCATACATGATTCATGTTTCGAGCATTTTACATACATCTTAGCCAATATTAACTACTCAGCCTCTTGATTGTGGTTGATATGCGTTTTTTTAAACCTAATTAGAGCCCTTATAAGTCAACTATATTGTATGTAGTAGACCTACATTGTAACTCTCTTATGTTCTTTCTTTGTTCCGTTATTTCTACAAATATTGTGGGCTGAATTCGATGTATATATATGTAGTGAATAACTGGTGTTCATATGACTTTTTAGTTTTTAACTTTTTATAGATCTTTAGAAAAGATTGGGATGTTGTGGTCAAGTTACATACATATTATTTTGATGACCTTTTGGTTTGTTTACAAAAGAGTACATAATATATATTTCGGTACTCAAATCTCAAACACATTAGTTTTTTTTCATTTTTTTTATCTGAGATAGAATTTTACTTTAACCTAATTTAAGTATATGTGTGTGAAGCTCTTTCCTGAAAATTTGAATCCCGACCCTCAAATTTCAAACACATTAGTTTTCACCTTTGAATATATATATATATATATATATATATATATCATTCTTGCAAATTAATCAGCACATGTATGAACTATACAATAATTTCATAACTTAAATATCTAATTTCCTTTTAAAAAATGTGAGAATATACTTCTGTAAGGGGAGAAATGATATATCCACAACATTTTCACAATATTTTTACAACAAATCCTAAGTGATAGGTTGTTACCGATTGTTATTGTTAGGGCAAAAAAGTAATCTTAGTGTTAGGTTTAAATTTGAACCAATAGCAACTAACCACTTATGATTTGTTGTGAAAATATGGAGAAAATGGGCAAATGCCCCTTTCAAAAAAACAATCCAACATTTTGCCCCACTAATTAGGGAAATGCCCCTTTTTTGAAACTCGATTTTCTCGAAATCGAGTTATAAAAAAAAATAATTATGGAGTTTTATAGTGGCGTTTTAAGGAGCTTATAGTGACGTTTTAAGGATCTATAGTGGCATTTTTTAACTCAATTTCTCTAAAGTCGAGTTATATGCAATTTTTTTTCTTTTTTTTGCCTATAACTCGACTTTATGAAGATCAAGTTAAAAAACGTCACTATAGGTCCTTAAAACGTCACTATAGGCTCCTTAAAAATGACACTATAGGGCTTAACTCAATTGTGAAAAAATCGAGTTTCAAAAGAGGGGCATTTCCCTAATTAGTTTAGAACATGGGGCAAAATGTTGCATTGTTTTTTTGAAAGGGGCAAAAGCCAATTTTTTCCGTGAAAATATTATTAATGTAACATCTCTCTTTGTAAGGGACACAATATTCCCTTCTGGCTCTTGAATTTTTTTAGAACAGAGATTAAAAATATCATTTTAATTGTAACCCCATGCTTGACTAAGCAAAGTGGGTTTGATTTAGTCCGACACGTTAGCAATGGTCTTCGAAAACCAACATTCAACGAAAACCAACATTCAAAAAACCGCAAAGGTCGCAAGCAACAGTGACAATTGACAAGGACCGAACTGTTGTGCCATAGGGTCAGCCGTGTGGGTGAAGTTATCACGTTTACATGGGTTATATTCTCAAAAATAAAAAATAAAAAAATTACATGGGGTAGAATTTTGTTTACAATCTAAGCTTTACGTGTTTGCCTCTAACATCATTTTATTATTTACGGTCAAGTAAAAAGTATAAAAGTTTATGTTATCATAAATTGTTTTAGGTAAAATACTATATTTCGGTCTTTAAATTTTACAAAAAGTTTGTCTTTTTTTTCTTAAATTAAACTTTAAAAAGTTTTTTATTTTTTATTTTTATCTTTAAACTTTGTAAAGGGTTTTTTTTTTTTTTTTAATATTTTAGAGACAAAAATAGGGATAGAAAAGAAATTTTTTTAAAGTTTAAAGACATGAAGTAAAACATTTTCAATAACTTAGAAATAAAAAATGAAATTTGCAATTGTTTAGAGATAAAAGTGATATATATTTTTTTTTTAATTTAGGGATTAAAATAGTATTTTATTTACCTAACTATTTTTATTATATAATGATACGAAATAATTTTAAAATTCATAATGTATTTGAATACTAATTTATCTTCTTCTTCTTTTTTTTAGAAACCAGACTGGGGACAGCCTGGGCTTTATTAATAAAACCTCAATGAGCATCAAAAAAGACTAGAGGAGCAATGTCAACTGGGATGTCCTCCAGCCACACTTGCAGCCCCATACAAAGTTATCTTGACAATCCATGATTTATTATACAAAGTAATAAAAGTCACAGGCTAAATTAACTATATGTTTTATATTGTTAGTGTGAAATTAATAAGCTCTTTGTTAATTTATGTAGCTTATCATTAGGTATCAGTTTGATAATTCCCTTATATAAAATATAAGTGGGATATCATTATTATAAATATTTTATTTACTCAAAAAAAATATTTTATTTAAATTTTTCAAGAAACTCAATCTCGCATTAGTTATCTATATTTTTTATTAAAAAAAAAAAGTACAAGGAATTAATGCACAAGGAAAGGGTGATCAACATGCCAATAGGTCAGCCAATGGGTCATTGGTCGAATCGTAGGATCAAATAAAAAAAATTATATATTAAAAATTTGAGAAATCATAAAATAAATATGTAGATAAAAAAATAGTCATGCCAAATTACTAATTAAAATTAATTCCAAAAAATTAACCAAGTTCCATAATTAACAACACTAAAAAACATAGAATAAAATATTAATGCCACAAAAAATTGTAGCTAACTTTTTTCTAAATAAAAAAAAAAAAAAATATATATATATATATATATATATATATATATTATTACATATCTTAAAATTCTAGGAAAAAAATTATATCTCAAACTCCAAAAACTACATTAAATGCTTGTTACATATCTCATTAGCGACTCCAATTCCAATAGATTATGATCAGAGCTAAACTTGAAACTCTATCTCCAATGAAAAATCTAATATCAAATTCATTAAAAAAAAAATTGGAATATGATATTGTATTGGCCTATAAGGGCAGGTTTTGGTCCTAAGCCCAAAAGATGAATGGATTAAAATTCAAAGAGCCCGATACAATAAATTTGTAGAGAGTAGGCTTAAAAGCTAGGATTCAATGGATCAGACAACACGCATAGTGGATTAAAGATACTAAGAAAGCAAAGAAAGACAAGTTCTAAGCAAGGAAAACCTTGCTCAGCAAAGTTCGAGGAGAATGATTATTGAATATAGTTCTTTTGGACTTGGATACAATTTCAGTTCTTATTGCTACAGTGTGTTTTTTTTATAGATTTTTCCAATCCCCACTCCTTGGAGGGTCTTTTACATTATATAGCTTCCTTTAAGTGATCTTGGCTCTCCATTTTTTGACCGTCTAGACCACTACTTGAGAGTTTGTCCCATCAGACACCTTCCCAAAACCCTTGTGAGTTAGGGCAGCCAAGATAGCACTATTCAAGAGTATTCTCCACATAAATGCAGCCAGGAGGTTTGGTGGGATGCATTAAATGTAGTGGTAGCCACCATCCCTTTAGTCATGTCAGGGCTAACACCCTCCTCGAAACTCTTTCTCTACAGTATGACCTCGTCTAGTAACGTGCCACTGACGTGGCCTTAATGTACGAGTGTGTGACCTCCTCGGCACGATAATGACCTCCTCGGCCATGAATATGACACGTGGCACAAATACCTTATTTAAATTATTGTACCCCACAAGACCTATAGAAGTAAAATGTTGCAAAACCAACTTGGTGAAAACAACTCATCCAAATTGTTAAAAAGCGATTGGATTTTACTAGGTTTACCTATTTAAATACATAAATGATCCCTTTATTGGTCCTATATAGTATTCGAAAGATACGGTTTGCTCTGGAAGTTGCTTTGGAGGATAAGGATTCTTTATGGAAATTTCTTTGGAAGATACAGATTCTTTACTGGTGTGTTTGGATGGCAAGATTTGACCACAAGAATTTGGATTTGGGTAATTAAAATCCAAATATCTTATTTGGATAATTTAAAATCCATAAGACATATTTTAATATTTGTGAATTTGGAATTAAGGTATTTCAAATTCAAATTTTAATCCAAATCTAAATTCAAGTATCTAAACGCAAGCTATGTGAATTGCTTTGGAAGATAGGACTCTATAAAATGAATTATTTGAAAGATCCAAAATGATTTATTACTGATTGTACTAGTTTCTTTTGGTAATAAATGTAAATAGATGCTTTATACCGACCACATAATCAATCTTTGAGAAAGAATTGTCTATAGAGTTTAGACTAGGTTATTGGTTTCAATGGTTAATTTTTCATGAATTTGAAAAGCATAATCTCTTAAAAAAAGAAAAAAGAATTTGAAAAACCTAGCAGCATGTTTATTATTATTATTATTATATACAAGAAAGAAATTCCACTTTAACCTAATCTATGTATGTGTGTGAAACTCCCTCCTAGAGACTTGAACTTCGGTTCTTACCTCTCACACCCCACAAATACTTATATTTATGGAGTGACAATTGCGTCAAGGGTGCACGGTTGGAGCCTAACATCATGTTGGAGAGCTGCTTTTGATGAATTTAATAAATTTTATCTTAGACGTAAATCACATAATAAGGAGGTGATAGTCAAAAATCACTTGTGCTAAGGGGGGAATTGGATAAAAATAACTTTGTCTCTTTGGTTAATGTGAACAAATCTGGAAAGCATTTAGGGAGATCTATGACCTCTAGCAAGAACTTGAAGTCAGAGAAAATAGGATAAAAGATTTGGTATTGACTATTATAACAACTGGTTGCAAATCTGCGCAACAATAATTGTTTAGATGAAATACTATTTTAGTCCCTAGACTTTATAAAGAGTTTAAAAAAAAAGTTTTATCATATTTTCATAATCTTGTCTATAACGTTTTTTTACCATTATCATATATTTATTGGTTGACGATTTGCATAACATAGACATTAAATAAGAGGTAGAACTATTCATTAAATTTTTTTAAGTCATGGCGTATGAAGATTATGATTATGTATATATATATATATAATTTCCCTAGTTAGAGTTTGATTAATTTTAAGTTTAAATTTTGTATTATTATATTTAATTTTTGAATATTGATTTAATTAAGTAAATGCAATGGTTGATTTTATTGTACTATAAAGTTTTCAATGTCCTCTATATAGCCACTTCTATTTTATTTCTTACTCCTCTTGACTACCTTTTTATTTTTCATATAACGGTTATTAATTGACATTTGAATTCATTTCCTTTTTTCATCTTTCATCTATTCTTTATTACTTTGTATGTTCCCTTACTAGCTGTAAATTTTATGGTTATCAATAAGAAATAGATATCATGGATGGCTTAAATAGTTATAGATGTAGTTACGTTAGTGGTATGTCAAAAGTTTTTGTTTTTCTTTTCTTCTTCTGAATTTTCAAGGAAATATGAAAGACATTTCTCTAGTTTGGTCACAATCAATTAAGATATCCATAATATATTAACGGAAGTAATAATGAGCCTTAAATTTTTGTAATGTATGAAGTGGTTGAGCTAGTGGTATGTCAAAGGTTTTATAAAAAAAAATTTAGAAATAATTCCAAGGAAATGTAAAAGGCCTCTTTTTGAAAAAAGAAATTGTGACTTTTTGAATTGTAGAAATATGATTATTTTAATTATCTTGTTTATAGATTTCATTATTAAGTTATAAACATCTGAATTAAAGTAGATGAATATATAAATGCAAAATTATATGTAAAGTTACAACCACACAAGATAAATATGTATAGATTTTTTTTTTTTATTATTCATGAATCATTATTTCATTGTTTACTTATAAATATCCAAATTAATTTTTTTTTTGAAAAAAATTCTAAATTAAAATAGATGAATATGTAAAGGTAAAATTATATGAAAATTTAAAATTACCCAAGATGAATGTTTAACCACTGGTAGATGTGTGTTTTTTGAAGACTAAGAGTATGCACGTTGCTTTAGCTAGAACTATATAACTATGCAAATATTGTTGCGAGTGGTTCCATCATTTACAAATTACCAAGTTTGGTGGCCTTACAAAACAGATATTTCATTTTGCAAAAAACTTTACATGAACTCTTTTGTGACAACCTTATTTTATTTTAGTTTTCTTTTTGCCAAAACAACTTAAGAATATTAGGACTTAAGTTAAAATATGTGGTAGTTGTAAAACACATCAATGATATGAAAAATAGAAAGGTTTAAATATTTAAAAAACATTTTTAATAGATTGTAATATAAAATATTTTTTTCTCAATATTTTATGTAACTTTTCCCATAAGATCAATATTGTTGGCATCCTTTAAAGTTGATACATAATATTTTTGAGATGAAGAAGTAGAGACGATGCTAACATATAATATAAAATTAGTAAGTTTGCGTGATTTAAATTTTTGGCAAAAAAATATTAATGTATCTATGATAAAAGTTTTTATCTAAATGATATATAGTAGTTCATATTTTTTTAGATTTGATTCGAAAAGTTCATTTTCAATAGCCTTTTAAGTCTACAAATTGCTCAATCTATGGGCCTAGACACATTCAAAGGGTGCTATCTAAATTATAAATTATATGACCCTTTATCACTCAAATATTTTGATTCCCCCAATGTATAGTAAAGGAAGGCAGGTTTGTGTCTAACAATTTTCTTGATTTGTGCTGCATAATTTAATAGTATGGAGGATGTGACTGGATTTAAATATTGAATAAAATAAGATGAGAGGAAAAAAGAGTAAAAATAAAATATATAGCAATAAACATCAAATTATCCAAGTCATTCTACGTAATATAATAATATTATATTACTATATACTATATGTATAATGCAATAGGATAATATTTAATCAAAGAGAATATAAAAGATAACAACCTAAAACAAAAAACTAAATTGTATCAACCCAAAGTAAAATTCTAATTAACACAAAAATTCATCAACCTAAAGAATTGATGCAATAAAACAAAAAAAAACAAAAAACAAAAAATGAAAAACAAATGAGAGAGAGAAAGAGAGAGAGAGAAGTGACCTTTTTTGTGTGAGAAAACTATACATAGAATGAAAAAAAAATGTCAAATTTATAGTAAAATGTTGAGAATAAGAAGAGTTAAAATAAAAGAAGATAAAAAGGTAGAGAAAAAATGATATTAAGATAGAGAGTAGTGGGGAGATAAAGAGGTAAAAGGAAGGAAGAGTTTTGGAAAATTATTAATAAAAATAATTTTTAAAAGATATTTTAATTTTTAAATAATGGAGTTTTTAAGTCACTTTAAATGTGAAAATGTTTTAAAAAATATATAAGAAAAATTGGAAACAAAAAATAATGACGTGGCTACTGATGTGGCTCAACGTAAGTGTAGCAACATTAAATGCTACACTTCAGCTTTTAGTAATATATAAATGACTATTACAAGAGGATTGAAATTTATTTTCAAATTAAGTTTCTCCTTGGTTGAAGTCGACAAGATATACACCTTTTTCTTTTTCTTTTCTTTTCTTTTTTTTTTGTTAATAATTAGATAGTGAGGAAGAAGAAAGTGGGGTTCGAACTATAGATATGAGACATCATAAAAAATGTCACTACTGCTATACTATCACTTAAGGTTTTGAATTTTTTTTTTTTTTTTTCCTTGACAGTAATATTTTGTTTTTGTTTTGTTTTGTTTTCTTTTTGGGGGTAACTTTTGGCCCCAAAGGAAAGAAGAATTGGAGATTCAAACTACTCTTAATGATGCATGGTTTCTAGCCAATTGTGCTATCCCTTGATATTAATGTTAGCAGAGGCGACGCCACTCAGAGTCCAGGGTGTCCCTAGGAACACCCTGACTTGAAAAAAAAAAATTTATATATAATAATTTAAATTTTTTTATTTGTTTACCCTTAAAAAAAAAATATAGGAACACCCTCAAGCCCTATCAAGAACACCTTCAAAAATTTTATGCCAAACAAATTTTGAACTAAAATCTAAAAAAAAAAAAATTGTAACAGAACAAGCCCAAAAAAAAGCCCAGCTTCGTTGTGTTGCCATAAGGCGTTGGTACTCCGTCAGTAAGCAAATAGAGGTAGAGACATGGTGGAAAGAGAGTGAGGTAGAGACATGGTGATGATAGGGGTAGCTGGAGAAGAGTCTTGAGACTAGAGACCAGAGAGAGCTTGAAAAGTGAGAAGTGAAAAGTGGAAACTAAAGACTAGAAGAGAGAGATCTGGATTATTTTATTTTTAGTTTGAGTTGCTGTTTTTATTTTGCGTGCAAGTCTCATACTAAAGTGCAAGCCATCTGTAGACAACCTACCTAGGAACTAATGAGATGAAAAAAAAAAATTTGAAGATAGGTGGTAGATTTTCTACCAATGAGAGAAAGACATGTTAGGCTAAAAAATTAATGAGAGAAAGACATGAGAAAAAATTAATGAAGCAACTAAACACCAATAATTAATAATTTAATTAACTAATCCATTATAAAAGACAAACAAATTAAATTATGTTAGGCTAAACAATAATTAATAATTTAATAATTAATGAAACAACAATATAACAAATTATAGTTTATAAAAGACAAACAAATTTATGAAACAAATAAACAATAATAATTAATAATTTTATTAATATTTCAAATGAACTTATAGTTTATTGTACATGTACCCTTTTTTTTTTTTTTGAGGTTTTTCGGTGTACAGAATGCAAATTTGTTTTGGTTTTAATTTTTTTCTTTTTAAGACCAAATCTTGAATTTCGGCCGGTATTTACCGAGACGTCCCGAAACACCCGAAATTTTTTCAAAGTGGAATAGGAACACCCTGGACAAAATTCCTGGAATTGCCACTGAATGTTAGGGATATTGTCATTTAACATTATCATACAGAGTTACAAGAGCATTTAATATAACGACAATTTGCATGCCAATAGCAAATTCCTTTCTCATTCTCAATTCTCTCCTTTTATTCTCTCTACATCTTGGAGGGTGACAACTTTGAACCAGTCAATCACTCTCCCCTATTCTTCAGTAACTTCGTTCTCGAAACACTACATATTCATTTCTTCATCAGCAACCTAAGAAGCTCATTTCATTAAAAAAGAAAAAAGAAAAAAAAGATTAATTGTTGTTTATAGGTACTCAGATATCAACCCACTTCTTTAGCCCTTCTGAAGTGCACTTTTACTGTAAAAGTGAAAATACCATTGAGGTATTGTACTTCAATCAGCTCAGTGCCATTCAATCTTTAATCAGCTAGTATTCATCCACAAATATCTACTCTACATACCTTCAAATTTGTAGCTATTCAACAAAGGGGTCTTATCATCAGATGAAGATCCCAAGCTCAATTCTTCTTTAGTTTTCTTAGTGTATAGCTTAGACTAGTTTAGCCCAGTATACTGTACTTGTAGTTTACTCCTATTACTTGTACTGCACACATACCTAACTTATATAAGGCTCTCTATTGTACATTATTATACACACATCAATATACAGACTATTCATTTTTTCTCTCTCACTTTATATTGTTAATATGGTATCAGAGCCATCCCTCTGACTTCCTGGTTCCTTCGGACATCTCCACTTCCACTGCCCTCGCCTTCATCCAGTAGTCACTGTCAGAAGTGAGTCACCCCCGTCATGCCCATAGCCCCTCAAACACTTGGATTTCATCAGTTTTGCTAGTCAAACTGTTAAAGTCAAGGCACAGATTGATAGATCATTTGATCCCGAGCAAAACCCAACAAAGAGCTGCCAGAAACCACCTCACACACGCCGTTTGAAGATTTTGCCTCACGAGCACGCGCTCCCTGCGCCGCCACACGTTGCCACGTGCTGTCCATCTTTCACACGCGTCGCACGCGCTAGGAACAGGGCCTTCACGCACTTTCCACACGCCCCACGTGCCTGCTCCGTTTCACGTACTGCATTTGACCAGACCGTTGACCGTTGACTTTGACCAAAGTCAAAAAATTTTAACAGGACTTGTCTTGCTCAGTTTTTCGCGTAGATTCCAATTTTGGGCTCCATTTCTGCATTTGAGGTCTCTAAATCTCATTTTTTTGGTCATTTTTTTTTATTATGGCTCAACAAAATGAACAAGATATCATACGTCCTATCACCATTATGTTAGATGGTCCTTCTAGCTATCATGCATGGTCTCAAAATATGAATGTCTTTCTCAAGGGTTGTAAACTGTGGAGATATGTGATTGGTTCAATTCCTAAGCCAGTACCAAACCCTTCAAAGCCACAACTGCTAAAGAGTCTTCCAAGACTACTATTACAACAGATGATTATGAAGAACGCCTAGAGGAATGGGAGAGTATTCAGAGTAAGATCTTGTCTTGGTTTATCAATACCTCAATTCCCTCCATTCATAATCTTCTTCCTCGTCTTGAGACTGCTAAGGTTGCTTGGAAATTTTTGGCCAATCGCTATAATTGTACTAATGATTCAAGCTTGGAGTTCCACATTGAATCAAAGCTTTATCAAATGCGCCAAGAGACAGGTTAGTCTATTTCTAATTTTTATTCTCAGGCTTCTACTATGTGGGAACAACTTTGATAGGCCAAACACGAATTGACCCCTTGTGATTAAATTAATTTATTAATTAATCAAATTAACATACAAAAGCGTGGTAGCACAAACAAATCACCAAAAACCTAAAGTATGTAGCAGAAAATAAATGACACGGTGATTTGTCTACGAATGGGGAAAACCTGACGGCAAAAACTCCACCGGGTGATTTTCAGGTCACCACTCCCAAAACTCCACTATTATCACAATAAGCGGTTACAAGTAAAGGAATCCCAAGTACCTTACCAACCTACAGTTGAACCTTTACCCTAATACCCAATTGGACTTGTTCTGTAGTGATAGTTCCCCTTTTGATATACGGCTCCCAAATACGTGACTAACTAGTTGCGCGGATCCCGGTACGCGACTTCAATCACCAACTAAGAAGGTTGTTGGCTGCAAAATTCTTCAGTTCATCCACACGATGAAGATCAAGAAGATGCTTGGTCACAAAACCCAAAGGTGCACATACACAGCAACTTCTTCACAAGAATGATGAACTAGGGTAAGAACTTCATTTCCGGTTACAAATTGCTTGAACAGAGTTTGCTTAATGCTTGTGCAACTTGTCAACTTGTTGACGACCCTTAAAATAATCATTTTACATGTTTAGGGTTAGGAGAAAAGAAGACCTAAACACATAATCATAGATTCCAAGAAATCATATCAGAATTCTGAATTTCTTAAATCTTGACAGATAAGCTGTTGAGAAGCTATCGAGCCAACTATCGAGCTTTAATGAATTTGCACTTTCAGCTTGTTTTCTTAGACAGACTTGATGACTTCAACATTTGATCTTGAAACCTTGTTTCTCGAAGTATTAAAAACATCCTAGAACTACCCAATTACAAGTAAAGTACGTTTTGTTAAAGTATTAGACAATTACATAAAATAGAGACATATGATCCTAACATGTGAAACACATATGTCCTAACAAACTCTCTGCTGTAGATCCTTCATTAGTGTGTTCTAAGGACATTGAGCTCTTTGTCAAATATTGGGATCGCCGTAAATTTATGCATTTCATAATGGGTCTACGTGAGAATTTTGAGCCTACTAGGGCTTCTCTACTTAGTCGATCTCCTACTCCTTCTCTTGATGTTGCAATCAAGGAGTTCATTTCTAAGGAAAACTGTTGGCCTACTCATCACATGTCATCATCTGATCATGTATTGGCTACACCCTCTCCACAGCCTTCCATTGTTCTATTCACTACTCCTCCACAAATAAACTCTGGGCATCCCACCTCTTAGTCTTCCAAAGGTACTCGCTGCAAGTTTTGCAGTGCCAAAGGCCATGACATCTCTGTTTGTCACAAACTACAAAAATTTGTACAAGAGTAGAATAAAGCTTCTCTTCCTTGGGTAGCTGCTGTATGTCCTTCAAATCCATCGGTTCCTATAGATCAATCTTTGGCTTCCTCACTTACTACAATTGATATTAAGGCAGTTGTTCAACAGGTTTTATCCCACACTTCCACTACCCTTTCTGTCACCTCAGGTAAACAACCTTCGTTTTTTGATACTGCATGTTGTAACCATATGACTCCTGATGAATCCCAATTTCTGATAAGGCACCCTTAGAACATCCAATCACCATTTACATTGCTGATGGAACTCCTATGCTTGTTAGTCATAAAGGAACGATCTCTTCTCCTTGTTTATCCCTTAGTGACACTTTTCATATTCCAAAGTTATCCCTCAATTTGCTTTTTTTTGGTCAACTTTGTGAATTAGGCGTAGATCTTCTATTTACTAATCATGGTGTGGATGTGTAGGATCCCTGGACGGGTCAAGTGCTTGGAACAGGCCGTAAGGTTGTTCGTATGTTTGAGGTTCATGATTTGAAGATTCCTTCACAAGTTGTTTCTACAGCTGCTACCACTACCACCTCCTCACCTGATCTATGGCATGCTCATCTTGGTCATCTGTCCTTATCTCATCTTCAATTGTTAGCTTCTCAAGGTCATTTAGGTTCAGTTCAGTTTCAAAAATTTGATTGTACTTCCTGTCATTTTGGCAAACAAACAAAATTGCTCTTTAATAAAAATGACTCCTTTTCTTTTGCCCCTTTTGATCTTATACATTATGATATTTGGGGTCCTGCACCTATTCCCACTGAGGGAGGATCTAAATATTTTGTCAAATTTGTGGATGATTTTTCTTGATATACTTGGATTTATCTGCTTCACCATAGGTCTGAACTTGTATATATTTACCAAACATTTCATAAAATGATTGAAACACAATTCAATCGCACCGTCAAAGTCTTTCAATTAGATAATGCTCAAGAATATAATGATAAATCTTTCCTATCCTTTTTAGACAATCATGGTACCCTTCCTCAACGATCTTGTCCTTACACTTCTCAGCAAAATGGTCATGCAGGACGAAAACATCGTCACATTCTTGATGTTCTCCGCACCCTTCTCATTTCTCCCTTTCTTCCTGAGTGCTTTTGAGGTGAGGCCGCACTCACTGCTGTGTACACCATTAATCGTATTCCTTCACCAACTACACACAACAAATCATCATTTGAGCTTCTCTATGGTCAAACTCCTGACTACTCCTCTCTTCGAGTTTTTGGTTATGCTTGCTTTGTCTCTCTTCCTCCTCATGAACGAACAAAGCTCCAGTCTTGTACTCGTCTTTGTTGTTTCCTTGGTTATGATGTATCTCAAAAGGGGTTTCACTGCTATGATCCTATTTCTCATTGCCTTCATGTCTCCCATCAACAGTTTCCTGTGTCCTCTTCCTTAGAGTCTCCCATTTTTACTGATCTTTTCCTCCGTCTCTATCCTGAACTTGTGGAGGATTCTTCAACCTCAGTTGCCTCGCCAGACAACTCATCTCTGGTTCTATCTCCAGCATATAACTCGCCTGTCTTGGATCCTTTGGCATCACCCTCTCCTGAGTCTCTTTTTGGTCCTAAACTTCTTCTTTCGACTTGGGTAAGCATTCCTCCCCCTTATCTCACTGATTATCACTACTCTTTTGCTCTTGCCATCTTCTATGAACCTCACACCTATTGTGAAGTCCATACTGACCCTCTTTGGCAACAAGCTACGAGCGAAGAACTAGATGCCCTTCATAAGAATCACACTTGGGATATGGTTGATTTGCCTCATGGTCAATCTATAGTAGGTTGTAGGTGGGTTTATAAGATCAAGACCAAGGCTGATGGATCTGTTAAATGATACAAGGCTTGCCTAGTTGCCAAGGGCCTTACTCAGGAGTATGGCATTGACTATAAGGAAACATTTGCTCCTATTCCTTGCCTTACATCTATCAGATGTTTCATTGTTGTGGCTGCTATTTGCCGTTGGCCTCTTTATCAAATGAATGTGAAGAATGCTTTCCTCAATGGAGACTTCCACGAAGAAGTGTACATGCAACCACCCCCTGGCTATCCACACTCAAGCAATCAAGTTTCCCACCTTCGCCGTGCTCTTTATGGCCTCAAGCAGGCTCCTCGAGCTTGGTTTGAAAAGTTTAGCTCAATTGTTGCTCAGCAGGGTTTCACTTCGAATCCTCATGACACTGCTATCTTTGATCAAATAGTAAATAATATTCGATTTGAACATTCAACATGTATGTTAAGAACATAAAAGAACATGTAATCTAACAATTAAATTTTCAAAGTTCACGGTTCAATAAAAAGTTATAGGTGGAGTTTGAAGAAACCTTGTCCTCAAAATCTTGATGTAAAATCACATTATAAATGATACGAGAACATGAAAGTTATTGAAAAAAAAAAATACTCATGATTTTTTTTCTTCGTAGAGAAACTACTCATAAATGAGGTTGTAATATCAAACCATAAAGTTCTAGGTCATTTTCATTTAAACCTCATAGTTTTGGATAAGTTTTATTTAAATCTTATCATTTCAAATAATTTTATTTAATACTCATAGTTTCTGTGATTTTACTTAAAAGTTATACTTTAAAGTAATTTCATTTTAAACCTTATAATTAAAAAAATTAAACCTAATTGGTCAAGTGACCTTTAATGAGGAGATAGTATCTTATACGCCTGTTGCATAAATTATTTTTCCCTTTAATGAGATTAACGGAATTTGGGATGGAAGGTTTAAATAAAATAATTTATTTTCTGGAAAATAAAAAAAGTTTTACAAAATGTCAAATTACAACTTACCCACTGCAGTTTGGCCAAAATTAAAGTTGTCTATTTGTGGTTTAAAAGTTGTTATTTTGCCACCTGAGGTTCATCTGTTAGGCTTCCATAACCCACTTCTGTATTTTTACCGTTAAAAAAAATAAAATAAAAAACATAGAAACCAAAAACATAAAAATCAAGATGTAAAAACATATTTCTTGAAATGGTGAAGTTTTGGCTTAAGAACATTCTTCCTCTTTGTAAAAACATTCTCAAGCCTATCAATCCAAACAAAATTGTAAAGGGGATAGAAAAGATTGAAAAAGAAATTTGTGGTAGAAATAAGTTTGAAAATATAATTTATCAAGATTGTTTCACTAATATTATGGTGGAAATGGAAATCGAGAGACATACCCACGAAAGATGAAGGCCAAAGGGAGGAGAACAAGAGTACGAATGGCAGAGGAGTAGAGAATAAAGACATAGTAGCTCAGTCCTTTCAAAGTGGATGCTTTGAATAAGATGTTTAAGCCAACGTTTATGCACTCTGCTGCAACCATGCCTGAAAATGGAAGAACATCCTTGTAACAATATCTCCATGCCATCTCTCTCCAATGATTATTTTCGTAATTTTGCAGCACCCTTTGTTTGCTTCTTATTAATGAACAGTGTAAAAAGGCATCTCTCAGTGGTTATTTTATAATAATGTCATTCTCCATGTGTAAATTATATTATAATCTTCGTACTCTCTCTCTGCCCCTATTTTTTTTTTTTTTTTTTTTTTTTTTTTTTTTTTTTTTTTTTTTTCTATTGGTTGAAGGCATAATTGATTGGTTGGTGGACTTTAGGTATGATACCTGATTTTGGGTGGATTTGATAAGATTAAATAGTATGAATATGACTATCATATGCGGAGCTAGGGTGGCCTCCCTTAAAAACCATAAAGGTTACGAACAACTTACTTATTGGCTCCTAAGATATTGGCAAAAAATATAGGCATGTATCAGTCCTCAAATCTTAAGTTTGTTCCAAAAAAAAAAAAAACCTTACTTTTTGGCTACTAAGATTTTGGCAAAAAATATAAGCATGTATCAGTCCCTAAATCTTAAGTTTGTTCCCGAAAAAAAACAAAAAACACAAAAAACACAAAAAAACAAAAAAAAACAAAAAAAAAAAAACAAAAATCCAAAAACAAGAATAGAATTTGGCCCATTTCTTCAGCCCGAAGCACCCCAAAAATAATAATTTTAACAAATATGAATATCGCAACAAATAAAACCCAAATATTTTCTAAATCAAAGCTCCTAATTAAATAAAAAATAAACTCTAAAAAATTCGCATAGTTAATATATAAAAAACTCCAAATTTCACCGCCGTTTACTCCCAAAATGTGAAAGTAAAAGTTCAGTATATATATATATGTATGTATATAATTAAAAAAAAAAAAATTGCCCTAACTCCACCAAACTTGCAAGTACAACTCTAACTAGAAATCCAGTTCACGCTGTTGAAGAATTGACAAGCCAATCTATCTTCACAAAGGTATCTCGCTCAGTCTCTCTGTTTCTTTAGTTTGAATCTTAAGAGTTAAGAGTTCTGCTTTTTCAATTTATGAATAAAAGTATAGTTTCAAAAAAAAAAAAAAGTTCTGCCATTTTATTCGGAAAGAGGGCTAAAATTGCAAAATTAACACTATTTGCCAAACAATATAATTAGTAGGCACTATTTTCAAACTATATATATTACTAACATCTCAAGTCTCAAAGACTCAGTTTAGGCTTATAAATCGAGTCTCAAAGACTCGGTTTCCATGGTTTGATCACGTCTGATGTGGCGTTTTTTCCTTGTGGCGTCCACCTAGAAATCGAGTCTCTAAGACTCCATTTATAAGCCAACCCTTTAAGCATCGATTTGTATATGCTAGCAAACAAAACAAAACACTTTACATTTAATATTATTCAAATTATCAGTGCTAGCAAGCAGTACAACAAAAATCAATGCACAGTTACGTCTCTTTTCTCCCAATCATTTAGACATCTCTCCTCACCTCAGTCCTCTCTCCCTTCTTTCACTATGTTTGCTCTCTCTTCTTTCAAGAGCACAAACCAAAGATGCTGGGTTGCTAGGTGGTGGCGACGAGGTGGATAGGTGGTGGTTTTGACTACAAACTGCAAAAACCCAGCCACAGAGTCGACTCAGTTCACTAGTTTAGTGGTGGTGGGGTTGTTGTGGAGGCATCGGCGTTGATTTTGGCTGCTAGTTAGTCAGTCTTGGGTTCACGACTGTGGGTCTACGAGTTAGGTGTTTTGGGTCAGCAGTATATATGGGTGTTTGGGTTGTGTGCGGCGGTTACAGTGGGTTGGATTTTGGGGTTCGTCTGTCACGGTGGTTGTTGGTGTTTTGGTGGTAAATGGGTTTTCTTAGGTTGTGATCAGTGAATTGTGGGTTGCTTATGGTAGCATTGAGATAAGTAGTTGTTTTGTTTTGTGTGGATGCAATGGTTGTTGGTGTTTTTGCAGTGGTTGCAGTCACTGTTGGTTGTTAATGTGAGAGAAGGAGAGGGATGAGAGAAGAGAGAGGCTGAGAGATGTTTTTAATCTTATCTTAATTTTTTTTAAAATTTTTTCCTAACATAGAATGGTGTTCTTTTTAAAGGGTCGCCTTATAAATCGAGTTTTAGAGACTCGATTTCCAAGTGGACGCCACGTGAAAAAAATGTCACATCAAACGTGATCAAACCATGGAAACCGAGTTTTTGAGACTCAATTTATAGGCCCTAAATCAAGTCTTTTAAACTCGAGATTTTAGTGATATATGTAGTTTAAAAACAGTGCTTACTAATTATATTGTTTGGCAAACAGTGTTAATTTCCAATTTTGGCCTCGGAAAGAGTAAAGTACCAGTACTTTAGTTTGGCAATTTGATGTTTGACACTTAGAGCATTGATCATATCAATTTATTTATTTATTTATTTATTTTTTTCTATTTTAGCATAAGGACTTACTTTTTATATTTTACACAAACAATTTTACAAAACACCTACATCAAATTAACTATTATACACTTTATTTTATTTAAGAAATCATTTTTTATTATTTTATGATAGACCAAAAACGAATTGACCCTTTGTGATAAATTAATTGATTAAATAGCAAAGTTTATTAATTAATCAAATTAACATGCAAACGTGTGGTCGCACAAACAAATCACCAGTTAAACTATGTGCAGTGGAAAATAAATTGACACGGTGATTTGTTTACGAATGGGGAAAACCAACACGACAAAAACCCCACCGGGTGATTTTAATGTCACCACTCCTGAAATTCCATTATTATCACAACAAGTGGTTACAAATAAAGGAATCTCAGTACCATATATCAACTTAAAGTTGAACCCTTACCCCAATACTCAATTGGACTTGTTCTGTAGTGACAACTTCTCCTTTTGATGCACAGCTCCCAGTACGTGACTAACCAATTTGTGAGATACCACGCCCCTGGCCCGTTTTATATTTGTGCCAAACCCACGTAAGTGGGTGGAGTCGTGTAATTGTCTCTCAAAATGGAGGTTCGACTGATTTTATTTTCCCCTTTAGATTAAGGGTTTTACAATGGAGTCGCCACTTATTTAATTATTGGAATAAATAAGAAAACCAAAATTGAAAAATTCCTCATTTTATTAATTTGTAATTGAATTTACATTAATCATAGGAAAATTACATGGCTTTGGTCCTAAATACAATCTAAGATAAAGTACATGCCTTTGTTTCCTAGTTACAATCTAAAAATCAAAAATTACATGGATAAGCATTTAATCTACTAACCCTTGATCTAAGCTCGGAGGCTATGTTATAGGGTGGAAAGGTGTTAGACACCCACCTTGCCCGGTGAAACCGGTCTTTTAGACTATGGTGGCTAACATTCATATCATATCATCCAATATGTCAATCAATTTACATGTTGAATTTAATGTGTGTGCATGTGATAAACCCTAATTCAATTTATTAAGCATTGCATTTGGATTGAAAAATAAATTCTAGTGAATGTGTGTGGATAGTGATAACCTAGATTCAAGGATTTGAAAGAATTATTAGACAAACATGTTTTTCATATTTTTGATGTGGATTTAAGATTAAAACTAGTGATATGCATGAACATGTGATGAACAACCAAGAACATGTGAACAACACATAAGAACAATTAAGAACATTCAAACACATTCAAGGAATTTAAATAGCTACTATCATGCTTTAATCCTAAATTTTCATCATGGCAACACAAAACAAGTTAGGGAAATGGATTATACCTTCATGCAAGATCCATACGGTAGAGGAGGAGACTTTTGGTAGATGTCCTAAGGGTGGAGGAAAAGAAGAGTTAGGAGTGGAAGAGTGAGTCTCACTCAATACCTTGAGTCTTAAGAATACCAAGATATGACAAGACTACTCAACTTCACTAGAACTCAAGAGAGGGGAAGAGGGGGTTTTTTGTGTCTTTTGAAATGAAGGAGATGGAGGGTTTATATAGTAGTGATGAAGGAAATATGAATGGAAGGTCATTTAATGAGGGCTGACAATGAATCATGAACCTAGACCTCATCTTAGCCTTGGGAAAAATCTGGTACATTAAATGGAGAGATTGGTGGGAGTGAGGAGCAAGTCAAAATTCAGTTTTCCTGTAGCTGCTGTAATAGCCTGTAGAGCCAATTTCAAAAAATCATATCTGACTCAATTTTGATTGGAATTATCTAGTTTCTAGGAAAATTAACTTCATTCACATATTTAAAATATTTTGAGAGATATCAATGAAATGCTGAGCAGAGGTCATTTATTAGAAAATGGTTTCAGCATAATTAACATTAATGGGTCCCAAATTAGCTCCCAATTAACATTAAATGGCTCCAATCACTCCCATTTCAGACTTAATTGGTTCCAAATTTACTCTAATTAAAAGATAATTGAACAAATTACTTATTGAATAATTAATATTTAACTATCTAGTTAATTAGGTGTGTGCAACCGTAACATAAAATGTAGTCCTAACCAATCAAATTATGACACATCATTGATCTCAAATTGATTATACTTATAACCAATTGAAATCAATTGTTCATAATCACATATAGTCGGACTCAATTTGTGTGGTGCATCTCAGCCATTAAAACTTGATTTGATGATAACTTTCAATTTGGTGGTTCGATTCGGGCTTATGACCAGTCGATTTGATTGTTACAACATCAAAATCATTTTGGTGAAATAAGATTAAGGATCTAATGACCAGACTCAAGATTGATATTTCCAATTTGAAATTACCCTTTTACCCTATGTGTGAAGTTAAATGCGGGTTGCAAAATAGGATGTCAACAGAATGCTCCTCATTTGCAAAGCTTGAAAAGCGAATGTCAATGTATGAAAAAGACACCTAACTTTGCAATCAGTATTTAATAGTGGTGAATGCATGTAGATAAAAATGTAGATGGTCATGTTGCGATCAGAATGTGGACCGAATCTCGAGGGAGATTGCTTACGTGCCTCTTAGTGGGAGGATTAGGTCTAAATGTAGTTCATGCATGTAGCCCTTTTGTGTTTTTGTTTTTATTTTTTTTGGAAAAAAATGAGTACAAGACATGCTTACTAGTGGTCACGACAAAATGAGGATTTCAGTCGTGATCTTGAATTTTGGACATGCTTCCCAGAGGTCCAAGGATTTGAATTTTGGACGTGCTTCGTAAAGGTCTATTAGATTTGAAGTTTGGACGTGCTTCCCAGAGGTCCAAGGATTGGAATTTTGGACGTGCTTCCCAGAGGTCCATTGAAATTGAATTTTGGACATGCTTTCCAGAGGTCCAAGGATTTGATGTTTAGACGTGCTTCCTAGAGGTCCGATGGATTTGTAGAAGGTGATATTTGTGCCAATGTGTATGGGTCCTTTACCCTAGTTCCTGCAAAATAAATATTTTCAATTAGTAACAGAGTTATTAATTGAAAGAAATTGGACATACCAAGCCAATGCCCCTAGTTTGGGATATCTTGCATGTTTTGATGAATGCTGAGTATGGATAGCTAACTCGCTGTTGCGACCACTGGAGAATATGAAAGGAGATCACAATCTGCCATTTGTTTTGGAGATCTTTCATTTGAAGATATGCTCAAGAGATTTATCCTTTGAAGCTTTGACTCTGGAGATTTTTCCATTGAAGTTTTCAAAAATTTTAATGAAAATTTGTTGATTGGAGATTTTTCCTATGAAGATTTATTCATTGGAGATTTTTCCTTGAAAATTTGAGATTTTTTTTTTTTTTTTTGAAGAGTTATCTTGAAGATTTATCCTTCAAACATTTGAAAATTAAAAAAAAGATTTATTCATGGAGATTTTTCCTTTGAAATATGGAGATTTTTCCTTGAAGATTCATTAAGGAGATTTTTCCATTGCAATTTTGAAAAACTTTAATGAAGATTTGTCCATAGGAGATTTTTCCTTGAAAAATAGTTTTGGAGATTTTTCCTTTGATGATTTGAAAATTTTAATGAAGATTTATTCATTGGAGATTTTTCTTTTGAAGAATGGAGATTTTTCCTGGAGATTTTTCCCTATGAAGATTTGTTCATAGAGATTTTTAGTTGAAGATTTATTCTAAAGATTTTTCCGTTGAAGTTTTGGAAATTTTTAATGAAGATTTGTTCATTGGAGATTTTTCCTTTGGAATATGGTTTTGGAGATTTTTCTTTTGAAAAATGAAGATTTTTCCTTTTGAAGATTTGTTTGTGGAGATTTTTCCTTGAAGATTTATTCTGGAGATTTTTCCATTGAATTTTTGAAAATTTTTAAGAAGATTGGTTCATGGAGATTTTTCCTTTGGAATATGGTTTTGGAGATTTTTCCTTTTGAAGATTTGTTCGTGGAGATTTTTCCATTGAATTTTTGAAAATTTTTAAGAAGGTTTGTTCATGGAGATTTTTCCTTTGGAATATGGTTTTGGAGATTTTTCCTTTGAAAAATGGAGAGTTTTCCTTTTGAAGATTTGTTCATGGAGATTATTGGAGATTTTTCCTTTTGAATATTTGTTTTTGGAGATTTTCCTTTGAAAAACAGAGATTTTTCCTTTGAAAATGGAGATTTGTTTATGATCAAAAAGTGAAGAAGATGAAGATGGATTAGAAATGATGAAGATTTATTCCTGAGGCAAGAATGATGATGGTTTTTTTTTTTTTTTTTAACCACGATTTTGAATGAGAATAACTTTGGTTGGAAATTGATGTAGATTGCTGGATAAGTCCTTACTTAATTCCAGCAAAAATATAATTTCAATTAGCAATGGATTTTTTCATTGAAATAAATTGGAAGTACTTACTCAATGCCCCTAGTTTGGGGCATATTCCACGCTTAGATTGAAGCTGAATTCATTTGATGTTGTGACCATTGGGGGACATGAAAGAAGATCATGGTCCGCCATCATTGGTTCCTGCAAAAAGGCTTTCTTTCTCTAACTTGTTAGGAACCAGTTATTGTGAAAAAATTTTGGCCAATGCCCCTAACGTGGACATGCTTACAAAAAAAATGGATTGACGCCTCAAATGAAAACATGCTTTCATACGAGAAGGACATATCTGCATACAATATAAATAGACCAATGCCCCAAGTTTAAGCATGCTTGATGCAAAACAAATGGGCTTAGCCTAACTTGCACCTAAACAATTTTGTCACATTGTTTTGACTTTGCTCCCCAAGATTGTTTGGATGATTGAGATCGAGCCTCTGCAAGGCTGCCTACGAACCTCTGTCATAGAGGATCAAGTCAAGACGTAGTTCAAGAGAACTGGATTTTGAAAAAGAATGATTTTTTTTTTTTTTTTGGAAATGAGATTTCTCTTTCTTTCTTTCTTCTTCTTCTTCTTCTTCTTCTTCTTCTTCTTCTTTTTTAATTTTTTATTTTAATTATGAACAAGAGGTGATCCTTTATCCAGTTTGGAAAATCAAAGTGTTTAAGAGTCAAACAAGGAGAGTACTCCAGGTTTGGAAGTTCTTTTGAGTCATTTTGAGGATTTGAGAATTAGAGAAATTTTGTCCTTGAACATAGCTGTGGGGTTTGACAATTTTAAGCATTTTTCCTTTTTAATTCAAGAAAAAAATATTATTAGAGTTTAAGATGTGCATACAATTAGCAAGACTTCAAGGAGGTCTTTACTCATGGGCTGTAATGTAGGCTGCGTTTGGGTTATGAAATAAAAGATATAAAAGACTCAAAATTCCCTATGATGTTCCCCTAAGTATGCATTACTCAAAAATCAAGTATTGGAGGAGTTTTCCCATTTCTTCTTTGTCATCTTTGCACTAGTCTTCATTGGTCACTTGTATCAACAATTGTTTTTATCCTCATTCCTCTTGAACCATACCTCTAGACTTTCATCTTGTAAAATTATTCTCTTTTTAGGTTGCATCTTCAAGTTTCCAATTTTTTTTTTTTTTCTTCTTCTTCTTTTCTTTGGCCCTAACTTTTGCCTACACTACCCTTTTGGGTTTTCAGCCTAGCGGGCTTTCTTTTCTTTTCTTTTCTTTTTTGGCACCTTTCTGTGCTTGATGAATCTTTTCCCTTTTTGATGAACTTTCTTTTGGATGAACGTTCTACTCTTCTTGGCATAATGAATTTTAGGTTCTTCAAACTTGATGCACATTTTTTTTCTCTCTCACATTGATGGAATTTCATTTCTCTTTCCTTGATTGAGTGAAAACTCCTTTTTCTTTGATGATCTCTTATCTTTAGCTTAATGAATTCTCTACTTATCTTTCATATCTTCTAGGAGAGTTTTATCAATTAGCTTCAAAGCTACAAGGTCAAATCCTCCTTAACATGAGATTTAAGCATGCATACTTTGTATTTTCCCACCATAAGCTTAGATTTTAGTGGGTTCATGCGAAAAAGAGGCTAAGTGTTTAAAGGCTCAAATGAGCTAGCAATGGATAATGATCATTCTAGGTATTAAGGTACAATCTTGTTTTACCAAAGACGGCCTCCTATCCCTAGCAATGCTTGCTTGTAGGCACAATGACTTAAGCTCTTTTAATAAATTCCTCTTAAAAGAAAAAGTATGAATGCACTATTGGAGACAAAAGTTTTCAGAAATTTGGAATGAATACATGAGATTTTTTAATTTTCTGATGGATAGATTTTCTTTGATTTCCTTGTAAGACAATTTCTTCTTTTATTCAAAGTAATTAGCAAAAGTGTTTACACGGATCAAATGAAATTAATCCTTTCTCAGTACAAGTTGATTGTTCAAGCTTTTAAACACCACAATTTAGAAAAAGTTTTGTCTAAGGGATCCTCATGTACCATTTTGAAAAGAAGACTTTAAAGAATCTTGAAATCTTTGGAAGAAAAAAAATGGGCATTTTTTGAAAAAAGTCACTAGGAAGTCCAATGCCCCTAGTTCAAAGAATTTTTTTTTTTTTTTAATGACTTAGAGGCTCAATGCCCCTAGTCCAAAGACTTTTTTTTTATTTGAAAATTTTTCTCTTTTATTGGGAAAGATTTGGAAATCTTGAATTTTTTTTTTAATTTAAAAATAAAAATATATATATATATATACATGAACAAAGTACCTCAAATGCTACATGGATTTTTAGAATTCAAAGAAACATAGAAACATGGAATAAACAAACAAACTTTAAGCTTAACCATGATATTGCAACCAAATGTGGAGTGAGGCAAAGTTGGGCCACTTGCTTCTTCTTGGTCCATTTAAGATGCTTGAGACTCGGTATGCTTGAACCTTGATTATGATAAAATGTCTTGGGCTTGCACTTGGAAGGCTTGAACCATGATTATGATCTTTTGGTATTTGCTTGAAATGGCTTGACCTTACACTTGGAAGGCATGTATCTTGTGAACTTTTAGCCCTTGATGTTGATCATGCATATACACCTTTGATGGGCTCAAGTGTTGGGCTTAGAATGATTCAAGAAACAATTTTGGGTTTCCATACCAAGTAGAGTTCAATTATAGGCTTTTGGACTTGAGTTCATTCACAACATACAAGGTTCAAACAATCATGATAAACTCAAGCGTTGGACTTGAGTCATCATGGTTCAAACAACAGCCAAACACATGCGTAATGAAATGCAATTTACATGGACCAACCTAAAGGTAGGTTCTATTGGTTATTACAACATAGGTAGAAGATAGGTTAAAGGTCCCCACAAGCTAGGACGTCATATCTCCCAACTTGTGACGCCAAGAGCGCCGCGTTGATCCAAATGGTACAGTTTGTTCCTATGAACCACCATGGTATAACCATAATGATCCTTGTTGCGGTGGGTGGTAGGTTCACCGCTGGGTATGTGAGTCTCAGGAAGACCACAATCCAAGGCTAATACTACCGGGCTTCTGGGCTAGCACACAAATAAAATAAATTTCATTCAAACAAATGATGCATGACATGCAATATAATGACATATTAGACATATTATATACAAAAGAAATAAACAAATAATGACATGGTTGGCCACCATAACCTAATTGAAGCTTAGTCCTCAATATCCCCAGTGGAGTCGCCACTCTGGGAAACCACGCCCCTGGCACGTTTTATATGAATGTTGGGCCAAACCCACGTGAGTGGGTGGAGTCATGTTATTGCCTCTCAAAATGGAGGTTCGACTGATTTTATTTTCCCATTTAGATTAAAGGTTTTACAATGTAGTCGCTATTTATTTAATTATCGGAATAAATAAGAAAACCAAAATTGAAAAATTTCTCATTTTATTAATTTGTAATTGAATTTACATTGATCATAGGAAAATTACATGGCTTTGGTTCTAAATACAATCTAAGATAAAGTACATGGCTTTGTTTCCTAGTTACAATCTAAATATCGAAAATTACATGGATAAGCATTTGATCTACTAACCCTTGATCTAAGCTCGGAGGCTATGTTACAGGGTGGGAAGGTGTCTAGACACCTACCTTGCCTGGTGAAACCGGTCTTCTAAACTATGGTGGCTAACATTCATATCATATCATCCAATATGTCAATCAATTTACATGTTGAATTTAATGTGTGTGCATGTGATAAACCCTATTTCAATTTATTAAGCATTGCATTTGGATTGAAAAATAAATTCTAGTGAATGTATGTGAATGGTGATAACCTAGATTCAAGGATTTGAAAGAATTATTAAACAAAAATGTTTTTCATATTTTTGATGTGGATTTAAGATTAAAACTAGTGATATGCATGAACATATGATGAACAACTAAGAACATGTGAACAACACATAAGAACAATTAAGAACATTCAAACACATTCAAGGGAATTTAAATAGCTGCTATCATGCTTTAATCCTAAATTTTCATCATGGCAACACAAAACAAGTTAGAGAAATGGATTATACTTTCATGCAAGATCTATACGATGGAGAAGGAGACTCTTGGTAGAGGTCCTAAGGATGGAGGAAAAGAAGAGTTAGGAGAGGAAGAGTTAGTCTCACTAAATATCTTGAGTCTCAGGAAGACCAAGATATGATAAGAATACTCAACTTCATTAGAACTCAGGAGAGGGGAAGAGAGGGAGTTTTTGTGTCTTTTGGAATGAAGGAGAGGAAGGGTTTATATAGTAGTGGTGGAGGAAATATGAATAGAAGGCCATTTAATGAGGGTTGACAATGAATTATGAACCTAGACTTCATTTTAGTCTTGGGGAAAATCTGGTGCATTAAATGGAGAGATTGGTTGGAGTGAGGAGCAAGTCAAAATTCGGTTTTCCCATAGCTGCTGTAACAGCCTGTAGAGCCAATTTTGAAAAATCATATCTGACTCAATTGTGATCGGAATTGTCTCATTCTTATGCTCAAATTGAAGCCCCAGATGTCTAGTTTCTGTGAAAATTAACCTCATTCACAGAATCAAAATATTCTGAGAGATATCGATGAAATGGTGAGCAGAGGTCATTTGTTAAAAAATGGTTTCAGCACAATTAACATTAATAGGTTCCAAATTAGCTCCCAATTAACATTAAATGGCTCCAATCACTCCCATTGTAGGCTTAATTGGTTCCAAATTTACTCTAATTAAAAGATAATTGCACAAATTACTTACTGAATAATTAATGTTTAACTATCTAGTTAATTAGGTGTGTGCAACCCTACCATAAAATGTAGTCATAACCAATCAAATTATAATACATCATTGATCTCAAATTGATTATACTTATAACCAATTGAAATCAATTATTCATAATCACATATAGTTGGACTCAATTTGTGTGGTGCATCTCAGCCACTAAAACTTGATTTGATGATAACTTTCAATTTGGTGGTCTAATTCGGGTTTATGACTAGTTGATTTGATCATTACAGCATCAAGATCATTTTGGTAAAATGAGATTAAGAATCTAATGACCAGAATCAAGATGGATATTTCCAAGGTGAAATGAGGTGTTAACACAATTGTGCGAATCCCAGTATGCAACTTCAATCACCAACTAGAGAAGGTTGTTGGCTTCAAAGTTCTTCAGTTCATCCCAATGATGAAGATCTAGAAGATGCTTGGTCACAAAAACCTACGTTGCACAAACACAGCAACTTCTTCATAAGAACGATGAACTAGGAAAAATTCTGTCTTCGATCACAATTTGCTTGAACAAACTTTGCTCAACACTTGTGCAACTTATGAACACTTTGACGGCCCTTAAAATAATCCTTTTATATGTCTAGAGTACTGAGAAAATAAAGCTCAAACACATAATCACGGATTGAAGTCAAAACAGAACCAGAATTCTGTTTTTCATAAACCTCAATAGATGCCTATCTGTTGAGATGCCGTCGAGTAGCTGTTGAGCCACGGGGCTGGAACAGCTCTTCAAGCTTGATAGATGCTAGCTGTCGAGCTTTAATGAACTTGCACTTTTCAGTTTGAATCTTAGACAAACTGGCATGGCTTTAACACTTGATCTTGAAACATAATTTCTTGAAGTATTAAACACATCCTAGATCTACCTAAATACAAGTAAAGTACGTTTTGTCAAACGATTAGCCAATTACATAAAATAGTGACATATGTTCCTAACAAGTGAATCACATATGTCCTAACGTTTTTTTATTATTATTTTTTTCTTCATCTATACTATCTATAAAATGATTCTCCTCTTTGGATTGATTTTTATATGATTCAAAAAAATCCTTAAACCTTATGTTTATTAGAAACAAAACTTGAGGACAACCTGATAAAGATATATTTCTAACTCCATGTAAAATGCCTACAAAATAGAACACTTTCTACTAATCCATGTCTTCAAAACAAACTTATCCAAAAATTAAAATTAAAAAAAATAAAAAAATAAAAAAAAAAACTTCTCAGTCCACTTTGATATTTCCCACAAGACCACGTTCAAACTTTTTATTTTATTTTTTACTTTATCAAGACTCATCGGTTTCTTTTATTTAATTTTTCTGTTTTTTTTTTTTTTTGAATTTCTATTTTCCTTTATTCCTAATCTCACATACACTAGGGGAAAAGAAAAAAAAAAGCCTCATTGCACGCACAAGGCGCGTGTGATGAGACTAATATTTTTATAACTATTTCTCTTCTCTTTTCACGTTCTCTCTCATTTTTTCCTCAAAAAAAAAAAAATAAAATAAAATAAAATGCTCTCTCTCTTCTCTCAACTCTCTTCTCTCTTCACTATTGCAAAGCCAAACCTGCATGTCCATGGTTGAAGCTCACATAACCACCACAAAGGTTGAAACCTAAATAAATCAAACCTTTTCTCTCTCAAGCTCTCTAAACCTGAACTCCACCTAGCCTAGACCACCATGGGTTCAGCCAATCGACCACCACAAGCCACCACCAAAATCTCTTAACTTTGGTTTCTCTCTTGGGTTTGGGAACTTGGTGATTTTGTTGAAATTTTTGGCTTCGGTTTGGTGGCTATACGGTGGTGGCTAGTTGACCGACTTTGTCTTGTTTAGAGGAATTTAGAGGAAGAGAGAGTGAGTGAGTGAGATGGAGATGAAGATGAGGATGGAGAAGGAGAAGGAAGAGAGAGAATGAGAAAAGGTATGATGAGGAGATTAGAGAAAAAACAATAAAATATTAAATACATAGTTACAGTAAATATACAATCACTATAGTAGGTTCGTAAATTTACACACTTAAATCTTGGATGGAGTTTGTAAATAATCAAAGCCTATTTCGTGATTGTTTTAGGACAAATTGTGTAAAATTTAGAACTTTTCTATTATGCAGTGACCAATGAGTCCTCTTACACGTTTTGAATCTTGGATGGAGTGAAGTAGTTCATTTTTATGCTTATTTTATTAACTTATTGTTAAATTGTATTATTTTATTAAAGTTGTAGTACTAGTACTTTAGACTTATTATTTTATTCTTTGGCTTAAATTTGATTATAGTAATATTTATTATTTTTTGTTTAATTAATACTTAATAGTAGTGTTTGACCACTTAACTTAAGCCATTGTTATAGAGTTGTTTATTATAATTAATTTAATTAGGAAATTTAAACATTTGAGGCCTTGCAAATATATTTAAAAAAAAAAAAAAGAATAGTTCATAATCAATTGTAAATGATTTTAATGTGATGACAAAACTTTGCTTAGTTGAAAATAGTTTGTGTAATAAAGTAGTTTTTTAATCATCAAATTTGAATACTTTAAGAACTTTATACAGCTTAGCTTAGTCACCTTCAAAAATATTTCTAGCTTCACCACTGAATATAAGTTGTGTAAGTATAATTCAAATTTCACGTGGGTGTTTATTAGGTGAATTTTAAGTTTATACATGATTACAAGGATTTGGGATTCCGATTGCGATTTGATTAGTCCTTTTGGTGTATAAGGATAAATGTGACTAGTGCTTCTTAGGGGTATTACAAATGCTACAAGAGCAAGCCTAATATTGACCGTCACCAAAATTGTTGTTAAACTTTCTTTGACCATGCTAAGGTCATATACTACATACTTTCCAATAAGTATGAGTAATGAGTTCCATGTACTCATGTCATTATCTTTGTGGACAATGGCGAAGCTAAGGGGCCAGGGCCCCTAGCTTTTTGAATTTTCCAGTATAATAAGTAATAAAATTAAAAATTGAATAAAAACGTATTCATCAGCCCCCCTGGGGGGTTTGCTCTCTCAAAATTTAGAATAGACTCCACAGAATTTTTGAACTTATCCATTAAAAAAAAACCTCAAAAAAAAAAAAAAAAAAAAAAAAAACCCAACATCTAAGCCATTTATGAGCCCGTGGCCTTTACAAAACGCCCCATTCTCCTCTAATAAATTTCAAATTACCTACATATATAAAGTTATTATAATTATAAAAGCAAAAAAAAAAAAAAAAAAAAAATTATGGGCACCATGAAAATTTCCCCATCACATCGCCTTACATATGTCAATTCACCGCACTGACAGTCACCCTGTTAGGAGTCCGTGAAACCATTCCTCGCTGGCACAACTGATACCATCCCTCCCTCTATCTCACTCTGTGTTTGCATCCTTTACACTCCATTTGGATGGAGGAGTGGAAAAGTGGGAGGATGAAAAATATTGTAGTTTTCCCTCTTATATGTTTGGTTGGAGGGGTGGAAAAGTGGGAGGATAGAAAACTCTTTTGTTTGGTTGGAGAGAAAAAGGGGAAGGATGGAAAATGTAATTTATGTAAATTGACTATTATACCCTTGTTACATAATATGTAAGAAATAAATTTATTTATTCTCATTAAATAATATAAAATTTACCACATCATATATATAAATTTATATTATTATTTTTATTATTATAATGTAAAAATTACAATAATGTACGTATAAATTTAATTTGGCAAAGGATTTTGTAAACAACAATTCGAGTAACAAAGAATATTCGTGTCTGTGTGGACTACCACATAGCAATTAAGTTTATATCAAATATTTTCTAAAAAAAAAAAAAAAGTTTATATCAAAGATAGTTGGCAGAGAGACCATTGTGAGAGATAATAGCCAATTTCACAATTTCAAGGATGGAAGGTATTCTTGCAATGATTACTGGTGACATGGCATAAAGATCATGTCTATCGGATTAGACCTGAAACCATTAGAAATGGGCCGAGCTACAAGATGACTTGGTTGATTAAAAACACACAGTTGGGCAGCATGTCAAAGAGATTCGTAGCCACCACTAACCAACCAATAAAAAAGGATTTCCTTATGGCACTGCTAGTCTGCTACCAAGCAAGCATAGTAAAATATTAAATACAATAAAATTGCATTGTTCCAAAGCCTTCATCAACCAAATTGTTGTCATCTACGTCCAACACTGCAGAAATGAAAATGACATTGTTCCTTTTAAGAACTACATCACATGTTCTGTTTGGAGAACAATTTATTCATTACCTGAAAGAATTCCCATAGCAAGTATGAATGACAAATATTTTCTCAATCCAACATACCTAGGCTAGACAAAATGCAGATCTGAACCAAGATGAAGTACAAAACTTCGGAGCAAAATGATATTAATTTCATTCATCCATAGCACAGTAGAAGTTAAAATATTACATTATCTTCTAGTGTCTTAACTAAAATACAAATTCATCAAATATTGCTAATTATGTAACACACTACATTCAGCCCATAAAAGCGAATGGAGAACAAAATTCAGCTATTACCAAAAGTCAGCTGCCACTCCATTCAACCCACAAAAGTCAGCTACTACCAAAAGTTAGCAAATCAAATTTACACTACATTGAACCCACAAAAGTTAGCTACTACCAAAAGTCAGTTGACAATTATTAAGGTTCCTTAGCATACATCATTTTCAATAATATTGCTCGACGTAACTCACTAGTTGGAACACCAAAAAATGCTCTCATTTTGGCTGGATCCTTAATTAGAAAGAGCATAGCATCAAGTTGGTGTTTTGTTGGTATTCCTATTTTCACCAATTCGGAAAAAACTTCATCCTCAGAATAACAACGTGGACGTCCTCTTTCCATGATAGCAAGTCCCTCCTTAGCAATCTCATGTCCTTGCATCATAATAGCAAGTCCCTCCTTAGCAATTTCATTTCCTTGCCTTATACTTGCTGCCACATTATCAATTCCGGATTGAAATATTTCCATCTGTTTTTCAAGCATTTCGACCATTTGAGGTGTTTTCTTCGCCTTCTTGGATGATGTCTCACATGAGTAGGAAGGTTTTCTCATTCCAGATATAATAGGAAATCGTTTCTTCAACACACCAAATGTCCTTTCAATGACATTGCGCAAAGAGGAATGTCGATGATTAAATAGTTCCTCAGCATTTTATGGGCCACGTGCTGAATACTCTTTTAAATGGTAACATACACCTCTATATGGCACAATAAGTCCAATTCTCAGCATAAAACCCGCATCTACTAGATAATATTTTCCTATTAAGAAAATAATTTATATAAGTAATTCACTATATATATAAGTAATTCTCTATATTTTTTATAAGTATACTTTGTATTTATAATTTAACATTACCTCTAGGGATTATAAGTTTGTCTTCCCTACTTAAAGCATTTTTAATTATCCTCAAGTCAGAGGCAATCCCTTCCCATCCAAGTAAAACGTATGTAAACCTCATGTTAAAATCACATGCTGCCAATACATTTTGAGTTGTGTACTCTTTCCTCCCTTGATATCTAGGTGCATCTTTTGCTGACACTTTTACATGAATATGTGTCCCATCAATAGCCCCTACACAATCTTGGAATTAAAGCAATCTATTAAATCAATAAATTTTTATTCATATTATAGCAATCCATATAATTGCTTAAAAATATGTTTACCTTAAAGTATGGGTAAAATCTATGACTATTTCGTATCTGTTGGGAAACTTCTGCCCCATTAGGTTGTAGAAGGAACTGATCTTCTAAGTAGATGATTGCTTTCAACACATTGTGAAAATGACAGCTTATGGTCTCATTAGAACGACGGAAGAAAAAGGAAACCGTTCAAATTCTCTCATTTTGTGCTAAAATGTAAAGAAACTTGGCTACTTGCTCTTCAACAGAAGCATTCCTAGTGTCTTTAAGACGGCCAGTTCCTCGAAGCATTTCACACAACTTAGCAAAGGCATAAGGCCCCATTCAAATTATGTCTCTACATTTCCTACTGCATCTAAGTTCACTTAGTAGTTCTTACCGAACATTTTCTCTTTCCGCACTACTTTCGTTAAGTACTCTATCCACATAATGTGGACTACAATATATGCCCATCATCCATATTCCATGCACCACATGTACAAAAAGTTGCAAAATTGCTACATCTTGTCTTCTCTGCCAATCAGTCAAAAGTTGCAAACCAAATTTGTTCAATTCATGTATACTCCTTAATTGATCTTGACAATTTTCCTCCCAACTCTTACTCAAATCTTCCGGTGGACTATTATCCCAATTAGTTGAATTATCCATCTACCAAATATCCATCACAAGTAAAAAATAATCAACACATTGGCCATAATAATTACTAATTAAAGCACCTTACCCTTGTTGTTTTGTTTTTATCATCCCAAACATAACTAGCTAAGAAAAACTATAAAAAAAAAACTAATACACGTAACTAATCATGTAAGAAATTATGTCAAGCTCAAATTATTGGTAGGGAATGTTAATTGCTACTTTCTAAAATCTAGAGATCAAATTGGATATTAGTGTAAACTTTAATAACTAGATATTGTTTTATCCCTTAAAAAGTGTATTGTTTTTTTATTCTATTTTAGCATATACCATAATCACGACCAATTTCATAGCCATATTATATAATTTCCATCCAAAGAGAGAATGTTACTTTGGAAAAGATAAAACTACGGAGAGGGGTAAGTTTGCTGTTATCATTACACACTAACTTGGATGAAAATTAACATGGATTATAAACTAATACCAACAGGATTCAGCAAACTTGGAAATTAACATGGATTCAGCAAAACACAACCACTAATAAATGAAAACCTTACACCAACCAAACACAAACAATCACAACTAATACCAAACAATAAAATCCACCAACTATGAACACACACAGAGGCAGGCACACATAAACTAAAATGCTATACTCTGTAAAGTGTAAACTATAATGCCCTATAATTCATTAAATACTAATAATTGAAAGAATAATTAATAATAGAAGTTACCAGTGGAGTAGTGGATTGAACTGACTGAAAATTTGAAGGCAAAGAACAAGCACGGATACAGAGCCTTGGCCACTGACCACCGAAGTCCGAAGCAGAGCATAGAGAAGGCGAGAAGCAGAGGAGGCAGTGAGTGAGAGTGAGAGGCACCGAAGTCCGAAGTAGAAGAAAACAAACAAACAATACACAGATTCTTTAGATGCATAGATTCAATAATCCCAAATGGGTTTGCAAGAAATAAGAAATCTGGGAAGAACGGAATAAAAAAAAAAATGAAATAGCAAAAAAAATGGAGAAGATCATACCTGTCTCAGGTGGAGAGGAAATCAAAAGACCCTTGGCTAGAGAAAAAAACAAACAGAAACTAATGAGTACATGGTAGCTAAACGAAAGAAAAAAAAAATTGAATGTCATATGAAACCAAAAAATCAACAAGAAAATGAGGAGTATAATGAGGACAAGAAACAATAGGTCACGTTAAAAGAAAAAAAAAAAAAAACAAAGAGGAGAGAACCTGGAACAGTGGACGGTGTGTTGAAGGTAGAGAGAAGAAGATGAGAAAAAGTGATAGGTCATTTGGACAAAATTCTTCAGTGGGGTAGGTGAAGGTCTTGAATGAAGGGTTAGTGGAGGGCATTCTAGTAAAATTGCACGGGACACAGTTTTCTTCCCTTGATTTTCCTCCCGATTTGGGAGGAAAAAATTTGTGGGCCCGGGAGAGAAATTTTTCTCCCGGGTTTTCCACCCCTTCTATTTTCCACCCAATACCAAACAAAGGAAAACCCACTTTTCCACCCCATTTTCCTTCCTATATTTTCCACCCCTCCTAAAATCTATCCAACCAAACACACTGTTAAACTACTATGGAAACTCTTGGCCAAATAGACTATTGAATATCTAAAATAGAATCTTAGATAAAATATTATTTTGATCTCTAAATTTTATTAAAAGTTTGGTTTTCATCCCTAAATTTTAAGAAGTTCATTTTTCGTCCTTAAATTATTGAAAATGTTTTATTCATGTTCTTAAACTTTACCAAAAGTTTGTTTTTCATCCCTAAACTATTAAAAATGTTCTTTTTTTCATTCTTATTTTTGTCTCTAAACTATTGAAAAAACTCTTTATAAAGTTTAGGGATGAAAAAAGAACTTTTTAAAGTTTAAAGACCAAAAACAAATTTTTTATAAAATTTAGGGACCAAATAGTATTTTACCCTAGTAATGAAGTGTTGTACAGCTGTACAACACATTTGCCATATAGGTTTTTTTTTTTTTTTTTTTTTTTTTTTTTTTTTTAATTTTTTAATTTTTTAATCAAAGAGAGAGATTCAATTTATGATATCCACTTTTAATGATATCTCTTTATTATCAAACCAAGACATCAATCAGTTTTTAGTGTAAGCGGGGATTAAACCCCAAATTTTTATTTAACTATAACAGACTTTACCGATTGATAAAAAATATTTAATAAAAGATATTTGTTTTGTTGATTTTATGTTATGTAATAACAATATATTATATAATTTTTTATATTAGGTTACCTTTTTTTTTTTAACATTAACACTTCGTTGTTCACTCTTTTTTCTATTTCTTTTTTTAAATTTGGTTATTTAATTTGAATTTTAAAATGTGAGTAATTTATAATTTAAGAGAACAAATATTCATTACTAACGTATAGTTTAAGAGAACAAATATTCAAAATTGGGAAGCTACTAATCAATTCTTTATCCCAAGTGATGGAAACTCTAGATGTTTAACCCCTTAAAAAAGCTCAAAGATATAATACTAAGTAAATAAAAATTGGTTCCTTATAACGTGATACTGGATTACAAATTGTTTAACTGTGTCCATAGAAAAATAGATTATTAGAAATTTCAGTTCATAAGATTTAATGCATTTTGAGTTCACGTAAGCACAACTAACTTGGCCCCCCGGAAAAATTTCTTGGCTTCGCCACTGTTTGTGGATTTTCTTCCTTTTATGCTGCTTCAGAGTTTAGATGTAACCTTGGCAATAACTGATTGTACTTCATGCTTTATCTCTTAGTGGTTCTCTATTCTTCTTTATGGGAATTGCTTTGCAAAAGAGGGATTCTTCATGATATTCGTTATGTAGTTTCTTTTAGTAAATATGGAACAGGTGCACACTCCTAGCTACTAATCACTGTGTTCGGTAAACTCTTATTGATTAAATTAGTTCAGCTGATCATTAATTTGATTATTAGATCAATGGGGGTGAATATTAGATTTCTCAAAAAGTTTGACTTCTTGCACCATCAATATCTTTTTATGACCTTTCTCCATTTTGTAATTCTAAATTTGTAACATAAACCGACATTTAATTAATCATCTACATTGCCCAAATACGAGAAAAAACCAGCAAATATATAATTTTACTTCTCTTTTCTTTCTTAAGCAAGAGATATTTGTCATCGTTCAAAAACATGATGATTAAACAATTCTTATCCCTTTTTAATCTTTGTTTAAATTAGGTAAATATGGGTGAACACCAACCCCTCATCATCACTAGGTGGTAGAGAGGAAGGATGGATGATGAATTATGGTTTTTAAGTGTTTAATATGTTGCAAGATACAATTAGCTTAATTAATAAAGTTATATAGAACCGGCTGAAAATATATATATATATATATATATATATATATATATATATAGGCCTCATTATACGCGCTTCGCACGTGCAAGACTCTTTTTTAATTTGAGTTTAATGTAATTTTTTAATTTGAATTTATCTATTTTTAGTGAGAATACACATAAAATGATTTTTAAGAAACCAAAATTTAGAATTTAAAATGGAGTAAACTGCTGAGTTTAGTGTGTGCTAGTTTTTAGAAAAAAAAAAAATGTATCAAATGTGCGTAAGATATATATAAATAGAGAGTATACTAATTTTTAGGGAAAAAGTTTCTCTAATAGTCTTTTTTTTTTTTAATTTTGTTGAATTACATTTTTAACCTCATTTTTTATTTTTTAAGAATAAGGATTATCTAATTAGATTATGGGTGTTTTTGACATTTTTCGAAATCATAATTAACTTTTTGAATCCTTTTAATATATAGAGATGATACAACTATACATAAGAAGAAAAAATGCTGAAGCTTACATGTTTTACTATATTAAGTTTACAAACTGATGTGATAATGAATATGATTAGTGAGTTTCAATAACCTAATGAATAAATTTTTGAATTACTTATTTATGATTAGTGAAACATATTTATAAGTTTAATATAATAAAACTTATAGTAAAATATTAACCTTAACTTTGATCGATAAAAACTTTCCAAACTCTAGCTTTATAATTACAATTTTTAACTTAATTAGATGTAATCTTTCCTAGAAATTGACAACGAAGTCGTTACAAAAATATATAGAATGAAAAATAAAATAAAAATCTTGAGGAAAGCCACGTTGTCGGTATCTTTGTAACGTTAGAGACCAAAGCCACTAAGTATACATACTTTTTTCGTAAATTTATCCACAACTATGAAGATGGTAATATTACTAAAGTAAATAATGAATAAGAAAGAAATAAAGTGATAATAGATAAGAAAGAAATAAAGTGATGTTTGTGACAAGTCCATGTAAAATATCAACAACAACTTACTACTATAATCATTTGTGAAAAATATTACGTCTTTGTGATTAAAAAAAAAAAAAAACCAAAACAAAACAAAACATAACAAAAGAACAAAAAACAAAACAAAACAAAAATGGATTAGAAAGGAATGAAACTTGAAAAATACTGCAAGTATGAAGGTAAAAGCAGGTGTGAGGTTGCTGACTGCTGGTGCAAGAGTCGGAGAACTGTATTTGTGGGGGGTAAAAGCTTAAACTTTTGTATTGGGCCTTAAGCCCCATTTGCCAATGGGAATGCGTCTGAGGAGGAGCAAACAACTAGAAAGGCCCTAGAGTAAGTGGTCGAGTAAGGAAAGAATTGAAAGCAATAGTCCGAGAGGGTTCTCTTCCTCAGACCTGACGAATGTCAGTCAAGTAAGCATTCACCTGACTTGGGTAATCTTCTAGAAGGTTCCAGTAGCAAAAATGGACTTCAGGTGTGCCAGGAAGTGATAAGAACACAGAAATATCTTAGGGAAAGCTGCTACCACCGCATTAAATGCACTACAGCAGCTTTCCTGGCCGTATTAATGTGGAGAAGACCTCTAAATAGTGTTTTCAACCACTATTGCTTACAGAAATCTAGAAAAGCTGCTCAATAGGACAGATACTTGAGTATAAGGTTGGATGAGAGACAAGGGGACGATGGAAATGGCTTGGAGGAGACTATATAACATGATAAATCCTCCATAATTAGGGGGATCGAAAATTATTAGAGAAATATTAGAAGAGAATTACTGTAGCACAGTGAAGAACTAATTTCCAGAAATAGCAACTTCACCTCGAAACTAGCTCCTTGGACATATTTTCCATCCTGAATTATGTGTCATTTCTTGCTCGGACACACTTATAACCTCGATTAACCGTTAGACAACCCATTAAAAGCCCAGTTCTTTCACCCACTCTCTTACAAATTTATTGTATTGGGCTTATTAGGCTTGTAACCCAGTTCTTTTGGGTTTGGGCTGCAATTTGGGACCCTACAATTGGCGCCGTCTGTGGGAAGAACTAGTGCTTGAGTGGACTATAACGGTTATGGCGGGATCAGGACCACACCAGACTAGTCCGCACCATGCAGAATCAGCTAATGTTCATCAACAAGGCAAGCTCCATGACCTCGAGCATGGAAATGACATGGACAACCAACAGGAAGGCAGTTTGCAGACGCTCCACACAGGTGGAAGTGGTTATCGAAGAAGAGGTCACGCAATACATGAGCAAGTTGATAAAAAGCCATGCAACGAGAAATTGATGATCTAAAAAAGCGACTCCGTTGAGCACAACGAAAGCAAAACCCCTCCAGCTCTGATGTTTCTTCCAATGACGAGGAAGATGCAAGCTACAGACAACGATCAGGAACTCCACTTAGTGAATCTTTTTCCTATGAGAAGGAAAATCCTCACAAGAGGAGGCGCAAGAGTCCATCTGGAAGGGGAGTAGGAACTAACGTTATGAAGAAAGCTCTTAGCCAGATTTCTAAATCACCCTTCACTCAGGGAATAGAAAAGGCAAAGCTTCCCAGGCGTTTCTATCAGCCCACATTCACCATGTATAATGGACGCACGGATCTTGTAGAACATGTGAGTCAGTTCAAGCAAAAGATGGCTGTCCATTCTCACGATGAAGCCCTGTTATGTAGAGTATTTTCGCCCAGTTTGGGACCGATGCCGATGAGATGGTTTGATGGACTAAGGACGAACTCCATCAGTTCTTTCAAGAAGTTTACCTAGTCATTCTGTTCCCGATTTATTACATGCAGTAGGGTTCCTCAACCTCTTGATTCTCTGCTGTCCATGTCAATGAGGGAAGGGGAGTCTGTGAAGGCATATGTCGAAAGATATTAGGAGATGTTCAATAAAATTGATGGTGATTTCGATGAAATTGCCATTAGAACTTTCAAGGTCGGTCTCTCACCCGAGCATGGTTTGAGGAAGTCTCTAACAGGCAAACCTGTCATAAGTTTACGTCAGTTAATGGATCGAGTTGATAAGTACAAGAGAATAAAAGATGATCAACAACAGGGAAAAGGGAAAGCTAAGGTTATCCCTCAAGAAAGGAAAGATTTTAGGTCGAACCGATACAACAACAACCGGCCGAGAAGGGATTATGTAGAGCAGTCAGGATTAAACAACAACCAGGTTATCGGAGCTGTCTTTCGAGAGCCAGTGCATCAAGTCTTAGAAAAAGTCAAGAACAAATCCTTCTTTAAATGGCCCAACAAGATGGTAAGAAATCCCAAAAAGGTAAACCGTAACCTTTATTGCCAATATCATCGGGATCATGGCCATACCACAAAGGATTGTAGGAGTTTGTGGGATCACTTGGATCAACTTGTCCGAGAGGGCAAATTGAAGCAGTTGCTACATCATTCTAGCGGTCTGGGTGGACAAACCACTTTGCGGCCTGAGAGAAAGACTCCTTCAAAATCCCCCTGGGAACTATCAATGTTATCTTCGTTGCACCAGGTAGAACAGGGTCGAGCCCTTCTAGGGTAATGTTTGTAGCTCACCTGTCTTCCGAGGGCATTAATCAGGAGCTGAAGAGAGCTAGAGTGGAATGGCCGCTGATTATGGGGTTCTCGGATGAGGACAAGATTAGAACCATTTAGCCCCATGACGACGCCTTAGTGATTACCCTCCGAATTGGGGGCTATGACGTGAAACGAGTAATGGTGGATCAGGGCAGCACGGCTGAGATAATGTATCCTGATCTTTACAAGGGGCTAAGCTTAAGAGCTGAGGATCTGACGCCCTATAGTTCTCCCTTAGTGAGTTTTGAGGGAAAGGTTATTATCCCGAAGGATCAGATCAGATTGCCTGTGCAGACTGGCTTGGAGACGGTGGAGGTAGATTTCATCGTTGTGAAGGCATACTCTCCCTATACAGCAATTGTTGCCAGACCTTGGCTTCATACTTTGGGAGCAGTTTCTTCCACTTTGCATCAAAAGGTTAAATATCCGTCTGAAGGACAGATTGAGGAAATATTGGGAGATTAAGCCATGGCACGACAGTGCATGATCGCTGCCATCCGGCATAAGCCCGAAGCTGAACTTTCGGCTCACGCAGAAAAGGAGTTATAGCAGTTAAAACCCTCGGTGTTATCAATTGAGAAATTAGCCAAGGAGGCAGAGTGTGAAGATCTTGTGAAGGTTACTATAGGGGATGATCCGGAGAAGTTTTTTCAAATCGGGTCTCAACTACCCCAGCAAGAGAGAGAGGAGCTGATAAAGTTCCTTAAACAAAACATTGATGTCTTTTTCTGGAATACTTACAAGGCCCTAGGAGTAGATCCAAAATTTATTTGTCATCATTTAAATGTTAATCCATCAATCGTCCCCAAGAAGCAGCCTCCTCGGTGCCCATCCAAAGAGCATGCCAAAGTAGTCCGAGAGGAAGTAACTAGACTTAAGCAAGCTGGGGCTATCAAGGAAGTCTTTTATCCTGAATGGTTAGCAAATACTGTGGTGGTGAAGAAAAAGAGTGGGAAGTGGCGAGTATGCGTTGATTTCACGGACTTAAATAAGGCTTGCCCTAAGGATCCATTTCCTATGCCCAAAATAGACCAACTGGTAGATGCTACTGTTGGGCATCCTCGGATGAGTTTCTTAGATGCTTTCTAGGGTTATCACCAGATACCTTTGGCCGTGGACGATCAAGAGAAGACGGCTTTTGTTACCCCTATTGAGAATTACCACTACAAAGTAATGCCGTTCGAGTTGAAGAACGCAGGATCTACTTATCAAAGAATGATGACAAGGATGTTTGAGTCGCTCTTGGGGAAAAATATCGAGATTTAAGTGGTTTCGGAGCATCTGGGAGATCTTCGAATTATCTTTAAAATTCTTAGAAACTACAAACTACGCTTAAATGCTTCCAAGTGTTCATTTGGCGTAGGGTCAGGCAAACTCTTGGGTTACATGGTCATTCACAGGGGAATTGAAGTTAACCCCGACTAGATTAAAGCTATTGACAACTTGCGAACTCCTCAGAATCCTAAGGAAGTGTAGAAACTAACTGGAACAGCCGCCGCTTTGAACAGATTCATATCTCGATCAGCAGATAGATGCAGACCTTTCTTCCTATTAATCAACAAATGGAAGAATTTTGAGTGGATAGAAGAATGTGCCAAGGCATTCCAGCAACTCAAAGATTATTTAGCTCGGCCACCGATCATGTCTAGTCCTGAGCCAGATGAAGTTCTTTTTGCCTACATCGCTGTAGCCCCATATGCTGTAAGTTTGGTACTGATACGAGTTGATAATGGCATACAATAGCCAGTCTACTATGTGAGTAAGTCATTGCATGAAGCCGAAGTGCGTTATCTACCATTGGAGAAAGCTATCCTGGCAGTAGTGCTTAGCACACGTAAACTACCCCATTACTTTCAGGCACATACCGTTGTCATCCTTACACAACTTCCGCTTAAAACCGTACTCCGAAGTGCCGATTACACAGGAAGAATAGTCAAGTGGGGTACAATTCTGGGGGCTTTCGATATCAAATACATGCCCCGTACCTCCATAAAAGGACAAGTCCTCGCAGATTTGGTGGCTGAATTCACCGAACCCGAGATGGAAGAATTACCATTGGTTGGATACATGGATGAAAAATTGGTTGGTACGATTTCCCAATATCGTCTTCCGACTTGGGAAGTATATGTGGACGGGGCATTGAATCAAAAAGGCTCAGGGGTTGGGCTAGTACTGATGTCCCCTGAGAAGGTTGTCATTGAAAAATCTTTGAGGCTGGATTTTTCAGCCACAAATAATGAGGCCGAGTACGAAGCTTTGTTGGAAGGAATGGCTATGGTTCAAAGAATGGGGGGAAAATCCATAAAGCTCTTCTCAGACTCAAGGCTTGTCGTTGGCTAAGTAAGAGGGGAATTCGAGGCAAAAGATGAAAGAATGCAGGAATATTTGAGTCAAGTTAAATCTCTACAGTTGAAGTCCGATTCCTTTGACTTGTTACATGTCCCCAGAAGTGGCAATGCACACGCTGACTCTTTAGCTATGCTTGCAACGTCCTCGACACAACATTTGCCTCGAATAATTCTCGTTGAGGACTTTTTTAAACCCACAGAGATGAGAGAGACGGCTCAAATTAGGGTGGGGCCAAGTTGGATGGACTCCATTATATGATTCTTAAGAGAGGATATTCTACTTGAGGAGAAAATGGAGGCTGACAAGATACGGAGGAAGGCCACTAGTTACTAGTTATTTGAAGACCAGAAACTATATAAACGTTCCTTTTCAAGCCCTTATTTATTATGTGTCCATCCTGAGCTAACCGAGTCACTTTTAGAAGAGTTACATGAAGGAATCTGTGGAAGCCATACTGGAGGTAGGTCCTTAGCACATAGAGCTATTGCCTAAGGTTATTGGTGGCCAAATATGCAGAGAGAGGCTCTGGAATACATCAAAAAATGTGATCAGTGCCAGCGGTTTGCGCCGAGCATACACCAGCCAGGGGGAATTTTTAATCCGTTATCTAGCCCATGGTCGTTTGCTCAGTGAGGCTTAGACATTGTGGGACCATTTCCCAAGGTAGTGGGAAATAAAAAATATTTCCTGGTCGGCACAGATTATTTCACGAAGTGGGTTGAAGCGAAACCTCTAACCAACATCAGGGATGTGGATGCGAAAAGATTTGTTTGGAAGAACATAGTTACTCGATTTGGAGTTCCTTACGTGCTCATCTTAGACAACGGCCTTCAGTTCAACAGTAAGATGTTCAAAAAATACTGTGGTGAGTTGGGGATTACTAATAGGTATTCTACTCCTGCTTATCCCCAAGGGAATGGACAGACAGAAGCTGTAAATAAAGTTATAGTAAGTGGGTTGAAGAAAATGTTAGATGATGCGAAAGGTAAATGGGTGGAGGAACTACCACACGTACTCTGGACGTACAGAACCATGCCTCGCAAATCTACTGGAGAAACCCCTTTTACAATGACTTATGGAGCTGAAGCTGTCATCCCTTTGGAAACTGGTTTCCCAACGTTAAGAACCAGTTCATTCAACCCAAGGGATAATGATGAGCAATTAACGAAAAGTTTGGATTTGATTGAAGAGAAAAGAGAAAATGCAATGGTCTAGTTGGCTTATTATCAGCAGAAACTGAAGCAAGGTTAGGATGCCAATGTAAAGCTAAGACCTTTAACTCTTGGTGACCTGGTGTTACGTAAAGTTGTGGGCGCTGTAAAGAATCCAGTTTAGGGAAAATTATGGCCAAATTGGGAAGGATCTTATCGTATTACCTCCAGAGCTGGCATTGGAGCATATTTTTTAGAAGATCTGGACGAACATGTAATACCACGTTCTTGGAATGTAAACAACCTGAAAAGGTATTACTATTAATAAGTATTTTCTGGATCAATTTATGTTCTTTATATGAAGTGTTTATACTGTTCATCTTTCAGTTCCTTTAAGTGTTTAAACTTAAATTCAATCATGCCTGGAGTCCTCAGATAAGATGATTTGGGTTGGTTAACACTCGTTCTCAGTTCTTTTAAGTGTTTAAACTTAAATTCAATCATGCCTGGAGTCCTCGGACCAGATGATTTGGGTTGGTTAACACTCGTTCTCAGTTCTTTTAAGTGTTTAAACTTAAATTCAATCATGCCTAGAGTCCTCGGACCAGATGATTTGGGTTGGTCAACACTCATTCTCAGTTCTTTTAAGTGTTTAAACTTAAATTCAATCATGTCTAGAGTCCTCGGACTAAATGATTTGGGTTAGTTAACACTCACTCTAAGTTTCCTTAAGTGTTTAAACTTAAATTCAATCATGCCTGGAGTCCTCGGACCAGATGATTTGAAATAGTTAACACTCACTCTAAGTTTCCTTAAGTGTTTAAACTTAAATTCAATCATGCCTGGAGTCCTCGGACCAGATGATTTGGGTTAGTTAACACTCACTCTAAGTTTCCCTAAGTGTTTAAACTTAAATTCAATCATGTCTGGAGTCCTCGGACCAGATGATTTGGATTAGTTAACACTCACTCTAAGTTTCCTTAAGTGTTTAAACTTAAACCTAGGCATGTTACTTAAAACTCCGATTTGGGTTAATTATACTTGAATTATTGTTACCATGTTACTTTTGAAAATGCTTATGTAACTTTTGCATTGTGACCAAAGTCTTGAACCTTTTAATTGAATCTAACTTATAGTATATTCTGTTTGCATGATATAACAATATACTCTATTCAAATTAAGTGAAAATGTCAGTAGATCAATCTTGCATTACATATCGTGACGTATGAAGTAAAATAAAGACATCTTCATTGATAACAAAAATGTGATACATTTCCTTAAGAAAAAGGTGATACAAAAACAGTAAACATAACGAAAAAATAAATATACTACAAAAGATAAAAGTCCTAAGCCTAAGCTTTTGCCTTGGGAGCCCCTGGGTCAGCAGCTTGCTCGGGTTGAGAGATAGCAGTGTCCGAGGCCTTCTCAGCAGGTTTGGAAGAATCCTTCTTTTTTTCCTTGCCCTTATCCTTGCCGTAGAGAGTTTCAGCTTCCTTCCCTTTACCAATATCTTGGTGGGAATCCATTGAAGCTTGTAGAGGAGCAGGAGGGACTTGGTCTGCTTTGGGCACCTCAGACACTTGGGCGGCTTGCTCAGGGAGAGAGGAGCTAGGATCTGAGAGCTCGCGAATCTCTGGATCGTAGTAGATGCTCTCAGGTCGCCTCAAGCCAGAATCAGCAGGGACCCCAGCAACGTCAAGGGCCTTACCCCAAGAAATGTAGCAGTAATCCCTAGCTACAACAGAGAATTCCTCTGTAAGTCTGGCTTGGGTCTCCTCCATCCCAAGCTTATATGCAGCTTACTTCTCGGCCTCGGCCGCCTCTTTAAGTAGTTGGGCAGCCTCCCTGGCCTTGCGAAGTTCTTCTCGAAGGTCCGTCACCAGCTGCTTCTCTGTTGCCATATTTATTTCGATATAGTGCAGCTGCTTCCGGATTTCTTCAAACTGCTTTTCTGTTGTCTTTAAGCCCGCCTCGGCATTATCTCTCGCTCTAACAGCTTCTTTCAGCTGCTCGGCCATCTTGGAGTGGTTTTCTTTTAGGGCGCCTAGCTCCACCTCCACTTCGGATCGAGCATCCAAGGCAGCCCTGGCCTTGCCACGAGCATTCTTCACCCATTCCTCGGCCACGAAAACCTGCTGTATGACCTAAAAAAAAAAAAAAGGGGTGTTTTACCTTTACTATAAAATGCAAGAAAATTGAGAAGTATGAAAGTAGAACAATGAATCAAATAACTTACCATAGCCAGGTCCCTTTTAAGGGATAGAAAGAGCTCTGGATGGTTGAAGTTCCTGTAAGCCTCCATATCCTTTGGGAGGAGGAGGGGCTGCTCTAGAGCCTCAGCTACATGACCGGCGTGCCCCCCATGGTAATGCCTGAGGGAGGCATCATACGCAATGGGCACACCGTCCACCTCCAACTTGGGCGACCAAGTGCGGGTTGGACGGTGCACTTGAGCCATAGGAAGCTCATCTCGGCTATCAATAGAGTTGGATCTCCTACTTTGTTGGTCCTGTGATTGCCTTGGCTATTTGCTCCCTTTGGAAGGGCCCATCTCACCTTCCTCAGGAGCCTCATCGTGTCTCTTCCTCCTCAGATCGAGGTTGGGCTTTAGCCCGAGGTTAGCAGGAAGCTGAGGAGGAGGAGGAGGAGGATTCACAGGAGGTTTGGACTTATTTTTGTCTTGGGGAGAAGGCGCCTTGTTTCTTCCTTTCATAAGCTCCCTGAAACTTAGGCCAGTCTTAGGGGCCATCTCTTCTTCCTTGTCTAAAGAGTCACCAACGTAGGTTATTATCTGGGCAGGAGTTTGAACGCACGAGTACTCGTCCGCTTCTTCCTCGGCCTCTGATATAACAATGGCTTTCTCTTCGGCAACAGCTTGCGCAAGTGGCACTTGCCGAAGTGGCTGAGCAGCAAAAGGAATTCCTTGTGGGATAGGGTGATCGACTAGTGGAAGGTCGTGCGGGGCTAAAAAGCCTGGCCGAAAGACGTCTATGCGAGCCAAACGATAGTCGTTTGCTCTGATGGAGTTGCCAACGTCTAGGATGGTTCTTGAGAGTGGTTCGTAATCTAGGATTAAGTGGGTGGCACGAAGCTGTCTGTCTTCGTTCACAAAAATTGGCGACCTTAGCAAGTAATTGAGTACAGGAATGTTGATTAAACTGAGCCGAGGGTTGGTTTGTGTTTTATCTGTTAAAAGAAAGAATCAAACAGTTAGAAACCCAAATTTAAAAAATAAAAATAAATAAAAATAATAAACGGAAAAATGAGACTTTGGTACAGCAAAGTAAGGCTGAGGACAAATGTCTTAGATCTAATGTTAGAAAGCCTAAATCTAAGGTACTCCACCTGGCTCTCCAAGTCGAGTTGGGCAAGGAAGGCCGTCATGCCAAGGGTCTGATACAATGAGGAAGTCATCCTTCATCCCTTTGTTAGATTTGGGGAGACATAAGATGAGCTTGACAGCATCGAACCGAGATTTAAGGTAAAACCTTGCCCGTGCTTATTGGTGGCCTTCGTATAGATGGGCTACATCATACCAAGTTAACCCAAATCCTAAGTGTCGGTCCAAAGCGTCAATTGATCCTAGAACTCTAAAGAAGTTAGGTGCACACTGGTGGGGGCAAAGCCTATGGGCACGTAAGTAGTCCCTCGTAATCCTACCCATGGGGATAGTCATTCCTCCTTCTATAAAGGCAATCATTGGGATTATGACTTCTGTCACCTCTCGGTCAAATGCTAACCCTTCTATGGAACAGTATCGTATTGATACCTCCTGGGGTATGTGATACTTCTCTTTGAACAGTTCTATCAAGGCAGGATTCTTCACTAAACGATGAAATCTACCCATTCCGAACTGGTAGGGGCGAAAATGACAAGCCGAGGAGGTTATCCGAGGAGTTAAAGAAAAAATCGAAATAAAAACTTACGTAAACTGAAGCGGGAATTGATCTTCGAAGTTCTTCAAAATCTCTGAAAACTTTTTGAAAAGGCAACGAACGATCTGATGGTTAGTGAGTTTGGAGGTTTGAAATGCTCTGAAGATTTTGAATTGCGATGAAGAAAGGAGAGAATGATATTCATAAGCCTTTATATATACAGAACTAAAAATGAGGGGGATTTTATCCCGCCCAAATCTTGAAGAGAAATCTGGACCATTGGATCAAAACTCCACCGTTGGATGCCAAGAACATAATGCCGCCCAAAGCACTTAATGACGTTTTACGATTTTCGAAGCGTCAGAAACCACGGTGAAATGACTAAAATGACCCCTCCAACGTTCGTAAGTATGAATGTATTTGCAGTTTTAACTACGATTAAATTTGGAAGTCAAAATTATACTTTTTCTCCTCGGACAAACGAGAAAAATTAAAATTTTTAGGGGCTATTATGGGGGCTAAAAGCTTAAACTTTTGTATTGGGCCTTAAGCCCCATTTGCCAATGGGAATGCGTCCGAGGAGGAGCAAACAACTGGAAAGGCCCCAGAGTAAGTGGTCAAGTAAGGAAAGAATTGAAAGCAATAGTCCGAGAGGGTTCTCTTCCTTGGACCTGACGAATGTCAGTCAAGTAAGCATTCACCTGACTTGGGTAATCTTCTAGGAGGTTCCAGTAGCAAAAATGGACTTCAGGTGCGCCAGGAAGTGATAAGAACACAGAAATATCTTAGGGAAAGCTGCTACCACCGCATTAAATGCACTACAGCAGCTTTCCTGGCCGCATTAATGTGAAGAAGACCTCTGAATAGTGTTTTCAACCACTATTGCTTACAGAAATCTAGAAAAGCTACTCAATATGACAGATACTTGAGTACAAGGTTGGATGAGAGACAAGTGGACGATGGAAATGGGTTAAAGGAGACTATATAACATGATAAATCCTCCATAATTAGGGGGATCGAAAATTATTAGAGAAATATTGAAAGAGAATTACTGTAGCACAGTGAAGAACTAATTTCCAGAAATAGCAACTTCACCTCGAAACTAGCTTCTCGGACATATTTTCCATCTTGAATTATGTGTCATTTCTTGCTCGAACACGCTTATAACATCAATTAACCATTAGACAACCCATTAAAAACCCAGTTCTTTCACCCACTCTCTTACAAATTTATTGTATTGGGTTTATTGGGCTTGTAACCTAGTTCTTTTGGGTTTGGGCTACAATTTGTGACCCTACAGTATTCTATACCTATATACCCACATAACTTATATACAAACTTGCTCTTTGGCCCAACATAAATCTTATATCATGTCCAAATCTCAATTGATCAAAATCAAATTGCAAAAATTCAGCAAAATATATAGAAAAGAAAATTAAATTGCAAAAGCATTTTGGGTAATATTCTCGTACGTACCCAATCAATCCAAGTAGGAAAATTCTATAGAGGAGAGACAACTTGAATGTAGGAAGCCCTGATGTTCTACATGTATCAAATAGCCATTTGTCAAATTTTTTATTTTATTTTCATTGGGTATGATATAGAAAAGAAGGTTAAGAGAAAATACCTGGGAAAGATGAAGACCAAGGGAAGAAGAACAAGAGTAGCAATGGCAAAGGAATAGAAAACAAAGACGTAGTAGCTCAACCCTTTCAAAGTGGCTGCTTTATATACGATGTATATGCCGACGTTAGAGCATTCTACTGCAACCATGGCTGAAAATGGGTACCAAAAGCTCATTGCCATCTCTCTCTCTCAATGATTTCTATGTATCTTGAATAGAGTAAACAAGAATATCTCCCAATTAATGGTTAATTACAATATAATTCTCCACGAAACATTTATCATTGGTTTTGCTTTAATGAATAGGTAGACATTGACATAATCAATTGTTTTATTTTGGGTGGAAGACATGCATAATTGATTGGTTGGCGATGGTCATTTATTTAATACTATCTGCTTATGCTTTCGTGAAATATTATAGCTTTTCTTTAACCATATGATTGTTTATAGGATTCTCAAAAAATAAATGTGATTGTTAAATACTTTATAGAGATTAGAGACTAGTATTTGTCCCACATTATTTAAGAGAATGTATTGTGTATTATATAACTTGCTTCACATTTCCTTAAAAGTTACTATGACTTTTGAGTGGAGTTGTGATATGCCTTTGTGTTAAAACCACTTTCCCTCTTCCTTTTGTGTGTGTGTGTGTTTGTTTCTCAAAAAAGAAAAAAAAAAAAAAGTAATTGTCTCACATTGCTTAAAAGAGTGTGTTGTGTGTAGTATAACTTGCTCCATCCTCTCTTAAAAGTTACCATGGTTTTTGAGTGGAGTTGTGGTGTACATTTTTTATAGAACTTATAACCCTTTTCCCTCTTGTGTGTGTTTGTTTCTAAAAAAAAAGGGTAATTGTCTTACTTTACTTAAAAGAGTGTGTTATATATGGTATAACTTGCCCTATCTTCCCTTAAAAAAAAAAAAAAAAAGACTAGTGAGATCGTAATTTAAAAATAAAGAGATTTTAGGGCCAAAGCCCAAGTTCAGACAGAAAGCCTAATGTACTTCAGATCCAATACTTCACTTTGCTTCGGGTCGTCAGTGAGCCCAAGCCTAAAACTTCACCATACGAAATGCCTTTGTCTAAGAACCCAGCTATGTAAAAATAAAAAAGGCCCAGGACCCATCTCATGCTAATGAAATCTCTCTCTTTTTGAGCAACGGAAAGATATTCTAAGTTGATCAATTTTATTTTTAAGACTTTAATAATTATTTGGCTAAATTGTGTGTTATTTAGAGTATATCGAAATTACCAGGCTACATATGTAAGAAAGCCTTGAGTATTCACCTGTTACAAACTGTTTATGAAGTCAAGGTCAAATATGGTTAAAACACAATTTTAATATGGGCCCTCTTAAGTCTTAACGGTTTCCTTAGGGCATTTTTTAAGGGATTATTTTAGGAATTTTTTTATATTACTTTCATGAGAAATATAAATATGTGTCAAAAAAGTCAATTTTTTTTTCATAAAAAATTTCTAAAAATATTTTTTAAACCAATACCCTTAGGTCATCTATTAACTTTTCATTTTTAATATTTCTTGATTTGATTTTAATCCATACCAATTACCAAATAGTCTGTCTAAATTTTACCTTGTGCTGGATTGATGCAAAAGGTCAACAAAATTGGTGGTCATTGACAGTTAATTTGTAATCAATTTAGGAATTGTCAACCTTCTAGACTGAGTTGGAATTAGGAAGTCCAAATCTTTGTCTAGAAATAAGAAAATGTTGATAGTTTCATATCTATGTAGAGAAAATAATGAGAAGAAAGAGAAAGAATAAACAAGCATTCTTTTTTTAATTGTGATAAATCTCTAAATGAATAATTTCTACTGTACAAGAGAAGACTTAATATATATATATATATAGAGAGAGAGAGAGAGAGAGAGAGAGAGAGAGGACTGAGGAACTCTTGATTAGGTCTTGAATCAAGGATAATTAATTTGCCTTGATTCATACCATACTCACAAGATATTATAGATAGAATAACTAATTAAATACATGGCCTACCCATTTTCTTTCATAAACAAACAAACGAATTCAATACATGATAAGACCTATTATTTGTGTGAAATGAGAGAGTACTTATTTACGATAATTGAGAGCCCTCTATAATTTTCCATGGGCTATGTCTATTGCTCACAAAACTATTTTATACACAACTTAGAAAACAACTAATTAAAACCGTGACTTGAAGTTACAATTTTCAAGCCAAATTGTGACTTTAAGTCAGAATTTCAATTGTTTTTTGGGCTGTGTATAAAATAAATTGTGTGCAACAAGTATTTCCCTTTTCCCATACTCAAAAAATTGTCAACATGTACAGTAATAAAGATAGACGGTTTAAATTAAATACAATGGATATGCCCCTTCATCTGCTAGCATTCATCGGCATACATCTATTCTATAATATATATACTTTCAAATTTGTTTCTATCCAACAAAGGAGTCTTACCATCAGGTGAAGATTCCAAGCTACTATAGAACTTGTCCTCACTCAATTCTTCTTTAGCTTTTGCCCATATGACAGCATAAAACCCAAATGATAATATTATTGCTCCAATAACGCTGCAACATTAGAAAGAGCAGAAAGCCAATGAATTGGTAAAAGTAAACACAAGTAGTAGTTGATTCTTTCTTCTTCCTAGAACTGTTATGTCCTAGGCTTGAAAAGGGAGAAAAAAAAGTCTTTTTTCGTTAAGAGAGAGGAAGTAAGAGAATTATATACCTTCCTAGATAGAGAGCATCACCAAGGAATATGACACTCATAGCAGCTGCAATGGCTATTGACAATGGCTTGAAGTTTGAAATATACACTGGCCCCTTCAAGTGCAAGCCCCATGTGTGAACAACAGTGCTGAAGAATGAACCAAAGATTCCCTGATCAGAGAGAATGAAAGTTAGACATTATCAATAGCCAGATTGTGATTTTGTAGTCCAATAGTTTCTTACCGAATATATAACGGCAACTAGTGTTATATCTGGCCCTAGTCTCCAAGCACTTAAATTTCCTTCTGCTATCAAACATACTGGTGCAGATACAATTGTTGCGCAAACGTTGTTTAATAAGACTATAATTAGCTCTGCGGGATATATTTTTATAACTTGGGTCTGTAAAATGCAACAGAATTCAAATTTAGCTTCCAAATTATATCTCATTAAATTTGCCACATCTTAGATGTACTAATCAATTAAGCAAGGTACTCAGTCGCAAAGTACCTGAAAAATGTACCAAATTGAAAGTAGAAGATACTCGGCAGTAAGTAAAAGGCCACCTATCACCCAATCCCAATTGGCTTGTGATGACCCCGGTGGAGAGGGAAGTGAAAGGGATGGTGATTGAGATGAAGCGGAGATGATTGTAGGCCCCTTGTAGAAGAGCACTACCAATGCACCTGATATTGATACTATTGTGCCCATGATTTTAGCCTGAGTGATTGAGCTTCTCAAAGCTAGAATTTCCATCCTTTTTTGAAAAACCATAAGAGGAGGAATGAATAAAAATTTGGTGATGGTGGTCAACCTTAAATGTATTCTATACTCTCAATGATTAAGTAATCACTACGTGGACGTACAAGAGCAATCAGATAAGCATTACGGTGACACAACATATTTGCAAATCATAGACCAAATCATGAAAAATGTTGAAAATAAAAAGAAGGCTTAAGAAGAAACCTGAAAATGACGGCTAGTATGAAGGTAAAAGCTGGTATGAGATTGCTGATGGCTGAAGCAAGAGTCGGTGAACTGTATTCTATTCCTTTATAGCTACACAACTGAGCCAAAAACCTGCCCTCCAGCCCAAACATGAAATATAAACATAAACAAAATACACATTTCATGTCCTTAATTTCCATTTTTATCATCTCCAAATCACAAATTCAAATTGCAAAAGCTTTTCATGTATTTTCTTTTCATACCCAATCACTCCAAGTAGGAAAATTCTATAGAGGAGAGACAACTTGAATGTAGGAAGCTCTCTTCTGCATATTTCAAGTAGCCTTTTGTAAATATTTTCATTGGTCATATCATATATACAGATAAATTTTTTTTTCTTGATACATAAAATGAGATTAGAAGACATACGGGCGAAAGATGAAGGGCAAGGGAAGAAGAAGAAGAGTAGCTATGGCATAAGAATAGAAAATAAAGACGTAGTAGCTCAACCCTCTCAAAGTGGCTGCTTTGAATAAGGTGTTTAAGCCGACATTAGTGCATTCTGCTGCAACCATGGCTGAAAATGGCAGAACCTCTTTGTAAAAATAGCTCCCTGCTGCCATCTCTCTCTCTTTCTCTTGATGATTTCTATCGTATCCGTGTTAACAAATTCACATCCTTCCTTTGCTTCTTAATTAATAGAGTAAATTTCAATACCATTCAACACGTAATATATATCATTGGTTAATTTGGTTTTGCTTTCAATGAATCGCTAGATAGTGACATAATTAATTAATTAATTATTTGTTTTGGTATAAGACATAATTGATTGGTTCGTCAATCTTTACGATTTGACCCTTTTTTTTTTTTAAGAATCGAAACTTGATTACTTGTAATTATATATACTATCTGTAATTTATTTATTTTATACATATTCTATTGCCATATGGCAAAACCCTTTTTCCTTTTTTCTTTTTTAGCACTCTCCTATGTACCTTATTAATGGCAAAACTGGAAATTATCTTAATTATATGGCATGACAAAAAAACCCTCCAACTAGCCTTGACCTTAATACACCCCAAAGTGAGAATGGAGCGTGGATAAGGCACCCAGGATCTTCTTCGAAGTTGAACATGCTTGTAGTTGTATTTCCTACTTCATGACTTTCTGTATAAAAATTTAAGGATAAAATACTATTTTGATTCTTAAATTTTACTAAAAATTGTTTTTTGTCTTTAAAATTTAAAAGGATATATTTTTTATCTTTAAACTTTATAAAGATTAAAGAGTTACTTTTAATAGTTTAGAGATAAAAATAGGGATGAAAAAAAAAAAAAAACTTTTTCAAATAGTTTAGAAATGAAAAATAATCTTTTTAAACGTTAGGGATGAGAAACAAATATTTAATAAAGTTTAAGGATCAAAATAGTATTTTATTTAAAATTGAATTATTTGGTCAAATTGTTAAAGTAATCACTAGTATCTCATATCTACTTTATACTGCAAATTGCAGCAAAAATTTTTATGAAATCAAGTTCAAATATGGTTCGTACTCCATTTAAACCATTCTAAACACTATCTAATCAATTTTTTTTTTTTGGATTAGTGTAAAAATTGTCAACATTTATGGCTACTGACAATTATATTTTTATAATTTGTATTCAGTTTCAACCTCCTAGTCTGATCAATGTTAGATCCAAGTCCAATTCCAAATCTACAATTAAGAAAAATGTCATTTGAAATGTTGTTAATTTCATATTGACTTTCAATGTACTTGTATTTCTAATTGCCCTCTTTGATTGGACTGGTATACAAAAGGCCGAAAATGCTAACTCAGGGCGTGGAAATCGGCAACCAAAAAAAAATATCTCCTAAGGCATGTGGAAGTGTCCCCATTTGATTAGATTAGTTGTTGGATTTCTGTATCTGAAAACATCATAGTCATTTTTTGTTTGGCCTTGAAAAGTAAACCTTCTAATATCACACTTCTATTTCAGATGTCTTATAATCAAACGGTCTGCGTTCATGCAGTGAAACTATAGAAACGTCATAGATTACAAAATTGTTGGTCATAAGTCAAAAACCATAGGAGAAATTTGTGGACCTCTTGAAGCCCTTTTTTGAAACCGAAAGAGTATAAGGCCGTGTCGATGACTGAGTAAAATATTAACAAATGTCAAGAATGGCACCCTGTAGGGCAGACTTTACTCGCTAAAGTCCGCATGTTGATGCGTACTGAGCTAAAAGAACTCGAGAAGCTGCTTATACCGCTAAACTTGATGTCAGCCATTATTACATGTATATGATAATAACACAGAAAAGGATTACAATTTTAAGTCTTTCATCCTTCCAATAATTATATTACTCCGTTAATGCATATGGAAAAGTTCAACACAATACTATTTTTTTCCTTTTTTTTTTTTTTTTTTGTCAAATTATGAAATTTGATAATTATAGTAGTTGTTAATATACATTTATTAAGAGGAATGTTATCTCAACAACAATTTCACAATACTTTCACAACAAATTTTAAATGATAGATTGTTCCTGATGGGCAAAAATATAATTTCAATTGTGGGTTTAAATTAGAGTCAATAACAATTCACCACATATGATTTTTTGTAAAAGTGTTGCGAAAATATTGTGAACGTAGCACTTCTCATTTATTAATAACTAGTAAGTTGTCCATGCGATCCATAGATAATTTTGTAATATTTTATGTAAAAAGGTTTTTGAGAATGTTGTACATATTTAGGAAGCACGATTGCGGATTTGGGTTTGAGTATGGGTGCAGGTGCAGATGCGGTGCGGCGACAGGGCTTTTTTTGAAAAAGTAGTGTGGGGGTAAGAGCCCAAACTGGTATAATGGGCCTTAGGCCCTATTTCGGAACATGGATACATCTGAGGAGGAGTAAATGAGTAGGAGATGTTCAGAGTGTAGAATCGCGTAAAGAGAAGATGAAGGGATATAGTCCAAGGAGTCTAAACTCCTCGGATACAAAGAATATCAGTCAAGCAGATATTTAGGCCATCTAGGTGACCCTCCAGGAGGACCCAGAGATAAGGATGAACTTCAAGCACATGCAAAGATGATAAGAATACAAAAATATCTGGAAGCAAAGGCTGCTACCACTGCATTAAATGCACTGCAGCAACTTTTCTAGCCGCATTTATGTGGAGAAGACCTCTTAACAGTGCGGTTTCAACCACCACCATTCATGGATAGCCAAAGAAGATAGATGATGGGACAGATACTCGAGTGCAGGCTTAGATAATGAACAAGTATACGATCAGGATAGTGTAAAAAAGAAACTATATAATGTGAAAGACTTCCCAGAAAGGGGGGATCAGAAATTAGAGAGTGAAAAGAGAGAAAAAGAATCATCGTAACATTAAGGATTGTATTAGCTCTCAAACTCAATTGTTCAAATAATAATTCACCTCCTCGGACCTTTAGTTCCTTAAGCTTTATCGGCGTTTTTCTGTGTTTGTTCATCTTTTAAATCTTTATTATCCGTTAATCTATTAGCTAGGAGCCCAGCTGTTTCACCCACTCCTTACAAATTCATTATATTAGGCTCATTAGGCTCATATCCCAGATCTTTTAGGCTTGGATTACGAATTGTGACCCTACAAGTAGGATATGGGTATAACGGGATATGTTTATTAATAAATTATTAAATATATTTTTTATTTATATTTTCTATATATTGCTAAGCTTTTTTTTTTTTTTTTTTTTTACAATGGTAAACATATACCAAATTAAGAGTATTAGTAGATAATAAAGGGAGAGATGGAGGGAGTCTGAGGGAGAGCTAGACTGTTGGAGCCGTGGGTTAGAGAGAGAGAGAGAGAGAGAGAGAGAGAGAGAGAGACTTTGAGATGATTTTAGGGTTATTTCTTTAAAGTAGGTTATCAAAATGGTGTGTTTTGATGAAATATTTTTATGTTTTTCTTTTTAAAGCAATCATTTGGCCCAATTCGGGGCCTATTTTGGACCAAATCGGGTTGAATCGGAAACAAAGAAAAAAAAGGTTCGGCCACAAACATGCGTATTCGACTCGGGTGCGCTAGCCCAATCAGAGCACTCATGCTTCCTAGGTATATATACAATAAAGAAAAAGTAAACTATTAATTTTTCTTTTGGAGAAGAAATATATCCATTTTGAGATAAATTAGTTTAATAGTTTCACTATACATTTGTAACCTTCTTAAGGTTAGATTAATTTTTTTTTAAATCATGAAACCAAAAATAAATGCAAAAGAGCGACATGACTATGAAAATAAACAAATTTGTGTTGTGTTCACAAATTACATACCATGAAATTAAAGTATGCTCAACCTTCTCACCGTCTTCTACTCATCAATAATGCGGCATTAAGACATGATGTAAGTGTGTATGCATGTTTCTTATAGATGATTTAAAACCATGGTAGAATATGGCTTTATATTAAGCACCAAATACTCTTTCTACTTATATACCAAAAACAAAAACTATCCAACCAAACTATCCAAACCTAAATTATATTTAAGCCTTTTATTTTTTATTTTTTTAAAATGACCCATAGGGGTTTCAAAATAGGTTAATAGTGGTGGGAGGCCAATATGATAGAGGTAACGACCTCTCAAATTTCACTTTCTATCTCTTAAAAATGCTTTGTTAATCTCAAGTCTGTTATTTTAGTAATAGTGAAATAGTGTGTTTCATTTAACAATTCACAACATTTTTGCATCCCTTTATCTCTACCCAAGACCTTATCTAGTTAGTTATTACTATTAATTTCTTAATTTTTTTTTTCTTTTGTTTTTAATACTAAAATGGTGGGTATGCTAAAAGATATGAAGAAAAGAGAAAGGTGAGGTGTAAACTCGAGCAATTAATGAGATAAAAATAAACATAAGTTAATGTGAACTTTTGGGTAACTGTAAAAAAACTTAATAAAAGAGATTAAAAAAAAAAAAAACTAAATGCAAAATATGTTGGTTAATTCTTGTGACAAAATATTTTGCGTGTAATCTTTTTTTTTTTTTCCCCCTCTTTTCATTAAGGTTTTTTTAGTGTTACCTAAAAGTTCAATCATGGTTGTCAAAATCATGATCCGAATCATAAAATCACATGATTTTACGATCCTACTTCACCAAAAAGTTTAAAATTGTAGAAGAATCACAAAAATGGTAAGATCGTATGTAGGATCCTACCATTTGGCTTGATTTTTTTTTTTTTTTTTTTTTTTTATGTGGGATTTATTTGGGTAAGATAATCCACCTAAACCCACAAGCCCAACGGGTTATCAGAAGCCTAATAATGAATTGAAGTCCCAAATTTACCCTTATGTCAACATAAAATCTCAAAAAAACCTATAATACTTAAGTTTAACGTTTTCAAAAACAAAACCTAAAATATTTAGATGATGAAATGGGATATTACAATGACAGTGATTAGATTAGAGAAACCTTAGAATGAGAATTCTCTTTTAGATTTCATATTTGTAATTAGCTAGTTTACCTTAGATTGAGAATTCTCTTTTGGATTACATATAATAAATTTTTAGTTAGCTAGTTTTTATATGCTAACTAGTCTAACTTATTTTGGATTTGGAACTTAGAATTTGGAAAACATTTTCCATATGTGTAGATAATATTTTGGTACTTAGTTGCTAATTAAACATGTACTGAACTTTTTAGATACATTATGTCAAAAGTTAAATATATTTTGTTTAATTAGAATGACATAAAAACGATGTAGTGCGTGAAAATTACATTTTATGATACAATTTTTTTTTTTTTAATCGATTCATATTTTAAGTGATTATATAACATAAAAAGTTACTATCAATAGGTTTTTTTGCTTAAAATCTGAAAATAGATAGGATCTTATGATCCATGATCCGATCCTATGATCTACAATCCTACTTACCTCCTACAATCCTACGTAGAATCCTAATTTTGACAACCTTGAGTTCAATCTTGCCAAGGTACAGTGGCCAAGAACTTACACATTTCATTCTGCCTTTTAAAGATATAATTATACAATGGTTAGGCCATTTTCCTCTTAAGAATTAATGTAGCATTAATTTCCATACATTTGTGAGAAATGGACTATAGCCAAAAAGGTCTCACTAACGTAAAGTAACAATTACAATGGTCACAATAAAGAACGTGGTGATCGCCCTAATATTTTTTTTTCCTCTAAAACTCTTCAATCTTTGATCAGCTTGCATTCATCTGCAGACATATATTCTATATTCCTGCAGCTTTGTAACTATGCAACAAAGGGGTCTTACCATCAGATGAAGATCCCAAAATACCATTGCAATGGTCCTCACTCAATTCTTCTTTAGCTTTTGCCCATACGACAGCATAAAACCCAACTGATATTATACTTGCTCCAATAATGCTGCAAGAACAGAAATACGGTGAATTTTTGAAAAAAAAAATTAGTACATTGCAAATAACGTAAGTAATATTGAGTGTGTAAGTCTTTATATGCGTATGCTTCTGCAATTTCATGAGAAGGAAAGAGAATTATGTACCTCCCAAGACATAGAGCATCACCAAGGAAAATGACACCCATAGCAGCTGCAATGGCTATTGACAATGGCTTGAAGATTGATACATACACAGGCCCCTTCAAGTGCAAGCCCCATGTGCGAACAACTGCGGTGAAGGGTAAACCAAAGAGGCCCTGATCAGAGAGAGTGAAAGTTAGACATTATCAATACCCAAAATTGTCATGTGTAGCCGATGTTAATTTCTTACCGTGAATATAATGGACACCAGTGCTATATCAGGCCTTAGTCTCCAATCACTAAAGTTTCCTTCTGCTATTAAACACACTGGTGCAGATATAATTGTGGCACACAATTTGTATAAGAAGACCACAGTTAGCTCTGATGGATATATTTTCATAACCTGGGTCTGTGAAATGCCACATAATTCAAATTTAGCATTTGTAACCTTAATTAGATTGGAACCATGCGGTCACAGCTTCAAATTTTCAATTTCACCTGCCCTTAATTAAGGCCAAAACTCACTTATCAAAGAAAAAAAAAATTTGAGTCTAAAGTTTTTCTAAATACTTAATTTTACCATCTCTTATAATGTACCTGAACAATGTACCAAATTGAAATCAAAAGGTACTCAGCAGCAAGTAAAAGTCCACCTATGATCCAATCGGTTTGTGATGAGCCCAATGAAAAATGAAATGAAAGGGATGGTGATTGAGATGCAGCTGATATGATTGTTGGGCCCTTGTAGAAAACTACTATCAATGCACCTGAGATTGATACTATTGTGCCCACGATTTTAGCCTGAGTGATTGAGCTTCTCAAAGCTAGATTTTCCATCCTTTTTTAAGCAACCATAAGAGTAGAAGAGAGAAGAAATTTTGGTGATGGTAATCAACCTTAAATAGCATGGAACAAAATTACGTAGGCATAAAGAGTAATGAAATAGTTATTACTACCATGCCTTTAAAATAAATTTTAGTCACACATTATGGATCAAATTTTCTTGTATTAATGAAAGAGGTGTCAAAACCGGAAAATTATTAGGTATTCCCGGAGTACCATAAATGAGTACTCCCTTCCCTCACATAAATGGTCGGTCCCATCATGAATTTAATTAGTAGGACCCACCATTCATGTGAGAGGAGGGAGCACGCATTTATGGTACTCCGGGAGTACACAATAATTTCCCGTCAAAACCATAGTACTGCAGTTAGATGGGCTTAAGAAGTTTCAATTTTATAACAAAGGAATAAGTAAAGGCTCAATAATATATTAAATGTGTCAAAAGCTTTGTATCTCAATTAACATCTCCTCGTATTTTCAATAAAAGTGATCATGGTTCAAATAGCCCTCTCCATTATTGCAACTATCAAATTGTCCAAATAATAATAATAATAATAATAATGATAAACTAAGCGCAGACAATGAAAGAGTATTAATTCTTGCACTATACTATTTTTTCATCAAAATATATATATATATATATACATACTATTTTATGAAATGAAATGAGTTCCTTGCAACAAAGGTCATTTTCCAAGAAGTATAGATAATGGAAAATATTAAAACTGTTCATTTTATTACAAAATGTTTACAAATATAAGTGCTACTAAATATAATTGGCTTCACTTTAATAATATAATAAATAAATATATATATTTTTTCAATTGATGACCTGTTAATTTGTAAGATTTTTTTATATTTTAACAAATTTTTAATCTTCATTCATAAACAAATGCATAAAAACAAACAAATATTATATTGCATCATATCATCCTATGACATTCAAATTGTATGTGATAAATATTTATATTTTATGTGACATTCTGTCTAAGCGAACGTGTGTGATCCCCACATACATGTCTTAGACTAGAGTTTAGACTGCGAGACTCTGGAACTCTTTTTTAATAATGTCTTAGCCATGACCTTGCAGCCTGGGCTGCATTTTGTACTGGTCACTGACCCATCCCCCCATCTCAACCACCCCTTTTTGGAATCTTGGGCCAAGCTTGAGATAGGTTGGAACTTGGCACTTCCTCCCATTTAAAAAAAAGTGCATAAGATATATAAAAATAAAATAAAACATTAGACTTTACTACTGTTGATACTTTTTTTTTTTTTTTTTCACAATGTTTCTTCAAGACTTTCAACTAGAAACTAATCACTGTTTGCACCGGATAGACCTACGAAGGAATAAAGTGTTGGCCCAGAAAATTCTTTTCAAAATGTAAGTAGCAGGACTCAAACTAAAAAGTACACACAATCGAGTCCAATACAAGCACCTTAAAACCGAAAGCCCAACCAACTCAGCTAACTCTTGAGTTTACTACTGTTGATGCCTAAAAGATAGAAAAGTTCTCATTTGATCTCTAAATTTAAAATAGGAGAATGTTAACCAACACCTGCTGGTTAAGTGCAGAAAAGACAAAAACAATTGGTTAGAAAAAGTAAAAAAAAATCTCAAACAGTACCTACAAAACTAAAATATTGACATAAATTGGAAAAAAGACAAAAACTGTGTCAGACAAAAAGTAAAAAAAATTGTGCTTAATGGGCACCGCACAACCCCTTAAAATATTCTAATTTTACTGTTTAAATGTTTACTTTGGAGCACAATAATTGATTCTTTCCGTTCAAATGGACGATGATGCCACACATTAATATTTAATGGAAGTTTTAAATATTGTAGAGACCATGAGAAGGACAAAAAATATAAGAGGAAAAAAAACCTGAAAATGACAGCAAATATGAAAGTAAAAGCCGGTGTGAGATTGCCCATGGCTGAAGCTAGAGTCGGTGAACTATATTCGATTCCTTTATAGCCACATAATTGACCTGAAAACCTGCATATATGCCCTACCAAATTAAAAAACATAGAATATAAACATAAGAAAAATACACAGTTCTTGTTTTCCAAATTTATCATCTTCAAATCTCAAAATCACAAAATTAAATTGCAAATGCTTATTGTTTTTGTGTAATATTTTCGTACCCAAGAACTCCAAGTAGAAAAATCCTATAGAGGAGAGACAACTTGAACGCAGGAAGCCCTGGTCTGCATATATCAAGTAGCTTTATGTCAATATTTTGATTGATCATAGAGAAAAATATGTTTGTATGATATAGAAAAGGAGATTATAAGAGACATACCGGCGAAATATGAAGGCCAAGGGGAGGAGAAGGAGAGTAGCTATGGCATAGGAGTAGAGAATAAAGACATAGTAACTCAACCCTTTCAAAGTTGCGGCTTTGAATAAGGTGTTTAAGCCCACATTTGTGCATTCTACTGCAACCATGGCTGAAAATGGAAGAACATCCTTGTACCAATAGCTCCCTGACATCTCTCTCTCTCTCTCTCTCTCTCTCTCAAATGATTCTGCTGTATCTTTATAGCAAATAGAGTCCCTTTGTTTGCTTAGTAATGAATGGAATAAAAAATATCTCCCGATCAGTTGTTGTTGATAATAGTATTCTCCACGTTACATCATTGGTTTTGCTTTCAACGACGTGGAATAGCTAGAAAGTGACAATTTTCCTTATCTTCAGTGGGAGACATAATTGATCGGTTGGTTACTTTGCAAATAGTAAGGCTATGGAACCAAAAAAAATTTACATTCTTATCTTTTACAACTATTGAAACAATAAATTATATATAATTGGAATAACATTACATTCACATTAACTTACTACTTCCACTACTTTTATAAACACCCATTATAACATATCATCTCGCTAGTTATATAAAAAATTATGAAAAATCTTGCATCACTTGTTGATTTACAAATTTAATTTTTATGAAAACTCGTTGTGAGTTGTCTAAGATATGAATTCTATAGTTATTGTTAGCATAGTTTGTACATGATTCATGTTTCAAGCATTTTACATACATCTTAGCCGATATTAATTAGTCAGCCTCTTGATTGTGGTTGATATGCGATTATTCAAACCTATTTAGAGGCCTTAATAAGTCAACTATATTGTATGTAATAGACCTATATTGTAACTCTCTTATGTTCTTTCTTCTCTTTTATGTAGTGAATAACTGGTGTTCATATGACTCTTTAGTTTTTAACTTTTTATAGCTCTTTAGAAAAGATTGGGATGTTGTGGTCAAGTTACATACATAATATTTTGATGACCTTTTGGTTTGCTTACAAAAGAGTACATAATATATATTTCGGTACTCAAATCTCAAACACATTAGTTTTTTTTTTTTTTTTTTTATCTGAGATAGAATTCTACTTTAACATAATTTAAGTATATGTGTGTGAAATTCTTTTCTGAAAACTTAAACTCCGACTCTTAAATTTCAAACACATTAATTTTCACATTTGAATATACATATCATTAGTTACTCAATATATATATATATATATATATATATATATATATATATATATATACATATATTCATTCTTGCAAATTAATCAGCGCATGTATGAACTATACAGTAATTCCATAATTTAAATATCTAATTTCCTTTTAAAAAATGTGAGAATATACTTTTGCAAAGGACACAATATTCCCTTCTGGCTCTTGAATTTTTTTAAAACAGAGATTAAAAATATGATGTTAATTGTAACCCCATGCTTGACTAAGCAAAGTGGGTTTGATTTAGTCCGACACGTTAGCAATGGTCTTCGAAAACCAACATTCAACGAAAACCAACATTCAAAAAACCGCAAAAGTCGTAAGCAACAGTGACAATTAATTGACAAGGACCGAATTGTTGTGCCATACAGTCAGCCGTGTGGGTGAAGTTAGAAATTTTTTTTATGGGATCAAGTTTACATGGGTTATATTCTCAAAAATAAAAAATAAAAAAATTACATGGGGTAGAATTTAGTTTACAATCTAAGCTTTACTTGTTTACCTCTAACATCATTTTATTATGCACTAATTATAGTCAAGTAAAAATTATAAAAATTTATGTTATCATAAATTTTTTAGGTAAAATACTATTTCGGTCTTAAAATTATACAAAAAAGTTTGTCTTTTTGTTCTTAAACTTTAAAAAGATTTTTTTTTTCATCTTTAAACTTTGTAAAGAGTTTTTTAAATATTTTAGAGACAAAAATAGGGTTAAAAAAGACATTTTATTAAAGTTTAAAGTCATGAAGTAAAAAATTTTCAATAATTTAGAAATGAAATATGAAAGATGAAATTTGCAATAGTTTAGAGATAAAAAATGATCTTTTTAAAATTTAGGGATTAAAATGGTATTTTATTTACCTAACTTTTTTTTATTATATAATGATACGAAATAATTTTAAAATTCATAATATATTTGAATACTAATTTATCTTGATAATCCATGATTTATTATACAAAGTAATAAAATTCACAGGCTAAATTAACTATATGTTTTATATTGTTAGTGTGAAATTAATAAGCTTTTTGTCAATTTATGTGGCTTATCATTAGGTATCAGTTTGATCATTCCCTTATATAAAATATAAGCGGAAACCATTATCATAAATTTTTTATTTAAATTTTTTATGAAACTCAATCTCACATTAGTTATCTATATATATAAATTAAAAAAAAAAAAAAAAAAAAGGAATTAATGCACAAGGAAAGGGTGATCAACATGCCAATAGGTCAGCCGGTGGGTTATTGGTCGAATCATAGGATCAAATAAAAAAAATTAAGAAATATATTAAAAATTTGAGAAATCATAAAATAAATATTTAAATCAAAAAAATAGTCATGCCAAATTACTAATTAAAATTAATTCCAAAAAATTAACCAAATTCCATAATTAACAACACCAAAAAACATTGAATATAATATTAATGCCACAAAAAATTGTAGCTAAATTTTTTTTAAAATAATATATATATATATATATATATATATTATTGTAGGGGCAGAGGCCCAAAATTCGTGTGTATTGGGCCTTGGGCTTGTGAAAGCCCAAATTGATAAGTGTTGAATCCTAATCCATATCCACAAACCTAACTTGCCGAGGAGATAAAATATAAGATTAAAGACTATCAAGATTCACTCGTTAAAATTTTGGGTCTGGGAAGTAACAAGAAAGCTTTCCGAGAAGATACTCCTCCTCAAATCTATTGAATACGGTTCAGTTGCTTACTCGGAACATTATAAGAGTGTTCCACGAAGTTCCCACCACGTAGGAACATCTCTCAGATATACTGGGAGGAAGGAAGACTCCAAAATATCTATAAAAAGGCTGCTACTTCCACATTAAATACACTGTACCTACCATTATGGCCGCATTTATATGGAGTAGACCTCTGAACAGTGTTTCTAGGGAGATTATCATTCAGAAAAGTTGAAGAAGAAAGCTGATGGGACAACTACTCAAGTGATGGCTTAGATGATGAACAAGTGTAGGGGGAGGATAGTTCAGGAGAACTATATAATGGGAAATATCTTCCATAAGAATGGGAGGCAGGAAAATTGAAAGAGAAAGAACGTGAACAATCATCGTTGCATTATAAATTTGTTCTATAAACCTATGTTAGCATTGATCTCCTCAGACATAGAAAGTTGATTCATTAGGTGAGAATTTCATCTATATTAGCCATTATTCAGTGCATTAATACCTAGTTCTTCGACTCATTCTCTACAAATTCATTGTATTGGGCTCATTGGACTCGTATCCTAGATCTTTTGGGTCTGGGCTACGAATTGTAACCCTACAATTATTATTACATATCTTAAAATTCTAGGAACAAAATTATATCTCAAACTCCAAAAACCACATTAAATGCATGTTACATATCTCATTAGCTACTCCAATTCCAATATATTATGATCAGAGCTAAACTTGGAACTCTATCTTCATTGAAAAATCTAATATCAAATTCATTAAAAAAAATTTGGAATACGATATTGTATTGGACCTATAAAAGTAAAATTTTGCAAAACCAAATTGGTGAAAACAACTCATCCAGATTGTTAAAAACCGGTTGGCCTTTACTAGGTTTACCTATTTAAATACATAAATGATCCAATTAAACAATATATCGGAGCGGCTTGGGTTTCTGCATCACTTGTTGGACCTATATAGTATTTGAAAGATACGGTTTGCTCTGGAAGTTGCTTTGGAGGATAAGGATTCTTTATGGAAATTTCTTTGAAAGATACAGATTCTTTACTGTTGTGTTTGGATGGCAAGATTTGAGCACAAGAATTTGGATTTGGGTAATTAAAATCCAAATATCTTATTTGGATAATTTAAAATCCATAAGACATATTTTAATATTTGTGAATTTGGAATGAAGGTATTTCAAATTCAAATTTTAATCCAAATCTAAATTCAAGTATCTAATGCAAGCTATGTGAATTGCTTTGGAAGATAGGACTCTATAAAATGAATTATTTGAAAGAACCAAAATGATTTATTACTGTATGTACTAGTTTCTTTTGGTAATAAATGTAAACAGATGCTTTATACCGACCACATAATCAATCTTTGAGAAAGAATTGTCTATAGAGTTTAGACTAGGTTATTGGTTTCAATGGTTAATTTGTCATGAATTTGAAAAGCATAATCTGTTAAAAAAAAAGAAAAAAGAATTTGAAAAGCCTAGCAGCATGTTTTTCTTTATTATTATTATTATTATTTTATACAATAAAAAAATTCTATTATAGCATAATTTAAGTATATATGTGTGTGTCCTCCACAAAAAAAAGAAGTATATATGTGTGTCTCTCTCCTAGAGACTTTAACCTCGACTGTTACTCCTCACACCCTACAACCACTTATATTTGACCCCTAGCAAGAACTTAAATTCAGAGAAAACAAGATAAAAGATTTGGTATTGACTATTATATCAATGACTATTACAAGAGGATTGATATTTATATTCAAATTGAGTTTCTCCTTGGTTGAAGTGGACGAGATATACACCGTTTTTTTTTTTTTTTTTTTTTTAAATGTTAATAGTTAGATAGTGAGGAAGAAGAAAGTGGGATTCAAACTATAGATATGAGACATCATAAAAAATGTCACTATTGCTATACTATCACTTAAGGTTTTGAATGAATTTTTTTTTCTTTGACAGTAATATTTTGTTTTTATTTTCTTTTCGTTTCTTTTCTTTTCTTTTTGGGGTAACTTTTGGCCCCAAAGGAAAGAAGAATTGGAGATTCAAACTACTAACCTCTAATTAATGATGCATGGTTTCTAGAGTTGTGCTATCCCTTGAGATTAATGTTAGGGATATTGTCATTTAACATTATCATACAGAGTTACAAGAGCATTTAATATAACGACAATTTGCATGCCAATAGCAAATTCCTTTCTCATTCTCAATTCTCTTATTCTATTCTCTCTACTTCTTGGAGGGTGACAACTTTGAACCAGTCAATCACTCTCCCCTGTTCTTCAGCAACTTCCTTCCCCAAACACTACACGCTCATTTCTTCATCAGCAACCTAAGAAGCTCATTTCATAAAATAAAATAATAATAATAATAATAAAAAGAAAAAAGAAATGATTAATTGCTGTTTGTAGGTACTCAGATATCAACCCACTTCTTTAGCCCTTCTGAGGTGCACTTTTACTGTAAAAGTGAAAATACTATTGAGGTATTGGACTGCAAGCAGCTCAGTGCCATTCAATCTTTAATCAGCTAGTATTCATCCGCAAATATCTACTCTACATACCTTCAAATTTGTAGCTATTCAACAAAGGGGCCTTATCATCAGATGAAGATCCCAAGCTCAATTCTTCTTTAGCTTTAGCCCAAATGACAGCATAAAATCCAATCGATAATATTATTGCTCCAATGAGGCTGCAAAAATACGAAGAAAAGAAAAAATGCCAACGAAGTGTGAAAATTAGTTGATCCTTTCTTCATGATAGAGTACTCTAATTGGTGTTTTAGTCTGGAGGAGAAGGTAATTTGTGTCTCTATATACATGCATAAATGTGCATTTTTTATGAGAAGGAGAGATTTATATACCTCCCAAGATAGAGAGCATCACCAAGGAATATGACACCCATAGCAGCTGCAATTACTATTGACAATGGCTTAAAGATTGAAACATACACAGGCCCCTTCAAGTGCAAGGCCCATGCGATAACAATACTCATGGATGAACCAAAGAATCCCTGATCGGGGAGAATGAAAGTTAGATATTATCATTAACTTGTTCTATCATTTGGTATTGTCCACGTTTATTGGTTCTTACCGAGTATAAAATGGTCACCAATGTTACATCAGGCCTTAGTGTCCAAGCATGTAAGCTTCTTTCTGCCATTAAACATACTGGTGCAGATATAATTGCTGTACACAAGACGTATAGGAAGACCACAACTATCTCTGCTGAATATATTTTCAAAACTTGGGTCTGTAAAAAATTCCAGAGAATTCAAATTTAGCTCATCTAAAGACTTTGGCTCACAATGTCACAAGACAAGAAAATTATTACTCGCGTTTGTACTATATATTGAAAGCACTAATCAAGTTACAGTCATGGCTAAACATAATTATTTATATAAGCCAAGCCAAGATCTACTAAGTAAACACCCAATGTGGGACTTAGCACATGCTGCACATCACACACTAATACAATCCAATCCAATCCAATCTATTCAAATCCATGCTTTGAAGTATCACCTATCAAATAAAAGTACCTGAAGAATGCTGCAGCCTGAAAGCAGAAGGTACTCAACAGCAAGTAAAAGGCCACCTATCACCCATTTTGTTTCTGATGTGCCTCGTGGAGAATGAAGTGAAAGAGACAGTGATTGAGATGGAGATATGATTGTAGGGCCCTTGTAGAAAACTACTACCAAAGCTCCTGATATGGATACTAATGTGCCCATGATTTTAACCTGAGTGATTGAGCTTCTCAAAGCTAGATTTTCCATTCTTTTGAAGAACCAATAAAAACAGAGGAAAGAAGAAAATTTAGTGACAGTAATCAACAATAATTGTTTTCATCATTGTACTAAAGTTAGACATACCTGTATATACAAGGAAGAGGTGGGTTTAAGAAGTTTAAATTTAATTACAGAGCTTAAATGTATAAATAAAATGCTTAATAATACATCGAGTATGGCCCTGAGCGCATGGCTGCCTGCACTATCTTTATATATTAGCCCTTCTCCACTTTGTACCATATGAAATGTGTAATCGACCACTTTATTGCTTAGCTTTAATTTTGGAGTACTGATATCCAAAGGCGTTTAATCCATGGTGGTGCTGGTTAGTTATGCAGAAATTGCTGGTTTATGTATATGCAGGGTGCAAAAGGAGTGACTGGTCACAAATTCGACATTAAACTACTAGGATACCTTTCGAGAGAAGTTTCTGCCATCAATTAGATTGCAGAATTCTTGGTGAGGCATGATTTTACGCTCTAGAAGCAACAGCAACTTTCTTGAATATCTCAGGGGCTTCTGCCTAAGTGCCTGAGATGTTTTGTATATTTTTTGCAACCTGTTCTATGTTTGGGTTTTCTTTTCTTTTCTTCTGCCGTTTTCTTACAGTAGCTAACAGACTAGTGTGTTGTCTTATTTATGTAAAGTACCAAAAACAAAAACCACGCTATTACCATGATCATATTTTATGAGGTAGGGAGGATAAATGATAGGTTATAAGTGTGTATAAAACTCTATACATATCAAGGGAGTCGGCCACTTGAAAAGAAACAAACTATTAGCGGAAGTACACATTACTTTAAAAAATATATATTATTTAATTTATTTTTTTTAAATTTAAGGTCACAATTGCAACATGTTACATTTTAGGCACTATCAAAAGCCTTTGTAATTCAATTAGCACTTCATGGTATTTCTAATAGAAACATTCATGATTTAAATCCCTTATTCTAAAAAATTGAATTATAAATAAAAAATTAGGTACAATATGACTTGAGTGAAGTTGCTGATCAGAATTAAGAAAGAAAGACCTGAAAATAACAGCAAGTATGTAGGTCCAAGCCGCTGTGAGGTTACTGATGGCTGAAGCAAGAGTCGGTGAACTGAACTCAATTCCTTTATAGCCACACAACTGAGCTAAAAACCTGCATGCTCTCCCAAACATTAAAAAATATAAACATAAGATCAAAATACACATTTCAGACACATATTTTGGAGTTATGTGTTACTGACTTTGGGCAGCTGAGTCATTTAAAATAAAATCTCATATTTCCATGGGTGACAATTTAGTCATTGCAACCATTTGATGGGTAGTTACATTATCTTCACATCAATCAATCAATTAATCAATCAATATATATATATATATATATATATATATATATAAGCAAAGTCCTAATGCAAGAGTGCATGAGGTTCTGCCAAATAGCACTTTAATTTTGCATTTAGTCTTTTTTAACCTCTTTCATTAGTTTTTTTTTTTTTTTTTTTTCCTGTTAACCAAAAGTTCACATTAACTTATTTTATAGTTATCTCATTAATTGTCTAAGCTTACACCACATCTTTCTCTATTCTTCATGTCTTTTAGCATACCCACTATTTTAGTATTTTTAAAAAGTCAAAAAAATAATAATTAAAGACTAAAAGTAATAACTAATCAAATAAAGTCTTGGAGAGAAATAAAGAGACACAAAAATGTTGTAGATTGTTAAATAAAATGCACAATTTCACTATATATTACCAAAATAAAAGATTTGAGACTGATAAAACATTTGAAACAGAGAGAAAGAGAAATCTAAAGGGTCACAACCTCTGCCATACTGATCTTTCATCACCATCAAGATGCCGAAACCCCTATGGGTAATTTTTTTTCTTTTTTCTTCTTCAATTAGGGGTTCAAATATGATTTAGTTTGGGTAGTTTGATTAGATAGTTTTTGTTTTGGGTATATAAGTAGAGAAAATATTTGATACGCAATGTAAAACCATATTCTACCATGGTTTAATTTTAAATCACTTATAAGATACAGGCATAAACACTTGCCTACACCATGTCTATGTGAACGCAACACAAATTAGTTGATTTTCATGGTCCTATTACTCTTTTGCATTAATTTTTTGTTTCATGATTTTTTTTTTTTTTTTAAATTATTGTTACCTTGAGAAGGATACAAATATGTAGTGAAGTTACTAAACTAATTTTTAATATTTTAAACTGTATATATTTCTTTAATCTAATTTAGTTTACCTTCTTTTTATAATATATGTATAACATTATCCAAAACCGTCTTACATAAAATATCACAAAATTATCCATGCATCACACAGGAAACTTACTAGTTGTAATAATCTTACATTCCCGTAAATTACGAACCATGTATCCTACATTTCTATGAAGTTGGAGGCTAGTATGATTTCGTTACATTAAGGGAACCAAATGCATTTAAACAAATTAGTGGATTTCAGTTAGCTTAACTCGAAGTCTTCATCGAACAAAAGATTTGGGGTTTAAACCCCATCTACACCATAAATTAATTAGTATCTTGACCTGATGATAAAAAACAATCATTATACAGCAGATGTCATAGGTTGAAATTCTACCGTATTTATCTCAAATCAAATTGCCAAAGCTTTTTGGTGTAATAGTTTCTTACCCCATTAGTCCAAGTAGGAAAATTCTATTGATGATAGGCCACTTGATTGTAAGAAGCCCGGTTGTTCTACATGCATAAAGAAGCTTTTTTGTTAATATGTCATCAAATATTCTATAACAAAATACATCATCAAAATTTGGAAAAAGGTTTCTCTCTAAACTAGTTTTGAGAGATATCTTTCAAGCTTCTCTTATATCTTTTTATTAGATGTAAATTTTGAAAATCTAACTTTTTGGATTACATATTCTTATTATATTTTTCGTGCTTGCAAAATTTCAAGAAGATCAAAGATTAATAACTATGTTGTCAATGACATGTTTAAATTTCAAGTTTTTATGGTAATAAACTTGCATAAAAAATAAATTTTTTGATCAAATAATAAATAATATCCGATTTGAACATTCAACATGCATGTTAAGAACATAAAAAACATGTAATCTAACAATTAAATTTTCAAAGTTCACGTTCAATAAAAAGTTATAGGTGGAGTTTGAAGAAACCTTGTCGTCAAAATCTTGATGTAAAATCACATTATAAATGATATGAGAACATGAAAGATATTGAAGAAAAAAAAAAAAAAAAACTCATATGATTTTTTTTCTTCGTAGAGAAACTACTCATAAATGAGGTTGTAATATCAAACCATAAAGTTCCAGGTAATTTTCATTTAAACCTTATAGTTTTGGATAAGTTTTATTTAAATCTTATCATTTCAAATAATTTTATTTAATACTCATAGTTTCTATGATTTTATTTAAAAGTTATACTTTAAAGTAATTTCATTTTAAACCTTATAATTATAAAAATTAAACCTAATTGATCAAGTGACCTTTAATGAGGAGATGGTATCTTATGCGCCTATCGAATAAATTATTTTTCCCTTTAATGAGATTAACGGAATTTGGGATGGAAGGTTTAAATAAAATGTTTTATTTTCTGGAAAAAAAAAAGTTTTAAAAAATGGCAAATTACAACTTACCAACTGTAGTTTGGCTAAAATTAAAATTGTCTATCTGTGGTTTAAAAGTTGTTATTTTGCCACCTGAGGTTCATTTGTTAGGCTTCCATAACCCATCTCTATATTTTTACCATTAAAAAAAAAAAACATAAAAATCAAGATGTAAAAACATATTTCTTAAAATGGTGAAGTTTTGGCTTAAGAACATTCTTCCTATTTATAAGAACATTCTCAAGCCTATCAATCCAAACAAAACTGTAAAGGGGATAGAAAATATTGAAAAAGAAATTTGTGGTAGAAATAAGTTTGAAAATATAATTTATCAAGATTGTTTCACTAATATTATGGTGGAAATGGAAATCGAGAGACATACCCACGAAAGATGAAGGCCAAAGGGAGGAGAACAAGAGTACCAATGGCAGAGGAGTAGAGAATAAAGACATAGTAACTCAGTCCATTCAAAGTGGATGCTTTGAATAAGATGTTTAAGCCAACGTTTATGCACTCTGCTGCAACCATGCCTGAAAATGGAAGAACATCCTTGTAACAATATCTCCATGCCATCTCTCTCCAATGATTATTTTCGTAATTTTGCAACACCCTTTGTTTGCTTCTTATTAATGAACAGAGTAAAAAGGCATCTCTCAGTGGTTATTTTATAATAATGTCATTCTCCATGTGCAAATTATATTATAATCTTCGTACTCTCTCTCTCCTCCTAATTAGTTTTTTTTTCTTCTATTGGTTGAAGGCATAATTGATTGGTTGGTGGACTAGGTATGATACCTGATTTTAGGTGGATTTGATAAGATTGAATTGTATGAATATGACTATCATATTCGGAGCTAGGGTGACCTCCCTTAAAAACCATAAAGGTTACGAACAACTTACTTATTGGCTCCTAAGATTTTGGAAAAAAATATAGGCATGTATCAGTCCTCAAATCTTAAGTTTGTTCAAAAAAAAAAAAAACTTACTTATTGGCTACTAAGATTTTGGCAAAAAACATAAGCATGTATCAGTCCCTAAATCTTAAGTTTGTTCAGGAAAAAAAAAAAAAAAAAGAACAAGAATAGAATTTGGCCCATTTCTACAGCCCGAATCTCCCCAAAAATAATAATTTTAACAAATATGAATATCGCAACAAATAAAACCCAAATATTTTCTAAATCAAACTCCTAATTAAATAAAAAATAAAATCTAAAAAATTCGCATAGTTAAGATAAAAAAAACTCCAAATTTCACAGCCGTTTACTCCCAAAATGTAAAAGTAAAAGTTGGATATAAAAAAATAATAATAATAATAATTTGCCCTAACGCCACCAAACTTGCAAGTACAACTCTAACTAGTAATCCGGTTCACGCTGTTGAAGAATTGACTACCCAATCTATCTTTACAGAGGTATCTCTCTCAGTCTCTCTGTTTCTTCGGTTTGAATCTTAAGAGTTAAGAGTTCTGCTTTTTCAATTTATGAATAAAAGTATAGTTTCAAAAAAAAAAAAAAAAAAAAAAAGTTCTGCCTTTTTATTCGGAAAGAGTAAAGTACTGGTACTTAAGTTTGACAATAGGGCTTTTGGTATAAGAGTTTAAACACATATTTTCAGTTTTTAAACAATATTACACGTATTTCTATACAATTTTTCATTCATATGTATTTTCAAAAAATACAAACAACGTTACTAGAACAACATTACCAAACGGCTCAGTGTTTAACACTTAGAGCACTGATCATATCAATTTGTTTAATTTTTTTTGGGTCTATTTTAGCATAAGAATTTACTTTTTCTATTTTAGACAAACATTTTTACAAAACATTCACATCAAATTATCTATTATACACTTTATTTTATTTAAGAAATCATTTTTTTTTTCTTCATCTATACTATCTATAAAATGATTCTCCTTTTTGGATTAAACTTTTATGTGATTCAGAAATACCCTTAAACTTAACGTTTATTAGGAATAAAACTTGAGGACAACCTAGTAAAGATATATTTCCAACTCCACGTAAAATGCCTACAAAATAGAACACTCTTTACTAATCCATGTCTTCAAAACAAACTTATCCAAAAAAATTATTTAATAAACTTTTCCTAGCCTAGGTTTTCTCTCGAGAAACCCTAGTGCCGTGAAACCTTTTGCCTACCTTCGGTAGGCCACTTTTCTCCTACAGGTAGAATCTTCGTACAATTTTCTCTAAACAACTATGGATGATATCACTGGCAGATGGGCCAACTTGTCTCTAAATAGCAAAGAGAGTCATACCGTGGACTTGGTAACTCCAGACGCTAATAACACCAATAACAGGGTATTAGTGGTGAAGTTATTTACCAAGAGAAGACCAAATATGGACGCTATCACTCAAACACTGAGGAGCATGTGGAGATCGGGAGGCAACTTTGAGATCAGGGAACTTGGGGCAAACACAGTCCTACTACTATTTGATGATGAGATGGATGTTAATCGTATTCTCTTGCAAGGCCCTTGGACTTTTGACAAGTATTTAATAGGGTTGTTCAAACCTGGGGAGGAGGCAAGCGTTGAAGATGCTAGATTTGATAGAGCCTCTTTTTGGGTTCAAATCCATGGATTACAACTGAGGTGTATGCGAAAGGAGAACGCTGAGGCTATTGGAAAGACGCTAGGGATAGTTGAAGACATTGATGTTTCTGCTATAGGGGATTGCAAGGGTATGTGTATCAGAGTACCTATTAATATTGATATTACTCAACCACTGTGCAGGGGTAGGATGGTGAACATTGGAGGGCCTCAACCTTAATGGGTTTCCTTTCAGTACGAGCGTATGCCGATTTTTGCTATTGGTGCGGAAGGTTGAACCATGATGAAAAGGACTGAAAGCTTTGGCTCAATATATAGTAAGGGTGGCCTTTGTAGAGAGGAACAGTATAGGGTATGGATTCGTGCAACAATGGAAAGGTTTTACAAGTCTTAACCCGTGACATACCATGGGGGAGCTCAGAATGCTACAATTGATACTCCACCACAAAGGACTATGCAATCACTTCAGATTACAGAAGTGGTTGACAATGGGGCACATACGGCAGCGACAGCATCGGGGAAGTCAAATGAACCATGCAAGGAAAACCTGATAAGTGTGGAGGAGGTGATACAGTTAGGTCCTTCAAATATGGAAATTCTAAACAACCAAGTTCTTTTCCAAACGCATCTTGAGGAGATTAATTGTGACTTGGAAACCTTGCCAAATGTAACGGGGGTCGCTTCAATAGGGACTACGCATGGGAATGACGTCCTTTACACTGATACTAATGGCTCACAGGTAGAAGAAAATACTACAACCAAGACTGCTAGGAGAATCCAAACTTAGATAGTGCTGTATCAAAACAGGATGTTTCCGGAGTTCAAGGACAGGTGCATACCCTTGGTACATGGAAAAGGGTAACTGACAAGATTAGGCCAATGGACACTAGGGATTCAATGAGTGAGAATTCAGGGCCAAAGCAAAAAAGTGATCAGTTATAGCAAAAAGATGGGATGGAATATGAGAAAAGGATGAAGATGGATGAAGAGACTCGAGCTCTAGGTCAGTTAATGGCACACAATTTTGGATCGGTGGTGGTTGTTGTGCAGCATTGCGGGGTCCAATAAGTACCTTAAGTTGGAATTGTCGAAGGCTTGGGAATCGGCCGACAGTCTTAACTCTAAAAAGAGCATTGCGTGTGGAAGCTCCCAAGTTTGTCTTTCTCATAGAGACAAAACTTTCTAGTGATAGTATGAATCTCTTGAAGACTAAATTGGGGTATAGTCAAGGGATTGCAGTATCTAGTGTTGACTCTAGTGGGAGGTTAGCTTTACTATGGAAACCAGAATCAACAATGGAGATTAAGTGAAAATTGCGATCGTATATTGATGCTGTAGTAGACAGTGACTGCAATGGGGATATCTGGAGGTTAACAAGTTTTTATGGTCACCTTGAAACGAGTAAGCAAGCAGAGACATGGCAAATATTGGAGTCACTCAGTCATTTAAGTGCGCTTCCATGGCTCTACATTGGTGATTTCAATGAAATATCTAGTGCCATCGAAAAAGAAGGAGGCAATATCAGACTGGCAAGGAAAATGACTCGGTTCTGCGATGTAATCCATTACTATGGTTTTCATGACCTTGGACTTCATGGAGTACCGTACACTTGGTTTAAGAACCAACCTAGCCTGCAGATTCGTTTGGATATAGCTCTAGTGAACCATGCATGGAAGTCAAAGTTCATTGGTGTTGAGGTTCACCATGTTAATATGTCTACTTCGGATCATTATTGTTGGCACTTAGGTTACCTAAAGAAGAGGAGGTCAGAAATCGTAGAAGGTAGAAGTTGTTTAGATTTGAGGCTATGTGGTTGCGTGATCCACAGTGTGATGAGGTAGTACAAGAAGCTTGGTATGAGGGATTATGTAAACCGGGTGGATCTCCTTTCACAAATTGTATTAATAATTGTAGGACAAGGCTACAAGTGTGGAACAAAATGGAGTTTGGCCACGTTGGTAGGAAGATTACCGGTTTAGAGAAGCAAATACAAAGGCTAGAGCTACTGAATGGGTCAAATGAGATTGCTGATGAGATTATGGAGGTTTGAAAAGCTTTAAATATATGGCTTGATGCCGAAAGTACAATGTGGCAACAAAGGTCCATAAATTTATGGTTGACTAGTGGAGATCAAAATACTAGTTTTTTCCATGCTAAAGCATCTAACAAATTTCAATGGAACACCATCCGTGGGCTATGTGATGAAGCAGGTACTTGGAAGGAGGATGACCGAAGTATAGAACAAATCACACTCAATTATTTTTCAATGATTTTTCGATCTAATGGAACTACTGATCACAGCAAGGTAGTAGATGCAATCCAACCACAGATATCCACGGCTATGAATGAATCCTTATTGCATGCGTTCATAGCCGAGGAAGTGTCAAAGGCTCTAAAGTAAATGCACCTGAAGAAAGTACCAAGTCCTGATGGTATGCCTCCTCTCTTTTACCAACATTATTGGCCTTTAGTGAGCAACTGTGTCATTAAAAATGTCCTTGATTTCCTTAATCATGGCTCACTTCCTCCTAATTTTAATGAAACTCATATTGTGCTAATCCCAAAAGTGAAGAATCCAACTAAGATCAATCAATATTGCCCTATTAGTCTTAGTAATGTTACTTCTAGACTTGCTTCTAAGGTCTTGGCTAATAGGCTAAAGCGGTTGTTTCCACAAATTATTAGTGAAAACTAGAGTGTTTTTATGTCTAACCATCTTATTACAGATAATGTGTTGGTTGCTTTTGAGACAATGCATCACATAAGCCAGAAAAGAAGTGGTAAGGTGGGGGAGATGGCCTTAAAACTAGACATGAGTAAGGCTTATGATAGGCTGGAATGGGGTTGTTTGGAAGGTATTATAAGGAAGATGGGGTTCGCTAAAAAATGGTGACTATTATGATGAGGTGTGTTAGTATTGTAACATACTCTGTAAAAATTAATGGGAGACCCCGAGGTTGTATCATTCCTTCTAGGGGTTTATGCCAAGGGGACCCTCTGTCTCCTTATCTCTTTTTGCTTTATGTAGAGGGACTATCAGATTTGCTTAGGCAATCTGTGGACCAAGGATCTTTAAAGGGTGTTGCAACTTGCCAAGGTGCCCCTGAGATTTCACACCTTTTCTTTGCAGATGATAGCCTCATCTTCTACAAAGCCACTAGGGAGGATTATGTGGCTTTGGAATAGGTTTTGGAGAAGTATGAGCATGCTTCTGGTCAATAGTTGAATAGAGATAAAACCTCCCTTTTCTTTAGCCACAACACTCCCCAAGACATCTAGGATGAGATCAAAAACAGGTCTGGTGTAGAAGTCATTCAACAGCGTGAGACATACTTGGGCCTTCCATCTTTGGTAGGAAAGAATAAATGCAACACATTCCGATAGCTCACTGAAAGACTAAATAATAAGCTCTTCGGTTGGAAAGAAAAACTCCTCTCACATGCTGGAAAGGAGATACTCATCAAGACTGTGGCTCAAGTAGTTCCTACATATACAATGAGTGTTTTCAAGTTACCAAACACATTATGTGATTAGATGATAGCCATGGTATGGAAGTTTTGGTGGGGTCAATCAAATGAAAGGAACAAGATGGATTGGCTAAGTTGGGATAAGATGTGCCTTCCAAAAGAGGAGGGGGGTCTTGGTTTTAGGGATTTAAAGGCCATTAATTTGGCTTTGTTGGCATAACAAGGCTGGCGGCTGCAAACATGTAAAAATACTCTTCTTTATAAGGTTTATAAAACTCGTTATTTCCCCCATGATGACTTCCTTACAACTGAACTTGGGAATAATCCATCCTTTGCATGGCGAGGTATCTTTTCAACTCAGAGTATCGTACGTAAAGGATATCGATGGCAGGTTAGGAATGGAGCTTCAATTGACATCAAAAGGGATAAATGGCTGCCTAGCCTGGACACTTTCAAACTCATCAGTCCTCTAGTGGCCTTACCAATAGGAATGATGGTTAACAACTTAATTGACCCACACCGTGGCACTTGGCAAGGAGATATGATTAGGCACACTTTCTCTCCAGATGATGCATAGTCAATTATGAGCATTCCCTTGAGCTCTAGGCTGCCCTCAGATCGGCTAATATGGGCGTACACATCCAAAGGAAATTTTACGGTTCGAAGTGCTTACAAGATTGCCTTGTCATTTTCTTCGGATTAGAGACCTAACAATTCTAGCAGCGAAAATCGTAGTAAATTTTGGAAAAATCTTTGGAGGTTAAATGTCCCGAATAAAATCAAGTCATTTGCTTGGCAAACGAGTCGTAATATCTTACCTACAAAAGAAAATTTGTGTCATCGCAAAGTTCTTAATGATTCGGCCTGCGAAGCTTGTGTGTTAGGTGCTAAATCCAATGGTAACCTATTTTGGAGTTGTGACCGAGCTTAGGAAGTATGGAAGCTATTAGGAATTCTGTTTGATAACCGTGGGGTACACTTTCGAGACTTCATTGATCTCTTGTGGCACCTAAAATTCTTTCAGAAGGTGGGTAATGATTTGTTGGAACTTGTAATAATAGTTGTTTGGAGTATGTGGTTTAACAGGAATGCGGTAAGGCATGGAAAAGCGAGACAACAAGCAGCAACGATTCTGCAAAAGGCACGACTGTTGCTTGATGAGTTACAGCTAGCCAACTTCCAACCTTCAAAGCTGGTGATGCATGATAGGGGACAATGGACCAATCCTTCTTTGCCATGGTACAAGGTCAATGTCGATGGCGTAGTATTTGAGTCCCAACAGGCCTGGGGTGTAAGGGTCATCATCAGGAATCATGGTGGACTGGTAGTAGCGACCTTGAGCAAGAAGGTGTTCTGCCCTTTGGGTCCTTTAGAGGTTGAAGCCAAAGCTCTAGAGGAGGCTGTGGACTTCGCTTGGGATATTGGTATAAGGGATGCTCATTTTGAATGTGATTCAAAAATGATTGTAGATGCTGTGCTCGGTGTTAGCTGTCCTCAAGTGTCCATCTATAACATCATTGCAGGCATTTGTTAGAAGGTACAGGCATTCAGGTCTTCATAGTTCTCACATGTTAAGCAAACAGGGAACCGGCCAGCTCACATCTTGGCTCAGCATGCCAAGAATATTGACAACTATGTAACTTGGATAAAGGAAAATCCAGCTTTTGTTGAGTCCGTTTTGGCTCAAGATGTACTACTTTTATCTTCTTTTTAATAAAGTTGCTATCTTTTCATCCCCAAAAAAAAAAAAAAAAAAAAAAAACTTATCCAAAAATTAAAATTAAAAAAAAAAAAGAAAAAAATTCTCAGTCCACTTTGATATTTCACTCAAGATCACGTTCAAAATTTTTATTTTATTTTTTACTTTATCAAGACTCACGGGTTTCTTTTATTTAATTTTTCTTTTTTGAATTTCCATTTTCCTTAATTCCTAATCTCACATACACTAGACAAGGCACGTGTGATGAAACTAGTATTTTAATAACTATTTATCTTCTCTTTTCACGTTCTCTCTCATCTTTTCCTCAAAAAAATAAAATGATCTCTCTCATCTTTTAGCACTCTTCTCTGTTCACTATCTCAAAGCCAAACCTACATGTCCATGGTTGAAGCTCACATAACCACCACAAAGGCCAAAACCTAAATAAATCAAACCTTTTCTCTCTCAAGCTCTCTAAACCCGAACTCCACCTAGCCTAGACCACCATGGCCAAACACCATGGGTTCAGCCAATCGACCACCACAAGCCACCACCAAAATCTCTTAACTATGGGTTCTCTCTTGGGTTTGGGAACTTGGTGATTTTGTTGGAATTTTTGGCTTAGGTTTGGTGGCAAGACAGTGGTGGCTAGTTGACCGACTTTGTCTTGTCTAGAGGAAGAGAGAGTGAGTGAGGGAGATGGAGATGGAGATGAAGATGAAGATGGAGAAGGAGAAAGAAGAGAGTTTGGGGAAGAGAGAGAAGAAGAGAAGGTATGATGAGGAGGTGGGAGAAAAAACAATAATATATTAAATATATAGTTACAGTAAATATACAATCACTATAGCAGGTTTGTAAATATACATACTTGAATCTTGGATGGAGTTTGTAAATAATCATAGCCTGTTTCGTGATTGTTTTAGGCCAAATTGTGTAAAATTTAGAACTTTTTCTATCATGCAGTGGCCAGCGAGTGCTCTTACACGTTTTGAATCTTGGATGGAGTGAAGTAGTTCATTTTTATGCTTATTTTATTAACTTATTGTTAAATTGTATTATTTTATTAAAGTTGTAGTACTAGTACTTTAGGCTTATTATTTTATTTTTTGGCTTAAATTTGATAATAGTAATATTTTTTGTTTTTTGTTAATTAATACTTAATAGTAGTGTTTGACCACTTAACTTAAGCCATTGTTATAGAGTTGTTTATTATAATTAATTTAATTAGGAAATTTAAACATTTGAGGCCTTACAATTTTTTTTTAAAAAAATTTAGTTCATAATCAATTGTAAATGATTTTAATGTGATGACAAAACTTTGCTGAGTTGAAAATAATTTGTGCAATAAAGTAATTTTTAAATCATGAAATTTGAATACTTAAGAACTTTATACAGCTTAGCTCAGTCCCTTTAAAAAATATTTCTAGCTTCACCACTGAATATGAGTTGTGTAAGTATAATTCAAATCCCATGTGGGTGTTTATTAGGTGAATTTTAAGTTTATAAATGATTAAAAGGATTTGGGATTGCAATTGCAATTTGATTAGTCATTTTGGTGTATAAGGGTAAATGTGACTAGTGTTTCTTAGGGGTATTACAAATGTTACAAGAGCAAGCCTAATATTGACCGTCACCAAAATTGTTGTTAAGCTTTCTTTGACCATGCTAAGGTCATATCCTACATACTTTCCAAAAAGTATGAGTAATGAGTTCCATGTTCTCATGTCATTATCTTTGTGGACAATGGTGAAGCTAAGGGGCCAAGGCCCCCAGCTTTTTAAATTTTCCAATATAATCTATATCTATATATATCTAAAAGCTGAAGCGTAGCATTTATTATTGCTACATTTCAATTGAGCCACATCAGTGTCCACGTCATTATCCTATTTCTTTCTAATTTTCTATAATTTTTTTTAAAACATTTACTCTTTTTTTTTTTAATATATAGACTTTATCCAACCCTTCTCCCTCTCTTACCTTTTCATCTCCCCACTACCCCCTGCTTTAATATCACTCTTCATTTTTCTCTTCATCTTCTCTTATTTTCAAATAATGAGAGCTTCTTCCGCTTTTCTTCAATGGATTCCATAGTAAATTGCTGTGAGAGTAATGAGTTTGGGGCTAGTATAGATAGTGGGAGTGACAAACCCTACAAGTTGAGACCGGCAAGAGGGGACAAATAGACCTGTACTACGACAGGGACTGAAAAGCTCCACAAAAGTATTAGGGTGACAAACCCTTATTTTGTCTATTCTTATTCACACCATTTTACTTATAAATTTGTCATTCTCTCTTCCATTCTTTGCATAGTTTTTCCTTATAAATGAAAGGTTATTTCTCTCTCTCTCTCTCTCTCTCTCTTAATTTTTGGTTGATTTTATTTTTCTTGCATCTGTACTTTAGGTTGATAAATTTTTGTATTCTTTAGAACTTTACTTTTGATTCATGTGGTGTAATTTTGTATTTTAAGTTTTTTTTTTTCCCTCTTTGATTTTTAATTTAATCTAATGGATTATTATTTTTTAAATAATCCTAATACATTAATTTAGTACAATAAAAAATTTGAAAACAGCCTATGAATCAGAAAAGTATTAGAAGATTAATTGTAATTGTGTTGTTGTTCCTGGGTTGCATTTTTTTAAGTGGGTTAATTTTAATGGGCAATGTGACGGCACGTGTGGGAGTGAATTCGTTGTCAATATTATAAGGTTTGTTATTTTTGGTTTTTGCTTATTATGAGGTTTGCTATTTCTGGTTTTTACTGGTTGTTTTATTGATCAAAGGATTAATGGGTGTCTCTGGTTTAGCCTTTTAGGTTCTTCTATGTTATTGTTGTTATGTTATTGTTGTTGTTGTTGTTGCTCCTATTTTTTCCATTATTTTTAATTAATTTGGTTGGCTAATTGGAATAAATTTTGGGAGTACTGATTGAAAACTTTGTAAATTATTGTATCTCTGATTTTTTTCCCTACAAAATTTGGTGGACTTAGCATATATGGAAACTGATTATTTATGCATGAGTTTTACATATGGAAAGGGGTTTATTGAAGAAGAACATCCAAGACTAACTTCTCTTAGTCCATTGAAAAAAATCAAGGCAAACACTTAAAAGAAAAAAGTGAGCACAGGATAGAGCTGGGAATTTTATTTGATACATGTAGAGAACTTTAAATTCTATTATTTTGCAAACTAGCCGGCTCTTCTCATGGATTTATGCCACTTGAGACTTTAGGAAAAAAGTGATAGGAGGAATTATTTAGAACCTTAAAAAAATGAGGGGTTGAGGAAACGGCAAAAATGGAAGGATAATAGATCTGTACGTTCAAGAAAAGGGGATGGAAAGAGACTATGAGAAATTGAGAGGGGCATTTATTGAAGTTAATGGGAAATATGAGATAAAACATTAATTTTAGAAAATTGATGATGTGACCTATAGTGTATTTTTAGACTTTGATCTATTTTGACTTAATAGTATAAAAATAGTGTAACTTGACCTCATCTCATATATATATATATATATATATATATATATATATATAATTCATTTACTCTTGCTTGCAATTTTACTTTAGAATGATGAATCATTGTATTTTTTTTAATAATATTATTTTGGGTTAATACAATTTGGTAGTGTGATTGTGTTTTTTTTTTTTTTCATCACAAGTCTTCTCTCTCCCTCTTATAGCTTTTGTTTGATTTTTTTTTTTTTTTTTTTTGACATAATACTTAGTTATTTTGAAAGTGACATTTTGAATTTATATCAAAATACAATCTTGGCTATGGATTTGAATGTGATTATTAACTATTAAAACAACCCAAGATGAATATGTATAAACAATATATTTGTTTTAATTTTTCATTGATTTATTATTTAGTTGTAACATCAAAATTAAAGTAAATGAATAATTAAAGTTAAAACTGCCTAAGATGAATTTGTAAAGTCAATATATTTATATATTTAATATTGTTAAAAAATTAAAAGCAAAAAATAAATAATAAGAGAATAATGACGTGAAAGATGATGAAACTCAACAGAAGCGTAGTAAGAATAAATACAATATGAATGTCTAGTTAAAGGCAATTAATCTTAATAATTGAAAGTGCAAGTAGTCAATTTTTATTTGTTTGATCACGTTCTCTTTATATTGTTATACAAATTACTTTCTTTCATTTCGATAAGTGAAGTGTTCAATTTTTTTTTTTTTTTTTTTTTTTTTTGGAGAAACTAAAGTGTTCAATTTTTGACATAAAGTCTACTTTTTGTTTTCTACATATTATTTTAAATATTTTTAGGAATGTCTAAGAAATATGCAGCTCTAATCTAATGTATCTATATTAGCAAACGATGCCCAATTAATAGTTTGAAGCTACTCCTAAGATAAGAAAAATTATAAATAACAATAATCTCTTTTAAGAAAGTGAGAAATTTGAATAATATATTTGAAACTTAAACAATTTAATTGTACAGAAGAAAAAAAATAACGCACAATAACATAATTTAGAAAAATATGAACCACCTAAAAAATGAATAATATCAACTAAAAAAGTCCAAATAATAAAATGATGATATATTTTTTGAGATAGATAAATGAAATATAATTCTAGAGATTGTTTTATTTTGGGGGAAAAAAATAATTTTCCACAAAATTTAGAGAGAAAAAATTATATATTATACTATAACTACAGAATAATTATCTATTCCCACGTATCACGTGGGTCTACGACTAGTAAGTAATAAAATTAAAAATTGAATAAAAACGTATTCATCAAACCCCCCCGGAGGGTTTGCTCTCTCAAAATTTAGAATAGACTCCACAAAATTTTTGAACTTATCCATTAAAAATAAACCTCAAAAAGTAAAATTTGTAAGGGAAAAAAAAAACCCTCAAAATATTAAATTTACAATAAATAAATAAATCCAACTTCTAAGCCATTTATGAGCCCGTGGCCTTTACAAAACGCCATATTCTCCTCTAATAAATTTCAAATTACCTACATATATAAAGTTATTATAATTATAAACGCAAAAAAATTTAAAAAATAAAAAAAAGGAAAAAAAAATTATGGGCACCATGAAATTTTCCCCATCACATCACCTTGCTACATGTCAATTCACCACACCGGCAGTCACCTTGCTAGGAGTCCATGAAACCATTCCTCGGGGGCACAACTGATACCATCTCCCCTTCTCTCTCATTTTGTGTTTGTGTGCTTTAAATTACTATGGAAACTCTTGGCCGAATAGACTATTGAATATCTAAGATAGAATCTTGTATAAAATATTATTTTGATCCCTAAACTTTATTAAAAGTTCGGTTTCAATTCTTAAATTTTAAAAAGTTCATCTTTCATCCTTAAATTATTGAAAATGTTTTATTCGTATCCTTAAATTTTATCAAAAGTTTGTTTTTCACCCCTAAACTATTAAAAAAGTTCTTTTTTTATTCCTATTTTTGTCTCTAAACTATTGAAAAAACTCTTTATAAAGTTTAGGGATGAAAAAAGAACTTTGTAAAGTTTAAGGACCAAAAACAAACTTCTTTATAAAGTTTAGGAACCAAATAGTATTTTACCCTAGTAATGAAGTTTTGTACAGCAGTACAACACATTTCCCATATAGTTTTTCTTTTTTTTTTCTTTTTTTTTTTTGAGAGAGAGAGAGAGTTTCAATCTATGATCATGGTGTCTACTTCTGATGATATCTTTTTATCAGAGAAAGAGATTTAACTTATAACGTCTACTTCTGATGATATCTCTTTATTATCCAACCAAGACACCAATCGATTTTTGGTATAAGTAGGGATTGAACCCCAAACTTTTATTTAACCATAAGAGAATTTACTAATTGATAACAAATATTTAATAAAAGATATTTGTTTTGTTGATTTTATGTTATTTAATAAAAATATATTATATAATTTTTTATACTAGGTTACTTTTTTTTTTTTTTTTTTACATTAACACTTCGTTGTTCACTCTTTTTTCTATTTCTTTTTTTAAATTTGGTTATTTAATTTGAATTTAAAAATGTGAGTAATTTAAAATTTAAGAGAACAAATATTCATTACTAACGTATAGTTCAAAATTGGGAAGCTACTAATCATTTCTTTATCCCAAGTGATGGAAACTCTAGATGTTTATCCCCTTAAAAAAGCTCAAAGATATAAAACAAGTAAATAAAAATTGGTTCCTTATAACGTGATACTGGATTACAAATTGTTTAACTGTGTCCATAGAAAAATAGATTATTAGAAATTTCAGTTCATAAGATTTAATGCATTTTGAGTTCACGTAAGCACAACTAACTTGGCCCCCCCGGAAAAATTTCTTGGCTTCGCCATTGTTTGTGGATTTTCTTCCTTTTATGCTGCTTCAGAGTTTAGATGTAACCTTGGCAACTGATTGTACTTCATGCTTTATCTCTTAGTGGTTCTCTATTCTTCTTTATGGGAATTGCTTTGCAAAAGAGGGATTCTTTATGATATTCGTTACATAGTTTCTTTTAGTATATATGGAACAGGTGCTTAATGGTTCCATTAGTATTGTTTATGAGGACATAGTCTGTGAGGAAGAATTGTCTAATGTGCTGTCACTTAGTGTTCAGCAGAGAGGATCTGGAATCATTTGAAATAGCACAACCTTTTCTTTGTTTGTTTTTAACAGTTAATGTGTTCCTCTTTTTATTGTTATTTTCTAAAGTATCCATATCCTTGATCTAAACCATTAGAGATGTGATTCCATTCTAAATTTTATTTTTCCCAATGACATTAGCAAAATAATGCTATGTTTTACCAAGAATCCTTCTCTATAACAAGTGGCTTGAACTTTATCAACGCCAAATGTGTGAAATGACCATTAGTTTTCCTTTTTTTTTTCTTCTTTTTTTTCACAGCTTCGGACGTTATATTTTTTAGATTCATGAAACAAATTTCAGGCAAGACTGGCATTCAATCTTTGACACTTGCTGAATTCTCTCTCGCTCTATATCACACAGACTCACGCATATATGTTTCTGTAGGTTACTGGTTTGAACGGTTAACTAGTCAAGAATTGGAAGACCCTAGCTGCATGTTGGAGAGCTGCAATGATGAATGATGACTGTAAGAAGTTTTATCTTGGATATAAAAAGCATGTCCTCTGTCTCTCTTTTTCTCTCTATTCCTGCCCACAAGCAGGGAAGTGATGGTAAATAACCACGTATGCTCTCATGTAAATTGGACAAATGTAATTTTGGTTTCTTTACTAAGCATGACTTATCTGCAAACAAATTTGGAAATCATTCAGGGGGAGTTACAACCACCAGCAGCAAGAACATCAAGTTCAACCAATGATTGCAAATGATGATGACAAAGGAACCAAGGCAACTTTGCTCTGTTTAGTGCTATCTTTTGTGTGTGTTAGTTGGCCACTAACTATAATCTAAAATATTGGCTCAATGTGATTATATAGGAGTACTATGGGCCATTCCAGGTGCTTCAAAGAGTAGGCTAAGTGGCTTATAAGTTGGACTTACTCTCTCATTCTGAGCTTCATCCAGTTTTTTATATGTCCTGCCTGAAGCCGAAATTGGTAGCTCATGTGATTCCTTTATCTTCCTTGCCTCATGTTGATACAGAAGGTGTCATTTGTTCTGAGCCTAAAGCCAAGGATGATGAAGAAAATTCATAACAAAGCCATCTCTTAAGTCATGGTTCATTGGCAAGGTACCCCCGTAGAAGATGCCACTTGGGAGATCTTGCATGCTCTTTAAGAGCATTACCCTCAACTTGTGGGCAAAGTTCTCTAAAGGGGAGGGTAATGTCATGTAGCTAGCTTGAAATGCTGAAAGAGCAGTGGGTTGTACAAAACAGAGGGTTTTGCACAAGTAGTATTAAGTGATGAGTGACTGTATTTATCAGATGGAATGATTAGTAGTATTTTTTGATGAGCTGTAAAGTGATAAGATGTTAGAGATAGAGTGTGACAGTTAGATAGTCGCCAGTCTGTTGAGTTAGTTATACTAGTAGCTGAGTCATGGTTGAGTTGTATTGGTTCTCATTGGCTAATGCCATTGCAAGAATTGTCTATCAATACTTGTAATTGATACATTGACCGACATATCTGAAATGTAATGCAAATTCCTTTATCATTCTCCTTCTTCGTTATATTGGCTGTTGAGTGACAGCATTTATCGGATGGAATGATCAGTAATGATGTTGTGATAAGCTGTTAGGTGATAAAGATGTTAGTGATAGGGTCACAGTGTGACAGTTAATTTAGTTAGTTGTTACTTTTTAGTCAGTTGAGTTAGTTATACCAGTAGTTGAGTTGTGGTTAAGTTGTATTGGTTCTCATTGGCTAATGCCATTGTAAGAATTACCTGTAAATACTTGTAATTGATCCATTGACAATCATACATGAAATGTAATTCAAATTCCTTTCTCATTCTCAATTCTTTCTTCTATTCTCTCTACTTCTTGGAGGGTGACAACTTCGAACCAGTCAATCACTCTCCCCTGTTCTTCAATAACCTAACTCCCCAACCACTACACACTCATTTCTTCATCAGCAACCTAAGAAGCTCATTTCAAAAACAAAACAAAAGAAATGATTAATTGCTGATTGTAGGTACTCAGATATTAACCCACATCTTTAGCCCTTCTGAGGTAAACTTTTACTGTAAAAGCAAAAATACCATTGAGGTATTGGATTGTAAGTAGCTCAGTGCTATTCAATCTTTAACCAGCTAGTATTCATCTGCAAATACCTATTCTACATACCTTCAAATTTGTAGCTATTCAACAAAGGGGTCTTATCATCAGACCAAGATCTCAAGCTCAATTCCTCTTTAAGTTTTGCCCAGATGACAGCATAAAATCCGATTGATATTATTATTGCTCCAATGAGGCTGCAACATTAGGAAGAAAAGAAAAAATGCCAATGAACTGTGAAAATTAGCTGATCCTTTCTTCTTGATAGAGTACTCTAATTGGTATTTTAGTCTGGAGGAGAAGGTAATTTGTGTTTCGATATACATGCATAAATGTGCATTTTGATGAGAAAGAGAGATTTATATACCTCCCTAGATAGAGAGCATCACCAAGGAATATGACACCCATAGCAGCTGCAATGACTATTGAAAATGGCTTAAAGATTGAAACATACACAGGCCCCTTCAAGTGCAAGACCCATGCTAGAACAACACTGATGGATGAACCAAAGAATCCCTGATTGGGGAGAATGAAAGTTAGATATCATCAATAACTTCTGTCATTTGGTATTGTTCACGTTTCTTGGTTCTTACCGAGTATATAATGGTGACCAATGCTACATCAGGCCTTAGTGTCCAAGCACGTAAGTTTCCTGCTGCCATTAAACATACTGGTGCAGATATAATTGCTCCACACAAGGCGTATAAGAAGACCACAACTATCTCTGCTGGATATATTTTCATAACTTGGGTCTGTAAAAAATTGCAGAGAATTCAATTTTAGCTTCTCTAAATTCTCTGTCTCATAATGTCATGAGACAAGAAAAGTATTACTCACATTCGAGCTATATATCGGAAGGACTAATCAAGTTCCAATCAAGGCTACTCATAATCATTGATATAAGCCAAGCTAAGATCTATCTAGTAAACACCCAATGTGGGACTTGGCACATGCCCACACATAACAGAGTCATACAATCCAATCCAATTTAATCAAATCCATACTTTAGAGTATCACCTATCACATAAAAGTACCTGAACAATGCTCCAGCCTGAAAACAGAAGGTTCTCAACAGCAAGTAAAAGGCCACCTATCACCCATTTTGTTTCTGATGTGCCTCATGGAGAATGAAGTGAAAGAGATGGTGATTGAGATGGAGAAATGATTGTAGGGCCCTTGTAGAAAAGCACTACGAATGCTCCTGATATTGATACTAATGTACCAATAATTTTAGCCTGAGTGATTGAGCTTCTCAAAGCTAAATTTTCCATTCTTTTGAAGAACCAATAAAAATAGAGGAAAGGAAGAAAATTTAGTGATAGTAATCAACAATAAATGTGTTCATGAAACTCATTAATTAAAGCAATATGTGTAATCATTGTACTACAGTTATACATGCTTGTATCTATAAGGAAGAGGTGGGTTTAAGAAGTTTAAATTTTATCACAAAGCATAAATGTATAATTAAAGGCTCAATAATACATCAGGTAAGGCAATGAGCGCATGACCTCCTACACTATCTTTATATATTAGACCTTCTCCACTTGGTAATTATTTGTAACATATCTGATATGTAATCAATCACTCTACCTCTCATTTAAAAAATTAAAAATTCGCATGTTCAAAGGCATTAAATCCATAGTTTCTGTCATCAACTTAGATTGCAGAATTCTTGGTAAGGCAAGATTTTATGCTCGAGAAGTAAATGCAACTTTCTTGAATTTCTCATCTCAGGGTCTTTTGCCTAAGGGCCTGAGATGTTTTGTATATTTTGGCAACCTGTTCTATGTTTGGGTATTCATTTCTTTTGTTTTGTTTATTTATGTAATAGACTAGTGTATTGTCTTATGTAATAAATAAAAACCACGCTATTGCCGTGATCATTATTTTATGAACTAATTGAGTTCCTCACAACCAAAGTCACTTCACAAAAAGAATAAACAAATGCATAAAAAAAGGGGCAAATATCATCACTCCTAATCGCTTTTGGGCAAGCAGGCTATATTAATTAAGATCATCATTAAAATAATGATTTAACAAATTTTTTTCCTTTTTTTTTTCTTTGTTGTTCCTAAATTAATGAGTGCATTTTAGTAGGTAGGGAGGCTGAATGGTAGATTATAAGTGTGTAAATGACTCTATATATATTGAGGACTTCAACCACTAGAAAAGAAGCAAACTATTAGTGGTAGTACACAATAGTTTGCAAAAATATATTATTTAATTTTTTTTAAATTTAGGGGCAAATATCATCACTCCTAATCGCTTTCGGGCAAGTAGGCTATATTAATTAAGATCATCATTAAAATAATGATTTAACAAATTTTTTTCCTTTTTTTTTCTTTGTTGTTCCTAAATTAATGAGTGCATTTTAGTAGGTAGGGAGGATGAATGGTAGATTATAAGTGTGTAAACAACTCTATATGCATCAAGGACTTCAACCACTTGAAAAGAAACAAACTATTAGTGGTAGTACACAATACTTTGCAAAAATATATTATTTAATTTTTTTAAAATTTAGGGTCACAATTGCAACATGTTACAAATTTTAGGGACCATCAAAACTTAAAAGCCTTGTAACTCAATTAGCAATTCCTCGGATTTCTAATGGAAACGTTTATGGTTCAAATCCCTCCTCCTTAACTACTCCTTAACTATTGAATTATAAATAAAAAAATTAGGTACAAAAATTACTTGAGTGAAGTTGCTGATCAGAATGAAGAAGAAAGACCTGAAAATAACAGCAAGTATGTAGGTAAAAGCCGGTGAGAGGTTGCTGATGGCTGAAGCAAGTGTCGGTGAACTGTATTCTATTCCTTTATAGCCACACAACTGAGCTAAAAACCTGCATACCCTCCCAAACATAAAAAATATAAACATAAGACCAAAATACACATTTCAGACACATATTTTGGAGTTATGTGTTACTACTATTTGGGAAATTGAGTCATTTAAAATAAAATCTCATATTTCCATGGGTGGCAATTTAGTCATTGCAACCATTTGATGGGTAATCACATTATCTTTACACTGTAATAATATTACATTCCCGTAAATTATGAACAGCCAACACATCCCACATTTCTTGGAAGTTGGAAGCTGGTATGATTTGGTGACATCAAGTGAACCAAATGCACTCAAAGAAATAAGTGGATTTCAATTAGCTCAACTTATAAACTTTTCATTAAACAAAAGATTTGGGGTTGAAATCCTGCCTACATCATGAATCAATTAGTATTTCGGTATAATGATAAAGAGCAATTATCATAGAGCAAATAACATAGATTGAAATTCTATCGTATCTATCAAATCTAAAATCAAATTGCAAAAGCTTTTCTGTGTAATAGATTCTTACCCAATCAGTACAAGTAGTAAAATTTTATTGATGAGAGGCCACTTGATTGTAGGAAGCCCAGCTGTTCTACATGTATGAAGTAGCATTTTTGTTAATATTCCATCAAATATTCTATAACCAAATACATTGTCAAAATCTGGAATATGATTCTTTCTAAACTAATTTGGAAAGACACTCTTCAAATTTCTCCTATATCTTTTTATTGAGTGTAAATTTTGAAAATCTAACAATTGAATTACATATTCTTATTATATTCTTCATACTTGCAAAATTTCAAAAAGATCAGATCAATAACATGGTTAAATTTTAAGTTTTTATGGTAAAATATTATGCATAAAAAATAAGTTTATTCAACTAATAGTAAATAATATCCAATTTGAATGAAATTTGACATGATAATAAGAACATAAAAATCATGTAATCTACTAGATTTTCAAAATTCACATCTAATAAAATATATAAGTAAAGTTTGAAAGATTTCTCTCCATATTAATTCAAAAAGAAACTTGTCCTCAAAATCTCAATGTAAAATCATAATGTAAATGATATGAGAATGGGAAAGATATTGAGAAAAAATATATATAAACCTCGTAGTTCTGGGTAAGTTTTATTTAAACCTTATAATTTCAAATAATTTTATTTAATACTCATAGTTTCATATGATTTTAATTAAAAATTATACTTTTATATGGTTTCATTTAATCCTTATCGTCTAAAGTAATTTCACCTCAAACCTTATAATTAAAAATAAAATTTACCTTTAATGAGATTAAACAAAATTTGTGATAGAAGGTTTAAATGAAATGTTTTTTTTTTTTTAATGGAAATTTTATTATTAAAAAAAAAAAAAAAAAAAAAAAAAAAAAAAAAAAAACTTTGAGGTTTACATAAAATATTTTGAAAGTTTAAGATTGAAATAAGTTTGAAAATATAATTTATCGAGTATTGTTTCACTAATAGTCTAATATTATAGAAATGGAAATCAAGAGACATACCCACGAAAGATGAAGGCCAAAGGGAGGAGAACAAGGGTAGAAATGGCAGAGGAGTAGAGAATAAAGACATAGAAGCTCAGTCCTTTCAAAGTGGATGCTTTGTATAAGATGTTTAAGCCAACGTTTATGCACTCTGTTGCAACCATGGCTGAAAATGGAAGAGCATCCTTGTAACAATTTCTCCATGCCATTTCTCTCTCCCTCTCTCTCTCTACCTAATGATTTCTATTGTAATAACTTTGCATCCCTCAGTGGTTATTTTATGATGTCATTCTCCTCGTGCAAATTATTGGTTTTGCTTTCAATGAATAGTTATATGCTGACGTTATTAGTTTTTGTTTTCTATTGGTGGAAGGTATGATTGATTGGTTGGTGGACTTGAGTAATGATACCTGAAATTGGGTGTATTTAATAAGACTGAATTGAATTCTATGAATATGAGTTTTGTTAAGTATAATTCGAATCCAACACGGTAGTTTATTAGGTGGATGTTGAGTTTATAAATGATTAAAAGGACTCCGATAGCAATTATTTTTTTTTGAGAAACAGCATTTTCAATAAACTACGAAAAACCAGCTAAATCAGTTTGGTAAGAAAGCATTACATCAGGTGGAACATTTTCCATCTAAATTACACAATTTGTAAAATTAAAAGCTAATTTTGTCCAATTGTGTGCTACTGTATTGCCCTTTCTCTTAGTATGAGTGTGGGACAATTTTGTGAAACTTTCAGAAAAAGCTAAGGAATCCTGTAGCAGTAATCCAAACGGTGCTAATCCATAGTTCTTCATCTTCAGGGCCGACATCACCATTAAAGAATCACCCTCCAAGATTGCATCTGTTACGTCCAAGTGGTTGGCGAACTCAAGAGCTCTGGTAGCAGCCAAAGCTTCGATCTCCTCTGGCCGGAGCTACTGTGGAATCCGAACTGCCATGGAGGCCAGAGCAAGCCCCTGCTCGTCGCGGATCACTACTCCCACTCCGGAACAATTTTCCTCAGCGAGTATGGCGCCATCAAAGTTGATTTTGAGCTTTCCCCGGTCTGGAGGTTTCCACCTTACTCTTCTTATCGGTCTACTGGGATGAGGCGCCATTTTCAGCGCTTGAAACTCAACAAAACTCTCAAGAGCCCACTGGGAAATTTGATGCAGGGGGCGGTGTGCTTGGAGAGTCCGAACTTGGTTCCTTTGGTGCCAAATGGACCAGATATTGAAGGCAAGCAGACCCAGTTTCCTGTGATGATCGAAGACCCAGGCCACAAGTTCGCTGAAGCTTGCAAAGCTCTGTTGAGTCCGAAAATTCCACAAGCTTTTATCTCCCCATACCCCGTCCAGCTTTTTACAACTCCACACCGAATGCAATATGTCTTCAGATTCTTCCTTGCACCTATCACAACATTGTTCTGTAATTATAGTTCGCCGATGAAGATTGCACTTTGTAGGGAGAGAGTTACTGCTAGCCCTCCATATAAAATTTTTTATTTTGTTTGGGCAATCAAGGGCCCAAACCTTCTTCCATAAACCTTCCTCATGGTCTTGGTGCACAGACCCTTGAAATCCAACTTCATCTTCCTTCAAGAAACGGTAGCCCGTTTTGCAGCTATACCTCCCATCATGCTCCCATGGCCAATACAGTGAGTCTTCAGTGTCTTCTCTAGCCAACGGGATGTTCTTAATTCCCTCAGCTTCTTGTGGAGCAAAAATACCATCTATCATAGCCACGTTCCAAGTTCTAGTTTCCTCATTAATTAAGCAATCCACTGTGGCTTCTTCCATTGTTTCCACCATTGGAGAGAGGGTCTTGGTTGGATGTTTTCGGGGTAGCCAATGGTATTGCCATATTTTTATGGACTTTCCATTCCCCACCCTCCAGCAAGCACCATCATTGATAACATCACGACCGTATAATATACTCTTCCAAGCATAGGATCCCGAGCTTGTATCCTTAGCTTCTAAGAGAGAAGTGTTAGGGAAGAATTTGGCCTTGAAAACTTTGTAGAAGAGAGTTTCCTTATTATGCAAAAGCCGCCACGCTTGTTTCGCCAAAAGGGCGTCATTAAAATGAGACAAGTCGCGAAAACCCATACCACCCACCATTTTGGATTTAGTCAGTTCGCTCCACTGAATCCAATGAATTTTCCTTCTATCTCCCCTTTGCCCCCACCAAAACTTTTTAATCATTACTTCTATGTCATCACAAAGCCCCAATGGAAATTTAAAACACCCCATGGCATAAGTTGGGATATCTTGGATCATAGCTTTGATTAAAACCTCTCTCCCGGCTTGAGACAATAATTTACCCTCCCATCCTTGGAGTTTCCTCCAAACCCTTTCTTTTATGTAGTTGAAGCTAGCCTTTTTTCCCCTGCCCACAAAAGAGGGGAGTCTCAAATATTTCTCATAGGACTTCACTTCTTGAACTTGGAAGAGGTTCTTTATGCTTGATTTTGCTTCCTCAGTGGTAGATTTGCTAAAGAAAATAGCGGTCTTTTCTTTGTTAAATTTTTGCCCTGACCAAGCCTCATATTCATCCAAAATCTTTAGCACATTATGACAATCCTCAGGAATTGACCTATAGAAAAGCAAGCTATCATCTGCAAAAAACAAGTGGATTAACTTTGGGCCTTGTTTGCACAAGGAAAAGCCCTTGATATCCCCAATTCTCGCCGAATGTTTTATGAGAGCATGAAGTCCTTCCGTACATAAAAGGAAAAGGAAAGGGGATAGTGGATCTCCTTGTCTAATTCCTCTCTTTGGGTAGATCATCCCAGTTGGCTCACCATTCACTACAATAGAGTACGACACTATTTTCACACAACTCATCATGAGGGCTACCCATCTATCACAAAAACCCATTTTCTCCAAAAGCCTCTCCAAGTACACCCATTCCACCCAATCGTAAGCTTTACTTATGTCTAATTTGATAGCCATAAACCCATGCTTCCCTGAGTTATGTTGCTTCATATGATGAAGGGTCTCAAAAGCAACCATAATATTGTCTGAAATAAGTCTATCTTTAGCAAAGGCAGATTGATGTTCAGTAATTAGGGAAGGTAAGAAATTCTTCAACCTATTTGCTAAGACCTTAGAATAAATCTTGTAAAGGACATTACAAAGGCTAATGGGGCGAAACTCAGACACGTGTTCAGGATTAGCTATTTTAGGAATAAGAGTAATGAGAGTATGGTTAATTTGTTTGGGAAGGGTACCTGAATTCAACCATGAAAGAATGGCTGAAGTAACATCATGCTGCATCGTCGCCCAAAAGTGTTGGTAAAACAACGGAGGCATACCATCCGGACCCGAAGCCTTTAGGGGAGCCATCTGATTCAAGGCTTCCTTGACTTCCAATTCTATAAATTCCTTCATCAATTCCGCATTCATCTCATCGGTCACCAAACATGGGATTTTCTCTAGAGAGTCAGCTACAAGGATCGGACTTGAGGTGGAGAAGAGGTCGTTGTAATAACTTTCCATCACGTGCCCTATATCCTCTTGATCGGTCAACCAAGCTCCATTTCGATCTCTTATCCCTTTGATCAGATTCTTTCTAAATCTCTTTGTGGCCTTGCTATGGAAGAAAGCCGTATTGTTGTCCCCTTTGCTTAACCACAACACCCTAGATCTTTGACACCACATCCTTGATTCCCGATCTTGCAACGAGTTAATCTCCACTCTCAAACTCCTAACTCGAGTGTTATTCCCACTCACCATCTACTTATTCTCAGCCAAGACAAGTTGGTTCTTCTTACTCTCTAACTCCCTTCTCACGTGCCCAAAGTTATGCTTGTTCCACCATGTTAACTCTTGTTCACATTTAGCCACTTTTTTCAGAATGGCTATGCTAGGATTCGACTCCCTTGTATTGCTCCACACTTCCTCAACCGTTTCACCACATGTTGAATTCGATAGCCACATTTCTTCGAATCTAAAACATCTCTTCTTTCTAGGTTCAGGCAACCCTGACAAATTGATCAAAATAGGAGAATGATCCGATGACATACAGCTAAGATGGTGGATTCTAGTTCCAGGGAATTTTTGGAACCAAGAATTTGTAGCCATGCATCGATCCAATCTTCTTCTTATGGAATGCCCATCAACATAGTGTTTCGCCCATGTGAATTTAGGTCCCACATAACCCAAATCCATAAATTGACATTCATCGATCACATCTCGGAAAAGTTGCATTTGATTGTGATCTCTAGGGATCCCACCCCATTTTTCCTCTTTACGAACAATTTCATTAAAATCGCCACCACAAATCCAAGGAATATTCATTCTAGAATTTAGACTTCTCAATTTGCTCCATGCCTCACTCCTCCCATGGGTTTTGGGCTAGCCATAAAAACCAGTGAATCGCTAAGCATTATCAGTGTTCCCATCAATGATCGCATCAATAAAATACCTATGTGAATCTACTACATCAACATCAATTGAATTTTTCCAAAACAAAACTAATCCACCACCTCTATTTTGCCTTGGAACCACCCATTTTTTATCAAAGTTAATCTTGCTCAAAGTACGATCTAGCCTTACTTCATCTGCCCATGTTTCGGCTATAAACACAACAGAGGGATCTTTTGCCTATATCAAACTAACAAGCTCGTTCTCTGTACACAGGTTCCTAAGCCCACGACAGTTCCATAATAACAGACTCATAGCTTCTGGCAGGGCTGATTAACAGCCTCCGCCAATATCTTGTTTTTTGTTGTACCTCCCTGAGAAACCCTTCTCTTTTTTGGAAACTCAGTTTGGCTTGAATCATTGCCTAAACTTCTTTTCCCCCCCGCTGCTTCAGACATGCATGTATCAGTTACCAACCCAGCTCTAATATTGACAGTCAACAAAATTGTTGTTAAGCTTTATTTAACCATGCTAAGGTCATGTCCTACATGCCTTCCAATAAGTATGAATTACCTGTACTCATATCATTATCTTTGTGGATTTTCTTCCTTTATGATGCTTCAGGGTTTAGATGTAGCCTTGGCAACTGATTGTATCTGCATGCTTTATCTCTTAGTGGTTCTCTATACTTCTTTGTGGGAATTGCTTTCCGAAAGAGGGATTCCTTATGATATTTGTTATATAGTTTCTTTTAGCAAATATGGAACATGTGCTTAATGGTTCCATTAGTATTGGTTATGAGGATGCCCCCTGCTGGTGTGGTACGTTGATAGGAGTCCCAGATTGGATCACACCTTCGAGTCTAGGAGTTGCCTGGTTCAAGTCAAGCACTTCACAAAAATAGTGCACCACGACGTGGATAGCCCTAACGCACCTAGGAGTGTGCCACGCTATGAGTACTGTGGGTTCAAGTGGGCCGGGTCAATGATCACACGCATGAAGCCCTCTTTTGTTCATCAAAAAAATAAAAGTATTGGTTACGAGGACATAGTTTGCGAGGAAGAATTGTCTAATGTGCTGTCACTTAGTGTTCAGCAGAGAGGATCAGGAAGTGCAAATCATTTTTATTCACTTATTCATAATATTTCATAACTTAAAATAGCACAACCTTTTCTTTGTTTGTTTTAAACAATTAATTTGTTCCTCTTTTTCCTGTTATTTTCTAAAGTATCCATATCCTTGATCTAAACCATTAGAAATGTGGATTCCATTTTAAATTTTATTTTTCCCGATTACATTAGCAAAATAATGCTATGCTTTACCAAGAATCCTTCTCTATAACAAGTGGCATGAACTTTATCATTACTCATTTCAACGCCAAGTGACCATTAGTTTTCCTTTTTATTTTACCATTTTCACGGCTTCCGACATTATGGGCCCGTTTGGTACATGTGTTTAAAAATTGAAAATTGTTATTTAAAAACATGTGTGGAAATACGTGTAGGTGAAAAAATATGTAAAAATACGTGTAATGTTGTTTAAAAACTGAAAATTGTTGTTTGAAAACACAAACCAAACACCCCCTATACTTTTTAGATTCATGAAACAGATTTCAGTCAAGACTAGTATTCAATCTTTGACACTTGCTGAATTCTCTCTCTCTATCACATAGACACACGCATGTATGTTTCTGTAGGTTACTGGTTTGAACGTTTGACTTGTCAAGAATTACAAGACCCTAGCTGTATGTTGGAGAGTTGCAATGATGACTGTAAGAAATTTTATCTCGGACATAAACAGCATGTCCTCTGTCTCTCTTTTTCTCTCTATTTCATGCCCACTAGCAGTGAAGTGTTGGTCAATAACCACTCATGCTCTGTTGTAAATTGGACAACTATAATTTTGTTTTCTTTACTAAGCATGACTTACCTGCAAACAAATCTAGAAATCATTCAGGGGGAGCTACGACCACTAACAAGAACATCAACTTCAGCCAGTGATTGCCAATGATGATGACAAAGGAATAAAGGCAACTTTCCTCTGTTTAGTCATTAGTGCTATCTTTTGTTTTTGTTAGTTGGCAACTAACTATAGCCTGAAATGTTGGCTCAATGTGATTGTCCTAAATTATGTTGGAATACCATGGGCCATTCCAGGTAATTTAAAGAGTAGGCTAAGTGGCTTATGAGTTGGAATTACTCTCTCATTCTCCAGTTTTTCATATGTCCTTCTTGAAGCCAAAATTGGGAGTTGATGTGGTTCATTAACCTTCCTTGCCTCTTGTTGATACAGAAGGTGTCATTTGTTCTGAGCCTAAAGCCAATATACAAAGGAGGATAAAGAAAATTCATAAGAAAGCCGTCTCTGAAGTCATGGTACATTGGCAAGGTACCCTTGTAGAAGATGCCACTTGGGAGATCTTGCATACCCTTTAGCAGCATTATGCTCACCTTGTGGGCAAGGTGCTCTAATGGGAAGGGTAATATCATGTAGCTGGCTTGAAATGCTGAACAGCAATGGGTTCTGCACAACAGTTTGTTTTGAACTTGTAATATGGACTGTTGAGTGACAGCATTTATCGGATGGAATAATCAGTAATGAGCTGTTAAGTGACAAAGATGGTAGCAATAGGGTGTGACAATTAATTAGTTAGTTGTTACTTGTTAGTCTCTTGATTTAGTTATACCAGTAGTTGAGTTGTATTGGTTCTCATTGGCTAATGCGATTGTAAGAATTGCCTGTAAACACTAGTAATTGATCCATTGACAAATACATGAAATGTAATGCAAATTCCTTTCTCGTTCTCAGTTCTCTTCTCTTATTCTGTCTACTTGGAGGGTGACCCCTTTGAACCAGTCAATCACTCTTCCCTGTTCTTCAATTACCTCGTTCCCCAAAACACTACACACTCATTTCTTCATCAGCAACCTAAGAAGCTGATTTCAAAAACAAAACAAAACAAAAGAAATGATTAAACTCTGATTGTAGGTACTCAATATCAACACACATTTATACCCTTCTGAGGTGTGCCTTTACTATAAAAGCAAAAATACCATTGAGGTATTGGATTGCAAGTAGCTTAGTGCCATTCAACCTTTAATCAGCTAGTATTCATCTGCATTTATCTATTCTACATACCTTCACATTTGTAGCTATTCAACAAAGGGGTCTTATCATCAGACGAAGATCCCAAGCTACCACAACAATAGTCTTTTCTCAATTCTTCTTTAGCTTTTGCCCATATGACAGCATAAAATCCAATTGATAATATTATTGCTCCAACAAGGCTGCAACATTAGGAAGAAAAGACAAAATGCCAAAGAACCATGAAAAATAAATACAAAACAACTTACACATGTATTAGTTGATCCATTCTTCTTGATAGATTACTCTAATTGGTAATTTTAGTATGTAGAAAGTAATTTGTGACTCTATATAAATGCGTAAATGTGCATTTTGATGAGAAAGAGAGATTTATATACCTCCCAAGATAGAGAGCATCACCAAGGAATATGACACCCATAGCAGCTGCAATGACTATTGACAATGGCTTAAAGATTGATACATACACAGGCCCCTTCAAGTGCAAGGCCCATGCGATAACAACACTGATGGATGAACCAAAGAATCCCTGATTGGGGAGAATGAAAGTTAGATATTATCATTAACTTCTCTCATTTGGTATTGTCCACAATTCCTGGTTCTTACCGAATATATAATGGTGACCAATGCTACATCAGGCTTCAGTGTCCAAGCAAGTAAGTTTCCTTCTGCCATTAAACATACTGGTGCAGATATCATTGTTACACACAAGGCGCATAAGAAGACCACAACTATCTCTGCTGGATATATTTTCATAACTTGGGTCTATAAAAAATTGCAGAGAATTCAATTTTAGCTTCTCTAAATTCTCTGTCTCATAATGTCATGAGTCAAGAAAAGTTTCACTCACATTTGTGCTATATATGGAAAGGACTAATCAAGTTACAATCAGTGCTACTCAATCATTTATATAAGCCAAGCCAAGATCTACCTAGTAGTAAACACCCAATGTGGGACTTAGCACATGCCTGCACATAACACTCATACAATACAATCCAATCCAATCCAATCCAATTTAACCAAATCCACACTTTGAAGTATCACCTATCACATAAAATTACCTGAACAATGCTGCAACCTGAAAACAGAAGGTTCTCAACAGCAAGTAAAAGGCCACCTATCACCCATTTTGTTTCTGATGTACCTCGTGGAGAATGAAGTGAAACAGATGGTGATTGAGATGGAGATACGATTGTAGGGCCCTTGTAGAAAAGCACTACCAATGCTCCTGATATTGATACTAATGTGCCAATGATTTTAGCCTGAGTGATTGAGCTTCTCAAAGCTAAATTTTCCATTCTTTTGAAGAACCAATAAAAATAGAGGAAAGGAAGAAAATTTAGTGATAGTAATCAACAATAAATGTGTTCATGACACTCAATGATTAAAGTATAGGTGTAATCATTGTACTACGGTTAGACATGCTTATATCTATAAGGAAGATGTGGGTTTAAGAAGTTTAAATTTTATCACAAAGCATAAAGGCTCAATAATACATCAAGTAACGCAATGAGCGCATGACCTCCTATGCTATCTTATATATTAGACCTTCTCCACTTTGTAATTATTTGTATCATATCAATTGTGTAATCAACCAATCTATTGCTTAGCTTTAATTTTGGAGTACTGATATCCAAAGGTGTTTAATCCATGGTGGTGCTGGTTAGTTATATATGCATAAATTGCTGGTTTATGTATATGCAGGGTGCAAAAGGAGTGACTGGTCACAAATTCGATGTTAAACTACTAGGATCCCTTTTGAGAAAAGTTTCTGTCGTCAAATTAGATTGCAGAATTCTTGGTGAGACAATATTCTATGCTCAAGAAGCGACTGCAACTTTCTTGAATATCTCAAGGGCTTCTGCCTAAGGGCCTGAGATGTTTTGTATATTTTGGCAACCTGTTCTATGTTTGGGTTTTCTTTTGTTTTGTTTTGTTAGGGAGGATGAATGATAGATTATAAGAGTGTAAACAACTCTATATGTTCCAAGGACTCAACCACTTGAAAAGAAACAAACTATTAGTGGTAGTACACAATACTTTAAAAAAATATATTTAATTTAAAAAAAATTTAAGGTCATAATTGCATCATATTACAAATTTTAGGAATGATCAAGAATCAAGAGTCTTGTAATTCAATTGGCAATTCTTGATATTTCTAATGGAAATGTTCATAGTTCAAAACCCCTTTGCCCAACTATTCAATTATAAATAAAAAATTATTAAATTAGGGACAAATATGACTCAAGTAAAGATGCTAATCATAATTTAGAAGGTAAGACCTAAAAATAACAGCAAGTATGTAGGTCAAAGCCGGTGTGAGGTTGCCGATGGCTGAAGCAAGAGTCGGTGAACTGTATTCAATTCCTTTATAGGCACACAACTGAGCTAAAAATCTGCATGCCCTCCCAAACAAAAAAAATATATAAACATAAGATCAAAATACACATTTCAGACACATATTTTGGAGTTATGTATTACTAATTTAGGCAATTGAGTCATTTAAAATAAAATCTCATATTTCCATGGGTGGCAGTTTAGTCATTGCAACTATTTGATGGGTAATCACATTATCTTTACATTGTAATAATCTTACATTCTTGTAAATTACAAACTAATATATACCACATTTATTGGAAGTTGAAAGCTGGTATGATATCTTTACATCAAGCGAACAAAATGCAATTAAACAAATTAGTTGGTTTTAGTTAGCTCAACTTATAAAGTCTTCATCGAACAAAAGATCTGGGGTTCGAACCCCACCTATACCATAAATCAATTAGTATCTTAGCTTGATAGTAAAAAGCAATCATCAGATATCATAAGTTGAAATTCTATCATATTTATCAAATCTCAAATCAAATTGCAAAGATTTTCGGTGTAATACTTTCTTACCCAATTATTCCAAGTAGGAAAATTCTATTGATGAGAGGCCACTTGAATGTAGGAAGCCCGGTTGTTCTACATGTATGAAGTAGCTTTTTTGTTAATATCCCATCAAATATTCTATAACTAAATACATCATCAAAATCTCGATATAAAATCACACTGTAAATGATATGAGAAGAGAAAGATTTGAGAAAAAATATATACTTATAAATGATTTTATTTATTTATTTATTTTTGAGAAACTACTCATAAATGAGGTTGTAATATCAAACCATAAAGGTCTAGGTAATTTAAAAAAAAAAAATTTGGTTTTTTTTTTTTTTTTTGAGAAGAAGGTAATTTTCATTTAAGCCTCATAGTTTTGGATAAGTTTTATTTAAACCTTATAGTTTCATATTATTTTAAAATTTATTCTTTTATATAGTTTCATTTAATCCTTATAGTTTAAAGTAATTTCACTTTAAACCTTATAAATAAATAAATAATTAATTAAACCCATTCTGTCAAGTGACCTTTAATGAGATTAACTGCATTTGAGACAGAAGGTTTAAATGAATTTTTTTTTTTTTTGGAAAATAAAAAATAAAAAACTTTGAGGTTTACATAAAATATTCTCAAAGTTTAAGTTTTCACTAATATTATAGGAATGGAAATCAAGAGACATACCCACGAAAGATGAAGACCAAAGGGAGGAGAACAAGAGTAGCAATGGCAGAGGTGTAGGTAATGAAGACATAGTAGCTCAGTCCTTTTAAATTGGATGCTTTGAATAAGATGTTTAAGCCAACGTTAATGCATTCTACTGCAACCATGGCTGAAAATGGAAGAGCATCCTTGTGACAATATCTCCATGCCATCTCTCCCTGTCTCTCTCTCTCTCCCTAATGATCTTTGCAACATCCTTTGTTTGCTTCTTAATGAATAGAGTAAAAAAGGCATCTCTCAGTGGTTATTTTATTTTATAATGTCATTCTTCACATGCGGATTATATTATAATCATTGTATACTCTCAGTTGTTTTTTTTTTTTTTTTTTTTGTTTCTATTGGTGGAGGGCATAATTGATTGGTTGGTTTAATGAGATTGAATTGTACGAGTATGTGTTTGATTGAATTGTACGGGTATGTGTTTGTGCGGATTTAATAAGATTGAATTGTGTGTAAGTATAATTCGAATAGCATATGGATGTTTATTAGGTGGATCTTGAATTTATATATGATTATAAGGATTCTAATTGCAATTTGATTAGTCCTTTTGGGTATAAGGCTAAATGTGACTAGTACTTTTTTGGAGTATTTACAAATGGCAAGCCTAATATTGACTGTCATCAAAATTGTTGTAAAGTTTTTTTTGACCATGCTAAGCTCATGTCTTACATGCTTTCCAATAAGTATGAATTCCCTGTACTCATGTCATTATCTTTGTGGATTTTCGACCTTTATGATGCTCCAGAGTTTAGATGTAACCTTGGCAACTGATTGTATCTGCATGCTTTATCTCTTAGTGGTTCTCTATACTTCTTTATGAGAATTGCTTTCCAAAAGAGGCACTCTTTATGATATTCGTTATATAGTTTCTTTTAGTAAATATGGAACAGGTGCTTAATGGTTCCATTAGTATTGGTTATGAGGACATTGTCTGCGAGGAAGAATTGTCTAATATGCTGTCACTTAGTGTTCAGCAGATAGGATCTGGAAGTGCAATACATTTTTATTCACTTATTCGTAATATTTCATCACTTATAAAAGCACAACCTTTTCTTTGTTTATTTTAAGAAGTTAATTTGTTCCTTTTTTTCCTGTTATTTCCTTAAGTATCCATATCCTTATTCTAATCCATTAGAGATGTGGATCCAGAGTGTGTCCTCTGTCTCTCTTTTTCTCTCTATTAATGCCCACAAGCAGGGAGGTGGTTCACTTATGGTCTGTGGTAAATTGGACAAATGTAATTTTGGTTTCTTTGCTAAGTGTGATTTATCTGCAAATAAATCTAGAACTCATTCAGGGGAGTGTGACCACCAGCAAGAACTTCAAGTTCAGCCAGTGATTGCCAATGATGATGTCAAAAAACCAAGGCAACCTTGCTCTGCTTAGTGCTATATTTTGTTTTAGTTAGTTTGTTTTAGTTAGTTGGCCACTAACTATAGCCTGAAATATTGGCTGAATGAGATTGTTCTAAATTATATATGAGTACTATGGGCCATTCCAAGTGCTTCAAAGAGTAGGCTAAGTGGCTTGTAAGTTGGAGTTACTCTCTCATTCTAAGCTTCATCCAGATTTTTATATGTCCTGCTGGAAGCCAAAATTGGGAACTGATGTGGTCTCTTTACCTTCCTTGCCTCATGTTGATACAGAAGGTGTCGTTCATTCTGAGCCTCAAGCCAATCTCCAAAGGAGGATGAAGAAACTCATAACAAAGCCATCTCTGAAATCATGGTTCATTGGCAAGGTACCCCCTGTAGAAGATGCCACTTGGGAGATCTTGCATACCCTTCACCAGCATTACCCTCATGTTGTGGGCAAGGTGCTCTAAAGGCGAGGGTAATGTTATCTTGCTAGCTTGAAATGTTGAAGAGCAGTGAGTTCTGCAAAACAGTGGGTTTTGCACTTGTAATATTGAGTGATGAGTGACTGCATTTATCAGATGGAATGATAAGTAGTGATTTTGTGATAAGCTATAAAGTGATATGATGTCAGAGACAGTGTGTGACAGTTAGTTGGTTAGTTGTTAGTCTGTTGAGTTAGTTATATCAGTAGCTGAGCCATGGTTGAGAAATGGTTCTCATTGGCTAATGCCATTGAAAGAATTGACTATAAATACTAGTAATCAATCCATTGATAGAAATATCTGATATGTAATGCAAATTCCTTTATCATTCTCAATTCTCTTCTTTTTATTGTCTCTACTTCTTAGAGGGTGACTCCCTCGAACCTGTCAATCACTCTCCCCTGTTCTTCATCAACCTAATTCCTCAAAACACTCAAACACACTCGGTCATTTCTTCAGCAGCAATCTAAGAAGCTCATTTCAAAAACAAAATATAATAAATGATTAATTTCTGACTCTACGTACTAAGAGATATCAGCAAACATTTTTACCCTTATGAGGTGTGCTTTTACTGTAAAATTGAAAAAACTATTGAGGTATTAGATTGCGAGTAGCTCAGTGCCATGCAATCTTTAATCAGCTAGCATTCATCTGCATACATCTATTCTACATGCCTTCAAATTTGTAGCTATCCAATGAGGCGTGCTTTTACTGTACAATTGAAAAAACTATTGAGGTATTAGATTGCAAGTAGCTCGGTGCTATGCAATCTTTAACCAACTAGCATTCATATGCATACATCTATTCTACGTCTTCAGATTTGTAGCTATCCAACAAAGGGGTCTTATCATCAGATGAAGATCCCAAGCTAGCGCTGCAATAGTCTTGTCTCAATTCTTCTTTAGCTTTTGCCCATATGACACCATAAAATCCAATTGATAATATTATTGCTCCAATGACGCTGCAACATTAGGAAGAAAATAAACAAGACCAATGAACTGTGAAAAAATAAATACAAAGCAACTAATACATGTAGTAGCTGATCCTTTCTTCTTGAAATATTATTCTAATCAGTATTCTAGTATGGCAGAGAAGGTACATTGTGCCTTTGTATACATGCATAAATGTGCATTTTCATGAGAGAGAGAATTACATACCTCCCAAGATAGAGTGCATCACCAAGGAATATGACACCCATAGCAGCTGCAATGACTATTGACAATGGCTTAAAGATTGATACATACACAGGCCCCTTCAAGTGCAAGCACCATGTGTGAATAACACTGTTGAAGGATGAACCAAAGAATCCCTGATCAGAGAGTGAAAGTTAGATATTATCAATAACGTGTTCTGTCATTTGGTATTGTACATGTTTTGTAGTTCTTACCGAGTATATAACAGCGACCAATGTTATATCAGGCCTTAGTATCCAAGAACTTAAGTTTCCTTCTACTATTAAACATACTGGTGCAGATATAATTGTTGCACACAAGAGGTATAAGAAGACCACAACTATCTCTGCTGGATATATTTTCATAACTTGGGTCTGTAAAATGCCAAAGAATGCAAATTTAGCTTCTCTAAAGTTTTTGTCTGATAATGTCACGAGACAAGGCAAGCATTAGTCACATCTATACTATATCTCAAAAGGACAAATTAAGTTACAATCAAGATTTCTCATAAGTCATAGTCATTTATGTAAGCCAAGATCTACCTAGAAAACCCCCAATGTGGGAGTGTGGGACTTAGCACATGCCTGCACAATACACACTCGAACAATCCAATCCACAATTTGAAGTATCACCTATCACATAAAAATACCTGAACAATGTACCAGCCTGAAAACAGAAGATTCGAAGCAGCAAGTAAAAGGCCACCTATCACCCACCGTGTTTCTGATGTGCCTTGTGGAGAATGAAGTGAAAGAGATGTTGACTGAGATGAAGATATGATTGTAGGGCCCTTGTAGAAAACCACTACCAATGCTCCTGATATTGATACTATTGTGCCCATGATTTTAGCCTGTGTGATTGAGCATCTCAAAGCTAGATTTTCCATCCTTTTTGAACCACCAATAAAAATAAAGGAAAGGAAGAGAATTTGGTGATAGTAATAAAAAATAAATGTGTTCAAGAAACTCAATGATTAAAGAAATAGGCATAATGTATCTATTAGGAAAAAGGTGGGCTCAAGAAGTTTAAATTTTATCACAAAAAAGCTTAAATGTATAAATAAAGGCTCAATAAAACATCAAGTAGGCAAGATGTTATGCTCAAGAAGCAATTGCAACTTTCATGAATAGTTGCTAATGGACTGGTATATTGTCTTTTTATTTTTTATGTTATGCACCAAAAAACAAACCATGACATTGCCTTAATCATATTTTATGAAATTATTTCTTCCTAACAACAAATCTCATTTTATAAAAAGAATAAACAAATGCAAAAAAAGAAAGGGGCAAATATAATATCACTCCTAATGGCTTTCGTAAGCAGGCCATATTAATTAATCATAATAGGGATGATGAATGATATACACAAGGACTGCACTTGTAAAGAAAAAACTATTAGTGGTAAATTTCATAAATAAATAAAAGTATTAATGGTAGTACACAAGATTAAAAGATAAATAAAATAAAATCATATTAAAAAATTTTAAAATTCAAGGTCCCAATGGCAGCATAGTACAAATTTTAGGTACCACCAAGAACTTTATAATTCTACTAACAGTTCTTAATGTTTCTAATGTAGCCGTCCATGGTTCAATAGCCCCTCTCCCAATTATCAAATTAATATATATATATATATATTTAAAAAAAGGTACCAGAATGACTTGGGTGAGGTTGGTAATGAGAGTTAAGAAGGAAAAACCTGAAAATGACAGCAAGTATGAAAGTAAAAGCTGGTGTGAGGTTGCTGATGGCTGAAGCAAGAGTTGCTGAGCTGAATTCTATGCCTTTATAGTTACACAACTGACCTGAAAACCTGCAAGCCCTCCCAAACATAAAATTATAAACATAAGATCCAATACAAATTTCACTTCAGAATTTTTTTTTTTGAAATTGTGTGCTATTGATTTGGCAGTTTAGTCATTTTAAAAAAAAATCTCATTTTCCCATGTGTGTGGATCCTTGCCACCATTTGATTGGCATATATCATTACATCAAGCGAACCAAATGCACCCTTCTTGTTATTGGATACTATCACCTTCAAATCTTAAATCAAATTTCAAAAAGCTTTTTGGTGTAATACTTTCTTACCCAAGTAGTCCAAGTAGGAAAATTCTATAGAGGAGAGACAACTTGAATGTAGGAAGCCCTGTTGTTCTACATGTATGAAGTAGCTTTTTGTTAATATTTCATCAAAATTATTCTATAACTAAATACATCATCAAAACTCACTGTAATATCACACCGTAAGTGATATGAGAACGTGAAGGAAATTGTGATTTTAAAAAAAAATTTTAAAAAAATTATTAAAAAAAAAAAAAAAAAAACTCATAAGAATTATATTTCATTTTTGGATAATATCACACCATACCTCACAGTTTTGGATAAATTTTATTTAAACCTTGAAATTTTAAATAATATTTATTTCAGTCTTATAGCTTCAGACAATTTTATTTAAAAACTTATATTGTTTCAAGTAATTATGTGACTTTTAGCAGGGATTAAATGAATTTATGACAGAAGGTTTAGATCAAACTTTTTATATATATATAAAAAAAAAAATTAAAGGCGTAAAATATAATTTCCTAAGATATATATATTTTTTTTCTTCCTAAAATTGTTAGAAAAGTGGAGATAAGGAAAGGAGACATACCCACGAAAGACAAAGGCCAGAGGGAAGAGAACAAGAGTAGAAAAAGCATACATGTAGAGGACAAAGACATAGTAGCTCAACCCTTTCAAAGAGGATGCTTTGAATAAGATGTTTAAGCCAACGTTTGTGCATTCTGCTGTAACCATGGCTGACAATGGAAGACCATTCTCGTAACAATATCTACCTGCCATCTCTCTGTCTCTCTCTCTCTCTCTCCTCCTATCTCCTACTAAGTCCAAGACCTAATGAATAAAGTACCTTTTTATAAGGAAAAGGATTGTATACTTCGGAAATAGCGTACTCCCTCTCTGATGGGTGGATCCCTCCCACTATGGATCATCCCTCGGTACGAGGGAGGAAGCGTATGCTTCCTTCTATAATGTCATTCTGGACGTTACTGTCATTGGTTTTGCTTTGTCAAAAGAGTAGTTAGGAGTTGACGTAATTCGTTTTTGTTTTTTTTGGTGGAAGACACAGTATCTTATCCATTGGCCAGCTCAGTTTCCTCTCTCAATTTTTCTTTTAGGATATTTTATGTATACAGTGAAGGGAAATGCTAATTCGTTAATAATTTATTTAGAAAAACTTTTATAAAAAATTAATTAATATTTTAACAATTTTTTTTTATTTTTCATAAAAATAATATTAAAATTTTCTTAAAATTGATTATTAATTAATACACCCATTAACATGACTGGCAAGGAATAGCTAATATGATTTTTTTTTTTTTTTCTTATAGCTTTTAGGAAAAGACAGGATTTGCAGCGGTCCAGCCAAGAGCTTCAGATTTTAGATGTTAACCTTGACTGCTGCGGTGGTCTAGTATGCTTTATCTCTTGGAGCTTTTCAATACTTCTTTATGGGAATTGCTTTGCAAAAGGGAAATTCTCTATGACTCAATCATATTCATTACACAGTTTCCTTCAGTACCCAAACGCTTCTTTACATAAAAAGTGATCTGAAGTCTAGAGAGGAAATTATTTAAATTACAGAATTAACAATATATTGTAAGTATCTCAAAATATATATATACATTGTTAGTTCTTACACTTAGTGAAAAATTTCAGCAGATAAGATCAATATCCCTTCTATTCATGAGTTCATATCATTGCTATATATTCATGTACATATTTCAATTTATTAGTAATCATCTATATAATAATATTTACAAATTGAAACGTAACATTTATTATTAATACATTCTTATTAAACCATATTATCATATCATTTTGGTTCACTTTGGTCCATTTGGCCCACTCTGGTCCATTTCAATAGAAAAATCTATTAGTAAATAATTAAATGAGTTAATTAATTATTTTTTTCAAATTAGTTAATACTTGAAGTAATTTAAGCATTTTTTTAATTAATATTAATTAAACAATAAGCTCTTTTAAATAATGTATCTTTTGAATGGTTTCAATTAATTTTTAATAGTAAAAAGAACAGTTAAACAATTATCATTTACCAACTAAAAATTTACCAAGTGACCTGATTGGTTAGTTTCACAATAAAAACATAATAAACAAATTCATAATTATGTTTTAGTGATATTGTAGTTAGTACATATTTTACTATATATAAGTCTTACAATTACAAATCTATATCTATATCCATATTATATCTAAAAGCTTAATCGTAGTATTTATTATTGTTACAATCCTGTTGAGTCACATTAGCATAGCATTTTGATCAATTTCAATCAGGGGCAGAGCCAGAGGGGGGCGAGGGGGGCACCTGCCCCCTCTAACTCCTAAAACATCCTTGCATATGTAGTCTTTTTAATTAGTCCCTAAGACATTGGGAAAAAAAGAAAAAGAAAAAAAAGACACCCACTTGAAAGTGATGTTATTTTGTCTGTCTTGCACCTATTTCACTACTTTTTCTTTTTTATTTAATATCATTATTTTCATCATTTTCACTGTGATACATTTCACAGCATTTTATTATTAAGTGATGTTAGAGATATTATAAATTTTACTACTTATATCTTACAAATTAGCATCTCACCAATCACAAAAAATAATTTCAAACATATATTCATTATATTGTTTAAGTAACACTACTTACATTTTTACCACATCAATTTGTAAAATTTGTTGTAGCTATGACTATAAATTAGTTATTTTTGTTTATTTATTTTAATACTATGAAATATATTCATATTTTCTTAACATTGTTTTGTTATTATTATTGATTAATATTTTTTAGATTAATTTTACTTTTAATATTTTTTTTTTTTTTTAAATTTTGCCCTCTCTAAACTAAAATCCTAGCTCCGCCACTGATTTCAATTGTAAGTTTTATTAGTAAATAACTAAATGAATTTAATTTAATTATTTTGTCCAAATCTATTAGTATATGAAGTCATTTAAGAACTTTTTAAAATTAATATTAATCAAACAATAAGTGCATCCTATGAATGTTTTCTTTTAAATTTTTAATAGTAAATATAACATTTAAACAATATTGTGAGGGGCCAGAACTTGAGCTTTTGTGTTGAGCTTAAAACCTCATTCACTAACAATAACGCGTCCGAGGAGGAGAAAGCATTGGGAAAGGCCCCGTAATAGGTGGTAGTGCAGAAAAATGTTGAAAGGCACTGGTCCGAGAGGGTCGGACTCCTTAGACCTGAAAAATGTCTGTCAAGTCAACTTCACCTTGACTTATGTAACCTTCCAGGAAATTCCAGCGATGAAGATAGACTTCAGATGAGAAAGAAAAGGATAAGAACGCGGAAATATCTTGGGGAAAAGCTGCTACCATCATATTAAATGCATTACAACAACTTTCCTGGCCGCATTAATGTGGAAAAGACCTCTGAACAGTGTTTTCAACCACTATCATCCACAGAAAATCAGAAAAGCTGCTAAGGAGGACAGAGACTTGAGTGCATTGTTAGATGATAAACAAGTGGACAGTGGGAATGAATGGAGAGGACTATATAATGGAGGAAAACCTCCATAAGTAGAGGATCGAAAAATATTAAAGAGAGAGATTGAACAAGATTTACAGTAGCACTGGGAAGAACAAACCATCTGAAATAACTTATCCATCCAAAAACTTACTCCTCGGACTTGAATTCAACCTTTGATTATGCGTTTTATCCTCCTCGGACAGACATAAAATCCCGATTAATTGTTAGAAAACCCATTACCAGCCCAGTTCTTTCACCCACTCTCTTACAAATTCATTGTATTGGACTTATTGGGCCTATATCCTATTCCATTTGGGTTTGGGCTACAATTTGTGACCCTACAATTGGCGCTGTCTGTGGGGAGAACTAGCGCTCGTAAGGATTATAACGATTATGGCGGGTTCAGGACCACACCAGACTAGTCCACACCATGCAGAATCAGCTAACATTCATCATCAGCAGGGCGAGCTCCATAACCTCGAGCATGGAAATCATATGGATAACTAGCAGGAGGGTAGCTCGCAGACGCTCCATATCAATGGAAGTGGTTATCAACGAAGGAGTCATCTAGTACATGAGCAAGCCGATGAAAAGGATTTGCAACGAGAAAGTGACGATCTAAAAAAGAAACTTCGTCGTGCACAACGAAAACAAACCCCTTCTAGCTCTGATGTTTCTTCCAATGACGACGGAGATGCCAGTTACAGAAAACGCTCAAAAACTCCACCTAGTGAGTCCTATTCCTGTGAGGAGGAACATTCCCACAAGAAGAGACGAAGGAGTCCATCTAGGAGGGGGGTAGGAACTAATGTCATGAAGAAAGCTTTAAGCCAGATTTCTAAGTCCCCCTTTACTCAGGGAATAGAGAAGGTAAAGCTCCTCAGGCATTTCCATCAGCCCACTTTCACCATGTATAATGGACGAACAAATCCTGTGGAGCATGTAAGTCAATTCAAACAAAAGATGGCTGTCCATTCTCAGGGCGAGGTTTTGTTGTGCAGAGTATTTCCCTCCAGCTTAGGACCGATACCGATGAGATGGTTTGATGGGTTAAGAACGAATTCCATTAGTTCTTTCAAGAAGCTTACCCAATCATTCTGTTCCTGGTTCATTATGTGCAGTAGGGTTCCTCAACCCTTAGATTCTCTGCTGTCTATGACAATGAGGGAAGGGGAATCTGTGAAGGCATATGCTGAAAGGTATTGGGAGATGTTCAATGAGATTGATGGCAATTTTGATGAAGTCGCTATTAGAACTTTCAAGGTCGGTTTCCCATCCGAACATGGTTTGAGAAAATCCCTGACAGGTAAGCCTGTCACCAATTTGCGGCAGTTAATGGATAGAGTTGACAAGTATAAGAGGATAGAAGACGATCAACAACAGGGAAAAGGGAAAGCTAAGGTTGTCCCCCAAGAAAGACGAGATTTTAGGTCGAATAGATACAACAATAACCGGCCAAGAAGGGATTATGCAGAGCAGCCAGGGTCAAATAACAATCAAGTGGTTGGGGCTGTATTCCGAGAACCAGTGCATCAAGTATTGGAAAAAGTCAAGAACAAGTCATTCTTCAAATGACCCAATAAGATGGTGGGAAATCCTAAAAAGTAAAACCGAAACCTCTACTGTCAATATCATCAGGATCATGGCCATACAACAGAGGATTGCAGGAGTTTATGGGATCACTTGGACCAACTTGCCCGAGAAGGAAAATTGAAACAGCTGCTGCACCATTCTAACGGGCTCGGTGGACAGACCACTTCTCGGTCTGAAAGAGAAATTCCTTCAAGACCCTCTCTGGGAACTATTAACGTTATTTTTACAGCACCTAACAGAACAAGATCATGCCCATCTAGAGTAATGTCTGTGGCTCGCCTGCCTTCTGAGGACACTAGTCACGAGTCAAAGAGAGCTAAACTAGAGCAGCCCCTAGTCATGGGGTTCTTAGACGAGGACAAGATTGGAACTATTCAGCCTCATGATGATGCCTTAGTGATCACCCTCCGAATTGGAGGTTATGATGTGAAAAGAGTAATAGTGGATCAAGGTAGTACGGCCGAGATAATGTACCCTGACCTTTACAAGGGGTTGAGTTTAAGAGCTGAAGATCTGACGCCTTACAGTTCTCCCCTAGTGAGTTTTGAAGGGAATGTTATTATCCCGAAGGGACAGATCAGGTTGCCTGTGCAGACTGGTTCGGAGACGATGGAGGTAGACTTTATCGTGGTAGATGCATATTCTCCTTATACAGCAATTGTTGCCAAACATTGGTTTCATACTTTAGGAGCAGTTTCTTCCACTCTGCATCAGAAGATCAAGTACCCATCTAAAGGACAGATCGAGGAAATATTGGGTGATCAAACCATGGCGAGGCAGTGCATGGTTGCAGCCATCCGGCATAGACCTGAAGCTGAACCTATGACTCTTAGGGAGAAAGAGTTATAGCTGTTAAAACCCCCAATGTTATCCATTGATGGAACATCCGAGGAGGTAGAATGTGAAGATCTGGTGAAAATTACAATAGGAGACGATTTGGAGAGGTTTTTTCAAGTCGGATCCCAGCTACCTCAATGAGAGAGGGAGGAGCTGATAGAGTTCCTTAAACAAAACATTGACGTCTTTGCCTGGAATACTTACGAGGCTCCAGGGGTGGATCCAGAATTCATTTGCCACCATTTGAATGTTAATCCATTGGTAACTCCCAAAAAGCAGCTACCTCGTCGTCCATCCAAAAAGCATGCAGAAGCAGTCCGAGAGGAGGTAGCGAAACTCAAGCAAGTTGGGGCCATCAAAGAGGTCTTCTATCCTAAGTGGTTAGCAAACACAGTAGTAGTAAAGAAGAAGAGTGGGAAGTGGCGAGTGTGCATTGATTTCACGGATTTGAATAAGGCTTGCCCTAAAGATCCATTCCCCATGCCCAAGATCGATCAGCTGGTAGACGCTACTGTCGGCCATCCTCGGATGAGTTTCTTAGATACTTTTCAGGGTTATCATCAGATACCTTTGGCCTTGGACGATCAAGAAAAAACTACTTTTGTTACTCCTATTGGGAATTATCACTACAAAGTAATGCCATTTGGTTTGAAGAATGCAGGATCCACGTATCAAAGGATGATGACGAGGATGTTTGAGTCACTATTAGGGAAAAACATCGAGATTTATATAGATGATATGGTGGTAAAGAGAAAAATGGTTTCGGAGCATCTGGGAGACCTTCAAGTTATCTTTGAAATTCTTAGAAGCTACCAACTACGCTGAAATGCTTCCAAGTGTTCATTTGGTGTAGGGTCGGGTAAATTCTTAGGTTATATGGTCACTCATAAGGGAATTGAAGTTAACCCTGACCAGATTAAAGCTATTAACAATTTGCGAACTCCTCGGAATCCAAAAGAAGTGCAGAAACTAACCGGAATGGCTGTTGCTTTGAACAGGTTCATATCTCGATCAGCAGATAGATGTCGACCTTTCTTTTTACTGATCAACAAATGGAAGAATTTTGAGTGGACAGAAGAATGTGTAAGAGCATTCCAGCAACTCAAGGACTATCTAGCTCGACTGCCAATCATGTCTAGTCCTGAGCCAGATGAAGTTCTTTTCGCCTACATTGCTGTAGCCCCGTATGCAGTAAGTTTGGTGCTGATACGAGTTGATAATGGCATACAAAGGCCAGTTTATTACGTGAGTAAGTCGTTAAATGAAGTTGAAGTGCGTTATCTACCACTGGAGAAAGCTATCCTGGCAGTAGTGCTTGGCACGCGGAAGCTACCTCACTACTTCCAAGCATATACAGTAGTCGTTCTTACGCAGCTCTCGCTTAAGACCATACTCCGAAGTGCTGACTATACGGGAAGAATAGCCAAGTGGGGAATAATTCTAGGAGCTTTCGATATCAAGTACATACCCCGTACTTCCGTAAAAGAACAAGTCCTCGCAGACTTGGTGGCTAAATTCACCGAACCAGAGATAGAAGAATTACCGTCAAATGGAAACATGGATGAAAAATTGGTTGGTACTATCTCCCAATATTGCCTTCCAACGTGGGAGGTACATGTAGACGGAGCATCAAATCAAAAAGGCTCAAGAGTTGAATTAGTACTGATGTCTCCTGAGAAGGTTGTCATTGAGAAGTCTTTGAGGTTAGACTTTCCAGCCACGAATAACGAAGCTAAGTATGAAGCTCTGTTGGAAGGAATGACTATGGTCCAAAGAATGAGAGGAAAGTCCATAAAACTCTTCTCGGACTCAAGGCTGGTTGTTGGTCAAGTAAGAGGAGAATTCGAAACTAAAGATGAGAGGATGCAAGGGTATCTTAGTCAAGTTAAATCAATTCAGTCAAAATTTTACTCCTTTGACTTGCTACATGTCCCCAGAAGTGACAATGCACATGCGGACTCTTTGGCCATGCTTGCAACCTCCTCGGCATAGGACTTGCCTCGAGTAATCCTTGTTGAGGACTTATACAAACCCTCAAGAACAGGAGACACGGTTCAAATTAACCAGATCAGAGCAGCGTCAAGCTGGATGGATTCCATCATACAATTCCTGAAGAAGTTGAGGAAAAAATCGAAGCTGAAAAGATACGAAGAAAGGCTACTAGTTATTGGTTGTCGGAGGACCACAAACTATATAAGCGTTCCTTTTCAGGGCCTTATATGTTATTTGTTCATCCCGAGCAAACAGAGTCACTTCTAGAAGAGATGCATGAAGGAATCTGTAGAAGCTATACTGGAGGCAAATCCTTAGCACATAGGGCCATTACCCAAGGTTACTGGTGGCCGAATATGCAGAGAGAGGCTTTGGAGTATGTTAGAAAGTGTGACCAGTGCCAACGATTCGTGCCAAGCATACACCAACCAGGGGGCATCCTAAATCCATTATCTAGCCCATGGCCATTTGCTCAGTAGGGTTTAGATATCGTGGGACCATTTCCCAAAGCAATGGGAAACAAGAAGTATCTGCTGATGGGCACAGACTATTTTACGAAGTGGGTTGAAGTAGAGCCTCTAGCCAACATCAGAGATATAGATGCAAAAAGATTCATCTGGAAGAACATTGTTACTTGATTTGGAGTTCCTCACGTGCTCATCTCGGAAAATGGTCTTCAGTTCGATAGTAAGATGTTCAGAAAATACTGTGGCGAATTAGGGATTACTAATAGGTATTCTACTCTGGCTTACCCCCAAGGGAGTGGGCAGACTGAAGCTGTAAATAAAGTCATAGTAAGTGGGTTGAAGAAAAGATTAGATGATGCGAAAGGTAAATGGGTGAAGGAATTACCACACGTACTCTGGACATATAGGACCACGCCTCGCAGGTCTACTGGAGAGACCCCTTTCTCATTGACTTATGGAGCTGAGGCTGTCATCCCTTTAGAGACTGGCTTCCTGACGACAAGAACCAGGTCTTTCAATCCAAAGGATAACGATGAGCAACTAGCAAGAAATTTGGACTTGATTGAAGAAAAGAGAGCAGACGCGATGGTTCAGCTGGCTTATTATCAGCAAAAACTGAAGTAAGGTTATGATGCCAACGTAAAGTTAAGGCCTTTAACTCTTGATGACCTAGTACTAAGTAAAGTTGTGGGAACGGCAAAGAATCCAGCTTGGGGAAAACTGGGGTCGAATTGGGAAGAACCTTATCGTATCATCTCCAAAGCTGGCATTGGAGCATATTTTTTAAAAGATCTGGACGAACATATAGTACCACGTCCTTGGAATGTAAATAACCTAAAGAGGTGTTATTATTAATAAATGTTTATTTAATCAATATTTACTCTTTATATAAAATGTTTATGCTGTTCTTTCTCAGTTCCATTAAGTGTTTAAACTTAAATCCAATCATGCCTGGAGTCCTCGGATCAGATGATTTGGGTTAGTTAACACTCTTTCTCAGTTCAATTAAGTGTTTAAACTTAAATCCAATCATGCCTGGAGTCCTCAGACAAAATGATTTGGGTTAGTTAACACTCTTTCTCAGTTCTATTAAGTGTTTAAACTTAAATCCAATCATGCCTGGAGTCCTCGGACCAGATGATTTGGGTTAGTTAACACTCTTTCTCAGTTCTATCAAGTGTTTAAACTTAAATCCAATCATGCCTGGAGTCCGCGGACTAGATGATTTGGGTTAGTTAACACTCTTTCTCAGTTCTATTAAGTGTTTAAACTTAAATTCAATCATGCTTGGAGTCCTCGAACCAGATGATTTGGGTTAGTTAACACTCTTTCTCAGTTCTATTAAGTATTTAAACTTAAATTCAATCATGACTGAAGTCCTCGGACCAGATGATTTGGGTTAGTTAACACTCGTTCTAAGTTTCAAGTATTTAAATTTAAACTTAAGCATATTACTTAAAATTCACATTTGGGTTAGTTGTATTTATTGTTACCCTGTTACTATTGAAGATGCTTATTCAATTCATGTGTTGACCCAGGTTCTGAACCTTTTTAGTTGAACTTATCTTATAATATGCTTTATTTGCCTAATATAACCATACATACAATTCAAATTAAAAAAAAAAAAAAAGGCATTAGAACAGTTCTCCATTATTTATCATGACTTACGAAGCAAAAGGGGTATATTTTCATTGATAATAAGAGTGTAGTACATTTCCTTAACAAAAAAAAAATACAGAAACAGTAAACAAAAATAAATAAATATACTACTAAAACTAATATCCTAAGCTTGTGCCTTGGGAGCCCCTGGATCAGCAGCTTGCTTGGACTGAGAGATAGTGGTGTCTGAGGCCTTGTCCTTACCCTTATCCTGGTTCTTATCCTTGCCCTGGGGAGCTTCAACTTTTTTCCCTTGGTCAGCGTCTTGGCGAGAATCTGTTGGAACTTCCACAGGGGCATGAGGGACTTGATCTGCTATAGAAGCCTCAGACACTTGGGCAGGTTGTTCTAGGGGAGGAGAGCCAGGACCTGAGAGCTTGCGGATGTCCGAATCATAGTGTATGCTCTCAGGTCGTCTTAGGCTAGAATCAGCAGGGATCCCAGCGACATCAAGGGCTTTACCCCAAGTGATGTCGCAGTAATCCCTGGCTACAACAGAGAACTCCTCTGTGAGTCTGCTTTGAGTCTCCTGTACCCCCAGGGCATATGCAGCCTGCTTCTCGGCCTCAGTTGCCTCCTTGAGTAGTTGGGTAGCCTCCCTGGCCTTGCGAAGTTCTTCACAAAGTTCTGTCACTATCTGTTTCTCTGTTGCCAGATTTATTTCAGAATAGTGCAGTTTCTTGCGAATTTCTTCGAATTGTCTTTCTGTTGTCTTCAAGCCTGCCTCGGCATTATCTTTCGCCCTAACGGCATCTTTCAACTACTTGGCCATTTTAGCTTGTTTTTCTTTTAAGGCGCCTAGCTGCACCTCTACTTCGGCTTGAGCTTCCTGGGCAAGCCTGGTCTCACCACGGGCATTCTTTACCCACTCCTCGGCCACAAAAACTTGCTGTGTGACCTAAATAAATATAAAAAAAAAAACATGTCACTCTTGCTATGAAATGCAAGGAAATGTACGTATTAATGAAGAATAATGAAAAGAATCACTTACCATAGCCAGGTCCCTTTTAAGGGATAGGAAGGGTTCAAGATGGTTGAAGGTCCTATAGGCCTCCATATCCTTTGGGAGGAGGAGAGGTTGCTCCAAAGCCTCGGCTACCAGCCCAGCGTGCCCCCTGCGATAATGCCTGAGGGTGGCATCATACGCAATTGGCATACCATCTACCTCCAACACGAGCAACCAAGTACGGGTTGGGCGGCGCACTTAGGCCACCGGAGGCTCCTCTTGGCTATCCACAGAATTGGACCTTCTGTTCCTTTGGTTCTGTGATTGCCTGGGCTGCATGCTTCCTTTGGAAAGACCCAACTCTCCCTCTTCAGTAGCCTCAACATGCATTTTCTTCCTTAAATTAGGGTTGGGTTTCAGCCCAAGATCAGCAGGAATCTGTGGGGGAGGAGGAGGGGGAGGATTTACTGGGGGCTTGGACTTGTTCTTGTCCTTAGGAGAATGCACCTTATTCCTATTCTTCATAAGTTCCCTTAAGCTTGGACCTGTCTTGGGGGCCATTGCTTCCTCCTCGTCTGAAGAGTCACCAATGTAGGTTATTATCTGGGCAGGAGTCTGAACACACGAGTACTCGTCTGCTCCTTCCTCAGCCTCCGATATAACAATGGCTTCCTCTTCAAACTGGAATATGTCAATTTCCTTTTCAAGAGAAGAAAAGGAAGCAGCTCCTTCCCCGATAATAGCCTGTTTAAGGGGTACTTGTTGTAGTGGCTGGGCGGCAAGTGATATTCCTTGTGGAATAGGATGGTCAACGGGTGGAAGATCGTGCGGAGCGAGGAAACCTGACCAAGAGACGTCTATGCGAGCCAAACGGTAGTCGTCTGCTCGGATAGAGTTGCCGACGTCCAAAAAAGACCTGGAAATTGGCTCAAAGTCTAAAATCAAGTGAACGGCACGAAGTTGCCCGTCGTCGTTCATGAAAATTTGAGACCTGAGCAGGTAGTTAAGTGCTGGTACGTTGATTAAATTGAGCTTGGGATTGGTATACGATTTATCTGTCAAACAAAAGAATCAAACAGTTAAAAAATTCGATTAAAAAAAAAACAAAAACAAATGAATGAAAATGATACTCAGGTACAATAAAGTAAAGCCGAGAACAAATTCCTTAAAATCTAATGTTAGAAATCCTAGATCTAAGTTACTCCACCTGGCTCTCCTAGCTTGGTTGGGCAAGGAAAGCTGTCACTCCAAAGGTCTGACAGGATGAGGAAGTCATCTTTCATTCCTTTGTTAGATTTGGGGAGACAGGAGATTAACTTGACAAAACTAGATCGGGACTTAAGGTAAAATCCTGCCGAGCTTCTATATGGCCTTCATATAGATGAGCGACATCATACCAAGTCAATCCCAACCCTAGATGTCGGTCCAAAACGTCAATCGATCCTAGGACTCTAAAAACGTTTGGAGCACATTGTTGGGGGCAGAGTCTATGGGTACATAAGTAGTCCTTCGTAATCCTACCCATAGGGATGGTCATGCCTCCTTCTATGAAGGCAATCATGGGGATTATGACCTCTCCTACTTTTCGGTCAAATACCACTCCCTCTGTGGAACAGTATCATATCGATACTTCCTGAGGTATGTTGTACTTTTCTTTGAACAACTCTATCAAGGCTGGAGTCTTTACTAAACGTTCAAATCTACCCATTCTAAGCTTGCGAATGAGAGAATGGAGAGCCGAGGAGGTTATCCGAGGAGATAAAGGAAGTTTGGAGAACAAAACTTACGTAGATTAGGATGCGAACTGATCTTCGTATCTCTTGAGGATCTTTGAAGTCTCTTTTGTGAAGATATGATGAACAGTCTGATGAGTAAGGAGTGTAGAGGTTTGAGTGCTCTGAAATTACGAACTGTGATGAAAAAAGAAAGAAATGGCGTTCAGAAGCCTTTATAGAAGAAACTGAAAACGAGGGGGACGTTATCCCGCCCAAATATTGGAGAAAAAATCTGGACCATTGGATTAGAACTCCACCGTTGGATGTCTGGAGCGTAATGCAGCCTAAAGTATTTAATGACGCTTCACGAGTTCCGAAGCGTCAGAAACACTTGTGAGGTGACAGAAATGACCCTTCCACGTGCTTGGGTTTGAATATCTTTATGGTTTTAAATGTAATTATGTATACACAGGTCAAAATTATACCTTTTCTCCTCGGGTGAGAGGGAAAAATTAAAATTTTGAGGGGCTATTGTGGAGGGCCAAAACTTGAGTTTTTGTGTTGGGCTTAAAACCCCATTCACTAACAATAACGCATCAGAGGAGGAGAAAGCATTGGGAAAGGCTCCGTAATAGGTGGTAGTGTAGAAAAATGTTGAAAGGCACTGGTCCAAGAGGGTCGGACTCCTCGGACCTAACAAATGTCTGTCAAGTCAACTTCACCTTGACTTATGTAACCTTCCAGAAAATTCCAGCGACGAAGATAGACTTCAAATGAGTAAGGAAATGATAAGAACGCGGAAATATCTTGGGGAAAAGCTGCTACCAACGCATTAAATGCATTACAACAGCTTTCCTGACCGTATTAATGTGGAGAAGACCTCTGAACAGTGTTTTCAACCACTATCATCCACAGAAAATCAAAAAAGCTGCTGAGGAGGACAGAGACTTGAGTGCAGTGTTAGATGATAAATAATTGGACGGTGGGAATGAATGGAGAGGACTATATAATGGAGGAAAACCTCCATAACTAGAGGATAAAAAAATATTAAAGAGAGAGATTGAACAAGATTTTCTGTAGCACTGGGAAGAACAAACCATCTGAAATAGCTTATCCATCCAAAAACTTACTTCTCGGACTTGAATTCAACCTTTGATTATGCGTTTTATCCTCCTCGGACAGACATAAAACCCTGATTAATTGTTAGAAAACCCATTACCAGCCCAGTTCTTTCACCCATTCTCTTACAAATTCATTGTATTGGACTTATTTGACCTATATCCTATTCCATTTGGGTTTGGGCTACAATTTGTGACCCTACAAATATCATTTACTAACTATAAAATTTACAAAGGGACATGATTGGTTAGTTTTATGTCAACAACATAATAAACAAATTTCTATTTATTTTTAGTGATACTGTAATTAGTACAAATGTTATCATATATAAATCTTACAAAATTTTACTAAAAAAAAAAAAAAAGCCTTACAAGTATATATAATATCTAAAAAAATTGTAATATTTATTTTTGTCACACTTCTTTTGAGCCACAATTGCATGTTGGTTCACTTCAGTCCATTTCTATCTACTTTGATCAATTCGGTCAATTGCAATCTACTTTGGTCTATTCAATCCATTTTGAATAATTAGGCCTTAAATTGATTCTTTTGGTAGGTTGTTTTTTTTACTTTTAGACTAAAATTTTCATTTTTTCTTAATTTTTGGGTTGAAAAGTATGAAATTTTATCCTATTCGGACAAAAACTCTAGTTTTGGGATAAAAATACAAACAAAATAGACATTGGAAGTTAAAGATATGGACCCTAAAAAAACAATAAAAATTATATAGAATTGTGTATATTCTTGGATTTATGGCATGACTCCAATGATTCTCAGTCACCAAATAACTCTCACAACCCTGAATGTAGTGAAGGAAATAGTGGTATCAATCTCCTCTCAAAGGTAGGTGGCTATGTGGAGAGGGAGAGTTTGTTGGGTGCACGTGGACACCAATGTCCAGCCACACCGACTTTTCAAGCCATGTGAAGTTGAACTCTCCTAGTTCAATTAGAATTATGAAATAGTAGTGCTCTTCAAGAATTATAATTAAAGTTTAGTTAGGTATCCAAATAATCCTAGGAAAAGATGTGAGGCGGCAGAATTCTCTATATATATATATATATATATACGCCGCACAGTGAAAAAGAAGGGGGTGCCGCATAATGAAAAAGAAAAGAAAAAGGATTGCTGAAAGATAATTTGTGTGTGTGAGAGCAAAGAAAAATAAAAGAGATTAGAAAAATAAGAGAGATTTTTTTTTTTTTTTTTTTTTTTTTTAGCCGTGAGATATATACAAGAATTATTGTAATTGATTTGATAATAGTGAAATTATTCAGAGTTTGTCTCGTGGTTTTTCCCTTCAAAGAAAAGGGTTTTTCACGTAAATATTTGTGTTCTTGTGTATGATTACTATTTTGGATTGCTAATATTTGTGATAATATTATTTGGGATCCAACAGAGAGTAGAGAGAATAGGTAAGTGTTATAATTTTTATTGGGTTTCTCTCAACTCTCATATAGGAATTAGGGTTAAATTTCGTGGGAATTGAAATAAGGGACGGGTAAAGGCTAGAACAGCATGTAACAGAATTGTCTTAGGTTTAAGCATTTCGCTAGAGCAAAACTTCCACAAAGGTCCCGTGAAATCTTCCTGAATTGAATTTCAAATGACTGCCACATGCCAGATTCGCGGGACCAAAACTCAACTTTGCTCGAGCAAAAATGCTTCCTCAGCAACTTTAAATTTCAGCTCTTGAACCCACAAAAAGGAATAATACGTATTTGAATTTAATTATAAGTAAATTTGACACGGAATATGCCAACACTTAAAACAGTTTCTTTTTGCAATATATAATTGGTGCACAAGAATACCACTACTAGCTCTGCCGGATATGTTTTCATAACTTGGAATTTACATGGGAATAAAAACTGTTGGGATAAACGAACAAATATTATACCACTCCTATTGGCTTTCATAAGTAGAAGAATTTGTCCATTATAATCATTGAAACAACCAGCGATTTAACTTTCTTGTCCACTAAGCACATGGCCACTAAGTAAGAAACATAAAATAATGGTGCACTTAGATAATCTACAAGCAATCAAATATAATAAGTTCCTAAGTTAATTAATTCAAAAAGAAAAATAATAGTGAAAAGAGTTCAACAGAAACAAAAATAGAACTATAATGAACAATACGAAATAGTGGAAGAAAATTAGAGCAAGTATGAAAGCAAAATCTGGTGTGAGGTTGCTGTCTCGCTGATGGCTGAATCAAGAGTTGGTTAACTGTATTCTATGCCTTTGTAGCCACATATCTGAATTCTGAACTACAGACCTGCCTTCCCCGACATAATCAATATAAGAAAAATACCCATCTTTTAAGGGGAAAACATACCATGTATTATGTCGAGCATGGCAAGCTCATTTTTCTTTACTAACAAGTACTAAAACATAGTATCGTATAGTGCCCTGCACACACTAGAGATGCTAAAATTTAAAGTTCTACAATATAAATCCTTGAAGACACAGAGTTCTGCTCAATATAAGTCTTACGTACACAATTTTTTCTGTGAGAAGGGATTTCTTGGTTATGCTTGTCATTCCATCCGCCAATTTGTTGTCCACTTTTCCTTTCTTTCTTCTAACACTGTGTGTTACAACAATGGATATAAGCTGGGCTTGGTGTTGTGTTCTTTACCAAATTCTTTTTCTAACCCCTTATCCCATCTTAGTCACAGCCCTGCCTAGCAGTTATCTGACTGCAAAGTCTTCTACTTCTTGGACTAACAGTCTAATTCTGCTCCTGATTCTGTGAATTTCAATGATGGATTAATTTTGAGAATCATACTTGCCAACGACCCCTTCTGGAAACTGCCTCAGAATTCAAATTTGGCTTCTCTCTAAAGTTTTTTCCTCATAAAGTTTGCAACATCTCAGAAGTACTACCATTGAGAATTCAAAGAATTTTCCTTGTAAAAGTACCTGAATAATCTACCAGATTACAACAGAAGGTACTCAGCAGTAGGCAAAAGGCCACCTATCACCAACATTGTTTCTGATGTGCAGCCCGGTGGAGAATAAAGCTGAAGGGATGGTGACTGAGATGGAGCCGATATTGTAACTCTGCAACGCCCTTTGCTTCTAATGACTAGAGTTAAAACTAATCTCTTAGTGGTTCTTTATAATGTTATTCACCACGTATTATCATAAATTTTACTTTCATTAAATTCTTTTGGTGGAAAACATGATTATTTGGGTGCTGGATTTTATGTATACAGTGAATAGCTAGTACATCCAATTTTTTGTAGCTGTTCGGAAAACACAGGATTGCAACAGTCCAGCCATGTGCTTCAGAGATTAGATGTTACTCATGTTACCTTGTCTGCTGCAGTGGTCTATCTTGCTTTATCTCTTACTGCTTCTCTATACTTGATGAAAGTTGATTTGCAAAAGAGCAATTCTCTAAGATATTCCTTACATATTTTCTATACTTTATGAAAAATCTTTGTCCATAACCTGTGGCATGAGCTTTATCATGCTTCATGTCAACACCAAATGACCATTAAGTTTTCCTTTATTTTCTTTTTTCATTGCTTCTGACAATATATTTTCAAGATTTGTGAAAGAAATATCAGTCAAGACTGGCATTCAGCCTTTGATACTATCTGAATTCTCCCTCCCTCTCTCTCTCTCTCTCTCTCTCTCTCTCTCTCTCTCTCTCTCTCTCTCTCTCTCTCTCTCTCTCTCTCTCACACACACACACACACGCACACGTTTCTGTTGGTTATTGGTTTGAATGGTTAACTTGTCAAGAATTTGAAGAGCCTAGCAGCATGTTGGAGAGATGCAATGATGAATTAAAGAAAGTTTATGTGGGATATAAGCAGCATGCCCTCTATCTCTCTATATTTCTCTATTCACGCCCACAAGCAGGGAGGTGATAGTCAATAACCACTTATGGTCTGTGGCAAATTGGACAACTGTAATTTGGGTTTTCTTTGCTAAGGGTGACTTATCTGGGAACAAGTCTGGAAATCATTCAGGGGGAGCTATGACCCCTGGCGAGAACTTTAAGTCAGATCAGCCAGTGATGATGACAAAAGAACTTAGGCACCTTTGATCTTTTAAGTGCTATCTTGTCTAACTCAGCTGGCCACTAACTATAGCCTGAAATATTGTGCCTCAATGCATTATAAATTGGTGATTGTCCTAAATTATATACTATTTAATTTAAAACTTACAGAAGAAGCCACTAACTATAGCCTAAAACATTTCCTCAATGTATGATAAATTGGTGATTGTCCTAAATTATATATTATATTTACAGAAGAAAATGAAAGAATGATTAATTGGTTGTAAGCGTTGACCATGGACATAGAGCTATCTAATAAAAAGGTTTGATTTTTAGACATGTGCTTTGCTCTAAACTTGAAAATATCATTGACCAATTAGATCACAAATATGTGCTGAAGAATTTTTGGTCAGCTACAATTAATCTGTTTACATCTATTCTACATATCTTCAACCTCATTTCTTTGCAACAAAGGGGTCTTACCATGTGATGAGGATCCCAAGCTACCAAAATCACAATCCTCACTCATTTCTTCTTCTTCTGCCTCTTTTGCTTTTCCCCATAGAACAGCATAAAATCCAATTGATATTATTATTGCTCCAACAACACTGCAACATTAGGAAGAAAAATAGACAAGTGAACCATGAAAAGTCAAATAATAGTCGGTTAAAGAAAATAGCAGTTGCTTTTGAATTGATTCAAATTTTCAGCTCCCAAAAGTGGGAAAAAGTAAATTGTGTGTGCGCACTCACAAGAGAGTACTATACCTCCCAAGATAGAGAGCATCACCAAGAAATATAACACCTATAGCAGCTGCTATGGCAATTGACAATGGCCTGAAGATTGATATATACAGAGGTCCCTTCAAGTGCAGACCCCAAGTGTGGACAATGTTGCTGAAGGCTGAAGCAAATCCCTGATCAGAGAGAATTCCTCTGGTCAAACAATACCAATAGCCTTTTTTTTTTCATGTGGTCCATTAGTTTCTTACCGAGTATACAATTGCAACCAATGCTATGCTAGGCCTTAGTCTCCAACCACTCAAGTTCTTGTCTACCAATAAAGATACTGGTGCAGATATAACTGTCGCACACAAGTTGTATAAGAACACCACAATTAGCTCTGATGGATATATTCTCATAACTTGAGTCTGTAAAATGTTACGAGCAAATCAGCCACTTTGAATTCTATAGACCAGTACCAAATTTCATATATCAAGAAAGTACTTGAAATAAGAATTCACCAAGTACCTGAACAATGTACCACATTGAAAACAGAAGGTACTCAACAGCAAGTAGAAGGCCACCTATTACCCAATTCGATAGTGATGAGCTTAGAGGAAAATGAACTGAAAGAGATGGTGATTGAGACGTGGTCTCTATGACTGCAGGACCTTCATAAAGAACCACTACCATTGCACCTGATATTGATACTATAGTGCCCATGATTTTAGCCTGAGTACTTGGGCTTCTTAAACCAAGCTTTTCCATCCTTTTTGAAGCATCCATATAACATTAAAAGGAAAGGGGAACAAAATTTTCCAATGACATAAGCCAATAAGAACTGTATTTAACAAATTCAGTGGTCAAAGACATGAAACGACTATATGGATAGATCATTCTCGTTCTGGTCTTTGATTCTGTATTAAAATAAAGAGTTTACCATAGGCAGTCTTTTTGTAGCACAGTTGCAATGTAAGCATCAATCTATGAGGAAGGGTTGGGGTTAAGAAGTTTAAATCTTGCCACAAAGGGTCCAAAACACAATAAATGAATAAAAATTAAAGACTCAGTAATACACCAAGTAGGACAATGAAAATAATGATTCCTTATAAATTATTTTTATTAAAACTCTATCTGTAGTTAGCACCCGCATTGTCCATAATCTAATCATGTAGCAGGAAACGCATTGCCTAAAGACCATTCAATGGAATGAATATTTCTAACCAATCAAATGAATTTCCTGCAACAAAAGTAACTTTAAATAGGAATGAAAAACTGCCTGGAAAAGCAAACAAATAAAATAATGCTCTTAGTGACTTTCATAACCAGAAGATATTCTCCGTAAGAATCATTGAAATAACCAGTGATTTAATAATTCTTGTGCACTAAGACAAAAACAGAACTCTAATGAAATATAAGAAAGAATGGAAGAAACCTGAAAATTAGAGCAAGAATGAAAGTGAAAGCTGGTGTGAGGTTGCTGATGGCTGAAGCAAGAGTGGCTGAACTGTATTCTATGCCTTTATAGCCACACACCTGAGCTACAGACCTGCCTTCCCATCCATAATTAAAAAAAAAAAACCATCTTTTGCCTTTAGTCCATTTTTATTTGTCTCCAAATCAAAACTAAAACAAGAAATTAGCTTCTTACCCAAGTACTCCCAGGAGGAGAATTCTATAGAGAACAGATAACTTGAATGTAGGAAGCTCTGAGGTTCTGAACATGTCAGATAAAAAGTCAATAAGTTAAAATAAATAAATAAATAAATAAAAAGCTAGAGCATCATGTAATTTCATTGACTTTATGAAGAACTTTACTTTATGTATGATATAGAGAATCAGATTAAGAGACAGACCGGAGGAAGATGATGAAGGCCAAGGGAAGAAGAAGAAGAGTGGATAAGGCATAGGAGTAGACATTAAAGGCATAGTAACTCAACCCTCTCAAACTTGCTGCTTTGAACAAGATGTTTAAGACCACGTTTGTGCACTCTACTGCAACCATTGCTGAAAATGGCAGAACATCCTTGTAACAACAGTTCTCTGCCATCTCTCTCTCTCTCTCTCTCTCTCAATGATTGCTGTTATGCCTTTGTAGGATCACTAGTTGGCTTCTAGTCTATGGAGGAAAAAGGATCTCTTTATGAATGAATAAATATATGTAAAACACCTATCCAAATATATATATATATATATATATATTATATTTCCATTATCGCTTTTGCTGGTGGAAAAAGGTCAGATGTGACACATTTTGACTAGTTGGTTGAGTCATTAAGGTTTGTTTGAATAATAAAATTTACTTAGAATTTGATATTTATGTTTTTGTAAAATATTGCCTTTTTCTCATGGACCTCTGGACAGTGGTTCCGTTCACCATTGAAAATGCAAATCTACAGATGAAATTGTAAAAGCAATGAGAGAATTTTGTAGATTTTGGGCTTTCAATGGAATGGGCCAGGCAAAACTTTGAGTGTGGGGGGGCTGAAGTACGACAAAGAAAATTCATTTATTATCAACAAACTATCAAAAAATGAAAAGAGATAAAAATAACTATATGTAATATATTGGAATGTAATTATCTATAAAATAAATAAAAAATAAAAAAATAAACTCAAAATTCTTCAAAATCTCAAAATTTATATATTGATACCTTACTAAAGGTGGTAGTCTTACTAATTATTATTGTTAAGTAAAACACAAAAATTTAAAAAATTTAAAGTTAAAATAAGAAAAAAAAATCATGTGAGAACAAATCACAAAGAGACGAACAAAAAGATGCTAAACTAAAATATTAATTTAATAGTAACATTCTTGCTAATTATTTGTATAATATTATTCATGTAACTATGCTCTTTTGTCTCTCTTTGATATATTATATATAAAGTGTGTGTTTGGATTCCAAGTCTGCGTTTCCAAGCTGCGTTTTGTTCTTTTTTTTTTTTTTTTTTGGTTTTCACGCGTTTTGGAGTATTGCGGTTACTGTTCAATGAACAGTAACCGCAAAGGTTGACTTTCTGTAGTGAACAGTGTACATATGCACTGTTTATGGACCCACAAATTTCATTTTTTATCAATTTTTTCATTAAAAATGGGTCCCACAGTACTATTCACACATTTAAAAATTATTTTGCTACAGTGTTTTTAGTTTTCAGTTTCAGCAAAATAAGTTCTATCCAAACCTACCCAAAGTAAACAAAACCAACCCATCTAAACAAAACCCAAAACATAACCCAACGGAGAAAAAGATAAAACTTACTCTTAACAGGACCCAACCCATTTACTACAGACTACGCTTTAGGTTCAAACTTACTCTTCACAGGACCCAACCCATTCGGGCTATTTTTGGTTTTAAGGGGCAAGATCTTGTGGTGGGGGGCCAAGTTTAATTTTTGTTTGGTCCAAATTCAATTTCAGGCAGAATATACATAGTCTATTTTTTTTTCCATTGGGTCGGGGGGGGGGGGGGGGGGGGGGGGTGCATTAGCCCCACAAGCCCAAACATGGGAAAGTCTGCACTTGTGGCGTATATAGCGAGTGGCTTGTTCGTATGATTTTTTTGGTTGTACTGTTTGGAAAAGATAGCTTCCCAGTGTATAACGCTTTTTTTTTTTTTAATATAAATCTTTCAGTTCGAGTCGGATGTAATTATTTCTGATCATGGGTCATGTATACTTTCCCTTTACTCAAGACCTCCAAATATAAATCCAAATCACGGGGAAAATGGGATTTTGCTCTTAATTTTTATAATATCTAGTACAATATCTTTATTTTGAAACTATTAAATATCGTGTTTTTGTTTTGAAACTTGATTTTAAAAAAATCGAGTTACAAGTGAAACTCGACATTAGTAATGTCGAGTTCTTGCATATTTTGCCACTTAATTTTTTTTTTAAATTTAAGTGAAATTCAACATTGCTAATGTTAAGTTTCACTTAAAAATATATATATAACTTGATTTTAAGGATATCGAGTTTTATACAAAACTCAATTTTATTAAAATCAAGTTTCAAAAATAGAGACATTCTGCTAAATAATTTCAAAACAGGAACATTGTGTTAGATATTTTTTAAAAATAAAGGAAAAAGCCCATTTTCCCCTCTAGATCACCAACATACAAATTTAGATAGTTGTAAACAGGCTTGCTTAAAAGATTATTCTTACAACCATTGCACATCCTTGGTGCAATGGTTACTTCACAAGTATAAATGCTTGTGAGGGTGTTGGGAGTAAGAGCCAAAGTTCAAGTCTTCAAGAAAGAGTTTTACACACATATACACTTAGATTAGGTTAGAGTAGAATTTTAATCATGTATTAAAAAAAAAAAAAAAAAAAGATTCTCCTTGCAAAGCTGCTTTTTATAAGTTGAGCAAAAGTTTAGGAACTGCTATTTATTATCCCAAATTTTTTCACTGATGGCCATTGATCAAGATTATACTGACTCTAAAGTATACATTAAGGTCCAAAATGTCTCGAATTCAGATCCTCCTAGAAAACAAACAAACCACATAAATAATAAGAAAATAATAGTGAGATCTAGCCTCAGATCTTTGTTTGTTATGTGTCTTTTAATTGGAATCTTTGCTTTACTATTTTGGAAGAAGGAAAATGCAAATGAAGCTGATGAGTATTATTTGTATTATGTACCAGGGATGCCCACAAGATATGCTTATGATGATTTGCAAGCAATAACAGAAAATTTCAATAAGGAACTCAGTGGGGGAGGATTTGGCACAATTTTCAAAGGGACTTTACCTGACGGCACAAAAAGTTATAGTTAAGCATGTTGACGGTTTTAGTCAAATCAAGAAATTGTTTTTGGCAGAGGTTGAGACAATTAGTAGCATTCATCATATCAATTTGGTGAGACTAATTGAATTTTTTGTTAAGAAATGTCACAAGCTTCTTGTTTATGAGTAAATGTCTAATGGGTCTTTAGATAGATGGGTATTTCACAAAAATCTTGAGATGTTGCTTGATTGGCAACATAAAAAGAAGTTCATCATTGACATTGCAAGGGAGCTAACTTATTTACATGAGGATTGTAGGCAGAAGATAGTTCACTTGGATATAAAACCTCATTATAGCCTCTAAAATGAGAATTTTAATGCAAAAGTCTCTGATTTTGGGTTGTCTAAATTAGTTCCAGAGCTAAGTTGTAACAACCACGAGAGGGACTCCTATGCCTCTAATTATATGGCTTCAGAATAGTTGAGTTCAGTGATTACAGAAAAAAGTAGATGTTTATAATTTTGAAGTAGTGTTATTAGAGATTTTGTGTGGAATGAGAAATGAGGAAGCAATGCATCTGCTTGATCTTTTCAGGAAAAATATTGAGGAGGATTAATTGCTGGATTTAATTGATAAGTATAGTGAAGATATATGCAATTACATGGAGTTGAAGTTGTGAATATGATGAGGATTGCAACATGGTGTTTGCAAAATGATTTCACTAGGAGGCCTTCCATGTCCATGGTGGTTAAGGTCTTAGAGGGTGTTGTGAATGTTTAATCTAGCCTAGATTATTTATTCTCGAATCCATATTCAACAAACATGAGGGTTGGAGTTGAAAACTAAGAAGCGCATATTGTTGCTGTTACTCCATTATTGTATTCAATTTTATCAGGACAACGGGAACTTTTTCCTTGACCATCTTTATTGCTTGACCAGTGAGGTAATTTGTATAGTTTTGATAAATTCTAGCATCCAATAACTAATATTAATAGTGCGAATTTCTTGGGAGGTTTGAATCTTGGTCATTCCTGTGGCCATTTATTGATATTAGTGTGGCTCCGCTGATACTAATTAATATGCGTTTCTTTAGTTAATATTGTTGTTGTCCCGTGGGTGACACTAAAATTTCAATCCAAGTTGTGGACTATTTGTCGTACTGTTGCGTTTCTACCTAAATCCCCATGCATAATATATAGTATTGTTTTAGTAAGTTTGTACAAATGTTGCATTCTTGCTGAGATGTTATTCATAATTTTTATATCTTCTATCTAGTTCAAACTGTCCTGGTTTAAGTCACCTCGGAATGATTGATAGGCATGTAAGAAGAAATTTTATTTTTATTTTTATTTTTTATTTTTTTGTGATTGGTTAACAGATTGATTGGCATGTAGGAATGAGCTTAATTCTAAATTCTAAATTCTAATCCATAATTAGGAAAATGTCATTTTCAAAGTTATAGCTTCAAACTAGCACAATATGACCTAATTTATGAAATTTGACCAATGTGGAGGGAAAAAAAGAAAATAAAAGAAAAGAGATGAATCACGACTCAAGGAGTCAAGGGAAGGAATTTGATTACTAGGCAAACCTTCAATGGATAAACTATAACCTTGAAATTTGTAACTATTTTGGTTTATTAACCTTTAATATTAGAAGTATGTTCCAATTAGCTCAACTAATAAAGTATTTATTATTAAAATTAATATTTGGGGTTCAAACCCCACCCACATCAAATATTGGAAAAATTATTAGGTACTCTCAAAGTACCATAAATGCGTACTCCCTCATCTCACATGAATAGTGGGTCTCGATGGGACCCACCATTCATGTGAGATGAGGAAATACATATTTATGATACTTCGGGAATACACAATAATTTTTCCAAAAATTGATTAGTGTCTTAACTTGATAATAAAGAACAATTATGAGGGACTGGATGTCATATATTAAAATTCTATCACATCAAGCAAAAAAAAAAAAAATAAATAAAATCAATATTATAACATATCATAGATATTTAAGCCTATTCCTATGATCATGTGCTTCCTCTCATGTACCATGCCTAAATTGTACAATATTTTAGGTAGAGTAATTCTATTACCACATAAAAAGTCACGAATTTTTCCATAATTATCCTACGTGGCAAAATGTGATTGACTATTTGTCACTTTCTTATGAATGCATCTCTTTTTCTCCACTACTCACAGCCTGTTACATAGATAATTGTGACAAATTTTTTTTTTTTTTATGTGGTCCTACAATTTATTTTTATTTTTATTTTTTATTTTTTAGGTATGCAGCATTAGAAAACTAACAATGAGGGATGTAAAAAAATAAAAATAAAAACCCTATTTTATATCCTCAAACAATACTTTAGGTAGTTTATCATTTTATTGGGTTGTATGTAAAAATAAAAATTTGGATGTAGAGTGAGTTATAAAATGGGTTGGTAAAATAGATAAAGTAATATTTGAGAATGCAAAATAGGTTTTTTTATTTTTTTATTTTTTTAATTTTATTTTATTTTTTATATTTTTGGCATCCCGGATGCTAATGCTTTAATTGCATATATGCAACTTTTACTACAATTAGGATGAAAAAAAAAAATTAGATTTACATACCCGGATGGAGCATAATTTGAAGGGTCTAGTTGCTAAAAATACTAACTAGCGAGTTTTTACACCCCAATCCTATTCCTAGTGCTTTTTTTTTCCTTGTCATTCCAAAGATGGTGGGAGTACTGTGACGCCACATGCCAAAAGCAAAAATTACTCATCGTTGATGGTTCCTTAGCAGTGGGCTTTTAATATTTATCAAGTCTCAGATTAAGTGTATGTGTACGGATATTTAATGGGTTATGTTAACATATGTTTTTAGGATAATTGTTAATGAATCATAATAGAAAAGTTTTGACACTATTTTCTTAGGAAATATAAAAAAGTTGTCAATAACATTTATTGTTTTATCATTCTTCCAATAAAATATTTCTAAAATTAATTACTAAACCAATACCCTTAGGGCATTGGTTAACACTTTACTGTTATAAAACTTTCTTGTATCTTTTGCACCATGTGTTTTGCAAGGGTGGGGTCTTTTGGGTGTGGAGGATTCCAAGCTATGAACGTTGTCAGCAGCCATGACTTTGTCCTTGGCTTGCCCCCATGTTACTGCATAAAATCCAAAGGCAATTACAATAGCTCCAGTCAAATTGCATAAAGGAAAAGGTTCAGCATGCTTATTGTTCAGTTAACATATTTTAAGAAATGAGCATTATTGGTGTGCACACCAAAAATGAGGTTGATGGGCCAACCCTCACTTGGGCTCACAATCTACTTGTAGTGTGGGTTTTGGGTTTCCTACTTTGAGTAGTTCCTAACTTATAGACTCCATAGAGCAACCTTACACTATGAATTCCTCTACTCTCCCTATTATTAGTCTTCTAATGCTTCTCTTACTCCTTATGTTCTCAATTTCTTATGGAGCCCTTCAACAAGCCCTTCTTCTCTCTTAACTTCTCATATTTATAGCCCAAATTAGTGAAGGAGTTATGATTACTCTTGTGGTGAGTGGGAAAGGAGGTCCAATGTTGTTATCCTTAAGTGGGTGATTAGTTAGGAGTGGGGGGTGGTAAGAGTGGCATTGGAACTGATTCCCACATTAGAAGATCTGTCTGGCAGCGATACTCCCCTAGGCAATTCCAAGTATCTTGAGACTCATCTTCTCGAGAGTTGACCGGCAAGGTCTCCCATTCACCATTCATGTTACAAATGGCTTCATCATGGTTTTTGGGTTTTGGATGGGCATTGAGGCTTGCTTGGGCCAAGTTCGTAGGCCCAATAGAACATACAACCATGCACGATGTCCCAAGGCCCGGGGCCCAACAAGTCTAAGGTTTTGTACACATGGCATCATTGTGATGGATTTTATGGACAACAGGCTTGAAAAGGGGGGGATGGGGTAGCTCCCCATACAATTGGCATGACAACTACAATGGCACTGCCTAAGGTTTTAATATCTTTATATTTGAAGACAAATGAACTATATTAAAATTTGAAAAGTGTTACATCCATAATATTTTTACAAAACTTTCATAACAAATCATAGATAGTAAATTGTTATTGATTCTAATTTGAATTACCTACCACTTATAATTTATTGTAAAAATATTGTGGACATGGCATTTCTCTTAAAATTTAACTGCCAAGGTGAGGTATTTTACCAAGGAATATGATTGCCATGACAACTGCAATGGCGAGAGTTGTCAACCACACAGCAAGTAGAAAGAGTGAGGAGACTCAAGTTGGGGTGGGGGAGATGATCAAATGAGAAAATGGGATTGCAGATTTTGTTTTGTATGAATAGCAAATTTTTTAGTCTTTGAAAACACCCAATTTCACTTTTTTTTTTTAAAAACCCAATTTCACATTCAACTATTACGTTAAGTTGTGATTGGTGTATAATATGTTAATCTATAAGGTTTCATTGGCTTTAAGCCCACTTTAGGTTTTTATATTGCACACATATTTGTACAAATCACACTACTTGTACATTACACACATGCCTCTTATATTAGTAATACTGGCTTGTAAGCTCATGCATATGCATAGATATATTTAAAAGATACACATTAAGATGCATAGTATAATTCATATATATATATATATATATATATATATAATTTAAATACTATTGATATATAGTCATTCTTATATTTTGTTGACTCTTTAAAAAATCTTGTAAGAATATTATTAGATAGAAAATGTAAATTGTTCATATTTTTTAAAAAAATTATTAATTAATTCTTAATTTTTGATATTGTGAAGCACTTTTCTTTTTTTCTTTTTTCTTTTACAATTCATTAATTCTATACTCTTTAATTTTTGTACTCAATAACTCATTTGGATGAATATTTATGATGTGTTCCCACATTTGCCTCAAAAATTAAGAAATAAAACTTTCTAAAAGTAAATAATTTAGGACATATGACATAAAATTGGCCTTTATTGTAGAATCTAATTAAATTTTATCTAAACTTTACCTATTAATATATATATATATATATATATATATATATATAGACTAATGTGTAGCCCCATGTATATGCATGGGTACAATTAAAAATAATCACAATTATACGGTTCAAATTATACATGGTATTAGCTTATACTTTTTTTAAACCATACATTTCTAAAATATGTAATGATTTCTCATATTATATATATATATATAATTTTTGGATTTTGCACCTAATAATTTACTTGCCAGAAAAATGAAAAACTTAGATGGACATGTGATGAAAAATTGGATTCCAATTAAAATTCAATTTTGAATCTAATAGGATTTGGACTCTTCGATTTTTACACTTAATAATTCAATTGGTATAAAATTAAAAATTAAATGAAACATGTAACGCAAAATTAATGAGAATCCAATTAAAATATAATTTGATTTTCATTGAGTTTTTGCTATTAATATAAATATATATATATATATATATATATATATATATATATATATATATATATATATATATTTGTCTTATGTCTACGTCTTTTCCTTATGTTCTTTTTTGTTAGGTCCGCAGATGCTGCAATTCAGCAGCTAGCTCATGTGGCTGCTAGATACATTGTTCAATCTAGGCTGTTTTTCTTTTTCAATAATGGCAATCTTCCACATGTCACTGAGTCGGTCTTTAAGGAAGATTGCCCTCCTTGTATTCCCTCTTTTTCTTAATATCATCGCAGATTATGAAAAAAAAAGGGCATCTCATGCATGGCTTATTCACAAGAAATGCAATACAATTATTTTGTATTTCTAACATAGTAAAAGTGTATTTCTAGCATAATAAAAATATTAACTGTGATGGACTCATGTGAAAATAATGTTACTCACATCATAAATTAATTATTTAGTATGATGCAAAATTAGGTGTGTTTGTAACACTGATTTTTTTAAGAGTAATATTATAACCACAAATTATTTTATAATATTTTTACAAATTGTTAATATAGTCAATTTTTTATTAGTTTTTATCTAATTCCATCATTAATATTATTTTTTAATTTACTAATAACTACACACTACGTCAGTAGTTTGTAAATTTTTTTATAATATAGTTTATATATCAGCATTACTTTTTTTTAATCATCCTCTCATTTCTATTTCTTCTTCTTCTTTTAGGTTTTCTTTATATTTATATATATATATATATATATATATATATATATATATATATATATATTGGGATTATGAAAAGAAAGTTCCTTTTTAATAAAATATGGACCAAACTTGTTCCAACTTCCAAGATAACATCTAAAACTTTCTTAAAAAATTAAAAAAAAAATAAAAAATAAAAAGGAAAAAGGAAAACATCTAAAATCGACTGGAATTGAATTGCATTCCAGCTACGAGTGCTTCGCTTAACGGAAATGGTGACGTTCTATTAATGTCAGGGGTGCAGCTTTAATTAAGTTGAACGAAGGCCTCTGCTCTGCTCTAAATTACTTTTAACTTCTCTCGTCAAGTTGTTAAAGTAGCTAAAGTCAGCCAGAAGTTTATCACTTACAGTTTTCAGGCTGAAGCGATTCTTAAGTTACAGTACTAAAGAATCAACCAAAGCCCCTTTCCTTCTCCACTTGGCCTTTCTTGATTCTAGACAATGTACCCGTTTGTTTCAGCGTTTGAAGCTCAAAAGTTGCGTTTTCAAAAAAGTCAGCCCAAAAATAGTGTTTGGTAAGTATAAAACACAACTTTTTGGAAAATGTTGCGTTTTATGTTTGTAAAGAGAACACACGTTTGAGTTATGGAGCTCTGGAGGTCCATAAACAAAAAGCTCATGCGCATTTTGAAGCTATCCGTTGGACTCTTCTAAAAATTACCAAATTACCCTTGATAAATCATATCTCACGCTATCCCTCATTCCTCTCATCTCATCTCTCTACTCTCCCAACAAATTTTCAAATCCAAACACAAAAAAATCTATAACAAATTCCCAAATCAACTAAGGAAAAAAAAATCAATCCCTTGCAAATTAGGATTCCTCAAAATGCAAAAAAAAAAAACATTAGAATATAGCAAAATGATAGAATTACAGGATGAAATTGAAGGCGAATGCGTCAACAACACCGAGCTCTGGGTTCGATCAAATCAACGAACCCCTCCCAATCAAACCCTCCGACTCCGACCCCCTTTTTGATCTCTAAGCCCTTCCCTCTCAGCCACTCTCCGTCTTTAAACTCCACCACCTCATCTTCGTCGCGCACTCCAATGGATTCTACGTCACCAGAACTTATAGTGGGACGCTATCGATTCCGCCAAGAACCAACAGACGAAGTGCTGAGAGAAAAGGGAAAAAAAAAGACGAAGAAAGAGAGCTCTGAATGTTTTGGAGTTTGGAGGAATGGCTGGGAAAAAAAGGAGGAAAGAAGGATAAAAAAGAAAAGTGTAAGGGTACGTGTGTTGAGGAGAAAAAAATAGGGAAAAAAAGAAGGAAAAAAAGAAAAAGAAAGAAATGCCGTGTGTGGAGGATAAAAAAAGAGGAGAAAAAAAGGAAAAAAGAAGAATGAAATATTATCACAATTTTTTTACAATAAATTTTAAGGGGTAGGTTATTATTAGCTAATATTGGTGAGAAAAAAATAATTTTTTAAAAAAGAGAAAAACATAATTTTAATAGCACATTAAAATTAAAATCAGTATCAATTTTTATCATAATATTTTCACAATACTTTCACAATAAATCTTAAGTGGTAGGTTATTATTAGCTAATATTGGTGAGAAAAAAATAATTTCTTTAGAAAGAGAAAAATTGATTTAAGTATGATGAAGTAGTTGATTTAAGTATGAACGAAACTCACATCCAAAAAAAAAAAAGGTATGAAATAAATTCCCTTATATATACATTGTCCTTTTTGATAATTTATCCCTCAAACTGTCATTTTTATAAGTGCTAGTCAAACACTCAACTTTTTCAAAAAGCACTTTTTAACATCTTTTACCAAATACTTAGTTTTTTGAAAATGTATTTTTTCATTATACACTTTTTGAAAACTCAACCTTTTTATTATGCACTTTTACAAAAAGCTGAAACAAACTCACCCAATATGTACAAGCTGGGCTGTTCTTCTTTACCTTGTTCTTTTTCTCACACCTTGTTGTCCAATCCTAGTCATAGCCCTGCTTGGCAATAATCTGACTCCCAACGCTTCTACTTCATGGACCAGCAGTCTTTCTGCTCCTGATTCTGTCAAATTCAATGATGGATCATTTGCGAGAATCATACTTTTAAGTAAATTCTCCGATGATTATTACGGTCCTTGCGGTTGTGGCTTCTTCTATAATCAAACCAGCTGCAACAGTCATCTTTTTGCCATTTTCTCTCTTTCTTACGACAACGATGTCAATATTTCGAAATCTGAAGGTCCAAAAGTAGTATGGTCTGCTAACCCAGAGAATCCTGTTAGCATTAATGCGTCTTTGCAACTTAGTTCAGAAAAAGGTTTGGTGTTAAAAGATGCTAATGGAACTAAAGTGTGTGTAAAGAAAGAAAGTTTTTGAAGAAACTAGAAACTTCTCATTGATTGAAAGTTTACAAAATGGAAAACTAACTACAAATAATTAACAACTTCGGTGGCAATTTCTATCCATATCCATGAACCCGCCTATTACCCACCTTATTTGGATAAGTCTTAACCCAACCCATTTGAATATTTGGGTTAAATGGGTAAAGACCCATTTGGTTAATTAATTAAATGGGTCTAAATAGATAAATCCACTAATACCCACTAAACCCATCTAAAATTTAAAATTAAATAATCCCACAAATACCCCCTAAACCCTTTTACAATCTAAAACTTACCTAAACAGTATATCCCTAAACACTTTCCCTTAGATTTTCTTAGTAACTAAACAAAAGTAAGGAAATTCTTGAGTTGATTTCTAAGTTAAAGTTTTTGAGAATTTTGGGTTTGGGGTTTTTAGAGACAAAAAAATTTTGAAACTACATTTCTTGATTTGAGTCGAGATCGACATTAGCATGAGAGGCTCTTTGCAGTACTAGAAGAATTGGTTGAGAAAGGAGAGGAGGCCACACACTAGGGTTCCTAGAATCCATGTTCGGAATGTGAAGCTTGGGAGAGAAGTGTCGTCAGTGATCGGAACCTTCAGAGCTACTTGCTCGATCGAAGAGTTCTCGATGTCGGAGAGAAATTCCAATGAGCTCAAATCGGAAGCTCGTACTGTGCATTATGAGTGAAAAAAAGTTTTGATGCTTAGCTTACTGTTTAGAGAAGTGGAAAGTTGAAGGGAAAAAAAAAGTAAGGAAAAAGAAAAATGAAAATGAAAATCTTACTGAATGGAGCTTTGATTTCTTCGTTAATGCTCATCTTCTCTCTCTTCTTCAAACAAAATGGAACTTTTAAAAACTGAGTGGAGCTTTGATTTACAAAGTATAATGCTTAGCTCATATTTTTAAAAACTTGGGCCCAAAAAGAATGGAACTTTTTACTTTTGAATATTTAAGGGTATTTTAGTAATTTTGAAAGTTAATAGGGTATTCCACTATAGTTTTAGAGTTATTTGGGTCATATTGGGTTAAATGGCGATTACTAATTAAATGGGTTGGACGGGTAATGGATAATTAATTTATATATAAACGGATCATAAATGGATAAACTGGTAATTACACACCCAACCCATCTATGACCCAACCTATTTATGACCCAACCTGCCCATTTGTCACCCCTAATATACATCAAGAAAACAAGGGATAAACTTCCCGCCCAAAATAACTGCTTAACAAACTTTAGCAAATTCCAATCAGTGCTTGATAGCTATAATGCGCTACTTCTTCCTTTTGGCACGTGTTGTAACTGCTTTTCCTTTTGTCATTTTCTTCTGTTCTATATTCTTCTTATTGCCGTTTAAGCTCTATTTTCCCTTTAACACTCCCCCTAAACTCTTGAGTTGTAGACTCAATGACTTGCATTGAAGATGATTCCTTCACTTTCTTGGACACAAATATATCTTTTAATCCTAACTTCCCAGATAATCTTGTAAAGGAACTATAGCCTAAAGATTTTGTAAAAATGTCAGCCACTTGTGCCTTTGTTGATACATGAAATTTTTTAATCATTCCCTCTAAGATCTTATCTCGAACAAAATGGCAATCTACTTCAATGTGCTTGGTCCTCTCATGGAAGACTGGATTAGCAGCTATATACAGTGCTACTTGATTGTCACAAAACAGCATGGTCGGCCTAGAGTGTTCAACCTTTAAATCCTTGAGCAATTGCAACACCCAAGTTATTTCACAATCTACACTAGCCATTGCTTTGTACTCGGCTTCTGCTGAGGAACTTGAAACCATTCCTTGCTTGTTTGATCTTCAAGAAATCAACGATTCACCTAGATACATAGCATAGCCTATCAAAGATCTTCTTGTATCAGGGCATCCAACACAATCTACATCACAAAAGGACTTAATATGCAAATCAAACTTGCTAGGAAAGAAAATCCCTTTTCTTGGTGACCCTTTTATGTATTAAAGTACTCTGTGTACTGCTAATAAGTGGGGTTCCTTTGGCTGTGAGACAAACTGGCTTAACCTATGCACAACATAGGTAATGTTAGGTCTTGTTAGAGTTAAATACAACAGCCTTCCAATTAATCTCCTATACTGACTTGAGTCTACAAGTGGCTTGCCTTCATACTTAGACAATCTTAAATTTTGCTCCGTAGGAAACTTCACAGGCTTAGAACCAAGAAATCCAATGTCCTTCAAAATTTCAAGGGCATATTTTCTTTGGTTTAAACTTATACCTTCATTAGTTCTTGCTACCTCAAGTCCTAAGAAGTATCTTAGTGAACCAAGGTCTTTCAAACCAAACCTGTCATCAAGCAACTTCTTTAAACCAACAACACAATCAGGGTTATTCCCAGTAAGTAATATATCATCCATATAAACCAATAACACTGTAAAAGAAGTCCATTGAGTATGAGTGAACAAAGAATAGTTTGACTTAGATTGAACAAACCCCATCTGCATAATAGCATTTGAAAATTTTTCAAACCATTGCCTTGAAGCTGGCTTGAGGCCATAGAGACTTTTATTCAACTTACATACCAAATTCTTCTCCCCCTTGCTGTGAAAGCCAGGTGGCAAACACATATAAACATCCTCAACTAAGTTACCATGCAAGAATGCATTATTGACATCCATTTGATGGAGGAACCACCCTTTCACAGCTGCCAAAGAAAGAACAATTCTGACAAACACTGACTTAGCTACCGGAGAAAAGGTCTCTGAATAGTCTAAGCCAAGCTTTTGTGTGAGCCCCTTAGCAACTAAACAAGCCTTATACCTCTCAATGGTACCATCAGGAAGGTATTTAATCCTATAAACCCATTTGCAACCAATAGGAGCCTTACTTGGTGGTAAAGGGGTTAAAGTCCAAGTGTCATTGATCTCCAAAGCCTCAATTTCTTTGTCCATGGCAACCCTCCATTCAGGAAATTGAACTGCTTGATGGAAGGAGACAGGTTCTGAAGGAGTTTTAGTGACTGGCATGACAAAAGAGTGAAATGCAAGGCCAAGATGAGAGTAATCCATACAATCTGAAATAAAAGAATTCATTTATTATTAACAAACTGTCAAGAAATGAAAAGAGAAAAAATAACTATTTTTAATACATTGGAATGCAATTATCTATATAAAAATAAATAAAAAAACTTGAAATTCTTCTAAATGTCAAAATTTATCTTGTGAACCTTACTAACTGTTGTAGTAATACTAATTATTATTGCCAAGTAAAACACGAAAATAAAAAATCTAGAGTTAAAATAATAATAAAAAATCATGTGAGAACAAATCACAAGTAGACAAAAAAAAAAAAAGATGCTAAACTAAAATACTAATTTATTAGTAACATCCTTGCTAAGATTAATTATTTGTATAATATCGTAAGAATGCTCTTTTATCTCTCTTTGATATATAAACTCTCTCTCTCTCTCTCTCTCTCTCTCTCTCTCTCTCTATATATATATATATATATATAACTAAACCAACCCATCTAAACAAAACCCAAAACATAATCCCCAAATCATTACCCAACGGAGAAAAAGATGAAACTTACTCTTCACAGGACCCAACCTATTTGCTACAGACTACGCTTTAGGTTCAAACTTATTCTTCACAGGACCCAACCCATTTGGGCTAGTTTTGGTTTTAAGGGGCAATATCTTGTGGTGGGGGGCCTAGTTTAATTTTTGTTTGGTCCAAATTCAATTTCAAGTGTATAACGTTTTTTTTTTTTTTAAAATAATTAATTATTTATTTATTTAATATAAATCTTTCAATTCGAGTCGGGTGTAATTATTTCTGATCATGGGTCATGCATATTTCTTAAACCATGATACTGCTGGTCATGGACTGCTACAAGTTTAAACATTACCCATACGGATTGGTGGAAATAAGTTCAATTCTAATCCAAATTTAGGAAAATGTCATTTTTAAAGTTATAGCTTCAAGAAAATTACACTTTCTTCTATCTTTTGCTAAATGTGTTTTGCAAGAGTGGGGTCTTTTGGGTGTTATATGATTCCAAACCATGAACGTTGTCACTTGTCAGCAACCATGACTTTCTCCTTGGCTTGCCCCCCACGTTACGGCATAAAAATCCAAAAGCAATTGCAATAGTTAAGGGCATGTTTAGTAATGTTATTTAAACAATAGTTTTTATTATTTAAAAACCACAACACGTATTTTTATAAGATTTTTTCACTCACACGTATTTTCACAATATTTAAACAACGTTACTAAAAATCTCTTACCAAACGGACCCTAATGTTCTTGGATGACAAGAGTGCAATAGTTAATGCAAAATAACTAATAGCATTTGCATTAGAGAATGCAAAATAAAAAAATTTCCCACTTTTAAACATCCAAGTCTCAAAATCATCCACATCAGTCAAGGTAAAGATGTATAAATTTACAAAATTTCTATGTAACCGCTAACACTATTCATTTTGCGTTTAGTTTAGTTTAGGTTTTTTTTGTTTTTTTGTTTTTTTTTTCATATCCTGAGAATGAAAGAAGAGTAGATTGTGGTTGTTATATGTGATGAATGAAAAACAATTAAAAAAATCTAAAAAAAATTTAATGAAATTGTTTTATAAAATAGATAATCTAATGTGAAGTATTATCTCTGGTGTTTTATAAAAGAAGTATATAAAATAGAAAAATTAGGTTCTTATATTAAAGAACAAAATTTAGGTACAATACTTTAGGTGCTGTTTCTTAAGTTTTTTACTTAAGATTGATCTATGTGACTACTTAACAAAAAATATACATTTTCATTTCATGAAAAAAAATTCACATGATAGAATCTTAAAACGAGAACCTAATGAGCAACACCTACGTAATATACCTAAGTCTTGCTTTATATTAAAATAAACAAAAATTAGCACGAACTAATGTAAATGCATTTAAGTTCCAAAACAAAATAGTTTCTCAAATAAAAATAAAAAAAAGAAAAAGAAAAAAGATCCAAAACAAAATAAAGATGAAAGAGTAGATTGAAAATATCTCCAAGAAATAATAATAATATAAAAAATAAAAATAAATTAAAGGAAAAGACTAGTAATACTAATACCACCAACTCTAAGTAAGGGAATGAAAATAATGATTCATTATAAATTAATTTTATAAAAGGGTGGCGTTATATTAAGATCAGGCGTACTGCTTAAGTTAATTAGGATCCTTACTGCTTAAGTTCATCCAAAAAAAAAAAAAGAGATCCTTACTGCTTATGTTCCTCAAAAAAAAAAAAAAAAAAAAAAAAATAATAATAATAATAATAATAATAATTAGGATCCTTACCGTAAAGCACCTGCTGCTTGTGGACTTGTAGGTCAACCAGGGAAGGATCCATGAAATTACATTAACTCTTCTCGTCCACTCGCTAAAGTCGTTGGAGTCAACCAGTCATCCATAAGTTTATCAGTTACAGGTTTCAGGCGGGCCAAAATGGGTATTTACCCATAAAATACTAACTATTTAGTTAGTAGGCCCACTTTATCAACTATATCCATTTCTAACAAATCGAGCCTCTGAGGCTCGATTTTGGGCCCCTAAATCGAGCCTTTAAGGCTCGGTTTTTATTTTGTGATGCAATCTGACTGGGCAATTTTTTCCACGTGGTTCCACGTGGAAATCGAGCTTATAAGACTCGATATACATCTGGAAACCGAGTCTCAGAGACTCGGTTTCTAATAGAAATTTTTCAAAAATTGAAACTCAACGTTTGGAGCACAGTCAGTCTGTCACTTATCTCCCTCTCACGCCTCCCCTGTCCAGTCTCTGTCACCCAGTCTTCCCTCTCACGCCTCCCCTACCCCTCTCTCCTCTCACGCCTCCCCTTCCACTCTCTCTAAAGCGCTTCGTCACAGCGCCTCGCCGCAGCGCCACGCCTCCGTCACAGCGCCTCGCCACAGCGCCACGCCTCCGTCACAGCGCCTCGCCACAGCGCCATGCCTCCGTCACAGCACCTCGCCACAGCGCGTCGCCACCCTCACTCTGACAGCTCTCTCACTCACCGTCTCCACCTGTCAGGTATGATTTTGTGATTTGTTCGTTTGGGTTTGTGATGTTTGTTCCAAATTTATGGGTTTCGTGTGTTACTCTGTTATTTTGATGAATAATTAGTAAAAAAAAATGTTGGGGAAGATTGTTTAAAATAATTGTGTGAGTAAACCGTGTACTTGGTTGATCAGCTTACTGCTGATAGCAAGGTCTACCACAAGGCTTGCTTCAGATGTCACCACTGTAAGGGTACCCTTAAGGTAATAACCATAAAGATAGAGTCTTTTGAACATAGGGACACATGGGGTACACTTCTTTGACATTGAAGTTTCATGGTTTTTATAGTGCTCTTTGGCTTTTTCTATTTGATTTTATATGTATGTACACATGCAATTCTTTGTTTTGTCACTTCTGTACTTGGTTATGGCTGGGTTTTGTTTGAGGATTATGATCATGAAGACATGAACTTATATGGAGTACTTGGAAATATTTTATTATGTTTAATGGGTTGACTGTGTTTGCTTGATGATTATTGTTCTGATTGTGAATTTTAATGATGATTGCTATATTTAGTTCTCTATTTACAATCCTAACTTTATTCATGATTTTACTTATTAAGAAGTTGGCTAGTTCTGTGTTGCATAAATGGGTTCAATTGGACTATATTTTGATATAAAATTTGGATCAAATAAGATTTACTATATTTTTGAAACTTTGTTTGTGTCTGTCAGTGGACGTAGGCATATTGCATGTGTGGGTCCTGTCTATTTTTCTTCTCTTTTCTTTAATCTTGCCTAAATGGGTTTATTATCACAACCATCATCTTCAATGGTTTGCATTATGATAAATATTGAAGAGTAGAATTTCATGTCATAGTATTTGCGAGACATGGTTATTTGTACAATTATTACATGTAGCATGGTGAAGTTTGGATTCTGATCAATGGGAATCCGGCATCTTGCTTTCTCCCTTCTGTTGTGTTAAGTTCTATATATCTCTAATCATAAAGTAATATTATTCAATGCCTACTAACTTGTGTTGTCTGTGGCTTCTTTTTTGAGAATTTTTCTTACATTGTTTTTGTTTTTGTTTTTGTTTTCAATAATATCTATTACATGCTAATTGCTTGTCATTTTTGTGCAGTATGTCTGCTGCAAATGCTGGACGGATTAACCATGCAGAGCCTGGACCCATTGACAGGTCGGTGTTGACACAGCAGCCCAACCATCGATCCGAAGCTATTTGGAATGGGCAGGTAAAACGCAAGACTAAAACTTTAACTAATGTCCATGCATTTATGATATACAATGTACACAGTACAGCTGTCATATATTAAATCCATGGTTATGTTCTGTGCAGGATCCAGGGACTCTTACCTGCCGCAGTCGTAGTTCAGAGTTCTCCAATCGAGAGCCAATGGTGGACGACCGAGTCGTTAACATCATTAAGGCACTTGGTTTGGAGGGACTCCTTTGGGTCCCGGGTAGAGAGATTGACCATGGCCTGATAACGGCCTTAGTGGAGCGATGGCGGCCCGAGACTCACACCTTCCACATGCCACATGGTGAGATCAGCATCACATTACAGGATGTGGAGGTTCTTCTCGGGCATCCTGTTGATGGTGTCGCTATAACAGGGAGCACGCAGAAAACTTGGACAGAGGTGTGCCGGGACTACCTTGGGTTTCAACCTACAAATCAAGAGGCGCATAAGCAACTCACTGGCCAGAGGATTCTCATCAGCCGACTTTTGGAGCAAGTTGCTGGTCCATTGCCGCCTAATGCTGAAGAGGATGACATGCATAAGTACGCACGATGCTACATCCTAGCGTTACTGGGGGACACAATATTCGGGGACAAATCCAGCGATAGAGTGCATCTAATGTGGGTACAGCAGTTGGAAGACCTTCGCAATCCAGAAAAGTACAGTTGGGGAAGTGCTTGCCTTGCATGGTTGAACCGGGAGTTATGTAGGGCAAGCGATAGGGGCACCAGTCAGATCAGTGGGTGCTTACTGTTGGTCCAGTATTGGGCATGGGCCAGGTTCCCGTATTTGTGCCCGTACTATTGAAACATGTTTGATATGGAAGAATGCTGTGAAAATGTGCTTTGGTGTGAACAAATAGTATTCTGTTCTTATTTTCGTTTAGTGATAACTGATAAGTTGTACAACTTTGTTTGAATTTTAATGTGCTAAACTATAAGAACATAATATTTTCACTAAAAAGACTACGTATTCTTACAGATGTGGTAGTAAAGTTATGGAATTAAAGCAATATACTTCCTCCTTGATAACCCCAAATTTCTGCCAATGTTGCAATATCATCCAAAATATTGGTTCTGTGTACACAACATACTCTACAATTCCAACAAAACCCAGAGGATTCTATTTATTTATTTTAAATGCTTCTAGGAATTATTTATGGCGACCTACATAAATGAAAAACCAGAGGTTCAATATATATGATTACGTGAACACATTCTCTACTTTTCTGACTGTCATGTGGCTTGTATGTGCGCTGTTTTTTATAAGGACTGTTTCTTAATGCAATTTTTATTAATTGAATTGAAATCTATAACATTCTCTTAGTTGTTGTCTGTGATTACATTATAGGTTTCATCATCACATTATCTTAGTAGGAAAGTTCTACATATTGATCCGTTGTTCTTGAATGTTGTAGGTGGTTGTGGGTCCCAAACAAGAAAAATAGGCCCGCCCACATCTTCAGGGATAGGTATCGCGAGCAAATAGCTTCAATGTTGCTAGGCCAGGTATGAAAATGCCCTCTTTTACATTAAATAACGAACTATCTTATAGGTTTGGTGAAGTGAGCTTATATACACTACTTGATGGTTGTGTTGTGTGCTTGTTTTCCACTATTGTAGGTGGTGTGGCAGCCATATCAAGCTGACTTCGAGGACCTTCCGCCATGGTGCGTTGCAGGGAGGGCCATGTGGACGGCAACGGTCCCGCTTGTATGTTTCCACATAATAGAGAAACATACACCGGATCGTGTCGTTCGTCAATTTGGGATGATCCAATCAATTCCCCATGATGTTGACACTGATGAGGTCCTACATAAAATTGATTTGAGGGGGAAGGTCGGTGTTAATTGGATGCAGCGCCATGGTGTGCATATACTTGACTGGGGTAATCGCCTTCAACGGCGTTTTGATGCAGTGGTTGGTGATATGCCTCCACAGCACGAGTACTTCGGTTGGTTCGATAGGATAACTCGGAGGTTCATCGATAGGCCTGGTGCTAAATTGACTATGATGGTAAGTTCTTCATGTTTTGTACATCTTACCATACTTCTTAGCATGAAACCATTGCTTACAAAACATGATATATGTTACTACATTTTCTGCTTACCACTTGTTCTACCTATAATTTGCAATTGTTACTAGCATAACCAATTCAAAACCAACCTTTCTTTTATTATCGATTGGCATTGTTGATGATTTAGGCATTACTAATATATGTGGGTTTTCCAAGTACAGGTTTCACTTGTCAACCGTTTGTTGAGGCATCACCCAGTGGGCACAGAGGACCACACAGACATTACTGATGTCCTGACGGCAGTGCACCTCCTTGATTGTGTACAACCTCCCATCCCTGAGGGCCCGAATGAGGAGGCAACTACTCCTGCAGGCCCAAGCACTACTGAGGGCCCAAGCACGAGCTCAGCTCCAGCCGGATGTCCCTCTTCTCCGCTTGTTGCTACCCCTCGAGTTGTCCCTACCCCCGATCCCTCTCCATCCACCCCACATCCATTCCCTAGCCCTACTATCCCTTCATCCACCCCACATCCATTCCCTAGCCCCACTATCCCTTCATCCACCCCACATCCATTCCCTAGCCCCACCATCCCTTCACCCATCCCACATCCATCTCCTTGCCCCATCATCCCTCCACCCACTCCACATCTTTGTCCTGGGTCTGATATTTGTCCACCCACCCCACGGTTATTACCCGAGCTGTCACCCATTCCATCCTTTGACCTGGGTATTGATCCAACCCTACCTGACATGCAGCAGGAGCCACCCTTCCACAGTACATCTATTGGCCCTTCTTCAGCGATCGACCCACCCCATGTTCAGGTTGAGCAGGCTGTTGGGTTACCTGCAGTGCCAGAAGGTCGGCCAAAACGCATATCAAAGGCACCTCGTTGTGGGACAGGGGGGCACAAACATGGACACAAACCTGGCCCCGACGCATCTGACGAAGGACATGCAAGACCTCCTCCTCGTTATACGAGACAACATAAGGTTCAAAAAAGGTAACTCAAATCATACCTTATTCCGTTGTACAAAATGTAGTGGAGGGTGAGGTTCTGGGGTTATGCAATACTATCATGATGGACAAAGATATTTGATACCGCCAAATATCTTTATTTTCCATTTTCTAATACATTCTAAGAATTGTTGACAATGTGGCAATATTGGTTAAAACCAGCCATAGTAACTAGTATTATTGTAGAATATTAATTTGCCATGAATTAGTATAGTTTAAGAGATGGATAGCAAATAGTATAGAAGTCAAGAATGGCTTATTCTTGAAGCGGTTTATCACAAATTAGCTGTCAACTTTCATAAAGTTTTCAACATCTTTGATTTTTTCTTCCTTTTTGTTTTGTTGATAAACTTGACTTCTGTGTGATTTCTGTAGGTGATTGGTTCAGCAATAGAAATAAAATAAAAATAAAAATACAATAAAATCAAATAAAAGAATAAAAAATAAAAGCTTGGTTCTATACTGTATTCAATTACATTACATACATGAGGAAGCCAAACAAAATGGAGGGGCCAAAGATTGCCAATGTGACCTGAAGGCAAGTTTCTCTCTCCTCTATGTTGTGTTTTTTTTTTCAGTTTTAGATTTGTTGGAATTTTATATTGGGGTTGCTTATATATATACATATATATATTGATGTGTGATTTTGTTATAGTCAGGAAGTAGGAAAGAAACAGTTTTGGACTTGGCAAAGTTTGTGGACAAAGGTGTCCAGGTCAACCTCACTGGTGGTAGACAAGGTTATTGTTACATAACTTTCATTTTTTGAGTTAATTATGTGTATAAAACTGAATAGCATCTGCCAATGATCACCATGAAAAACCAAACTCAAACCCACAACACATCACTTGGGCAAGAGAATAAAATTATAATTAAACAAATATATATATGTTGCATACCAAATTTAATAACTTACAGATGTGGTTTAAATAGGTATTCAATGTGAAAGTATTTGAACCCAATAGGATATCCATCCACATAACTTAGTGTCATGAGGAATATGAAATATGTTTATTGCTTTTGAAAGCTTCAACACTAGCAATTTTTGGCTTTTGAAAGCAGAAACTAGAGTGATTTTAACTATGGAAGCTGTTTCATTGAAATATGGGAAGTTGTAAATCTTGTGTTTGATTATGGCAGTGACTCTTGATGTTATTGCACTGCAGTGATCACCATGAGTTATTGCAGATAAATTGAAAACTACTAATCTAATTTGGATTGATGATACTTTGAAGGGTCTGGTAAAATTAATTTAGTGTTACCCTGATCAATATGCTTCCTACTATCAATGTTGTAGTAGTTTTTGGAGTGGGATTATCTTTTTTGCGTGCAGAGAATAGTATGTTGTAACTTCAGGGCTATTGATACATTTTAATTAGAAGGACTGAGGATTTCGTTTGTTTCTTATCGTCAGAACTGTTATTATAATCTCTCTTTAATTAATTAAGTATATATTTATGGGAGGGTTAAGGAGAGAGGGTTGGAGGGGTTCTATTAGATTGAAGAAGTCCACGGCATTGCATACTTCTATATTAAGTTGCAGTAGATAGGAGAAAATTAAATTTGGAATCTTTAATCAATTTCAAGTTAGATTGATTTATTGGAAGATTTCTGTAATCCACTAATTTCCTCTCTTAACAATCTAATAGAACCTTATTGTATCCAGTAAACGAAGGGGTTGTTATTGTATGAAACAGTAAAGGAAGGGGTTGTTATTGTATGAAACAATAAGTAGTGAGTAGGGTGTTTGCTTATTAGTCCCTAAGCTAGGTTAAAGTACTCCTTGTACAAGAGAGTTGGGACTAAAAACTATAATCCCTATCCATTCATCTCCTTCTTTGCTTAGCAAAAGCTAATCTAAGTATATTTAGAATGAAATATATGATGCTTTGAGTTCTTTTACATGATTATTTGGTAATATTTGATGTTTTCCTTTTCAGTCATTTTTTTAGTGCCGATTATCTCCCACAATTTTATATTGGGATAAACATATTCGATATCAATCATGGACAATTGCATTAATAGAATCGATTGCACTCGTCATCTAAAGTAGCTTCAGTTTTTAATCAATAGAAAAGAAGGATAGCTGACTCTGCGTAGGTGTTTTTACAATGAATTCTTCATGCAATGCTTCATATATGAATTACGGCCTTCTCAATTTGATTTTTTCAATACTGTAATCAGTGACCCTTGTTGTATGGCTAATCGGTTACGACTGAAAAATAAAAAATACTGCCTTATGTGATGCAGATTTTAATTGCTTTGGCTTGTGCAGGAATATTTCTGATGTTTTATGGGAAGCAATTTCTACCCGTCAGGTGCTCTCATTGTACCAAGGCCTTGGGACAAAGAACCTTCAGTCCTTTATTTCACAGTTTGTCTACTTCTATGGATACAGCTTCTTCAAAAGGCTGTACTTGGAGAAAAGTGGAAACAAAACCATAGGAACAAGAGCAAACTTCATTGTTTCTGCCGCCTCCAAACTTGTACAGTCATAGTCACACAGGTGAGTTATACATTGACAAGTTTTTCTTCTCAAGGGAACACTTTTTTGTTCTGTTTTCTTGATGTTGTCTATCTTGGGTTCTTACAAATTACATGGTGCTTCAGCTGTCAAAGGGGGTTAGATTAATGCCCTTGTAGATAAATAATGGTGTGCATGTTGGGGCTCTATTCTATTGCATGACATATATGCCACGGAGATTAATTGTGGGGAGGTGGATCAAATGGAATGGATCCCTTTGACATCCCAGCGCTTTCAAGTGAAGAGCTATTATTACATGGTGTTGAGAAGAGGGAATTCTTTCCTGGGTAGAGGAGTTGGAAACTTTGCGTACTGCTTACTGTGGCATTTTTCTTGGGGTGTGTGATGTTGGATAAGATATTGCTAAGGAAGCGAATTGTGATTATTATGGATTGGTATTTTATGTGTAAGAGCCATAGATGGAGTGTGGCTCACCTTTTCCTACATTTTTGTGCAGTGTCTTGGGAGTTATAGGCATTGTTTTCTGTCTATTTGGTGTTTATTGGGTAATGCTTATTCTATGTTGCATTTGTTGTATTGTTGGAAAGGCCACTTTGGCAAGAGAGACAATAGCTAGATTTTGAAACCTGTTCTTTTGTGCTTAATGTGTTGCTTGTGAAGACAAGTCAAATGTCTGTTGCTTTGAGGGGAAAGAGTTACACACGCTAAAGTTGGAAGTTTTTTATTTTGGAGGACTCTATACATCTGTACTTCGACTTCTCACACTTTCTCTACCATGGATTTCCTAGAGTTTGTGGATTGTTTGAGCTTCTGTTAATATTTGTGTAGTTCTTGTTTTCGGCTTCTCCTTTTGTATGCATCCTATGTTCTAGGGTTACACACCTTTGCGCTTTTCTTCTAATGAATGTTTTTTAGTTATTAAAAAAAAAATGTTGGGGCTCTATTCTTGTGGTGCCATTTAAACACTATTAATTTTTTGTTTTTTCTTTAATATTCAGTGGTTGAATGTATAGTCTAGGGGAATATCAAGAAAAGGACTTGCAGAAAAAGTCACTATAAGAAAGAGGCGTGACAATATTGATAGTAAGAATTTGAAAGTATGCCATACCCTGAAATCCTAAAGGTGATTTTACATATTTAATTACAATGATCACTCTCATATGCTGTTAATAAGAAAATAGTCCAATTTGTGATCACTTAACCAAATTTAAGAAAAAAAAATGCTGTTAATGACAAAATAGACCGCTTTGTAGTTTCAATCCTCAATGTTTAGATGTTCTAATCTCTGGTTTCACCTTACAGCCCTTGGTTACAGCATCCTCAAGGATGCAGACAAGTGAGTTTGGCAAATCAAAAGGACTTTGGAAGAGCCTCTCAGAAGGTACTTGGAATGAGGCATTTGATGGTCTAGGCATATCTCTTCTTTTGACAGCAAACCCATCTATCCAGGTACATGAGTTTGCAGTTCAGTACACAGGTTGTATGTATGTCTCACATATAGAGTAGGTTTGATTTCCTTTTTTTTTTTTTAGGTAGAAAGTAGGTTTGATTTCACTAGTTCCATTTCAGCTTCTTAAGGTTATGTTTAGACAAATTTGAATTTTATTATTATTAATTTTTTCTAAAAAAATTGGAGTGGACCATGACACCTCATTGTAGCCATAGCCATATGTTCCATTGAAGATGGTGACTCCTATTTATGGTCTTTTTACAACATGGAATTTTCACTTTCCCTTTGTCTGATTGCTTAAAATAGTAGATTCAAGCTGCAAGAAAAGACAAATCAGCTACTTTTTAGAATTGAAAAAAAAAGTGTGAAGACAAATAATGCTAAAACTAGAACATGTTTTGTACAGTACACCGTTTTTTATCATTAAAAGAGAGGCTATTGAAGGGGAAGCTGAGCAAACAAGCAGCTACAGAGTCATCCCCGAAAGCTCTTTCTGCTTTTAATGCTTTCGTGTTCGGTGCAGTTTCGAAGTGTGTTGCTACCTGCTTGACTTACCCAGCTATCAGGTGGGCAGTCAATTCAATCATTCCACCTTGTGCATCACATGGTTTAATTCACAAACTCATCTTTTCTGCAGGTTTTCCATCAAAATATGCAGACATCTGAAAAAAAATATGCATTGCCCTTATTCATAGGCCTCTTCACAACTTCATTAAAAGATTTTAGTTCATTGTCAACAGGTGTCTTCAAGGTCACTGATTCCCAGGTAATTAGTCATTGATCTTTAGCTCTAGTTTGATAGCTAGTAACTTGTGATCTTGGTCTCTATTGGGTTTTTTTTGGCTAAGGAATACATGCACCGAATGGGTTTTTGGTTCAAGGCAGCCTCAATTCTCCATCCCATTATTATAGGAGGAAATTCCATTTTAGCTATATTTCGTTAGCAATCGTGGTCTCTTTTGTTGACATATACTTCAATCTTGGTGCTGTGCATTCTGCAATGTGAAATTTTTCTTCCATCACAGTTTATCAAATGTTGACACTGATAATATTTCTTGTGTTTCTCATGGTCTGTTGCTATATTTTTTCTTTTGCATGATGCAGTCTGTTGCATTTTACACTGATCAATGTAAATTAATGCATTTTATCATTAATTTACTAAGTGGGCAACAATAATCTTTTCTGTCAGGTTTTGCCACTTGCTATCCGTGATAATGACCAGCTATTGTATGCTTCTAAGCTAAAATCAGTTGGCCAAGGTAAATACATCATGCACTAAGGTCTTTGTCAGTGACTAGTGAAAAATTTTGTATCATATTAATGAAACTTTGTGCTAAGCAAGAGTGCAAACACTGAGCAGTTTATAAAGTATTGTGCTTAACTTTTATCCCTAATAGGGCATATGGTTTGTTGTATATCAACAGCATGTTGTGATTAAATTTGCATTGTATGCTTAATTTATAATTTTAGCAGGGGATGATAGGGATATAATCATATTCAATATAGGTCCACTTTCTTGAACATAAATAATACTCTTTGTTGATTACTTTCTTTTCCACTGCTAGAATATTTTTTAATGTAGTTATTTGGTTTAATACATGCATAGAGTTGAATATTTGAGTCTTGTTGGAAGTTTTGATTCGTGTGTATCACTTGCATAATCTAACAAAAAATAGGGTTTTCAGCAAGGTTGTCAAAGAAGCTGTGGAAGAGCTCGACAAGATACTAGGTTTCAATAGTTTGCTTATCTCATTGAAGAACCATCCAGATGCAGATCGCTTTGCCCTTGGGCTTGGCCCGGTTTCTTTACTAGGTAGGTAATTTAACTGAACCTTTTGTTTTGATGTTTACCAAACCCGCTTAAAGCTGAGTTTTGGACATTCCAAATCTCCTGAACTACATGTTATGCTGGCTGAATATATATTTTCTGAATCTTCTGAAGTGGTAGGTCTTACACCAAAAATGTAGGCTTCAAGAAGTATTTGGTTCTGCTGATTCTGTCTAATGTTTGGGCCATATATATATATATATATATATATATATATATATATATATATATATATATATATATATATTTTTTTTTTTCTTCCTTTTTGGTGAATCTAACTATGAGCCTACAGTTTATTACTAGGTTTTTCTTGATTAAGCTTCATTAAGGTTTCCTTAAGTCGTAGTTATGGAGGCTTTGGGAAATGCACAGCTGCGCATATACCCATATAAGTAATCCCAAGTGGTGTTAGTTGCTACATGCAAACAAACTTGCAGTGAAGAATTGAAAAAAAAAAAAATTTAATAAAGCACGTAAGGGGAAGATGCCAAACAGAATCATAAATGTTGACATTCTGTTTAAAGCCATAATGTTTTACTGTTTAAAGCCATAAGCCGTAATCGAAAACAAATTCCATTGTCTAAAGCCATTATGTTTTACTGTTGAAATTACTTATAATTTATGGAATGTCATGTTATTCTTAACTAATAATTTTGAGTTCTTCTATCTCTCTAAAGTGATGCATGCTGCAACACATACTCTTGACATGACACTACTTTTCTAGAACTTGACATGAGACTACTTCGCTGCCAGAGATGCTGCCAGGTCCTACTGAACAGTCACATGTTATGGGGCCATCCGATCCTCTGATGGTTTGTACCCTTTAGTCCCACGCGCTCTTGGTATATGATCTTAGGTAGGGAAGTAATATTGTATATGTGCCTTACTACTGTATGACTCTTTGTAGGTGGGGATTCAATCACATGCAGTGGGTCTTACTGCAGATACTTATGGTTGTCCCGACCTCAGAGGTAGGGTCCAAGGAAACTGATGAAAAGGCTGAGGAGGTTCTAAAGTAGGATATTTTGGATTGTTGGACGCCAGAAGATCACTACCGATGGTCTACCTCTGAATGTTTGACTGCATTTGGATTTAGACCATCGGTAATGATTTTCTGGAGTCCAACAGTCCAGAATATCCAACTTTAGAACTTCGTCAGCCTTTTCATCGGTTTCCTTGGACCCTACCTCTGAGGTTGGGACAACCATAAATGCTTCATTTGTGCTGTAGCTATGTTGGATGTACGGACCTTGGTGCAAAACCAGGTTCCTTTCCATCTTCTATCTCTCTCCATACTTTCTACATGTTCTGTTTTAGCCTCCAATGCGGGAAGTATTCCTTGCATTTTACAACCAAAATCCTAATTTTAGGGAAACTATCTACCTGGTAGTTTAGTGCTGAAATTAAAAAACCTCATGCAACCTCAGTATGATCACTTTCCTTCTTCCGTATGAGCATATTGGCAATGACCAATATTAGATGTTCCCTCTAGTTTGCTGCATTCCCTGTCTTCATGCCCCAAAAAGATCCAAAAAAGCAAAAAAATAGTCAGCTGTACTGATATTTCCCGCATAAATATTTCATATGATTGTTATTTCATATGATTGTTTAAATTTAATAATAGCAATAATAGCATAAATTTAATAATAGCAATAGGATGATTTAATAAATATTTCTATTATCTATTTTCTGAATGTGCAGGCTGGTACTCGCCTTGATCAGATGGGTTACTGACAAAATACAACCTTGCATGTCATACTCAGTCAGGAAACTTTGTGTTTTTAATGGCAGATCTTGAGAGGTCTAATTTGAATCATGGTTGATGGGCTGAAGCCTGGCGAAAGGAAAATTCGTTTCTACTCTTTCAAGAGGAACTTTGTCAAGGAAGCAAAAGTTGCCCAGTTTTCTGGTTATGTGTCTGAGCATTCAGCTTATCATCACGGTGAGTCCTTTGTTGCGAGTACCATCATTGAATTCACATGTTATGTTATGCAATGTGAATTAGATTGTACCGAGTTTCTCATGAAAATAAATGCTGCCTGCAGGATTTTGATATGAATTGTGATGACGTAACAGTCGAATTTGACGTCTTCTTGACGGTTGAGAACTTGATTAGGGTCAGTCAAGAGGGTTTGCTGAAGAAATTTAAACTAACCACTACAATTAGCAGAACTCGTGGTTCCATATATGGTATATGATGTTTAGAATAAGTTGGATAAACACAACGAGTTTTATTTTTCCCTAAGGTTCTTGTAGCTTGAAGTAATATGATAGATATGAAAGGTATTGATATGCTATTTCTCTAATGGCCACTATTGTTGTTGAATTGAATATTGGCACTTATATTGCCTTAAATAATTTGGTTGTCATTGGTCATTATTTTCCATTACTTTGTTGTATTTCTTTGCTATTGGTCATTATTTCTTTTCACTAAAATTTCCTACCATCTCTAGATGATGTCCTTAATGGCTGCACTACTTGACAATTTTTTTTTTGCTTTTTTTTTGTTTTGAGAATCCTTACTGGCTGTCTTAATGATGAACTTGTCCACAACAAGTCAAATACGATCAGCTTCTCTTTTTCCACAATGGGCTTGTTGAGTTTGCTGCCTTTGGCCGGAAAGAAATGCTAGAAAATTTGAGTGGTGTGAATGGACTATTTTAGACATGAAATTGCAGGTTTTTAAGAACCTTGTTTGAATGGATGACAGTGTCAAATCATACCTTATTTTTTAACTTATTTGGTTTTACAGGGCAATGTAATGTTTAACACTCCTATTGTGAAGTGCATCTACTATTTGTTCTTTGCACTTGGTGCATTCCAATATATATATGCATGAGATGTTGATTTCCTTTTCTTTTTGTCCTGTTTTTTTTTTTTTTGGATTTACAGGGTATTTACTTAAGGTTATGTTTAAAAGAAAAACCGGATTTTTTGAGTTATTTTGTAACTTTTCAGTTATTTTATTGGATTTATAAGGTTTTACTCCTCGAAGTTGGTAGTTTAGTAGAAAACAACTACACTACATGAGTTTCTTTTGTTTTTTGTTTATTTTTGTTGTAGAATAAAATTTCCCCTTTTAGTATAGGTCACTCATCCAATTAGAAAAAAGTAAAAATAATGAATTTTTTATTTTATCTATATCGGAAAATAGTTTCTTTTACTAAAAAATAAGTAATCACTACTTGTATTCTTTTAGATTACTAAAAAATAGTTGAACTTTCTATCTTCACCTTGCTGAAATTAGTTTTCAAATTGGGGTAAAAAATAATATAAATCTAAGTATATAAATATATATAGGTAATAAAAAATAAAAATAAAAATCCAGTCGAACACGAGCCTCTTATACCCGATTTCCTTAAATGGAAATCAAGTATTAAAGACTCTTTGTTGATTATGGAAATCGAGTCTTTAATACTCGATTTCTACTGGGCTTTTTTTTTTTTTTTTCTTTGGGGGATCAGAATTAGTTTTTCCTTCCCCTGCAGCATAAAAGTAGATCCAGAGCACATCAAACAACTACACACAAGCATATGATAGGCAAAGGGAGCGTACATTAAAGTTCTACAACCGGATTACAACAGTAACTATTCAATAAAATTGTAGTTGCCCTCTTAGCACACAATGACAGTTCAATACTAGATATCATCACGTCAAAGAAGGGCCCTGTGGTTGAACTTGCCAAAGTAGTAGCTACTAATGCCAAAGTAATATCATTGTTGGTATTATTGGTAAAAGCTGCACTGGGCAACTAATGTAATGAGTACTCTGGATAGCAAATAGTTAAATTATTCGTAATTTACAACAATAAACAAAATAACAACTAATTCAATACAACATAGTCTACATATTCGCCTAGCGGAAGCTCCATATTGATATAACATATTACACATAGTGACCTAACAGTTGTCCATACTGATACAACATAATCACCTAGCTTGTCCATACAGAAGATAACGACAAGTCCCACGTACAATGTCACTTACGAAAATCGAGTCTCCGCTTACCTGACAAACATTAAATACGGTTATTAGTTTCCAAATGCAAAGAACAAAAACGAAATGACATTCTGAGTATATTATATAAAAACAGTGACGACACTTGCCTAGTTTATAGCACTACCACTTGTCGAAGCCCCACGGGAATTGGGACAGCTTCTGCGGTTATGCCCCTCTTGATGACACACTCTACATCGTTGCCTCGGTTGAATCTCCCTCAAGTCTGGATCTTCCCTCCGACTTCCCCGTTCTCGCCGTACCCCATCCATTTCATTCCTTATTCTTGACATCATAGGACGACCTTTGGCCCGCAACAATTGTGGGTCAGGCACCCACCGTGGTCCGCGAACGTCCCTCCACAATGACTCTGACTTTGGCACCACAAAATTATGTGAATATGTGAGAATGGCGTTGTTCAAACTGTAACATGGGTCAATATAGCTGGTCGCATCGAGGTGCAGACCTTTAAGAACTTTAATTGCATGTGAACAAGGGATCTTCAAGTTTTGCCACTTTCCGCAACCACAGGTTCTATCAAATATGCGCACATCATGACTGTGATTTCCCCCTCCAGCTCTATGGTCGTTATACGGGGTAACCACTTGATATATACCCTCTGCATGATTATAATTCCTCAGAGTGTGTCCTGCGATTTTCTGCTCATTTTTGTTATAGATCTCCATTGCATAATCACTCCACACCTTACCTCGAGAGAGATCAGAAGTAATTTGTTTATGTCGATCGTGGAAATATGCAACAAGTTTAAACCAAGTGAACTCAACCATTGCAGCAATGGGCAAACCGCGGGCACCTTTAAGCACCCCATTAAAGCACTCAGAGATATTGGTTGTCATTGCCCCGTAATGTCTTCCACCATCATGTGACTGGGTCCATTTGTCCAGATCCTCACTGATTAGATATGTGTATGGCATATAACGTGCAATCCGGCGATCAGTAGGGTCTACACCCCTCAGTAAATTAATCTCGGCCTCCTTAATGGTTTGCATTATGGACTCAAATTTAGCTTCATTAGTCGCATATCCAACTTTCAAGGCCAATGCCTTTAGAGTCGGGTTCTCAAAGTGTGTGTTGAAGTTGCTAGCAACATGTCGAAGGCAATATCGGTGAAATACCTGTTCTGTTCCATCACTTGCATTTCTAGGCCACTCTCGAATGGCACATTTGATACCTTTATGTCGATCAGAAATAATACAAATGCCACGATTTGGCATGACATGCTCTATCGAAGTCCTGAGACACTCTAAAAACCACCCCTAACTAGCCCCTGACTCCTTGTCCACAACAGCAAAGGCGAGAGGCAAAACCTTTTGGTTAGCATCAGTTGCCATTGCAACCATCAATACCCCTTTGTATTTACCATACAGATGAGTCCCATCAATGCTAATCACTGGCCTGCAATATTGGAATGCAGCAATGCATGGAGCGAATGCCCAATATACATAGCGCAGTAACGCAGTACCTTCGTTTGGCCTAGGTATGGTGTGATAGCTGTACTGGGTACCTGAGTCCTGATCCAAGTATGCCAACAACAACTTTCGCAACCTTTGGTAAGACTCCTCCCAATCCCCAAATATCTTAGCAATTGCCTTTTGTTTTGCGTGCCATACTTTATAGTAAGAAAGCTCATGATCATACTTAGTACGTATGATTTGCCAGAGCTCATCAATAGGAGCAGTGTACTTTTGTCGCAATCTTCCCACAATTTCTGATGCAACAAAATTAGAATCCATCATTTTACCGTCTCTTCGCAGGCCAAAGGGTATACAAGTGTGTGGACCCACATAAGACGTGACCATCCACAGACCATTCAATTTAGGCTTCATGTATGCCCCAACGTACCACTTGCAGTTGTCATCAATGCATGCGGCGCACAATTGAGTTTTGGTCGACCTTTGGGTTATGAAATGTCTATTATCCTTTGCTGCGTATTTTATCAATGCATTCTTCACCGCCTCTTTATTTGCAAAAGTCAACCCTTTACAAAAATGCATCCTATCTTCCCAAGTACAAAGAAATGGTATCTGAAGACGTGATGGATCAACCATATCTTCCCAAGTATTTGCGTAGAATGACTCCGCAGGAGCACTGTAGCCAGTGGTCGTATTTGTATCATGCTGGACACCAATATCATCGTCTGCATCACCTTCATCATGGTACTCCATATTTTCCTCTTCAAAATTGGGAACGACTTCATGCTCATCAATATCGTTCTCAAAGTCGCCTCGCTCAATCCTCTCTTCATACTGATCCACATCATCAAGATTTTCACCATCATTCATAGCATGTTCTTCATCTTCGTCTTCGTCTTCCTCCTCTAAATGGCTCTGTTGGGAATAGAGGGTTTCACCAGTATTCGCAACATAATCTTCAGATGGGAGCGTATAACCTCCCATTGTATATCCTCCCATTGTAGTGCATCCATCATCTAGGGCTGTAAATTGTAAAGCTGTAGTTGTTTGTTGCACCACCTCAGTAGTGTTGTCTACTGCCGCCTCCAAACTTACATACAACTCAGCAGCATTTACTTGAGGCATTTTTTGGATCCTATTAAACATCATCTTGACATGTTTATCTTCGTTGATCATCATATACTTGTAATTTATCCGTTCATGAAGGACTTCTTGTGGGTAACGATACATAATATTGATGTCATACCAAGCAGGGTTCAATTTCAATTCATCCATTATTTTCCTCTTCAAATCATTCAACGTTTTCAACTTACGACGTAACATCATGTAGTAGCATTCGCTACCCTCCCCTCTAAATGGGAATCCGTCAATCCCTTCAGGATTGTCAAGGGATCCACCGAAGTATACATTTATATCAATATTCTTGAAAGATTGTGAACCTGTTAGAGAGCCAAGTAAATTTATGTTAGTGACATATTTGATCTCTTTCATTTAATATCAATTGCAAAACCTTTTCTATCTACTCAAAGTACAGAAATCACAACTTCTATAAGTGTAACAATTGCATATACTCACCCCACATCACATACAAACACACTCAATATTTATAATTTCGTACTCAAACAAATAAAAAATCTACAGACAAAACTCACCCCCATTACAAAATTTAAACTCAGCTCTAACAAAAATATAAATAAAAATATCAAACCAAACAACAAAAGCCATGAGAATGTGCAAATGAATGAGTGCAATTATGTAACAACATCATTCAAGTAATTTTGAATTAATGGCATACCCTATTACACTACTATTAATGAAATAACATAGAGCAGGGTTCATCAGACCAAAAAAAAAAAAAAAACACTAATGTGAATATGATTATGATCAATCAAATTAGACATATCATCTAATTTCAAAATCAAGGCATTAATATACAATCAAATATACCAGATGTAATATACAAACTCAAATTTGATATATTTATACAACTATATAATTAAATATTTATAGAACTATATAATTAATACAAACTCAAATATTTATATAATTATACAATTAATATTTATATAATTATACAAACTCAAATTTATATATTTATACAACTATATAATTAAATATTTATATATTTATACAACTATATAATTAAATATTTATATATTTATATAAAAATATTTATCGAAATATATTTATATAAATATTTAGATATATAGTATTTATTTATATTTATATTTATATATTTATACAACTATATAATTAAATCTTTAAATATTTATATAAATATATTTATCTTTATATATTTATACAACTATATAATTAAATAATTACATACTTCTATAAATATATTTCTATAAATATTTAAATATATAGTTGTATAAATATATAAATATAAATATAAATATAATTATATATACATATTTTTTAGAAGGAAACAAATATACATATTTTAACACAAACAAATATCTTTTCAGGGAACAAATATATTTGCCTAATACAAACAATTATTTAACAAAAGTGGATATGGCATGACAAATTCAATGCAAGCAACACTTTCTAAAGCAGCTATATACACTAAACAACCAAGTAGAGAGTGAGGAGACCCTTACCTGACATGAGGATGTGCAAATGTACTGCTAAAATTGTATGAGACTGAGAGGAGCAATGTTTTGCTGCTGAATATGTATGAGAGTTTATGAGTTTCTGTGACAATTGCTGAGAGAGGTTGTGTGAGAGTTGTTGAGAGAGGTTCTGTGAGAGTTATTGAGGTTCTGGGATTCAAGTTGTTGAAGGTGTGAGAGTTGTTAATGTTCTGTTCACTTGCTGAAGGTGTGAGAGTTCTTTATTCGTAAACTTAATATTCGCTGATACCTCCCAAAACAGACAAAACATACTGCAACTTTTCTTTCAAAACATCTCAAAACAGTCAACATGATATTATGGGCTATCAGACACTTTATTCGTATCACATACACCTCCCAAAACAGACAAAAAACATAGGGACATGGCCTATCTCACAGACATGACCAGACATGACAATAGGCAGGGCTGTAAGCTTTCCAAAATCGAGTCTCTGAGACTCGGTTTCACTTTTAGTAAACCGAGTCTCACAGACTCGAGTTTAAAGCCATGTTGGCGTCCACGTGGCATTTACGTGGAACTCGAGTCTTTGAGACTCGAGTTCCACGTAAATGCCACGTGGAACTTTGCCATGTGAGAACATGCAAACCGAGAGACTCGAGTTCCACGTAAATGCCACGTGGAACTTTGCCATGTGAGAACATGCAAACCGAGCCTTAGAGGCTCGATTTATGGCCTGGATATCGAGCCTCAAAGGCTCGATTTGTTAGAAATGGATATAGTTTGAAAACTGCGCCTACTAACTAAATAGTTTGTATTTTATGGTTAAATACCCATTTTGGCCTTTCAGGCGGAACTGAACTGAAGGAATTCTTTAGATATACTAAAGAATAATAAATCTCTCTTTCCTTGTCCACCTGGCCTTTCTTGATTCTAGATTGTGTTTTACAGACAATGGGTATGAGCAGCTGGGCTTCCTGTGCTGTTCTTCTTTACCTTGTTCTTTTTCTAACACCTTCTTTTCCAATCCTATTCCTAGTCACAGCCCTGCCTGGCAATTATCTTGCTGCAGACGCTTCTACTTCATGGACCAACAGTCTTTCTGCTCCTGATTCTGTGAAATTCGATGATGGATCATTTGCGAGAATCATACTTTCAAGTAATTTCTCCGATGATTTTTACACTGGTGCTTGTGGTTGTGGCTTCATCTGTAATCAAACGTGCAACAGTCATCTCTTTGCCATTTTCTCTCTTTCTTACGACAACACCCTTGCCAATATTTCAAAATCTGAAGGTCCAAAAGTAGTATGGTCTGCTAACCCGGAGAATCCTGTTAGCATTAATGCGACTTTGCATCTTACTTCAGAAAAAGGTTTGGTGTTAAAAGATGCTAATGGAACTACAGTGTGGTCCACAAACATCAGCAGCAAATCTATGGCTGGCCTAAACTTGACCGACACGTGCAACCTCATGCTCTTGGATGACAAGAGTGCAACAGTTTGGCAGTCTTTTGATCACCCAACCGACACACTGGTTGTCGGGCAAAAATTGGTGGCGGGGCAGCAACTCACTAGTCAAGGAGGATTGTTTTCGTTGTGTGTCACCAGGCAAGGGTTATTCGCTTATATCAATTCTAATCCTCCCCAACGCTATTTAACTTATCCTAGTGAGAATACCAGTAATATTCAATTTTTTAAAGACACGTTAATTATCTCCAGCTATTATAAAATAGTAGGCTGGGGTTTTACTTCAACAAGTCTCCCAAATCGGTATATGAGATTAGGGGCTGACAATGGACACTTGGAAGTGTATAATATGTTTTGGGGGGAGGCAGATAACTTTTTCGTCAGTAGAATTATTGATTCCTGTGGTTTCCCTACAGTTTGCGGCAGTTATGGTATTTGTAGAAACGGCCAGCGTATTTGTCCTGAACCCATAAATGCGACAAGCTATTTTCAGCTAATCAAAGAAAGGCAGCCTGACCATGGCTGCTCATTGATTACTCCCTTGTCCTGTGAAGCTTCCAAAAATCACACTCTTCTAGAGCTCAAGAAGATCACATACTTTCCCTTTACTCAAGACCCTCCAAGTATAAATCCAGGTCATCAACATATAAATCTAGATAGTTGTAAACAGGCTTGCTTAAAAAATTGTTCGTGCAAAGCTGCTTTTTATAATTCGAGCAAAAGTTTAGGGAGTTGCTATTTACTATCCCAAATTTTTTCACTTATGGCCATTGATCAAGATAATACTGACTTCAAAGTATACATTAAGGTCCAAAATCCTATTCAACAGCAGACAAACCAGCAGACAAACCATAGAAAGAAGAAACAAGTAATAATGGGATCTAGCCTCGGATCTTTGCTTGTTATTTTTCTTTTAATTGGAATCTTTGCTTTACTATATTGGAAGAAGGAAAATGCAGATGAAGCAGAGGAGTATTATTTGGATCATGTACCAGGAATGCCCACAAGATATTCTTATGATGATTTGCAAGCAATAACAGAAAATTTCAATAAGGAACTCGGTGAGGGAGGATTTGGCACAGTTTTTGAAGGGACTCTACCTAATGGCACAAAAGTTGCAGTGAAGCGTCTTGATGGTTTTAGTCAAATCAAGAAATCGTTTTTGGCCGAAGTTGAAACAATTGGCAGCATCCATCATATTAATTTGGTAAGACTAATTGGATTTTGTGCTGAGAAATATCATAGGCTTCTTGTTTATGAGTACATGTCTAATGGGTCTTTAGATAGATGGGTATTTCACAAAAATCATGAGATGTTGCTTGATTGGAAACTTAGAAAGAAGATCATCATTGAAATTGCAAGGGGACTATCTTATTTGCATGAAGAGTGCAGGCAAAAGATAGTTCACTTGGATATAAAACCACATAACATCCTCTTAGTTTCGAATTTTAATGCAAAAATCTTTGTTTTTGGGTTGTCTAAACTAGTTGACCATGACCAAAGCCAAGTTGTGACAAACATGAGAGGGACTCCTGGCTATATGGCTCCAGAATGGTTGAGTTCAATGATTACAGAAAAGGTAGATGTCTATAGCTTTGGAGTAGTACTCTTGGAGATTTTGTGTGGAAGAAGAAATTTAGATCGCTCTCAGCCAGAGGAAGCAATGCATCTACTTGATCTTTTTCAAGAAAAATATTGTGGAGGATCGGTTGTTGGATTTGGTTGATAAGTGCAGTGAAGATATGCAATTACATGGAGGTGAAGTTGTGAATACGATGAGAGTTGCAGCATGGTGTTTGCAAAATGATTTCACAAGGAGGCCTTCCATGTCTATGGTGGTTAAGGTCTTAGAGGGTGCTGTGAATGTTGAATCTGACCTAGATTATTTCTTCTCCAATCCATCTTTACCAAATACGAGAGCTGGAGTTGAAAACCAGGAAGTGCACATTGTTGCTGCTTCTTCATTATTTCCTTCAATTCTATCAGGACCTCGATAACTTTTCATTGTACCATAATGAGGTAATTCGCATAGTTTTGATAAATTCTTTCATCCAATAACTAATATTAGTAGTTCGAATTTGATGGGCTTTGAATCTTGGTCATTCCAGTGGCCATTTATTGGTACTAGCATTGCTCCTCTGTTAGTAATATACATTTCTTTATTTAATATTGTTGTTGTCCTATAGTGTTTATTCTATAGGTGACACTAAAATTTCAGTTTGAGTTGTAGACTATTTGTCGTATTGTTGTGTTTCTTCCAAAGGACCCGTGCATAATGTATAAGTTTGTACATAAGCTGTTGCCTTGCTGAGATGATAAATATATATATATATATATATCAACAAACAGCTTTGTTGCAGAGCTATGGGGGCTTAGGGATGGGCTTATGCTTTGCTGTAATATGAACATACCTTGCCTTATTGTTGAGCTAGATGCAAAAGCAGTTGTGGATGTGTTTAAAAACCCAGATTATGAAAACCATGTAATATCTCCTATCTTAGATGATTGCAGGCAGCTGGCGGCAATATTTCAGCAAATCCAGTTTAATCGCTGCTACGGGCAAGCTAACAGGTGTGCTGATATGCTCGCTAGAATGGGTGCCGAACAGGAGTTACATTTTCTTATGTTTAATAGTCCGCCTGTGGTGGTTCTTTCTGCTTTTGAGGATGACTGTACTGGAGTGTATTTTAACAGGCTGTGTCCTGAACTTGATGTAGTTGTTTTAGTTTTTTGATGCATCGTTTTTTAACCAAAAAATATATGTATATTCCTCTATCTAGTTCAAACTGTCCTGGTTTAGATCACATGAGAATGGTTTGGATCCCATACCTTCAAATATACAGCTCTCCAACAAAGGGGTCTTATCATCAGATGAGGATCCCAAAGATCCCAAGCTACCATAGCAATAGGCTTCTCTCAATTCTTCTTTAGCTTTTGCCCATGTGACAGATTAAAATAAAATTGAAAATATCATTGCTCCAATAACGCCGCAACATTAGGAAGAAAAGAAGGGCAATGAATTGTGAAAAATATATGCAAGGCAATTAACACATGTAGTAGCTGATTTTTTCTTCTTGATATAGTACTCTGATAATTGTTCTACTCTGGAGGAAAAGGGAATCTGTGTCTCTATATTTGTGCATTTTTGTGAGAAAGAGAGAGAATTATATACTCCTAAGATAAAGAGCATCACCAACGAATACGAAACCTTTAGCAACTGCAGTGGCTATTGATAATGGCTTGAGAGAGAAATATATACATCTCAAAAGGGTAATCGTTAATGCACACACTGTACAATTTATTTTTTGAACTGAAATGTGTGTATGATGTGCAAAATATTATTGCCTTTCCCCATAGAACTGCATAAAACACAATTGATATTATTATAGCTCCAACAACAATGCAACGTTAGGAAGAAAAAAAAATGACAAGTGAACTATGAAGAACCAAATATAATCCAGTCATGGAAAATAGCATCTGCTTCTTTGAATTTATTTTAATATTCAACTCCAAAGGTGGGAAAATTAATGTCCATGTGTGAGGGAGAGAATACTATACCTCCCAAGATAGAGAGCATCACCAATGAATATGACACCTATAGCAGCTGTTGTGGCAATTGACATTGGCCTGAAGATTAACATGCAGAGGTCCCTTCAAGTGCAGGGTTCTAGTGTAGACAATGTTGCTGAAGGCTGAAGCAAATCCCTGATCAGAGAGAATTCCTCTAGTCAGAAGTTACCAATAGCCTTCTTTGTCATGGTAGTCCATTAGTTTCATACCGAGTATACAATGGCCATTAATGCTATATCAGCCCTTAGTCTCCAACCACTTAAGTTCATGTCTAGCATTAAAGATACTGATTCAGATATAACTGTCGCAAACAAGTTGCATACGAACACCACAATTAGCTCTGATGGCAATATTCTCATAACTTGAATCTGTAAAATGGTATGAACAAGTAGAAGGCCACCTATGACCCAATTCAATAGTGATGAACTTAAAGAAAAATGAACTGAAAGGGATGGTGATTGAGATGTGATCTATATGATTGCAGGGCCTTCATAGAGAACCACTGCCATTGCACCAATATTGATACTACAATGCCCATGATTTTAGCCTGAGTACTCTTAAAGAAAGATTTTGCATCCTTTTTGAAGCACCCTTATAATATTAAAAGGAGAAGGAATGTAGAACAGCCCAGATAAACAAACAGATAATATTCTACTCCTAATGACTTTCATAAGTAGAAGGTGTTTTCCATAAGAATCATTGAAATAACCAGTGATTTAACAATTCTTGTCCGCCAAGTAGATGGCTAGAAATAAGAGACATAAATAATGGTGCACTTGCATTAAATACAAGCAATCAAATATAATAAGTTAATTCATTCAAAAAGAAAAAAATTATGTAAATACTTAAACAGAAACAAAAATAAAAGTCTAATGAACAATAAGAAAGAATGAAAGAAACCTGATAATTAGAGCGAGTATGAAAGTGAAAGCCAGTGTGAGGTTGTTGATGGCTGAAGCAAGAGTGGTGAACTGTATTTTATGCCTTTATAGCCACACACCTGAGCTACAGACCTGCCTTCCCACACATAACCAATCAATATTAGAAAAATACTCTCTATCTCTTACCTCAAAAAAGAAAAAAAAAATACTCATCTTTTGTTTTAACCCATTTTCATTTCCTACAAATGAAAACTAAAAAAAGAATAGCTTCTTGTGTATAATTTTCCTTCCCAAGTACTCTCAGGAGGATAATTCTACAGAGGACAGACAACTTGAATGTTGGAAGATCTGTAGTTCTAAATATAAAATATAAAAAATCAGTAAGAAATTTTTTTTTAAAGAGCAAGTATTTTTCATTGGTTTATCAAAAACTGTGTACAGTATAGATAATCAAATTAAGAGACAGACTGGTGAAAGATCATGAAGGCCAAGGGAAGAAGAACAAGAGAGAATAAGGCATAGTAAATCGACCCTTTCAAACTTGCTTCTTTGAACAAAATGTTTAAGATCACCTTTGTCCACTCTACTGCAACCATGGCTGAAAATGGCAGAACATCCTTGTAACAACTGTTCTATGCCATCTCTCTCTCTCTGGCTGATTTCTATTATATCTATGCAGCATTATTGGTTTTGCTTCTTGGTCTATATAGGAAAAAGGATCTATCAACGAATAGAGAAATATATATATATATATATATATATATATATATTAATAGAATAGAAATATATATTATCAAAATTGATTAGTCTATATATTGAGAATTCCTAACCTATCCCAGAATCTTGGGACTATATAGTATATATATTAAAACCATTCATTCATATTAATATCTCTCAGTAATGCCATCATTGCTTTTGCTTGTGGAAAAGGTCAGATGGTGACACATATTGACTAGTTGGCTGGAATCATCAAGTTCAGTTTGTTTTGTTTTCCCCTGGTGGTAAATCAATAAAACTGAAACCACTAAGAATTTTGATATTTCTGCTTTTGCAAAATATTGCTTTTTTCTCATTAAACTTTGGACAGTGGGATCATTTAAAGATTATCCACCCTTGGAAATGGAGATCTGCAAACGAAAATGTAAAAGCAATGTGTTTATATATGACAGTAGAGATTGATAAGAATTCTGTAGGTTTTTTTATTTTATTTTTTATTTTGATGAATTTTGTAGATTTTGGGGGTTTGCTATATAGAGTTCGGGTGTATATAGTGAGTAGCTAGTTCATATGATTTCTCAGTTTGTAGCTGCTGGAAAAGATAGTGTCCAGCCTCATGTACTTGTGTTGTAGATGTATTATCCTTTGATTTTTCAATGTATTCTGAATTTCTTTTTTGAAATAAAAACCTTTCAATTCGAGCCATGTGTAATTATTTCTGAGCGAGGCCAACAAACTCAATTTCAATCATGCTTAATTCTCAAACCATGATACTGTAGTACATAGACTGCTACCTAAGCCTAAACATTACTTAGTGCTGGATTGGTGGAAATAGTCAACAGAACTGGTGGTTCATGATGGTTCATTTGTATTCAATTACAACTTACAAGCCTTTTCAACCTTCACCAGATTGATTGGCATGTAGGAATAAGTTTAATTCTAATCCAAAATTAGGATAATGTCATTTTCAAAGTTATAGTTTCAATCTAGCACAATATGCATGTAATTTATGATATTTGACCAATATGCAGGGGGTAAAAAAGGGAAAAGAAAAAAATGCCAAAGGATAAACTATAACATTGAAAGTTGTAACTATACACAAAGAAGTTGTATTGGCGTATAGGCCACGAATTTTTTGGTTTATTAACTTTTAATATCAGAACATATCATAGATATTTAATCCCTCTAGGAAATTTTTACCCTATGAAGTTTCTGATCCCATGCTTCCTCTCATGTACCATGCCTAAATTGTACAATAATTGGCAATAATATTTTAGTTATGCAGCGTTAGCCTTTATCTTCTCCCTGTCGATTGTCATTCCATGGATGGTGGAAGTAGTGCAACGCCATAGGCCAAAAGCAAAAAGTACTCACTGTTGGTTGTACCGTACTGGTTGGTTGGATATTTAACATTTGTGCTTGCATGTGTATGGATATTCGTATAAAACTTTCTTGTATATTTGCATTATGTGTTTTGCAAGAGTGGGGTCTTTTGGATGGATGATTCCAAGTAATGAACGCTGTCACCAACAATTACTTTCTCCTTGGCTTGCCCCCACATCACAGTATAAAATCCAAAGGCAATTACAATAGAACCAATTGATGATGCCATAAATCTCACCAGTGAGTTGCACGATCCTAACGCTTGAGTAAATTACCTGTGCAAAAAAGAAGAAAGAAAAAGACCTAGTAGAGAGCACTAGTGTGGTGCTGGCCAAATATCCTCCGAAGGTTAAGTTAGAATTATTCTCACAACTCTAGAGTGTTAGAGAGGGGTTAATTATGCGCACCTTATTATGTGAGGGTATTAGGGCTTTTATAGTAGTCGAAGATGGATCTCTCTCCCTTGGAATCCAAGTCTTTTCCTAATAGGAGTCTTTTTGAGAAATCCTAAACTTGTGGTCAAGTTATTCCCTTATAGAGAAGATCTTCATTAATGGCGCATCTTCCGGAATCCATCTTGTATTTGGGCTCTATTTCCATTAAGATTCTATTTATTTCGTAGCATTTGTTCATAATGGACCTTTTCATGAATTGGGCTTTCTTTTTATCGGCCTATGGTCATGGATCCGTTAAGCCCATCTCACAGGGCCCGTTAGGCTTCATTTTAATCCTCTTCAGTTGCCCCCTTCACCTATTTTGGTCTATCATTGTTGAAGAGGAGGATCAAATGGGGTGACGGTACAAACTTTATGGGTTGTCGGTTCAAAGTCTAGGGGCTGACGGTTCAAATGGTCAGGCTTACGATAATAATTATAATGAGCTGACGGCATGAATGGTAGGATGACGGTGACAATAATCAAGAGTTAACGGTTGAAGATGCAGCGGTCGTCGTGTACGAACGTATGACAGACTGTCCAGAAGCATTTATGGCGCTCGACACGTGTTGTTCTTTGATTGGTCTTTCTCTCGGATCGAAACGTCGCTTCGTCTTCTGTGCACTTTTCCTATAAAAACCAACCTTCTCCTCTCATTTCTTCATTTTCCAGCCGAAGCATACTGTCAGAGTGCAACCGTCATCGTTGTCAGAGCGACCTGTCAACACTGTCTTACCGACCGTCGACACACTTGCCCGTTCACTTGATCTGCTCGTTGTCGACTAAAAAATTTGGTAAGTGTTCTTCCTCAAGGAGTCTTGCAGATTCACTTTTTATCTCAATTTTTTAGACTTTACACGTCCGTCATTATTCTTAGATCCGTCTTAGTCGTTTAGGTTTTATCGTCTCGTGTAGGCGATGTCTAATGCGTCAAGTAACTAGTTAGTCGTTTGTGACAGGGTGGACTACGAGGATGTGTATCCGTTCGGTCATGTAGACCAAGAGAGTCTGGGTGAAGATAGCAGTCTGTCTGCCTCTTCCTCGTCCTCAACAAATGAGGATATGGAGATGGCTAAACCAGTAGAGATCTCTGACTATGGTAAGGAGCAACCATTAAGGTCCGTTATAGGCGCTAATGGACTTAGGGAGTTCATTATGCTGCCGGAGTGGACGGTAAATAACTTTGTTTCTACAATCAAGGAGAACCACTTCAAACCCCTAGGGAAAATTACCAGATCCCAGAGAACATCCCTATCTGTCTGCCCTACAAGTCCAAGAAATGCTATTATGACGGCGTAGAGAGTGTTGGTATATATGAACAGATGTTGAATGCGGGACTTAGGTTCCCCTTGAATGCCCTTCATTGTGAGCTTCTCAAGTGCTTGGATTTGTCCGTCAATCAAATATCTTCGAATGCATGGAGGATCTTTATAGCCATGGAGATTCTTTATGGCCCCATGTCGGACGGATCCAGGTGTCTGACAGTTAGGGGGTTCCTCCATTACTACCGTCCGGATGAGATTGATAAGTCTAGGGGGGTGTACAGTTTCGTCCCTAGGAGTCCGTTACTGAAGGTTATATACGAAACTCCGGACTCAAACAGGGATTGGAAAAGTCGATATTTCTTCTTAGAAGGTGACGGTTGGATGGGTTGTCCAGGGGATACCAATCATATGCCCGTCGATACAACCTGGGGCATTTTACACCCGTCTCGTACGCACCCGTCCTAGTTTGTTTTGTTGTTGGTCGTTCAATAAATTTAAGCATTTTTTTTAACTAACATTTGACCGTTAATCTTTTCAGTTAGACGGCGCCCACAGATCGACGTTGAAGAGTTTGGCTTCCTTGAAAAAAAAAATTTCAAAGACTAAACCTGAAGAGAGGACATGGGCAAAATTGGTTAACCTCAAGACCATTCATTGGTATTGTGACGGACCAGAACCAACGTCGGCAGCTTCTAAGTACGAAGTAAAAGTTCGTAAACATAAGTCCTTCATTTCTATTTTTACTTATATGGTCATAGTTTGTCCCGGCAATTGATTGTATCCGTTCACCTTTTTTTTTTTTTTTTTTTTTTTTTTAAGAAATGGACGACGCCAAGAGGAGGGCATTGATCAAGGCTCAAGCTACGAAGAAGAAAGAGTCCGACAATGTGGCTCCATTGGCGGTTGTAGCCATCAATCCGTCTACAAAAAGGAAGACTGCACCTAAAGGTGACCGTTAGGCGAAAAAACCTAAAGTCTCTTTAGAGCCCGTCGTTGGGCTAATGGCTGAAGGCAAGACGGTTACCCTCGCGAAGCATGGGTCAAGCAAGGGTTTCATGAAGGCTCCGTCCAACCTCCCAGAGAAACCACCCGTTCTCCTCCGTGAAGACTCCAAGCATGCCTTGGAGCAGATCTCATCCATCATCTCTGTGGAGGATTATAAGGATCTGGGAAACCACTCAACGGAGGCCATAGGGGAGTCCGGCCTCTTTGCAATTGCTCAGGTAATTCGATCCGTCAGCTTTCCGTCCGTCGGCCTAATTTTAGTGAATATCTAACTCATTTCTTGCATTTTTAGGCAATGGTGATGATGAAGGGTCTGATGGGACGGTGTCTGAAGAACGAGGCAGCCCTGGAGCGTGTACGGTCCAAGGCAGAACCAACTTCGGAGTTGGAAAGCAATTATGGAGAAAAAGTTTGAACTTTCAAAGAGGGAGAGAAAGGAGCTCGAGCAGAGCATGGGAGAGGCGAAGACGGCCCTTGAGGGTAAGGAGACGGAGATAAAAAACCTGAAGGATGGGCTTCATCAGGCTAAGGAGATGGCGATACATGAGTACCATGACTCTGACGCCTTGCTATCAGAGCTTGGAGACTCCTTCCTTCAAGGGTTCAAGGACACCCTCCGTCAGGTCAAGAAGGCTTATCCTGACCTAGATGTTTCAAATATCAAAATGGAGGATCAAGCTCAGACGTCCGCCCTGCCTATTGCTTCAGATGATACAGACGACCTTTTTGCTGAAGCTAACGGTCAAGGCGAAGGGGAGTCAGCCCCTGCTCAACCTATCACTGACACAGCCAACTAGCCCGTCCCTGAACCCACTGCTCCAGCTGTCACCAAGGTAGCCATCCAACTCGTCGCTGAGCAGCAAGAGAATGCTTCAACCTCGTCATAGTTATTTTCGTGTTTTTACATATTTTTGCCGTGTATTTTTTGTATTTGGAGAACAATCTTTATCCGTCATAGACAATGTGTAAACAATATTGATAATGCCTTATGAATATTTTATTTGTGGGATATATCTGTTGTATTTTCGTTTATACGGGGGTTCGTCCACTCCTTGCCAGATATTTAATTTTGCGTAGGGCCCGTCTATTTGATAGACCTGTTTAATTTTTGAATTTCTTGTAGGGGCCATCCACTATTATGAACGTGCCGATATTTTAACTTAGTTGGGTTCGTCCATATCGTGCATTTTCAAATTATTAACTGTGATTGGGTTTGTCAGCTTCTTACTCATCTGGGAATTACCATTGTAGGGTCCGTCCATTTTTTGGATTTATTAAATTCTTTACCCAAGTTGGGCTGTCTGCTTCGTGGTCTTATGTAGGCTTTTTCCCTTATGGGGTCCGTCCACTTTGCGGACTTATTAAGTTCCTTTACCCTAGTTGGGCCCGTCCACATTGTGGACTTTCGTAGGATTTTCCCCTAGTTGGGTCCGTTCACTTTGTGGACTTACGTAGGATTTTACCTTAATAGGGCCTGTCCACTTTGTGGACTTACTAAATTCTTTACCCTAGTTGGGTTCGTCCACTTTGTGGAGTTATGTAGGATATTACCCTTATAGGGTCCGTCCACTTTGTGGACTTTGTAAGTTTTTTTTTACCCTAGTTGGGTCCGTCCATTTTGTGGACTTACGTAGGATTTCGCCCTTATAGGGTCCGTTCACTTTGTGGACTTACTAAATTCTTTACCCTAGTTGGGTCCGTCCACTTTGTGGAGTTATGTAGCTAGAATGCAGTAGCAATGAAAGATAGCTGAGTCTGAATTTTCTTCTTAAAAAAAAAAAAAATTAAAGCATGCGTTTGTAGAAAAGTACCTACCCCTTCAGGCTTAAAAAGGTACTGAAAATTATTGTAGCAAAACTTGTCTAAGAAAAGAAAACTAATAGTAAAATTAATTAAGCTAGGAAATAAGGGGAGTTCGTCGTCCAATATCTCTCTACTGGTAGTATTTCCGAAGGTGCTCCGCGTTCCATGGATGCTGGAGCTTCCGTCCGTCCAACATCTTGAAGTGGTAGGTACCTTTCCTTTGCCATGACGTGATCCTATAAGGTCCTTCCCAGTTTGGTCCAAGTTTTCCTTGTGAAGGGTCTTTGGTAGTGCCCATTACCTTTCGTAGCACTAGGTCTCCCATCTGAAAGTCCATATGCCTGACATTGGAGTTGTAGTGTTTCGACATGAGATTCTGGTATCGCGCCAACCTTTGTTCTGCCATTGCTTGGACCTCGTCCACCAAGTCTCGCTGAAGGCGCATGGCTTCTTCATTCTTATCCTCATTGTAGTTCTCCACTCGATGGCTTGTGAGTCCTACCTCCGCTAGGATGACTGCATCAGCTCCGTATGCGAGTCGAAACGGCGTCTCTCCAATTGGTGTCCTTGCCGTAGTCCGATATGCCCATAGGACGTTTAGTAACTCATCAGGCCAGATTCCCTTTGCCCCCTCGAGCCGGGTCTTGATTATCTTGAGCAAGGATCGGTTCGTGACCTCGACTTGCCCATTAGCCTATAGGTGTGTGGGAAATGAGTAGTGATTCTTAATACCTAGCTCTGAGCAGAAGTCCCTGAATGCGTTGTTGTCGAATTACCTTCCATTGTCAGAGACGAGTACTCTTGGTATCCTGTACCTGCAGATGATATTCCTCCACACAAAGCTTCGGATATTCTTCTCGGTGATAGTGGCTAGGGCTTCTGCTTCCACCCATTTGGTGAAGTAGTCGATACCAACTGCAAGGAACTTTAGCTGTTTTACTGCGGTCGGGAAGGGGCCCATGATGTCTAGTCCACATTGGGCGAACGGCCACGGGGCCGGTATGGGTGTCAGCTCCTCGGATGGTTGCTTAATAAGATTACTGAACCTTTGACATTTGTCGCAGGCCTTGACGTAAGCTTGGGCGTCCTTCAGCATAGTGGGCCAATAGTATCCCGCTCGAATTAACTTGTGCACTAATGACTGAGCCCCGGAGTGGTTTCCACAGATACCTTCATGGACTTCTCTCATCACGTAGTCTGCTTCGTCATGGCTCAAACACCTTAGGTATGGTTGAGAGAATCCTCTTTTGTATAAGACATCTCTGATTAGCACAAACCATGAGGCTTTGACTTTCAACTTCCTAGCAACGTCTTTCCTATCTGGCAGAGTGCTTGACCTTAGGTATGTTACTAACGGCGTTGTCCAATTCACTTCAGAATTTATCTCCTGCACATTTGCTTCGTCATTGATAAGTGAGGAGATTTGGATAAAAGATAATACCTGTTTTGGTGCAATCATAAACTCCGCTGAGGCTACTTTTGCAAGACGGTTGGCACATTTGTTTTCCTCTCTTGGGATTTGAAAGAACCTGACTTCGAGGCTGCCGATCCAATTCTTCACTTTCTCCATGTACTTTTTCATCTTTTCATTTCTGCACTCGTAGTCGCCATTAATCTGGCTCGTTATTACCTGGGAATCGCAATGTTTGATCATATTTTCAGCACTTGCTGCCTTCGTGAGGTCTAACCCAGCCACCAAGGCTTTATATTCGGCCGCGTTGTTGGTTGTGGGGAAATCCAGTCAGATCATGCATTCGATCTTATCCCCTTCCGGGGTTTGTATAACCACACCGGCACCTCCTACGTGCTGGTTTGATGATCCGTTCGTGTGGATTCTCCATTGTCCGCAACCGTTTGTCCCCTTGCCTTCTAATTGAGTATACTTGGCTATGAAGTCTGCCACTACTTGTCTCTTTACTGAGGTTCACGGGCAGTACCGTATATCAAACTCACTCAGCTCAATTGCTCATAAGGCCATCCTTCTGGCAGCCTTAGGGCTGCTCATGGCTCTTTTCAAGGGCTGGTCCGTCAAAACTATGATCGTGTGGGCCTGGAAATATGGCTTGAGCTTTCGCGTCGCCGTTATGAGTGCAAAGGCCAACTTCTCCATCACGGGGTACCTCTCTTCTGCTCCTCGAAATGCCTTGCTTATAAAATAGACAGGCCGTTGCGATCCTTCCTCTTCTCTTACTAAGGCCGCACTGACTGCTGCTTGCGAAACCGTTATGTAGAGGTAGAGTTCTTCTCCTGGCCTGAACGGGCTGAGTAGTGGTGGGGAGGAAAGGTATTTCTTCAAGTCCTCGAATGCCTTCTGGCACTCGTCCGTCCACTCAAACGATTTTCTCAGAGTACGGAAGAATGGCAGACATTTGTTCGTCACTTTGGAGACGAATTTGTTTAGGGCCGCAATCTTGCCATTCAAGTTTTGCACTTCTTTCACCGTCCTTGGTGGCCCTAGCTCCATTATGACCCGTACCTTCTCCGAGTTGACCTCTATACCTCTTTGGGACACCATGAAGGCTAAGAATTTCCCGGCTGTTACCCCGAACATGCATTTGCTTGGATTCAGCTTCATGTTATATGATCGAAGGGTGTCGAACGTCTCTTGGAGGTCGTTCAAATGGTCTTTTTCGCGCAGACTCTTCACCAACATATCATGAGCGTAGACTTGTACATTCCTCCCAATTTGGTGTGTGAACATTTTGTTCATTAGTCTTTGGTACGTTGCCCCTGCGTTCTTGAGTCCGAACGGCATCACTTTATAGCAAAAAAGCCCTTGATTGGTGACAAAATAGGTTCTTTCTTGATCGTCCTCATTCATCTTGATTTGATTATATCCCGAGAAGGCATCCATGAAGCTTAAGAGCTCGTGTCTTACCGTTGAATCTACTAGAGTGTCTATTCGAGGGAAGGGGTAGCTGTCTTTCGGGCATGCTCTGTTGAGGTCTGTGAAGTCGACGCACATTTGCCACTTTCCATTAGCCTTCTTGACCATGACTACGTTTGCCAACTAGTCAGGATAGTATACTTCTCGAATGAAACCTGCTTCTAGCAACTTCCTGACTTCTTCGGCTATTGCTTTATCTCGCTCTTGTGCGAACACTCGTTTTTTCTGTTGGATGGGTGAGGATGCCGGGTTCACGTTCAGCCTATGGACTATGACTGAAGGATCAATCTCGGGCATGTCGTCGTGGCTCCATGCAAACACGTTTTGATTCATCTTAAGGAACGATGCGAGGGCTTGGCGTATCGGCTGGCTGGCCAATGTCCTCATCCTAGTTGTTCGTTGAGGCCTTGATTCATCAAGAGTTACCTCTTCCAACTCTTCAACCGGTTCCGCCATTGTCCGTTGCTCTTCTATACACATGGTCTGCTGGTGATCCTCCATCTCCAGCATGGCAATGTAGCATTCGTGCGCAGCCACTTGGTCCCCTCGCAACTCCCCAATCCCATACTTTGTAGGGAATTTGATCATTAAATGGTATGTCGATGTTGCTGCCTTCCACGAGTTCAGTGTGGGTTGTCCAAGGATACCATTGTAGGCAGACGAACAGTCGACCACAAGGAATGTTACATCCCTAGTGATCTGCTGCGGATAGTCGCCCACCATCACCGAGAGTGTGACCGCTCCTAACGGGAATACCCTTGTTCCTCCAAAGCCAACCAGCGGAGCATTCGTTGTTATCGATCGCGCTTTGTCAATCCCCATTTGCTGGAACGCTGGGTAGTATAGGATGTTCGTCGAGCTGCCGTTGTCGACCAATACTCGGTGCACATTGTAGTCTCTTACCCGTACGCTGACAATAAGTGCGTCGTCGTGAGGGTGATGGAGACGTCTCGCTATTTTAGGTACGGAGCTCGTTAGCTAGACATTCTGGACCATCCTGAGGTAGGTATTTCGAGCCTTTCTGGATGAGCTGGTAACAGTTCCTCCCACAATCATCCTTATGTCTCCAATGGGGGGTCTCGGATGCTCATTATCCCGTCGGGGGGCCTGCTCCCGAAGATTCGTATCTGTTCTCTCCTTACTGACAAACCTCTACAACATTCCTTCTCTGATAAGGGCCTCAATCTGCTGCTTTAAGTCGTAACAATCAACCGTGTCATGGTCGTGGTCATGGTGGAAGCGGCAATATTTATTTCTAGATCGCTTACTCGGATCACTCTTTAACTTCCCTGGAAACGTCAAGGTCCCCTCGTCCTTGATCTGCATAAGAACTTGGTCTAAGGGGGCGTTAAACGGAGTGAAGCTTGTAAATCTTCCTCCCGAGGGCTTAGGGCGTCTTTCATCCCTTCTCTCTCCCATCCTCGGTTTCTTCAGTCCTTGGTACTGTCGCACATCTTCCAGTCTCTCTCTCTTCTTGGGCTTTTCTTCCTTAGCCAGCAGTGCATCTTTCGCATTCATGTATTTGGTGGCTTTATAGAGTACTTTAGGCATGGTCTTCGGGTTGTTTTTGTATAGAGAGAACAAGATTTTTCCCTCCCGCAGACCATTGGTGAATGCCGCTACCAAAATCTTATCATTGGCCTCATCGATTGAGAGTGCTTCCTTGTTGAAGCGAGTTATGTAGGACTTCAGCGTCTCGTCTTCTCGCTGCTTGATGCTCATCAAGCACGCTGTAGATTTCTTGTACGTATGTCCCTCAATGAAGTGTGAGGTGAACTGGGCGCTCAGTTCCTTGAAAGTGTTGATTGAATTTGGCGTCAATTTACTGAACCAAATTCTTGCGGGGCCTTCAGCGTCATAGGGAAGGCCTTACACATGATCTCGTCTAGTACTCCTTGGAGGTGCATCAAGTTTTTGAAGGTTTCGAGATGATTGAGTGGGTCCTTGACCCCGTCGTAGCTCTCAATCTACGACATTCAGATTCTGTGGCAGGGGACAGGAATTGACGGAGATAGTAAATGGTGAGTCAGTTCTGTTTACTAAATCGTCAAGGTCGCTGGAGACTCGTCCCTTGAGGGCGTTCATCATAACCTCCATTTGTTCCTTCATCGCCTGCATCTCTGCGAAAATAGGAGGTAGAGCTATATCCATGAGAGCGGGCATGCTCAAGTTCTGCCGTTCTGGTCTGGTAGGCTCGTTACTTCCCTCTGGCCTTTCGAGTCCCCCTCGTTTGAAACTGTCTCCCTGGTTTTCCTCTTGAACATTATGTCCTGCGTCTCTTTAACGTAGTTGTTCCTCCAGATTATGATTTTGTTTCATGAAGCGTTCCACCGCAGCCATGAGGGTTTGGACCTGTCTCTCCAATGTGGTGGATCTTGGCGGCTCGTCTCCTTGACCGTTGTTAGTGGTGGCCATCGAGCGAGTGAGTACAATGCAACTCTTGTGTCCGGGAAGCGATAAGTCTGGCTAAACAGTCACCGTTCCCCACAGACGGCGTCAACTGATGATGCCGTAAATCTCACCAGTGAGTTGCACGATCCTAATGCTCAAGTAAATCACCTGCGCAAAAAAGAAGAAAGAAAAAGACCTAGCAGAGAGCACCGGTGTGGTGCCTGCCAAATACCTTCGAAGGTTAAGTTAAAATTATTTTCATAACTCTAGAGTGCTAGAGAGGGATCAATTATGCGTATCTTATTATGTAAGGGTATTGGGGCTTTTATAGTAGTCGAAGATGGATCTCTCTCCCTTGGAATCCAAGTCTTTTCCTTATAGGAGTCTTTTTGAGAAATCCTAAACGTGGTGGTCAAGTTATTCCCTTATAGAGAAAATCTTCATTAATGACGCATCTTCCGGAATCCATCTCGTATTTGGGTTCTATTTCCATTAAGATTCTATTTATTTCGTAGCATTTGTTCATAATGGACCTTTTCATGAATTGGGCTTTCTTTTTATCGGCCCATGGTCATGGATCCGTCAGGCCCATCTCACAGGGCCCGTTAGGCTTCATTTTAATCCTCTTCACCAATCAAACTGCAAAGATGACAAAGTTGCACATTATTAATGCTCAGTTGATATAATTTAAAAACATGAACATCATTGAGTCAAAAAGAAATATTGTCAGTAGCAGGAATATGATTGGGATGACAAGAAGTCAACAAGGTTTAATATCTTTATATTTGAAGATGAATGAACTAGATTAAAATTTACCTGCCAAAATGAGGAATTTCATCAAGGAATATGATTGCCATGACAACCGCAATGGCAGTGCCTAGCGGCTTGAACAGGGCCACATAAACAGGCCCCTTCTTTTGCAAACACCAAGCTAAAACACTGTTACAGATGACACTCCCACTAATTGCCTAAATTGAAATCAATAATCGTTCAATAAAAAAGTGAGATGTTTCCAAAACCCAATTTGTAGAATTTCTTATGCTTTCATATGAATCATAGTAGAAAATAGAAAGAAAAAAAATGGGCAAATTTGTTACAAAGTACTAAAACATATAGCTGGAAAGGACTTGTCATACCCCATAGATAACAGCAATCACTCGAATCCTGGGTTGCAGTGCCCAAGAACTTACATTTCTTTCTGCAATTAAAGAGATAACTGCACATTGGATGGTCCCAAAGAAGCAGGAGAAAAAGACTAGGGTCATTTTTTCTGGGTACTCTTTAACAATTGCTGCCTGGAATAGCAATCAAGATCAGTACTTTTTTAACTAATCATCTTCCCATCTTACTTTTCAACTACAATGAAGAACTGCAAGATGGTCTGTCATAGTCCACCAACCAAAAAAAAAAAAAACTTGAAAATTTGGAATGGTAAGCTGTTAAATTTGGAGGTACATTAATATTACCTGAAAAATGTTCCATGTTGCAGAAGACAGACAAGTGATTGTAAGGAGAAGGCCTCCAAGAACCCAGTTTGACATTTGTGCGAGATTTCGCTGAAGAGAGGTCTTAAAAGAGGATGAAGCCTCAAAAACTGTGGCCCCTTATAGAAAGTCACTATGAATGCACCTGATATTGATACTATGGTGCCTATAATTTTAACCTGACTGCTTGTACTTCTCAAAGCTAGTTCTTCCATCCTAGAAATTAGTAATACACGACAGATTAAAGGGGAAGGGAAAAATTATAAAACATACACAGACAGCAGCAAATAACCACGGTAGCCAGAAACCCAAAACTAACCAATAAAGCCAAAGTTCAAACCCTATTGTCAGAAAAAAAAAATTATTAAGAAATTATATTAATACAACTGACATCATATATTTGGGGATCATTGTCAATACTATGATATACTAAATGTATAAAACAATTATAAAAAAGAAAAAGAAAAAAACAACATTATGTTTAATCTATAAATCACATGGATCATGATGCCCATCAAACATATACAATGAGCCCAATGATTATACAAGTGCAAAACATTTTCTTAGAACCTTATGACAAATAGAAATGTATAACATGGTTGTGCTAATATAAGTTAACTTCATACCAACCTTCATATTCAGTGAAACATAAGATACTAAATAGTCCAACAGAATTTCTCGGCGCTAGTCTCTCTGGCTTCTGCCATTGAACTGGTTTCCGTAGAAACTCTTATCCTCCTCTCGGAGTGATAACTTTTCCCTCCTTTAACTCTATTATTGGTAGGGCTAGTGGGTTCTTTTTTCAAGGGGTGGGGAAACAGTACTTCTTCTTTTCTTTCTACTCTACTTGTCTTTCTCTCATCATGGATTCAGTTCTCAACGATTGGAGCCGTTTTTCTCTCACTGAGAAAGAGGTCCCTCATATCACCCTCAATAGTGGCAAAAAGAAGTCTAAATTCGCCTTAGCAGCTAAGTTCCTGACTAAACGAGTGCTCAATGCTGAAGCCATTGGTAGAACGTTCAAGCCTTTATGGAAAACCAAACGAAGTTTCCAGGTCTGAGACGTGGGAAACCATACCATGATCTTCGTATTTGAATCTGAAAACGATGTCGAAAAGGTTTTGATGAACGAACCTTGGTGTTTCGACAAGCATTTGGTCTTGTTCAAAAGGTATGTTAGTGGACTTCCCATTCGCCAACTCCAGTTCATCTCTATCCCTTTTTGGTTGCAATTTCATGGTCTGCCCATTGATCAGTTGACTGACGAGACTGCTGTTATGATCAGGAACACAGTAGGCAATGTCATCCACTCCCAAGTCAAAGAGGAGCTTATTGGTGGTGACTTTCTGCGGATCAGAGTTAATGTGGAGATCACCAAACCTTTGTGCCGAGGTCGTAAGGTTCTTCTAAAAACAGGCAGGGAGATTTGGGTATCATTTAAATATGAAAAAATCCCAAATTTCTGTTATTGGTGTGGCTTTGTCTCTCATGACGATAAGGACTGTAGTAAGTGGTTAGCAAGCAAGGGCACTCTGGACATAACAAAACAAGAATATGGCGCCTGGCTACGGGCACCTCCCTTCAATCTTGGAAAGAAAACGGTGGTCTCAGTTATGGGTTTTGAAGTCAAGGATAATGATGGCTCCCTGTTTTCCCCTAGTGCAGCTGGAAGACGTGCAACCTCTCCTCCTCAGACCACCACTCACGGTGAAGATATTTCCCAGTCCAACACTCTATGTGGAGCTATCCCCTGCCCCAGGAATTAAGGGCAGAGCACCCCTTTCAGGAAATCCTAGAATTTACGGAGCAGGTCACCAAATCCACACCCGTCACTAATCTCCCTAATCCAACGGATAACGTGAGTCCCAAAATCCTTGCTTCCCATAATTTGTGGATTGAAGTGACTGAAGGCCCTCAGAGAGTGTTTGAGAATTTGACAACTGTGGACAGAGTCGACATTAACAGTAAAGGTAAACCTATCTCACTTACCCCAATTCCATTAATCTCTGTATCAAATCCCATTATTTTGGGAGAAAGTAATCCCAATTACCCAAGTGGGCACATTGTGGAAAATCCTACGGAAAATGTAACTGATACTCTTAACTTAAGGTCCTGGAAAAGAATAGTTCGAAACAGAGGGAGTGCTGACCAGTCCATGCAAGCTGACTGCTCAGGTAAAAAAGTTAACAGAGATGAAGAAGATGATCACTCGGAGTTACCTAGCAAGAGATTGCAGGTTTCAAAGAATGATGAAGACAATTCCTATACATTGGCGGAGGCTGTCAGTCAGCCCCGCCACCTGCAATGAGTCTCTTTGTTTGAAACTGTCGTGGGCTTGGGAACCCATGTACAGGAAAGGAGTTTGGCGATTTAGTCCAAGCAAAAGATCCCTCTGTTGTGTTTATAGCCGAGACATGGGCGGATGAAGCAAGGCTAAAGGTTCTTAAAAATACTCTGCTTTTCGATGAAATGTTTGTTGTCCCAAGAATTAACAGAGGTGGGGGTCTTGTCTTGTTCTGGAAAAACTCAATCAAGGTCTCAGTAAAAACTTCTTCTAGAAATCATATTGACTCTATTATTGGTGAAGGGTCTGTGGGTGCTTGGCGGTTCATTGGGTTCTACAGGGAACCTGTTACTCACATGAGTCATGAATCCTGGGATCTCCTTCAGTCACTCGATAGGAGTTTCAATTTGCCTTGGCTGGTGGCTGGGGATTTTAATGAGATAATTAGTAATTCAGAGAAGAAAGGGAGAAATAATAGAAGCTATGCTCAGATGCAAAGATTCAGGGAGGCGCTTGATGCCTGCGGCTTCATGGATTTAAGATACTTGGGTTCTCCCTTAACTTGGCAAAGGCACTTCAGAGATGGTCATTCGGTCTGGGAAAGATTAGACAGGGTGTTGGCCAACGCAGACTGGGTTCTTATGTTTGGAGGTTCAAAAATTCATCACCTCCAATGCACAACTTCGGATCACTCCCCCTTATGGATCATGCCTGATGGTATTGAACCTCCTCGAAGCACCAAACCTTTTCGCTTTGAGGAAATGTGGCTGGCAGACAAAGGCTGTTCATATACGGTTTTAACAGAATGGTGTAGAGAAGATATGGATATTCCGGGGTTTGATGTCACTCACAAAATTAATAGATGCGGTAAGGCTCTGACTCTTTGGAGCCAGAGGTGCTTTGGTAACGTTAGGAAAGATCTCTAAACAAGAGACAACTCCTGGCTCGTGCTGAATTTGATGCTCTGTTTTCTGGAGTCAACTTTCAGGTTAGAGAATTAAGAATGGAGGTGAACGATCTGTTAGACAAGGAAACTAGATTATGGCTTCAATGTTCCAGGGCTTTTTGGGCAGTCCATGGAGACAAAAACTCCAAGTTTTTTCACAGTAAAGCCATCCAACGCCACCGTAAGAATAAAATTGAAGGAATTAAAAATTCTGCTAGGCATTGGTGTTCTCGGCCTAAGGATATTGCAGATTGTCTAGTCGATTATTTCAAAACCTTATTCTCTTCCTCAAGCTCCTGTGAACCTGCTGAAGCTTTGTCCACCATTCAAAATGTTGTTACCGTGGATATGAACTCTCAACTGAATGCCAAGTTCATGGAATGGGAGATCAAATTAGCATTAAATCAGATGGCTCCCCTTAAAGCTCCCAGTCCAGATGGAATGCCCCCATTATTCTACCAAAACTACTGGGACTTGATAGGTAATGATATCACTCATGCTGTCCTCCTTTTTCTTAATTCAGCCTCTCTCCCTCCTCATCTTAATCACACTTTCATTACACTGATTCCTAAAGTCTCTAACCCTGAAATTGCTTTTGACTTTCGTCCTATAAGTCTTTGCAACGTATTATATAAAAATTTTTCCAAAGTTTTGGCTAATAGGTTGAAAAGAATTTTACCTCAGATCATTACAGAGCACCAAACCGCTTTCACCAAGAATCGTCTTATCTCGGACAACATCTTGGTAGCCTTTGAAACCCTCCATAGCATGAAGTATCACAATTCTCCCAATGACGGATTTATGGGGCTTAAACTCGATTTTAGTAAAGCTTTTGATCGTGTGGAATGGATTTTTTTACAAGAAGTTATGGAAAAAATGGGTTTTAGCCACCGGTGGATTTCCTTGATAATGCTGTGTGTGACTACCGTCTCTTACTCCATTTTCGTCAATGGTGAGCCCAAAGGGATGATTTTACCCACTCGTGGGATTCGTCAGGGTGACCCTCTCTCACCCTTCCTCTTCCTCCTTTGTACTGAAGGTCTCCACGGCCTTATCTCTAATGCCGCCCATATTGGTGATATCCATGGTTTCCAACTTTGTAGAAGAAGTCCGAAGCTTACTCATCTTTTATTTGCGGACGACAGTCTGCTATTTTGCAAGTCCGATACCGTTGAATGTCAAAGAGTGCTTGATATCTTGGGTGTCTATGAGAAGTGTTCAGGGCAGCAAATTAATAGATCCAAAACCACCATTTATTTCAGCAAGTCCACTACCGAAGAGCGACAACTCGCCATAAAAGAGTTGCTTGGTGTTCCTGAAATCCGGGAGTATGAGAGGTACTTAGGTTTACCTTCTTTCGTGGGAAAGAAGAAAAAAGCAAGCTTTGAATATATTAAGAAGCGTGTTTGGAGAAAATTACAAGGTTGGGGGGAAAAATTACTCTCTCAAGCGGGTAGGGAAGTTCTAATTAAAGTCGTGGTTCAAGCCATCCCCACATACACCGTGAATTGCTTTAAACTCCCTTTGGGCTTGTGTGAGGAAATAGAGAGTATGATTAGGAAATTTTGGTGGGGTCAACGTGGTGATCGCCCAAAAATTCATTGGGTCAGTTGGGGGGCTCTATGCAAGCCAAAATCTGAAGGTAGTATAGGTTTCAAAAATTTGGCCTTGTTCAATGATGCTCTCTTGGCCAAGCAAGCTTGGCGGCTTCTTCATAACAAAGACTCCCTCTTCTACCGGATTTTTAAATCCAAGTTCTTCCCTCATGGCTCAATTATGGATGCTCCGGTCTACTCACAGGGGTCCTATGCTTGGAAGAGCTTGTTGAAGGGTAGAGAGGTTCTTAGGAAAGGTCTTAGGTGGCGTATTGGTACAGGGGATGTGGTTAACCTCTGGTCTGACCCGTGGCTCCCCTCTACCATTCAACCTCTAATTCAATCTCCTGTGGTTCATGATTTTGCAAATGCCAAGGTTTGTTCCATCATCAACCCATCTTACAAATCCTGGGATGTTGTCCTTTTGAATAGGCTTTTTCTACCTCATGAAGCTCTTCTCATTCAGTCTATCGCCTTAAGCCTTAGACCTATTGAAGATAAGCTTGTGTGGCCCCTTAATCCTTTCGGGATCTATTCTGTAAAATCTGGTTATAAGATGCTTTCCCAGGAGGTGGGGGATTCGGCTATCAGAGCTCATGTGGTGGATCCTGATGTCTGGAAGGTTGTTTAGGGTTTAAAAGTCCAAAATAAGATTAGGAATTTTTTATGGAGAGCCATTCGTAACTCCATACCAGTGAAAACTAATTTCATGCAGCGAAAGGTGTTAATTGTTGACTCTTGTGATCACTGCCTTGCTGAACCAGAGAGCGTCCTCCATGCTCTTTGGAATTGCCCTCTGTTGGACCCTGTGTGGAATTCTGATCCTATCTGGTCCTTTTGGTCTTCATCTCAGTTTTCAAGCTTTGCGGACTTGGTTCAATATTTGATCAAGGAAAATTTGAACTTAGAGTTGTTTGCTCAATTGTCTTGGACTATTTGGTTCCACAGAAACCAATTGAGGACTAGCTCAAATCCTTTCCCCATTGAGCATGTAATTCCCGATGCCTTTGCTGCCCTCTCAGCTTTCATCCGTGCTATCGCTCCAAAACCCCCTGACTGTGTGTCTTGGCCCCCACAGCTTGTCAAATGGAGTCCCCCTGAACCTAACTTCCTCAAAGTGAACTTTGACGGGGCGGTTTTTAGAGAAGAAAATTCAGCAGGTGTTGGTGTAATTATTCGCGATGCAGATGGTCAGATTATTGCTTCTATGGCCGAAAAAGTCCCTCTGCCCAACTCTGTTGCTGCTCTTGAAGTCGTTGCTGCTGTCAAAGCTCTTTATTTTGCTGCTGAATTAGGAATCTCTTCTATTGTTTTGGAGGGTGACTCTGAGATTGTGATTAAGGCTTTGGTCAGTGAGGACACCTCTTTTGCAGACCATGGTCACCTGGTTGAGGAAGCTAAACTCCTCTCTGCCTTATTTATTTTTTGTAGTTTCTCTCATGTTAAAAGGCAAGGTAATTCTACCGCCCATCATTTGGCTAGACATGATAGACATGTTAGCTCCCAGTTGGTTTGGATGGAGGATGTTCCCCTCCAATTTCTTGCTATAACTTTAGCCAATATGGCTAGTATTTATTAAAGTTCACAGCTCCTTTCTCCAAAAAAAAAAAGTCCAACAGAACAAACAACTACGGCAGACATTGCTCCCCACCCAAAATAAATTAAATTAATAATCCCCCTACTTCCATAATTTTAAATACCATTATTATCTTATCCTATTTTCTTACCTGAAAATGACTGCAAGCAAGAATGTAAAACCTGGAATAAGGTTTCCCATAGCCATTGCAAGAGTTGGAGAGCTATATTTGATACCTGCAATAGCACAAATCTGCTCCAAACAAATCCTGCAATACAAAGTTTTTTTTTTTTTTGGGGTGATAATATGCTGTTCAAAATAATTGTCACTTAAGTCTATAAAATTATCCAAATCCCTAAAAGTAATCCAAAAAAGTAAGCTTTAAATAGAATGTGCTACCCAAGGAGTCCAAGGAGGAAGAACTTTAAGAGGAGGGAGAAAGTGAGAGGAGGTCCCCTGCTTCTGCAAATAAACAAGAAAAAAGCAGTTTTTGGTGGGCATAATTCACATGAGAAATTTAGTGTTTGATGATAAACTAAAAGAATTAAGAGAAGAAAAGGATCCTATCAAAAAAAAAAAAAAAAAAAAAAAAAAAGAGAAGAAAAGGAACCTGTAGCGGTGGAAGATGTAATACAGGAAAAGGATGAAGGTGCCAAGAGCATTGTAGTAAACAACAAAAGAAAAGTTGCTCATCCCACTTGTCATAGCTGCTTTGCTTAGTGTCACCATGCCCAAATTGCAAACCTCTACCATAACCAGTGCTGCAAAGGGCAGTACTCCATCCTTGTAATAATTTACATCCATCTCTCTCTCTCAAATGCTTTCACCAAAAGTATTTCTCTTCGGTGAGAGACAGACCCCAGGCAATCAATATATCTTTGTCCGAATGGAATAAGGCATCAATTATGTAATGATTCTCATTATCATCCATATTTAAAATAATGCTTGTTTATTACTCGAAGAAGCAGATTATGGGTTTAAAATTAGTGGGAACAGTAATAAACTAATAAATAGAAGGATTAACAAAGATTTTGACGAGATTTTCTCCTCTTCAACTTGACAAATTGTACTACACAACTGTAATTTGATTGACGATCCAAAACTTACGTCACATCAAATGAGACACTCTACCCAACCTTATTGGACACACGTGACAAATCAGATCCAGATGTAAAATATTCAACATTCTCATATCATTTCATATTTAAATTGATCAGTTTTCTTCAAAATTGTCAATGATACTTGATACACAATACCGTATAAATTTAAGCTTTAATTCCCCTCTTGAAGCTCAAAAAAACAATCTTGGTGGACCTCACTATAACTGCATGTCTGATAAGCTCTTATAAATGAAAAGAGGGAATAGAGAGTGATATACACCAAAATAAATAAATAAAAACAAAAGGAGAATAAACTGATCTAAAAACACCCTGAATCTATTGGTTTTAGCTCTTCCTTCGCTTTCTTTTCAAAAAAGGCATGGCACTTAGACCTCTTAACAGAGGTGGTCCCAGTATCATTTTTAGTATTATCCTGCAGAGACACATGCTCCTTGGAATTATTATCATTACTTGAGGCATTACTAAACGGGCCCTATATGCATCTGTCTTCTCACTATATTGGGCTTCATTTAAGGCACCTTTTGGGTCCAAGTTAAATTGAACTGAACCACAATCAAGGTCTGCTTCATCCATTAAACCAGAGCAGTGGGATAGCTCAGCATTTCCTGAGGCAGTAGCCATAGTTGGGTCATGAGCTCCATCTTGGTCATTCTATGTCTCATCTTCATCCGAGCAAAATCCACCTCCTATTTCGAGGTAGTCTTTGGAAAACTCAGCCTCAAAAGAATCGCCATGTGGGCTCACATCTGGTCGACCGATATCAAATTCGTCAGTGCAAAACCCGCCGCCCGTTTCTACATTGTCTCTATGCAAGTGGTCCTCAAGAGAAGGAGCTCCTGAATCATGTTGTTTCTTTTCGTCATGACCAACAGCAGCATCTTCACTTACACCCTGGACCGAAGATAGATCTAGTTCTACTGCCTCTTCATCAGAGTATCCTTTATAACTTCGGTCTGATGACTTGTCCGCATCATCAGCTTCTAAGTCATTCATACTGTAACTCACAGGCTTCTGAAATCGCCTAGACTGGAATATATAAGCAGGACAATATGCAGAAAGATAATTGTTAAAGTTGGCCGTAGGAAGAAAGAAAATACTACAACAAATTATTCTCTTCAATTGCATACATTTCTGAGGTCAGAATACAAATTGAATGGTAAAGCACAATGTATATTCAAAAGAAGGCATGGTAACACTAACTTCTTGACAGTGATATTTCCGCATAAGTCCACTTTTTCTTTTACGAATCCAATTACACATTCAACTATTACGATAAGTTGTGATTGGTGTATATTATGTTAATATATATAGATTAATAGTTAAGTTGTGATTAGTGTATAATATGTTAATAACATTTGTAAAAATCACACTAATTGTACTTTACTCACATGCCTCTTATATTAATAACATTTGTGTTCATCATAATAAAATAAAATAACATTTGTCTTTTGTCTACGTCTTTTCCTTCTGTTCTTTTCTGTTGGGTCCGCAGATGCTGCAATTCAGCAGCTCATGAGCCGCTGGATATATTGTTCAATCTAGGATGTCTTTCTTTTTTTCAATAATATTTTCCAAATGTCATCGAGTCACTCTGTAAGGAAGATTGTCCTCCTAGTATTCCCTTTGTTTTTTTTAATATTATTGCAGATTATCCAAAAAAAAAAAAAAGGCATCTCATGTCTTATTCTCAAGAAATGCAATACAATTATTCTGTATTTCTAACGTAATAAAAATATTGACAGTGATTATCTCATATGAAAATAATGTTGCTCATATATATAATAAGTTAATTACTCAGCATGGTGCAAAATTTGGTGTGTTTGTAGTACTGATTTTTTTTAATCATCCTCTCATTTCTATTTCTCCTTCTTCTTTTAGGCTATATATATATATATATATATATATATATTGGGTTTATGAATAGAAAGTTCCTTTTTAATCAAATATTGACCAAACTTGTTCCAAGATAACATCCAAACCTTCCTAAAAAATTCTTATAAAAAAAATTCCTAAAAAAAGAAAAAAGAAAAAGAAAGAGGAAAACATCTAAAATCCACTGGAATTGAATTGCACTCTAGTCCAGCTACGAGTGCTTCGCTTAACTGAAACGGTGACGTTCTATTAATGTCAGGCGTGCAGCTTAAGTTGAACGAAGGCCTCTGCTCTGCTCTAAATTAGGATCCATGAAATTACATTAACTTTTCTCGTCAAGTTATTAAAGTCAACCAGAAGTTTATCATTTACAGTTTTCAGACGGCAGCAATTCTTAAGCTATAGTACTAAAGAATCAACCAAGTCTGTGACTGGCCTAAACTTAACTGAAATGTGCAACCTCCGGCTCTTGGATGACAAGAGTGCAACAATTTGGCAGTCTTATGCTCACCCAGTTAACACGCTGTTTGTTGGGCAAAAATTGGTGGCAGGGCAGCAACTCACTAGTCTAGGAGGATTGTTTTCGCTCCATGTCACCAAGCAAGGGTTTTTTGCTTATATCAATTCTATTCCCCCCCCCCCCCCCCCCCCCCAACGCTATTTTACTTTAACAGTAAATAATATCCGTTATGTTCAATTCCTGAAGGATAGATTATATATGTTCAGCGATGTAAATTCAAGTTTTGTTATTCCATCAACAAACTTCTCAAATCAGCATATGAGTCTAGGGGCTGACAATGGACACTTGAAAGTGTTTGATATATTTGGGGGGGGTATATGATCTTTTCAAAACTTATATTACATCCTGTGGTTTCCCTAGAGTTTGCAGCAATTATGGTATTTGTACGAACGGCCAGTGTAGGTGTCCTAGACCTATAAATGCAACAAGCTATTTTCAACCCATCGAAGAAAGCAAACCTAAGTTTTTTAAGCATAGCTGCTCCCTGATTACTCCCTTGTCTTGTGAAGCTTCCAAAACTCACATTCTTTTAGTGCTCCAAAACATCACATACTATCCCTTTACTCAAGACCCCCCAAGTATAAATCCAGATCACCAACATATAAATTTAGATAGTTGTAAACAGGCTTGCTTAAAAGATTGTTCATGCAAAGCTGCTTTTTATAATTCGAGCAAAAGTTTAGGGAATTGCTATTTACTCTCCCAAATGTTTTCACTGATGGCTATTGATCAGGATAATGCTAACCTTAAAGTATACATTAAGGTCCAAAATGTCCAAAATGTCTCAAGTTCAGATCCTCCTAGACAACCAAAAAAAAAAAAAAAAACCATAAGAAGAATAATCAAATAATAGTGGGATCTAGCCTCTCGGATCTTTGCTTTTTATGTTTCTTTTAATTGGAATCTGTGCTTTATTATTTTGGAAGAAGAAAAATGCAGATGAAGTTGAGTAGTATTATTTGGACCATGTTCCAGGGCTGCCCACAAGGTATGCTTATAACGATTTGCAAGCGATAATAGAAAATTTCAATAAGGGGCTTGGTGGAGAAGGATTTGGCACAGTTTTCGAAGGGACTCTACCTGACAGAACAAAAGTTGCAGTGAAGCGTCTTGATGATTTCAGTCATATCAAAAAATCATTTTTCGCAGAGCTTGAGACAATTGACAGCATCCATCATATCAATTTGATGAGACTAATTGGATTTTGTGTTGAGAAATATCATAGGCTTCTTGTTATGAGTACATGTCTAATGGGTCTCTAGATAGATGGGTATTTCACCAAAATCCTAAGATGAACTTGATTGGCAACATAGAAAGAAGATCATCCTTGAAATTGCAAGGGGACTAAATTATTTGCATGAGGATTGCAAGCAGAAGATAGTTCACTTGGATATAAAACCACATAACATCCTCTTAGATGAGAATTTTAATGCAAAGTCTCTGATTTTGGGTTGTCTAAACTAGTTGACCATGACCAAAGCCAAGTTGTGACAACTATGAGATGGACTCTTGGCTATATGGCTCCAGAATGGTTGAGTTTAGTGATTACAGAAAAAGTAGATGTATATAGCCTTGGAGTAGTGCTCTTGGAGATTTTGTGTGGAAGAAGAAATTTGGATCACTCTCTGCCAGAGGAAGAAATGCATCTACTTGATCTTTTCAGGAAAAATATTGAGGAAGATCAATTGCTGGATTTGGTTGATAAGTACAGTAAATATATGCAATTACATGGAGCTGAAAAATTGTGAATATGATGAGGGTTGCAACATGATGTTTGTAAAATGATTTCACAAGGAAGTCTTCCATGTCCATGGTGTTTAAGGTCTTAGAAGGTGTTGTGAATGTTGAATCTAGCCTAGATTATTTCTTCTCAAATCCATATTCACCAAACATGAGGGCTGGTGTTGAAAACCAAGACAGGCATATTCTTGCTGTTACTCCATTATTGCCTTCAGTTCTATCAGGACCACGGTGACTTTTCACTATACCATCTTTATTGCTTGACTAATGAGGTAATTTGTATTGTTTTAATAAATTCTATCACCCAATAACTATTATTAGTAGTTTGAATTTTATGGGGGATTGAATCTTGGTCATTCCTGTGGCCATTTATTGGTATACCTTATTGGTGTGTGGCTCCGCTGATACTAATATGCGTTTCTTTATTTAATATTGTTGTTGTTGTCTTGTAGGCTGTAGGTGACAATAAAATTTCAATTTGAGCTTGAAAGCTTTGTGCTTGGGTGTTTAACATTTGTACTTGCTCAAGTGAATGTGTATGGATATTCTTATTAAATTTTCTTGTATCTTTGCATTATGTCTTTTGCAAGAGTGGTGTCTTTTGGGTGATCACTGTACAAAATCCAAAAGCAATTAAAATAGATCCAATCAAACTGCAAATAGGACAGAGTTGCACATTATTATTGCTAGAGGTTGCTGAAGAGAGGACTTAAAAGTGGATGAAGCCTTAAAAACTGGCGGCCCCTTATTAAAGATGATGAAGCCTAGCTATTGCATGAGAAACTATAATTTTCAAAGTCTAAGTACAAGTCTTCCTTTGATTTTTCTACCGAAAGTAGTTCAACTGTGCTCCCAGGTTTTCTTTAATTTCCTAGGGGAAAATGCTTATAGAACGTTCAGGTCGGTCTTCCCACAATTTGAAGGCTGAAGATTAGAACTATTTGAGAGAGAGAGAGTGTGTTTGTGCTGATGTGGCAATCTAGCTGTTGATTTGGGAATAACTCATTTATCTTTTTGCTGAAAATTTTTATTGAAAGTATGTTAAAGTATACTTATACTTTGAAAATTTTTTTAAAAGTGAGAAAAAAGGGAAAAAAGTAAGATTTTAAAAAACTGCACATGAAAGCTAAAAGCTAATGCCAATTTGCAAACTCACCCAAGTGTCAATTTATGTGACAAGAAAATTATATTTTATTTTGTTTGTTAGTCATGTCAGCATTTTCCATCAATCACCTAATGGTGGAAATCATTTTGACATAATATCAAAAGGTTAAGAACCAAATTGACATATTCAAAAAATTAGGGACTAAATTGACATATAACATAAAAGTTGAGGACTAAATAAGTAATTTACCCTGAACCGTAATTAGTAAACATAACTCAAAAAATTAATAACAATTACAATAATAAAGAGATGTAAAACCATAATTTGTTATAAGTGATGCATTTTTTTTTCTTTATTTGAAATAGAAATCATACTCTAGTCTAATTTGTGGGTCAAGTTTCTTCTTAAAGACTTGAACTCCGACTTTTACTCCTTCACCTTACAAGAACTTATTCTTGTAGAAGAACCATCACGCCAAAAGTGCACAATGATATAAGTAATGTATTCCAATATGATGAGAGTAGTTTGTTGTTTAAGTAACATCAATCAAATTTGCTATCACGTCTTTTTGTAACATAGTTTTGATGTAAGCATCAAACTATGAGGAATGGTTGGGGTTAAGATGATTAAATCTTGTCACTGAAAGCATTTGCACTAAAATGCAAGATAAAAAAAAATTTCTCAATTTTACACATCTAAGACTCAAAATCACTCACATCAGTCAAGCTAAAAATGTGTAAATTTGAAAAATTACTTTAATAATCATATAAATTTACACTAACACTATTCATTTTGCATTTAGTTTTTTTTTATTTTTATTTATTTACATATCCTGATGATAAAAGAAGAGAATGAATGATAGTTGTTGTATATGATAAAAGAGAAACAATTAAAAAATCAAGAAAAATTAATATTTTAATAAAATTGTAGTATAAAATAGATAATCTGATGTGAGGTGATTTGAAAAATGAATATATAAAATAGAAAAAGTATGTTATTATATTAAAATAGACATAAATTTTTGCATAAGCTAATGTGAATGCTTTAAGATCCAAAACACAATAAATGAATAAACATTAAAGACTAGGTTGAAACTATCTTTAAAAAAGAAGAAAAAAAAAGACTAATAATACCACCAACTCCAACTAAGAGAATGAAAATAATGATTTATTATAAAGAAAAAGACTAATGTCAACATATCTTATTGGATTCATGCAACCAATAAATGGACTAGACTAAGTTTAATAGTCTAACTATAACGTGAGAAACTATACTTTTCAAAGTCTTAAGTACAAGTCTTCCTTTGATTTTTCAACCTAAAGTAGTTCAACCTTACTCCCAGGTTTGCTTTAATTTCCTAGGGGAAAATGCTTATAGAACATTCAGGTTGGTCTTGTCACAATTTGAAGGCTGAAGATGAAACCTATTTTCAAGAGAGAGAGAGATTTTTTACCTATAGGCTGAGGAAGAAATTGTGCTACTGATAGGGATTTTGATCCCAAATTGAGCCTCACGCGATTACCTGTGAGGTTCACTTATAATTTTCTTCTTTTTTTTTTTTTAATTTTTTAGTTATGCTGATGTGGTAGTCTAGGGATCAATTTATGTGACAAGAAAATTATATTTTATTTTGATCATTAGCCACATCAGTATTTTCTATCAATTACCTAATGAAAGAAATCACACTAAAGGTGTGTAATAGTGCAAGTAATGTATTCTAATATAATGAAAGTAGTTTGTTGTTTTAGTAACATTAATCAAGTTTGTTATCACATCTTTTTGTAACATAGTTGTGATGTAAGCATCAATCTATGAGGAATGGTTGGGGTTAAGATGATTAAATCTTGTCACTAGGAGCATTTGCATTAGAAAACGCAAAAAAAAAAAAAAAAAAAAAAAAAAAAAAAAAAAAAACCCTTAATTTTACACATCTATGACTCAAAATCACTCACATCGGTCAAGTTTAAGATGAGTAGGGGTGTCAAATGAGTGGGTTTGGAGTTGGCATAATTGGATTGAGTATATAAAACATATTTACCTATTAAAACCCATTTAAGTAATTATTTCTAATCCAAATCCAACCAAATCCAATTATTATGGGTAAATCCCAACCCACCCAATAACTCAATTATCAAAGTTACAAAAATGCCACTAAAGTAAAAATGACCAAAGTACTCTAAAATCTTAAACAATGACCCCAAAAAATTATGTAACAAGTTGTTAACGATAGATAAAAAAGAAAGTTATGTTAGTAGTAATTCCAACTTAGAACTAATAATAATTTGTTAAATATTATAAAATTATTGTAAAATTATGGTGTGGACTGTGTAATAAAATATCTTAATATTTTCATGAGTCTTTGTTTTTAACTATAGTCAGTCCAGTTTAATATTTTATTAATAAATTTAATTTTCTTTTGACATTCACACCACAGCTATTGTGATATATTTTATTTTTAATTTGCTGTGAACTACTATAATTGTAATTTAAAAAAAAAAAAAAAATCCCACCAAACCCACTTCCCTCTTTTTTGTCTTCTTTTCATTCCAATTTTTTTTCGTCTTTTTTCTCATCCACCTGTTTCTTTCTAATCTCATCAAATATCTTCTCTCTTCCTTTTCTTTCCTCCACCAATTCTTCTGTGAAAAAGTCTCTCACTGCATTGACTGCAAGACCAAAAAAAAACACTTCGCAGATTTCTTCAACTTTCACAGAACAAAGTAAACTTCTTTTGGTCTTCACCCATTATAGGTTTTTGTTTTGATTAATTTGCAATTTTTGAAATGGGAAATGGGTATTAATAATGCAAAATTTCTATAATAACCCTATAAAAAATAATGATTCATTATAAATTTTATTTTTATGAAACCGTGGCATTCTATATTAATATCACTATAGCAGGCGTACTGCTTAAGTTGAACGAAGCCGTACGTGTGCTCTAAATTAAAATCCTGCTCCTGCTGCTTGTCGACATGTAGGTCAACCAAACAACTTTTCTCGTCAAGACGTTAAAGCGAGGCAACCAGGGAAGGGTCCAGGAAATTACATAAACTATTCTCGACGTATGGTTCAGTCCTTAAAATACAGGTTTTAAGAGGAACTGAAGGAATTCTATAGTTATACTAAACAATAATAAAATCTCTCTTTCCACTACACCTTTCTAGATTCTAAGCCTGTGTTTTACTTTACAGACAATGTGTATAAGCTGGGATGTTCTTCTTTGCCTTGTTCTTTTTCTAACACCTTCTTGTCCAGCCCTAGTCACAGCCTTGCCAGCTCCCAGTTATCTGACTCCAAACGCTTCTACTTCATGGACCAACAGTCTTTCCGCCCCTGATTCTGTGAAATTCGACGATGGATCATTTGCGAGAATCATACTTGTAAGTGGATCCTCCGATGAAGTTTATGGTGCTTGTGGTTGTGGCTTCTACTGTGATCAAACGCCGTGCAACACTCATCTCTTAGCCATTTTCTCTCTTTCTTACCAATCTGACAAAATTTTGAAATCTGATAGTCCAAAAGTATTGTGGTCTGCTAACCCAAGCATCAATGCAACGACTTTGCAGCTTACTTCAAAAAAAGGTTTGGTGTTAAAAGATGGTAATGGAACTACAGTGTGGTCAACAAACATCGGCAGCAAATCTGTGACTGGCCTAAACTTAACCGACATGTGCAACCTCCAGCTCTTGGATGACAAGAGTGCAACAATTTGGCAGTCTTATGATCACCCAGTTAACACGCTGTTTGTTGGGCAAAAATTGGTGGCAGGGCAGCAACTCACTAGTCTTGGAGGATCGTTTTCGCTCCATGTCACCAGGCAAGGGTTTTTTGCTTATATCAATTCTATTCCCCCCCAACGCTATTTTACTTTAGCAGTAAATAATTTCCGTTATGTTCAATTCCTGAAGGATAGATTATATATATTCAGTGATGTAAGTTCAAGTTTGGTTATTCCATCAACAAACTTCTCAAATCGGTACATGAGACTAGGGGCTGACAATGGACACTTGAAAGTGTTTGATATATATTGGGGGGAGGTATATGATGTTTTCAAAACTAATATTACATCCTGTGGTTTCCCTAGAGTTTGCGGAAATTATGGTATTTGTACGGACGGCCAGTGTACTTGTCCTAGACCTATAAATGCAACAAGATATTTTCAGCCCATCGAAGAAAGCCAACCTGACCGTGGCTGCTCCCTGATTACTCCCTTGTCTTGTGATGCTTCCAAAAATCACACTCTTTTGGAGCTCCACAACATCACATACTTTACCTTTACTCAAGACCCCCCAAGTATAAATCCCGACCTCCAACATGTAAATTTAGATAGTTGTAAACAGGCTTGCTTAAAAAATTGTTCATGCAAAGCTGCTTTTTATAATTCGAGCAAAATTTTAGGGGATTGCTATTTATTCTCCCAAATTTTTTCACTGATGTCCATTGATCAAGATATTACTCACCTTAAAGTATACATTAAGGTCCAAAATGTCCAAAATGTCTCAAGTTCAGATCTTCCTAGACAACAGAAAAACCATAAAAAGGACAAGAAAATAATAGTGGGATCTAGCCTCGGATCTTTGCTTGTTATGTTTCTTTTAATTGGAATCTTTGCTTTACTATTTTGGAAGAAAAAAAATACAGATGAAACTGAGGAGTATTATTTGGATCATGTACCAGGGTTGCCCACAAGATATGTTTATGATGATTTGCAAGCAATAACAGAAAATTTCAATAAGGAGCTCGGTGGGGGAGGATTTGGCACAGTTTTCGAAGGAACTCTACCTGACGGCACAAAAGTTGCAGTGAAGCGTCTTGATGGTTTCAATCAAATCAAGAAATCGTTTTTGGCAGAGGTTAAGACAATTGGCAGCATTCATCATATCAACTTGGTGAGACTAATTGGATTTTGTGCTGAGAAAAATCATAGGCTTCTTGTTTATGAGTACATGTCTAATGGGTCTCTAGATAGATGGGTATTTCACAAAAAGCCTGATATGTTGCTTGATTGGCAGCATAGAAAGAAGATTGTCCTTGAAATTGCAAGGGGACTAACTTATTTGCATGAGGATTGCAGGCAAAAAATAGTTCACTTGGATATAAAACCACATAACATCCTCTTAGACGAGAATTTTAATGCAAAAATCTCTGATTTTGGATTGTCTAAACTAATTGACCATAACCAAAGCCAAGTTGTGACAACCATGAGAGGGACTCCTGGTTATATGGCTCCAGAATGGTTGAGTTCAGTAATTACAGAAAAAGTATATGTATATAGCTTTGGAGTAGTGCTCTTGGAGATTTTGTGTGGAAGGAGAAATATAGATCGCTCTCAGCTAGAGGAAGAAATGCATCTACTTGATCTTTTCAGGAAAAATATTGAGGAGGATCGGTTTGCTAGATTTGGTTGATAAGTACAGTGAAGATATGCAATTACATGGAGCTGAAGTTGTGAATATGATGAGGGTTGCAACATGGTGTTTGCAAAATGATTTCACAAGGAGACCTTCCATGTCCATGGTGGTTAAGGTCTTAGAGGGTGCTGTGAATATTGAATCTGACCTAGATTATTTCTTCTCAAATCCATCTTTTCCAAACATGAGAGGGGGAGTTGAAAACCAAGAAGTACATATTGTTACTGCTACTCCAATATTGCCTTCAGTTCTATCAGGACCACGGTGACTTTTCATTGTACTATCTTTATTGCTTGATTAATGAGGCAATTTTCATAGTTTTAATAAACTCTATCATCCAATAACTAATATTAGTAGTTCGAATTTGATGGGGGGTTTGAATCTTGGTCATTCATGTGGCCATTTATTGGTACTAGCATGGCTCCTCTATTAGTAATATACTTTTATTTATTTATTTAATATTGTTGTTGTCTCTATATATGTGCATTTTCGTGAAAAAGAAATAATTATATACTTCCAAGATAAAGAGCATCACCAAGGAATATGACAACCTTAGCAGCTGTAGTGGCTATTGACAATGGCTTGAGAGAGAACTATATTCCTCTCAAATGGGTAATGGTTAATGCATTTATTATACCTATTTTATTTTTTGAACTGAAATGTGTATATGAAATGCAAATTATTATTGCCTTTCCCAATAGAACTGTATAAAACACAATTGATATTATTATTGCTCCAACAACACTACAACATTAGGAAGAAAAAAAAGACAAAGTGAACTATTAAAAACCAAGTAAAATCCAGTCATGGAAAATAGCACCTGCTTCTTTGAATTTATTTTAATATTCAACTCCCAAAGGTGGGAAAATTAATGTCCGTGTGTGAGGGAGAGAATACTATACCTCCCATATAGAGAGCATCACCAAGGAATATGACACCTATAGCAACTGTTGTGGCAATTGACAGTGGCCTGAAGATTGATATGCAGAGGTCCCTTCAAGTGTGGAAAATGTTGCTGAAGGCTGAAGCAAATCCCTGATCAGAAGTTACCAAAAGCCTTCTTTGTCATGGTAGTCCATTAGTTTCATACCAAGGATACAATGGCCATTAATGCTCTCCAACCACTTAATTTCATGTCTAGCATTAAAGATACTGGTTCAAATACAACTGTAGCACACAAGTTGCATACGAACACCACAATTAGCTGTGATGGCTATATTCTCATAACTTGAGTCTGTAAATTGCTATGAACAAGTAGAAGGTACTCAACAGCAAGTAGAAGGCCACCTGTGATGCCCTAATTTGATTGATTATGTGATATGTGTGGGTGTGTGATGAGTCTCACATCGGGTATTTACTGGGTTGAACTGGGCTTTATTAATAACTGCAAAGAGCCTCAATTGTGACTAGTTCTTTTGAGGTATAACGTAGATGTGACTAGCGCTTTTCCTTGGTTTGTTACATATGGTATCAAAGCCGGCCCGATAACCTCGTGTGGGCTCGGAGACATTACTCCACAAAGTGGGTCCTAACGAGGACGTTAGAGATTTAAGTGAGGGAGATTGTGATGCCCCAATTTGATTAATTGTGTGATGTGTGTGGGTGTGTGATGAGTCATACAACGGATATTTACTGGGTTGAACTGAGTTTTATTAATAACTGCAAGGAACATCAATTGTGACTAGTCATTTTAAGGTATAACGTAGATATGGCTAGTGCTTTTCCTTGGGTTGTTACACCACTTATGACCCAATTCAACAGTAATGAGCTTAGAGAAAAATGAACTGAAAGGGATGGTGATTGAGACATGGTCTATATATATGATTGCAACGGGTCGGGTTCGGGCTGGGTTTTTCATACCCAAACCCAACCCGCGGGTTAAGACTCGCAGCCTGAACCCAGCCCGTTTATTAAACGGATTTTTTTCCCAAGGCCCAGACCCACCTCGCCGGCTCCACGGGGCCCGTCCAGCCAGGGCCCTAAAAACAGTGGCCCAATCCGTGGCTTAATAATAATAAAAAAAATTATGTTTTTCTAAGTAAAAAGAACCACAGCAAGTAAATCTCAAATCAAATCCACCAAACCCATTCAAATTTCCTATTCACAGAAACCAAATACATTTAAAATCAAACTTTTCTTTTTTTGGGGTTAAAAACGACAATATCATTAAACTAAACAACTACATCCAAACCAGTACAAAGTCTGTTGAAATAAACTCCATTACAGTCATCCTTTAAGGTCTTAAGCAAGTCCACAAGTGGACTAGAAAACAAAATAAAATCTGCCTCTTGATCAGCACCTATTCTAGTTAAAATCAAACCATTCACAGAAACCAAATACATTTGAAATCAAAATCTAAAACAAGCACATGCAAGGAACATCAAATCTCAACCAAACCTAAATCTACCATCCAAGAATCAAAATTTCAAGGAGCATTACCACCACTGTGACGAAGCCAAAGCCGAAGCCGACAAGGCCCAAACCCTAGCCTCCTCACTGTCCAAGCTCTCCACCTCCTCTCGCGGCGTACCCTCCGGCAAAGACTTTCACTTCTTCAACAACTTCGACGACTTCAAGAACCCCATCTGTGAAATCTCCAACAAATCAACGTCGATGCTCCACACTAAAAACGATAATGCTTAGGTTTGGAGACAATAAGAAGGACTGCCCAAAGCTGTTGCTGCTTTCCTTGAAGCAGACATGGAAGACGCCTACGATTGGGAGAGGAGAGTGAGTAAGAGTGGGAGGGGCGGCTAGGGTAGTTGGCTGAGTGAAATGAGAGAATAAGTTAGGGTTTATAAGTTTATATATATACTAGGGTTTTTTTGGTAATTTTTTTGTTTTAAGCGGGTCGGGTTTTTTCAGGTTTTTGTAAAAATTCAGACCTGACCTGGACCCGCTTCGGGTTTTTTTTTTTTAAAAAAACCCAAACCCAACCTTATTTTTAATCAGACCAGGTAAAACCCGACCCATTAGGGTCGGGCCGGGCTGGGTATCCGCGGGTCGGGCAAAAATTGCCATCCCTAGTTCTGTTTGTCTGACTGTCTCCTCCTATCTTCACCTTTTTTTCTTTTATTTTTTTCTTTCTTCTTTATTGCTTCACCTCTCTTTCTTCTTTTCTTTTTTTCTTCTTCACCACCATCTTTGACCACACTGTAGCTCAAAAGTTAAAAAAATAAAAATAAAAAAGTTTAGGTTATGTTTGGTAACCATTTTTGTTTTCTATTTTCAAAAACTTGTTTTGGGGAATATAAAGTGAAAACAATTTTCTTGTATTTTTGAAATCAAAAACATGTTTGGTTAGTTGAAATTAAAAAGATAGTTTTTTGAAGAAAAAAAATAGAAAATACTAAAATATGTTGTAACTAGGATTTAAAATTTAATGTTAACTCATTAAATAAGAAAGATTCATTAAATTAAATGCATGTTTTTATTAACTTTTGAAAATTAGAAACTGAAAACAGCCTTTTGCATGTTTTCAGTTTCCTTCACAAATTGAATTTTGAAAATAGTTTTTGTTTTCTGTCCATTTTGAGTTTCCAAACAAGTTTTTTAGTCTTAAAAATAGAAAATTGTTTTTGAAAACAGAAAATAAGGGGAAAAAACAGTTACCAAACATACCCTTATTATTTCTCTCTCTCTTTCTTCTCCCACTTTTTCTTTTTTTCTTCCTTTCTCTGTTCTGTCTGTCTGACTGTCTCCTCCTATCTTCACCTCTTTTCTTTTATTATTTTATTCTTTCTTCTTCATTGCTTCACCTCTCTTTTTCCCTTTCTTTTTTTCTTCTTCACCGTTCTTTCTTTTCTGTGGTTATGGTTTTTGTGAATTTGGCCGGGGGTTTGGTGGGGTGATTGATTTTGGATGTGGGTTTTTTGGATTTTGGCTATGGTGGTTGATTGGATTTTGGCCATGGGTTTATGTCATTGATTGGATTGTGTGGTGGTTTTTGGCAGTGGGCTATACATGGTGGCAGTCGACGGTTGTTGGATATGTTGTGAAATAATAAGTTAAAATAGATAAAGTGTTTTTTGTGATGTCAAAAAATCTAAAAGCTTATCTTCACTAATGTGGATGCTCTTACTGCGTAAAAAATCCAAAAGCAATTGCAATAGCTAATGCTCCTAGATGACAAGAGTGCAAAAGTTAATGCAAAATAACCAAGAGCATTTGCATTAGAAAATGCAAAATAAAAAAATTCATCATTTTTACAAATCCAAGTCTCAAAATCACTCATATCAATCAAGTTAAAAATGTGTAAATTTGCAAAATTTCTATGTAACCATGTAAATTTTTAATAACACTATTTATTTTGCATTTAGTTTTATTATTATTATTTTTATTTACATATCCTGAGGATGAAAGAATAGAGTAGATTATGGTTGTTGTATGTGATGAAAGAAAAATAATTAAAAAAATTTTAAAAAAAATTAAGGAAATTATTTTATAAAATAGATAATCTGATGTGAGGTGTTTTATAAAATGAGTATATAAAATAGAAAAAAAAAGTTCTTATATTGAAATAGACAAAAAAAAAAAAAAATTTGCACGAATTAATGTAAGTGCTCTAGTTCCAAAACACAATAAATGAATAAAGATGAAAGAGTAGATTGAAGCAATCTCTGAAAAAATAAAAATAAAAATAATATAAAAAATAAAAATAAATTAAAGGAAAAGACTAGTAATACTAATAAATTAAAGGAGCCTCTAATAATAGTTAATATAATACAAGCCTCATCGCACGCACTTTGCAAGTGCGAGCAAGTGTGATGAGGCTTCTTCTTCTTCTTTTTTTTTTTTTTTTTTTTTTTCTTTTTGTTGTCTAGTGTCATAATTCCCCCTCCCCCCTTCTAAATCTATACTATTTATAAAAGGATTCTTCTCCTTGAACTGGACTTTTATATGGTTAAAAAATATCCTTATTAATAAAGGGTTACTTTTCTTAGAAATAGAATCATAAATGTAAAATAAAAATTTTTATTTTGAATTCAAAAAGATAACTCCTAAAATTTAGGATTTTTTTTCCTTTCATGTTCATTTTTTTTATTCCCTAAATTTTATTTTATTTTTAATTCCTTTTTCATCCAAATAAAAGTAAAAGTAAAAGTAAAACACTCCCAATTTAAAAAATAAAAAACTAAGAAAACTCCTAAAATTTAGCCTTCTTTCCCTTCACTTTCATCTTATTTTTCTTACCCAAACTTTTCTCTATATCACTACACCACTTTCAAACACATGTTCAAAAAATAAATTACAGTTTCTACTTATCTCTAAAGTTTATCATTTTTATTTGTTTGAAAAATAAAAATATATATTTCCAAATCATAATAGATGCAAATTATTAATTTTTACAAAAAAAAAAAAAAATACAAAAACTTCTGAGCACGTGCAATGCACGTGCTTAAAGGCTAGTTTTGGATAAGTTTGTTTTGAAGACATGGATTAGTAGGAGAGTATCCTATTTTGTAAACATTTTAAGTGAAGTTGGAGATATATTTTTGTCAAGTTGTCCTCAAGTTTTTTCCTTATTAACCGTAAGGTTTAAAAGTATTTCTAAATCACATAAAAGTCCAGTCTAAAAATTAGTATGAGAGTTTCCTATTTTGTAGGCATTTTAAGTGGAATTTGAGATATATTTTTACCGAGTTGTTCTTAAGTTTTTTTCATAAGATTTAAGGATATTTCTGAACCACAAAAAAGTCAAATTCAAAGAGGAGAATCCTCTTATAAATAGTATAAATAGATATAGAGATATCACTTAATAGTATAGATAGATATAGAGATATCACTTAACTCCAAAGATTTAAACCTATGAGTTTGGACTTAACTATGTTATATTTAGTTATTTACAGTTACCTCTTTTTATTCTTATTCAATGTGAAATTTTACTCATATTTGTATATCCAACCATTACATTAATAATAATATGAAAATTAACTCAAGACCCTTGTTCTTTCACAATATTTGAAAATTCCCATATAACCACACCTTTTAAGTTCAAACTTCATAACAAATTCATCTACCAAACCGATTAAAATTTCTCACAGCATTTTAAAACAAAGCAATGGGTCCAAATTTTTAACTTAAAAATATTATTAAAAAAAACTAATTATGAGTTATTTTTTACGCAACACCAAAACTCTAATTCTTCCAATCATCCAAAGATCTTTTTTACTTCAATCTCTTGATTCTTTTATAGTTTCAAAATATGAGCTTTTACTTTTTACTGCAAACTCAAATTTTATAATTAATTAATTACAACAAATGAGAAATAAAGTTGAATTCTAAATATTTTTTTTAAACAATTAATCAAGGTAATGAGGTACAGCTTTTTTGGTATATTGTTATATTTTTAATACTTTTGCATTCATTTATTTTCTCAAACTATTTTGAGTAATTGATAAAATATATGTTTAAACTTTAATTACTTGGATTAAAATCTTTAATTGATTATTATTAGATATAAATTGATTATTTTTGTTTCTTTATTTTAATTAATATCAACTAATATTTTCCTGATCAATTCTGCTTTTCCTGATCAATTCTGCTTTCAATCATGTTTTTTAATCTCATTTTTCTTAACCAAAATTCGGGCCCTGGCACTGAGTAAGGACCTTTTCATTGAATAATCTTATAGTAAGGACCTTTTCATTGAATAATCTTATTTTCTCCCTTATCTAAGTTATCTTACAAGTCGTCTATGAGATGTGCGGCTTTTTAGCAAAAAAAAAAAAAAGTTGAAGGGACACAATAGACAATACAACATTAACAAAAGCAACCAGATTGTAGATTTTCTAGTATACTCTGTTCCACCATTGAAAGTTGCGTTGTTTTGCATCCAAACCGCCTGGATGCTTCTGGGCCTTCTGGCTTGTCAACTCTGATGATTAATAGTAGTATTTTCATTTTCTATAAATAAATAAATAAAACAACTTCAACAATGCTCTCAGTGGTGTGGTTGTAGCTTGTGACCTCTGCAGCATATTACTTTTTGAGGACTCAAGCAAACTATGCAAACTATCCAAGTAAGAGAATGAAAATAATGATTCTTTATAAATTATTTTCATAAAAGGGTGGCGTTATATTAATATCAGGCGTACTGCTTAAGTTAATTAGGATCCTTCCTGTAAAGCACCTGCTGCTTGTGGACTTGTAGGTCAACCAGGGAAGGATCCATGAAATTACATTAACTATTCTCGTCCACTCGCTAAAGTAGTTGGAGTCTACCAGTCATCCATAAGTTTATCAGTTACAGGTTTCAGGCGGAACTGAACTGAAGGAATTCTTTAGATATACTAAAGAATAATAAATCTCTCTTTCCTTGTCCTGTTGCCCACTGGGCCTTTCTTGATTCTAGATTGTGTTTTACAGACAATGGGTATGAGCAGCTGGGCTTCCTGTGCTGTTCTTCTTTACCTTGTTCTTTTTCTAACACCTTCTTGTCCAATTTTATTCCTAGTCACAGCACTGCCTGGCAATTATCTTGCTGCAGACGCTTCTACTTCATGGACCAACAGTCTTTCTGCTCCTGATTCTGTGAAATTCGATGATGGATCATTTGCGAGAATCATACTTTTAAGTAATTTCTCCAGCGATTCTTTCTACGGTGCTTGTGGTTGTGGCTTCATCTGTAATCAAACGTGCAACAGTCATCTTTTTGCCATTTTCTCTCTTTCTTACGACTACTACTATTTCAATATTTCGAAATCTGATGGTCCAAAAGTAGTATGGTCTGCTAACCCAGAGAATCCTGTTAGCATTAATGCGACCTTGCAGCTTACTTCAGAAAAAGGTTTGGTGTTAAAAGATGCTAATGGAACTAGTGTGGTCCACAAACATCTTCAGCAAATCTGTTGCGGGCCTAAACTTCACCGACATGTGCAACCTCCAGCTCTTGGATGACAAGAGTGCAACAGTTTGGCAGTCTTTTGATCACCCAACTGACACGCTGCTTGTTGGGCAAAAATTGGTGCCAGGACAGCAACTTACTAGTCAAGGAGGATTGTTTTCGCTCCATGTCACCAGGCAAGGGTTATGTGCTTATATCAACTCTAATACTCCCCAACGCTATTTTAATTATACAATAATAAATAATATCAGTTATGTTCAATTTCTGGAGGATAGATTATTTATCTCCGGAGATCTAGGCCTTAATATTATTATTCCTTCTTCAAAATACTACTCAAATCGGTATATGAGACTTGGGGCTGACAATGGACACTTGAAAGTGTATAATTTGTTTTGGCAAGAAGTACAAGATTTTTTCACTAAATATATTGATTCCTGTGCTTTCCCTACAGTTTGCGGAAATTATAGTATTTGTACAAAGGGCCAGTGTATTTGTCCTAGACCTATAAAAGCAACAAGTTATTTTCAGCCTATCGAAGAAACGCAACCCGACCGTGGCTGCTCCCTGATTACTCCCTTGTCTTGTGCAGCTTCCAAAACTCACATTCTTTTAGAGCTCCATAACATCACATACTTTCTCTTTACTAAAGACCCCCCAACTCCCTTGTCTTGCTTAAAAGATTGTTCGTGCAAAGCTGCTTTTTATAATTCGAGCAAACGTGTAGGGAATTGCCATTTACTACCCCAAATTTTTTCATTAATGGCCATTGATCAAGATAATACTGACCTTAAAGTTTACATTAAGGTCCAAAATGTCTCCAGTTCAGAACCTCCTCGACAACAAACAAACCATAAAAAGAAGAAACAAATAATAGTGGGATCTAGCCTCGGATCTTTGCTTATTATGTTTCTTTTAATTGGAATCTTTACGCTACCGTTTTGGAAAAAGGAAAATGCAGATGAAGCTGAGGAGTATTATTTGGATCATATTCCAGGGATGCCCACAAGATACTCTTATGATGATTTGCAAGCAATAACAGAAAATTTCAATAAGGAGCTCGGTGGGGGAGGATTTGGCACAGTTTTTGAAGGGACTTTACCTAATGGCACAAAGGTTGCAATGAAGCGTCTTGATGGTTTTAGTCAAATCAAAAAATCATTTCTGGCAGAGGTTGAAACAATTGGCAGCATCCATCATATCAATTTGGTAAGACTAATTGGATTTTGTGCTGAGAAATACCATAGGCTTCTTGTTTATGAGTACATGTCTAATGGCTCTTTAGATAGATGGGTATTTCACAAAAATCCTGAGATGTTGCTTGATTGGAAACTTAGAAAGAAGATCATCATTGAAATTGCAAGAGGACTATCTTATTTGCATGAGGGGTGCAGACAAAAAATAGTTCACTTGGATATAAAACCACATAACATCCTCTTAGATGAGAATTTTAATGCAAAAGTCTTTGATTTTGGGTTGTCTAAACTAGTTGACCAAGACCAAAGCCAAGTTGTGACAAACATGAGAGGGACTCCTAGCTATATGGCTCTAGAATGGTTGGGTTCAATGATTACAGAAAAGGTAGATGTCTATAGCTTTGGAGTAGTGCTCTTGGAGATTTTATGTGGAAGGAGAAATATAGATCGCTCTCAACCAGAGGAAGCAATGCATCTACTTGATCTTTTCAAGAAAAATATTGTGGAGGATCAGTCGCTAGATTTAGTTGATAAGTGCAGTGAAGATATGCAATTACATAGAGGTGAAGTTGTGAATATGTTGAGAGTTGCAACATGGTGTTTGCAAAATGATTTCACAAGGAGGCCTTCCATGTCTATGGTGGTTAAGGTTAGAGGGTGCCGTGAATGTTGAATCTGACCTACATTATTTCTTCTCCAATCCATCTTTACCAAACATGAGAGCTGGAGTTGAAAACCAGGAAGTGCATATTGTTGCTGCTTCTTCATTATTTCCTTCAATTCTATCAGGACCACGATGACTTTTCACTCTACCATAATGAGGTAATTTGCATAGTTTTGATAAATTCTTTCATCCAATAACTAATATTAGTAGTTCGAATTTGACGTGGATTTGAATCTTGGTCATTCCAGTGGCCATTTATTGGTACTAGCATGGCTCCTCTGTTAGTAATATACATTTCTTTATTTAATATTGTTGTTGTCCTATAGTGTTTATTCTATAGGTGACACTAAAATTTCAGTTTGAGTTGTAGACTATTTGTCGTATTGTTGGGTGCCGAATAGGAGTTAGATTTTCTTATGTTTAATAGTCCGCCTGTGGAGGTTCTTTCTGGTTTTGAGGATGACTGTATTGGAGTGTATTTTAACATGTTGTGTCCCAAACTTGATGTAGTGTTTTACTTTTTTGATGCATCGTTTTTTAACCAAATATATATATATATATATATATATATATATATATATATATATATATATATATTCCTCTATCTAGTTCAAACTGTCCTGGTTTAAATCACACGAGAATGGTTTGGATCCCATACCTTCAAATATATAGCTCTCCAACAAAGGGGTCTTATCATCAAATGAAGATCCCAAAGATCCCAAGCTACCATAGCAATAGGCTTCTCTCAATTCTTCTTTAGCTTTTGCCCATGTGACAGATTAAAATCAAATTGAAAATATCATTGCTCCAATAACGCTGCAACATTAGGAAGAAAAGGACAATGAATTGTGAAAAACATATGCAAGACAATTAACACATGAAGTAGTTGATTTTTTCTTCTTGATATAGTACTCTGATAATTGTTCTAGTCTGGAGGAAAAGGGAATCTGTGTCTCTATATTTGTGCATTATTGTGAGAAAGAGAGAGAATTATATACTCCTAAGATAAAGAGCATCACCAAGGAATATGACACCCTTAGCAAATAGCAACTGCAGTGGCTATTGATAACGGCTTGAGAGAGAAATATATACATCTCAAAAGGGGAATTGTTAATGCACACACTGTACACAATTTATTTTTTGAACTGAAATGTGTGTATGATGTGCAAAATATTATTGCCTTTCCCCATAGAACTGCATAAAACACAATTGATATTATTATTGCTCCAAAAACACTACAACGTTAGGAAGAAAAAAAAAAAATGACAAGTGAACTATTAAGAACCAAATATAATCCAGTCATGGAAAATAGCATCTGCTTCTTTGAATTTATTTTAATATTCAACTCCCAAAGGTGGGGAAATTAATGTCTGTGTGTGAGGGAGAGAATACTATACCTCCCAAGATAGAGAGCATCACCAAGGAATATGACACCTATAACAGCTGTTGTGGCAATTGACAGTGGCCTGAAGATTGACATGCAGAGGTCCCTTCAAGTGCAGGATTCAAGTGTAGACAATGTTGCTGAAGGCTGAAGCAAATCCCTGAACAGAGAGAATTCCTTTGGCTAGAAGTTACCAATAGCCTTCTTTGTCACAGTAGTCCATTAGTTTTATACCGAGGATACAATGGCCATTAATGCTATATCAGCCCTTAGTCTCCAACCACTTAAGTTCATGTCTAGCATTAAAGATACTGGTTCAGATATAACTGTCGCAAACAAGTTGCATACGAACACCACAATTAGCTATGATGGCAATATTCTCATAACTTGAATCTGTAAAATGCTATGAACAAGTAGAAGGTACTCAACAGCAAGTAGAAGGCCACCTATGACCCAATTCAATAGTGATGAGCTTAGAGAAAAATGAACCGAAAGGGATGGTGATTGAGATGTGATCTATATGATTGCAGGGCCTTCATAGAGAACCACTGCCATTGCCCCAATTTTGATACAGTGCCCATGATTTTAGCCTGAGTACTTGAGCTTCTTAAAGAAAGCTTTTCCATCTTTTTTGAAGCACCCTTATAATATTGAAAGGAGAAGGAAAAAAAAAAATTCTGATGACAGCAGCTAATATGAAATGTATTTAACAAATTCAGTGGTTAAAGATATGAATGGACTATATGGATAATACAGTTTGATATAGTAAAGACATAATAAAACAACATTCAAAACAAGACATTCTCGTTTTGGTCTTTGATTGTGTGTTAAAATAAAGAGTTTATCTTAGGCACTCTTTTGGTAATACGGCTGTCATGTAAGCATCAATCTATGAGGAGGGTTGAAGTTAAGAAGTTTAAATCTCTTCACTTTGCGTCCAAAACATAATAAACGAATATAGATTAAAGACTTGTAAGTAATACACCAAATAAGACAATGAAAATAATGTAGTGGGGATTTCATTGCCTAAAGACCATTCTATGGAATGCATATTTATAATCTGCCGATCAAATGAATTTCTTGCAACAAAAGAAACTTTACATAGGAAAGTAAAATAGCCCAGATAAACAAACAAATAATATTCTACTCCTAATGACTTTCATAAGTAGAAGGTGTTGTCCATAAGAATCATTGAAATAACCAGTGATTTAACGATTCTTGTCCACCAAGTACATGGCTAGAAATAAGAGACATAAATAATGGTGCACTTGCATTAAATACAAGCAATCAAATATAAGAAGTTAATTCATTCAAAAAGAAAAAAATTATGTAAAGACTTAAACAGGAACAAAAAAAAAAAAAAAAAAGTATAATGAACGATAAGAAAGAATGAAAGAAACCTGATAATTAGAGCAAGTATGAAAGTGAAAGCCAGTGTGAGGTTTCTGATGGCTGAAGCAAGAGTGGTGAACTGTATTTTATGCCTTTATAGCCACACACCTGAGCTACAGACCTGCCTTCCCACACATAATCAATCAATATTAGAAAAATGATCATCTTTTGTTTTAGCCCATTTTCATTTCCTACAAGTGAAAACTAAGAAAAAAATAGCTTCTTGTGTATAATTTTCTTTCCCAAGTACTCTCAGGAGGAGAATTCTACAGAGGAAAGACAACTTGAGTGTTGGAAGATCTGTAGTTCTAAATATATAATATTAAAAATCAGTAAGAAATTTTTTTTTGGGGCCCAAGTTAAATTGAACTGAACCACAATCAAGATCTGCTTCATCCATTAAACCAGAACAGTGGGATAGCTCAGCATTTCCTGAGGCAGTAGCCATAGTTGGGTCATGAGCTCCATCTTGGTCATTCTGTGTCTCACCTTCATCCGAGCAAAATCCACCCCCTATTTCGAGGTATTCTTTAGAAAACCCAGTCTCAAAAGAATCGCCATATGGGCTCACATCTGGGCGGCCGATTTCAAATTCATCAGTGCAAAACCCGCCACCTGTTTCTACATTGTCTCAATGCAAGTAGTCCTCAAGAGAAGGAGCTCCTGAATCATGTTTTATCATTTACAGTTTTCAGACGGCAGCAATTCTTAAGCTATAGTACTAAAGAATCAACCAAATCTGTGACTGGGCTAAACTTAACTGACATGTGCAACCTCCAGCTCTTGGATGACAAGAGTGCAACAATTTGGCAGTCTTATGATCACCCAGTTAACACGCTGTTTGTTGGGCAAAAATTGGTGGCAGGGCAGCAACTCACTAGTCTAGGAGGATTGTTTTCGCTCCATGTCACCAGGCAAGGGTTTTTTGCTTATATCAATTCTATTCCCCCACAACGCTATTTTACTTTAGCAGAAAATAATATCCGTTATGTTCAATTCCTTAAGGATAGATTATATATATTCAGCGATGTAAGTTCAAGTTTGGTTATTCCATCAACAAACTTCTCAAATCGGTATTTGAGACTAGGGGCTGACAATGGACACTTGAAAGTGTTTGATATATATCGGTGGGAGGTATATGATGTTTTCAAAACTAATATTACATCCTGTGGTTTCCCTAGAGTTTGCGGCAATTATGGTATTTGTACGGACGGCCAGTGTACTTGTCCTAGACCTATAAATGCAACAAGATATTTTCAGCCCATCGAAGAAAGCCAACCTGACCGTGGCTGCTCCCTGATTACTCCCTTGTCTTGTGATGCTTCCAAAAATCACATTCTTTTGGAGCTCCACAACATCACACACTTTCCCTTTACTCAAGACCCCCCAAGTATAAATCCCGACCTCCAACATGTAAATTTAGATAGTTGTAAACAGGCTTGCTTAAAAAATTGTTCATGCAAAGCTGCTTTTTATAATTCAAGCAAAATTTTAGGGAATTGCTATTTACTCTCCCAAATTTTTTCACTGATGTCCATTGATCAAGATAATACTGACCTCAAAGTATACGTTAAAGTCCAAAATGTCTCAAGTTCAGATCTTCCTAGACAACAAAAAAACCATAAAAAGGACAAGCAAATAATAGTGGGATCTAGCCTCGGATCTTTGCTTGTTATGTTTCTTTTAATTGGAATCTTTGCTTTACTATTTTGGAAGAAGAAAAATGCAGTTGAAACTGAGGAGTATTATTTAGATCATGTACCAGGGTTGCCCACAAGATATGCTTATGATGATTTGCAAGCAATAACAGAAAATTTCAATAAGGAGCTTGGTGGGGGAGGATTTGGGACAGTTTTCGAAGGAACTCTACCTAACCGCACAAAAGTTGCAGTAAAGCGTCTTGATGGTTTCAGTCAAATCAAGAAATCATTTTTGGCAGAGGTTGAGACAATTGGCAGCATCCATCATATCAATTTGGTGAGATTAATTGGATTTTGTGCTGACAAAAATCATAGGCTTCTTGTTTATGAGTACATGTCTAATGGGTCTCTAGATAGATGGGTATTTCACAAAAATCCTGAGATGTCGCTTGATTGGTAGCATAGAAAGTCCTTGACATTGCAAGGGGACTAACTTATTTGCATGAGGATTGCAGGCAGAAAATAGTTCATTTGGATATAAAACCACATAACATCCTCTTAGATGAGAATTTTAATGCAAAAGTCTCTGATTTTGGGTTATCTAAACTAGTTGACCATGACCAAAGCCAAGTTGTGACAACCATTAGAGGGACTCCTGGTTATATGGCTCCAGAATGGTTGAGTTTAGTAATTACAGAAAAAGTAGATGTATATAGCTTTGGAGTAGTGCTCATGGAGATTTTGTGTGGAAGGAGAAATTTGGATCGCTCTCAGCCAGAGGAAGAAATGCATCTACTTGAACTTTTCAGGAAAAATATTGAGGAGGATCGGTTGCTAGATTTGGTTGATAAGCACAGTGAAGATATGCAATTACATGGAGCTGAAGTTGTGAATATGATGAGGGTTGCAGCATGGTGTTTGCAAAATGATTTCACAAGGAGACCTTCCATGTCCATGGTGGTTAAGGTCTTAGAGGGTGCTGTGAATATTGAATTTGACCTAGATTATTTCCTCTCAAATCCATCTTTACCAAACATGAGAGGGGGAGTTGAAAACCAAGAAGTACATATTGTTACTGCTACTCCATTATTGCCTTCAGTTCTATCAGGACCACGATGACATTTCATTGTACTATCTTTATTGCTTGATTAATGAGGCAATTTTCATAGTTTTAATAAACTCTATCATCCAATAACTAATATTAGTAGTTCGAATTTCATGGGGGGTTTGAATCTTGGTCACTCCTGTGGCCATTTATTGGTACTAGCATGGCTCCTCTGCTAGTAATATACATTTTTTTTATTTAATATTGTTGTTGTCTCTATATATGTGCATTTTTGTGAGAAAGCAAGAATTATATACTTCCAAGATAAAGAGCATCACCAAGGAATATGACAACCTTAGCAGCTGCAGTGGCTATTGACAATGGCTTGAGAGAGAACCATATTCCTCTCAAATGGGTAATGGTTAATGCATTTACTATACCCAGTTTATTTTTTGAACTGAAATGTGTGTATGAGGTGCAAATTATTATTGCCTTTCCCCATAGAATTGTATAAAACACAATTGATATTATTATTGCTCCAACAACACTACAACATTAGGAAGAAAAAAAAAGACAAAGTGAACTATTAAGAACCAAGTAAAATCCAATCACGGAAAATAGCATTTGCTTCTTTGAATGTATTTTAATATTCAACCCCCAAAGGTGGGAAAATTAATGTCCGTGTGTGAGGGAGAGAATACTATACCTCCCAATATAGAGAGCATCATCGAGGAATATGACACCTATAGCAGCTGTTGTGGTGACAGTGGCCTAAAGATTGATATGCAGAGGTCCCTTCATGTGTGGAAAATGTTGCTGAAGGCTGAAGCAAATCCCTGATCAAAAGTTACCAAAAGCCTTCTTTGTTATGGTAGTCCATTAGTTTCATACCAAGGATACAATGGCCATTAATGCTCTTCAACCACTTAAGTTCATGTCTAACATTAAAGATATTGGTTCAGATACAACTGTAGCACACAAGTTGCATACGAACACCACAATTAGCTGTGATGGCTATATTCTCATAACTTGAGTCTGTAAATTGCTATGAACAAGTAGAATGTACTCAACAGCAAGTAGAAGGCCACCTATGACCCAATTCAACAGTGATGAGCTTAAAGAAAAATGAACTGAAAGGGTTGGTGATTGAGACGTGTTTTATATATATATATATATATATATATGATTGCAGGGCCTTCATAGAGAACCACTGCCATTGCACCAATATTGATACTCCAGTGCCTATGATTTTAGCTTGAGTACTTACTACTTAAGTTTCTTATTAAAGAAAAATTTTCTATCCAATAATCACTCACCACATTAACAGATCGTAAATTTTTTTGTTAAATTGTTTATATCTCTAATATTATTATTATAATATTAAAATGAGAGGGAAAAGAATAAAAAGAAATATATTCTTTTTTTCTATTAAAAAAAAAGAAAAAGAAAAAAGAAATACATTCCTTTAAAAACTATCACTCTCTCTTATCCTTCCGATGGCACCCTCGCAATTTAATCAAAACCCCAAACCTTCTTTCCACCCTAAATAAAAAATAAAAAATTGGCCTTAGGCCAGCCTGTCAGCAACCCAATCATATCTCTAAACAAACCCTTCGTTAGCCACAGTCAACTAACCCAAGTTAAAAAAAATCCGGATATAAAATCCAAAGCCTCTCATCTTTGATCTTCCTTTTACTTTTGATAAGCTCTATGAGTCAAGCTCTTTATTTTTGTATCTGAGAAAATGAGAGAGTGCATTTCAATGAAAATCTAAAGTTAAGTTATTACATAGTATTCTACAAATAGAATTGGATCAAAATGTAATTATAATACAAGAATGCATTATTATAATTGGAATGTGAAACAAAGTTGTAAAATGAAGGCAAAAAGTGGTTAGAGATAGATTACCCTTTGGCAATATGCCAGCCCCCAGACAAATTGGGCACATCAATTAGAGATAGATTACCCTTTGTGCACTCTACTGCAACCATAGCTGAAAATAGCAGAACACCCTTGTAACAACGGTTCTCTGCCATCTCTCTCTCTCTCTCTCGATCTCTCTCTCTCAATGATTACTATTACGCCTATGTAGGATCACTAGTTGGCTTATAGTCTATGGAGGTAAAAGGATCTCTTTATGAATAAATAAATAAATATATATAATACAAGTCAACAACCACACCTTAGTCCTAAGATTTGGTTGGGATGGACTAATATTCTTGACAGATTAGTCAATTTTTACCGAGTGTTATTTTTTTTTTCTTGATATGTATATTTCCTTTATCGCTTTTGCTTGTGGTAAAAGGTCACATGTGACACATTTTGACTGGTTGGTTAGAGTCAGTTTGTTTGATTAATAAAATTTACTTAGAATTTGGGGTTTCTGTTTTTGTAAAATAGAGTAATTTTAGGATTATAAATTATTTTTTAAATTTTTTGTCACAACTTTGATTTGATAGGCTGTGAGTAGTTAACTATCACTTATGAATGGACCTACCATTTTTTCTTCATCAAATCTACTCTACTACATTATAGTTGTGGTAAGAAATAGTGAAAATTTTTGTGATACTAGATTTTTTCTATTAAGTATTACTTTTTCCTCGTGGAACTTTGGACAGTGGGGGTTGCACACCATTGAAAATGCAGATCTTAAGATGAAATTGTAAAAGCAATGAGATAATTTTGTGGATTTTGGGGTTTGCTAAGGGTGAAGCAAGAACTTCTAGTGAGGAGGGCTGATGTATAAAAAAAAAAGGATCTATCTATTATTAACAAACTATCAAGAAATGAAAAGAGACAAAATAACGATTTTTAATACATTGGAATGCAATTATCTTATCTAATACAATATATAAAAGCAGAAGCTTTTAACCAGGTGTTGACACGTTAATAAAAATGCCCCTTCAAAAACTGACACGTGGAGGATAAGTCAATTAAAAATTCGTACGGTGCGTCTGAAAGGCTCTCTTTCAGACGCCAGCCCGTTCACCCAGAAATAAAAAAAATAAAACACAGGCCCATATAAAAAAGACCAGATGCTTATCCACAAAATAAACAGAAAAAAAAAAAAAAAAAAAGAATAGACACCAGCCCGTTCACCCAGAAATGAAAAAATAAAACACAGGCCCTTATAGAATAGACGCCAGCCCATTCACCCGGAAATAAAAAAATCAAACACAGCCCCTTATAAAAAAGACCAGGCGCTTATCCACAAAAAAAAAAAAAAAAAAAAAAAGAAAAAAAAGACAAACCCTAAAACCCAAACCGTATTTCCCGATCAAGATTCATACTCACTCTAACTTGCGATTCTTCACTGCAACTCCATATACACACAAATCAAACTAGCGTGTTCCAACCCATCAAACAGACGAACAAAAAAAAGCCTCTGCACCAGTAAAAAATCCTGTTCGTTCTTTGCAATAGTGAAGACTGAAAATCTTCGTTCGTCCTCTGTAACAACAAACGTTTTAGAAGCTAGCCCATCTCTGCTCTTCAACAATAGGTAATTCAGAAGGTAGGCATTTTCCCCCTTTTTTTGGGTTTTCTATTCAATTACGATTTCTAGGGTTTTGAAATGTATTGATGATTTCTCTCAAACTGAAATAGATTTGGTGCTGAAGAACATATGTTTATGTGTTTCCAAAAAAATAAAGTTCCGTCATTTAATTTTTGTTGTTTTGAATTTTTTGTTGAAATATTTTCCCCTTTTTATATTTTCGTTACCCACGTCTCTTCTTTACCATTGTTTTTAAGGTTTTTGCAGTGTATATTTAAAGTTTTTCGTTTGTAGCTGCTCTGATTTTAAAAAATAGACCCCTGGATCTGATTCCATTGATGCCAATATGCTACTTTTTCCATAATTTCCGTTTTTTTTTTTTTTTTTTTTTTATTTTATTTTTTTTACAATTTCGTGAGTTCTGTTTGTTCGATTGTTGTATTGATTAATTTTTGTTTTAGTCCAACTCAACATTATCGCTTTTGTTAATATTATGTTCCATTTTTTTGTTTTAAGCCCTTTTGATGTCGTTTTTCCTTTGATGAATGTGTTGTTCATTCTGTTATGCATGTTCAATTTTTTTTTTTTTTTTGGTAGGTTCTGTTATGTTCTCAGATTAAAAAGACTTTGGTTGTATGCGCTTTGGTTTGCAAATGTTGGGTTCTATTGCATATGACTAATTGCAGTAGCTAACAACATTCTTGATGCTTGAGTTTAAATTGGTGAATGGTCATTGCTTAATACTGCCAAGTAAAACAAATTTTGCACTTAAGCTTTTTCGTTATGGTCATCTTTTTCCTATATCTCACAAATGGCATATTTTCCTTTGAATTGATTGGCATTGTTAAAACAATAGCCTTGATAAACGAAAATTAGTTTTTGTACATCATGCTGTGACTCACATATTATCAGCATCTTTTAGAACTTTAGGAAAATTAGGAACATGTTAGAAAATTTCCCTGCCTATTTCAGTTCTGCATTTTCATACTTTAACATTTACAGCCATTTTTAGGAAAATTATTAAAATATAGCAAGGTGCTAACTTTGTTTTCTGTTTGACTTTGTGATTCATTAAATTGATAAGAAAAGCTTTGAGGAATTAAAAAGCTTTTTTTGGTTTTTGAAGTGGTGCTTCGTTTTTACTTGTGTCTACATAATTTCAAAATCATATAATTATGATACAATTTTGTTTCTGTTTTGATGACTGATACTTTATACCTGTTGGATGAACATTTTGTGAGTTTAGATGGTTGTATTCTCTTTTTATTTATTGTTTTGATTTACTGGAATGCTTATTATTATTATTTTTTAAATTTTCCTTCTGGTAGTCTCCAAATTAGTCTTTGTAACTTTATTAGTTAACAGTGGATTAATATGTAAACAGTTCTCTCTGAATCTATCCTATGTCAAGTTAACAATTAAATGAAAAAGAAAATGTTTATCATGCAAAAATTTTTAATTAAAAAAGTTTGTACCTTTTGGCAAGATAATATAGAAGAAAGAAAAAGTAAGTTTATTGATGGCAGCCTTGGCAATGACTCCCTATCTCTCCCTCCTTCCCTCCTCTCTCTCTCTCTCTCTCTCTCTCTCTATATATATATATATATATGACACACACACACATTTCTACCATCACTTGGATTCCAATAAGGGATAAAAATAACTGATGAAAATGACTAATGTTATGATGTCAAGCAAAAAGTGTAAAAAAGAGAAGACGTTGTCATGAAGCAAGTATGAAATCGTTTCCTAATAGCTTTTTCATTTGTTCATATGGGACTTTGCTTCAATTGGACATTACACATGAACTCCATAAGAGATATATCTTGAATGATAAAATTGCACTGTAGCAAATTGATTGATGTTCCATGACTGCATCATAAGTGAGGCTATAATAAATTACCAGCAATAGATATGTAGATAGAAATTATAGCAGAGGTTTAAAAAAGGTCAATGTAGGGGGTTGTATGTTGCTTTATTGAAACATTAATAGGAAAGTCAAGTCATGCTTGGCCATTGCTATCTTATTGTTTTAGGCCAGAGAGTTTAAAGGTCTGTATTCCATGTATTTGTTTCCATGATAGCATGTGGGTAATTTTGCTATGAGTGAAACCTAGGTACAATTCCTTTGTTGTAGTATGTTATTATTGTTGTTGTTAATTTTGCTTTTTTTTTTTTTTTTTTCATTTGTTTTAATTGTGTATGTCGCATACTTAGTATTAATTATTGTATTAATTTGGATATAACAGCAAATGTTCTTTTGGTGTTATATTATATATATTCAATGAAATTCATTAAAATTTTCTATGTAATCTTCTCATTAGAGTACTTATTGCAGAAAATGACAATGATGATCACATTCATACAAAAAATATTGTATATAAAGAAATATTCAATGATCTACCTACAGGTAATACATATTATTTATTAAAATTATTTTGAAACTATTGATAATGTAAGTTAGACTGTCACTTATGTCGCAAACTGTAAAATTATTTCACATCTTTTATAATATAAACTAGATAGCCACTTATATTGTAAATAAAAGGTTTTTCTTCATTGTTATGTATTGTCTTTACTAATGTTTAAAATGTTCTAATATTACAGATTCATATCACAATGAAGTACAAAACTTTGAAGCAGATCAGTGAATATGAGATGCAATAAACATAGTAAACTAACATGATCTGATCAATATTGCTATGATTTCGGTTGACTAATAGGTAAGTTTAAAGTTTTCTTTAAACATAAGAAAAAAAGGAGAAAGCTTTATATGTTTTTGGTCATACTTTCTTTAGGTTTGTTTAAGAAGTTGGTCTAACTACTATTATTGATGATCTTAATCATTTCGGATTTGTGAGAAAGGAGGAAACTTTTTGTATTTTTGGGCTAGGAAAGGTTTTTGTTTATGTAGTGAGCAACAGTAGAAACTTACCAAAAATTGCCTCCTTTCGTAAAATATGTTACTATATAATTTTATAAAGAACATTTTTCTGCCATTGAGTTGATAAAGAAAATAGATTATCATTTTTTGTTTGTAAAATTTTCATTTTCATGTAAACAAGTGGATTGCAGAAGTATCATGGGCCAAAAATGGGGTGCTTATACAACTGATTGAGAAGTATGTTTCCCCTTTTTCAAATTCCCTTTTTTGAATCTCTCATCTGTCTGTGATTTCTGTTTGGAGCCCTAAATGGTCTTTAATGTATAATACTGCCGATGCTATTAGAACTGAACCACAAATGGGATGTTGATGTCAGCACTAACTGTTATTCTGAAAATGTTGAAATCATATTTTCAGCACTGCACAGCACAATCTGTGACCTTGCAGACAAAGCATTAACATGGCACGAACATAATGTGATAAATCACATAATTGTCATTGAAGCTTGGATTCTGACTAAGGTGTTTTTGGTTGTTTTGTTGTCATTACTTCTTTAGCATACTTTCAAAAACAATGTGTTTGCAAACATGTTTATTTACTGTTTATAGTGGGCTTTTATGTTTTCATTTCCTCTGTATGGAATTCATAAGAGTCCCTTCCCTTCCTCAATCTTTATTTACTGTTTTTGACTAGATAGGAATAAGACTGAAATTGAATCCATGCAAGTTGCTGTTATGTAGTATTTTAGGAAGTGAAATTCTAGCATGTCATGCACTGTGAAACTAATACATTACATGTAGAGTATAAGACTGAAGCAAGTCTAATGCAGTACACAGCCTAAGTGAACTGGTATTCACCCTAATAAAAAGGTACCCACGTGAAGTTCACATTTTCCATTTGTACCCAAAACCTTCAGGTCTGTATTTCATATGTCCCATGTGACTGATGCAGTTATTTCACTTTAATATAATCTGTAGATATTTATTAAAAGAGATTATATGAGCAATGCTTTTCATGCAGTGGTTGAATTTATTGATTTCATCCATTAGTATTTTAAAGAAGTTATTGATTTCATTCATTATTGTCTGTAAGCTTTTGGAATTTTATGTACATAAACATATTTTATCAGTAAAATAGGTACATTGATGCCTCTATGCCAGCATAGAGATTTTCTTGATCTATTGATACATGAGTGAAGAGGGATCTATTGATCTCTGACATGTAACTTTCTGAATTTTGAACTAAATTTTATGGGTTGTGTATGGTTGTGGTGCAGTGCGTATTCTTTGCTTAGAGATCCCCAGTACAACAAAGGACTTACCAATGCTTTGGTCATTCAGTTGACTCTTTGCTGCGAATCTGTACTTGCTGTCATACTAACAAAAACAGAGGTTTCAACAGCAGCTAGCACACTAAGATCAGAAAAAATTCTATTGTTTTTGAAGAGTGATTAAAATTGTAGAACTTTGAAATCTGAAAGTGAAATGTACATTGTGTGTAACAACTATAGACACTTCTTTTTATTGAAAAAGTGATTTATATATAGATACTTTATTACTCATTATGAGAATGAAATAATGCTTAGAAATTTGCTAATATGATATGTTGTGTGTGTGTATATAAATGACTTGTAGAAAATTGTGTTAATGCTTTTACCTGCACTTCAACTTTGTAGTTTCCCACATAGATTGTAAAGATTAAAATGGTAGTGTGTTGAATGAATGGTCCAACCACCATATTTGGGGGAAAAATCAAGGTTGAAGAAGGGACATAAACATGGTATTAATTAATAGTGCTTTATCAGTAATAGTAATTTTGAAAGTTTGCAAAATGTACTAACACTTTGGAATTTGGCATATTATTAACAAAATTCTGGAATTTATGATTAATTCTCTTAGCAACCAAACATTGCAACCTTTTTTTTTATTTTAATATTTATATTTTAAAATTATTGGAGGAATATATTTCAAGGTCTTTTTTTTATATATTTATATTTTTAAATTATTGAAGGAATATCTTTTAAGGACCTTTCCCAACAAACAGAATGAGCATATCTTCCGTAAAACCAATTGCTTTGTGGACATTTGCAAGATTTCTTTAGTTTAAGACTTATTAATTTATTAATCTTTAATAAGGAAGATATAATATTGACAGAATTTATTAATTCTTGATAAGTCCATTGCATATTCCCAACTTAGACAATTTCCAAATACACACATCAAATAAATAAAGTTCCAAATAAATTCTTATTGTGGGTTTATAACAATTACATCATCTATATGAAATGAAATTAAAAACTATGAAAACAAGTTTCAGTAAAAAGTGAAGAGCATAGAAATAATACAATGCTTGAATGGATTAGATCTCACATTTAGTAGTAAGAAGAAGAGTACTAATTTTGAGAAAACCATAGTGTAAAATATTATCTTTTAGAAGAACACCTGCACATTAACTAACACTTTTAATATAAAATATTCACTCCAAATATTTACCTTAAATTATTTGAATATATTTACTTTCTCATATAGTACTAATTATTTTTAATGTGTAGACATTGTGTTTCACATTTAACAACTTTTATTATGGAGTGTGCAGCTTTGTTCTATGGTCAATAAAGTAGGAGTTAAAATCCGGTTGTGGAAAAATAGGACACTACCTCTCATAGATATTGAATAATAGTTATGCCAACTAATAGTTATTTTTCATGTTAAACAACAAATTATTGAAGTTGATCTGCTTGCCAACAACAAAGTCAATTGGATTTTTAGAATGAGAACAAATAACAAATCTGATTGGTATCTTCTGTTAGTACCGTTACATCATCAATTAAGAAAATTTTGGGGAAGTTAGTGAGGTTTGCAATATATGTGCGTAAAGTTGGAGTAAAGGACTAAACAAAGATAAGTTGCTTTAGCCATTCTTTTGACATATATGAATCTTTGTATCCATATTTCAACCAAATATTGCAACCTTTTTCTTTTTTAATAATTATTTTTAAATTATTGAAGAACTATCTTTTATAGTAATCAACTGGATACAGGTTCAAAAAATTAAAATAATAGTGTGTTGAATGGCTGGTCCAAACTCCATATTTTGGGCAAAAATTCAAGTTGAAGAAGAGGCATAAACATGGTATCAATTAGAAGAGCTTCAAAAGTAATAGTAATTTTAGTGTAAAAAACAAAAATGAACTATTTAATTGTAGTTTAATTTAAGATTAATTCTCTTAGCAATCAAATATTGTAACCTTTTTCTTTTTAACTAATTATATTTTTAAATTATTGAAGAAATATTTTTAAAGTTTTTAGCTTATTTGCTTACGTATATTCTGATAAAATCCCAAGATTTTTTTAGATACAAATATATTACTGCTTTTTTTTCCAAAAAAAAAAATGCAAAGATAATACATATAAGAAAGATAGAGAGAGATAAATCTTCAAATTTAAGAAATACTAAACCCACAATGATAAATTATTTTTAAATTCTGATTTTAGTTTTGATATTTTGAGTGCTATTTTAAAATCTTTAATTTTAAAATTTATAATTTCTAATACATTACTAACATAATTATTTAATTAAATTTATTAAACTAATACAATTAAACATAAAAAATGAATTAATTTTTTTATGGATACATGTTGGCTTTAAGCACGAGCATGATAGAACAAAGAGAGGAAACACGTACACGTTGTATTTAAACAAATTGGATTTGTTTAACAACTACACAATATGACCCAGGTTGGGGAAGAAATTATTTTTTAACCAGATTTTTTTTACATTTCAAAAAAAATATATATATATATATATCATTCTTTTGTTCATTGTGGTTCATAGGAATCATAGATGAGAATATCACATTTTTCAAGTAAGATTTAGATCTGCTGTGATTCAAGTTTATAATTTTTTTTATGCATTTTCTATTTTTATTTTTTAATCTGAAAGATCACTGTGAGGTTTTGTCTATTTTTAGAAACTATGACTAGAACACTGTGACTCATGAGTATTTGTAATCTATGTAGTTAATATAGGAAAAAGTTTGTTTATTAATTTATTTTTTGTTTATGGATAAAAAGAAATACTTTACTAATTGGAAAGATGTTTACTAATTTATTTAAATATTTCACTTCTGTAGAGAATAGAAAATTGAGGCTTTAAAATAGGTAGATGTCGATGTTCAGTTTGAGTAATAATACTAATGCCAAATATTTACCCTTTTTTCTCCTTTATTCTCTATTGTCTCTTTCTGCATCATTATTGGTAGTATGTTTTGAGAGAGATAAATGTACACATAAATACTGAATATTAAATTTGTTTTTTGGGATCTCTTATTGTCATTCTCATATATAACAAATTTTTGGGGAAAACATCATTGTCTAATCCTTTAAGCAAAAATATAGATACTAATATAAAAGTGATTTGTACAATGAAGTCACCATTGTCATCTTTTATTCATGATGAGTTTCACTTCCACCGTTGTAGAACCTATTCACAATTATGGGGTGCTAATGCTAAATGGCACAATGGCAAAACAATAAGCCACATAGAGCAAACGGGCGGAAGTCTATATACTTGAGAGTGGCCAATGCAAGAATAGATTTTCCATGAAAAGTTCATAAAAGAAATGTTCAACCTATGTTGATGCAAATATTTGAATTATTATTTTCAAATATCCCTTAGTGTTTTGCAAAAACAGTCCTATGCTTCTTTTGTAATAAAGGCATTCTCTTTGTTGGTGTAAAAGTAAAGCCTTTTTGGTTGCTATACTAAACCAGAGGTACAAATTTTTGGTTGCGTATGTAATTACGTTTTACGAATTTTATATGCCTTGATGTTTGAATAAAAATGAGCTTAATAATCTCATATTAATTTCACTATATCATTTTTTATTTTATTTTATAGGCTGAGCAGGTAGTTATTCTTTGATGATAATTTGATATTATCCAACCAACTGATGTGAATGCTCTTAGGGTGAAGTGATACAAACTTTTTCCATTCTTCACTCCAGACATTAGTTTTAGTAAATGACTTTCATAAACCTGTAGCCATTATTTCCATTTAAACATTTTGGTTGTAAAATTGAAATTGCTTAAAATTAAATTTTTTTTAAGTATCTTACAGCAAGGATGTACACACAAGAAGTGATTTGGAAAAACTAATTTTTAAAATTTTTAGGGGATATTGGACACTATATGTTTAAATATACTACATTATTAAAGTTTAAATATATATAGTAGAGGTATGATAACTAAGTTTATGTTAGATGCAAAGTTCATTAATATGTAAAATGATCCCGCGCATTGTGCGGGTTAAACACTAGTTTATATAACAAAAAAAGAAACTTGAATTTCTTCTAAATCTCAAAATTTATCTTGTGAACTTTACTAAATGTTGTAGTAATACTAATTATTATTGCTAAGTAAAACACGAAAATAAAAAATCTGAAGTTAAAATAATAAAAAAATCAGTGAGAACAAATCACAAGTAGACAAACAAAAAGATGCTAAACTAAAATACTAATTTATTAGTAACATTCTTGCTAAGATTAATTATTATTTGTATAATATCGTAACAATGCTCTTTTATCTCTCTTTGAGATATATATATATATATATATATATATATATATATATATATAAACAAAACCAACCCATCTAAACAAAACCCAAAGCATAATCCCCAAAATAACCCAACGGAGAAAAAGATGAAACTTACTCTTCACAGGACCCAACCCATTTGGGCTATTTTTGGTTTTAAGGGGCAAGATCTTGTGGTGGGGGCCTAGATTAATTTTTGTTTGGTCCAAATTCAAATTTCAAGCAGAATATACATAGTCTATTTTTTTTTCCATTGGGTCGGCCGGGGGGACCATTAGCGCCCCAAGCCCAAACGTGGGTCCGTCTGTACTTCTAGTTTATATAGCGAGTAGCCAGTTCATATAATTTTTTGGGTTGTACACTTGCACTGTTTGGAATAGATAGGGTCTAGCCACATTCATCTTTGGTTTTCCAGTGTATAACGTTTTTTTTTTTTTTTTTAAAATAATTATTTATTTATTTAATATAAATCCTTCAATTCGAGTCGGGTGTAATTATTTCTGATCATGGGTCATGCATATTTCTTAAACTATGATACTGCAGTACATGGACTGCTGCAAGTTTAAACATTACCTATACGGATCGGTGGAAATAAGTTCAATTCTAATCCAAAATTAGGAAAATGTCATTTTTAAAGTTATAGCTTCAAGAAAAAAATGTCACCTTCTTCTATGCAAGAGTGGGGTCTTTTGGGGGTGCTATACGATTCCAAGCTACGAACGTTGTCACTTGTCAGCAACCATGATTTTTTGCTTGGCTTCACCCCCCCACGTTAGAGCATTATTATTGGTGTGCTAGAAAAATATATTGTTATTTTTAGCACCACTAACTACAAAATTAGGGTTCCGTTGGTGGAGTCAAAATAAAAAAAATTATAATGGATCCGGTTAATACATATCTCTAAGATAAATATTAAATTTTTTATTTTAAAAAATATTTTCTTAGAAATTAAAAAAAAAAAAAAAAACTGTATTACTTTTTCAATTCTAAAATTTTTTTTCAAAAATAAAAATTAATATAGATGCTAAAGACACATATTAATAAAATCCAATTATGAAATCTCAATTCTCTTGGACCGCCATCTTTCTCCCTTTCTTTTTTTCTTCTTCACCGTTCTTTCTTCTCTGTGGTTGTGGTTTTTGTGAGTTTGGCCGGGGGTTTGGTGGGGTGATTGATTTTGGGTGTGGGTTTTTTGGATTTTGGATATGGTGGTTGATCGGATTTTGGCCGTGGGTTTGTGTCATTCATTGGATTGTGTGGTGGTTTTTGGCAGTGGGTTGTACATGGTGGCAGTCGATGGCTGTGTGTTGAAATGATAATTTAAAATTGATAAAATGATTTTTTGTGATAAAATAATTTAAAATTAGTAGATGCTCTTACGGTATAAAAATCCAAAAGCAATTGCAATAGCTAATGCACTTGGATGACAAGAGTGCAAAAGTTAATGCAAAATAACGAGGAGCATTTGAATCAGAAAATGCAAAATAAAAAAATTTCTCATTTTTACATATCCAAGTCCCAAAATCACTCATATAAGTTAAGTTAAAGCTATGTAAATTTACAAAATTTCTATGCAACCATGTAAATTTTTATTAACACTATTTATGAAAGAGAAACAATTAAAATAATTTACAAAAAAAGTTAATGAAATTTTTGTATAAAATAGATAATATGATGTAAGGTATTTTATAAAATGAGTACATAAAATAGAAAAAAAAAGGTTCTTATATTAAAATAAAAAAAAAAATTGCATGAGTTAATGTAAATGCCCTAGTTCCAAAATACAATAAATGAATAAATATGAAAGAGTAGATTGAAACTATCTCTAAAAAAACAATAATAATATAAAAAATAAAAATAAATTAAAGGGAAAGACTAGTAATACTAATAAATTAAAGGAGTCTCTAACTTAATAGTTAATATAATACAAGTCTCATCACATGCGCTTTGCACGTGTGATAAGGCTCTTTTTTTTTTTTTTTGGTCTAGTGTCATAATTTCCTTTTTTTTTTTTTTAAAAAAAAAATCTATATTATCTATAAGAAGATTCTCCTCTTTAAACTTGGCTTTTATGTGATTTAAAAATATCCTTATTAATGAAGCTTACTTTTCTTAGAAATAGGACCATAAAAGTTAAATAACAAATTTTATTTTGAATTCAAAAAGAAAACTCTTAAAATTTATAATTTTTTTTTCTTCACATTTATCTTTTTATTCCTTAAAATTTAGTCTTTTTTATTCATTTTTCATCCAAATAAAAGTAAAAGTAAAACACCCCCAATTTAAAAAATAAGAAACTAAGAAAACTCCTAAAATTTAGTCTGCTTTCCCTTCACTTTCACCTTATCTTTCCTATCCAAACTTTTCTCTATAATTTTGCCACATTATCCTCAAGTTTTTTCATTATTAATCATAAGGTTTATGAGTATTTCTGAACCACATAATAAAAGTCCAGTCCAAAGATTAGTAGGAGAGTTTCTTAAGTGGTGTCGAAGATATATTTTTACCGGACTGTCCTCGAGTTTTTTCATAAGATTTATGATTATTTTTGAATCACATAAAAGTTTAATTCAAAGATGAGAATCCTCTTATAAATAGTATAGATAAATATAGGGATATCACTTAACTCAAAAGATTTATACCTATGATTTTGGACTCAACTATGTTATATTTAGTTATTTACAATTATCTGTTTTTATTTTTATTCAATGTGAAATTTTACTCATATTTGTATTTCCAACCATTACATTAATAATAATATGAAAATTAACTCATGACACCTGATTTTTCACAATATTTGAAAATTTTACCATATAACCACACCTTTTAAGTTCAAACTTCAAAACAAATTCATCTACCAAACCGATAAAAATTTCTCACGGCATTTTAACACAAAGCAATGGGTCCAAATTTTAAACTTAAAAATATTATTAAAAAAAACTAATTATGACTTATTTTTTACGCAACACCAAAACTCTAATTCTTCCATTCATCCAAAGATCTTTTTTCCTTCAATCTCTTGATTCTTTTATAGTTTCAAAATATGATTTTTTACTTTTTACTGCAATCTCAAATATTATAATTAATTAATTACAACAATGAGAAATAAAGTTGAATTCTAAATATTTTTTTTAAACAATTAATCAAGGTAATGAGGCGGTATACAACTTTCTTGGTATATTGTTATATTTTTAATACTTTTGCATTCATTTATTTTCTGAACTTATTTTGAGTAATTGATGAACTATATGTTTAAACTTTAATTACTTGGATTAAAATATTTAATTGATTATTATTAGATATAAATTGATTATTATTTTTCTTTATTATATAATTGTTTCTTTATTTTAATTCATATCAACTAATATTTTCTTGATCAATTTTGCTTTCAATCATGTTTTTTAATCTTAATTTTCTTAACCAAAATTCGGGCCCTCCCACTGAGTAAGGGCCTTTTCATTGAAGAGTCTTTATGAGAGTGCTCTTTGCTAGAAGTAAAAGCAGATAAATGGGGAAAGGAAAAGGAAAAAGAAAGAAAGCAAAAAAATCAGGGAAAAAAGAAAAAAGTTGAAGGGACACAATAGACAATACAACATTAACAAAAGCAACTAGATTGTAGATTTTCTAGCATACTCTGTTCCACCATTTAAAGTTGTTTTGTATCCAAACCGCCTGGATGCTTCTGGGCCTTCTGGCTTGTCAACTCTGATGATTAATAGTAGTATTTTCATTTTCTATAAATAAATAAAACAACTTCAACAATGCTCTCAGTGGTGTGGTTGTAGCTTGTGACCTCTGCAGCATATTACTTTTTGAGGACTCAAGCAAACTATGCAAACTATCCAAGTAAGAGAATGAAAATAATGATTCTTTATAAATTATTTTCATAAAAGGGTGGCGTTATATTAATATCAGGCGTACTGCTTAAGTTAATTAGGATCCTTCCTGTAAAGCACCTGCTGCTTGTGTACTTGTAACAGAAACTACTTAGAGCAAGAATCCAGAAGATAAGAGAGGCTTAAGCTAGAGAGTGATTTCGGATTGAGAGAAAAGTTAAAAACTGAATTATATTGAATGAAATGCATCTGTACATGAATCTGTATTAAATACAGAAAACAGAGCAACTAACTTCCCTAAACATACGGAGGCAGTTAGTGCACGTGCCCAAGTTAGTTAACTACACGTGAGAATACAAAACTTAACACTAAACTACAATCAACTAATCAACTAATAAGCTACAGTGTACATGAGCAAAGCTACAAGAAATAATCTGTCGTTTATACCAAAATCTTCATCTGTGTATTTCTTCCTTCTTTTGCTCCTTTCTTTCTTCTGCCTTATGATCTGCACTATGACTTTGACACTCCCCTTCAAGATGAGAATCAGGTTTGTGAATATTCACAATGCTCATCTTGGCAAGTAGAACTCTTAGTTGTTGACCACTGAGGGCTTTTGTAAGAAGATCTGCTAGCTGAGAGTGAGTGGGTGTGAAGAACAATCTAATGACATTATCTTGAACTTTGTCTCGAATCAAGTGACAGTCAATTTCTATGTGTTTGGTTCGCTCATGGAACACAGGATTCTCACCTATATATATAGCTGCTTGGTTGTCACAAAACAGCATTGCAGGCTGTGGATGATAAACTTCTAAGTCCTTCAACAGTGCTAGTATCCAAGTCATCTCGCATACAGTCACTGCCATGGCCCTATATTCTGCTTCAGCAGATGATCTAGAGACAATGGATTGTTTCTTAGCCTTCCATGAAATCAGAGAGTTGCCTAAGAATACACAATAACCAGTTGTTGATCTTCTAGTATCAACACAGGATGCCCAATCTGCATCTGTGAATGCCTTTAAGTGCAATTCTGATTTAGATGATAGCAAGATGCCTTGCCCTGGACTACCTTTTATGTACTGCAAGACTTTGTAGGCTGCATCCAAGTGAGGTTTTCTGGGTTTTGACATAAATTGGCTCAATTTGTTCACTGAATATGTGATATCCGGCCTGGTAATGGTTAAGTATATCAGCCTGCCAATCAATCTTCTATAAATTCCAGGATCAGGCAATATTTCTCCATGATATTTGCTTAACTTCAAATTTTGCTCCATAGGGACTCTACTAGGCTTACACCCTGTCATGCCTGCATCTTTAAGTACCTCCAAGGCATATTTCCTTTGACATAAGGAAATGCCTTTATCTGATCTAGCCACTTCAATACCAAGGAAGAATTTCAAGTTTCCTAGATCCTTTAGTTTAAATTCTTGATCCAAGAACACCTTAAGTTCTTCAACAGCATGCATGTCATTGCTTGCTATAAGGATGTCATCTACATACACCAAAAGTGCTATGAAAGATTGATTGAACTTCTTGGTGAAAAGAGAGTAATCAGACCTTGACTGTTTGAATCCACACTTGAGAATGGTGGATGAAAATTTTGAATACCACTGCCTTGATGCCTGTTTAAGACCATACAAGGATTTGTTAAGCTTGCATACTATGTTCTCCCCTTTGCTGTGGAACCCTGGAGGCAGCTGCATGTAAACCTCCTCAGAAAGCTCCCCATGAAGGAAAGCATTGTTGACATCTAGTTGGGTTAAGTGCCAGCCCCTCACAGCAGAAATGGCAAGCAAGGTCTTAACAGTGGTCATCTTGGCAACAGGAGAAAAGGTCTCAGTGAAGTCTAACCCTTCCTGCTGTGTGAACCCCTTAGCCACAAGGCGAGCCTTGTACCTCTCCACTGTCCCATCAGCTTTAAACTTCACCTTGTAAACCCATCTGCAGCCAATGGCCTTCTTGTGAGAAGGTAAGGGAGTGAGGGACCAAGTCTGGTTAGATTCTAATGCAGCAATCTCAGTAGCCATTGCAGTCTGCCACTTGGGATCCAAGACAGCCTCATTATAGGATTTAGGTTCAGAAACAGTAGAAATAAGGGAGCAAAAACTGGCATAAGGAGGAGACAAGGTGGAAGAACCAAGAAAATGAGACAAGGGGTAAGGTGTACCTGAAGGAAGTGGAGCAGAACCAGACTTGATGGCTTGATTGGAATGACTAACCTGATCAGTCACAACTGTGCTGCACCTATAATCTTGCAGGTATGAAGGAGCTTTAGAAAGTCTAGAAGATTTTCTTAATGCAGGAGCAGGAGGAATAGGATTAGTGGGGGCAGTGATTGCAGGAGGAGGAAGATCAGTGGAGACAGAAGGCAAAGGAGTAAGAGAAGCAGGAGGTGAAGGGAGGGTGGAGGTAGGAGCAGGAACAGAAGCAAGACTTGAATCAGTATGAGGAGGGGGTGAATCAACACCAAGGACTGAATCAATACTAGGATCAAGGGGTGTATCAAAAAAGGCAGATTGGGAAGTGTCCAAAGGAGGAAAAAGATGAGGAAAGGTGATATTGGAGTGAGGGGAAGAAGAATAAGTGGAAGAAATGAAGGGAAAAACTGTCTCATGAAAAGAAACATCTCTAGAGACAAAAACTTTCTTAGTAGCTAAATTGAGCAACTTGAAACCCTTTACACCAAAAGGAAATCCCAGAAAAACACAAGGTAAAGATCTAGGATCAAACTTGGATCTGTTATGAGATAGGGTAGAGGCAAAACATAGGCACCCAAAGACTTTCAAATGATCAAAGGAAGGAGGTGTGTGATAGAGTTTCTCAAAAGGAGTCTTATTTTCTAAAATGGAAGAAGGCAGCCTATTGATGATGTATACAGCAGTTAAAACACATTCACCCCAATAAGAAATAGGCACATTGGACTGAAATTTTAAAGCCCTAGCAATGCTTAATATGTGTTGATGTTTCCTCTCCACAACTGAATTTTGTTGTGGAGTGGCAACACAAGAATGTTGATGCAAGATTCCATGACTAGCATAAAATTCATGAAGGAAGAACTCAGGAGCATTATCAGTTCTAATGGCTTTAATATTGGTATGAAACTGTGTTGAAATCATTTTGAAAAAGGAAATCAATAGAGGCCTAGTGGCAGACTTTGTTTTCATTAGATAGACCCATGTTGATCTAGTTGCATCATCAACAATGGTAAGGAAATATCTAAAACCATTATGAGTAGAATGTGAAAAAGGACCCCAAACATCACAGTGAATGAGATCAAAAGCATGCTTAGACAAGTGATTGAAAGAAGGGAAAGGAAGTCTTTTCTGTTTTGCAATTGGACAAAGAGCACAATCTTTATTGCTGTGTATAGTGCTTACATCAGGGAGAATTTTACATAAAGCCTGAAGTTTAGCATCTGAAACATGACCTAATCTAAGATGCCAGAGATAAGACTTTGTTGCAGTAGGTATATCTACAACATTATTGACAAAGGAATGAAAAACAGAACCTAAAACAGAAGAAACATCTGAAACAGAAGAGCAAGAGTCTTGTGGTTGCAGCAGATAGAGGTTGTGATGCAGCTTACCCATTCCAATCGTTTTCCAACAAGAAAGGGCCTGTATAAAACATAAATTGGATAGAAAAATGAAGCAGCAAGATAGGCTTCTGGTTAGCTGACTAATGGATATTAAATTGAAGGTAAAAGATGGCACACAAAGCACATTTTCAAGAATTAGACTAGGTGATATCTGAATAGTTCCTATGTGAGTGACTATAACTCTTTCACCATTTGGTAATTGGACAAAAGAAGTTATGGAACTGGTAATTTTGGTGAACAATTTAACTGAATGCACTATGTGGTCTGTGGCACCTGTATCAAGCACCCAAGTATCTTGACTAAAGGTTGATTTATGTGAGGGATTGACAGCAAAAATGGAGTGTTGCATACTTAAACACATTGGATTTTGCAGAAAAGTACTAGATATACCTGAGAGAGTAGAATTGGCCATGTGAATTGCCTCATTAGAACTACCAGAATTGGATGGATGTGTGTTCAACAGTGAGATCAATTGCTGGTACTGTTCTGGAGTGAAAGAAAAATTGGGGGTTTGATGCACAGCCTCATTCTGAGATTGATCAAAATCAATCATGACCTGATTTGCCATTGGAAGCTTTCCCTTTTGCTTGTATCCAGGAGGGAATCCAACAAGCTTAAAACATTTCTCTTTGATGTGTCCAACCTTTCCACAGTAGCTGCACATAGGTCGTCCCTTACCACCATTTCCTTTGAAATTTTTGCCATTGTTTCCTGGATGAAAAAGGCCTTGATTGAAGGCTTGATTCTTGACAGCAAGTGCAGTAGACTCAACTGAAGGAGTAGCATGAAAATTTGAGGATTTTTGCCTTTCCTCTTGAATCACCAGAGAAAAAGTTTTGTCCACAGAAGGAACAGGTTCCATCATGAGAATCTGAGTCTTTACCTGTGAGTAACAATCATTCAATCCATTTAGAAATTGCATGATTGAGTCTTGGTGATGAATACGGAAAATTTTCTCATTCACACCACAGGTGCATTTTCCACATGAACATGATGGCAAAGGCCTTAGATTTAACAACTGATCCCAAGAAGCTTGAAGATCAGTGAAGAAGCTTGTTACTGTGGAATCTCCTTGCATCACAGTGGAGATCTGCTTCTGGAGTTGTGAAATCCTTGGTCCATTTGCTTGTAAGAAGCGATTCTTGAGAGCATTCCAGACATCAAAAGCTGTGTCTCTGTAAATGACACTTGCAGTAATCTGAGGTGAAACTGAATTCAAGATCCACGATGAGATCATTGAGTTACACTTCGACCATGCTTTCTTCTCAAGTGGAGTAATCGCCATTGAAGCAGTAATGGAACCATCTACAAATCCAAGTTTACTCTTAGCATCTAGAGCCATTCTCATTGCTCTAGCCCAATTAGGATAGTTGTCTTCAGTAAGGGGTTGAACAACTAGAATCGCGCCAGGAGATTCACCATGGTGCAAGAAGAATGGGCTTCGAGGATCTTCTAATGGAGTAAGCTCACGTGTAGTAGAAGAAGTATTTGACGCCATTGATGAAGGGTCAAGCTCTGATACCATAACAGAAACTACTTAGAGCAAGAATCCAGAAGATAAGAGAGGCTTAAGCTAGAGAGTGATTTCGGATTGAGAGAAAAGTTAAAAACTGAATTATATTGAATGAAATGCATCTGTACATGAATCTGTATTAAATACAGAAAACAGAGCAACTAACTTCCCTAAACATACGGAGGCAGTTAGTGCACGTGCCCAAGTTAGTTAACTACACGTGAGAATACAAAACTTAACACTAAACTACAATCAACTAATCAACTAATAAGCTACAGTGTACATGAGCAAAGCTACAAGAAATAATCTGTCGTTTATACCAAAATCTTCATCTGTGTATTTCTTCCTTCTTTTGCTCCTTTCTTTCTTCTGCCTTATGATCTGCACTATGACTTTGACAACTTGTAGTTCAAACAGGGAAGGATCCATGAAATTACATAAACTATTCTCGTCCACTCGCTAAAGTCGTTGGAGTCAACCAGTCATCCATAAGTTTATCAGTTACAGGTTTCACTTTTCAGCCGGAACTGAACTGAAGGAATTCTTTAGATATACTAAAGAATAATAAATCTCTCTTTCCTTGTCCACCTGGCCTTTCTTGATTCTAGATTGTGTTTTACAGACAATGGGTATGAGCAGCTGGGCTTCCTGTGCTGTTCTTCTTTACCTTGTTCTTTTTCTAACACCTTCTTGTCCAATCCTATTCCTAGTCACAGCCCTGCCTGGCAATTATCTTGCTGCAGACGCTTCTACTTCATGGACCAACAGTCTTTCTGCTCCTGATTCTGTGAAATTCGATGATGGATCATTTGCGAGAATCATACTTTTAAGTAATTTCTCCGATTATGATTACGGTGCTTGTGGTTGTGGCTTCCTCTGTAATCAAACCTGCAACAGTCATCTCTTTGCCATTTTCTCTCTTTCTTACGACAACACCCTTGCCAATATTTCAAAATCTGAAGGTCCACAAGTAGTATGGTCTGCTAACCCAGAGAATCCTGTTAGCATTAATGCGACTTTGCAGCTTACTTCAGAAAAAGGTTTGGTGTTAAAAGATGCTAATGGAACTACAGTGTGGTCCACGAACATCTTCAGCAATTCTGTGGCTGGCCTAAATTTCACCGACATGTGCAACCTCATGCTCTTGGATGACAAGAGTGCAACAGTTTGGCAGTCTTTTGATCACCCAACCGACACACTGGTTGTCGGGCAAAAATTGGTGACGGGGCAGCAACTCACTAGTCAAGGAGGATTGTTTTCGTTCTCTGTCACCAGGCAAGGGTTTTTTGCTTATATCAATTCTAATCCTCCCCAACGCTATTTAACTTTTACTTCAGAGAATACCAGTAATATTCTTTTTTTGAAGGACAACTTAACTCTCTTCCCCGATGGTAGTAATTTTCCTAGGGTATTTTGGCCTTTACCTTCAACAGAATACTTCCCAAATCGGTATATGAGATTAGGGGCTGACAATGGACACTTGAAAGTGTATAATTTGTTTTGGCGAGAAGTACAAGATTTTTTCACTAGATTTACTGATTCCTGTGCTTTCCCTACAGTTTGCGGTAATTATAGTATTTGTACAAACGGCCAGTGTATTTGTCCTAGACCTATAAAAGCAACAAGCTATTTTCAGCCCATCGAAGAAACGCAACCTGACCATGGCTGCTCCCTGATTACTCCCTTGTCTTGTGCAACTTCCAAAACTCACATTCTTTTAGAGCTCCATAAGATCACATACTTTCTCTTTACTCAAGACCCCCCAACTATAGATCCAGATTACCAACATATAAGTTTAGATAGCTGTAAACAGGCTTGCTTAAAAAATTGTTCGTGCAAAGCTGCTTTTTATAATTCGAGCAAAAGTTTAGGGAATTGCTATTTACTACCCCAAATTTTTTCATTAATAGCCATTGATCAAGATAATACTGACCTTAAAGTTTACATTAAGGTCCAAAATGTCTCAAGTTCAGAACCTCCTCGACAACAAACAAACCATAAAAAGAAGAAACAAATAATAGTGGGATCTAGCCTCGGATCTTTGCTTATTATGTTTCTTTTAATTGGAATCTTTACTTTACTGTTTTGATAAAGGAAAATGTATATGAAGCTGAGGAGTATTATTTGGATCATATTCCAGGGATGCCCACAAGATACTCTTATGATGATTTGCAAGCAATAACAGAAAATTTCAATAAGGAGCTTGGTGGGGGAGGATTTGGCACAGTTTTTGAAGGGACTCTACCTGATGGCACAAAGGTTGCAGTAAAGCGTCTTGATGGTTTTAGTCAAATCAAGAAATCGTTTTTGGCAGAGGTTGAAACAATTGGTAGCATCCATCATATCAATTTGGTAAGACTAATTGGATTTTGTGCTGAAAAATATCATAGGCTTCTTGTTTATGAGCACATGTCTAATGGGTCTTTAGATAGATGGGTATTTCACAAAAATCCCGAGATGTTGCTTGATTGGAAACTTAGAAAGAAGATCATCATTGAAATTGCAAGGGGACTATCTTATTTGCATGAGGGGTGCAGACAAAAGATAGTTCACTTGGATATAAAACCACATAACATCCTCTTAGATGAGAATTTTAATGCAAAAGTCTCTGATTTTGGATTGTCTAAACTAGTTGACCATGACCAAAGTCAAGTTGTGACAAATATGAGAGGGACTCCTGGCTATATGGCTCCAGAATGGTTGAGTTCAGTGATTACAGAAAAGGTAGATGTCTATAGCTTTGGAGTAGTGCTCTTGGAGATTTTATGTGGAAGGAGAAATATAGATCGCTCTCAGCCAGAGGAAGCAATGCATCTACTTGATCTTTTCAAGAAAAATATTGCAGAGGATTAGTTGCTGGATTTGGTTGATAAGTGTAGTGAAGATATGCAATTACATGGAGGTGAAGTTGTGAATATGATGAGAGTTGCAGCATGGTGTTTGCAAAATGATTTCACAAGGAGGCCTTCCATGTCTATGGTGGTTAAGGTCTTAGAGGGTGCTGTGAATGTTGAATCTGACCTAGATTATTTCTTCTTCAATCCATCTTTACCAAACATGAGAGCTGGAGTTGAAAACCAAGAAGTGCATATTGTTGCTGCTTCTTCATTATTTCCTTCAATTCTATCAGGACCACGATGACTTTTCACTCTACCATAATGAGGTAATTTGCATAGTTTTGATAAATTCTTTCATCCAATAACTAATATTAGTAGTTCAAATTTGATGTGGCTTTGAATCTAGGTCATTCCAGTGGCCATTTATTGGTACTAGCATGGCTCCTCTGTTAGTAATATACATTTCTTTATTTAATATTGTTGTTTTCCGATAGTGTTTATTCTATTGGTGACACTAAAATTTCAGTTTGAGTTGTAGACTATTTGTTGTATTGTTGGGTGCCGAACAGGAGTTAGATTTTCATATGTTTAATAGTCCGCCTGTGGAGGTTCTTTCTGCGTTTGAGGATGACTGTATTGGAGTGTATTTTAACATGTTGTGTCCCGAACTTGATGTAGTGTTTACGTTTTTGATGCATCGTTTTTTAACCAAAAAAAAGATATATATATATATATATATATTCCTCTATCTAGTTCAAACTGTCCTGCTTTAAATCACATGAGAATGGTTTGGATCCCATACCTTCAAATATATAGCTCTCCAACAAAGGGGTCTTATCATCAGATGAAGATCCCAAAGATCCCAAGCTACCATAGCAATAGGCTTCCCTCAATTCTTCTTTAGCTTTTGCCCATGTGACAGATTAAGATGAAATTGAAAATATCATTGCTCCAATAACGTTGCAACATTAAGAAGAAAAGGACAATGAATTGTGAAAAACATATGCAATGCAATTAACACATGAAGTAGTTGATTTTTTCTTCTTGATATAGTACTTCGATAATTGTTCTAGTCTAGAGGAAAAGGGAATCTGTGTCTCTATATTTGTGCATTATTGTGAGAAAGAGAGAGAATTATATGCTCCTAAGATAAAGAGCATCACCAAGGAATATGACACCCTTAGCAACTGCAGTGGCTATTGATAACGGCTTGAGAGAGAAATATATACATCTCAAAAGGGTAATTGTTAATGCACACACTGTACACAATTTATTTTTTGAACTGAAATGTGTCTATGATGTGCAAAATATTATTGCCTTTCCCCATAGAACTGCATAAAACACAATTGATATTATTATTGCTCCAAGAACACTGCAACGTTAGGAAGAAAAAAAAATGACAAGTGAACTATTAAGAACCAAATATAATCCAGTCATGGAAAATAGCATCTGCTTCTTTGAATTTATTTTAATATTCAACTCCCAAATGTGGGAAAATTAATGTCCGTGAGGTAGAGAATACTATACCTCCCAAGATAGAGAGCATCACCAAGGAATATGACACCTATAACAGCTGTTGTGGCAATTGACAGTGGCCTGAAGATTGACATGCAGAGGTCCCTTCAAGTGTAGACAATGTTGCTGAAGGCTGAAGCAAATCCCTGACCAGAGAGAATTCCTCTGGCCAGAAGTTACCAATAGCCTTCTTTGTCACGGTAGTCCATTAGTTTTATACCGAGGATACAATGGCCATTAATGCTATATTAGCCCTTAGTCTCCAACCACTTAAGTTCATGTCTAGCATTAAAGATAGTGGTTCAGATATAACTGTCGCAAACAAGTTGCATACGAATACCACAATTAGCTCTGATGGCAATATTCTCATAACTTGAATCTGTAAAATGCTATGAACAAGTAGAAGGTACTCAACGGCAAGTAGAAGGCCACCTATGACCCAATTCAATAGTGATGAGCTTAGAGAAAAATGAACCGAAAGGGATGGTGATTGAGATGTGATCTATATGATTGCAGGGCCTTCATAGAGAACCACTGCCATTGCCCCAAATTGATACAGTGCCCATGATTTTAGCCTGAGTACTTGAGCTTCTTAAAGAAAGCTTTTCCATCCTTTTTGAAGCACCCTTATAATATTAAAAGGAGAAGGAAAAGAAAAATTCTGATGACAGCAGCTAATATGAAATGTATTTAACAAATTCAGTGGTTAAAGATATGAATGGACTATATGGATAATACAGTTTGATATAGTAAAGACATAATAAAACAACATTCAAAACAAGACATTCTCGTTTTGGTCTTTGATTGTGTGTTAAAATAAAGAGTTTATCTTAGGCACTCTTTTGGTAATACGGCTGTCATGTAAGCATCAATCTATGAGGAGGGTTGAAGTTAAGAAGTTTAAATCTCTTCACTTTGGGTCCAAAACATAATAAACGAATATAGATTAAAGACTAGTAAGTAATACACCAAATAAGACAATGAAAATAATGATTCCTTATGAATTATTTTTATAAAAGACCCCCCACATTGGCCAGATTATAATAATGTAGTGGGGATTTCATTGCCTAAAGACCATTCTATGGAATGCATATTTATAATCTGCCGATCAAATGAATTTCTTGCAACAAAAGAAACTTTACATAGGAAAGTAAAATAGCCCAGATAAACAAACAAATAATATTCTACTCCTAATGACTTTCATAAGTAGAAGGTGTTGTCCATAAGAATCATTGAAATAACCAGTGATTTAACGATTCTTGTCCACCAAGTACATGGCTAGAAATAAGAGACATAAATAATGGTGCACTTGCATTAAATACAAGCAATCAAATATAATAAGTTAATTCATTCAAAAAGAAAAAAAATTATGTAAAGACTTAAACAGAAACAAAAAAAAAAAAAAGTCTAATGAACAATAAGAAAGAATGAAAGAAACCTGATAATTAGAGCAAGTATGAAAGTGAAAGCCAGTGTGAGGTTTCTGATGGCTGAAGCAAGAGTGGTGAACTGTATTTTATGCCTTTATAGCCACACACCTGAGCTACAGACCTGCCTTCCCACACATAATCAATCAATATTAGAAAAATAATCATCTTTTGTTTTAGCCCATTTTCATTTCCTACAAATGAAAACTAAAAAAAAAATAGCTTCTTGTGTATAATTTTCTTTCCCAAGTACTCTCAGGAGGAGAATTCTACAGAGGAAAGACAACTTGAGTGTTGGAAGATCTGTAGTTCTAAATATGTAATATAAAAAATCAGTAAGAAATTTTTTTTTTGGGGCCCAAGTTAAATTGAACTGAACCACAATCAAGATCTGCTTCATCCATTAAACCAGAGCAGTGGGATAGCTCAGCATTTCCTGAGGCAGTAGCCATAGTTGGGTCATGAGCTCCATCTTGGTCATTCTGTGTCTCACCTTCATCCGAGCAAAATCCACCCCCTATTTCGAGGTATTCTTTAGAAAACTCAGTCTCAAAAGAATCGCCATATGGGCTCACATCTGGGCGGCCGATTTCAAATTCATCAGTGCAAAACCCGCCACCTGTTTCTACATTGTCTCAATGCAAGTGGTCCTCAAGAGAAGGAGCTCCTGAATCATGTTGTTTCTTTTCGTCATGACCAACAGCAGCTTCTCCACTTACACCCTGGACCGAAGATAGATCTAGTTCTACTGCCTCTTCATCAGAGTATCCTTTATAACTTCGGTCTGATGACTTGTCCGCATCATCAGCTTCTAAGTCATTCACACTGTAATTCACAGGCTTCTGAAATCGCCTTGACTGGAATATACAAGCAGGACAATATGCAGAAAGATAATTGTTAAAGTTGGCCAAAGGAAGAAAGAAAATACTAGAACAAATTATTCTATTCAGTTGCATACATTTCTGAGGTCACAATACAAATTGAATGGTAAAGTCCAATGTATATTCGAAAGAAGGCGTGGTGGTACGAACTCCTTGATAGTGATATTTCCGCATAATTATTAATGGAGCCTAGAAAATATTGTAACTTACCCTTCTCACTTCCCAAGCTACCAAAGCCACAATCCTCACTCGTTTCTTCTTCTTCTTTTTCTTCTTTTGATTTTCCCCAAGAGTAACAATATTTAGTTGGTTCGGTTAGCTCAACTGATAAAGTTTTTGATAGTTAAATAAGAGATCCATGGTTCAATCCCTATTTACATCCAAAACTGGTTAGTGTCTTGGTTGAACGCAATAGATTAAAACTCTTAAATAATAATAATAATATGTAATATTCAAAGATGCTAATAGAACCTAATTTATAAAATCACATAACATCTTCTTAGACGAGATTTTAATGCAAAAGTCTCTGATTTTGGGTTGTCTAAACTAGTTGATCATGACCAAAGCCAAGTTGTGATAACCATGAGAGGGACTCTAACTATATGGCTCCAGAATGGTTGAGTTCAGTGATTACAGAAAAAGTAGATGTATATAGCTTTGGAGTAGTGTTCTTGGAGATTTTGTGTGAAACAAGAAATTTGGATCACTTTCAGCTAGCGGAAAAACTACATCTACTTGATCTTTTCAAGAAAAATATTGAGGAAGATCGATTGTTGGATTTGGTAGATAAGTACAGTGAAGATATGCAATTACATGGAGCTGAAGTTGTGAATATGAAATGAGGGTTGCAGCATGGTGGTTGCAAAATGATTTCATAAGGAGGCCTTCCATGTCCATGGTGGTTAAGGTCTTAGAAGGTGTTGTGAATGTTGAATCTAGCCTAGATTATTTCTTCTCAAATTCATATTCACCAAACATGAGGGCTGGTGTTGAAAAACCAGGATAGGCATATTCTTGCTGTTACTCCATTATTGCCTTCAGTTCTATTTGGACCACGGTGACTTTTCACTATACCATCTTTATTGCTTGACTAATGAGATAATTTGCATTGTTTTAATAAATTTTATCACCCAATAACTAGTATTAGTAGTTTGAATTTTATTGGGGATTGAATCTTGGTCATTTATGTGGCCATTTATTGGTATTACCTTGTAACACCATGCATATACATGAATACACTTAAAAATATACAATAAGATGCATAATTAATTCTTATATATGTAATTTAAATATTATTGATAGTCATTTTTATATTTTGTTAACTCTTTAAAAAAATTTGTAAGGACATTATTAGAAATAAAATGTAAATTGTCCATGTTGATTTATTTAGTTATTATTGTGAAGCACTTTTTTTTAATTTTTTTTTTTTTACGATTCATTTATTCTAAATTTTTTAGTTTTTGTACTTAATAACTCATTTGGATGAATATTTCTAATGTAGTCCCACATTTGATTCTAAGATTAAGAAATAAAACTCTTTAAGAATAAATAATTTAGGACAGATGGTGCAAAATTAGAACTCTAATTTTGAATTCTAATTTGAGTTTCTCTCAACTTCACCTATTATTTTATTACTAGTCGCAGACCCACGCAATGCGTAGGAAAATTTGACATCATATTCTTTTTTGCCAAGTAAAGAATGAGAATAGTTGTTAAGAATTATAAGTAGTAGTCTCAAACTCATCACACAATAATGTGATTACATTGTAATATATGTAATATATTTTATGCAAGTAAAGAAGTCTATATCTTGATTTTTTGTAAAAATATTTTTTTTTGGCAAGGAAACATGTTGCATTTTACTTTCAATTATTATATATGACAATATTTGTAATATGTTATAATATAGTGAGATATGCATCAAAACAGAACACAATTAAAGAATGAAAAATGTATAATTTTTATTAGAACATAAAAATGAATCTTGAAGGTTTCATATGAAAGCTAACATTATTTTGCATTTTTTGAGAAGTTAATGAGAAATTTATTCAAACTTTGTTTCCACTTTATCACATAAGAACTATTAAACAAAGTTATAACAATTTATATTTTCATAATCACTAAACTCATATATGAGAATTAGCAATTACAAAAAAATTTCCCCCTAAAACATATACTGATTTCTATTTTTCCTTTCCATACAATTTAGAAAATGTGAAAACTAAGGAAGATAAATGTGTAGTTGACCTTAGTCAATCAATAAATAACATAAAATGGGTAGGGGAAAGCAAACATATTCACGGTATAATTGTTTATATATGTCCATATTTGTTTTTGTATATATTAATACTTTTGATTTCTATAATTTTCATGTAGCAACTATATCCTGTTTGATATCTCCCAGGGCTTTAGGTCAACTCATAGCAAATAAACCAATGATCGTGAAAAAGAACCTAACAAGATGAAGTCAAACACAATTTCTAGATTTTCTAAATTTTAACAAATAGAATATCAAGATTATAGAGAAATCAAAATGTGTGTGTGTGTGTGTGTGTGAGAGAGAGAGAGAGAGAGAGGTACCTTTGATAGTAGATATCAAAAACAAACATGTAGTGATAATTAAAAAAATTTCCATCACTAATACTATGCTTATTGGTTTTAAGAGAGATTAATAGAGAACATATATAAATATAAAAGTTATGTAGGGGAAGGGGAAAAGGTATATACAATACACAAGTGTTTAGGGAGGGGAAGGTGATGGAAGAGAAAGAGACTTTGTATGTTTTGGTAATTGAAAAATGTATTTATAACTGGTAAATTGCATAATTAATGTGATGATATATATATATATATATATATATATATATATATGTTCTTATAATAATAATAAAAACTCATCAAATCCAATGTGGTAACATAATAATAAGTCTGAATAAGGGACTTTTGGGCTACCATATAAGTTTATGAAAATTTTGAGACTTTCCTTCATAAATGAAAATTTTATTTTATTTTACTTTATTTTATTTATTTATTTTTCAATTAGAAGAAGAAATATATAGGTAAGGAACAACCTTTTTCCCCCAATTATACCAAAAGGGAAATTGTACGTAGAAATTAATTATTTTAACTCTTGCCTTTTAGGTTACTTCCACCCCCCTCCCCCCAAAAAAGGACTTTTTAGTTACTAAAAAAATATATATATATGCCTCTTAGGAATAATTTAAGAGGAAAATTATACCCACTTTAGGGGAAAAAAATTGGTTACATATCTAAAAGAACTAATACTGAATATTTAAGTACATATTATTTAAGAATTATTATAATAGTGGAATTTGTAGTATGCATTTAAGAATTTTTTTTCTTAAGTAAAAAAAAAAAATTCCTAGTTGATTTCCTGTTGTATTTATCTAAATATTATTTCTATCATAGTTATGTATAATTAAGGAGTATGATGGATTGAAGTGAAACATATCATAGCCAAATTGAACTCAGAATAAGATAGAAGAAATATATAGGTAGGGAATGACTTTTTCCCCCAATTATACCAAAAAGGAAATTGTACGTAGAAATTAATTGTTTTAACTCTTGCCTTTTAGGTTACTTCCACCCCCCTCCCCCCAAAAAAGGACTTTTTAGTTACTAAAAATATATATATATATATATATATATATATATATATATATATATGCCTCTTAGGAATAATTTAAGAGGAAAATTATACCCACTTTAGGGGAAAAAAATTGGTTATGTATCTAAAAGAGATAATACTGAATATTTAAGTACATATTATTTAAGAATTATTATTGTAGGGTCACAAATCGTAGCCCAAACCCAGGTAGAAACAGGGGATGGGCCCAATAAGCCCAATACAATAAATTTGTAAGAGAATGGACGAAAGAATTTGGCTAATAAAGGGTCTTACAATAGTTAATGAAGGTTAGGAGTTTGTCCGAGGAGAATAAAACACATAAGTAAGTGATGATCTCTAGTCCGAGGAGCAAGTTTGAGATGAATTGGTTATTTCGAGTAATGTCCGAGGGGTAGGTTCTTAGATAAAACGGTTATTTCAGATGATGTTCTTCCAGATGTTACAATAACTCTTCCTTGATGTTCTTTCTTTTTTCTCTCGTGCCTCCTCTTCTTCTGGAGGTTTTACTCCATTATATAGTCCTTCATTGTTCGATCCTATCTTCCACTTGTCTACCATCCAGCCTGGTACTTGAGTTTCTGTTTCTTCTCCCACAGCTTTTTGATTTTCTGGGGGTAAAGGTGATCGAAAACACTGTTCAGAGGTCTTCTCCACATTAATGCGGCCAGGAAAGCTGCTGTAATGCATTTAATGTAGTGGTAGCAGCTTTTTCCCAAGATATTTCTACGTCCTTATCCCTTCCGTGTACATTTGTAATCTATCTTCACCTCTGGAACTTCCTGGAAGGTGGACTAGGGGGGAGACGAGGCCCATCTCACCGACATATGCCAGACCCGAGGAGGGTATTCCTCTCGGATCAATATCCCTGGACACTTACATGCTCTACTGTTAGCTACGAGGTTTCCCTATGATTTCCTCTCCCCGGACGCATTATTGATAAAATGTGGTACTTAAGCCCACTGCAAGGGCCCAAGTTTTTGCTCCCCCACAATAGCCCCTCAAAATTCTAATTTTTCCCTCTTATCCGAGGAGAAAAATTAGGATTTTGATGTACACCCGTAATTACGATGTAGTCCTTAACGATATTTAAATTTAGGCACGTGTAAGGGTCATTTCTGCCATTTCGCGAGAGCTTCTGACGCTTGGGAACTCGCACAATCATCATTAAACGCTTAGGACTGCATTTCGCTCCAGACATCCAACGGTGGAATACAAATCCAACGGTCCAGATCTCATCTTCAATATTTGGGCGGGACTGTGTCTTTTCCTTCTTTCGTCCCAACTATAAAAACCTTCAGACGTTATTTTTTTTTATTTCTTACCAGAGCTTGCAACTTCAGAGCGTTCGTGCCCAGGCATCCATCATACCTTCACAAGAAAGAGAGTTTAACGATCTTCCAGAGACAAGAGGACCAATCCGTACTCATCCTCACGTAAGTTTCGCACTCCGAACCTCTACTGTATCCTCGGCTAACCTCCTCGGCTAACCACTCCACATTCCAGAGACTAACAATGGGTAGATTCGAGCGTTTAGTAAACACTCCGGCCCTAATAGAGTTATTCAAAGAAAAGTACCACATTCCCCAAGAGGTGGTGGTACGTCACTGCACAACAGAGGGGGTGGAGTTTGACCGGAAAGTAGGAGATGTGGTAATCCCTATGATTGCCTTCATAGAAGAGGGAATGACCATCCCCATGGGTAGGATTACACAGGATTATCTTCGTGCCCATAGGCTCTGCCCTCACCAGTGTGCCCCTAACTTCTTTAGAGTCCTAGGATCAATCGACGCTTTGGACCGGCATCTGAGGCTAGGATTGACTTGGCACGACGTCGCCCACCTATATGAAGGCCATATAGAGACTCGGGCAAGCTTTTACCTTAAGTCCTGTAGCAATGTGGTCAAACTGATATCCTGCCTCCCCAAGTCTAACAAGGGGATGAAAGACGACTATCTTATCCTATCGGGGCCTTGGAGTGACGGCCTAGCCTGCCCAACCAAGGCTGGGAAACCAGGTGGAGCAACCTAGATTTAGGATTTCTAACTTTAGCATTGAGGAGTACTTAGATATTGTTTTGATGCATTTACATTTATTTATTTAGTTATTTTATATTATTATTATTATATTTTTTTTTTTTGTTGCCGAGACTCAACTGTGTGATTTGCTTGCTTGACAGATAAGCTTTTTACCAACCCCAAGCTTAGCCTGATCAACGTTCCAGCGCTGAACTATTTGCTTAGATCAGAAATTTTTGTGAACGACGATAGGCAGCTACGGGCAGTTCACCTTATTTTGGACTTTGAGCCAATTTCGAGGTCATTTTTAGACGTCGGCAACTCCATCCGAGCGGGAGACCATCGTTTGGCGTGCATAGACGTGTCTCGGCCAAACTTTCTCTTCCCCTACGATCTTCCTCCAGTTGACCATCCTATCCCACAGGGGATTCCCCTCGTTGCCGAACCATTACGTGAAGTACCCCTTGAGGAGGCCATCCTCCGAGAAGGCACAGCTTCTTCCTCCTCTCTCGAACAAGAGATTGACAAGTTCAGGTTTGAAGAAGAAACAATCCTTATATCGGAGGCCGAAGAGGGAGCGGACGAGCAGTCGTGTGTGCAAACTCCGGCTCAGGCGATAACCTACATTGCCGATACAACTGACGAGGAGGAAGACATGGCTCCCAAGACTGGTCCTACCTTGAAGGAGCTGATGCGGAATAGGAACAAGGTGCCATCCCCTCACGATAAAAACAAGTCAAAACAATCCGCAAACCCTCCTCCTCCTCCACCCCAGGTGCCTGCCGACCTCGGACTAAAACCCAACCCGGATTTGAGGAGGAAAAGGCCAGTGGAGCCTACTGAGGAGGGGAAGTTAGGCCCATCAAGGGGCACTAAGCAGGCCAGACCAACACAAGAACATCGGGGTAGGAGGTCCCATTCCGTGGAGAGCCGAGAGAAGCAACTAGTGGCCCAAGTTCGTCGGTCACCACGAACTTGGTCGCCAGTAATGGAGGTTGATGGTTCTCCCATCACGATGGATGCCTCTCTTAGGCACTTTCATGGTGGTCATGCAGGCCGGATGGCTGATGCTCTGCTACAACCCCTCCTCCTACCTCAAGATATGGCGGCCTACTGGAGTTTCAATCATCCTGACCTATTTCTTTCCCTAAAAAGAGACTTGGCTATGGTAAGTAATTCTGTTCATTTTTTTTTTTGCTTGCTTGCATATTATTTCTTAAATCTAAGCCACTTCTTCACTGTGCATAATAGGTCACGCAACAAGTTTACGTGGCTGAGGAATGGGTGAAGAACTCTCGTGATGAGACGAGGGCTGCCCACGACGCCCGAGAGACTGCAGAGGCTCATCTAAACGTGTTGAAAGACCAACAAAAACAGATGGCCGAGCAGGTGAAGAAAGCTCTCCAAGATAAGGCCAGTGCTGAAGCTGGCTTAAAGACGACTGAGAAGCAGGCTGAGACTCTTCGCAGCGAATTACACCTCTGCGAAATCAATCTGGCAACAGAAAGGCAGGTGGTGAAAGAGCTACGCGAAGAGCTTCGCAAGGCCAAGGAAGCTGCACAGCTTCTGAAGGAGGCAGCTGAGGCCGAGAAGCAGGCCTCGTATGCTCTGGGGGTGCAAGAGACTCAGAGCAGGCTGACTGAAGAATTTTCTTCCGTCGCCAGGGACTACTACGACATTACTTGGGAAAAAGCCCTTGATGCCGCTGGAGTCCTTGCTGATTCTAGCCTTAGGCGGCTTGTGAGCATATATTATGATCCTGATATTCAGGCGCTCCCAGGTTCTGACTCTCCCCCCTCAGAGCAGCCAGCCTCAGTATCTGAAGCTCCTGCCACATATCAAGCTCTTCCAGCTCTTGTGGAAATCCCAACGGCTTCCCATCAAGACGCTGGTTGAGGGGAAAGAGTTGAGGCCTCCTAGGGTAAGGCTCCAGATGCTGCTCCTTCGCAGTCCGAACAAGTAGCTGACCACCAGGCTCCCAAGACGAAGGCTTAGGATATTTGTTTTAGTATTGTTTTTTTTGTTTTCTATGTTTACCATTTTAAAGACTTGTACTGTGTTCTAATTATTAATGAAGATATACTCCTTTTGTTTTACGTGTTATGGCAAGTAATGGTGAATCCTTCTGCTGTCATTTCATTTTTTCTTTTACTTGTGTTACATGAATGACTAATTTGATTAAGATGTTCTGGAAATTGGGTTAACATACGAACCAAATAAATATAACCAAACTTAACAAGAAATTTGAATCACACACTTATATCTATGTTTGAATACTTAAAAGGAAATTAGAACAAGTGTTAACTAACCCAAATCATCTGGTCAGAGGTCTCCAGTCATGATTGGATTTAAGTTTAAACACCTGATAAAACGACGAGAGTGTTAACTAACCCAGATCATCTGGTCCGAGGACTCATGCATGATTGGATTTAAGTTTAAACACCTCACAGAACGGCGAGAGTGTTAACTAACCCAGATCATCTGGTCCGAGGACTCATGCATTACTGGATTTAAGTTTAAACACCTCATGGAACGGCGAGAGTGTTAACTAACCCAGATCATCTGATCCGAGGACTCATGCATGACTGGATTTAAGTTTAAACACCTCATAGAACGGCGAGAGTGTTAACTAACCCAGATCATCTGGTCCGAGGACTCATGCATGATTGGATTTAAGTTTAAACACCTCATAGAACGACGAGAGTGTTAACTAACCCAGATCATCTGGTCCGAGGACTCATGCATGATTGAATTTAAGTTTAAACACCTCATAGAACGGTGAGAGTGTTAACTAACCCAGATCATTTGGTCCGAGGACTCATGCATGATTGAATTTAAGTTTAAACACCTCATAGCACGGCGAGAGTGACATACACATTTCACATACATAACAAATATTGATCAAATACATATTTATTAATAATAATACCTTTTCAAGTTATTGACATTCCAAGGGCGGGGTACTACGAGTCCGTCCAGGTCTTCCAAAAAATACGCTCCAGTACTAGCGTTGGAGGTGATACGATATGGTCCTTCCCAATTCGGCCCTAATTTTCCCCACGCTGGGTTTTTTGCCGAGCCCACAACTTTTCGCAGCACCAGGTCACTTGGGGCCAAAGGTCTTGTCTTTACATGGGCATCATAATCTCGCTTCAGCTTCTGTTGATAATGGGCCAATTGAACCATCGCGTTTTTCCTTTTTTCATCAATCAAGTCTAGACCTCTTGCCAGGTTTTCATCGTTGTCTTTTGGATTGAATGAACTTGTTCTCGACGTCGGGAACCCAGATTCCAGAGGCATGACTGCTTCAGCTCCGTAAGTCATAGAAAAAGGGGTCTCTCCGGTGGACCTGCGAGGCGTGGTCCTGTACGTCCAGAGTACGTGCGGAAGCTCTTCCACCCATCTAACTTTTGCATCATCCAATCTTTTCTTCAATCCACTTAGTATGACTTTATTCACAGCTTCAGCTTGTCCATTCCCTTGAGGGTAGGCCGGAGTAGAATATCTGTTAGTAATCCCCAGCTCGCCACAATAATTTCTGAACATCTTGCTGTCAAACTGGAGTCCATTGTCTGAGATGAGTACATGAGAAACGCCGAACCGCGTAACGATGTTTTTCCAAACGAATCTTTTTGCATCCACATCTCGGATATTGGCTAAAGGCTCTACTTCAACCCACTTTGTAAAATAATCAGTGCCGACTATGAGATATTTCTTGTTTCCCACAGCTTTAGGAAATGGTCCGACGATATCTAAGCCCCATTGAGCGAATGGCCACAGACTAGATAATGGATTGAGGACCCCCCCTGGCTGGTGTATACTCGGTGAGTACCGCTGGCATTGATCACACTTTTTGACATATTCCAAAGCTTCTCTCTGCATGTTCGGCTACCAATAACCTTGTGTAATGGCCCTATGCGCTAAGGACCTGCCTCCAGTATGGCTTCCACAGATTCCCTCATGCATCTCTTCCAAGAGTAATTCAATTTGATTAGGATGAACACATAGCAGATAAGGCCCAGAAAAGGAACGCTTATATAGCTTGCTATCCTCGGACAGCCAATAATTAGTAGCTTTCTTTCTTATTCTGTCAGCCTCGATTTTCTCTTCGGGTAGAATATCTTCCTTTAAGAATTGCATGACAGGATCCATCCAACTTGGCCCCATTCTCACTTGATTGATTTGAACTACGTTCGCTGTTGTCGAGGGTCGATGCAGATCCTCAACGAGGATTATGCGAGGCAAGTCCAGTGCCGAGGAGGTTGCAAGCGTGGCCAAGGAGTCCGCATGCGCGTTGCCACTTCTTCAGACATGTAGCAAGCTAAAAGATTCGAATTCCATCTGCATAATCTTAACTTGGCTAAGATAACCTCGCATTCTTTCGTCCTTGGCTTCGAATTCCCCTTTGACTTGAGCGACGACTAGCCTTGAATCCGAGAAGAGTTTTATGGACTTTCCTCCCATCCTTAGGACCATAGCCATCCCTTCTAACAAAGCTTCATACTCCGCTTCGTTATTCGTGGCGGGAAAGTCTAACCTCAGAGACTTTTCAATGGTAACCATCTCAGGGGACGTCAGTACTAATCCAACCCCTGCACCTTTTTGATTTGATGCTCCATCTACATGCACTTCCCACGTCGAAGTGAAACATTGGGAGATACTACCGACCAGCTTTTCATCCTTTTCCCCTTGTGCTTGTAATCCATCCGCTTCAGGTTCGGTGAATTCTGCCACCAAGTCGGCGAGTACCTGTCCCTTTACTGAGGTACGAGGCATGTACTTGATATCAAAAGCTCCCAGGATTGTACTCCACTTGGCTATCCTTCCCGTGTAATCTGCACTTTTAAGCACGGTCTTTAGTGGGAGTTGTGTAAGAACAATCACCGTATGTGCTTGGAAATAGTGAGATAGCTTGCGTGCGCCAAGCACCACTGCCAAGATGGCTTTTTCCAGTGGAAGGTAGCGCACTTCCGCCTCGTGCAATGATTTACTCACGTAGTACACTGGCCGCTGTACATCGTTATCTACTCTTATCAACACCAAGCTTACTACGTAGGAGGCCACTGCAATATAGGCAAAAAGAACCTCATCTGGCTCTGGACTCGACATGACTAGCGGCCGAGCTAGATAGTCTTTGTGTTGCTAAAAGGCTACGTCACATTCCGTCGACCATTCAAAGTCCTTTCATTTATTGATCAATAGGAAGAAAGGTCGGCACCTGTATGTCGATCGAGATATGAATCTATTCAAAGCAGCGGCCATTCCAGTTAGTTTTTGCACCTCTTTTGGGTTCCGAGGAGCTCGCATATTGGTGATGGCCTTAATCTGGTCGGGATTGACTTCAATTCCCCTATGAGTAACCATGTAACCCAAGAATTTGCCCAACCCTACACCAAATGAGCATTTGGAAGTGTTTAAACGTAGTTTATAGCTTCTGAGAATTTCGAAGACAACTTGGAGGTCTCCCAGGTGCTCGGATACCTTTTTGCTTTTCACCACCATATTATCTATGTAAATCTCCATACTTTTTCCTAGTAGTGGTTCGAACATCCTCGTCATCATCCTCTGATAAGTGGAACCTGCATTCTTCAAACCAAAAGGCATCACTTTGTAGTGGTAGTTCCCCACTGGCGTAACAAAAGCAGTTTTTTCTTGATCGTCCAACGCTAAAGGTATCTGATGATAACCCTGAAACGCGTCCAAGAAACTCATCCGAGGATGGCCGACTTTGGCGTCCACTAGCTGATAGATTTTAGGCATGGGGAATGGATCTTTAGGGCAGGCTTTATTTAGATCTGTGAAATCAACACATACTCACCACTTCCCAGTCTTTTTCTTGACCACTACAGTGTTTGCCAACCACTTGAGATAGAAGACCTCCTTGATAGCCTCTACCTTTTTGAGCTTCGTCACTTCCTAACAGACTACTTCTGCATGCTCTTTAGATGGCCGACGAGGGAGCTGCTTCTTGGGGGCCATCAACGGATTAACATTCAAATGGTGACAAATGAAGTCTGGATCCACCTCTGGGGCCTCATAAGCATTCCATGCGAAGACATCGATGTTTTGTTTAAGGAAATCTACCAATTCCTCCCTCTCTTGCTGAGGTAGTTGAGATCCGACTTGAAAAAATTTCTCCGGGTCATCTCCTATTGCGACTTTTACAAGATCCTCACACTTCACTTCCCCGGATAACCCATCACCAGATAACATTGGGGGTTTTAACTGCTATAACTCCTCTTTCTGAATCTCAGATTCTACTTCAAGCTTGTGTCGAATTGCTGCTATCATGCATTGCCGCGCCATGGTTTGATCACCCAGTATCTCTTCTATCTTGCCTTCAGATGGGTATTTGATTTTCTGATGCAGGGTGGAAGAAACTGCCCCTAAAGTATGAAGCCAAAGTCTAGCAACGATTGCCGTATAAGGGGAATAAGCATCCACCACTATAAAATCGACCTCCACTATCTCCGATCCGGCTTGCACTGGTAGCCTGACTTGTCCATTCGGGATAATAATCTTCCCCTCAAAACTTACTAGAGGGGAATTGTAAGGCGTCAGATCTTCAGTTTTTAAGTTTAGCCCCTTGAAGAGGTCAGGATACATGATTTCGGCTACACTGCCTTGATCCACCATCACTCTCTTTACATCATAGCCTCCGATTCGGAGGGTAATCACTAAAGCATCATCATAAGGTTGAACAGTTCCGATCTTGTCCTCGTCCGAGAATCCCATGACTAGGGATCGATTTAACTTAACTCTCTTCGGCTCGTGAGAATCATCCTCAAAGTACAGGCAAGCCACAAACATTACTCTGGAGGGGCATGACCCTGTTCTGCCAGGTGCCGCAAAGATAACGTTAATAGTTCCAAGAGGGGGTCTTGGAGGATTCTCCCTTTCTGGTCGAGTATCAGTCTGACCACCCAAACTGCTGGAATGATGCAACAGCTGTTTCAATTTACCTTCTCGGACAAGTTGGTCAAGGTGATCCCATAAACTCCTACAGTCCTCGGTAGTATGACCATGGTCTTTATGATATTGACAATAGAGATTTCGGTTTCTCTTCTCAGGGTTTCCCATCATCTTATTGGGCCATTTGAAGAAGGGCTCATTTTTAACCTTTTCCAGGACTTGGTGCACGGGCTCTCGGAATACAGGTCCGACTACCTGGCTGTTACTAGATATCTGCTGCTCAGTGTAATCCCTTCTCGACCGGTTATTATTATAACTGTCTGGCCTAAATTCTCTCCTTTCTTGAGGGACAAGCTTAGCTTTCCCTTTTCCTTCTTGTTGCTGTTGTTGATCATCTTCTATCCTTTTATACTTATCCACTCTATCCATTAGTTGTTGCAAGCTGGTGACCGGTTTCCCTGTCAAGGACTTTCTTAGACCATGATCGGAGGGAAGCCCAACCTTGAAGGTTCTGACAGCGACCTCATCAAAATCCCCATCAATCTCGTTAAACATCTCCCAATACCTCTTGGCATATGACCTCACAGACTCTCCTTCCCCCATTGTCATTGACAACAGAGAATCTAGGGGTTGAGGAACTCTGCTGCATGTGATAAACCGGGAGCAGAATGATTGAGTGAGCTTCTTAAAGGAGCTGATGGAATTAGCTCTCAACCCGTCGAACCATCTCATTGGCATCGGTCCCAGGCTGGAGGGAAACACTCTACACAACAAAGCTCCATCCTGAGAGTAAACCGCTATCTTTTGTTTGAATTGGCTTACATGTTCTACAGGATCGGTACGTCCGTTGTACATGGAAAACGTAGGCTGGTGAAAACATCTGGGAAGCTTTGCCTTTTCTATTCCCCGAGTAAAGGGGGACTTAGAAATTTGGTCCAGAGCCTTCTTCATGACCTTGGTTCCCACTCCCCTTCTAGACGAAATCTTTCTCCCCCTCTTGTGAGAGTGTTCCTCTTTATAGGAATAGGATTCACTGGGTGGAGTTTCTGAAAATTCCCTGTAACTGTCTTCTCCTTCATCGTTGGAAGAGACATCAGAACTTGAAGGGGTTTGGTTTCGCTGTGCTTGACGAAGTTTCTTTTTCAAGTCCTCTATTTCTCGTTGCAAATCCTTCTCACCAACGTGCTCATGCACTAGATGGCCCCTTCGTCGATAGCCACTTCTATCAGCACAGATGGTTTGCGAGCTACCCTCTCGTTAGTTATCTACGTGATTTTCCTGTTCAAGGTCGTGGAGTTCGCCTTGTTGATTGACGTTTCCTGACTCTGCATGAAATAGGCTAGTCTGCTGTGGTCCTGAACCCGCCATAGCTGTTGTAAACCTTCACTAGCACTAATTCTCCCCACAGACGGCGCCAATTGTAGGGTCACAAATCGTAGCCCAAACCCAGGTAGAAACAGGGGATGGGCCCAATAAGCCCAATACAATAAATTTGTAAGAGAGTGGGCGAAAGAATTGGGCTAATAAAGGGTCTTACAACAGTTAATGAAGGTTAGGAGTTTGTCCGAGGAGAATAAAACACATAAGTAAGTGATGATCTCTAGTCCGAGGAGCAAGTTTGAGATGAATTGGTTATTTCGAGTAATGTCCGAGGGGTAGGTTCTTAGATAAAACGGTTGTTTCAGATGATGTTCTTCCAGATGCTACAGTAACTCTTCCTTGATGTTCTTTCTTTTTTCTCTCGTGCCTCCTCTTCTTCTGGAGGTTTTACTCCATTATATAGTCCTTCATTGTTCGATCCTATCGTCCACTTATCTACCATCCAGCCTGGTACTTGAGTTTTTGTTTCTTCTCCCACAGCTTTTTGATTTTCTGGGGGTAAAGGTGATCGAAAACACTGTTCAGAGGTCTTCTCCACATTAATGCGGCCAGGAAAGCTGCTGTAATGCATTTAATGTGGTGGTAGCAGCTTTTTCCCAAGATATTTATGCATCCTTATCCCTTCCGTGTACATTTGTAATCTATCTTCACCTCTGGAACTTCCTGGAAGGTGGACTAGGGGGGAGACGAGGCCCATCTCACTGACATATGCCAGACCCGAGAAGGGTATTCCTCTCGGATCAATATCCCTGGACACTTACATGCTCTACTGTTAGCTATGAGGTTTCCCTATGATTTCCTCTCCCCGGACGCATTATTGATAAAATGTGATACTTAAGCCCACTGCAAGGGCCCAAGTTTTTGCTCCCCCACAATTATAATAGTGGAATTTTTAGTATGCATTTAAGAATTTTTTTCTCTTAAGTAAAAAAAAAAAATTCCTAGTTAATTTCCTATTGCATTTATCTAAATATTATTTCTATCATAGTTATGTATAATTAAGGAGTATGATGGATTGAAGCACAACATATCATAGCCAAATTAAACTCAGAATAAGATATAAGAAATAAGTTTAAGTTTTTTTTTTTCCCATCAAGAATTAGATAAGTTTAATTAAGCTAACTAAGGTAATAGGATTTAATTCGTGTTCGACTATACAAAATCATTCTATTTGTTTATATATATTGGTTAGCATGATTGAATTAAGTTGCAGGATTTCTTAAGAATGAGATCACACTAAGGTATATGCTTCAATTGAGAGAATTTTTTTAATTCCAAAATAATGAACATAAGTATTACCATAGAAAACAGAAATCAATACTGCATGCATGTCCATATTCATAAAATGGATGCAATAGTTAAACATTGTAAGTGTCCAAAAGTTATTTCCTTAAAAATTTTAAATTGCAATATATATATATATATATATATATTAAGAAGATAAATAGTAAGAATAGAGATTAGATCTTTTTTATATAAAAAATTTAAGAAAAAAATTTAGTATGTTTGACTTACGATAATGTAATTTACATCATAATTTGTCAAAAAAGAAAAAGAAAATAACCATATAAACCTAAATTATAATCCCAAATACAAAGAAAAAGAGGAACACCATACGGTCCATACCTATCGATCATAATATTTTGTTTCCTCTTCCAAGTTAATCTAAGAACTAAAAATTTAGAAATTAGCATATATTTAGATGAGATTATAAGAACATTAGCAGGAATTTATGTAGTATTTAATTTAAAAATTACAACGCCATTTAGAAAATAAAATAAACAAATGGGAGGCAAATGATCATGTACTAAATCAATAAAAAGCATTCCAATTATTTAGACACAAATAATTTTAATGGGTAAAACACAATTATGTAAAGAAAAACTATAAACGTGAACACAAAGAAATAGACTATCAATTGAAAATTAAAAAGAAAAAGAAAAAGGAAAATGGAAAAAGAAAAAGGAAAAAAAAAAAAAAAGGAAACATGGTATTTACAACCCTAGAAAAGAAAATCTAGTACAAACATTTACATCATAATTTTTCAAAAAAATAATAAAAATAATCAAATAAGCTAAGTTTTTTTTTTTTTTTTTTTGAGAGGGAATATAAAGCTAAGTTATAATCCCAAATACAAAGAAAAGGAGGATCATACGGTCCATACCCATCAATCATAATATTTTGTTTCCTATTCCAAGTTATCCTAAGAAGTTAAAAATTAGTACAAATTTAGATGAGATTAAAAGAAAATTAGCAAGAATTTATGTAGTATTTAATTAAAAAAAATTACAAAGCCATTCAAAAAATAAAATAAACAAATGGGAGTTAAACGGTCATGTACTAAAACAAAACAAAAATGCATTCCAATTCTTTAGATACAAAAAAATTTAATGGGTAAAACGTGATTATTATGTAAAGAAAAATTTTCAACATGAATACAAAGAAATATACTATCAATTGAAAACTAAAAAAGAGAAAAAAGAAACACAGTATTTACAACCCTAGAATAGAAAATCCAATACAAACTGCAAACCAAAAAAATTGTAACAGAAAAGCAAAGAAGTTGAAGGGAAGAAAAAGAGAAATTGACCTCAAATAGACTTTCCAATTCTAGTTGTAATTTGGTGACTTATGAGGTGGAAAGAAAGCAATGCAAACTACAAACCATAGAAATTGCAGCAAAAAAGTAAAGAAGTTCAAGGGAAGAAAAAGAAAAACTGACCTCAAATAGACTTTCTAATTTTAGTTGTAATTTGGTGACCTCGAATAGACTTTCAAAATCTATATATAAAAAATTAAATTGGTGGGTTTTAAATCCAAAGGGAGGCAATTGAATGTTTTGATGGGGAGAAAAGCCGATTTTTTGATAAGGAGATGATAAGTTAGAGAGAGAGAGAGAGAGAATAATTGGTTGCTAAAATGAAAGCAATTTGGATTCCATGGGAAAGTTAATAATAGTATAAATATTAGCCGTTTGTTTGATGGGAAGATGATGAGTTGAGAGGAGAGAAAATGAGATTGATTAAAGATAATGTGTAAAGTGGAAACCACACCCCCCCCCCCCCCCACCCCACACAAAAAAAAAAAAAAAATTGTGACGTGGCTCAACTGGAGCGTAGTAATAATAAATGTTACATTTTAGCTTTTAGATATATATATTGATGAGTGCTGACCTCGTCAGTCGATAATCTCCAAATGGACCTAACGCTCGTATGGGTGGTAGGGTGAATTCTTCCAATGTGGTCACCGGTGTGGTGCCTGCCACAACGTCTCTGACGCTCAAGTCAGAATGGGAATAAATATATTAAGAGAAAAAAGAACAGGATTCTATCAGTGTATATTTTTTTGTACCTTTGGTTGATGGTGTCAAGGCCTTATATAAGTTGCTTTGGCTTCTAGTAATGGGGTTTTAATGGGCTCCAACGGTCTGACAGTCTAGCTTGGTAACCGCCCAAAGTGTTTACTCATATTAAATGACTCTGTATCCTCATCAAGCGTGGTTAACCCCTTTACTCGTCATCGTACTGTCATCAAGGTTACTTCGTCTGGGACGTCAGTATGTTCGTCAATACTATCAGTTGCCCCCCAGCTTCTATGGTCGTCATGACACGTCATGACGATCATAGAAGGTGAAAGGTTTTCTTGGGCTGCCCACGCCTCTTGGGGTTTTGCTCCGAATTAAATGCATAGTGGCGGTGTTGAACGCGACGTGGCCATCTGGCGTATGGTGATTGGGGGTATTTGCTGCGCAACCCTTGGGTTTCCTGCCGTTTTCCAATTTTTGGGATTGAAATCCTTCACTTTCCCCAATTCTTTAATCATTTCTGAACTGTTTGCTTTCTTTCTTCCCGTTTACTTGCGCTATAACTTCAACTCTGCTCCGATGGCCATTCTGTGCATCCTTACTGTTTGTGCTGAATATCTTGAAGGTATGTTCCCCTTTGCTTCTCTCCGTTTCTTTTTCTTCATCGTTTGTCTGTAAATTCCTGATCTTTCTCTTTCTTTTTCTTTGCTTTGTTCTATTTGTTGCTTGCTTTGCGGGTCTTTAGGATTTAAACCCTTCCCCCACCTTTTTCGTTGGTTTTTCATGGTTAGTGGTTCTGAGGTTAGAGTAATTTGTCCTTCTATGTCTTTTTTCTTCGCTCGCTTAGGGGTAGCTTTGGGTGTTTCCGGTGATTTCCTCCCTTTGATTGGGGATTTCGTTTTTGCCGGCTGTGGTTTGAGTGTGGTTATAGGAGAGTTGTCACCAATTTTGGGTCAGTCCCTTGCTTGGTTTGGGGGAGACACTAGAAAGATGGCAGAGGTACGGTCTAGCGAACTGGAGACGGGGTTGTCGTCTAGCGGCGGCCTCGAAGGGGGAGATACAGCCATCTCTGCCCCTCGGGTAGTTAGGGCTTTTCACGCCCTTGAAGAGGTGTGTGGGCTGGACAAAGAGATTGTGAGTAGGTTTAAGGACAGATTCCAATTCCCAGAGCGTGTCCGCGTTCGTCGGCCCACTAATGAGGACAAGGCCTGTCATTTCTTTCCCGGTGAAGTGTGCTTCTATGAGGCAGCTTTTACCTACAGGCTTAGGCTCCCCGTCCATCCTTTTATAATGGAGCTGTTGGGTTTTTTGGGTATTGCTCCGGGGCAACTTATGCCCAATTCATGGAGGATCGTGGTCAACTGTATGGAAATATGGTTGGCTGCGAACGAGGATATGATCAGAGTTAGTGAGCTCGTCCACCTCTATCGTCTGAAGGAGTCTAAAGAATATGGGTATTATGAACTTGTCCCTTGGGCGAGGAGAACTAGGATCGTGAGGGGTCTACCCTCGTCATTTAGGTACTGGAAGTCTCGTTTCGTTTTCGTGTTTGGGGATGACTTTGAGACCCCTGCCAGCGAGGCTTGGGGTGACGTCCCAAGGTTACTCCGTCGGTGGGGAACCCCTCACTTAGGTGCGTCAATACTTCCAATTGTTTGTTGGTTTCTGTTTTTGTCTTTATTGGTCGTCTATAACCTCCCTCTTTTTCCTTGTGCAGTGAAGAGGCGACCCAAGCTGAAGAGCAAATATCAGGGTCGTGTGGACAAGGCGATTCAGTACACCGAGGCGATAGAGAATTGGGAAGATTTGGTGGACCCTCGTACCCTCGCGTTTTATTGTCTAGGCCCAAATCCTTCTGCATACGTGCTGCGCCTTATTAAGATTGAGGGAAAAAAGAGTAAGTCCTAGATTCGTCAGTATCGCATCAAGACTCAAAGAGAAAATTTTCTTTTTCCTCCTTTTTTTTTTTTTTTTGACAAGTGTTTCCTTCTTGCAGAAATGACGACAAAATTTAATAAGGATATGTACGCAAGAATGAGGGGCAAGAAAAACGAGCCCCTGTCTGCCCTCGGGACTAAGTCTGTCCGAATTACAAATAGGGGTGCTTCGATCCTGGCACTTCCGTCATCTCCCACTTTGGCTCTGGCGAGGGGTGCGTCCTCGACCCCGTCAGTGGAAGAGGTTCCCCCACGAAATAAGAGGCTAAGAGCTGTGGAGAAGCAGAAGGAGAAGGTCGACTCCAGGCCTTCTTGCGTTTGGGATGATGCTGGAGTCTCCGTGGCAAGGGTTCAAGAAACCTTCAGCGCGGACGAGCTTAAAGTGCTCTCTGCAGTGCCAGCAGACGATGTTGCAAGGCGTCATCTTCATAAGCTCATGCAGGTAACTCTGTGGTTTCACTCCTTGCGTGCTTCTATCTGTTTGTTTGTTTGTTTGTTTGTTTTTGTTTTTGTTTTTTTTTTTTTTTCGTTTTTTTTTTTTTTTTTTTTTTTTAAGTGTGCATCCTTTTCGTTTTTATACAGGTGCTAGGTGAGAGTCTCCACATTACTTCGGAGTACCTGGCCTCTAAGGCTAAGGTTCAATCTGCACGATCCCACACATCGTCCATGGAGGCAGAAAATTCAAAACTGAGGAAGGAATTTATTGCTGCTATGGATGATGCCAACCAGGCCAAGGAGAAGTTGAGGACTCTGACGGAGGAGCTGAGGGTGGAGCGGGAGTTGACCAAAGAGAAGGACGAGCAGATTGCTGCAGCCAGGGAGAGGGCGAAGGGGCTAGCAGCCAAGGCCGTTGAGGGTTTCCAGCAGACTGAAAAGTATAACAGTGTACTCTTCAGCTGGTACTTCAAAGGGTTTGAGCTTCTAAGGAGGTACTTTATAAAGCACCCTTCTGGAGTGGACTTAGAGAAGCTCGACCTGGAGGAGGTTGATAAAGAAATGGTTGCTGACGAGGCCGCTCAATCCTCTGCAGCTGAGACCGACGCCCCAGAGAATGCCCTTGAGTCAGGCGGTGCTACAGTTGACGCCTAACCTGCTTTCAAGAAATATTTCCATTTTTGGTGCATTTTTTTTTTTGGTGCCCGTGTTTTAGGGCTTTTTGTAAATCTAGTTTCGGAACCATTTGCCTTTGGCTTTGGGAAAAACACTATTTGCCCAGTCTTATGGTTTGCTGATAATTACAATTGCCCATGTTTTGGGTCTTTATTTAAATCTGTTAGTTTGCACTTACTTGTGTTTAAGGATTTAGGCTAAGTGTACTAGTTCGTCAGTAGCATACGTTCGTCAAGGACAAATATCGTTGTTTGGCTATTTCCTTTTTGAATCTGCACATACTTCAAAGGATTTTTGTTAAATGATAGTCCCGTCAGTAAAGCATAACTTCGTCGGTATTTTATAACCGTCAGTAACTTACATCCGTCAGGGCAAAATCTTGTTACTTTGCTATTTTTGTTTTGCTGACTTACACCTATTTAAAAGATCTTGTCTTAGCGAATTTATTCATCAGTAACTTACATTCGTCAATGCGGAATCTTGTCACTTAGCTATTTTTGTTTCGCTGACTTACACCTATTTAAAGGATCTTGTCTTAGCGAATTTATTCGTCAGTAACTTACATCCGTCAATGCGGAATCTTGTCACTTAGCTATTTTTGTTTCGCTGTCTTACACCTATTTAAAAGATCTTGTCTTAGCGAATTTATTCGTCAGTAACTTACATCCGTCAATGCGGAATCTTGTCACTTAGCTATTTTCGTTTCGCTGACTTACACCTATTTAAAGGATCTTGTCTTAGCGAATTTATTCGTTAGTAACTGACATCCGTGGCTGGAGTTGTTTGTTCCAAGACATCAAAAGGTAAACTTGTTTATTGATCTCATGTTTATTGACCTCAAGAAAGAACAAACCCAATACATTTATTGATAATATTTCTTCAAGTTTTCGATGTTCCATGGGCGAGGGAGTTTTTGTCCGTCCAGAGTTTCCAGATGATAGCTGCCTTGTCGGGAGTAATGGACGACTCTATAGGGTCCTTCCCATGTGGGCCCTAGCTTCCCTTGGTTTGGCTCTTTTGTCGCTATCTAGACTTTGCGCAAGACGAGGTCTCTTATTTCAAGCCATCTTAGCTTTACTCTCCTATTGTAGTATTCAGCCATTTTCTGTCGGTATTTTTCCATTCTGTTGGAGGTGTTCTCTCTTACTTCGTCTAGGCAGTCTAGGTTAATCCGTAGCTCGTCGTCATTTCCTTCTTTGCTGAACACCGCCCGTTTGGTGCTGGTTACCCCTACTTCCACAGGGATTACTGCTTTAGTTCCGTAAGTGAGCCTGAAGGGGGTTTCTCCTGTTGGGGTTCTGGCTGTTGTCCTGTATGCCTAAAGGACGTTGGACAGCTCTTCTGGCCAGGCGCCCTTCGCATCGTCCAGCTTGGTCTTGATAATCTTTAGCAACGTTCGGTTCGTCACTTCTGTTTGTCCGTTTACCTAAGGGTGTCCTGGTGACGAGAATTGGTTCTTGATGCCCAGGCCCGAGCAGAAGTCCTTAAAGGCTTGACTGTCGAACTGTCGTCCGTTATCTAAAATGATCGTCAGTGGAATCCCGAATCTGCAGATTATATTATTCCAAACAAAACTCTAGATTCTGGCTTCAGTGATCGTTGATAGTGCTTCTGCCTCAACCCACTTAGTGAAATAATCAATAGCAACTAGTAGAAATTTTACCTGCCCTTTACCTTGGGGTAGTGGGCCGACGATGTCGATTCCCCATTGCGAGAATGGCCAGGGGGATGTTATCGCCATCAGTTTCTCAACTGGGAGTCTCTGGACATTCCCGAACCGTTGGCACTTGTCACATCGCTTGACGAGCTCTATGGCGCCTGCCTGCATGGTAGGCCAAAAGTAACCTGTCCAGATAACTTTACTTACTAGTGACCTGGGACTAGCATGATCTCCACAAACCCCTTCATGGATTTCTTCAAGGATGTATTTGGCTTCGTCCTGATCTACACACTTCAAATATGGCATGGAGAAGCCTCTTTTGTACAGAGTGTCATTAAGCATCGTGAATCTTGCTGCCCTTTTCCTTATCTTCCTGGCCTCGCCTGTGTCTTGGGGGAGGTGCCCGTCCAGGAGGAACGATATGATTGGCGTCATCCAGCTATTTTTGTTCTGTATCGTAAGTGTGGAGGCTTCTTCAATGCTGGAATGTTTCTGTACTTCCATTGCTAAGTTGTTGCTCAGCTCTTCCTCTTCTGACGATGCTAGCTTCAAGATTTCATCTGCTAATGCATTTTGGTTCCTTGGGACTTGTATAAACTCCACCTCGTCAAATTCCCTCGTCAGGTGCTTTGTTAGCCTGAGGTATTTCTACATTCTTTCTTCTTTTGCTTCATACTCCCCCTTGATTTGTTCGATCACCAACTTCGAATCACTCTGGATCAATAGGTTCTTCACTCCAAACGCCTTTCCGAGCCTTAACCCCGTCAATATGCCTTCGTACTCGGCTTCGTTGTTGGTAGCTGGGAAACTCAGTCAGACTCCGTATTTGAGGATTCCTCCATCGGGGGTGGTTATCATGACCCCTACTCCTCCCCTTTTTTAAGCTGACGAACCGTCAATTTGTATTGTCCATCGTTTAGCACCGTCGACTGGGCTACTTTCGTCTGGAAATGTGAACTCGGCGATGAAATCTACCAACGCCTGTGCTTTGATGGCCGTTCTAGGAAGGTACTCGATATCAAACTAGCTAAGCTCGATTGCCCACTGGATCATTCTACCTGCTGCCTCGGGTCTGTTCATCGATTTTCTTATGGGTTGGTCCGTCATTACAAGGATAGGGTTAGCCTGAAAATATTGTCTTAACTTGCGTGAGGCTACAATTAATGCGAATGTGATCTCTTCTATTCGCGGGTAATTAGACTCTGCCCCCTGGAAGGCCTGGCTGACGTAGTAGACTGGGAGTTGTTTCTTGGCTTATTCACGAATTAAAGCTGCACTCACTGCTGTAGTTGACACTGCCAAATATAGATATAAGTTTTCCCCTTCTTTCGATGGGCCCAGGAGGGGCGGATTACTCAGATAATGCTTCAAGTCTTGGAAGGCTTCTTCACACTCGTCGTTCCAGGCGAAAGCTTGCTTTAGAGTTTTGAAGAAGGGGAGGCACTTATCTGTTGCTCTAGAGACGAACCTGTTAAGTGCTGCAATCCTACCGGTGAGTTTTTGAACTTCCTTGACGGTTCGGGGTGAAGCCTTATTGATTATGGCTTGGACCTTCTCCAGGTTTGCTTCTATTCCCCTCTGGGAGACCATGAAACCCAAGAACTTACCTGAAGCTACCCCAAAAACACACTTACTAAGGTTCAACTTCATCTGGTACTGTTTGAGGCTGGTGAATATTTCCTTAAGGTTGTCTAGGTGTGCGAGCTCTTCTTTGCTTTTGACAAGCATATCGTCGACGTAGACTTCCATGTTTCTGCCAATTTTTTTGTTGAACATCTTGTTCACCAATCTTTGATACGTAGCTCCTACATTCTTTAGCCCGAAGGGCATTACCTTATAGCAATAGAGCCTTTGGCTTGTGATGAAAGCGGTTTTCTCCTGGTCTTCTTCGTCCATTTTTATCTGGTTGTACCCTGAAAAAACGTCTATGAACGTAAGTAACTTGTGCCCGGCGATAGAATCCACAAGTTGGTCGATTCAGGGCAATAGGAAACTGTCCTTCGGGCACGCTTTGTTCAGATCCGTGAAGTCCACACACATTCTCCACTTTCCATTTGCCTTCTTTATAAGGACGACATTAGCGAGCCAGTCAGGGTAGTAGACTTCGTGGATGAAGCCTGCCGTCAATAGCTTGGTAACTTCTTCCGTAATGGCCTGGTCTTGCTCTAGGGCGAAAGCTCTTCGTCTCTACTGGACGGGCTTTCTCTGAGGGTCCACGTTTAACTTATGCTGGATTATCTTTGGGGATATGCCAGGCATGTCCTCATGGCTCCACGCGAAGACGTCTAGGTTTTCTTTAAGGAATTCGATAAGCCTGGTTCTCATCTCAGGGCTTAGCGTCGTCCCTATTCTTGTCGTCTTGATTGTTCCGTCTTCGACTAGTGCTACTGTTTCCAAGGCTTCTACTTTACTCTCTTCCTCTCCAATCATCCATGTATGGTTCTCCTTCGTGGCCAAAACGACCTGGTAGCATTCTCTGGCTAAAATTTGATCTCCTCTTACCTTGCCAACTCCGTTATCTATTGGGAATTTTACTTTCAAACAATAGGTGGACGTTGCCGCCTTCCATCTGTTGAATGTAGGTCTTCCAATGATTACGTTGTAGGACAAGGGGCAGTTTACCACTAGAAAATCTAGCTGACGGATCAATTGCCTTGGTTAAGTTCCCACAATTACCGTCAACATCACTATGCCCCTAGGATAGACCCTGTCACCGCTGAAGCTAACGAGGGGGGATTCAAATGGGCGCAATCTTTTTGGGTCTAGCCTCAGTTGCCGAAAGGCAGGGAGGTAGATGATGTCCGTAGAGCTTCCATTGTCCACAAGGATTCTTTTGGTATTGAATCCTTCTATGTTCAACATTATAACCAACGGGTCGTTGTGGGGCTGTTTCATTCCTCTGGCCTCAGCTTCATTGAAGGACATATCTTAGTCCGTTCGTCTATGTTTGAAAGGTGGAGTCGTATAGACGCTGTTCACCTGTCTCTGGCATGTTTTCTTGAGGGATCTGAACGACCCTCCAGTGACGGGACCCCCTGCAATCGTCTTTATTTCCCTAATGATATCCTGGGGGGGCTGGTGTGGACGATCATCGTTCCTGGAAGAGAATTCCCGCTGACCCTTGCTGCCCCCCTTGAAGTTACCGTACTCCCCTTTCTTCACATATTTCTGTAACTTTCCCTTCCGTATCAGCTCTTCTATTTGTTCTTTTAGGTTTCGGCAATCCTCCGTGTAATGGCCATGATCCTTGTGGAAGCGGTAGTACTTATTCTTATCGCGAACATGGGGTGACGAATGAAGGGGCCTTGGCCACTTAAGGTAGTGCTCGTCCTTGATCTACATTAGAATCTTGTCAACAGGCATAACAAGGGGAGTGAATTTTATCGTCCGGGTACTTTTGTCATCCCTCCGTCTATTCACCTTAGTGGTCCACCGATCGGGACGCGCCCTCTTTTGCCCCCTACGCTCGTCCTCCTTCCTTCCTTTGTCTCCTGATTTCTCATCATCCCTTATAGCTGCCACTGCATCCTCAGCATTCATATACTTCTGTGCTTTCAAAAGCATCTCTACCATCGTCCTTGGGGGGTTCTTTGCAAGTGAGACCACAAGGTCTCTGGATCTCAGTCCTGCCTTGAAGGTCGTCAGCTGTACTTTATCGTCGGCTTCATCCACCTCCAGTGTTTCGTGAGTGAAGCGCTTCATGTACGACCTCAGGGTTTCCTTTTCTCCCTACCTAATAGTGAGCAGGTGATCCACCGGCCTCTTAGGACGTTCCCCCCCAATGAAGTGGCATAGGAAGGCATTGCTCAGCTGCTTAAAACTATCTACTGACGATGTTGGCAACTTGGTAAACCACTCTCTCGCGGCTCCCTTGAGAGTGGTGGGAAAGGAATGACACAGTATTTCGTCAGGGGGTTGTTGGAGGCCCAATGTCGTCTTGAAGGTGTTAAGGTGATCCTGAGGGTCCTTGAGCCCATCAAACGACTCAAGCTGAGGCAATCGGAATTTGGATGGTGCTGGACATTCCAGGACTGCCGTAGTGAATGGTGAATCTGTTGCTCTGACTAGTCTGTCCACGCTTCGCTCCGTCTTCTCCTTGATAGCACTCCTTAACTCGTCCATCTCCTTCCTCATCTCTCGAAGGAGGTCTGAATTCTGATCATCTGGAGAGACAGGCCTTTGGCGGTCACCTCGTCGCTGACTATCCCCCTCGTCTTCTAGGTTGCCTTTAGACTTGTTCTCCTCTTGTTGGAGTAGTAGCTTCATTTCTTGGTTCTATCTGGTAAGCTCTTCTACTGTGGCTGCGAGTGCCTGGATTTGTTGAGTCAGGGCTGTAGGATCTTGGCTGGATTCCATCCTGAGTATACAGAATAATGGGGGCTATTTCCCTGAATCTCGATAGAAAAACGCTCCCCACAAACGGCACCAAACTGATGAGTGCTGACCTCGTCAGTCGATAATCTCCAAATGGACCCAACGCTCGTATGGGTGGTAGGGTGAATTCTTCCAATGTGGTCATCAGTGTGGTGCCTGCCACAACGTCTCCGGCCCTCAAGTCAGAATTAGGATAAATATATTAAGAGAAAAAAGGATAGGGTTCTATCAGTGTATATTTTTTTGTACCTTTGGTTGATGGTGTCAAGGCCTTATATAAGTTGCTCTGGCTTCTAGCCGTTATGGGTAGTCAATGCCATAGAAGTAATGCCCTTGCCTAGTAATGGGGCTTTAATGGGCTCCAACGGTCTGACAATCTGGCTTGGTAACTGCCCAAAGTGTTTACTCATATTAAATGACTCTGTATCCTCATCAGGCGTGGTTAACCCCTTTACTCGTCATCGTACTGTCGTCAAGGTTACTTCGTCTGGGACGTCAGTATGTTCGTCAGTACTATCATATATATATATATATATATATAGATATAGATTATTATTATTATTATTATTATTAGTGTGTGGCTCTACTGATACTAATATGCGTTTCTTTTATCTAATATTGTTGTTGTTGTCATTGTCTTGTAGGCTGTAGGTGACAATAAAATTTCAATTTGAGCTTGAAACATTTGTGCTTGGATATTTAACATTTGTACTTGCTTAAGTGAATGTGTATGGATATTCTTATAAAACTTTCTTGTATTTTTGCATTATGTGCTTTGCAAGAGTGAGGTCTTTTGGGTGATCATAGTCCAAAATCCAAAATCAATTAAAATAGATCCAATCAAACTTCAAATAGGACAGAGTTGCACATTATTATTGCTAAAGGTTGCTGAAGAGAGGACTTAAAAGTGGATGAAGCCTTAAAAACTGGTGGCCCCTTGTTAAAGAAGATGAAGCCTAGCTATTGCATGAGAAACTACTTTTCAAAGTCTGTACAAGTCTTCCTTTGATTTTTCTACCGAATGGCTATTAGTCATGTTAGCATTTTCTATCAATCATCTAATGGTAGAAATCATTTTGATATAATATCAAAAGGTTAAGAACAAAATTGACATATTTAAGAGTTTAGGGACTAAATTGACACATAACATAAAAATTGAGAACCAAATAAGTAATTTACCCCGAACCGTAATTAGTAAACATAACTCAAAAAATTAATAACAATTATAATAATAAAGAGATGTAAAACCATAATTTGTTATAAGTAATGCATTTTTTTTTCTTTATTCGAAATAGAAATCCTACTTTAGTCTAATATGTGTGTGCAAAGTTCCTTCTTAGAAACTTAAACTTCGACTTTTACTCCTTCACCTTACAAGAACTTATACTTGTGGAAGGACTATCACACCAAAGGTGCACAATGATATAAGTAATTGTGATAGACCTTTTTGAGATTGTGGGCTGGGCTGCCTCCTGCCATACTACAGCCCAAAGGTTCTCGGTAGGAGAGTCAGGACCGGTCTGATTATAACTCACCTTAAACTAGCTTGTGCGCAAACTAAAGCCCATTTGTTGAAACTTTGGTCATGTGCCCATGGCAGATGAAACTGTTACAAAAGAGTTAAAGCAGGCAAATATAATATAACAACAATAAAGGAAATTAGCTTGCTGTTAGCCAAAACAAGTAAAGAATTCCAAATATGATAAAGGAAAAAGAACAGCACAACAATAGAAACGCACTATAAATAAAATGGCATGGATAAAAGAGAAATAACACTGATACTTAATCAATAAAATCAAAGAAGAAATGATTAGTTTTCAGTGCTTAGTTGCATTATGGAACTAAGACCAATGAGGGAACCACTTCCTCAATGTGGGTAACCTCACAAGAAGATCTTGCTATAGAAATTACCCACTTTGAGAAAATGGGCTTAAATGGCTTATGCCCAAAAATCCTTAATCCTTAATAGATGGTGGGCTTTTAAAGGGAGAGAAGGGATTAGTCTATTGGTGCATTCCTGCCATCCTACTTTCTCTCTGTTTTTCTTTCTAACTCCCTTTTTTTTTAAATAGTTTTTTATAGTTTTGGTTACTCTACTTTTCCACTCTTTTCTTTTTAGTTCTTGCTTGTATGATGTTGTTTTTTTGGTGTTGTGGTGATGTGCTTGTTGTAATGTGTTGTGATACTGTGACCGTTGTTGTTGTTACTGTGCACAACAGAAGCTCCTTTAATATTGCCTACCGTGGTTGGTTTTTTTACCATTCCACCCCTTAACCACTTTTATCTAGGTGTGGGTGTCCTTCCAGACCGCCCACTAGTTTGCCAGCTACCCAGCCACCACCACTCACCTGTGCTAGCCGTACCACATCCCATTACCAAACAGAATTTTATTTTGTTTGCTTGTTCACCATGGCATTCCCATCTAGATAAGGGTGGACATTCTCTCTCATTATCCCTCATGGCATGCACCTAGTGGTTCCAACTCATCTTTTCCTCTTTTGGAAGGCATGTCATCCCAGTGGGACATTTCCCCTAAAAGAGTTTGAGCGGGAACCCTAGAATAGGCTCCCCCCTTCTCCCCACCGCTAGACCATACCCTATTTTACCTCTGACCCATGGCCCACTACTCCTGTATTGGCTGGGTATAGGTTGGTAGTGTCTGAGCCTTATGCATGCCCCACTCCCATGTGTGTCCATGGCTTGTCTGCTGCTCATGCGTTTGCCATAACTTGAAGGCCTGTCTATGCATTATGCTGCTCATTCTTGACCTCTTGTGGCGTGAATGGATTCCTAAGCCTTTGTTCTTTATAGCTTCCTTCCTTCTTGGGTTGGGCCTTACTTGATTGTGGGCTATTCCTTCTTTAACCCGTTCTTTTACTCCTTTCGTAGGCTTGCTAGCACTTTTGCCATGCCTTTCTGTTATTCTTGCTGTGGTATTATTTGATCCATGCTTGCTGGGCTTCCTTTGGGCCTGCTGTATGCTTTTCTTTTACTTAATTCCAGTGGCCCAGTATTATCATTGGGCTAGCATTCATGCTATTTTGGGTTTTCTTAACCCATTCCATTACTTACGGGCTTCCTCAGCCCATTTCTTCCTTTTTGGGCATCCTCGGCCTATTTCCTTTTTTTGAGCATCCTCGACCCATTCTAATTCTGTATTCCCATGGGTTTTTGCTAAATCTTTTGGGCTTCCCCAACCTAATTACCATATCCTTTACTTTTGGAGTTCATGGGCTTTCCATCAACCCCTTACTCACTTACTTCATTACTTCGGGCCTTCTTTGGCCCATTCTTGCTTATTTTCTATTTCACATAATGCCTATGGGTTTACCACTTTCTTCTCTGGGCTCCTTTAGGCTTGCTTGCTTCCTTTGAGGCCCATTTATTACTCTCTAGGTCTATGATCCATTATTCCTGTCATTCGGGCTTAATGGTTTTCTTCTTAATTTACTAACTCTTTTCCTCCCATATTGTTGGGCTTCTTCCTACTATTGGGCCTTCTTTCCAAAATAAGCATCAATAGTAATGTATTCCAATATAATGAAAGTAGTTTGTTGTTTAAGTAACATCAATTAGATTTGTCATTGCATTTTTTTGTAACATAGCTTTGATGTAAGCATCAATCTATGAGGAATGGTTGGAGTTAAGATGATTAAATCTTGTCACTAAGAGCATTTGCACTAAAACGCAAGATAAAAAAGTTTCTCAATTTTACACATCTAAGACTCAAAATCACCCACATCAATCAATTTAAGGATGTGTAAATTTGGAAAATTGCTATAATAACCATATAAATTTACACTAATACTATTCATTTTGCATCTAGTTTTTTTTTCTTTACATATCCTGATGATAAAAAAGAGAAAGGATGGTGGTTGTTGTATGTGATGAAAGAGAAACAATAAAAAAATCATGAAAAATTAATATTTTAATAAAATTGTAGTATAAAATAGATAATTTAATGTGAGTTGTTTTGAAAAATGAATATATAAAATAGAAAAGACTAATGTAAATGCTCTAAGGTCTAGAACCCAATAAATGAATAACGAATAAAGACTAAGTTGAAACTATCTTTAAAAAAGAAGGAAAAAAGAAAAGAAAAAGACTAATACCACCAACTCCAAGTAAGAGAATGAAAATAATGATTCATTATAAAGAAAAAGACTAATGTCAACATATCTTATTGGATTCATGCAACCAATAAATGGACTAGACTAAGTTTAATAGTCTAACTATAACATGAGAAACTATACTTTTCAAAGTCTAAGTACAAGTCTTCCTTTGATTTTTCAACCTAAAGTAGTTCAACCTTGCTCCCAGGTTTGATTTAATTTCCTAGGGGAAAATGCTTATAGAACATTCAAGTCGCTCTTGCCACAATTTGAAGGCTGAATGTGAAACCTATTTGAGAGAGAGAGAGAGAGAGAGATTTTTTACTTACAAGCTGAGGATGAATGTGCTACTGATAGGGATTTTGATCACAAATTGAGCCTCACGTGCTTGCCTGAGGTTTACTTATAATTTTTAATTTTTAATTTTTTAGTTATGCTGATGTGGCAATTTAGGGGTCAATTTATTTGACAAGAAAATTATATTTTATTTTAGCCGTTAACAACATCAATATTTTCTATCAATTACTTAATAGTAGAAATCACGCTAAAGGTGCGTAATAGTGTAAGTAATGTATTCTAATGTGGTGAAAGTAGCTTGTTGTTTAAGTAACATCAATCAAGTTTGTTATCACATCTTTTTGTAACAAAGTTGTGATGTAAGCATCAATCTATGAGGAATGGTTGGGGTTAAGATGATTAAATCTTGTCACTAAGAGCCTTTGCGCACGCGCACACACACACACCAAAAAAAAAAAAAAACCCTAAATTTTACACAACCAAAGACTCAAAATCATTCACATCAGTTGAGCTAAAGATGGGCAAATTTGCAAAATTGGTATAATAACAATGTAAAAAATAATGATTCAATGTAAATTTTATTTTTATAAAACGGTGGCATTCTATATTAATATCACTAATATCAGGCGTACTGCTTAAGTTGAACGAAGCCGTACGTGTGCTCTAAATTAAAATCCTGCTCCTGCTGCTTGTCGACATGTAGATCAACCAAACAACTTTTCTCGTCAAGACGTTAAAGCGAGGCAACCAGGGAAGGGTCCAGGAAATTACATAAACTATTCTCGACGTACGGTTCAGTCCTTAAAATACAGGTTTTAAGAGGAACTGAAGGAATTCTATAGTTATACTAAACAATAATAAAATCTCTCTTTCCACTACACCTTTCTTGATTCTAAGCCTGTGTTTTACTTTACAGACAATGTGTATAAGCTGGGATGTTCTTCTTTGCCTTGTTCTTTTTCTAACACCTTCTTGTCCAGCCCTAGTCACAGCCTTGCCAGCTCCCAGTTATCTGACTCCAAACGCTTCTACTTCATGGACCAACAGTCTTTCCGCCCCTGATTCTGTGAAATTCGACGATGGATCATTTGCGAGAATCATACTTGTAAGTGGATCCTCCGATGAAGTTTATGGTGCTTGTGGTTGTGGCTTCTACTGTGATCAAACGCCGTGCAACACTCATCTCTTTGCCATTTTCTCTCTTTCTTACCAATCTGACAAAATTTTGAAATCTGATAGTCCAAAAGTATTGTGGTCTGCTAACCCAAGCATCAATGCAACGACTTTGCAGCTTACTTCAAAAAAAGGTTTGGTGTTAAAAGATGGTAATAGAACTACAGTGTGGTCAACAAACATCGGCAGCAAATCTGTGACTGGCCTAAACTTAACCGACATGTGCAACCTCCAGCTCTTGGATGACAAGAGTGCAACAATTTGGCAGTCTTATGATCACCCAGTTAACACGCTGTTTGTTGGGCAAAAATTGGTGGCAGGGCAGCAACTCACTAGTCTTGGAGGATCGTTTTCGCTCCATGTCACCAGGCAAGGGTTTTTTGCTTATATCAATTCTATTCCCCCCCAACGCTATTTTACTTTAGCAGTAAATAATATCCGTTATGTTCAATTCCTGAAGGATAGATTATATATATTCAGTGATGTAAGTTCAAGTTTGGTTATTCCATCAACAAACTTCTCAAATCGGTACATGAGACTAGGGGCTGACAATGGACACTTGAAAGTGTTTGATATATATTGGGGGGAGGTATATGATGTTTTCAAAACTAATATTACATCCTGCGGTTTCCCTAGAGTTTGCGGAAATTATGGTATTTGTACGGACGGCCAGTGTACTTGTCCTAGACCTATAAATGCAACAAGATATTTTCAGCCCATCGAAGAAAGCCAACCTGACCGTGGCTGCTCCCTGATTACTCCCTTGTCTTGTGATGCTTCCAAAAATCACACTCTTTTGGAGCTCCACAACATCACATACTTTACCTTTACTCAAGACCCCCCAAGTATAAATCCCGACCTCCAACATGTAAATTTAGATAGTTGTAAACAGGCTTGCTTAAAAAATTGTTCATGCAAAGCTGCTTTTTATAATTCGAGCAAAAGTTTAGGGGATTGCTATTTATTCTCCCAAATTTTTTCACTGATGTCCATTGATCAAGATATTACTCACCTTAAAGTATACATTAAGGTCCAAAATGTCCAAAATGTCTCAAGTTTAGATCTTCCTAGACAACAGAAAAACCATAAAAAGGACAAGAAAATAATAGTGGGATCTAGCCTCGGATCTTTGCTTGTTATGTTTCTTTTAATTGGAATCTTTGCTTTACTATTTTGGAAGAAAAAAAATACAGATGAAACTGAGGAGTATTATTTGGATCATGTACCAGGGTTGCCCACAAGATATGTTTATGATGATTTGCAAGCAATAACAGAAAATTTCAATAAGGAGCTCGGTGGGGGAGGATTTGGCACAGTTTTCGAAGGAACTCTACTTGACAGTACAAAAGTTGCAGTGAAGCGTCTTGATGGTTTCAATCAAATCAAGAAATCATTTTTGGCAGAGGTTAAGACAATTGGCAGCATTCATCATATCAACTTGGTGAGACTAATTGGATTTTGTGCTGAGAAAAATCATAGGCTTCTTGTTTATGAGTACATGTCTAATGGGTCTCTAGATAGATGGGTATTTCACAAAAAGTCTGAGATGTTGCTTGATTGGCAGCATAGAAAGAAGATTGTCCTCGAAATTGCAAGGGGACTAACTTATTTGCATGAGGATTGCAGGCAGAAAATAGTTCACTTGGATATAAAACCACATAACATCCTCCTAGACGAGAATTTTAATGCAAAAATCTCTGATTTTGGATTGTCTAAACTAATTGACCATAACCAAAGCCAAGTTGTGACAACCATGAGAGGTACTCCTGGTTATATGGCTCCAGAATGGTTGAGTTCAGTAATTACAGAAAAAGTAGATGTATATAGCTTTGGAGTAGTGCTCTTGGAGATTTTGTGTGGAAGGAGAAATATAGATCGCTCTCAGCTAGAGGAAGAAATGCATCTACTTGATCTTTTCAGGAAAAATATTGAGGAGGATCGGTTGCTAGATTTGGTTGATAAGTACAGTGAAGATATGCAATTACATGGAGTTGAAGTTGTAAATATGATGAGGGTTGCAGCATGGTGTTTGCAAAATGATTTCACAAGGAGACCTTCCATGTCCATGGTGGTTAAGGTCTTAGAGGGTGCTGTGAATATTGAATCTGACCTAGATTATTTCTTCTCAAATCCATCTTTTCCAAACATGAGAGGGGGAGTTGAAAACCAAGAAGTACATATTGTTACTGCTACTCCATTATTGCCTTCAGTTCTATCAGGGCCACGGTGACTTTTCATTGTACTATCTTTATTGCTTGATTAATGAGGCAATTTTCATAGTTTTAATAAACTCTATCATCCAATAACTAATATTAGTAGTTCGAATTTGATGGGGGGTTTGAATCTTGGTCATTCATGTGGCCATTTATTGGTACTAGCATGGCTCCTCTATTAGTAATATACATTTTTTTTTTATTTAATATTGTTGTTGTCTCTATATATGTGCATTTTCGTGAGAAAGAAAGAATTATATACTTCCAAGATAAAGAGCATCACCAAGGAATATGACAACCTTAGCAGCTGCAGTGGCTATTGACAATGGCTTGAGAGAGAACTATATTCCTCTCAAATCGGTAATGGTTAATGCATTTATTATACCCAGTTTATTTTTTGAATTGAAATGTGTGTATGACATGCAAATTATTATTGCCTTTCCCAATAGAACTGTATAAAACACAATTGATATTATTATTGCTCCAACAACACCACAAAATTAGGAAGAAAAAAAAGACAAAGTGAACTATTAAAAACCAAGTAAAATCCAGTCATGGAAAATAGCATCTGCTTCTTTGAATGTATTTTAATATTCAACTCCCAAATGTGGGAAAATTAATGTTTGTGTGTGAGGGATAGAATACTATACCTCCCATATAGAGAGCATCACCAAGGAATATGACACCTATAGCAGCTGTTGTGGCAATTGACAATGGCCTGAAGATTGATATGCAGAGGTCCCTTCAAGTGTGGAAAATGTTGCTGAAGGCTGAAGCAAATCTCTGATCAGAGGTTACCAAAAGCCTTCTTTGTCATGGTAGTCCATTAGTTTCATACCAAGGATACAATGGCCATTAATGCTCTCCAACCACTTAAGTTCATGTCTAGCATTAAAGATATTGGTTCAGATACAACTGTAGCACACAAGTTGCATACGAACACCACAATTAGCTGTGATGGCTATATTCTCATAACTTGAGTTTGTAAATTGCTATGAACAAGTAGAAGGTACTCAATAACAAGTAGAAGGCCACCTGTGATGTCCCAATTTGATTGATTGTGTGATATATGTGGGTGTGTGATGAGTCCCACATCGGGTATTTACTGGGTTGAACTGGACTTTATTAATAACTGCAAAGAACCTCAATTGTGACTAGTCCTTTTGAGGTATAATGCAGATGTGACTAGCGCTTTTCCTTGGGTTGTTACATATGGTATCAGAGCCGGCCCGGTAACCCCGTGTGGGCTCGTAGACATTACTCCACAAAGTGGGTCCTAACGAGGGCGTTAGGGATTTAAGTGGGGGAGATTGTGATGCCCCAATTTGATTGATTGTATGATGTGTGTGGGTGTGTGATGAGTCATACATCGGGTATTTACTGGGTTGAACTGAGCTTTATTAATAACTGCAAGGAACCTCAATTGTGACTAGTCCTTTTAAGGTATAGCGCAGATGTGACTAGCGTTTTTCCCGGGGCCAGACCCACCCCGCTGCCTCCACGGGGCCCGTCCAGCCAGGGCCCTAAAAATAGTGGCCCAATCCGTGGCTCAATAATAAAAAAAAAATTATGTTTTTCTAAGTAAAAAGAACCATAGCAAGTAAATCTCAAATCAAATCCACCAAACCCATTCAAATTTCCGATTCACAGAAACCAAATACATTTAAAATCAAACTATTTTTTTTTTGGGTTAAAAACGACAATATCATTAAACTAAACAACTACATCCAAACCAGTACAAAGTCTGTTGAAATAAACTCCATTACAGTCATCCTTTAAGGTCTTAAGCAAGTCCATAAGCGGACTGGAAAATAAAAGAAAATCTGCCTCTTGATCAGCACCTATTCTAGCTAAAATCAAACCATTCACAGAAACCAAATACATTTGAAATCAAAATCTAAAACAAGCACATGCAAGGAACATCAAATCTCAACCAAACCTAAATCTACCATCCAAGAATCAAGAATCAAAATTCAAGGAGCATCACCACCACCGTGACGAAGCCAAAGCCGAAGCCGACAAGGCCCAAACCCTAGCCTCCTCACTGTCCAAGCTATCCACCTCCTCTCGCAGCGTACCCTCCGGCAAAGACTTTCACTTCTTCAACAACTTCAACGACTTCAAGAACCCCATCTGTGAAATCTCCAACAAATCAATGTCGATGCTCCACACTATAAACGATAATGCTTAGGTTTGGAGACAACAAGAGGGACTGCCTAAAGCTGTTGCTGCTTTCCTTGAAGCAGACATGGACGACGCCTACGATTGGGAGAGGAGAGTGAGTGAAAGTGGGAGGGGCGGCTAGGGTAGTTGGCTGAGTGAAATGAGAGAATAAGTTAGGGTTTATAAGTTTATATATATACTAGGGTTTTTTTGGTAATTTTTTTGTTTTAAGCGGGTCGGGTTTTTTTGGGTTTTTGTAAAAACCCAGACCCGACCTGGACCCGCTTCGAGTTTTTTTTTTTTAAAAACCCAAACCCAACCCTATTTTTAATCGGACCGGGTAAAACCTGACCCATTAAGGTCGGGTCAGGCCGGGTATCTTCGGGTCGGGCAAAAATTGCCATCCCTAGTTCTGTTTGTCTGATTGTCTCCTCCTATCTTCACCTTTTTTTCTTTTATTTTTTTTCTTTCTTCTTTATTGCTTCGCCTCTCTTTCTTCTTTTCTTTTTTTCTTCTTCACCACCATCTTTGACCACACTGTAGCTCAAAAGTTAAAAAAATAAAAATAAAAAAGTTTATTATTTCTCTCTCTTTCTTCTCCCACTTGTTCTTTTTTCTTCCTTTCTCTATTCTGTCTGTCTGACTGTCTCCTCCTATCTTCACCTCTTTTCTTTTATTATTTTATTCTTTCTTTTTCATTGCTTCACCTCTCTTTTTCCCTTTCTTTTTTTCTTCTTCACCATTCTTTCTTTTTTGTGGTTGTGGTTTTTGTGAGTTTGGCCGGGGGTTTGGTGGGGTGATTGATTTTGGATGTGGGTTTTTTGGATTGTGGCTATGGTGGTTGATTGGATTTTGGCCATGGGTTTGTGTTATTGATTGGATTGTGTGGTGGTTTTTGGCAGTGGGTTGTACATGGTGGCAGTCGACGGCTATTGGATATGTTGTGAAATAATAAGTTAAAATAGATAAAGTGTTTTTTGTGATGTCAAAAAATCTAAAAGTTTATCTTCACTAATGTGGATGCTCTTACTGCGTAAAAAATCCAAAAGCAATTGCAATAGCTAATGCTCCTAGATGACAAGAGTGCAAAAGTTAATGCAAAATAACCAAGAGCATTTGCATTAGAAAATGCAAAATAAAGAAATTCATCATTTTAACAAATCCAAGTCTCAAAATCACTCATATCAATCAAGTTAAAAATGTGTAAATTTGCAAAATTTCTATGTAACCATGTAAATTTTTAATAACACTATTTATTTTGCATTTAGTTTTATTATTATTATTTTTATTTACATATCCTGAGGATGAAAGAATAGAGTAGATTATGGTTGTTGTATGTGATGAAAGAAAAATAATTAAAAAATTTAAAAAAAAATTAATGAAATTATTGTATAAAATAGATAATCTGATGTGAGGTGTTTTATAAAATGAGTATATAAAGTAGAAAAAAAAAGTTCTTATATTGAAATAGACAAAAAAAAAAAAAAATGCACGAGTTAATGTAAGTGCTCTAGTTCCAAAACACAATAAATGAATAAAGATGAAAGAGTAGATTGAAGCAATCTCTAAAAAAATAAAAATAAAAATAATATAAAAAATAAAAATAAATTAAAGGAAAAGACTAGTAATACTAATAAATTAAAGGAGCCTCTAATAATAGTTAATATAATACAAGCCTCATCGCACGTGCTTTGCAAGTGCAATGAGGCTTCTTCTTTTTTTTTTTTTTTTTTGTCTAGTGTCATAATTCCCCCCCCCCCCCCCCTTTTTCTAAATCTATACTATTTATAAAAGGATCCTCCTCCTTGAACTGGACTTTTATATGGTTAAAAAATATCCTTATTAATAAAGGGTTACTTTTCTTAGAAATAGAGTCATAAATGTTAAATAAAAATTTTTATTTTGAATTCAAAAAGATAACTCCTAAAATTTAGGATTTTTTTTTCCTTTCATGTTCATTTTTTTTATTCCTTAAATTTTATTTTATTTTTAATTCCTTTTTCATCCAAATAAAAGTAAAAGTAAAAGTAAAACACTCCCAATTTAAAAAATAAAAAACTAAGAAAACTCTTAAAATTTAGCCTTCTTTCCCTTCACTTTCATCTTATTTTTCTTACCCAAACTTTTCTCTATATCACTACACCACTTTCAAACACATGTTCAAAAAATAAATTACAGTTTCTGCTTATCTCTAAAGTTTATCATTTTTATTTGTTTGAAAAATAAAAATATATATTTCCAAATCATAATAGATGCAAATTATTAACTTTTACCAAAAAAAAAAAAAAATAGAAGAACTTCTGAGCACATGCAACGCACGTGCTTAAAGGCTAGTTTTGGATAAGTTTGTTTTGAAGACATAGATTAGTAGGAGAGTATCCTATTTTGTAGGCATTTTAAGTGAAGTTAAAGATATATTTTTGTCAAGTTGTCCTCAAGTTTTTTCCTTATTAACCATAAGGTTTAAAAGTATTTCTAAATCACATAAAAGTCCAGTCTAAAAATTAGTATGGGAGGTTCCTATTTTGTAGGCATTTTAAATGGAATTTGAGATATATTTTTACCGAGTTGTTCTTAAGTTTTTTTCATAAGATTTAAGGATATTTCTAAACCACAAAAAAGTCCAATTCAAAAAGGAGAATCCTCTTATAAATAGTATAGATAGATATAGAGATATCACTTAATAGTATAGATAGATATAGAGATATCACTTAACTCAAAAGATTTAAACCTATGAGTTTGGACTCAACTATGTTATATTTAGTTATTTACAGTTACCTCTTTTTATTCTTATTCAATGTGAAATTTTACTCATATTTGTATATCCAACCATTACATTAATAATAATATAAAAATTAACTCAAGACACTTGTTCTTTCACAATATTTGAAAATTCCCATATAACCACACCTTTTAAGTTCAAACTTCATAACAAATTCATCTACCAAACCGATTAAAATTTCTCACAGCATTTTAAAACAAAGCAATGGGTCCAAATTTTAAACTTAAAAATATTATTAAAAAAAACTAATTATGAGTTATTTTTTACGCAACACCAAAACTCTAATTCTTCCAATCATCCAAAGATCTTTTTTACTTCAATCTCTTGATTCTTTTATAGTTTCAAAATATGAGCTTTTACTTTTTACTGCTAACTCAAAATTTATAATTAATTAATTACAACAAATGAGAAATAAAGTTGAATTCTAAATATTTTTTTTAAACAATTAATCAAGGTAATGAGATACAGCTTTCTTGGTATATTGTTATATTTTTAATACTTTTGCATTCATTTATTTTCTCAATCTATTTTGAGTAATTGATAAAATATATGTTTAAACTTTAATTACTTGTATTAAAATCTTTAATTGATTATTATTAGATATAAATTGATTATTTTTGTTTCTTTAATTTATTTTAATTAATATCAACTAATATTTTCCTGACCAATTCTGCTTTCAATCATGTTTTTTAATCTCATTTTTCTTAACCAAAATTCGGGCCCTGGCACTGAGTAAGGACCTTTTCATTGAATAATCTTATTTTCTCCCTTATCTAAGTTATATTATTTTAATTAATGCGACTTTGCAGCTTACTTCAGAAAAAGGTTTGGTGTTAAAAGATGCTAATGGAACTACAGTGTGGTCCACGAACATCTTCAGCAAATCTGTGGCTGGCCTAAATTTCACCGATATGTGCAACCTCCAGCTTTTGGATGACAAGAGTGCAGCAGTTTGGCAGTCTTTTGATCACCCATCCGACACACTGGTTGTCGGGCAAAAATTGGTGACGGGGCAGCAACTCACTAGTCAAGGAGGATTGTTTTCGTTCTGTGTCATCAGGCAAGGGTTATTCGCTTATATCAATTCTAATCCTCCCCAACGCTATTTAACTTATCCTAGTGAGAATACTAGTAATATTCAATTTTTTAAAGACACGTTAATTATCTCCAGCTATGATAAAATAGTAGGCTGGGGTTTTACTTCAACAAGTCTCCCAAATCGGTATATGAGATTAGGGGCTGACAATGGACACTTGGAAGTGTATAATATGTTTTGGGGGGAGGCAGATAACTTTTTCGTCAGTAGAATTATTGATTCCTGTGGTTTCCCTACAGTTTGCGACTTTGCGGCAGTTATGGTATTTGTAGAAACGGCCAGTGTATTTGTCCTGAACCCATAAATGCGACAAGCTATTTTCAGCTAGTCAAAGAAAGGCAGCCTGACCGTGGCTGCTCATCGATTACTCCCTTGTCTTGTGAAGCTTCCAAAAATCACATTCTTTTAGAGCTCAATAAGATCACATACTTTCCCTTTACTCAAGACCCTCCAAGTATAAATCCAGATCATCAACATATAAATTTAGATAGTTGTAAACAGGCTTGCTTAAAAGATTGTTCGTGCAAAGCTGCTTTTTATAATTCAAGCAAAAGTTTAGGGAATTGCTATTTACTATCCCAAATTTTTTCACTTATGGCCATTGATCAAGATAATACAGACTTCAAAGTATACATTAAGGTCCAAAATCCTATTCAACAGCAGACAAACCATAGAAAGAAGAAACAAGTAATAATGGGATCTAGCCTTGGATCTTTGCTTGTTATTTTTCTTTTAGTTGGAATCTTTGCTTTACTATTTTGGAAGAAGGAAAATGCAAATGAAGCAGAGGAGTATTATTTGGATCATGTACCAGGGATGCCCACAAGATATTCTTACGATGATTTGCAAGCAATAACAAAAAATTTCAATAAGGAACTTGGTGGAGGAGGATTTGGCACAGTTTTTGAAGGGACTCTACCTAAAGGCACAAAAGTTGCAGTGAAGTGTCCTGATGGTTTTAGTCAAATCAAGAAATCGTTTTTGGCAGAGGTTGAAACAATTGGCAGCATCCATCAAATCAATTTGGTAAGACTAGTTGGATTTTGCGCTAAAAAATATCATAGGCTTCTTGTTTATGAGTACATGTCTAATGGTCTTTAGATAGATGGGTATTTTACAAAAATCCTGAGATATTGCTTGATTGGAAACTTAGAAAGAAGATCATCATTGAAATTGCAAGGGGACTATCTTATTTGCATGAGGAGTGTAGGCAAAAAATAGTTCACTTGGATATAAAACCACATAACATCCTCATAGATGAGAATTTTAATGCAAAAGTCTCTGATTTTGGGTTGTCTAAACTAGTTGATCATGACCAAAGCCAAATTGTGACAAACATAAGAGGGACTCCTAGCTATATGGCTTCAGAATGGTTGAGTTCAGTGATTATAGAAAATGTAGATGTCTATAGCTTTGGAGTAGTGCTCTTGGAGATTTTGTGTGGAAGGAGAAATTTAGATCGCTCTCAACAAGAGGAAGCAATGCATCTACTTGATCTTTTCAGGAAAAATATTGTAGAGGATTGGTTGCTGGATTTGGTTGATAAGTGCAGTGATGAAATGCAATTACATGGAGCTGAAGTTGTGAATATGATGAGAGTTGCAGCATGGTGTTTGCAAAATGATTTCACAAGGAGTCCTTCCATGTCTATGGTGGTTAAGGTCTTAGAGGGTGTTGTGAATGTTGAATCTGACCTAGATTATTTCTTCTCCAATCCATCTTTACCAAACATGAGAGATGGAGTTGAAAACCACGAAGTGCATATTGTTGCTGCTGCTTCATTGTTTCCTTCAGTTCTATCAGGACCACGATAGCTTTCCACTGTACCATAATGAGGTAATTTGCATAGTTTTGATAAATTCTATCACCCAATAACTAATATTAGTAGTTCGAATTTGATGGGGGTTTGAATCTTGGTCATTCCAGTGGCCATTTATTGGTACTAGCATGGGCCCTCTGGTAGTAATATACATTTTTTTAGTGTTTATTCTATATTGTTGTTGTCCTATAGTGTTTATTCTATAGTTGACACTAAAATTTCAGTTTGAGTTGTAGACTATTTGTCGTATTGTTGTGTTTCTTCCAAAGGACCCGTGCACAATGTATAAGTTTGTACAAAAGCTGCTGCCTTGCTGAGATGATATATAAATATATATATATATATAAATATATATATATATATATATATATATATAGTTCAAACTGTCCTGGTTTAAATCACATGAGAGTGGTTTGGATCCCATACCTTCGAATATATAGCTCTCCAACGAAGGGGTCTTATAATCGGATGAAGATCCCAAAGATCCCAAGCTACCATAGCAATAGGCTTCTCTCAATTCTTCTTTAGCTTTTGCTCATGTGACAGATTAAAATCAAATTGAAAATATCATTGCTCCAATGACGCTGCAACATTAGTAAGAAAAGGACAATGAATTGTGAAAAATATATACAAGGCAATTAACACATGTAGTAGCTAATTTTTTCTTCTTGATATGGTACTCTGATAAATGCTCTAATCCGGAGGAAACGGGAATCTGTGTCTCTATATTTGTGCATTTTCGTGACAAAGAGAGAGAATTATATATTCCTAAGATAAAGAGCATCACCAAGGAATGACACCCTTAGCAACTGCAGTGGCTGTTGATAATGGCTTGAGAGAGAAATATATACATCTCAAAAGGGTAATTGTTAATGCACACACTGTACACAATTTATTTTTTGAACTGAAATGTTTGTATGACGTGCAAAATATTATTGCCTTTTCCCATAGAACTGCATAAAACACAATCGATATTATAATTGCTACAAAAACACTGCAACGTTAGGAAGAAAAAAAAAAATGACAAGTGACTATTAAGAACCAAATATAATCCAGTCATGGAAAATAGCATCTGCTTCTTTGAATTTATTTTAATATTCAACTCCCAAAGGTGGGAAAATTAATGTCCGTGTGTGATAGAGAGAATACTATACCTCCCAAGATAGAGAGCATCACCAAGGAATATGACACCTATAGCTGCTGTTGTTGCAATTGACAGTGGCCTAAAGATTGATATGCAGAGGTCCCTTCAAGTGCAGGATTCAAGTGTAGACAATGTTGCTAAGGGCTGAAGCAAATCCCTGATCTGAGAGAATTCCTCTGGTCAGAAGTTACCAATAGCCAACTTTGTGATGGTAGTCCATTAGTTTCATACCGAGGATACAATGGCGATTAATGCTATATCAGCCCCTGGTCTCCAACCACTTAAGTTCATGTCTAGTATTAAAGGTACTGGTTCAGATACAACTGTAGCACACAAGTTGCATACGAACACAACAATTACCTCTGATGGCTATATTCTCATAAAGTGAGTCTGTAAAATTCTATGAATAAGTAGAAGGTACTCAACAGCAAGTAGAAGGCCACCTACGACCCAATTCAATAGTGATGAGCTTATTGAGATCTGATCTATATGATTGCAGGGCCTTCATAGAGAACCACTGCCATTGCATCAATATTGATACTACAGTGCCCATGATTTTAGCCTGAGTACTTGAGCTTCTTAAAGAAAGCTTTTCCATCCATTTTGAAGCAACCTTATATATTAAAAGGAGAAGGAAAAGAAAATTCTGATGACAGCAGCTAATATGAAATGTATTTAACAAATTCGGTGGTTAAAGATATGAATGGACTATATGGATAATACAGTTTGATATGGTAAAGACATAATAAAACAACATTCAAAACAAGACATTCTCGTTTTGGTCTTTGATTGTGTGTTAAAATAAAGAGTTTATCTTAGGCACTCTTTTGGTAACACAGCTGTCATGTAAGCATCAATCTATGAGGAGGGTTGAAGCTAAGAAGTTCAAATCTCCTCACTTTGGGTCCAAAACATAATAAACGAATATAGATTAAAGACTAGTAAGTAATACACCAAATAAGACAATGAAAATAATGATTCCTTATAAATTATTTTTATAAAAGACCTCCACATTGGCCATATTATAAAAATTTAGTGGGGATTTCATTGTCTAAAGACCATTCTATGGAATGCATATTTATAATCTACCGATCAAATGAATTTCTTTCAACAAAAGAAACTTTACATAGGAATGTAAAACAGCCCAAATAAACAAATAAATAATATTCTACTCCTAATGACTTTCATAAGTAGAAGGTGTTGTCCATAAGAATCATTGAAATAACCAGTGATTTAACAATTCTTGCCCACCAAGTACATGACTAGAAATAAGAGACATAAATAATGGTGCACTTGCATTAAATACAAGCAATCAAATATAATAAGTTAATTCATTCAAAAAGAAAAAAATTATGTAAAGACATAAACTGAAACAAAAATAGAAGTCTAATGAACAATAAGAAAGAATGAAAGAAACCTGATAATTGGAGCAAGTATGAAAGTGAAAGCCAGTGTGAGGTTGCTGATGACTGAAGCAAAAGTGGTGAACTGTATTTTATGCCTTTATAGCCACACACCTGAGCTACAAACCTGCCTTCCCACACATAATCCATCAATATTAGAAAAATACTCATCTTTTTTTTTTAGCCCATTTTCATTTCCTACAAATGAAATCTAAAAAAAGAATAGCTTCTTGTGTATAATTTTCTTTCCCAAGTACTCTCAGGGGGAGAATTCTACAGAGGACTGCCAACTTGAATGTTGGAAGATCTGTAGTTCTAAATATATAATGTAAAAAATCAGTAAGAATTTTTTTTTTTTAAGAGCAGGTATTTTTCATTGGTTTATCAAAAACTTTGTGTACGGTATAGAGAATCAAATTAAGAGACAGACCGGTGAAAGATCATGAAGGCCAAGGGAAGAAGAACAAGAGAGAATAAGGCATAGTAACTCGACCCTTTCAAACTTGCTTCTTTGAACAAAATGTTTAAGACCACCTTTGTCCACTCTACTGCAACCATGGCTGAAAATGGCAGAAAGTCCTCGTTACAACTGTTCTATGCCTTCTCTCTCTCTTTCTCTCACTGATTTCTGTTATATCTATGCAGCATTATTGGTTTTGCTTCTTGGTCTATAGAGGAAAAAGGATCTATTAACGAATAGAGAAATATGTATATATATATATATATTAATAGAATAAATATATATGATCAAAATTGATTAGTCTATTGAGAATTCCTAACCTATCCCAGAATCTTGGGACTATATAGTATATATATTAAAACCATTCATTCATATTAATATCTCTCAATAATGCCATCATTGCTTTTGCTTGTGGAAAAGGTCAGATGGTGACACATATTGACTGGTTGGCTGGAATCATTATGTCCAGTTTGTTTTGTTTTCCCCTGGTGGTAAAGTCAATAAAACTGAAACCACTAAGAATTTTGATATTTCTGCTTTTGCAAAATATTGCTTTTTTCTCATTAAACTTTGGACAGTGGGATCATTTAGAGATTATCCACCCTTGGAAATGCAGATCTGCAAATAAAAATGTAAAAGCAATGTGTTTATATATGACAGTAGAGACTGATAAGAATTCTGTAAATTTTTTTTTTAATGAATTTTGTAGATTTTGGGGTTTGCTATATAGAGTTCGGGTGTATATTGTGAGTAGCTAGTTCATGTGATTTCTTAGGTTGTAGCTGTTGGAAAAGATAGTGTCCAGCCTCATGTACTTGTGTTGTAGATGTATTCACCTTTGATTTTTCAGTGTATTCTGAATTTCCTTTTTGAAATAAAAACCTTTCAATTCGAGCCATGTGTAATTATTTCTTAGCGAGGCCAACAAACTCAATTTCAATCATGCTTAATTCTCAAACCATGATACTGTAGTACATGGACTGCTACCTAAGCCTAAACATTACTTAGTGCTGGATTGGTGGAAATAGTCAACAGAACTGGTTGTTCATGATGGTTCATTTGTATTCAGTTACAACTTACAAGCCTTCTCAACCTTCACCAGATTTATTGGCATGTAGGAATAAGTTTAATTCTAATCCAAAATTAGGAAAATGCCATTTTCAAAGTTATAGTTTCAATCTAGCACAATATGCATGTAATTTATGATATTTGACCAACATGCAGGGGTAAAAAAAGAAAAAGAAAAAACGCCAAAGGATAAACTATAACATTGAAAGTTGTATTGGCAAATAAGCCACGACTTTTCGGTTTATTAACTTTCAATATCAGAACATATCATAGTTATTTAATCCCTTTAGGAAAAATCTACCCTATGAGGTTTCTAATCCCATGCTTCCTCTCATGTATCATGTCTAATGACGTAGGACAACCACACTATTTCAATGGAACAAATAAACAACAATAGAATCAAGGATAAACCCTAAGAGTCAGCACCAAAGGGTTGCTTGGAGTCAACACCAAGCAAAACTGGAGTCGACACCAGTGTAAAAAGAAATACACGTTTTTTTATAATTCTCAAAACTATCTTACAATAATTAGAAAAAGTGCTTAAATAGCTAAGAATAAAATGCATAAAGAAACCCTAATTATTAAATGCTTGAGTTTGCTTAATCTTAAGCCCAATTACTAACAGACTCCATCCATAAGGCCATAAGTTGGGTCGTCTTCTTTTTGCTTTTCCTCCTATAAATGCATATAATTGAGGCTTGTACCTTGTGTCCGCACCAATGAACTCAACCCCGTCGAGTGGAAATCTGAAGAACTCTGATAGTACTCAAGCAAGTCAAGATCCAGTTGATGTAGCTCATCTCGAGTAATCCATGTGCAATCAAAATCTGGTCGCCCGCCCTTGCCACCAAACTAGGAAATGGTGACCTCCTCCATCCCTGGTAGAAACAATCCGTTCATCTAAAATAGCATCATTAGATTTTTTATGTGCATAGGGAAGATTTAAGGGTAAAGGGGTAGGGGCATCAATAGGATCAAGCAAAGGCTCATCAAAAGGGGTATAAGGAATAACTGTGGGGCTTTTATAAGCAACTAGATCCTCTATATTAAAGGAGGAGCTAATACCATAATCATAAGGAAGGTCAATGACATATGCATCAATAGATTCTTTATATGCATAGGGCAGATTTAAGGGTAAAAGGGTAGGGATAGGGGCATCAATAGGATCAAGCAAAAGCTCATCAAAAGGGGTATAGGAATAACTATGAGGCTTTTATAGGCAACTAGATCCTCTATATTAAAGGAGGAGCTAATACCATAATCATAAGGAAGGTTAATGACATATGCATTTGGGCCCATTCGTTTCAATACCTACAAGCCTGCAATTTCTTAAGTATCCCAGAGGAAAACGGTTCAAGTCGAATCCAAATCATGACATAATCCCCTACCTGAAACTTTGTATGATGCCGATGAGTGTCAGCATAAATTTTATATTGAAAATTACTTACTTGAATTTTTTTGCAAATCTCATTATGCAATTCATGAATATGTTGTGCAAATGCCTTAGCAAATTTAGAAATTCTAACATGTGGGGACATGGGCAAAAGATCTAAAGGTTTCCTAGGTGTATACCCATGCACAACCTCAAAAGGACTGGCACCTATAGACCTATTGACAAAACTATTATATGCAAGTTAGGCTGTAGGAAGAATTGAATCCTAATTCCAATTGGCTTCACCCACTAGACACCGAAGGAGGTTGCCTAGACTACGATTAACCACCTTAGTTTAATCATCAGTTTGAGGATGAAATGCCACGAAAAATTTCAATTTGGTGCCTACTAAATGCCACAAAGTCTTCCAAAAATAACTCATAAAGCAAACATCCCTATCAGACACTATGGTTTAGGGAAGACCATAAAGTTTGACAATCTCATCAAAGTAGAGCTTTGCAATCTTAGAAGCATCAGAGATCTTAGAACATGGTAGGAAATGAGCCATCTTAGAGAAGCGATCAACAACTACTAGAATGGAATCATGCTTCTTAAAGGTCTGGGGCAAACCTAACACAAAGTCCATACTCACATCCTGCCACGGGCGATCTGGCATAGGTAGAGGCATGTACAGGCTAGTGTTTTGCTTGCGATGTTTGGCTAGTTGACATGTACAACACTGACCAACTATCTTGGCAATGCCCTTTTTAAGACCAGGCCAATAGAATTGACATTTCACTTTCTCAATTGTTTTGTCTCAACCAAAATGACCTGCAAGGCCTCCCCCATGTATCTCGCAAACTAGGAAATCTCTCACTGAAGACTGAGGGATACATAACTTGTTGGCTTTGAATAAGTAATCATCTTGAAAGGTATAATCATCTAGGATTGGCAGTGGGGCATTACTTAGGCTAATGTAGAGCTCCCCAAAATCTGGGCATGACTTATAGTCATCCTTGAGTCATTCAAACCCAGTAACCTTAACGCTCATGACTAATAGTAAAGACACCCTTTGACTTAGTACATCGTAGCCTTATTCTCAACTCTCGCCCTATGTTTCACCACAAAGTAGTAGCGTTGCAGAAATTCAACCCAACTACCATGCCTAAAATTAAGCTTCTTTTGGGAATTGAGATAACGCAAAGCTTCATGATCAGAGTAGATAACAAATTCTCGAGACAACAGGTAATGACGCCAATGCCAAAGAGCTCAAATAATGGCATAAAATTCTTTGTCATATGTGGAGTATTTTGCATAGCATCATTCAATTTCGCATTAAAATAAACAATTGGATGGCGCTCTTGACTAAGTACCCCCCTATACCAATACCTGAGGCATCACATTCCACTTTAAAAGGCTTGGTAAAATCAGGGAGACGCATGACAGGTGCATGGCAGGTGCCTCAGTCATCTTTTTTTTTACCTCATTGAAAGCCTTAGTAGCAGCTTTTGTCCAAAAAAACTCCCCTTGTTTTATGCAGTCAGTGATGGGGGACATAACGGTACTAAACCTATAACGACCCAAGGAAAAGCACTAGCCACATCTGCATTATACCTTAAAAGGACTAGTCACAATTGAGACTTCTTGTAGTTATTAATAAAGCCCAGATCTACCTAGTAAATACTCGATATGGGACTCATCACACATCCACACACATCACACAATCAATCAATCAAATTAGGGCATCACAAATTGGACCAGATTGTGATGTCCCAATTTGATTGATTAATTGTGTGATGTGTGTAGGTGTGTGATGAGTCCCATATCGGGTATTTACTGGGTAGATCTGGGCTTTATTAATAACTGCAAGGAGCCTCAATTGTGACCAATCCTTTTGAGGTATAGCGCATATGTGGTTAGCGTTTTTCCTTGAGTCGTTACATATAGTATCAGAGCCAGCTTAGTAACCCCGTGTGGGCTCAAGGACACCACCCCACAAAGTGGGCCCTAACGAGGATGTTAGGGATTTAAGTGGAGGAGATTGTGATGCCCCAATTTGATTGATTGATTGTGTGATGTGTGTGGGTGTGTGATGAGTCCTACATCGGGTATTTACTAGGTAGATCTGAGCTTTATTAATAATTACAAGGAGCCTCAATTATAACTAGTCCTTTTAAGGTATAACACAGATGTGGCTAGCGCTTTTCCTTAGGTCGTTACAAGACCCTTTGATGAATCAGCGATAAAAGAAAGCGAGCCCATGAAAGCTTCGAATTTCATGGATATTTTTGGGCTCGACCCAATCCACAATCGCTTGAACCTTTTGGGGGTCGGCAGAAACTCCCTCAAAGGATACTATGAAACCTAGGAAAATGACTTTATCGGTAAAGAAAAAGCACTTCTTGAGGTTGCCATATAAACTTTCCTTCCTAAGGGTAGTACAAACTTGAGTTAGGTGGTCTAAGTGTTGCTCCCTAGATTTGCTATAGATGAGGATGTCATCAAAGTACACAACCAAGAATTTCCCCATAAAAGGCTTGAGCACTTGAGTTATCACTCTCATAAAGGTACTAGGAGCATTAGACAATCCAAAAGGCATGACCAACCACTCATATAAACCATCTTTCATCTTGAAGACAGTTTTGCACTCATCACCAAGACAAACCCTAATTTGATGATAGCTGTTTTTCAAGTCTATCTTGGAGAAGATCGTTACTCCAACCATCATATCCAACATGTCATCCAACCAAGGGATAGGAAAACGATATTTCACAGTGATCTTGTTGATGACACGACTATTAACACACATCCTCCAAGTTCCATCTTTCTTTGGAGTTAAGAGTATAGGGACTACACAAGGATTCATGCTTTCACGAACAAAACCCTTTCTAAGTAGTTCTTTTACTTGCCTTTACAACTTAGCATGCTCTGTAGGGCTTATCTTATAGTAAGGCAAGTTTGGTAGGGTCACTCCGGGCACAAAATCTACAATGTGTTGTATGTCATGCATAGATGGTAAATGATTAGGGAGTTCCTCAAGGAAAACATCCTTAAATTCCTGGAACACTGACTTTACTTCTTTAGGTTGCTCCTCACAAGTCTCTCCATGAAGTTCCCTGGTAACTAAGACAAACACAACGGATTCTTGAATTGATACCCTTTCAAATACCTTTGGGCTTATGATGTTTAGGCCTTTCGCCTTTAGTGCTTTTGTCTTCTTGCTCATGTCAACTGGCTTGGGTTTCAAAGTATTGAGCACAATTTTCTTACCTTCAAACACAAATAAGCAAGAATTGGATCGCCCATGAAGGGTGACATCTAAATCATAAGGCGAAGGTCACCTAAGATTATATGCCTTACATCTATGGGAATTACATCACACCATATTTCAGCCTTGTTGGTGAGGAATTGAAGTAGGACAACACATATTTCTAATATGGCTATGGAGGAAGTATCCACCCAAGAAACTTTATATGGGTTAGGGTGTGGCATCAATTTCAAGTCTAGGCAGAAATCAACGTTAGAGGACACCGCATTAATGCAACTCCCACTATTTATAATAACTTTGCAAGTTTTGTCCTCACACTTAGTGTAAGTTTGGAAGATGGCACTCTTTCGCCAATCATCAATGTCCCTCTATTCTGCCAAAGCACACCTTACAACATTCACTCTAGGGACACCAAAGACTTTCTTAAAATCATCAACCTGGGAAGAGATGGCTCTAATGCAAGCGAGGTAGCTAGGATTATCTTCCCATTTTGCCTCAACATCTTGGATTTCTTCAACATTTGGGTCATACACCAACTCCTCAACATCTTCTACCTTTTCATCATCTTCTTGAATGACAAAGGTTCTAGAGGGACATCTAGTTGCGATATGTCCAACCCCATTACATTTGAAGCATTGGAGGCAAGAGCCTAATCTTGAAGGCTCATTGACCACACATTTTCCCTTATCCTTTTTTTCTATTGGGGTGCTATTGGGGTTGACCTTAGGGGGTAAGGCAAGTCTAGATTTGCTACCAAAAGGTTGAGGGTTGGTAGGAACACTCCGGAGCTTAGAATGTCGCCAAAAGATAGATTTGGATGCTAATTCACAATTCCTAGCAAGGTCATATGCTTCGCCTAAGGTAGTGACTCCTCGGGTGATAATCTTGCCTAGTAGGTTAGCATTTAAACCTTTCTTGAACCTATTGGGTGTGACAACCTCTTCCTCAACTATTCAAATTCGCCTCTTAAATCCCTTGAATTTCTCTATATATTCAGCCACAGGAGCAATGCCTTGCTTTAGGCAATCCCATTCCTCAAGGAAGGAGCTCCTATAAGTTGTAGGAAGATAATTCCTCGAGAGTGCATCATTCTTCTCAAGCCATTAGTGATGGGGGGCTCACGTTGTCGCCTAAGGGTATCCTCAAGGTCTCCCCAGAAAAGGTCGGCTCTTCCAATTAACTTCATCCTGGCGTACCTCACTTTCTTATTCTCAGCCCAATGGTAATAGTCAAAGAATTTCTCCATCTGACGTAACCAATCAATGAAAACCCATGGGTCTAGGTAGCCATCAAAGGTGGGTGCTTCTATCTTTTCCTTGGACATCTTGTCATCATAATCCCTAGGGCCATTGTGATTATAGTGATCATGTTCAAAGTTTGGAGCCTTATTAAAGTAACAAATTGTTATTTTTCCTAAGCATGTTATCTCCTTCATGGTTATTAGTCTTTCTTTGAGATGCTTCAACTCTCTCTACCCTTTCCAGTAAAGCATGGACACTTTTTGCTAGGTCTTTTATGGTTTGCTCTAAGGAGGATCTAGGCTCGGAAGTGAATTGATGTTCAGGGTTTGACATTATGCAACCACCACATAGATGCATGCAACACTACATTTATGAATGCAGTTAAGATTCCCAAAAAGTCAAGGTAACCAATTCTCAATTTAAAATTAAGGTCAAGCAAGAGTGCATGTAGAGACTAGATCAATGAATTAAAGGAATAAATTGCAATCAAGTAGTGACGGTGTTCACAATATTGAGAGATAGCCCCAAATGAATTGAAACTTCCACAAAACAAAAGCTCAACAATTAATAAAGAGAATCAAATATTTCAAAGAAATTGGTTTATGGTTTTTTTTTTTTTTTTTTTTTTTTGAATTTTAGAATGGGTATTGAAAAAAAGAACAAATAATAGAACAGCTAACTTGAGCACAAAATGGGTAGGCCAATGGAGTAGGGTAGGATATGCACATAAAAAATATAAAGATAATATTTTTTTAATGAGACAAAATTGAATCCACCAAAAAGAGAGTAAGAATTGTACCAGTATCAGTGGCCAACTTACTGCACTAGATAGTCACGGGCTTGGCTCCTTAAGTGAGCGGGTCTATTTGGATAAATTGGACTTGTGGATAAACAACTTAATGGCCCAATACATGCAATGGGCTATCACAACAACAATACTTTCTTTATTTTCCTTCCTTTTGATTTAAAAAAAAAAATGAAAAATAACAAAATACGAGAGTCACACGATAAACTTAAAGGGACAACGGAACTCAAAACTAACAAAACTCAAAAGAAAAAAGGTTGTCTCTGCGATGGACTTTGACTGGTGCTGAGGATCAACGACTGGTGGTGGCATAAAGGCGGGGAAGACAACTGTAACACAAAGCATGGAAGAGTGGTAGTTGCCTATCTCAAGTCTTGGCATCGACAATGGTTCAATGTCCTCAATGGCGGCGGTTGAGGGTGATGATGGTGTTGACGGCAGGTGGCTGATGGGTCTGTGACGGCTGAGTGCTGATTTGTGAGTTTTGGCGGCTGGTAGCTGATGGGCTTGCGTGGGTCACCCCTATTTTTTCTCTTTTTTTTTGGGGGGGGGGGGGGGGGGGGGGGGTTGTTTGTGGGTTCTGTGATCAGAGGCAGACACGGATGGTGGTCACCAGCTTGGAAGGGGCCGCTGGCTTCTCTGTTAGTTTAGGGATGAAAAACTCATGTGGCCAAAAGGGGTATATACAGACTGTAGGGGCTGGTTTGGGCTTGTTCAAGATCTCATGGGGCAAAAACTTGAAAGGTACTGTTATATTTGGTTGGCTTGCTTTTTTGATGGTTTTGCTTTCAAATGGTTGTCTACAGTTATGTTGTATGGACCGGAAGTCTGCTCTGATACCAAAACCGACGTGGAACAACCACACTATTTCAATGGAACAAATAAACAACAATAGAATCAAGGATAAACCCTAGGGGTCAGCACCAAGCAAAACTGGAGTCAACACTAGTGTAAAAAAGAAACACTCGTTTTTTTATAATTCTCAGATAGCTAACAATAAAATGCATAAAGAAACCCTAATTATTAAATGCTCAAACTTGCTTAATCTTAAGCCCAATTACTAACAGACTCCATCCATAAGGCCATAGGTTGGACCGTCTTGTTTTTACTCTTCCTCCCATACATGTGTATAATTGGGGCTTGTACCTTGTATCTACACCACCTAAATTGTACAATAATTGGCAATAATATTTTAGTTATGCGGCATTAGCCTTTATCTTCTCGCTGTCGATTGTCATTCCATGGATGGTGGAAGTAGTGCAACGCCGTAGGCCAAAAGCAAAAAGTACTCACTGTTGGTCGTACCATACTGGTTGGTTGGATATTTAACATTTGTGCTTGCATTAAGTGAATGTGTATGGATATTCTTATAAAACTTTCTTGTATCTTTGCATTATGTGTTTTGCAAGAGTGGGGTCTTTTGGGTGGATGATTCCAAGCAATGAACGCTGTCACCAACAATTACTTTCTCCTTGGCTTGCCCCCACATCACAGTATAAAATCCAAAAGCAATTACAATAGATCCAATCAAACTGCAAAGATAAAGTTGCACATTATTAATGCTCAGTTGATATAATTTAAGAACATGAACATCATTGAGTCAAAAAGAAATATTGTCATTAGCAGGAATATGATTGGGATGACAAGAAGTCAAGAAGGTTTAATATCTTTATATTTGAAGATGAATGAACTAGATTAAAATTTACCTGCCAAGATGAGGAATTTCACCAAGGAATATGATTGCCATGACAACCGCAATGGCAGTGCCTAGCGGCTTGAACAGGGCCACATAAACAGGCCCCTTCTTTTGCAAACACCAAGCTAAAACACTGTTACGGATGACACTCCCACTAATTGCCTGAATTGAAGTCAATCATCGTTCAATAAAAAAGTGAGATGTTTACAAAACCCAATTTGTAGAATTTCTTATGCTTTCATACTAATCATAGTAGAAAATAGAAAGAAAAAAATGGGCAAACTTGTTACAAAGTACTAAAACATATAGCTGGAAAGGACTTGTCATACCCCATAGATAACAGCAATCACTCGAATCCTGGGTTGCAGTGCCCAAGAACTTACATTTCTTTCTGCAATTAAAGAGATAACTGCACATTGGATGGTCCCAAAGAAGCAGGAGAAAAAGACTAGGGTCATTTTTTCTGGGTATTCTTTAACAATTGCTGCCTGGAATAGCAATCAAGATCAGTACTTTTTTAACTACTCATCTTCCCATCTTACTTTTCAACTACAATGAAGAACTGCAAGATGGTCTGTCATAGTCCACCAAAAAAAAAACCTGAAAATTTGTGATGGTAAGCTGTTAAATTTGGAGGTACATTAATATTACCTGAAAAATGTTCCATGTTGCAGAAGACAGACAAGTGATTGTAAGGAGAAGGCCTCCAAGAACCCAGTTTGACATTAGTGCGAGATTTTGCTGAAGAGAGGTCTTAAAAGAGGATGAAGCCTCAAAAACTGGTGGCCCCTTATAGAAAGTCACTATGAATGCTCCTGATATTGATACTATGGTGCCTATAATTTTAGCCTGACTGCTTGTACTTCTCAGAGCTAGTTTTTCCATCCTAGAAATTAGTAATACATGATAGATTAAAGGGGAAGGGAAAAATTATAAAACATACACAGACAACAGCAAATAACCATGGTAGCCAGAAACCCAAAACTAACCAATAAAGCCAAGTTCAAATCCTATTGTCAGAAAAAAAAAATTTATTAAGAAATTATATTAATACAACTGACATCATATATTTGGGGATCATTGTCAATACTATGATATACTAAATGTATAAAACAATTATTAAAAAAAAAAAAAAAGGCAACAACAACATTATGTTTAATCTATGAATCACATGGATCATGATGCCCAACAAACATATACAATGAGCCCAATGATTATATAAGTACAAAACATTTTCATGGAACCTTATGACAAATAGAAATGTATTACATGGTTGTGCAGTTGTGCTAATATAATTAACTTCATACCAACATTCATATTCAGTGATACATAAGATACTAAATAGTCCAACAGAACAAACAACTACGGCAGACATTGGCCCCCACCCAAAATAAATTAAATTAATAATCCCCCTACTAAATACCATTATTGTCTTATCCTATTTTCTTACCTGAAAATGACTGCAAGCAAGAATGTAAAACCTGGAATAAGGTTGCCCATAGCCATTGCAAGAGTTGGAGAGCTGTATTTGATACCTGCAATAGCACAAATCTGCTCCAAACAAATCCTGCAATATAAAGTTTTTTTTTTTTTGGGTGATAATATGCTGTTCAATATAATTGTCACTTAAGTCTATAAAATGATCCAAATTCCTAAAAGTAATCCAATAAAGTAAGCTTTAAATAGAATATGCTACCCAAGGAGTCCAAGGAGGAAGAACTTTAAGAGGAGGGAGAAAGTGAGAGGAGGTCCCCTGCTTCTGCAAATAAACAAGAAAAAAACAGTTTTTGGTGGTCATAATTCACAGGAGAAATTAAGTGTTTGATGAGAAACTCAATGAATTAAGAGAAGAAAAGGAACCTGTAGCGGTGGAAGATGTAATACAGGAAAAGGATGAAGGTGCCAAGAGCATTGTAGTAAACAACAAAAGAAAAGTTGCTCATCCCACTTGTCATAGCTGCTTTGCTTAGTGTCACCATGCCCACGTTGCAAACCTCTACCATAACCAGTGCTGCAAAGGGCAGTACTCCATCCTTGTAATAATTTACATCCATCTCTCTCTCTCTCTCTTTCTCTCTCTCTCTCAAATGCTTTCACCAAAAGTATTTCTCTTAAGTGAGAGACAGACCCCAGGCAATCAATATATCTTTGTCCGAATGGAAAAAGGCATCAATTATGTAATGATTCTCATTATCATCCATATTTAGAATAATGCTTGTTTATTACTCGAAGAAGCAGATTATGGGTTTAAACTTTAAAATTAGTGGGAACAGTAATAAACTAATAAATAAAAGGATTAACAAAGAATTTGACGAGTTTTTCTCCTCTTCAACTTGACAATCCAAAACTTACGTCACATCAAATGACACACTCTACCTAACCTTATTGGACACAAGTGACAAATCAGATCCAGATGTAAAATATTCAACATTCTCATATCATTTCATATTTATTTAAATTGATCTGCTTTCTTCAAAAGTGTCAACGATATACAATTCTGTAAATTTAAGCTTTAATTCCCCTCTTGAAGCTCAAAAAAACAATCTTGGTGGACCTCACTAAAACTGCATTTCTGATAAGCTCTTATAAATGAAAAGAGGGAACAGAGAGTGATATACACCAAAATAATTAAATAAAAGGCAAAAATATAAAATTTACCCTCTAACTTTCACTGTTTTTCATTTCAGTCCTTTAACTTTTATTTTTGTCAATTCAGTCCTCTAATTTTCAATTTTTGTCAATTCAAGGTTCCGTTACAACTCAGTTAGTGGCTGCCTTTAGAACCCCTGAAACGACGCTGTTTTGTAGAGTTTTTTTTTTTTTTTTTTTTTTTTTTTTTTTTTTTTTTTTTTTAATTCGGAATTAGAAGAAAATAAGAAAAATCTGAAAAAAAAAAAAAAAAAAAAAAAAAAAAAAAAAAAAAAATTGAGGGGAACGACGTTCCCCTTCCCCTGAATCAAAACAAAACAAAGAACTCCAAACCCAAATCCAAACTTTCTACCTACTAGGAATGGTCCCTAGCTAGCTCATTGATGTTAGATAGAAGAAATATATATCATATGATATCATAGCTATTTGCTTGTCTGTTTGTTTCTGGGTCTGGGATTGATAGATGAGGGAGCTCAGAAGAAGAAAAAGAAGAAGAGGCAAAAGAAGAAGATGATAATAAAATCAAAGAAGACGAAATGGGTTACCCTTTCCCTCCTCACCTTTCTGTCACAAAGTTTTCCACTGTCAATTTGGTCCAGTACAGTGCTATGGCCGCCTTGCGTGCCGATTTTGCTAACATCTTAGGAACACCAACACAGGTGTGTGTGTTTGTGTTTGTGTTTGTGTTATGTTTTGTTTTGTTTTTTTTTTTATTAAACCAAGAGTCTATTGCAAACTAACCCGCAAGGGAACAAGTATCAAAAGATACAACAATTTTAGGATTTACAATAACAGTAGGGGCGTTTTGTTTTTCATTCATTCATTCATTGCTTCCTTCCTACACCAACAATGGTGTTTTTTTTTTTTTTTTTTTTTTGAATTAAAAATTTATAAATAAAAAAAAAAAAAAAAAAACCCTCTACAAAACGGCGTCGTTTCAGGGGTTCTAATAGCAGTCACTAACTGAATTGTAATGGAGCCCTGAATTGAAAAAAATTGAAAGTTAAAAGAACTGAATTGACAAAACTGAAAGTTAGAGGACTGAAATGAAAAACGGTGAACGTTAGATGGTCAATTTTACATTTTTACCTAAATAAAAACAAAAGGAGAATAAACTGATCTAAAAACACCCTGAATCTACAGGTTTCAGCTCTTCCTTCGCTTTCTTTTCAAAAAAGGCATAGCACTTAGACCTCCTACAGAGGTGGTCCCAGTATCATTTTTAGTGTTATCCTGCAGAGACACATGCTCCTTGGAATTATTATCATTACTTGAGGCATTTAGACGGTCCAGTTTGGACTCGGTATCATATGCATCTGTCTTCTCACTATCTTGGGATTCATTTAAGGCACCTTTGGGGCCCAAGTTAAATTGAACTGAACCACAATCAAGATCTGCTTCATCCATTAAACCAGAGCAGTGGGATAGCTCAGCATTTCCTGAGGCAGTAGCCATAGTTGGGTCATGAGCTCCATCTTGGTCATTCTGTGTCTTATCTTCATCCAAGCAAAATCCACCTCCTATTTCGAGGTAGTCTTTGGAAAACTCAGCCTCAAAAGAATCGCCATGTGGGCTCACATCTGGTCGACCAATTTCAAATTTGTCAGTGCAAAACCCGCCACCCGTTTCTACATTGTCTATATGCAAGTGGTCCTCAAGAGCAGGAGCTCCTGAATCATGTTGTTTCTTTTCGTCATGACCAGCAGCAGCATCTCCACTTACACCCTGGGCTGAAGATAGATCTAATTCTACTGCCCCTTCATCAGAGTATCCTTTATCACTTCGGTCTGATGACTTGTCTGCATCATCAGCTTCCAAGTCATTCACACTGTAATTCACAGGCTTCTGAAATCGCCTTGACTGAAAGATACAAGCAGGACAATATGCAGAAAGATAATTGTTAAAGTTGGCCAAAGGAAGAAAGAAAATAATACAACAAATTATTCTCTTCAATTGCATACATTTCTGAGGTCACAATACAAATTGAATAGTAAAGCACAATGTATATTCAAAAGAAGGCGGTGGCACTAACTCCTTGATAGTGATATTTCCGCATAATTATTAATGGAGCATAGAAAAGATTGTAACTTACCCTTCTCACTTCTTCTGGCCCTTCTTTCTTGTCCACAAGAACTTCTTGTTCATCACTACTGTCATCCTCGCTGCTTTCACAAGATTCCAAACCAGAACTTCTTTTACCCCTTCCTCGTCCTACTCCCCTGCCTCTCCCTCTTCCTCTGCCTCTTCCTTTCCCACGCAATCCTCTGTTCTGATTTCGCCTGCCTTCTTCCTCCATGGTTGTTTCTAGATTCTCCTCTATAGATGGAACAGACTCCCCACCATTCCTCCTTTTCCTTGACTGCTTGGGTGTAGATTTTTCCGAATATTTACTCTGATTCTGAACATCACTCTCCTTTATTTTCTTTGAAGGCTTTTCAAAGTTTTTATCCCCAGGTTCAGCAGGGCTTACTCTTCTTTTCTTTCTACTTTTAGAAACCTCTTGCAAGGGATCATCCATCAACTCTGAGGCTTGGTTTCCAGTGATTCCTTTAACAGCTTTCTTAATTCTCTTGCTACGAATTTTTGCAAATCGTTCATTGAAAGTGTAAAATGCTTCCAACCGCAATTGAGTCTTCACCAAACAAGCAACAAACATTATCAGCATCATTCTTCAAAATAAGAGACAGATGAATGAATCCATAACTGAGAATATGACAGCAAACAAATTGAAGGTCCCTGAGATTATATGCATCAAATAATTTTATTTAGTATTAGGTAATGCTAGATAAGACTGCCTGCGTGAACATGTGAGAGAGACACAAAGAATGAGAGAGGAGAGGGTGGGCAGAGAGAGTGCTTGAGCCCCTAACCTCATGTTTAGCGTACTCCTTCAGAACAGGTACTATCAACTCATCTACCTTCTGGCTACCCCAACCAAACTTTTCCCAGCACAATCTGTACGCAAAAAAAATAAAACCAACAATAACAATAATGATTTGATAATCATCATGCATTTCAAAAACACAGAATAATCTATGCCATGATATAGTAAGATGTATACAGAAACCACATACCGGAAGCAGTGGGCATGAGCTTTCACAAAGTTATCTATAAAGATATCATTTCAAACATGCAATCTACAAACTGAACATCAATAAAAAACGCAGTCCAACACAAGAAATTACCCCAATATGTTAGAGAATGTCTACAATATCAAAAAATTACATGAACTAATATGATAAAAAAAACAACTTCTCATTCAAACTAAGACTCTAGTATATAACTTTAGCAGGAAGACAGAAGACAGTAGACAGACCACCTTCAATTCATGAAACAGAAAGAAGTACACAGTGAACCTAGCTGTAAGTCTCTAAAATTATGGACAAGTTCTCACATTTTTCCCTGTATCTAAATATGGAGAATAATCAACATAAAAGCTGGAATTCAAAAAACCTAGAAGTTAAAAGTCAAGAAATAGCTCACTTGCGAAGAACAAAATGATCTGGCTTTCCCCATGTGAAAGGCTCAGTTGACTTGTCCACTTGTGGGGAAGAGTAGGCTGTGATAACTGCTTCACTTGGAAATGAAGAAGGAATGTGCCAGTTCTTGCTCACATTTCTCTGTTTAAGGATAAGAGAGTATAGAATATTAAAAAAAATAGAAAAATTGCAATTCTTCCATAAATAATAAAAGGCAGGGAACTTGACAAATACATGGTTATCCATGAAAATCTGCTTTATGTCTTGCATGTCAATTACAGACTGTTTCTGCTCTTGAGCTTGGGAAGTGTTTTGGTCCAATGCAGACACACCATTTATATTGCTTTTTGAGCAATTCAAACCATCACTAACTTTAGGTCCCCTTTTTTTCGAACTTGATCCTGTTTCAGCATCAAACTTCTTAAGGATGGTGGGATCTGGTGACTCAATCCATTCCCGGAATTTATGGAGGCCATCATCCGCAGGAAATGCATTTACAACCTCAATAGCATTGACAATGCCAATCCCACTACATTCAAAATACAGTGAAAAAAAATAAACAATTTTAATTTCTACTATCATAAATGACAATGAGCAATAGCACAAGATACCATAACAAGTAAATTCACCCAAAAAAATAATTCTGCAACAGGGAAAAATCAAAGATATCTGTGGCAAAATCTGGCCGAAAGACTAGCATAAGCTCCCAATCACAGAAGAAGTCAAATCTGCTGCAGTTAATTACCTGACACCTTCAGTATAATCACTTCCAAGAAGCAACGCCATCCGAATTAATTTTTCTCTTGTCAGGCCAAGCTCCTTCTCAATGTCCTGACAAATAAAATGCATGAACAATTGATATAAGAAGACTGCACTGCATAATTTAATTACTTAAAAAAAAAAAAAAATTGAAGAATAAAAAAGGAAAAGGGGACCCCAAGTAACTATATAGAGCACTAGGAAGGGAACAAGAAATAAAGGATCCAAGTTAAAATGAAAGTCTCCACTCTAGTTGAACAAAATAATATTTCAACATGCAACTCACAAAGCCAACAGCAAAAGAATCAGATCAATGAAATTAGCAATGACCAAAAAAGCAGAAGGGTTTTCTTCAACACCAAAGCCTCACCACCCCCCCACCCCCTCCCCTCCCAAAAAAAAAAAAATTCCATATCAAGAAATCAAAAGTACTTTTTCTAGAAGAGCAATGGCAACAAAATGCTTCCAAGATCAGGATTTAAGTAAATAATCTCGTCTAACAAAGCCTGACAAAGAAAACTGAAAACAAAGATAAGATTATATACTCTAAAAAGAACAAAATAAATTCAAAATAAATATATATATATATATATATATATTTGGGACTTAGAATAGGGAGAATTGACATGAGGCTCCATCAAACACAGACCTTCATGAAGTATGTCTCGACATATTTTCGATCATCAAATATATTCTTGTAAACACTTTTTGCCCCAAACAAAAACACATCAGAGTCATCAGTCACGACACCATCAACAAGGTTTGCAAGTTCCATATAAGCACACTGAGCTTCTGCTTCCATCGGTGCAATTATATAAGGCAATCCAAACATCTGCAGTAGTTCCTGCAGATTCATCAAAATTAAAATGGATTTATCTTTTTCCAAGAAATACTGTAATTCACTGAAAAGAGGTCTTACAGAAAGTAAAAAAAAAATTCCTCAAAACCAACCAAATGCAAAAGTATTTATTTGACCAAGTAAAACATATATGCATGAGCAAAGGAAATAATGTACCTTATAACCTTCCAACTCATTCCAGGAAGTTAAATGTTCAAAGATGCATCAAGTGCAACAAAATTCACATTTTTTAATTCAACCACATCCAAAAATCAATACACATAATAGAGTGCGCATAATAAGCATATAAAAAAAGTTTAAAAAGCGTTTTATGAGCTGTAGGCAATGAACTTTCTTTTTTATGAGTGGATTTGGCCCTCCTACTATAATTAGTTATCAAGAGATGAGTGAATAATATGTAAGGCACAAAAAAAAATATAGAAAATCAAGCCATTCCTACTAACCAGTTAATTGTGAACATATAATCATATATATTATTTACTAAAAACTTTGAGCCACACCTGACATTCTGCAAACATCTCGCTGCTGACATTTTCTGCATTACGCTCAAGCTTTCTCTGCTCATCTCCTAGATTCATATATTCTTGATCTAGAATTAGCATTTCCTCCTCCAAATTAGCCTCTGCAACTTCAAACTGCAAATTTTCATTTACCTCAAAGGGATCTTTTCCCTTGTTTTGCTCCCTTTCCTCAGCATGATTGTCATATTTATTTTCTGCAGCCAACTTCTGTGGAAAATCAATGTCATTTGTTAAGTATTTTGTGGATAACTTCTTCAGAGGAAAGGCAGGGTCAGCCTCATCATTAAAATGTATTGGTTCAGCTTCAGTGCTATTTATCTTATCACCAATGCGAATGCTATTGGTATTGGCACCAGATATGGCATCAGCAATATGAGAACTACCCTCTGAACCCCTGTTAGGAAAAGTAGATAAGCTAGCACATGCACTAAATGTATCCAAAAGTCGTTCTGCAATCACAGGGGCCTCCTTTTCCATAGGGGTCACAGATTCAGCACAAGGCATTTTGCTGTACAAATTCCCCTTCTTGCTTGCATCTTGCGTTGATTGTTCAGAACAGGAACCTACATAGGTTTCACATGGCTTATTTATCAGCATTCCGGAGTGATCAGAATTATAAGCCACAGATGAGTTTGACTGACTCCTAGAAGAATTAAAGGCTTCTGAGACAGTTATTCCAGCCACATTATATGGCTTCTCCACTCCATCCACAATTTCACAAAATGATTCATTTTTTTTAGCTCCATTCTCCTCCAGCAGAAGCTTCTTAACCATGTTGTTTTTTTGTTCAAAGAGTCCAATACCTTCATGAACATTTTCTGCGGAAATGTTCTCATATTGAGGCATGTTAAGACTAGCTTCCTTATCCCCTGCATACTCAAGACTCCTCCTTATTGCCTCCTGCACATCAGCCTCTTCTTCCAACCAACCTTTAGAAACTGTTCTTGATTCAGCTTGACAAGAGGAGGTGCTTTTAGGGAAGTCACAAACTCCTTCCTCCCATTCCACCTCACTCTCATCATTAACGTTACCTTCCTCAAGGGAGGGCGTAATTTCCCCTCTAAAATCATTAGAAAAATTGTTACCTTTCCCTTCGATGATTCCTTCCTCCCAGTCACAGTCTGAATCAGAATTAGAAGGTTGCTTCCTTGACAGGATATTGTCAGTAGTGATTGTTACTGGATTTACAGCTGCTAAACAAGCAAATAGATCATCATCACAGTCAAGACATTTGTTATCCCCCTCATCCTCAAAGGATATCTCTATGGAAGAATCAATTTTTAACATGGATTCCTCATTTCTCCGATTCAAATCAACAGACTCACTATTTCTGTCATGTGAAGTTTCTAAAGACTGACCTTCACTAGGAAAACTTACTGGGAGACTAATTTCACTTCTATTGAGCATAGTTCGAGTATTTGCAATCTTTTTCGAATTTGCACTCTCATTCTCAATCTCTTTCATCAAATCCAAATTCCTTTGTATATCACGGGTCATACGGATCCCCATGGCTCTTACTCTACTGAAACGAAAACGCCCCCTCTCATCCAGAAATGTCTCAATATTGTCATCAGAAACCGTTCTAGATTCATTGAGCCGCTCTACTGAACTAGTCATGGTATCAGATTTACTAGTAGATGCTACATTATTGGTTGAATCTTGAGAAGGGCGCTCCCTCTGTGTATCTTGTTTCTTATCTACATTTCTCTGTGCTTTGGCTGACGTAAGAACTCTGAGACATTTAAGAATGTTGTAGGTGAATAAAAGTCATTAATCTAATGAAAGAAAAATAATCCCCCCATCCCCACCACCCCTCCCGCCAAAGAAAAAAACACAACCTCACTAAATTACAAAATTAAATGAGTTCCAACTTTTAAGCAGGTACACACTACAGGTCATGCATAATTAACAAACAAAATATTGAAAAGACAATTACTCACTGTTTATCACCAGTAAATGATGACGAGAAAATAAATTCTCTGTTGGCTTCAGATGCAATCCTAGAAGTCTGTACACCTCCTACTCCCCTCCCTGCAGCAGATTTCTGCACTTCATCTATCTCCCGACGGAAAGAAACAGTTTTAAGATAAGCTTGTATTTGCAGCTCAGAGAACTTTGAAGGATCCTAAATGTGCAAGAAAAGCACCAGTAATAAGATGACATCCAAAAGATTCAAATAAAAGTACAAAAATAAGCAAGGAAACATTTCTTCAATAAGATAAAGATAACAGATCCCATGAGATTATAGAGAGAGACATCCAAATAATAACCAAACCTTGGACACATTTAATAAATAACTTATATAGCACATATTACCACTATATAATACATTTACACAACTGATATCCTACTAATGAAGTGAGGAGGATACAATCAAATGAGATAATAATCAGTGCTAAAAGACTTTGGAACCTTACATGTTGCTTTAATTCAAGAATTCTGAAAAATCCAAGTATCACCAAAGTATGCCTTGTGTAAATAAAGAGTTCTAATAATGGAAAAACTGATAATTACATAATTAATAAGACATGAGTATGCATGATATGCTTCCTGAACTAACAATTATTTTCCCAAATCAATTGCACACAAAAAATAGAACACTTAACACAATCAATAACTTCCGCCACTAGAATCTCATTTCCTCTCTAAAGGTGCAAACACTAAATCAACAAACATAGCACAGAAGTCTTAGGTGTATATTATAAATCAACCAAAACCACCCTATGCCTCCTAGAAGCATTACTTCTTTCCACATGCACTTTTACCATTCACTTTTTATACAATCTCACCATAAGATAAGCCACAGACACTTCAAATTTAAGCAAGAAATTAGCAAAATAAGCAAGTTTTTTTCTTTCCAACTCCATAGTCTTACCTACGAGACCAGGAAATTTTATTAATAGTTATGCATTCTTATTAGTGACACTGCTTCTTTGCATTTAGTTTGCACTACTTTGCTGTAAACTCAGACATGGACCATTGCCATTTAAGTGCACTTAAGGGGGATTAGGGGAATATTAAGCAGGGTTTCCCACGTCAGCACTACAGTACTTAAGTATCAGTGCATCCCAGCAATTCCAATCAATCAATTGCAAGCCAAAATGCATTTCTCATCTGAATAACGTTCTGACTGTTTTTAACAGCAGACAACTTCTATTAGTTAGTGGTACAGTATGCCATATTTGCAACCTGTAATATACTTTAACATGAACCAGATATACATATGAAGGCATTCTAGAACCAACCTTCTTGACTTTCTGATACTTTTGTCTGTTTTCTGCCATCAATCTTTCTCTCATCTACATAGAGGACATCAATAATAAATGTAAAAAAAAAGAGGGATATTGAGGAGGTTAAAGCCAAACTGCCTGTGCTGAGAAGAACTAATTACCAATATATACGAAGCACTTACCTGAACAAGAAGATCAAGTTGCATTGATGGAGGCAAAGAAGCTAAAACAGTTGGATCAATTTCACCATTCATTGCAGGCTGCAAAATAATTCAATGCAATAACCAACAATATATAATATAGATCAATAAGTCCGGCAAGAAAATATTAACCAAAAAAAAAAAAAACAACAACAAAGCCTTGGTCCCAACATTTTGGGGTCGGCTATGGATCCTCAACAGAGTAGCAAGGGTCGACCACATGTATTTTTTTCCTTTATTCTATTCTATCTAAAGTCATATGGGACACCCCAATGATTATCTGTAATGGATCCATTAACAATAGAATGAATAAATTTTATGCTAGCCATGAACCTACCCCAACCATCCTCTTTTTCCTGAGATTGGGACCAACTGTGGACAAAATATATGATACTAAGCATAGACACAGGTAGAGTTCAAGTTAAGATTAACACTGAGGCCTAAACCTAAACTCCAAAGAGAGTCTTTATCTCCTAACTATGGGTGTTGAGAAAGCTACCATGACATAATAGTACAAACCAACCATAATCACAAGTGTTTGTCTGACAGATACAGTAATAGTGTGACAGTATCTTGTTCCCATACAGCCCATTACTAATGTTTGATTCACGCAGAAATAAGACCCATTTCAAGCATATCCAATACCCCCAAAATAAGCTCAAAACCCATACCCACAGAGGCAGGTGATAATCTTATTTCCATTCCTCAATAACCATAATACACAGTATGTCATCAACTGTAATAACAAATGGTAATAACCCCAAATGTCCACCAGGCAGAAATTTACCAGCATCATTTCTTCATCTTCATCTTCATCTTCATCTTCATATTCTTTGCCATCCTCATCCTCAGAAGGAAAAGGAGCACCAGATTCAGATGCATTGTTAGCTAACATCCCGTTTTCCTCTGCTGCAATAGATGCTGCCAACCTAAATTTACTCATTAGAAACAATCATAAAAAGGTTTTATAAAACCTTATATTACCCTTGTAAACTACAACCATGTAGGCAGCTTACATTTCATCTAGCTTTTCCTGATTGTCACTCCTCAATACCAGATCATCATTGTTTGGAGTATAAGCAAGCACATCAATTTCATCTGACAAAATCTTCTTACCCTTGGAGTCATCATCCTTCATCTGTCTCTGGTTCTCAATATCCACAGTCAAATTTTTCATCTTTCCCTTGAGCTGTTACACCAAATAACCCCCAAAAAACCCATCCAAGAAAATAAATAAATAGAATCAGACAAAAAGGCTACGAATTAAAACAGAGATGCTGATGGGCTGATAAAAAGGACTCTTTTTCATAATATATTGAAACAATGTAGAGCAAGCTATTAGAAGGCAACATTATAAGAAAGGAATAAGCAATATATTTGACCTACCACGAACCCCATAACAATGTATATAAGGACACCAACCTGAAAAAGAAGATCATGTTGCATCGATGGAGGTAAAGCCGCTAACACAGCTGGATCAACTTCACCATGCTCTGGTGGCTGCACAATAAATTGTATGCAATAACCCCCAAAATATTTACAACATAGGCCAAGAAGAGAACATGTGCATCTATTAGCACTCAGACTTAGAAACCACACAACACGATGAAAGACAGACTTTCCCAAACACAGGTATTGATTAAGCCATCCTGACCAAGTATAGTGTACAACCATGATCGGCAATATCTATGTAGACTTTAATGACAGTAGACAACAATTTAGAGCCTACAGAGCATAAACTCACCAGTATCATCACTTCTTCATCACTGCCATCCTCCTCCTCAGAAGGAAGAGCAGCAGCAGCAGAGGATGTCGATGCATTGTTAGCAAACCTCCTACGTTCCTCTGCTTCAATAGATGCTGCCAGCCTAAATAAATCCATTCAAACAGTCAACAAAAATCATAAAAACCACATATTTGAAAGATAGCCTCATAAGTATAAATCATGTGTGGAGCTTACATTTCATCTAGCTTCTCCTGATTGAAACTCTCAGAAACACTATCATTCCTTTCTGACTGACTGCCCTCCATGTTGGTTTGATCTGACAAAATTGTCTCACCCTTGGGATCATTCTTCTGCTTCTGCTTCTGCTTCTCAATATCCTTTGTTAGTTCTTTCAGCTTCATTGCCTTGAGCTGTAAATGAGAACCAAGAAATCAACATTAAAAACTCAAACCTATACCCTCTGTTTAATCCAATGATCTTCTAGAAATGATGTTCTCAGGCACAGACTTTTTTTTTTTTTTTTTTGAAAAACCTTATGCAATAAAAATTAGAATCTAAGATTAAATCCAATCTCATATCTCGAATTATCTCACCAATCCAACGAAGACTGAAAAACGAAATCCTCCTAAAATACTCTACATTGTTCATAATTACTTCCATTACTAAAACCATAGAGTCCTAGCAAAAACACTGAAGCACGTAAATTGTCCATCACTAAACACTAAGCTGACTTCTCTACAACCAAAACCAAATACATAGAATAACAAAAAACATTCAAATGAGGCTCACAAGCCACAACAAAGCCCAGTCACAGAGAGAATTCCACGAATAAAAAAGCAACATTTCAAATTCCACATAATGTCCATCGCAAAACATAAAAAGTCAACTTTTTTTCTAAATCCAAAACCTATCACATCAAATTACCAACGAGGCTCACAACAAGAAGCCTTAATCCCAAAATTTTGAAATACTCAACAGATTAGTCAGGGTTGCCCACATGTATTCTTTTCCTCCTCCCTATTCAAGCCATACACTCAAATGAGGCTCACAACAAAATTCAAAAATACGCGCGAATTCTTATCCTCCATTCTATTTTATCTGAAGCCATACACTCGAACGAGGCTCGCAACAAAATTCAAAAAATACGCGAACCATCCGATCAAAACTAAGAGACTTCAGCAGAATGAGAGTTGAACTAATCAAGTAATAAACTAAGTGGCGATGAAAAGCTGACCTGATTGAGGAGCAACTTCTCGGCGGTCTTTCGGACCTTAGCGACGGCTTTATCGCGAAGCCTGCGGCGGGCGATGACGGTGCGGCGCTTGAGAGCAGGGGTGGCGCCGTCGAAGACGAAGACAGGCTTGGTTCTGAGGAACAAGAGCTTGCAAATTCGGCGAAAGAACCCTAACAAATGTGCGTTCCGTACCATCTCGCCTTTCTCGTCTCGCATCGCCTTCATGAATTGTACCATCCATATGCTCGCATCTGCAATTTCTCAAAAACATTAATTTTGATTAATTAATTAATTAATTAATTGAGGAGTTTAGGGTTAGGGTTAGGGGTACCGATGGCGAGCTTTTTGCCGGCGAGGGTTTCGACGGACACGCGGCGGCCCACGGGGGCCAGTAGTTCCCAGAGACCGTGCACTCCCATGTGTTTTTTTTTTTTTTTTTTGAGATTTTCAGTTAGGACATTACCGCCAAGACTTTTTAATCATTTGTCAAAGACCAAATGGAAAGTAAACCGACGATGCTACAAACGACGTCGTTGAAATGTGCATGTAAAGTTGGTACTTGGATTTAAGACAGTGTCGTCAAGTATAGGAGGTTGGCTTGCGCAAATCGTGATTGAAGAAGCAAGTAAATGACGAAATAATAACATATTTTGTTGTCAATTAACCAAATTATATACTAGACTAGATTAGAGACACTAATCATGATACAAAAATATGTTATACTTGTTTATATTTTGACCTTTTCCATTTCAAAATTTTTATTTTTGTCTCATATTATTTATTTATGTTGGTAATTTGGTAGTATATGGCATTGTAAGGTAACGTGACGGTAATATTTTAGCACTTAACAAGTAAATTACTAGCAAAATTTGTTATTACGGATTGACATATTTTAAAGAAAGATATGTATTTAATTCCTAATAAATCAAAATATTAATAGAAATGGATGGTATGTTCAATATAAAAATAGAATAAAACATGAAAGGATAAAATAAAAATTTTTAATTGTAAACGATTAAAACGAAAACAACCCAAACCTTTTGGAATAAAAATGTAATCTTTTTTTTCACCTTTCTAAGGTTTACTTGGGGAAGAGGGGGAGGTTGTTGTAGATAAGGGCTTTGACCACCACAATTAAAGCTTAAAGTAAATAGATGGATGGTACTGGACCATCAGAGCATTGTATTTACTTTTGAGTTTCGATTAAAAAATGTAAAATAGGAACTGTGATATGTAAAAGGACATCTAAGTATGGTCTCTATCCATGGAAGAATTATCTTAAGGAGCAGTTGTATGTAATCGAGTAGTCTTCCTAAAGTAGTGGTGGATTAAAAGAAAAAAAAAAAGTAATGGTAGATTGGGGCCTGGGAAATGTCATCTATCAACTCATAACGGCAGTCAACCACGGGGAGACAAACCTTTATTTGTTGAATCTGGCTATCCCGACATGACTCCCTTGTCTTGCTATCCATTTGTTTCATTATTTAAAAGACATTATAAGCCATTCTTAGAAAATATTTTAAGAGAGAGAAACACCCATTTTGTGTGACTAGGGTTTGTGTAACCAAGTTTTCTTAATTTCACCAAATTGAAAAGTTTCAAGTAAATCTGAATATAAGTTGTTGAAAAAGTTAAAGTCATAACACCACCATAGACTTAATTATTGCTGTGAAGCAAACCTTCAAGAAGCTCTTGAAGTAGCTTGAAGATTCTAGTCATAATCATGGGTGTGTCATTTGTTAAGGAAAATCATATGATTGAAGAGTCTAGACACTCTATCTGGTGCATGAAACTGATGAAAGGCTTTCTTTGTAAGCTATCTATAGGTTGTAGAGTCTAGGTAAAGGTTTTACTCGATGAATTTGCTTTTTTGGGAAAGTTCCCACCCCAATGGTTTTTACTTTGAGACAAGTATTTCCATTAATTTTTCATACAACTGGGTCTAAAAACCCCTGACACCAACTTACAAAGAATAATTTAGAGGTTAATACACTTTTATACCACAGTATTTAATGTGATGTTTGATAAATAATTCATGGATTATTTGCTTGCCATTAGAGGGGGCTGAAATGCTTGTAAGGACAAGGATGAATGTGATGTTTGATAAGTAATTCACGGATTATATATTTACTTGAGCTTCGTGGGGGATAAAAAACGTGTAAACACAAGGACAAGATTCACTTTTAGAAATGAAACTAGATAGGGATACGCTGGTTTCACTATGAGATCTTTGTCAAATGCCTTGAATTTTTTGAACTCAATGTGATGGCCTTCTTTATCATTATGTATGATAGTTTTGATTTGAAAGGTATAAGAGCTTAAAGATTGTTTTAGTCTATATGCTCTGTGTGTAAACAGTTAATTGGAGATAAATTACACATGTATAATATTGGTTTTGTACATTAAATAAGATCAAACAAAACTATGGTTATGGCCTTTTCACCAAGCTTGATCATTCATTGCTTATTGGATCACAGTAACTTAACGAAGCTAGTAGTTGTTAGGCCTGAGCTTTTTTGAAATGGTCACCTCCACGAACAATGTCTATTGACTAGGAGAGCATCAAACTAGTTACGTAGGACAAAATCATTGTTAGTATAATGTTTCAAGAATGACAATCCATTTTGAAAAAGTAATGCAAATGTCACTTTTTAACAGTTTGTAGCTGCCGGCTGGCCTGGCTCCATATATTCAATTGTGGTTCGATTCAAATGGCCTATCCTTTAACCATTTAGTGCCAACCATAAACAATGCACATATAAAATTTTCATTGTAGAATCAACCAATTGGCTCCATAACTAATTCCAGCAAGACAGCAAGTACTTGACATTGGAATTTCCTCCTAGTTCCACAATATCCCAAATATTCAAATACTGTGTCCCATATTAATAACTCCAAGTTTCCCCAACAAGGCCATTCTCTAGACCTGTTTGCATCAAATCTCATATCACAACACAAAAATGAATCAAGTTTCCATCTGGGTGATCTTCATTTCCTTTTTTCTACTCCTCCACATGTCATATTCTGTAGAGGAAGAGGTTAAGACCTCACTTATAATCTTCCTTAAAAAACTCTCTAACAATAATGCCCAACTTGGTGTCAGTTTAGGTTGGAACTCATCCTTAGATCCCTGCAAGAACCTTTGGCGTGGTGTTACCTGTGATCAAAAAAATACTTGACAAAGCTAGTTCTTATTAGCTTAAATCTTAATGGAACTCTTGATGCCACTTCTCTTTGTGACACACGAGCCCTTGCTGCATCTATTGCTGCTCTTTTTCTTAATGGCAACAATATTGGTGGAGGAATCTCAGCTGAAATTGCAAACGGCAAGCAATTCACTCACTTATACTTTAGTGGTAACCAATTTTCTGGAAGCCTACCCAATTCGTTCGCCATGCTTGGCAATCTGAAAAGACTTGATATTTCACGCAATGAGTTCTCTGGTGACTTGCCAGGGTTGTCCAGAATTTCAGGTCTCACTATGTTCCTTGCTCAAGACAACCAGCTAACTGGGCAGATACCCAAGTTTGATTTCTCCAATCTTGATCAGTTCAGTGTTTCCAACAACAACTTCAGTGGCCCAATTCCAGATGTAGGAGGCCGTTTCTCCAATAGCAGCTTCTCAGGCAATCCTGAATTATGTGGAAAGCCATTGTCAAAAGAATGTCCATCTCTCCCATTAAATGGTGACAACAATTCGAAGAGTAAGTCAAAAGATCAGACTCTTATGTACACAGGCTATGTTGTGTTGGCCTTTGCTTGTCTCGTGTTAATCATTTTCAAGCTGTGCAAATTGAAAAAGAGAAAAGAGAGGGTTGAGGGACTTGAGGCAGTAAACAAGGTAGCAGTAGTTGATGATAGTGTTAGCAAGCCTGTCCCTACATCAACCGAGTACAAATCAAGTGTGAGCAAGTCAGAAAATACAGGTAATTCAAGTGAAAGTGCATTGGTTTTAAACTCAATGGTAGTCCTTGAAAGCCCTGTGTTGAATGGGCTAAAATTTGAGGACTTACTCAGTGCTTCAGCCGAGTTGCTTGGAAGAGGAAAGCATGGGACCCTCTATAAGGTCATGTTTGGGAATGGGATGATCCTGGTTGTCAAAAGGATAAAGGACAGGGAAATTTCAAACAATGAGTTTGAGCAGAGGATGAAACTGATTGACCAAGTGAAGCATCGAAATGTACTGCCAGCTCTTGCCTTTTATTGTTCCAAATATGAGAAGCTTTTGGTCTATGAATATCAGCAGAATGGAAGTCTATTCATGCTTCTACATGGTGCTTCTCCATGGTAAATATCAAAACTGCAATATCATTGTATCTTTTATGTTCAACCGCATGATTAATAGAATAAGTTGCAGTTATGTAGGAAAACTTTTATGAACAAACAGAAACGCCCTCTTTCTCTAATTGAACTTGTGCAAATCCTTTCTTATATTAGATTGATTGTAACACCCTTATAATACCTTACAATGCTCTTTTAATTTTTATCTTGAAGACTTCTGAGGTACTATATGTTACATTTCAGGAAACAACCAAATGGGAGAAGCATTTGACTGGGCAAGCAGACTTGGTGTTGCAGCCAGCATTGCCGATGCTTTAGCCTTCATGCATCAGGAACTAAAAGAATATGGAATTGTTCATGGTAACTTGAAATCTTCCAACATCTTGATGAATAAGAGCATGGAGCCTTGCATAAGTGAATATGGTCTTATGGCTGTGGATAGTGATCAATGTGGCTCGTCTCTGGCCAATGTTACTGGGACCAGTGCATCTAGAGACTTCAATGGGGACATTTATGGATTCGGTGTTATTCTTCTAGAGCTACTTACTGGAAAAATGGTGCAGAACAATGGAGTTGACTTAGCAGCTCGGGTTCACTCAGTTCTTCAAGAGGAGTGGACTGTTGAAGTCTTTGACAAGTCCCTAATTTCAGAAGGTGCCAGTGAAGAGAGGATGGTAAACTTGCTACAAGTGGCTATAAAATGTGTTCAGCGCTCACCGGAGGGAAGGCCAAGCATTAACCAAGTTTCTGTCATAATCAACACAATAAAAGAGGAAGAAGAGAGATCTATAACTTTTGAAGCATCACTAGGGTAATACTTTTCCTTATCAAAGTTGGATCAAACAGAAGAATAATGCTTTCTTTCAGGCCTAGATTTCAATGTAGTAGCGAGTAGTGGAGTACAGAAGTAGCAGATCTTTGTACGCAACATATTTGTGCTTTTCAATCAATAACTTGACAGTAATGCTTGTTTTTTTTCTCATATATTAATAACTGTGTTATAAAACCTATTTGATCATATCCCAACAAACCAGGAAATAAAGTTTGCAGATGCTGCATAATGGAACATGTTTCTCGAAATTTGCATTTTTATCGAAATCTTGGGTTGGTCTATGACTATGATAAGTCACCATAACTTGGCCAGTAAATATTTTCATGTTTCTGTAAGCAATCAAAAAATTAAGTAATCAGCTAAATAATACATTAAGCATCCTTTCAATAACAATTTATGTAGAGGTGGGATTTTTTCAATACATTGTTACTTAACTTTGACCAAGTTTTCCTACTTATTAAATATTTAACTTGAAAAGAACTCAAGTCACTATTGTTCTCCATAAACATTTAAGTTGAGCAACCAATGAGTTATAACTCAAATTGTTGGGAAATTGCCTCAAATTCCAATTGTGACTTGGAAAGTCAATTAGGTTTCCTAATTGAAGAAGGAAAAATTAATGTAGGTTTTCTTGTTGTAGAAGGAAAGGTTATTCCTTGGGGCGGAAGGAAGTCTGTTCCTTGTTAAAGAGGTAATGTATTTCTAGTTCAAGAGAAAATAGACTCCTTGTTATAGAGGTAATGTATTCCTAGTTCAAGAGAGAATAGTAAAAGAATCTTATAAATAGACAATACTACAAAGAATTTGATGGCTTTGGCCTAAGGTTCCTCCCTATGGGGAGACGGAAAATATAGCATTAAATCAAGAGAGAAAATGGATTTTCGCTTGGGAGGAATGTAAGAGGAAGGAGAGAGTAAGGTATTATCACCTTCAAGAAAATAGTCAAGAAGGAGAGAATAAAGGGTTGCCACCTACAAGAAGATAGCCAAGGAGGAGAGAGCAAAGCCTTGCTGCTTTTAAAAAAAATAATTAGTGTGTGTAAGAGTAAAGAAAAAAAAAAGAGATTTTTCTTTAACTGTAAAACATACACAAAAATTATTATAATTGATTTGATAATAGTGAAATTATTTGGAGTTTGTCCTATAGATTTTTTCCCTTTAAAGAGAAAGGCTTTTCCACATAAATTTTGTGTTCTTGTATGTGATTGTTATTTTGGATTGTCAATATTTGTTGATAATATAATTTGGGACCCAACACAAATGACACTTCTCCTCTCTCACAAAACTAGCTAAATGAAGTTGCACATCTAACTTACTAATAAAACATTAAAAAAAAAAAAGCCCGGGGGGGGGGGGGGGGGGGGGGGGGGGGTGTTGTTGGGGGGGCATCTTTTGGGTAGGATGAGACTATAGGTGGACAGCCGGCTTTTGTTTCTTACTTCGGTGGGAAAAGGACCACAGGTATATTAGCAACATTTTTTACCTGCAAACTCTATGAACAAATTTCTTTCTTTGATAGCTATATTATTACTATTGTCTTGCTTAGGCTATGCCAACATTAATGATTGGATTGGATATAGATTTGGCCGGACAATGATTTCATTTACTAGCATTTTGCCATTTGTCTGTGATGTGAAGAGTGGTTGATTTTTTGTTTTTGTTTTTTTTTTTTTTTTTTTGGTTTTTACATCAAGTGGGCAAGGTGGATTCAAACTCAAGTTTTTCACATCGGAAGAATTAAGAAATCATAACGCCAACTTTAACTAATTTGTTAATGACCTATAATAGGTTTCAAAATTTTGGAATTAAGGTTTTTTTGTTGTTGTTGTTATTGTAGCCTTAAATCAAAAGGCGCTCTTGACATCCAAAAAGAAAATGAAGCTTGATATAGTTAAATAGATCGTAAATGCACTTTTGGTCTTTACATTTTGTACTTTTTTCATTTTAGTCCCTACATTACAAGGTGGATTCAAACTCAAGTTTTTCACATGGGAAGAATTAAGAAATGCTATTAAATCATAACGCCAACTTTAACTAATTTGTTAATGACCTATAATAGGTTTCAAAATTTTGGAATTAAGGTTTTTTTTTGTTGTTGTTATTGTAGCCTTAAATCAAAAGGCACTCTTGACATCCAAAAAGAAAATGAAGCTTGATATAGTTAAATAGATGGCATAAATGCACTTTTGGTCTTTACATTTGGTACTTTTTTCATTTTAGTCCCTACATTTTATTTTTACCATTTTTAGTTTCTAAACCAATTAACGCGTGACATTTAAGTCATTACCATCGGCCAACTAACGGGTAAAGGTGAGGTGGTAGACGAAACACCCTATTAGCTGATGTGGCACTGATGTGGTGATTAAAATATTATTAAAATTTTTATAAAAAAAAAAAAAACCTTAAATCTAATTTAATTTTTAAAAAAATTATTTATCATTATTAATTTTTATAAGAACATTACATCTTGTTCTTCTTGTTCTTCCTAATCAAACCCAGCAACGAAGAACTCAAATCCAGATTACAACAACAAAAATGAAAAAAGAAAAGAAAAAAAAAAAACAGAGATCAAGCACAAACACAGACCCAGATCACAACAACACAAATGAAAAAATGAAAAAAAAGAAAAAGAAACAGAGGTCAAAAAATTTCTTCATGTTCTTCATTTTACAGCTTGTTCTTCCCAAATCAAACCCAGCATCCAAGAACTCACATCCATCACAAGAACACCAAAGAAAAGAAAAAACAAATTATCATCTCTCACTCTTTCATTGATGAACCCGAGTTCTCCCATTCATTCCCAACAAGAACAACTCTCTTGGTCTCAAGACCCAAACAACATGACCACTCAAAATCAAGATCAACTCTCACGGTCTCAAGACCCAAATAGCATGACCCACAAGACAAACCCCAGCAAAACCCAGCAAGACCCAAATAGAATGATCGATCTGAAGAAGAGCGTTGCCGCTTCGGTGGTGGAGGTGGACTCTCTGGGATCGGTGGAGGAGAGAGAGGCCGATCTGAGCCACCACAATCGCCCAAAAGGAGTGTAGCTCTTAAACACACACTTTCTCTCTAACTTGCCTCTAGAAAAACCCATACCCTTAATTCCTTCCATTCCTTAAACACCGTTTCTAACTCTTTCACTTCTTGTTCCAAACAAATCCAAATCTCCAAAACTTTTACAAACCGAAATGGCTTCCAAAGACAAATTCAGCTTCATCAACCCGAAAGGATTGGCGTGGACATTCACGTTGTAGAGGTTTTTGGAAGGGCATTTTGGAAAAATTGCTGCCAGAGAGGGGCGAAGTTGAGGTCGAAGTTGGTGAGGAAAAGGAAAGCGATCTTGAGTTTGGGCTTTTTCCTATTTAGGTTTGCTTAGGTCTATAAATTTGGATTAAGGCATGTAAGGACTTTGGTTTTGTTGAAGGTATTTTGAATCCTTGAAGGTCTTTGTGTTTGTAATGGGAATGTGAAAGAATGACAGAGTAATTGTTGAATGTCTTTGTGTTTTGTAAATCTGTAGGCATGTCTTTGTGTTTGTAAATCTTACTAATATTATGGGTTTTGTTGCTAAGGAAATAAAAGAAAAGAGAAAAAAAAAAATATATATATATATATATATTGATTTTTTAAATTTCTAGGCAAGGTTTGCTAGGAAGAAAATGAAGAACATGATTGACGGGGAAGAACACATGTTTTAGATTCTACATGTTCTTTCCAAAAAAAGAGAAACAAAATTAATTTAATTCTTTTCTTTTTTTTTTCTTTTTTAAATAAGAAAGATAGAAAATTTTTATATTATTTTATCTAATGTGGCTTTTTTAATAATATTTTAATTCCTCCATCAGCCACATCAACTTTCCCCGTTAGTTAGGTGACTGAAAGGACTTAAATGTCACGTGTTAATTGGTTTAGGAACTAAAAGTGGTAAAAATAAAATGTAGAGACCAAAATGGAAAAAAGTAAAAATGTAGGGACTAAAAATGCATTTACACCTAAATAGATTTGTAGAGGTGAAATTTTGAATGGTAACAATCAGATAATGTCAATGGAGTGAGCAAGATTTCATGAGTAATTTTCTATCATGTATAGTATTAGTATATCTCAGAGAGTAATATAAGAGTTCAGCTCTTTACACATGATATTAGTTGAGACTGCAGCATTTGTTGAGTCCCAAATAATATTATCACAAATATTAGCAATCCAAAATAGCAATCACACACAAGAACACAAATATTTACGTGGAAAACTCTTTCTCTTGAAGGAAAAAAACCACGGGACAAACTCCAAATAATTTCACTATTATCAAATCAATTACAATAATTCTTGTGTATGTCTCATGGCTAAAGAAAAATCTCTCTTGTTTTTCTTTACTCTCACACACACACTAATTATCTCTTTCAAAGGCAACGACACTTTGCTCTCTCCTCCTTGGCTATCTTCTCGAATGTGACAACCCTTTGCTCTCTCCTCCTTGGCTATCTTCTTGAAGGCGGCAATACCTTGCACTCTCCTTCCTCTTGCATTCCTCCCAGCGAAAATCTCTTTTCTCTCTCTTAGTTTCACGCTCTATTTTCCCACTCCCCATAGGGAGAACCCTTGGGCCAAAACCATCAAATTCTTTGTAACTAGGGGTGTAATCGATTCGATTTCGGTTGGTTTTCTAAATGTTGGCCAACCAAAACAGAAATTTTCGGTGTGTGAAAGTCTCAACCGAAATCAACCGAAGTAATTGGAAATCAATCGGTTTCAGTTGGATTTTGGTTTTGATCAGTTTCGGTGGGTTTTTTCAATTTCCTTATCATTTATTTTCTAAGAAAGCAAACAAAGAAAAAAATAAACAAACCCAGACACCCAGAATATAAACAACCAAGCACATGGGACAATCACAAATTCAAAACCCACTATTATTTTAGCTTATACAATCATCTAAACCAATCCAAATGCCCTCAGAAAACAAGCATATACGCAAAGATCCGATTTGAGATCGAATCTGTTAAATAAAACAAACAAAACCTAGAAAAATAATTTGATTCCACATACCAATTCAATCTCAAAAAACAATAAAGCTTCAATCTTTTTTAACAATTAGAAATTCAATACAAAAAAAAAAAAAAAAAAAAAAAAAAACCAAATTGGAACCAAATTTTCTTTGATATAAACAGACTGGCATGTGAAGGCTAGGAAGGTCGACATGTGGAGGCGGCATGTGGAGCGGTGAGAGAAGATGAGGGTTGAATAGTGAACTTTGAAGAGTGGAGGCTGTGAGAATTGAGAATGAAAGTGGGCTATGGGTAGGGTTTTTAACTTTTTTTTTTATAGTTAAATTAGATTAAGTTTAATTAGGTTAATTAGATATCTAATTAGTAATTAGTTTAATTATACTTATTCTAAAAATAAAATGAATACATGGAAAGAGGGAAAGGGCCGGATCTATTCCTATAATTCATTGATTCCTATCAAACAAGAAAGGGCCAAATTCTATAAATAAATAAAAAAAAGGGCCAAATCATATAAAAGAAAAGAAGAGAGAGAAAAAAAAAAAAAAAAAGGCCTGAATGGTTTTAAAAAAAATGAAAAGGCCAAACATGTATGGCATGCCCAAATATGTATAAGAGGCCTGGTGCCCAAATATTATATATTATATATGATACTGCACAGAATCAGTAGGTTGAAAGCTCCGGCTTCGGTGGACTACCAATGGTTGTGGAAAGCCTACAAAATGAACACGCAATCAGAAAGGGGGCCGGAGTGGACCGACCAAACACCCTCCGATGGCTAAGTTAGTCTCACAAGGATGAAGTTCTAACCTATTTGGGGAATCAAGTGTCCGAGAAGAATGTACTTACCCCCGTTTTGTTCAGACCGGTCCTTTATATAGAGATCTTGGGGTGGTTATTTCCTCATTAACTTCCCCAAGATTCACAGAAGCCAATAAGTACGAACATAACTTCCTCAACGGCTATAGAAGTTGCAATCGCTAATGGAAGTTAATTACTCGAGGAATTTAGGGCGACAATCATAGGTTTATTAACCGCTCCAACATGTCGAATTTTCCTAAGTGTTGCACATTCGTCCGTCCATTGTATGGACGGTTAAATCATCCACGGATTTTTGATCATCGTTTATGGACAACGTCCATGGACGACTTCATTATCGTCCATCCATGGACAACGTCCATGGATGACCATATTATCGCCCATGGGAGACCTTGTCGATTATAAACCATATTCTCGTTCAAGAACATTTCTTAGTCTCCTTGGGTGGTTCCTGATCCCGTCTGCTCTTTTGGACATGGACGATCCTTATGGACGAATTGGAAAGGAACTAATTTTTCACTATCCTATCAGTTGCCCCTTCGTTCAAAGGGTTGTTCAGGATATTGATGTAATTTAAAGCTCATTTACATGGGTCTCTATGAGCCACATGTCGCAAAATCATTGATTGACCTTCTGTGTTCATCTCATCCTTCAAAGGAAATGCCATGCGTCAACTTCTGAGTGGTGTGCATCGTTTTATTGACACTGTTGCGTCGAATGCATTTTCCAACAGCATCGCCACATGTCATTCGCTGAATGGATGGCATCGCTTCATTGTCCCAACTTCGCCATGTGTCATTTGCTGAATGGATGGCGTTGCTTTGTTGTCCCCACTTCTGGGCCCTATATATATAGGTGCATTCTCTCTCTTACCCCTTACATCTCTCACAATTTCCTTTCTGCCAACTCGTCCAAAAGCCTCGTCTAGCTTTCTTCCTAGTTTCCAAGTATTTCCTCTTCCTTCTTTGGTTTTCATATTAAACTTTCTTTATTAGTTATGTCTTCGTCTAATAGTAGTCTAAAGAAGGAGATAGACGAGTATCAGGACATTTCTTCTGGGAGTGAGGGTAGTTATGAGAGTAGTGAAGGTAGCACAGCTAGCAGTGAGTCTTCAGACGAGTATTATTCGTCTGGGGTTCCTGGCATTCCCTTGGAGGAATTCCAGGAATTACAGTGTAGGAAGGCCTCTACATCTGGGGCTAGTTCGTCTAGACAACCACCCAGCCCTCAAGACAAGGAGGTGAAAGATATTATTTATAGTTGTGCCCCTAAAGTGGCATCCATTTTAGACACTGTTAAGTTAAAAACCCTTATAGATAGATATCAAATCCTTAAAGAATTTAATCCTCGTCTACCCACAGAAGGAGAATGGTATTGTTCTCCTTCTTTTGGCTTAGGAGTGTACAACTTTTATCTCTTAGCTGGTCTTAGGTTTCCATTGAATTCTTTTTGTAGAAGTCTCTTCCATAGGTTGGGTATTGGACCTAACCAACTCAACCCTAATGGATGGAGGACAATAGTTGCCATGCAAGTGCTGTGGCGTAAAGCATTGGAAGGGAACTGTCCTATTACCGTGGACAAGTTCCTTTACTGTTATAAGCCTTCTAAGATAAAGAGATCAGCTGGTTTTTACCAGTTCTCGTCCAGGGGCTCTTACTATAGTTTCATTAAGGGTCGTAGCTTGTCTGACAGGCTCTGGAAAACAAAATTTTTTATTATTTTCGGAAATTGGGCTGGGGACCCAATAGATGTGCATAATGCCCCTTTCCCACCTTTTACCAGTCCTATAGGTCGCCTTCGTCCTGAGGGTATGTTTTCTTTCCAATTTATTTCATTTCTTTTTTACTTCTTTTCAACTTTCAATCGTCTAAGCCTTCTTTTTATTGATGCAGCTGTTATTCATCCATGCTTGGACAAGTTTTATTTAGATCGAATTGACCAAGTACGTGCCTTCCCTGGGAGAACCTTTCACGATCTGGTTACTCTCAGTCGTCTAGCAGCTTGGGGGCTTGGTCCATTACCTACCACAGAAAATCTTAGTCATGAGGAAACCACTCGTCGAAGTAAGTATCTTCTGTTCTTCTTTTCCCTTTTCATCATTGTTTTTGTTGTTGCTTTTTTTTTTTTTTAACTTAATTTTCCTCGTCCCAAGAATAATTACAATGAGAGAAAATAAGGAGAAAAACATAACCAGTGGGGACGAGGATGCCACTGCACCACCAGTCGTCCAGAAAACTTCCATCCAGGCAGGGAAGAGGAAAGCCAAGCCTATATCCACTGCCGTGGATCTGGATGACCTTCCAAGTCGTCAAGGTCCTAAAAAGCAAAAACCTGTTAAGGCAGACAAGGCTTCTCTTCTCAAGGTTCCTAAATTCGTACCTCCGACAGTAAACTTGGACGAATCTCCAGTTAATGTGGAGCCCGTCCAAATAATTCATCCCGTTTAGACTGAACCTACCCCTCAAGCCAAGATTGCTCGTAAGCCTCCTTCATCAAAGCCATATGATCGTCCTTCTAACCTGGTACTGGACGAAAGTTACGTATGGAGGACATTCAAAGGGATCGTTATTGACAATGAAGTCAATGAATGCTATAACATGTCAGTAAAGGAGTTTGAACGTTCTGGTATCCATGACCTCTTTAAGGTAAGCTTTATTCGTCTTTACGTGTTTTCAGTAAATTTTCAAAATAAAGTCTAACTTCCCTTCGTCCATGTACAGGCTATGTCAAAATTTTACACTGCGACCTGCCAAGCTAAGGAGCTCGCTACAGATACTAAGATGGCTAAGGACAAATCTAAGGAGCTGAACAACGAAGTTTTTCTAAAAAAGGGGGAGGTTCTCAGGTTGACTGAAGATTTTAATCATTTGCAAGGGAGTGAGACGAAGCTGAAGAACGAGGTGGAAGAACTTAAGGCTGACAATATAGAGAAAGAAACTCGCATCGTCTATCTCGAAGGACAATTTTCTGGATTTGTTTCGTCCTTGGAGAAAGCACGTGAAGAAGCCATAGCATCCTTCAAGAAGTCTGACGAGTACAAGAGTTGTCTAGACAGTCACTATGCAGCTAGCTATGAGGATTTCCGTGCTAATGCTAAGGAAACATTTCCAGACCTGGACTTTGATTCTTTTAAGCTTCTCCTCGCCACTGAAAGCTCCATGTTGCAAACGAGTTCTAAGGATGTCAACGTTATGGACGATGCTAGCAATGAAGTGATCCAGGGCGATCCCAAGTCTGGGGGTGATGCACCCAATGGTTCCTCTAAATGATTTACCTTTTCCTAAGAACATTAATTTTACCTTTATTAGAGGCGCCTGTTGTTTTGGGCTTTGTTTCTGTTCTCTTTTTTTATATTCAAATACATTATCTTGTCTAAGGTTATGGATGAGCCTTTATACAATAGTTACATTGTTTTTACTTTTAAGGGTTTTTGGAACGTTGGTCGTCCACCCTTCTTTGAGTTTTATGAAAAATGAATGCTTTCTATCTTCATCTTCTATTATGTTTGAATGTGTTTAAGGCTTTATATATGAACTTTGTTTACACCGTCTATATCACCTCTGTGGGCGTGTGGTTCGTCCACTTAGGAAATCACTTTAGCTCGTCTTGAGTATGTGGGTGAATTTCTTTTTACATCACCAAAATAAAGTAAAATGAATCCTTCATGCTTGCCTAGTGGAGTTCGTCTGTGAATGACGTTCCTTTTAGTTTAGCTTTCTCGTCCATGCACTGGATTTTTGTGCTGGTTTGTTTTGTCCATGGGTTTGTGCTCTACACAATCATTATTCGTCCATGGTCTTGACGAATATTCCTTAGGTTTCATTCCGTCTTTTGCTTTAGACGGATCTACCTTAGGTTTATCATTCGTTTATCTTTTCTTTCAAGGAAAGCTTATGAACGATACATCCTTGCGTCCAAGGATTTTATTCGTCCATGCTCGCTTGCCTCTCGTGGATCATTCTAAATGAATGTACAAAAAATGAAGGACTTTCATACAACTATGCATATACTTGAAAATACATCATATATATATATATATCTGAAAATCCAAACTTATGCAAACATTCGTCCACAGACATGGCACATGCTAAAGAGCTAGTGCCTTTAGGGAATAAAAACACACAAACTTGTCCAAGAATAGCACAAAAGTGAAACACTAATGTAGGGGATTATTAAAACACTCAAACATATAGTAGTAAATGTTGAGGGCCATTTGTGGAAGCCCAGCAGACAGAAGAGCCCAATGATGAGGACCACAAAGAATTGACAGAATAAATAGCAAAAAAGCCCATTAGGCCCAAGCGGCAGGAATAATGGGTCACTGGCCCAACAAATATATACATGGGTCTTGAAAAGGCAAGCGGGCTCAAAGAAGCCAGGAAAGAAAGAAATAACATCCCATGGGCAGAGTCTGAGTTAGAAAAGTGAGAAAGGGTCGCCGCAGGCCCAAGGCAGTGTAAACTAAGAGAGTAAGGGGTTTATGGCAGGCTCATGAACCCCAAAGATAAGGATAAGGTTATTGGGCCGGGGAAGCCCAATGAAGTTAGTAAAAAGCCCATGGGAGTGTGGAATTAGCAAACAGGCCGAGGAAGCCCAAAGAAAGCAATTGGGCCGTGGATCCCCAAAGGGACATAGGAGCCCATGAGTGAAAAGCAAAACAATGCCCGTGACAGGCCACTGAGAAAAGGGATAAACGGCTGGCCCAAAAAGGGGTCCAGCAGGATTAAGTCATTACGGTAGGAATAACAATTTAACGTGGCAGGCAGTGAAGAAAACCAAAGGTGGGCCAAAGAAATGTAAAGCCCATTATCATACGAGGCCCAGCTCCTGAATGGAGTGAAAAACCAAAAGAAAGCCCGCATGAAAGGCCAGGAAACGCAGACGGAGAGTCTCCAGGTTATGGCAGACACATAAGCAGCAGGCAGACTCTTGGACAAATTTGAAAGGGAAGCACGCGCAAGGCCCAGGCACCACCAGCCTGTACCCAGCCAATATAGGACATGGTGGGGCCATGGGCCAGAGGTAAGAGGTAAAGGGGGTGTGTCCAAGCCCAAGCCCCTTTTGGAAGGTACGTCCTGCTAGGATGATAGACCACCCAAAAGGGGCAATTTGAGAAGGAACCGTTGGGTGCATGCTCTGAGAGTGGAGAGAGAAGGCATTAATGTCATGGCAGGAAGAAATGCTACGGTATACAGAGGAATAAAACAAGTCCGCCTCTGTCTGGCAAGGGTGGGTGTCGCACAGTGTGGTCGGCAAGTACACCCAGACCAGACAAAGGCGGTTAAGGGGCAAGACCGTAAAACACTAGCCACGGCAGGCGCTATAAAAAGGCCCTTGCCGTGCCCTGTAGAAAGGGGATCGAAAAACAGAGTATATTTTACGAAGTGAAAAGAAAAAAAACAGAGCAAGAAGAAAAGAAAAAAGATAAGAAAGAAAACAGAGAAGAAAAAAAAGGAAACTAAGAAAAAAAAAAGAGTTAGTTCAATGAGCATGCACCAATAGAACGGTTTCCCTCTCTCCCCCTTCAAATCTTACCTTTCTCCAAAACGCAAACAAGGACTTTTTCTTTTGGGGCAATAACCATTCAGGTCCGACTCCCTCAAAGCCATTAATCCCCACGGCAGGATCTTTTTCCTGGGGGATTATTTGCATTGAGAAGAGGCGTTCTCTCCTCTTTGGCTTTGCTGCGGCAGACTAAGCTTAAAACTTAATTTATGCCCATTTAAATTAGCCAGTATTATTCTTTTCATTTTTTCTGTGACTGATATCATTATGACTGTAATCATGCTTTATTAGCAAGGAATACATAGCAATTTATTTAAATAGGCAGAATACTCTGTTTTAGTTATTATTATATCTGTCTGCCATAACTTGTCTGCAACAGTTCAGCCTGCCATAACTTGTCTGCAACAGTTCAGCCTGTCATAACTTGTCTGCTACAGTTCTGCTTGTCGTAAATTTGCTCCTGGCAGACATGGCATAAGTTTGTGCACAAACCGGCCCAAGTTGAGTTACAATTGGACCGGCCCCAGCTCCCTTACTCATAAATACTAGGGCCCATTGTCGCAAGAGGTAGCCCAATCCCACCAAAAAAAGGCCCCTACAGTAAACAAACACACGAGAATGCTAAATTCCACTCGTCCAGGTATCTCGTCTGTGGCCTCCTTTGTCCAAAGTCATCATTTACTGGAATATCTCCTTAGATGCTTAACATTCCAAGGGTGTTCTAGCCTCCGTCCATCTAGAGCTTCCAAATAATAGGATCCTTGCCTCTTGCAGTTGATAACCCTATAAAGTCCTTCCCTATTCGGCCCCAGTTTCCCATAGGCTGGGTTTCTTGTCGCCAAGGTAACCCTCTTCAAGACGAGATCCCCAATATTGAAGCGTCTAGGCTTCACCATGGCATCGTACTGTCTTGCCATAAGATTCTTGTACCTTGCTGTTCTCTGTTCCGCATCCATCCTAACCTCGTCTATAAGGTCAAGGTTAAGACGAAACTGTACTTTATTTTCTTCAACTTGATATTCCTTTACCCTATGGCTGGCCATGTGCACTTCCGCAGGTATGACTGCTTCACTTCCATAGGCTAGTTTGAAGGAGTTTCCCCTATGGGGGTCCTTACAGTCGTCCTGTAAGCCCATAGAACACCAGGTAGCTCATCTGACCATACCCTTTTTGCCCCCTCAAGCGGAGTCTCGATGATTTTCAGCAAGGATCGGTTTACTACTTCTGCTTGTCCATTGGCCTGTGGATGGGAGGGTGAGGAGTAATGATTGTTGATTCCCAACTGTTCACAAAAATCCCTGAAAGGTGAGTTATCAAACTATCATCCATTGTTAGACACGAGCACCCTTGGTACCCCAAACCTACACACGATGCTCTTCCAGACAAAATTCTCAACATTCTGTTGTGTAGTTTTGCCAAAGGTTCAACTTCTACCCATTTAGTGAAGTAATCAATCTCTACCACCAAAAACTTCATTTGTCTGGTCCTAGTAGGAAAAGGGACCCAAAATATCCAACCCCCACTGTGAAAAAGGCCATGGGGCCATCATTGGGGTAAGGTACTCTGACCGCTATTTAGGGACGTTACTGAATTGCTGACATTGATCACAGACCTTGACATATGCTTTGACATCAGCCTGAATGGTTGGCCAAAAATATCCTGCACGGACGACTTTATGGACGAGTGATTTAGCTCCAGAATGGTTGCCACATGCTCCTTCATGTACTTCTCTTAATACATAATTTGCTTCATCTGGAGCTAAACACCTCAGGTAGGGCTAGGAAAAACCTCTCTTGTATAACATGTCGTCCATCAGGATATACTTAGTTGATTTGATCCTTAGTTTACGGGCTTTATCTCTTCCTTGTAGAAGCTTTCCTTCTTTTAAGTAGCCAACTATTGGAGTCATCCAATTTTCTTCACCCCCTATTTGCTGCACTTCTGGAAGATCTATACTTGGCATGTATTGGACTTCATCGAGCTTGTTCGTCAATTCACTTATTGATGCTTCTTTTTCTAAAATGTCTGCTTCCACATTCTCTTCCCTTGGAATTTGGACGAAATGAGCTTCACTGAACTTCTTGATAAGGCGTCTTACCTTATTGAGATATTTCTTCATTCGTTTCTCTTTGGCCTCATATGTTCCATTCACTTGACCTATAACCAACTGTGAGTCTCCTTGGACGAGTACTGATTCCGCCCCTAGCAACTTAGCCAGCTCTAGCCCTTTAAGGAGAGTTTCATACTCCACTTCATTGTTAGTTGTTTAGTAGTGCAGACGAACCTTACATTTCAGTGTATCCACTTTAGGGGACTTTAAAACAACCCCGATTCCACCTGCATGCAATGTAGACGACCCATCCACATGGACGACCCATGTTCTATTACTTTCCAACTCCTCTAAGTCACCATGGCCTGGGGTGAATTATGCAATGAAATTTGCTAGGGCTTAAACTTGAGCTTTTATTGCATTTCCTCGATTGGTACTTGATATCGAACTCACTAAGCTCGATAGCCCATTGGATCAATAGTCCTGCAGATTCCAACTTGTTCATCGACTTCTTGAGTGGATGATCTGTCATAACAACAATTGCATGTGCTTGGAAGTAATGCCTTAGCTTTCTGGAAGCTGTTGTTAATGCAAAAGCCAATTTCTCCATAAGTTGATATCATCCTTCTTCTCCCCTTAGTGCTTGGCTTGTATAAAACACATGCTTCTGTACCTTCCCTACTTTTCTGACCAGTGCTGAACTTATCGCATGCGGGGATACTGCTAAGTATAAGTATAACTCCTCACCTAGTATAGATGGACTTAGTAGCGGAGTTGTGGTAAGGTAGACCTTAAGATCTTGGAAGGCCTTTTGGCATTGGTCCATCCATTCAAACGCCTTCCTGAGAATTTTAAAGAAGGGTAAGCATTTATCTGTTGCTTTAGAAACAAACATGTTTAGTGCTGCAACTCGTCCTGTTAAAGACTGGACTTCCTTGATATCCTTTGGAGGTTCCATATCCAATATTGCTCGGATCTTATCTAGATTTGCTTCAATTCCCCTTTTTGACACCATGAATCCTAGAAATTTCCCTAAGGAGACTCCGAATGCACATTTGCTTGGATTTAGCTTCATTTGATGTCGTCTAAGAGTATCAAAGGTTTCCTGTAGGTCATCCAGGTGCTTTTCCTCATCCAGACTCTTGACCAGCATGTCATCAACATACACCTCTACATTCCGTCCTATCTATGGATGGAACATGTGATTAACCAACCTCTGATAAGTTGCCCTTGTATTTTTCAAACCAAAGGGCATCACCTTATAATAGAATAATCCTTAACTGTTAATGAAGGATGTTTTCTCTTGATCTGTCTCGTCCATCTTTATTTGATTATACCCTGAGAAATAGTCCATGAAGCTGAGTAACTGATGACCTACTGTTGAGTCTACCAGTTGGTCAATGCGTGGCAAAGGATAACTATCCTTGGGGCAAGCTTTGTTCAAATCAGTGAAGTCTACACACATCCTCCACTTGCCATTTGCCTTCTTAACCATCACCACATTAGCTAACCAATCTGGATAATAAACTTCTCGAATAAATTGCGCTGTGGTTAACTTTTGGACCTCTTCCTTGATAGTATTGTCTCTCTCAGGAGTAAAGACCCTTTTCTTCTGATGAACTGGCTTGGAGGACGGGTACACATTCAGACGGTGAGTGATAACACTTGGATCGATCACTGGCATGTCTTCATGATTTCATGCAAAAACATCAATGTTCTCTCTTAAGAACTGGACGAGGTCTTGCTTCGTCTTTTCTTTCATACTTGTTCCAATTCTGGTAAACTTCTCAGGATTGCCTTCTTCCAGAGGAATGTCTTCCAGTACCTCAGTGGGTTCAGCAACAAACCTTCTTTCTTCTATACTCATTGTCTGCACCTGTTCGTCTAAAGCCATCATGGCCAAGTAACATTCTCTTGCTGCCAACTGATCTCCTTGTGCTTGTCTTATTCCATACTCCGTAGGGAATTTGACCGATAGATGGTAAGTAGATGTTACCGCCTTCCAACTGTTTAGAGTTGGCCTTCTAATAATAGCATTGTATGAGGACGAACAATCCACCACGAGGAAATTGACTGACTTGGTTATCTGCTGTGGGTATGATCCCACCACTACAAGCAGCGTAACAGTGCTTACAGATTGCACCTTCATTCCTCCAAATCCTATCAATGGCAAGCACGCTAGACGAAGTATGTCTCGTCTAAGCCTCATTTGCTAGAAGGCTGGATAGTACAATATATCCGCTGAGCTTCCATTATCCACCAACACCCTTCTAGTTGTGTAATCTGCAATAAGTAAGGTAATGACGATTGCATCGTCATATGGATGATGGATTCTTTTAGCTTCCTCGTTGGTGAATGAAATAGTTGGCTCGTTAATTCCTCTCGTCTTTGGGGATCGTCCAGAGAGTTGGAGATTTTGTACCACTTTAAGATACGTCTTCTTTGATTTGGAAGTTTGTCCTGCTGAAGTCCTTCCGATGATGACCCTTATCTCTCCTAACGGGGGCCGTGACAATTCTTCCATCTTTGCCTTCAATTTTTCATCTTTGTGATCCCTTCCAACAAAATGTCTCAACTTTCCTTGTCTAATGAGATTCTTAATCTGCTGTTTCAAGTCATAACATTCGTTTGTACCATGTCCATGGTCCCTATGGAAGCGACAATATTTATTCTTATTGCGCTTATTAGGATCTCCTTTCATCTTCTCTGGCCACTTCAAGGAAGGATCGCCCTTGATCTGCATGAGCATTTGATCAAGTGGGGCATTTAAGGGTGTATAATTCTGATTTCTTGCTGGGGGGCTTGTCTTCCTATTATCTCAGTCCTTCTTATCTTCTGTTCGACCCTTCTTTAGATGAGGACCTTGTTCATAGTGTCATGCGGGATTGGCTTCCATCCTTTCAACTCTCTTCCTCTTCTTAGCTATAATTGCGTCTTCTGCATTCATAAAGTTTTAGGCTGAATGGACGAGTTCAGCCACGGACTGAGGCTCCTTTTCATAAAACTTGTGAATGAATAAATCAAAATTAACCCCATTATGGAAGGCTACCAAGAGTAACTTATCATCAACCTCATCCACAGTCAAGGCTTCTTTGTTGAAGCGTGAGATGAAGGAGCGCAGGCTTTCATTCTCCCCTTGCTCTATGGTTAACAGGCTGGACAAAAAACGTGTGTGCCTTTTCCCTCCAATGAAATTATTGACAAATAACTTACTTAATTCTTCAAAAGAACTTGCTGTGTTAGGGGGTATTTTGCTGAACCACATTCGCACTGGCCCTTTGAGAGTAGTAGGGAAGGCTCTACACATAATCTCATCTGGGACTCCTTAAAGGTGCATGGTAGTCTTGAAAGTTGCAATATGATCAAAGGGGTCACGTGCTCCATCGTACGAATCCAGTGAAGGCATCTTGAACTTTGGAGGTAAAGGGTGTCCATTAATGGAAGCTGTAAAAGGAGAATCTGTTCGGTGGACTAGATGTTCTACTGGGTTCGTCCTTCTCATGTTTTCCCTCATCTCAGCCATAACCTTTCTCATTTGATCCATTTCCCTTTCCAATTGTGGCACCCTTCTAGATGTGGTACCCTTTAATTGGCTTTCTGGTTCAGCATCTCCCCTATCTTCCTAACTTTGGGCTTGACCTTCAGCGTACCCTTCGTAGCGTTGCTTCTTAAAATTAATTTCCCTGGTCAATTCTTGATTCTGTCATGTTAACTCCGCCATAGTGGCTGCCATAGAATGCATGTGTTGAACAGAGGATTGTGGCATCACTGGGGCTGACTGATGGTCGCGTTGGGGATGGCTTGAAGCATCCCTACTCTCTTGATGGCCTAGGCTGGTAGCCCTTGACCTAGTTCGAACCATTCAACCCTTTGTTGTAGAAAGACAAATCGCAAACGTACTGCCTTCCCACAGACGGTGTCAACTGATACTACACAGAATCAGTAGGTTGAATGCTTCGGATTCGGTGGACTACCAATGGTTGTGGAAGGCCTACAAAATTAGCACGCAATCAGAAAGGGGGTTGGAGTGGACCGACCAAACACCCTTCGATGGCTAAGTTAGTCTCACAAGGATGAAGTTCTAACTTATTTTGGGAGTCAAGTGTCCGAGAAGAATGTACTTACCCCCGTTTCGTTCAAACCGGTCCTTTATATAGAGATCTTGGGGTGCTTATTTCCTCAGTAACTTCCCCAAGATTCATGGAAGCCAATAAGTACGGACATAACTTCCTCAATGGCTATAGAAGTTGCAACCGCTAATGGAAGTTAATTACTCGAGGAATTTAGGGCGACAATCATGGGTTTATTAACCGCTCCAACATGTCAAATTTTCCTAAGTGTTGCACATTCGTCTATCCATTGTATGGACGGTTGAATCATCCACGGATTTTTGATCATCGTCTATGGACATCGTCCATGGACGACTTCATTATCATCCATCCATGGGCAACGTCCACAGACGACCTTATTATCGTCCATGGGAGACCTCGTCGATTATAAACCATATTCTCGTTCAAGAACATTTCTTAGTCTCCTTGGGTGGTTCCTAATCCCGTCTGCTCTTTTGGAAATGGACGATCCTTATGGACGAATTGGAGATAAACTAATTTCTCACTATCCTATCAATATATTTTATGTAAAATATATTATAATATGTTCAGTTCGGTTTCGGTTGGTTCGGTATATTAAAACCGAAAACCGAAACCGAAATGAAATTTTCGGCTTTTAAAAATTAAAAACCGAAACCGAACTGAATCGAAACCAAACCAAAATTTTTGTAACAATTCGGTCGGTTTCGGCCAGTTTTTTCGATTCATCGGTTTTATGCACAACCCTATTTGTAACATTGTCTATTTATAAGACCTTTTTGCTATTCCCTCTTGAACTAGAAATACATTACCTCTTTAACAAGGAATCTATTTCATCTTGGAATAGGAACACATTATTTCTTTAACAAGGAAAAAACTTCCTTTCACACCAAGGAATAAACTTTGCTTCTATAATAAGTTAATCCAAATTAATTTTTCCTTTTTCAACTAGGAAATCTAATTGCCTTTCCAAGTTACAATTAGAATTTGAGGCAATTTCCCAACAACATTGACTAATTTATATGGTTTAGTTTTGGCTTTGAACTTTGCCTTGGTTCAAACTTCGCAACAACGGACAATTTTACATGTAAACGACAACTACGTTGAAACCAGGGCTACATGAAAGATTCAGGTCAGATTGTATACCCAACACTAATTTTCAAATTTGACCCTTGCAATTAGATTTATTTGCTGAACATTTTAATAATAATAACAATTTGGTTGGTGATTGCAGAGGCAAATTCATGTGCTGACTTTTGTATTTTTTAAAATAAAATAAAAACTTGCGTGCTGACTTTTTGACTAATAGGGGAAGACTAGACCGAGAGCTTTTGCATACACACCCATTTTGTACAATCTGTCGAGTGGGATCTTTTTGGGGTTACTAAACCCAATATTTGTGATTTCAAATTTTCAATGATCCCTCTCCTTTGTAATAACATATTTTAAACTTTCCCTTTTGATGATGATGATGATAAGTTTATTGACACAAAATTTTAATTCACGACTTTGAATTGTTATTAGATCATAATTGGTGTAAAAGGGGTGTGAGTCCATGGAAAAATGATGTACATCATTGCCAACTTGGCAACTTATGCCTTAATAATTTTTTATAAAGAAAGTTGTGAAATGTCTTGTATCTTTAATATTGCTAATTGGTATGTATAACTTGAACATGATAGGCTACGTCATTAGGTTTAGTTAGTCAAAACTTTTATCAGCTATTCTACTCGGCCAACTCGTAATATCCAACTCAACGAGAAGATGTCTGCTTAACCAACCGAGGGCATGATCTCCCACATGCTAGACCATAAATAATATTTGAATCAAACACCAACATTTAATAATGAACATTTATCATGACAATGAGATTTTAAATAATTTCACACAAATATTATCAAAAACAACAACAAATTCTTAGGTACTCACTAAGTATAGATAAATAGTGTTCATTCCTCTCACATTCATGGTGAATCCCACTCTAAATTTAATGAGTGAACTCTACCATGAACATGAGATGAGTGAGCATCACTCTTCATGCTCCGAAAGTACCTAAGAATTATTTGAAAACAACTTGAGCATTAGCATCAATTTCTTATTTTAGGTTAAGACCACAGTTTAAGGAGAAATGTCCAAAAATACTCTCATATCATATTCCCTTTTGTTTCCCATTTTAGGAAAAACTAGCTGTAAACCCGCGCATTGCGTGTGATAATCATTTTTTGTGGTGGTTTTATTAATATTTTTACAATTTAAACTAATTTAATAAAGAATAATGTATTTCATAATCATATTTTTATTTATTATAGAAACAATCATAAATGTAATAAACTTAAAACACCGAAAAACATAACTAAGAAAATTAATAAACATAAAAAATAATTAATTGAACTAATTAGGAAAAACAATTTGCTGTTGATAATCTATTAAGGTTATTTTATTTGCAGAAATTGTAATTTCATCCACCTAAAACATATTATCAAATAAACAATTATTAGCAAATTCTAAGAATTAAATTTCTATATATGAATTGTTATAAAATAATAACAACAATTAAAGTAAAATTGCAAAAGCTAAAATTTATAACCTATCTGATTATTTTCGTTTGGCTAACCTTTGCTTTTTTTCTAAATAAATGACGTTATAAAATATTTTTAATACAACTATTAAGAGTACTTTGTCCACCCCAAAGGATTAAAAAATAAACAAAAATTAGTAAAGTCTCATAGTTTAACATCTAAGTTGAGCACTATAAAAAATCATGATGTGTAATAGAAAAAAAAATACCAAATTACAATAAATATCAAATTGTGGGGAGAAGGTCCCAAATTTGTATACTGGGCCTTAGGTCCTATTTGATAACATGGATACATCTGAGGAGAAGTAAACGACCAGATAAACCTTGGAATGGAGGACCATATAAAGAAAAAGGTAGAAGGTTACAGTCTGAGAAGGTTGTGCTACTCGGATAAGATGAGTGTTGGTTAAGCAAGTACTTAAGTACCTTAACCGACCTTCTAGAAACTTCCAACGGCAAGGATGAACCTCAAGAGTGTACGAAGGGGATAAGAATGCAGAAATATCTAAGAGAAAAGTTGTTACCACCGCATTCAATGCATTGCAATAACTTTTCTAGCCGCATTTATGTGGAGAAGACCCCTAAACAGTGTAGTCTCAACCACTACAGCTCACAGAGAGCCAAAGAAGGTGTCTGATGGGACAGGTACTCGAGTGAAGGTTTGAATGGCTGACAAATGTGTGATCAAGATGGTCTAAAAGAAGATTATATAATGAAGAAGACTCCCTGTAGGAGGGGATCGAAGAAAAATTAAGAGGGAAGAGAGAAAAAGAATTACTGTAGCATCCATTTTGATAAACAGTGAACTCAATAATAATTCATCTCTTCGGACAACGATTTCCTCAATTTTTATATCTATTTCTATGCTTGTTTACAGTGGGTATCCTTATTAGCCGTTATTCCATTAGTCAAGAACCTAGATTTTTCACCCATTCTCTATAAATTTATTGTATTTGGCTCATTGGGCTTGTATCCCAATCGTATTGGGTTTGGGCTTAAATTGACCATACAATTGGCGTCGTCTGTGGGAATTGCTTGTGTTCCAGCATAGTTTAACGGTTATGATAGGATCAGGTCCGCATCAAACTAGTCCGCATCAGGCAGAGCCAGCCAACGTTCATCAACAGGATGAACTTCTCAACCTTGAACATCAAAGAGATCAAGAAGATTATCAAGAAGGCAGCATGCACGATGTTCATACGGACGGGAGTGGTTTTCGAAGGAAAAGTCATGTAGCTCGTGAGCAAGGTGATGAAAAAGCCATGCAATGAGAGATTGATGATTTGAAAAAGCAACTCCGTCGGGCAAAACAGAAGCAGTATTCCTCTAACTCTGATATCTCTTCCAATGATGAAGAAGATACTGTGTACAAGCAACGCTCTAGAACCCCACCAAGCAAATCTTTCTCCTGTGAGGATGAGTATTTTCACCAAAGGAAACGTAGGAGACCTTCCCACAAAGGAGTAGGGAACGATGTTATGAAAAAGGCATTAAGCCAAATCTCGAAGTCACCCTTTACACAGGGAATAGAAAGAGCGAAACTTCCCAGACGCTTCCATCAGCCAACTTTCGTCATGTATAATGGTCGAATGGATCCTGTAGAACATGTAAGTAAGTTTAAACAGAAGATGGCTGTCTATTCTCAGGATGAGGCTTTGTTGTGTAGAGTATTTCCATCCGGTTTGGGACCAATGCTGATGAGATGGTTTGATGGGCTAAAGACAAATTCCATCAGTTCCTTCAAAAAACTCACCCAATCATTCTATTCTCGATTCATTACATGCAGTAGGGTTCCTCAACCTTTGGACTCTTTACTGTCCATGTCAATGAGGGAAGGAGAATCCGTGAAGGCGTATGCTGAAAGGTACTGAGAGATGTTTAACGAAATTGATGGAGACTTTGATGAGGTTGCCATTAGAACTTTCAAGGTTGGTCTCCCGTCCGAGCATGATTTGAGAAAATCTCTGACAGGTAAGCCTGTCACCAGTTTATGCCAGCTAATGGACCGAGTTGATAAGTATAAGAGGATTGAAGATGATCAATAACAAGGAAAGGGGAAGGCTAAGGTTATCCCTCAGGAGATGAGGGATTTCAAGTCGAACCAGTACAATAATAATCAGCCGAGAAGGGATTATGTGGGACAATCAGGGTCTGTTAATACCCAGGCAGTTAATGCAGTGTTCTGAGAACCTGTCCGTCAAATTCTGGAGAAGATTAAGAACGAACCATTTTTCAAGTGGCCAAATAAAATGGCTGGAGACCTCACAAAGCGTAATCAAAACCTCTATTGCCATTATCATCAAGAGCAGGGATATACTACCGAGGACTGCAGAAATCTATAAGATCACTTAAATCAGCTTGTCGGGCAAGGCAAACTAAAATCACTCTTACATCATTCTAGCGACAAAGGGAACCAGACGAATTCAAACTCCAGGAAGAATGCCACCTATGGACCCCCTTTGGGGACGATCAATGTCATCTTTACTGCTCTTGGGAGAACCGGATCTTACCCCCCCAAGGTGATGTCAGTGGCTCGATTATCATCCGATGAGGGTGTTTTAGAACCAAAAAGGCCAAAATACTAATTCAACCAACTTTAGGCTTCACGGACGAGGATAAAGCCGAAACCATCCAACCCCATGATGACGCCTTGGTGATTACGCTCAGAATAGAAGAATATGATGTGAGACGAGTGTTGGTGGATCATGATAGCGCTGTTGAAATTATGTACCCTGACTTATACAAGGGGCTAAATTTGAAGTCTGAGGACTTAACGACCTATGCATCCCCCCTAATAAGCTTCGAGGGAAAAACCATTATTCCAAAAGGCCAGATCAGATTACCTATACAAACTGACTCAGAGGTAGAGGAGGTGGATTTCATAGTGGTAGATTCATATTCCCTTTATACAGCCATTGTGGCCAGACCTTGGCTTCATGCTTTGGGGGTTGTCTCCTCTACCCTGCATCAAAAGGTGAAATATCCCTCTAAGGGCCTAGTTAAAGAGATTTTGGGTAACCAATCTATTGCTAGACAATACATGGTGGCAACTATCTTGCACAAACCTGAGGTCGTGTCCTCGGATCCTGCTAAAAGACCCTCATAGCAATTAAGAACCTCGGCTTTATTAGGGGGATGGCCAACCGAGGGGGCGAGCTGTGAAGACTTAGAAAGAGTGATAGACAATGTCAACGTATTTGCCTGGGACGCTTGCAAAGCCCCTGGAATTGATCCTGACTTTATCTGTCATCATCTGAATGTCAATCCTTCTATAATTCTTAGAAAACAACCACCTAGATGCTCATCCAGAGATCATTATGAAGCTGTTAAGGAAGAAGTAACTAAACTGAAGCGAGCAGGGGCTATCAAGGAGGTCTTTTATCCTGAGTGGTTGGCCAACACTGTGGTGGTAAAGAAGAAGAATGGGAAGTGGAGGGTATGTGTGGACTTCACAAACCTGAACAAAGCCTGTCCAAAAGATCCTTTCCCCCTTCCTAGGATAGATTAGTTGGTGGATGCAATTGTAGGTCATCCTCGAATGAGTTTCCTTGATACTTTCCAAGGATACCATCAAATACCATTAGCCCTCGATAATTAGGAGAAAACGTCTTTTGTCACTCCCATGGGGAATTATCATTACAAGGTGATGCCTTTTGGCTTGAAAAATGCTGGATCTACATATAAAAGGATGATGACCAAGATGTTTGAAGCACAAATAGGCAAAAATATTGAAGTGTATATAGATGACATGGTGGTAAAAAGTAAAATGGTGCCCGAACATATAGGGGACCTTACAAACATATTCAAAATCTTGAGAGGACACAAGCTTTCTCTTAATGCCTCCAAATGCTCTTTTGGAGTAGGTTCGGGAAAGTTCCCCGGCTATATGGTGACTCATCGGGGAATTGAGGTAAACCCAGATCAGGTTAAAACTATAAATAATTTACAACCTCCTCGGAATCCCAAAGAGATTCAAAGGTTGACTGGAATGACGACAGCCTTAAATCGATTCATTTCACGGTCGGCGGACAGGTGTAGGCCTTTCTTCCTGTTGATGAATAAATGGAAAGGTTTCGAATGGACGAAGAATGTGCTCAAGCTTTCCAACAACTTAAAGATTATTTATCTCATCCACCTATCATGTCAAGCCCTGAAATAGATGAAGTCCTGTTTACTTACATTGATGTAGCTCCTCATACTGTGAGTTTGGTGTTGATCCAAGTTGATGATGGCAAACAACGACCAATCTATTACGTGAGTAAATCCTTGCATGATGCTGAAATTCGTTATTTACCTTCGGAAAAAGCAATCTTGGCAGTGGTGCATGGTATGCGAAAGTTGCCCCAAGTGCATACGGTGGTTGTCCTGACCCAACTTCCACTCAAAGCCATACTTCGAAGTGCTGATTACACTGGGAGGATAGCAAAGTGGTGCATGATATTGGGTGCTTTTGACATTAAATACATGCCACGTACCTCAATTAAAGGCTAGGTCCTCGCTGATTTGGTCGCTAAATTCACCGAGACCCTAATAGAAAATGAATCAAATGAACATTGCATGGATGAAAACTCAGTTGGCCAAATTGCTGTACAAGAACCGTTGTAGTGGAAGGTATACGTGGATGGGGCAGCAAATCAAAAAGGATCTGGTGTGGTGCTAGTCTTGATCTCACTTGAAAAGCTCGTTCTGGAAAAATCATTGAGGCTAGGTTTTTTAGCCACGAATAATGAAGCCGAGTACGAAGCTTTGCTAGAAGGAATGTCTATGGTTCATAAGATGGGGGGAAAATCAATTACAGTATTTTCAAATTCAAGATTAGTCGTCGGCCAGGTGGAGCGAATTAGAAGCAAATGATGAAAAAATGCGAGGATATTTGACTCGAGTCCAGCAGTTGTGGAAGAATTTTGAATTGTTCGATCTACAACACCTCCCTAGAGGTGGAAATACTCATGCTGATTCCTTAGCCACGCTGGCAACCTCCTCGGCTCAAAATCCTCCTCAGCTCAAAATCTTCCTCGTATTATTCTAGTAGAAGATTTTGGCAGACCCTTAGAAGAGAAAGGGAAGATGGTTTGCGTTCCCTATGTCAGAGTAGGGCCTAGCTAGATGGACCCCATCATTCAATTCCTTAGTAAAGACGTTTTACCAGAAGACAAATCAGATGCCGAAAAGATACGTCGGAAGGCTCCTCGGTTCTAGCTATCCGAGGACCAGAAGTTGTATAAACGATCTTTCTCGAGGCCATACCTATTGTGCATACACCCTGAAGCATCATAATTAATTCTCGAAAAATTACATAAGGGAATTTGTGGAAGCCATACAGGAGGGAGGTCTTTAGCTCATAGGGCCATTACCTAAGGTTACTGGTGGCCAAATATGCAAAAGGAAGCATTAGAATATGCGAAGAAATGCGATCAGTGTCAAAGATTTGCACCAAACACACACCAACCAGGAGGATTTCTAAACCCCCTCTCTAGTCCTTGGCCTTTTGCACAGTGGGGCTTAGATATTATTGGCCCCTTCCCTAAAGCAGCAGGAAATAAGAAGTATTTGCTGGTCGACACAGATTATTTCACCACATGGGTTGAAGCTGAACCTCTGGCGAATATCCGAGATGTGGATGCAAAGAAGTTTCTCTAGAAAAATATTTTCACTCGCTTCGGGGTACCCAACACCCTCATCTCAGATAATAGACTTCAGTTCGACAACAAATCCTTTAAGAGATACTGTGGTGAGTTGGGAATTACAAATAGATACTCTACTCCGGCATACCCTCAAGGGAATGGACAATTTGAAACTGTTAATAAGGTTATAGTAAACGGACTTAAGAAAAGGTTGGATGATGCAAAGGGAAGATGGGTGGAAGAGCTGCCGCACATTCTATGGACATATCGGACTACCCCTCAGAGGTCAACTGGAGAAACCCTTTTTTCGATGTCTTATGGGGCTAAGACTGTCATTTCCATAGAAATAGGCTTTCCAACATTAAGAACCCAGACGTTTAATCCCAACGATAATGATAGGTTGCTGGAAAGGAGCTTAGATCTCATTGAAAAAAGAAGGGAGAATGCAATGTTCTAGTTAGCGTATTGTCAACACAAACTTAAACAAGGCTACGATGCCAGAGTAAAGTTAAGACCATTGGAACCAAGGGATTTGGTGCTAAAAAAAGTTTTGGACACGATGAAAAACCCGGCATGGGGAAAATTAGGGCCCAACTGGGAAGGACCCTATCGAATCACCTCATTAGCAGGTATAGGGGTGTATTTTTTAGAGAATTTAGATGAACATGTAATACCTTGTCCCTGAAATGTAAACAACCTGAGAAGGTACTATTATTAATGAAAGTTTTCTTTCTTCAAATAAATTTTTTGTTGTATAAATCTATTAAAATTGGGAATTGGTATCTATATAAGTGTTAAACAAATCTCAAGTCATGTCAGGTCTCTCAGACCCCATACTTGGGCAAAATTAACACTCTTTGGTACCTATATAAGTGTTAAACAGATCCCAAGTTATGTCAGGTCTCTCGGACCACATACTTAGGCAAAATTAACACTCCTTGGTACCTATATAAGTGTTAAACAAATCCCAAGTCATGTCAAGTCTCTCGGACCACATACTTAGGCAAAATTAACACTCCTTAGTATCTATATAAGTGTTAAACAGATTCCAAGTCATGTCAGGTCTCTCGGACCATATACTTGGGCAAAATTAACGCTCATTGGTGTCTATATAAATGTTAAATGGATCCCAAGTCATGTTAGGTCTCTCAGATCACATACTTGGGCAAAAGTTAACACTCCTTAGTATATATGTATATGTGCTGAATAAATCTCAGGGTATGCTAATCCTTTTAGACTAAATCTTTGGATGCATTTGATTCGTTAAACGTACCTCAAAGCATGTCATGCTTATTAGCTTATGTATTTATGTGATAGTAACTTTTATCAACTTAATAATAAGTGATGCTTATTTGAGAGTCATGCACTTATTAAAATTCCAAGTGTTCTTGTTTTCATCATGCTACGCTAAGTGTATTATTCATGTGATTTGAACTTAAATTTTGATATTATCATGATAGTACACAATATTGTGGATGACATTTAATTGGAACTGTTAAATAATACTAATTTGGGATAGTAAATAATATCGTTCAAAGGCTAAGTCGAATAAAAAAGAAAACCCTTTCATTAGATGATAAATATAATTTTTACATCAAAAGCATGAAGCCATTACAAAAACCATCAGGGCAAAGCTAAAATCCTATATCTAAATCTATGATTGATGCGAATCCTTCTTGGAATCAATCTTGGACTTGGATCTAGCAACTTTAACTTTGGAGACCATATCCCCAATTATAAGGGCATCCTCGGAGGGGTTGGCATCAACTTTATTCTGCTCCTTCTCCTTTGCTTTCTCCTCTGTCGAGACGCCACCACACCCCCATTCTTCTCTTTTTCAGCCCCTGTGGGTACTTCGATATCTTGAGAAGATTTTGGTGCTGGGAGAGGTTCATTAGGAGGAGGAAGAGGAAGGGCAGCTGGAGGAGGAGGAGGAGTTGTGTTTTCTCTAAGGTCTTCTGGATAGTACACTTGGTCCGTCCTCCTCAGGTCAGAATCTGCAGGGATTCCTACCCGATCAAGGGCTTGATTATATGTCTCAGCGCAGTACTCCCTACAGACCGCAGTTACTTCAGCAGTTAACCTCGTCTTCGTCTCCAGCACCCCACGCTCGTAAGCTGAGGTCTCGGTAGCAATAGCAGCTTCCTGGGCCACCTTTAGTGCTTTTTCAGCTTTCTGTAGCTTAGATTGAAGATCCAAAATCGCCGCCTTCTCGGTGGCGAGGTTAATTTGAGTCATGTAAAGCTCTTTGCGCTGGTCTTCAACTTGAGCTTCAGCACTCTTTAAACCAGCCTCTGCACTTTTTCGCCCATTTTCTGCAACCTTGAGCTTCTCGGCCAGTTGCCTTTTTTTGTGGTTTGAAGCGCCGAATGCTTTTTCAACATTGTGCCGGTTCTGGATTTCAATGTTAAGGCTATTGGTTGCACTTCGTACCCAATCCTCAGCCATATAAACTTGCTGAGTGACCTGTATGGAGATAACAAGTGCAATTAAGAATGCGTTTAACATGTCATATATATAAAAAAAAATTTCTTAAAAATGTGAATAATAGAAGAACAGCTAACCATTGCTAAGTTTCTCTTCAAAGACATGAATAGATCAGGTTGTTTCGTTTGCCTGATGGACTCCATGTCCCGAGGAAGAATGAGGGGCTGTTGGAGAGCCTGCGCTAAATAGTTGGCATGACCCCTTGGCGCATCCCATATTGAGGCATCATATGGGATGGCTGCACCATCCATCTCTAGTAGGGGGGCCTAAAGCCGCTAAGGCCGACGTATTGCTGCCTCCTCCCAGCTGTCTACAAAGCTGCCCCTCTTATCCCTGGGGTCCCTGGTTGTTTTTTATTGTTTATTCTCCTTCCGAGGAACTATCTCGCCCTCCTCCAGGCCCTGATCTGGCCTCCTTTTCTTAAGGTTGGGCATGGCCAGCAAGCTAGGGTCAGTAGGAGGTGGAGGAACGGGAATTTCTAGGGGTTGTGTTTTAGGAGCTTCCTTAGAACTTCCCCCTTTTATTCTTGGCTAGCAGTCCTCTCAGACTAGGTCTCCTTTTTTGATCCATTTGATCTCCCTCCTCTTCGGATTTTGAGTCTATCTGAGTAATAATCAACTGTCTGGGATAAGCAGAAGATACATCAACAGAGTCGGTCTCAGAATCTGATATGTCAACTAGTTTCTCAGACGGTCCCACGTCTTCCACAAAACGAAATTGATCTATCTCCTCCTCCAAGGATAGTCAAGAAGAAGCGATTTCCTTTTTTGCTGCGACAGATGCTTCAAGAGGGACTTGTTGCAAAGGAACTACGAGTTGGGGAGGGATTTGTTGGACGGGTAGTCTAACAGGAGCAAGATCTTCGTTAGCCAAGAATGTTGGTTTGGATACGTCAATACGGTGTATCCTGGGATCTCCGGCCCTGATAGCGTGACCTATCTCCTGAAAGACTCTTGAAATAGGCTCAAAATCTAAGATCAGGTGGACGGCTCGCAGTTGACGGTCCTTGCTCACGAAAATTCTCTGACCGGAGTAGATAATTTAATCCCACTATGTTAGTATGGCTAAGCTGAGGATTCACTAATCTCCTATCTGCAATAAACAACCGAGAAAGAAGCGTTGGTTAACTCATGATAGTAGATTATTAAAATGATGTAAAATAATGGATAATAACTATGTAATGAAGATGACACGATTTGAGATATTTCTTTAAAGAACCTAACTCTAAGGTATCCCACCTGGCTTTCTCTCCTGGATTGGACAGTGAAGACTATCCTGCCATGGCCCTGAGGCGATGAGGTAGTCATCTTTCATCCCTTTGTTGGATTTAGGAAGACATAAAATGAGCTTGACCACGGCTGACCGAGATTTGAGGTAGTATCCTTCATCGGCTTGGGAGTGGAACTCGTACATGGGCACCACATCATGCCATGTGAGTCTTAATTGCAAATGCTCATTAAGGGCATCGATGCAACCTAGAATCCTAAACATGTTGGATGCACACTGATGGGGACACAACCTATGAGCTATGAGGTAGTTCCTTGTTATCCTACCCATAGGGAGGGTCATTCCGCCTTCTATAAAGGCTATCATAGGAATGATAACCTCCCCCCCTCCCTATCTGTGACGATTTGTTCTGTGGAACAGTATCGCAGACCCACTTCCTAAGGAATATTGTACTTCTGTTTGAAAAGTTCTATCTTTAAAGGGGAATCTACTAGACTCTCCAATCGACCCATTTGAGTTAATTTAAAAATAAATTGACCAAATCCTATAGATAAAGAATAGTATGAAAGAATGGCCGATAAGAGTAGCTGAGAAGAAAAGAATATGTTTAAAGAAAATATGAATTCAATAGAAATTAAAGTATGTAATAGTCTATGATACCTTAATGAAGATTTTCGAAAATATCTCAAGAAAGAAGGTGAGTCAGAATAACTTGTATTTTAGAGAAAGGAGGAAGAGTTTATGTGTGCGATATCTCTGAAATCTGAAGACTTGGGAAAAATGGAGAAACGATATCTCCGTTCACTTTATATAGGAAACAGAAAAGGAGTGGGATTAATCCCGCCTTAAACCTCGAAGTGAAATGTTATCCGTTGGATCAAGATTTCACCATTGGATGCCAAGGACACAACGCCAACTGATATAATTAATGACGATTCGTAGATTCCAAAGCGTCAGAAACAATAATGAAGCGCCTGAAATTACGTTCTTGCATGTTCAAATTGGAGTATTTTTACGCTAATAACCCTCGGTATTTTTAATATATCAAAACTCTATTTTTTGTCCTCGGATACGAGGGAAAAATTAAAATTTTGAGGGGCTATTGTGAGGACAAGGTCCCAAATTTGTATATTGGGCTTTAGGTCCTATTTGATAACATGGATACGTCTGAGGAGAAGTAAACGACCAGATAAACCCTGGAATGGAGGACAATATAAAGAAAAAGGTAGAAGGTTACAATCCGAGAAGGTTGTGCTACTCGGATAAGATGAGTGTTGGTTAAGCAAGTACTTAAGTACCTTAACCGACCTTCTAGGAACTTCTAGCGGTAAGGATGAACCTCAAGAGTGTACGAGGGGGATAAGAATTCAGAAATATCTAAGAGAAAAGCTGTTACCACTGCATTCGATGCATTGCAACAACTTTTCTGGCCGCATTTATATGGAGAAGACCCCTGAACAGTGTAGTCTCAACTACTACAGTTCACAGAGAGCCAAAGAAGGTGTCTGATAGGACAGGTACTCAAGTGAAGGTTTGAATGGTTGACAAGTGTGCGATTAAGATGGTCTAAAAGAAGATTATATAATGAAGAAGACTCCCTGTGGGAGGGGATCGAAGAAAAATTAAGAGGGAAGAGAGAAAAAGAATTACAGTAGCATCCATTTTGATAAACAGTGAACTCAATAATAATTCATCTCCTCGGACAATGATTTCCTCAATTTTTATATCTATTTCTATGCTTATTTACAGTGGGTATCCTTATTAGCCGTTATTCCATTAGTCAAGAACCTAGCTTTTTCACCAATTCTTTATAAATTTATTGTATTGGGCTCATTGGGTTTGTATCCCAATCGTATTGGGTTTGGGCTTAAAAATATTGGCCCTACACAAATTATCCAAATCATGCTATGTAATAAAACAATCTTATATTTTTATATGCTATATTTAATTCTTTATAACGCAATATAATAAAATTTAATAGTCAAAGAGGACAAAAAAAAAATTTAAAAAAAATAAATACCAAATTATCCAAATCATGCTATGTAATAGAATAATATTATATTTTTATATGCTATATTTAATTCTTTATAACGCAATAGGATAAAATTTAGCAATCAAAGAGAAAAATAAAAAATAAAAAATAAAAAACAAAATTAAATCGCATAAATCTAAAGTAGAATTTTAAAGAATATAAAAAATTATCAACCTAAAGCAGAGATACAAGAAAAATAAAAAATCCACCGAGAGAGAGAGAGAGAGAGAGAGAGAGAGAGAGAGAGAGAACCTTTTTTATTTTGTGAGTGAAAACTATTCATAGAATGGAAGAGATAGTGGCGAATTTATAGTAAGAATCTGTGAATAAAAAGAGATAAACATCAAGAAAGATGAAGGGAAAGAGGAAGAATGATATTAATGTAGTGGGTAGTGGGGAGATGAAAAGGTAAAGGAGAGAAAAAGGTTGGAGAAGTAGTGGAAAGATGAAAATATAAGAGAGGAAAAAAGGTTGGAAAAATGTAAATATTAAAAAAAAATGTTAAAACAATTATAGGAAAATTGAAAAGAAAAATAATAATGACGTGATGCTAATGTGGCTCAACTGGAAGGTAGCAACAATAAATACTATGTTGCTTTTAGATATATAATAATAATAAGAGTAATAATAATAATAATATATATTTATAGAATATAGATTCTAGTCTTCTACAGTGCTTCCCTTTATTTAGGAAAGTATTATCCAATCTCCAAACTAGTGTTTTATTTTTATTTTCTTGGTAATTGAAATATAACCAAAAAAAAATTAAATAAAATAGAAATAGAAATAGAAATTTATTTATTTATTAGACCCAAAAGCAAAACAGAGAGGAGATAGACGTTGAAAACGAATTAAACTCGAGCCATATATTACAATGAAAAGCCTACTGAGTACTGAACAAGACAATATGGGCTACAGAATTTGTCTATCTAGATACGCAACATAAATTCCACATTCACGGAGGGCCCAACATTTAATTGGGCTTTGCACAGGGACTGCTTTCAGGTTCCGGAGGGCTCTAGCTAACAGATTACACTTTCGAATATATATATATATATATTTTTTTTTTTTCCTCTCTTTGTATCCATATATCCATTGTATTTTCACAATATTTTAATAATAAATCATAAATAGCAGATTATTATAGGTTGTTATTATTGAGACAAAAAAGTAATTTTAATGGCACATTCCAAATTAGAACCAATAACAACTAACTACCTATAATTTGTTGTGAAAGTGTTATGATGTTGTGGATGTAGCACTTCTCATCTTATTAATCAAAATTTTAAATTATAAATAAATTTTACTTAATTGACCCACCACAATTTAAAAAAAAAAAAAAAATTGTACCAACACTCATTTAAAATATTAATGTCTATCGTTTCTTTTAATATTCAATTTTCTTGCCATATAAAATTCATTAGCTTTAAGAAAATTTAATTAATATGTTTCTAAAAATATGCAAGTAAATCTCTTTAGTAAATACAAATTTTCTTTTCCAAAAACAAACTCTTTTTCCTTTTTTATTAGAAGAAAAGATACTATGATTTTTAAGACTAAAATTTTAGGATATTTCCTGTCTTTTCATCCATAAATAAAAGAAAAGTTTTGTCCCATTCAAAAACAGGAAAAAAGTTTTACACTTAGCATTGTTATTATATATTTTTATATTTTACATTTTTAAGGTTAAGACAAATAATAGTGGTATTAATTCAAAATTAATAATTGATTTCTACACATTTTGTGTTTTCTAAAAACTATTATCATACTCTAATCTAATGTGCAATCTTTAGTTTATTTAACATAAAAACCTTGATTTAAACTGCTTAAGGAATATTAAGTGTTTATGAATATATATATAAGTGTGATTAATGTAATTTAAATGATAATTATACAATGATAATATAATTTAAAGGATAATTACATAATGACATAAGGATATATATAAAATACTTGTCTTGAATTATATAAAATTCACTTAATAAAATTTTCTTATGAACGAGAAAATTACGTATATATATATATATATATATATATATATAATAAATCATGTTAAAAACATGTTTTAATATGATGTTGTGAATGCCTTTCATAATGGGTTTCCCCTTCCTTCTTCTCACGTACGTCCATGCATGCAAAGTAGGGAATGGATTCATTTCTGCCAATTGCTGCAAGAGAATCGCCTTGGGGGCAAGGTCTAAAATTTCAGAGCATCTGGGTAGGGTGTCTGATCAAGTACTTTCTTGTATATGAAAAGAAGAAAGAAAAAACAAAATGACACAAAATTGGTGGTGTAAATGTAATGACTGATATGATACTCCATACAAGAAGTGGTTATATAATTGTCAATCAAATAATGATTAAAACAAAAACTAGAGTGAAGAACCTTTTTGGTTCGATTTGAAAGGACAGCTACACACACACTTATATATAATTGTATTCACCAAATATTGGATGTCCACTCAAGATGAGAAGTCAACGTTTTGAATCCATACAAAGATATGTAGCATATCAAATCGTAATTCTGGTCCATGAATTAATCATATTCATACCTATTAAAAATAGTAGAAACCTTATATACTTCTACTGCTCTTAGTTTTTTTGTTACTTAATTATGTAACTAACAGATTTTACGTAGTAGTATGAATGTATAATCCCTGTTTATTTGTAATTGCATACTATATAGTAACAAAAATTATGAATTCTAACAGCAAAATTTAGGGCCCGTGAGCCAGTGACACCAAATATGTCAAAGTTTTAGGTGAGATAATCGGTCAATGAAACTTGAAAACCTTTTTAGTAAACGTGTAGTGTACTGTGTACCCATAGGCCATAGCAAAGACAAACTTGCATGTCTCTCTTTCACATGTTGGTCCAGCTGATTGTTTGAAATGGACATCAATGTTTAGACTTTAAAGGAGATGAGTATAGTTAACAAAGTAAGCTTTTTATATTTATATATACACACACATACACGTACACGAAGCTAATAGACATTGAAAAACCCTGTTGAATTTTTTTTCCCCCATATTTAAAGGTATAATACATATCTTAATTTAAACGTTCTCTTAAAATACTTAAACAAAAATGATTCAATTTGATTGAATTGTAATTCTTTTATCAATAATATTATAGTATCTTATTATGCCTAGTTTTATTATTATAAATGACACAATAATGATCAATTTTTTTTTTCAATTCCATCTCTTATTTTTTATATTAAAGATTATATATATATATATATATAAAATTTTTAATCACTCATTATTTTTCTATAATTTTGATGATTAGACCTTAATTATCGACATATATGTTGGAATTAAACATGCATGTGGCATACACCCACACACACGTAGCATGATCTTCAATAAAATTTTTTTACCTAATTTTAAATTAGAATAAAATTGGAAAATAAATAATATAGATATTTTTATTATTTTGCTTTAAAGTATGGCGAGAAATTATAGACTCAATAATTTAATTTACTTATCCATATCCTAAATTTGTTGGATTGGACAATATCTTACAAATATATACTGAAATACATAAATATTCTATTCAATTAGAGAATCGCAAAAAGAAGGGGAAAAATAACTTATATCGTCTTTCTTCTGGTATCAATATTTCATTTAAATCAATGATGTATACAAACAGATTCCAAATTATGAGTTTTCATTTCCATTTTTATGCTAAATTTTAATACATTTTTTAAAAGCCATAAACATATCCATTTTATGAATAATGATTCTCTATAGAATATGTAGAACAACCCAATAGGGTCTTAAAATTCTAACCATTTATAGCTAAATGAATGGTTTAGATTTTACTAAAATTTCTTCTTCTTTTTAAATGGATCTAGCTCAAAGAGTGGTAGGGCATGGATGTGACTACCATTAGTTGTGCTTATTATAGCCTATGGAAGCCAACGGTTTCTAGTTCATTTAACTAGAATCATTACTCTCTCCATGACACTCACTACATGCCTATATATTGCCTTGTAATCGATGAAAGTTAGAAATCAAACCAGTAATAAAATCACCACTCTTATTTAGTGTTCACCAGCCTACCTTGATAATGACCCATGCACATAAGATATTAGTTAAGATGGAAGGTTGTTTTATGACAAATAGTACTCATCACAAATCATCATCATCAAAATGGAAATCATGCTAACAAATTTAAATGATGAGGAGGAGAAACACATCTGCACTTTGTGGAGGGTGAACTATGAAATTAGTTCTCATCTTACCTAACAGCCTGTCCCTCTTCCTTCTTAAACATCCAACTACTATGTAATTGTCATCCAAAGACCTTTTTCCTAATTGCCTTTAGACTCAAGACAAAGAAGCATTCACATGTTCATCCTTTAAAGTCACACCCAAATAACCCACAAATACAAGTAATATTTTAAACTAAGTCTAAGGCACTCTAAGAAGGGTGACAGGGTTTCATTTGAAAGCATCCAAAACTGCACTACTTACTTGAAGAAAAAAAAAAACCTAATTGCACAAGACAAAACAAAACAAAACAAAACAAAACAAAAAATAGATGAAAACTAGTTAGAATTTTCCCCATTGGTCTTCTAAATAATTGGAGTTTTTATATTATCCCACTTTTTTTTTGGGGGGGGGGGGGGGGGTGTGGTTTCTATCTTGTACTGACAAAAGAAAAGTCTGAGAATGCAAAGCAGAGGACTAATTGCTTTTACTTAAACCAACTGTAACTATCAAATCAAAGATAAAAATACAAATACAAATACAAATACCAAAAAAAAAAAAAAAAAAAAGAGTGTTCAAAGATTTGAGTACCATGCCTCAAATATTAAGAAAAGGGCACATTGCACCTCCCTAAGTATAAAACAAATGTGATATCCCCTTTAGTTTAAAACAAAAGCAGTGTCTCCTTATTCATAATGAGAATATATTCATTGGGTCATGCTAACGAGTGCCCTTAGGGCACTCATTAAGAATTCATTTAAGGAAAGTTTTAACATCATTTTTATGGAAAATGTAAAAAGTTGTCAAAACATTAATTGCTATTTTTTCTTTTCTCATAATAACTTTTTTTAACTGGATTCTTAACAAGTGTCCTTAGGGCACTCATTAGCATTTCTCTTAATATTTTTCATCAAATTAATGAAGAGCTCAATTTTTCTTATAGAAATAAATGTGTCAAAATCCATACGTCAATGATTAATACTCTTCAATAACAAACACATCATTCGTATAAGATGATGACCTTAACACTCTCTAATAACAAATACATCAACAGCACAATGATAGTTCATCAAAATTTTCCAGCTATTAATGTCATTAACGTATAGGTCTAGACCCATTTAAAAAAAGAAAAGAATTTTCTTTCAGTTTGATTAAAAATGCTAACAGAGAATGTAAAAGTGCTAATTACAAAGGATAGGAGAGACATATTATTATGTTCTAAACTAAAGGTGTGACACTTCGGAAAAGTCCAATTTTGTTTCTTCTTTAACAAAATAAGTCAATAGTCATACTAGTTCACAATGCTCCAAGACATTTTTCATAATAATGTTGAGTTTATGTACATGATTTTCGTCACTTGAACATGTTCTAAACCTCACACAATCAAAGTTCTCAACCGTAATCGACTGAACTACTTCTCAGTTCACACACGGCCCAGAAGAGGTACAGATATGTTGCTTTTGAAAATGAGCCCAGTGAGGCCCACCTTGAAGCGCTTGCTTGGGAGTTGAGAATGGCACTTTGTCGCTTATGGTTGACCGCAGTACTCTCACGCGCTATTCATGGCACGTGGCCTTAATTTAGTGCCTCTTTTTGGCATTCTTTACATCTATACCTTGGAAACTACTGCCACTGTCTGCATTCTGGTTCTCTTTAGTTCCACCAGAAACTAAAGAGAGAGAAGAGAGGTATTTTTATTTTATGTTGGGTCAGGTAGAGAGTGACCCATTTCACTTTCCTCTTCTTTGAGCTTATAGAAGTGACTTAAAATTTAAAAAGCCTGTGTCTTTAGGGTTTTCTGTTGGAACAACAATGATAATGATATATATCTTCAAGAGCTTTTGAAAATGCACAAATGGTGGACTCCCCAGAATCAAATTAGGTAAGTTTCAATTTTTATCATATATTATATGTCAGCTGCTCTCTTATTATTGCTCAATCAGTGACTTCCCTTTCATTGAAAATCATGCATACAAAAATACAATAGAAAAGTGACTTCACAACCAATTGTTACTAACTTCTAGTTCAACTGTTTTTTTCTTCTCAAATCTGAGAACAAAAGGTGTTGTCTTTAAATGGTGTTTTGCATCAATGGAAGGAGTAAGTTCTGATTTTAGCTTTGCTTATGTGTCAAAATGAGTTGGGTTTGTGTTTGAATACAAAGAGTTTGGGGTTTTGTAACTTCATGGTTTATGAGTGTACCTATATGATCTGTGGTATGTCAAACTACAAAGAGCATAAGTGGTTTTTGGAGCACACCCATATGAAGATGTCTTGGGTTCAGTATCAAATCTTGCAAAAAGATGGCTATTTGAGCTACCCTCCTTCTCCTCCTCTTCCTCCTTTGTCTTCATCACCATATACTGGTACTTTTCATAAAGAATCTGCCCCTCCTTCTTCATCAAATGGTACTAGGATAAGTCCAGCTGTTCTTTTCATTATAGTAATCCTGGCTGTACTGTTTTTCATTTCTGGCTTACTCCACCTGCTGGTTAGATTTCTCATAAAGCACCCATCTTCCTCAGCATCTACTCAATCTAATAGATACCCAGAAATTTCTAGCTCCGATGCTCTTCAGAGACAGCTACAACAACTCTTCCATCTACATGACTCTGGTCTAGATCAAGCTTTTATAGATGCTCTTCCTGTTTTCCAGTATAAAGAGATAGTGGGTCTCAAAGAGCCATTTGATTGTGCTGTTTGTCTGTGTGAGTTTTCTGAAAAGGACAAGCTCAGATTGCTTCCTATGTGTAGCCATGCTTTCCATATCAGTTGTATAGACACTTGGCTCCTATCAAATTCAACATGTCCTCTATGTAGAGGGGCCCTCTATACTCCCGGGTTTTCAATTGAAAACCCAATTTTCGATTATGATGATTTACGAGAAGAAGATGGGTGTACTGGTTATGGAGAAAATCGGTTAACTTCTACTCAAAAAACAGTGGAAATGGAAGAAATTGTTGTTGACAAGGGGGTTTTCCCAGTGAGGCTTGGAAAATTCAGAAAGCTAAATGTTGAGGCAGGGGAGGCTGGAGGAGAGACCAGTAGTAGTAATTTAGATGCAAGGAGATGTTATTCAATGGGCTCATATCAGTATGTGCTTGCCAATTCAGACCTACGGGTAGCCTTGTGCCATGATCCACAAGGCGGTGATATTGCACTGACAAAAGAGAGAGAAAATAATGGGAATTCCTCAGTTGATGGGGATGTGGAAGGAAAAAAGATTAGTAGTGTGACTAAAGGTGAGAGCTATTCTGTGTCCAAGATTTGGCTCTGGTCAAAGAAAGGCAAATTTTCAAGTTCTTCAGATGCCCAGATGGATGTACTGCCTTCCCTTAAAATGGAATTGCCATGGATGAGTAAAACACAAGGGGCATGAGGTATTTGCATCATTGTTTTCTTGCTATATAGTTCATCCATTGATTATAGCTTGTTTATGCTCTTGCAATTCTTACTGAAATTTTTTTGCGATGCTAATTCACCAACTATGATGAATGGTTGTGGCTTATTATAATTGTAGGACTATCTTTTGTATTGAACCTGAAAAATACAGCTTGTTCAAGGGCTTTTGCTTATTTTAAGGAATGACAATATACGATCTTGTAGATTACCCTAAATGGGATGAGGCTGTGCTTTTCTTGTAGGGATAAACATATGATTGCATGTCTTATAATGGGAATGTTGGTATGATTATTCTTGTTTGCCTTTGCAAATCTTAATGATCTCAAGAGCTAAAAATTTGTTACCTTTCTTAGTTTTAGAAATCTAAAACATTTGCCAATTCAACTATTCAAGGGTTATATCATCCACTGAACATGGTTGTAGAAATGTGGGCACCAAGATTTGTTGAACACAATTACGTATAATGGTGGACTGAGAGAGTAATAGTATTATAAAGCTGGATTACATTACTTACAGAGGCACTATATGTTTCTCTTTAGTGGATTTCATGGATTACTTAAATCTACTTTCCTAATTCTTTAAGAAGCTTTATTATTTGAGCATTCTTTTTCTTTAATACAATTCTTTCTTGTACAGAAAAAAAATCAGCAATTTTACCATAAAAAAACTCTCATTTTCCATCTCAACCGTTTTGTGGACAAGTTCAAATAACATATGGTTTTCTCTCTCAATAAAGATGGATTATTCAGCAAAAAAAGTTCAAATAGCATATTTTGAGTCTGTGACACTATGTTGAAGGGGAAAAAAAATCTTGACAGGTTTTAAATTTTCCATCCTAGCTTCACTTTTTTCTTTTCTTGAAACAAATTTATTCTTTAGCTTTTTAATGATTCTAATTAAAAGTTATCTAAGTCCACCTACATTGGTGGTTGTCGGCCTATGAAGGCTCTAGATGGCTCTAAGGTTTTATTACCAATATTTTGTGTACAGTATCTATTGCTAGGGGGCCTGCGCTTTTGCTTTCTTGCCTTTTGAGGCATTGGGTTTTTTGATCTCCTTTTATATTTCAATTACTCTTTTTGGGATAATGTGAACATAATCTTTGGTATGGAGCCATTGAGTGATCTATTGGGTTGGGCAGTTGGGGCAGTGGTGGTGGGATCCATGAAAGCTGTGCGACAGAATCTTTCATTCTTGTGATATGATCATTTGAGGCCTTTGATTCAAAAATTGGCTGTACTGCCAATGCTACTGTAGCCTGTGGGTCATACTATGCTCCTCCCATGTGGCTTTGTTGAAATTGAACTTTACATGTAATCCCTCATTTATTTTCAAAAAATGTTGATAATCAGTCATATTCATGTTCAGAAATTTTCAGAAGGTGTCCAACCAGTCAGATCACAAATGATGTTGGAAAAGGAGAAAAGGAAAGGACAAAAAAAAAAAAAAAAAAAAAAGGAAGAGAAAGTTATGCCAAAAAATAGAAACAAAAGAAGAGGGAAAAAAAAGTGGAGATATTGAACATGGATGCATGCTTTGGCAATAATAATTCCTATTTACTCACTTTCTTGTTTTATCGGTTGGTCTTATCTCAATTTCATCAACTTTGAGACCAGCTTTAAGGTGTCTTTACACTGGATTGCTATATGAAAATAAATTAAGGGCAGAAAAAGAGAGTTGTACCATAAAAGATAAATAAAAGATTGAGATTTTTTTTTTGTTAAGTGAGGATATTGATGCATCCTAGGGCAATTATAATTCCTAATAATGCTCTTTGAAATAATGTTATTCTATTTTGCTTTATATTTATTTTTGTATGTGGGAGGTCGGTGGAATATGTAGAAACCATGTTAAACAACCCAACAAAGAAGTGCCAAAAAACCGAGTCATGAGAAAATGATAAGTGTATTTATTCAGGCTCTGATAGAAAAGTGCCAACACAAGCTCACCAACCAATAGTATTAATTAAACAACTTTATAGCGGCTCAACATTCCTGCTGTCCAAGTACTCTGAAGTTAACCACCACCCATCTCTCTCTCTTTCTTTTTTTTTTTTTTTTTTTTTGGAGAGAGAGAGAGGGAATATCACCTTAGATGATAAAATGGGGCACTTTTTGTCTCAAGTGGTTCGAACCATGAACTTCAGTGTCCAACCTATTGACCTTAATGCTTGGCCCAAGTGCTCAACCAAGTTATTACCTATGCACAGAAGCATCGAATAAGTTGCTGATGTGATGGGATTGCACTTGGGCAGATTGGGTTAAGTTGAAGGCCAGCCAAGCCCAACTGTGGAGAGTGAGACATTTGCCCTTTTGCCCCTTTCTGTAGGACATGATATGTAAAATAAATATGTATAGAATTCCATGTGTTTAGTGTATTGGAGTATTGAACGTGACACAGACACGATAATATTAAAAAATAGTCATATGTTGCTCTGATGATTTGTTTAGTGTACTGAAGCACTAAATGGAAGCTTTGCTCTTCCCAATTAGTTAGTTTGGGGATATAGATTAGAATGAAACTATATATGCAATTAGTACCCAAAGAAAACTGATACTTGTCGGCCAAAATGGTTAGGACTCTAATTCTACCCAAAAAAAAAAAAAAATTCAAACTGAAATAGGAAGACAAACCTTGTACGATAATGCCCCAATATCACAAGATCAGTACTGAAAATAGACTAAGTGACCAAACATGCTTTCTAAAAGGAAAAGATAAATGATGGAATTAAGTAAATGGAAGAGTGGTGATGAGAAGGCCTGCTTTTAAAAGGTGAAAATGAGAGAAAATGATGAGAAACAAGAAAGATAGAAGATAGAACAGACCCAGAAGCAATGTATATATATCCACAACCACATGATTATGGTTGTGAGCACAAAAAGAGGCCTTTCGCCATAAAAGTTGGGTTGAAATTTGCACAACGAAAGGAGCAGTTTTCCAATAGTTGGTAACATGCCTTTATCAAGACCACTCAAAACTAGAGAAGGAAATAACGTGAGAATTGGGACCTCCATCTCTATTCGGAAGTCAAAATTACTATACAAGTTTGTGGGATGAATGAGATTGCCTAATGGACTAAGATTTCTCATTAACTTTGTTCCTTTCGGTGGAAGATTTTGATACTGATAGCATAAATTCAAGCAAGTATCCTATCACATCAATGAGATAAATGCACACGGAGCCCTAAAGTTCGAGTGGTACCTCTATCTTTCTCCAATTATGACCTCTCTTTAATAGGATCAGCTTGATATAGTTTAAGATATAAAATGATAAATGGACAAAGTTTAACTACAAAATTAATTGTACCCTAAATTTATAACTTTACTTTATATATTTTTATTGGATTTGGATTATATTTTCTTCTTATATCCTCCATATTTGCAAAACTTCTAAAAAATTAAAGATCAATAACTATGTCATCAATAAAGTGTTTAAATTATAATTTTTTATAGTTTAAAATTATGCATAAAATATAATCTTATAGATTTTATAGTAAATAATATCCGATTGACACAAAATTTGACATGTGTATTAAGAGAGTAAAGAACATGTAATCTAACGGTTAGATTTTCAAAATATATAGTAATGTTAATGATATTAAGTAAGATTTCCTTAAATTACAACCAATCTTGTAACTAAACTTTATCCATGATAAATTTAAGTGAGTTTTTATTTTTATTTATATATATAAGAAAATAGAAATAAAATTAACTAAGTAGTATTTATTTAATTGTCTATATTGTAATTAAAAACCATTCTTCTCACCATTGTGAAATTAAAAAAAAATTAAATTAAATTTTATATATAGTTTTTTCCTAACATTGCTTTTTTAACTAATAATAGGTAATCCGTAATCCACTTAATCATTTTGTGACATAATCGATATTAATTAGGATTAACCAATTTGATTATGATAAATTTCTTTATGTAAAATGGATTGTAACAAGTATTTTGAGTAAAATTTATGCAAGCAATGCACGCATTTGGCAACCAAAAAAAAGTCTTAATCATGAATTGTTATATGACATATTTGAACATTTTTAAGATAAATTTCGTTGCTATCTTTTTGTCTAACTATTTTTTTTTAATTTTTTTATACATTTGTGAAATTTTCATTTTTTTTTCTCATATCCAAATTGATATTATATAGTTGATATTTATAATTAAAAATATTTACAAATAAAATAGTCACTATTTACAATATAAAATTGTAATATGACAAGAACAAAATAAAGCTTAAGGCATATATATATATATATATATATATATATATATGGAGGCAAATGATCCGAGGACATTTTTAAGTTCATGGGCCCTATCTAAGGATGATTAAAAACCCATTCATGTGTCAACCCAAACTTGACACGTGAGCTAAGACCAAGGAAGGGAGACATCAAGATCACTAAGAACCAGGCTAAACTTAGAAAAAGAGGTCTGAGCAAAGGAGGCTAATAGGCCCGTTGACTAAAAAGCCCAAGGAGTGAATGCACCTCAAAAGAACCTTACTTAGCTCCCTGCACCAGAGATTGAAGCACCATGGAAGAGGCCAAAGTCGTGCAAGTAACAAAAAAGGGAAATATTTAGGAATGTGGTCATCACCTCTGCATTCAATACTTTACACCAACTGAACTGGCCACATTTATGAGGAAAAGACATCTGATCAGTGACTTAACAACTCACAACTCTTTCTACCACCTCCAAGAGGGTCCTGATGGGACAAACATCCAAATTATCCCCCTGAGATATACAGATGGAAGGCTAAGATGCAATGAGAAGGGCTATATAAGGAAAGCAACCCCTCTAGAAAAAAGGGAGAAACATTCTAAAAATAGAGATAGAGTAAACTAAAATTTACTGTAAAAGAATCAACATTGACTGTTAATGAACAACCCCTCTTCGGACTTGCTCGAGGAAGAATTTACACTGAATTTTTGTCTCTTTCGTTCATATTAACTGTGTTAGTCCTGTTATCCTCAAGCCTATAATTACTTAGCATTGCAGTTGACTCGGAGAACCCATTCTTTTACAAATCTATTGTATTGGGCTTAAAGTACTGGGTTCCACTGTTCTAAGTGGGCTTGGGCCACTTTCCTAGTCCTTACAATATCTATATATATATATATATATATATATATATATAAAATTCAGTCTAGGGATATTATTGCCACATAATAACTTATTAATATAATCCATTGCATGGAAGATTAGTTCGAAAAAAATAAAGTCTCAAGTTGTTAGGAAAAATTGATAATTATTGATGATACTCACAATTTATTATGATTTTTTTGAAATAATATAGGGCATTAATTGGATTGGATTTTTATTAACTCAATATTTGGGCATCTTTTTAGTGGTGGGGGAAAAGAGGGTATTATCCACCTTCTTTTTTCTTTTCTTTTTTCAATAGGCCATAGAATACAAAATTTTCACAATTTTTTTCACAAAGACTGAGGTAGCATGTTATAATTAGTACAAAACAAAATGGTGTGAGTAGTGAACTCATGCAATAGTAATTTTAGTCCAACCATAGTGGGTCCTACTCCCCAGTGGGGAGTCACCTTGAAGTTATTTGAAGCAATACATATACACAAAAATGTTAAATACTAAAATAATAAACTCAAATGAGCAATAATTGCCTAGGAGCTAGTTTTGTCAATTATAGATAGAGTAATATTACATACACAAATTATTTTACAACATTTTTACAAACTACTGATGTGGCTTTAGTATTTTCCAAATAGATATTGCAAGTAAAAATGTGATAGGTCCATATTAGAATTAGTAAGAATTTGCCACATCAGCCGTTTATAAAAATGTTGTAAAATAATTTGTGTCTATAACATTACTCTTAAAGATAATATGAGATAAAAACTAAACAGTAATAATAAACTCAAAAGAGCAATAATTGCCAAGCTTCTGGTGCTAGTTTCCTAGGCAAAAGATCAGAAGCTCAACTTTGTCTTTTTTAATGGTGATTCCAAGTCAGTTATTGATGCACCAAACACCTCCTCTCCACCAGCTCTCACTCTTGAGAACTTCATGCTGAATTTATTTCTATATAGAGATTTCATTTTTGTTAGAAGCCATGTAAACTTTTTAGCACACAATATTGCCCATTGGTGAGCTTTTGTATGTGGGATATGAGTCCCTAGCTCACCATCTCCACTCTGGGTAAGCCATTTCAACCAAAAGGTAAATAAGGGCTCTTGAAATATTAGTTGAACTTGCATCCATTGTTATTGTTCAAGTAGAGACCACCAAACCCATTGTTAGACTATAAATTAATATATTGAAGCTCAAGTTGTGAAATTCTTATATATTGTAAAAGATTAAAGGTGATGAAGCCAGCTATTTCAAAAGATTTCAGCCCCCCCTATAACATTGGAAACTATGTAGAAAGTCCAACAAATCGACTAGTGATCAGAAAGAACTCCATTCAAAAGCCAAAGCAGGAATTGATTTTCTCCAAGATCCCAAATGAATATTCTTTTTGTTTCTCCACAATAAGTACAAAAGAATGTATGATTGTTATGGTTAGATATGATCTATCAAGATAAAGCTGGCAAAGAGTGGCACTTTTTTTTTGTTTTTTGTTTTTTGTGGACTTGATATGCTTCCCACTATCTTAAGTTATCTGCCATTTCAGAATCTATTTATAAAATTGATGGAATAATATAATGCAATTCACTCATTTCATAAAAAGAAATATAGGAATTTAAGAATTCCACCTGAGGATTATTCTAATAAGAGTATGAAGGATCGTAATCCAACCGTATCATTTATTGTCATTAAACAAAATTGTTCCTCGCTTTTATCAGCTCATGTGAACAAGGTGAAATAGTTCTTTCATTTCATCTGAAACTTCAATTCTTATGTCACAAGTATTAGGATAGGAAGGGGAAAAAACAGATATTGAAGATCCTTATTATGTTTTTTTCTTCTTTGTTCTTCTTCTTCTTGCTCTTCTTTTCTCTAACTTAAAAGACTAAAAAAGAGATTAGTTGAAGTCCACAAAACATAATTTCAAACTTCATGGAAATTAACTTCTTATCTAGAATACATGGGCTATATTCAAGGCCGAAAGCATGCTGCATCCAGTCCAACACTACTGATTGGTACAAATTCCCAATATTCTAGCCTTATCTTCGTCCAGATGTGCTCCACATTTTATGTACACATTCCCAAGATTTTATGTACATATTTTATAAATCTCGCTTTTTCTCAAATTTTCAAATGGACAAATACATATTTTCTCTTATGCATAGTGAGGTAAGAAAAATCGACACCAAAACACTTAATAGTTGATACCTAGATATGTCACCTTAGTGGGTTCTAACTTAAACCGATGTCAATCTGAGTTCTCGTGTTCTATCCTGTAAGTCTTCCAAAGCCTAAATGGGATATGTGATCACTAATTTGAGACATTATCAAAATTCATCTTGAAAACTAACACCCTACTATTTGCACTGAAGTAGCCAGACACATAATAAGGTCATACATACTATCCTGCAAATATTAATTATTTTTCCCTTCAAACAACCACATTGTGACACAGTCTGTCTTCTAGAGCATAAGAAGTTTAATGATATAAAAAATTTCATAACTATTAAGTGATAGCAGTGTGATTCATTTATAATAAGAGTAATAATAAAGAACAATTCATGTGATAACGATATTATAATAGTCACAACTTATTGATCCAACAAATTATTAAAAAAAAAGTTGTGAAGAATTTTGCTCTTCCCTATAACTCATCTACCATAATTGTTAATCAAAACATCACTGGTAGTCTGGTACCAGTAGAGCATAATAATGCCAGAACACCAACTAACATAATACTAAACAATTTTATTAAACAGCAAAGGGGGAAAATAGTGTCATCTACTTCACAAAACTCCAAAAGGGTTCGTTGGAACTTGGAATAGAAGAGGTGGGGATTGTTCCCAATACTTTACAACAAGAAATTCAGAAGCAACATAATATAATTGAAATAATAAATTACTATATGATTAAAGTGTCCAAAATCAATTGGCTCAAATAATCTCTATTGTAATTTTGTTTCTATTAACCAAAAAAAAAAAACACAAAACCAAACACAGTTACATTTGGACAATTCATCGTCACAATCCTACATTTACAATCAAAAGTACAACGCACAGCCTTCTTAGTTCTTACCAATTTCACCGAAGGGTAAACTGAAAAATTATTAACTTTCATAAAACATATCCCGCCACGTGTCACCGACACCACCATCCAATTACTATATAAAAAAGAAGTCAACCAACCGCCACGATTTTCTCGTACACTACACCCCAAAATCGGCGCCGCACCCCGCGCACGTTAGCCCACATGGCGCACCGAAAAAAACTGAAACGAAATTTAAGCATCGTCACGTGCGTGTCACGTGAACACCGGCGCGTCTTTTCCGAAATCCATAGACGATTTAGCGGAGGCCGGAATGGAAGCGAAACGGCACGAGAAATCGCGGCCCAAGTAGTCCTCATCCAAATGACCGTTCTGCCCCGGACCCTCGTCGAAATTCAGCGCGTAACTCAAGGGGTCGTATTGGAATTTCGTCCTGTTGAACCGGTTCTTGTTGAACCGGCGAATGAAGGTCTTCCACTTCGGGCCGGCGACGATCTCCGACCACTCCCGGAAGTTTCTCCAACTCCGGACCCACCACTTGTCGTCGTCGTTCATCTCCGCCGTCCGAATGCGCTCCCACCACGACGATCCGACGGCGGAGGAGGCTCGCTCTGATCGTCCCACGCACGGAATCCATGAACAGCAGCCTCTTTTGGCGAAGAATGACTTGTTCATTTCGTCGGTTTCTGCCGGCGAGGCTCGCTCCGCCGGCGACATTTTCCAATACGCGCACAAAAATTAGGGCTGTTTGTTTATGCAGAAACGGAGAGGAAGAGAGAGAAAGAGTTTCAGTTTCTGCAAACTGAGACCTAATTCTCTCTCTCTCTCTGAGAATCTGTCTCTCGCTCTGTGTGTGTCTCTGTCTTCTCTCTGGCTATAAGGAGGCGTAACCGAAACATTCGCTGGAAATTGCAGTTACCATTACTGGCAAATGCCGGTTTGCTAGGTGTCTATCCAATATGTCATTATTGTTAATTTATTACTGGTATCTTTTTTTCCCCTGTTTTGGGTTAGTCTCTATTAAACAATTTTGGTAACACAAAATAACAAATAAATAAATATAATTTACACCTAATATATTTGGTGAATTATAATTTTCAATCTTTTTTTTTTAATCCACTAAAAGGTATGAAAAACATACCGTAAGGACATGTTTAGTAGATTGTAATAGATATTGTAAGATAATATATTTTTCTATGACATAACTATTCGGTTATTTGGTTATATTTTTATTATAATGAATAGTTATATATATATATAAAATCGAAACCTTTGAAATTCTCATAATTTTTCACGTTAACATAATATTTAAATAAAATTATTTGATTTTTTAAAAATAAGTAACACATGTTCCTTTTTCAAAACAAAAACCTGACTAGCCATCCTTCTCCTTCTTGAGCTAGGGTTTCAGCCATTCATACTTTTCTCCTTCTTTAGCACTCTCTCTCCAGTTGCTACATCTAAAAAATCAAATCAAGGTTAGGCTTTTTCTATTTGCTAAATTTTTTTATATTGATTTCTAGGGTTTAGTTTAATAAACATTAGCAATTTACAAATCTGTGCAACCGACAATACATATTTATAAGTGGTGCAAGTGTTGAATAATACTTGATTGTTGATTTTTACAAATCTGTGCAACCGACAATACATGTTTATGAATGGTGCAAGTGTTGAATAATACTTGATTGCTGATTTTTCAACCTTCAATGATAGCGTACAGTTCTAAATCTTGCAATCAAGTTTAGATATTTGTTTACCATGACCTGATTGTATCAATATCGTTACATGATGAAAATTTCTGTGATTATAAATCAATAATTCATTTTTTTTAATCATTGATTTGTGCCCTTTGTTATAGATTCAGTTTTGCAAATCTCTATGGATTTCACCAATGACCTTTTTACTATGGATTTTCGTTTGCTTAGTGAAGGCTTAGTTATTGGTAGCGTGGGGGAGGGAATCAATCTTATGTGATGTCAACGATTATAACATACTGTATGAATTTTGGTACAACTACACCTCCATAGCAACTTTCTTAATAATTTTTAATTTATGTTAATAATTGTTAATTGGAATTCTACTTTAATGTAGTAACTATGGCTCTCTTGATTATTTATAAAACTGTTTTTGTTTTTGCAATTGGAATTTACAAGTACTTCGGTGGATTTATGGATTACATTGATTGGCAAAAGCTTTCAGCACCTTCAAAACCCATACATGCGATCATAGCCGCCTCACCTAATGGTTCTTCTTATTTATAATTTGTGTTGATATTATTCTTAGTTGAGAAAGTAAAGAAAAAGTTACCCAACATAGGTAATCACGTTAAATTTAATTTTACTATATAGCTGAAATAGGTTTGCATTTGATTTGATTTTTTTCACTTGTAGTTATTTTGTCAATGTTGAATGCTTTATTGAATTCCAAATGCATTAGGATTATGATTGTCTCAAGTGAAGAGAGATATTTTTTAAAATTTTCATTCAACCACCCCTTATTGGTGCATCTTCATATTTTGAATTTATATTGATCTAATTGTTATTCCTATCTTGCATGCTTTCTTTGCAGCATAATTGCTAATAATGATAAGTTGGCATATGTAATGTGTGGTCTTATTAATAGTTAAATATATAAGGGGAAGTATATATCTTAACTTACATTTTAGTTTAATTTTCGTTTTTATGAATTTAGATCAGTTATTGATATTGCATATCTTATATAACTATTCCGTACATCGCACGGGTTAGCGACTAGTTTCTTATGAATAGTTATTCTTCAAAATGAGGAATAACTATTCCTTATCAAAAGTACTAAATATCTATTCTTTCACCTTACGTAATAACTTTTTAAAAAAATTTCCTAAAAAGCCATTAGTTGTCACATCTTCAAAAGGAAATTTTTTTTTTTTCTTGTTGTTAATTATTAGATCTATTTTGAACACCCTAAAATTAGTGTATTTTAGGAAATTTGACTTAAAAATAATTTAATTACACATTCTTTTTATACTCTACTAAATTGTGGATACATATTCAGAATTCTATTCCTAAATGGTCACCAAACTAAGAATAGTAATACTTATTACATTCCAACTTAATGTATTCCTTGTAATACTTATTTTTATTCTCATGTAATAATCATTACAGTGTACTAAATGTGCCATAAGTTAAACCTCTTAAAACGATGCCGCTTCACATTATAAAAGAAAAGAGTTTGAGAGAGTATATAAGCACAACAAAATTCCACAACATTTTTATAACATTTGAGTTGTCGTGGGTCTTGAGATAACCTTATTTTATTTTATGTTGACCTATAATGAATTGAAAACTCAGTTTATTATAAAAATATTGTGATATTTTGTGCTGTCAAAAAAATAAAAAATAAAAAACTCAGAGTTGACATTGTTTTGGCAATGGATAGAACTTGGAAGGACTAAATTAAAAAGCAAAGTTATCAAAGTTTAATGATTAAAATGATAATATTTAAATTTAATGCCTAAAATAACAATTCACCAAATTTATATGGTATAAATTGTATTCTTTATTTTTAAATTTGAGAAATAGAATGGAATGGAAGATAAAATAGACATATATAGCTTAAATTAAAATCTGTGATTTTTATGGTATTGACTTAATAATAATATCAAATAATTTGATAGGAATCCAGATCTAGTTAACTAAAACAAGAAAACAGAAAGAAATATCCGAATTGTTGTGCTATGCATGTTTAATTTCTTTCTTTGAAATATGTAGTGTGTTAGTTGTTGCTCACCCGTTGCACCGGTAACACGTTTCTCACCTGTTGTTGTGGGCGCAGAAAGGCCATGAATTGTTGTTGTAGTTTTTTTTTTTTTTGTTGATAATCAGAGCATTTGTGATCAGCACTTGTACGAGTCTCTCAATTTTATTGCACATAGGCCAACGTGATACTTCATTATTAAATTATTATTATTAATAAAGATTTTGGTACCTCACCTGAACCACAAAAACCCACCTTTCATATATAGTTTAGGATCAAATTAATAAACAAGTTGCATTTGTGATCAGCACCATTCACTGCCTATCATTCTTTGTGCTTATTTTTGAGCCCTTCATTATAGACTTATAATGGGATCCATGCATTATTGGAAGAACAATGAATCATATATGTTTTTTTTTTTTTTTTTGGTTCTGGGTGAAAATCAATAACAACTTACAATCATAGCAAGTTGTGAAAATATTGTGTTTGTAACATTACTAATTAGTGGAACTAAATAGTCAACTCAATGCAAAGAATCTAGGAGTAATTGTTATAGGCCACTCACATATTTGTAATCTATTCATAATGCATTACATATTTTTATATATTTATTATATTATCTAGATGGTTAGTAGGCTTGTCCACGGGTCGGGTTTGTGCCAAACCCAAAACTGACCTGACGAGATCGAGTGGTCAAAACTTCAACCTACCGCCGGTTGGAGTAGTTGATTGGATCTGGAAAATCCGACCTTCAACGGATGACAGTTGGTTCGGTTGGAGTTGGAGATCTAAAAATCGGCGAAATTTTGGTGATATTTTCGCCGTATTTGGCGAAATCTCACCAGATTCAGTGAGTTCTTGCCATATCCAATGAGATCTCACCAAATCCTTTGGAGATTTCATGGATCTAGTCAAGATCTCGCTAGAAATTGCTTTATCTTGGTTGGTTCAGGTTTCTTAGTTTTGGGGAGAGAATCTTAGACCGAACCGTCGGTTTCGGTTTCTGGAGAAATAGACTTGCCATCGACTGCCGAAGTAGATGGGTCTGTCTGTAGTCGACCAACGTTCAGTCGGATTTACCGAGCAGGTTGAGCCATCGGTTGGGTTGGACAGCCCTAATGGTTAGCTCATAAATTAATTGGTAGCTACATGAACCTAAATCTTCTTCGCATTTTGAGAAATGCACTTCTCATTATAAGGTTGTTTTGAGATTAACCAAAAAAATAAAGGCATTTTTCAAAATATTTTATTTACAATGTAGCACGTCAAGTTCAATTAAATCATATGACTTTATTTTCTCAAATAAAAATAATAATAACGATAGAGGAATTTTGAGATGATCTTGGGGCTTACATTAATAAATTCCAATTCATTTAATTACTTACACACACTCATATAGCTAGGATTTGCTTTTATTTATTTTTTATTGATAATTGATAGTTATAATGATAGAGGAATAGTGATTTGAATCTTGATTCTCCTAAAAAAGAAGAATAAACAATAACATTAAAGTATAAAATTCTTGACAAATTAAGATTTACTTTAGTATAAAAGAAAAGTATAAAGTTTTACATTTGTTTTTGCATATATTTTTATAAGCTCTAAAAAAATAATTAGAATTTATCTTGAAAACACCATGAAATACCAATTGAATTATAAAAATCTTGGCTAAATGGCTTTATTAAGAAAATAAAAATAGAAATATTTATTACAAGCTACAAAAGAAAGCTGCATGGATGACGGTGGCAATGAATTCTTGACATTCATATGAAACTCTGTCCGAGACTCCAAGCCTTTACGTCCTCATTTAATGCTTCAACTATATTCTCCTTGTTCTTGATAGTTGATACACTATAGTATTCCTCATCAACCAAAAGCAAACCATGGTCTAGGGTCCACTGGTCCCCCACCCTCTTACTTGTCAATAAAATCTCTTATTCACCAAATAAATTCTATGCAATACTTTTTATTATAATTTATAACTAACACAATAGTTGATGAACCAAGAAATTTCCTTAGGCCAGAGAAGCCTTTGGTGTCGTTGGACGACCAAACAGTGGCAACCCCAGAAATTTTTCTCAGGATGTTCCTTAGGAAGTATAAGTTACACAATCTATAAAATTATTGGGTACGTGATTTTCTTATCAAATATTTGTTCATAATTCTAGTAAAAGAATAAACAATAAGCTATAAGTTTATTTGAAATATTAATAAAATTATTAATTATTTTTTTTAGTTGTTTCATTAATTTGTTTGTCTTTTTTAAACTATAATTTGTTCATTTGTTGTATTGTTGTTTCATTAATTATAGAATTATTAATTGTTATTTAGCCTAATATAATATAATTTGTTTATCTTTTATAATGTATTGATTAATTAAATTATTAATTATGGTTATTTAGTTGATTCGTTATTTTTCTTTACTAACTATTAGCGCACACACCCCATGTGCGACCCACTGCCAAGTAGGTAACATAATTTAATTTTGTCTGTATTTATTCAAATATCCCACCCCGGTCCATGCCCCATCGACCCCGACTCAACATACAAGACTCAATACAATAGCCAATTAGATAATTCATAAATCATAATTCACTAAAAGACAAACCCAGCAATAGACAAGAGTCACTACGAGAGCCAATATAAATTCACAAATTACAATATACTAAAAGACAAACTCACCAACGTAATAAAGTTAAAACAGGGGCAAAATTAATAAAGTTATAATTTATAAAGTAAAGGTGAAGCTGTAAAGCCAATTTATTGAATTTAAGTTCAAAGAGAGAGAGAGAATCAGATAAAGAGAGAGAGAAAGTCTAATTTCAGATAAAGAGAGAGAGAGAGTCTCAAACTACAGCAAACCCAAAGAGGCAAAGATGTAAGAGAGAAAAATAGTGTAAAGAACTGAAATACCTTGAGGGAGGCCTGAGGGGCAGTGCCGCGACAGCAGCACGTAAGGCGAGGAAGGTGGAAGGACTCAAGGGTTGAGGCCAAGCGTTGATTGGATCAGACCGATCTCCGATGCCCGATGTGGCTGTGCTCGCGCGAGGAAGGTGGAAGGACTCGAGGCACTGTCGCGCTCGCGCCGATGTGCTTCAGGTTCATCACGCTCGCGCCGATGAGGGTTTTTCTTTAAGTTAGGTTTATGATATTAGTTGTTGCTTTACCATTTGATAAAATCGGCTGAGCGTATTGGGTTTTGGTTTGTATTTTTTTTTTTTTTAAAAGAATCCGTGAGTTTGTTTTACCATATGTTGGGTTTTTCTTTATGTTGGGTTTGCTTTAACATCTGTTATTAAGGATTGTTGTTGGGCTTTTTCTTTTTCTTTTTTTCTTCTTGGTGGGCTTGCTCTGTTACCATTTTTTTTTTTTTTTTTCATATTTTATTTCAAAATTTTATGCTGGGCTTTTTCTTTTTGCTTGAAAGTAGAACAAATAATTCACCAAAATTTAATTTTATTAGCATTAAAAAATCTGAGGGTATTCCTAATTTTTTCTGAGGGTGTTCCTAATTTTTTTTGTAAGGGTAGGTAAATAAAAAATTTTAAAATATTATATATAATTTTTTTTTTCAGGTCAGGGTGGTCCTGGGACCACCCTGGCGTGAGCGTAGCGTCGCCCCTGTGACCAAAATACTATAAATACGTATTTAATGCATGAGCCGTTACTACTTACTAATAGATGCATGGTTATACATGATCGTTGGCAAGATAATCAATCACCGTATAAAGTCACTAGAAGTGTTACAAGAGCCATTAAGACCACCATTGAAGGCCTCTAACGGTTAGAGAAGTCAAAGATATATAAACCACCTTAGAACCTAAACAAAGGTATGTTGATATGCATTCTTACGGACATGTACATAGATACATACATTCACATCCATACATATTGAAATACATTCTTAGTTTTTATTATTTCTCTCTCTCAACTTGTGACTAGGAATGGCAACGGGTTGGGTTTGGGTCGGGTTTTTCCATATCCGGACCCGACTCGCAGGTCTGTCCCAGAAACCCAAACCCAGCCCATTTATTAAACGGATTTTTTTTCTTAAGCCCGAACCCACCCCATCGGGCCTCCGCGGGCCCTATCCCCTCATGCCTAGCCAAGCCCAAAATCAGAACCACAAACTTCCATTTATGATTTTTTGGCCCAAAATCACAAATCCAAACACGATCACAAACATAAACAAAGAAATCCCAAACAAAAATGTCAAATCTGTGATTTTCCCTTTCAAAATCACAAACCAAACACAAATTTTAGATCTATGATTTTCCCTTTCAAAATCACAAACACAAACACAAACTCACATTGAGATGAACTGAACCTAGAAAAAAGAAAAAAAAGAAAAAAATGGAGGTCGAGGTGGAGCGAGGCCGTGAGGCCATGGGCGAGGAAGAATCTTTGTCATTGGTTGAGGGGCAGAGGGCTGTGTTTTCATAGATTGATTCTTGTACAATATTGGTCGACATCATAGATTGGTTCCTGGAAACTGTGATTTCATAGATAAATTCTTGTACATTTAAATATTTGTCATCGGATGAGAGGGGTAGAGGTCTGTGTTTCAGTGTGACATTGGCGACGGCGAGGACGGAACGAAGTTGAGAGCTGTGCCTAACAGCCTGTGCTTGATTGCTTGTAGGCTTATGGCCATGTGAGTGAGAGAGCTGAGACATAGTGAATGAGATTGTGAGCAACTGCTAAAAAATGAGGGACTTAGGGTTAGTTAAAGCTATATATATAGGGGGTTTTTTGTAATTTCAGGGTAACCAGGTTATATCTGGGTCGGGTTTCGAGTCGGGTTTCAGATTTTTTGATAAAACCCGGACCCGACCCGGACCCGCTTCGGGTTTTTTTTATTAAAAAACCCATACCCAACCCTATTCCTAATCAGACCGGGTAAAATCCGGCCCATTAGGGTTGGGTCGAGTTGGGTACCCGCGTATTGGGCAAAAATTGCCATCCCTACTTTTGACTTTATCATTGGAGTCTCATTGGTAGGCACTATGTCGGTGACTAGAAGGAGAGAAATACTATTGTTATTCTTTTGCAGGTCTCAAACTCATTCGCGTTGGATTCCGTCTGAACGAACCTATCAACTAACGAAATTGGTTTCATCAATAGTAATTTATATATATATATATATATACCTGTTTCTTCCAATTTATTTAGGGTCTGTTTGGATACCGCTTATTGATGAAAATTGAAAATACTGTAGTAAAATAATTTTTAAATGTATGAATAGTGTCATGAGATCCAGTTTTAAAGTTGATCTTGTCAAATTCCGTACTTGTGGGTCACGTGAACAGTGAATGAGATCCATAGAAAACGCCAATGCAAACTATTTTAGCTATATCCAAACTCTCTCTTAGTGATCCACGGCTAATGAATAATTTGAATAAGAAGAGCCGGGGCGAAGAAACCAAATTTCAATATAGGAATACTTGCACAGTCGTACCAAAAATTATTTACATGTAACCATACAAGATATTCAAATAACTTGTCCCATTATATATATATATATATATATATGTGTGTGTGTGTGTGTGTTTGTATGTATATATATATATTCAAATAATTAGATAGACCGGCCCAGTTGTGTCGTTGCCAACATTTTCTATGGTTGAAAATTTGTTGGAAAATCCATACTTATTGTTGAATATTTACAGAAGTGAGAACCTTTCATGAAACTCTTACTTCTACTATCTATGTTATCTTTCAATGGCTTATCTCAAAACAGATTAGTAGTGCAAACTGGCAAATCAATTGCCAACAGTTTTCTTTTTTCTTTTTTCCTTTTTCTTATTCTTTTTTCCCCTGCTATTGTATAATATCATGGTTTTGTTTCAGTACAGAAAATGCAAAATCTTGTATTATTATCACTTTGAGGTCCTCCAAGTATAAGGGTGAAAACCATTGTAACTTTCTTGTTTATTGTGGGTCCATTTGAATACAGTTTATTTTTACTGAATAACAAAATAATTGTTAAATGTGTGAATAGTGTCGTGAGATCCATTTTTAATAATTTTTTTTTTTTTTGGAATAAAGTGGTTATGGTTCCCATGAACACTACATGAACAGCAAAATTTGTCCCATAAAGCTGAAATGTGTAAAAAAGGAAAAAAGAAAAAAAAAAAGAATGAAACACAAAACGCCAGAATAATTCCTATTCAAACACTCACTGCGTTTGTCAATTTTGATATCAAATTAATATTTTTTATTTATAAAATCAATAATCCAGGCAACACACAAAATATAAATAGGATGAAGATGTAAGCTGGGTAAGTGTGTTTGCGCCTTGGTAATAAAGTAATTTATAGCATTTTAACATGTTAAAATAAAATACATATAGGGTCCGTTTGGATTGAGCTTATTGTTGCTGAAACTGAAAACTAAAACTGAAAACATGGTAGCAAAATAATTTTTAAATGTGTGAATAGTATCGTGTGACCCATTTTTAATGAAAAAATTGCTGAAAAATAGAATTTGTGGGACTCATAAACAGTACACGTATATACTGTTTACAGTTGACAAAGTCAACTATTATGGGCTAAAAAAAAAGAAAAGAAAAAAATGTAGAGAAAAAACGCAACGTCACTTTCATTGCAATCCAAACGTCACATTATCCAAAAAACAGTTAGTTACTGACAAATTTGACACCTATTCTTAGCGAATGAAGAAAAAAACAACAATAGCATGTATTCTATGACAGTTAACATCGACTTTGACTGACTGTATATAAACCGAGACATTAGGAAGCTCGAAAAAAAATGCGAAGTTTGAAGCATTTACATTGTTCTGAAGCATAAAGCATATGCACCGAAATAAATATGGTCAAAGAAAACCATGTGGATTAGTTTTTAAATTCAAAATGACCAGTTATTGACTTTCTCACTCTGCAAGATTGACCTTCTAGCTTCCGGCCTCAATTTTTCACCGAGTAAGTTTCTTATGCTAACTATTTTCACAACTTTTCTACGTGATGACTTATGAGTATTATAATTATGGATCTATAATTCTTTTTTCCCCATTTACAATTAGCCACATAGACAAACCGAGACCAAAATTGTGAAAATTATTGTGGAAATAAGCTAACTTTTATTCACTCTTCAAAACTCAAATGTGTTCATAAGTTCATTGCACCCCAAGTTTCCAACCCAAATGTTTTACACCTCTCTTTTTTTCCATATGAGTTTCCTTGCACGCTCCCTTACAAAGACACAATCCATTAAGTGTTTGAAATTTGCATTGTACGTTTCCTCCAAATTTACGAGTTACCATCTCTTTCTATAAATACCAAACTTTACAGCCCAACTTCACATCCTAATCTATCTATGAACAAATATAAGTGCTATTATATACATTCATGGCTAGAGAACTCCAAGCTTTGCCGTTTTATTGTCCTAGTCTTTTTCTTGGGCTTTGTTATGGTGTTTTCTACCATACAAGTGCATGCACCAAATCATCACCATCACCACGTACCATGCAATGACGAAACCAATGAGTCCAAGCCAATTAGCAGGGACGGATCATTATGTTGCTGAAGTTCTCGACCTCTGGGGACGCAAGCATTCCGGTCCAAGCGATGGTGAAGGACATTAAGTTTTTCTTGGGCTTTGTTACGGTGTTTTATTTATTTATTTTATTTTATTTAATCTGATACCAAAACTATGTCGTTTTGGAACTGACATTAAAATTTATATTAGGATAAAACGACATCATTTTGGTATTTTAGAGTTAAAACTTAAAATATTATTAAACGCTACATTTCCTATATCTCATTCTCTGGTGCCGTTTTGTACCCTTCTTTCTTCTTCCTTCCTTGCCTCTTTCAAATTCTCAAACTCTCACATTCACACATTCTCTTTATTGAAACTTAGAGTAACTACATATATAAATTATATGATATGTTAAATTATAGCATATAAATATATAAATAAATATAAATAAATATATATATATATATATATATATATATATCGGTGCAGTGTGGTTTCTTGGTGGAGTACAAAATGGCTGCCAATTGCCGCATCGGCCGCCTTCGGTATCCTCAGATTGTTGCTGACCATCACTTCGAGCACCTATGGTGGAGGTTTGAATCGGTTAGATCGGTTCAATGCTGGCTGGTTTCATCGGTACCGGTCAGATCCTGAATAGGCCTAATCCTATCCCTTCCCCTCGGTTTTGTTTGTGGTTGTTCTCAGTGCTTGCTCTATATGTGAAGCAATTGATGCGGTTGCCTAAGACTCCAAGTAGAAAAAAAAAAGTTCCTAAATTTTAATCAATAAGGTTTAAAAAAAAAAAATTATAATAGTATTAATTAAGTCTAAATATTAGTTAATAAATAAAATAACATTTTTTTATCAAATGAAAAATAAGAAAAAAATATTATGTCCATAACATTTTTTATAACACTTTTAGAATAAATTCTAAGTGGTAGGTTGTTACAAACTATTATTGATGACAAAAAATTAATTTTAGTGATGAGTTTAAATGAACCAGTAACAAATTAATACCTAAGATTTGTTAATGAAAATATTATGAATGTAGCACTTCTAAAAAAAAAGAGCAGTACAAAAAAAATTCACAACATTTTTCACAAGTTGAGTTGACAAACTTTTACTAGTTTTTATCTAAGTCCACCACTAATACCATTTTTTTTTACTTACCACTATCAATCTGTCACATCAACAGATGTGAAAATTTTTGTTAAAATTTTTGTCCATATACTTTCAAAAAAAAAAAAAAAAAATTACATGGTTCATGTTAATTAGTAGTAGTTTTGCATCTAAAACAAGATAATAAAATTTAAGTAATATTTGATTTAAAAAAAATCACATTTAAACATATAAAATGCCTCAATTTCAATTTTTGCCTTAGGCCCTGAAATACATTAAGCCGCCCTGGGTTGTTCTCTTTTCATTTTTAAAAAATTATTTTTTTTTAGCAAAAAAATAGAGTCAAGATTTCTGTGCAATATGAGTGTGTATGTGAGAGTGTGTATAATAATGTGTGTGAACTAATAGATATAAACGTGGGGATTCTTTTATCTTTACTTGTTATAAAGAGGTAATATTTTCCCATTAAAAAAAAGTAATATTTTACGGTTTTTCCCCAAATATCTTCTTATCTTTAATTGTAATTAGTATTTTCTAGATCACAACTCTTCACTTATTTTGACCTCTTGTTACTGCATTTTGTTCGGGCTTTCTTCTCTTTCTCTTTTGTTTGGGCTCCAATAGGGTATGAATCTAGGTAAATTAATAAATCTGTTCGTCTTTAACCTTATTGTGCAAGGATTTTTTTGGTGTCAAAGCGTAATTAGAAAAATTTTTGTAGTTGAAAAATATAAATTGAAAAAGGTTTTAATATGAAAGTGTAATTTTGAAAAGTTTCGGGTTGAGCTTGAATTTTTTAAAGTGAATTTTTATTTTTAGAGTTTAAATTTCTTGTTAAATTTCTTGTTAGATGGGTTGAATTTTATTTGGATTGGTTTATTTATTTATTTATTTAAGAAGTTTTAATTTTAATTGGCTGGTGGGTTTGGGTGTGTTTTGACGAGGAAGGAGACGCTGAGGAAGGAAAATAGCAATAGGCCAAGCTTAGTACACTGTAGCACAGTGCACTCCTCACAACACTTTTTTTTTTTTTTTTTAATCTTCAAAATTTCAAAGTTGGACAAAAATAGTTGTTGAGGGAAAATTTTTCGCACCACATGGTTTCATTTCATTAGCGACCCGCACCATATCAATATTATCATGGATTTTGAGAGAATCTATTTTAAAGCCCAAAAGAGTTCTTATTCATAAAAATGATGTCAAAGCCCATGGTCCAAAACTCATGGCGGTATAATCTCATCAAGGCCCATAGTTCGAGCTTATGGCACAACATCTCATTTTTGGCTCATGATCCAACCTCATGAGTCTCATCGGGGGAATTTTGGGAGTCGTGGTTTGGAGGGCCAAGAAGTATGTTCAGTAAAGCTCCAGTGGTTCAAAGTTGATAAAGGAAAGCATGTTGCTTGGCATGTCTTCCCCAATTCCCTGAATTCTGACGGGTCAGTGTGCAAAAGGTAACATTTGGGTAAGCCTCTTACATCACATAAGCACTTAAAGTGATAAAACTCTCCAGGCTCTTTACATAAAAATTAATGTTCATCATATAATATAAGTTTTAAAATATAATCATATCATTCCATATTAATTATTTTATTATTTTCATATAAATTAATTCCAAGCACATGACTAAATATATATTAACATCTCATATCTAGCATTAAATTCTCTCTTTACTCTTCAAGATTTGGTTAAAATACAACAAGATTATATTTACATCTCTAAAACTTCATCAAATATATTTTCCAAAAGAGAAAACTTAGCCAAAAACACAAAAAACGGCTCTAGCGGAAGCTACAGCAGCTTTTGCAGAAGCTGAAACAACTCCAGTGGAAGCTACAAACAGCTTCTGCAAAAGCTGTAACAGCTTCGGTTAAGCTGCAGACAGCTCCAACAGAAGCAGAAACACCTTATGCAGAAGTTGAAACAGTTCCAGCACGTTTTGCAGTAGCTCCAGCTGTGATACCAGAAAAACTCATAAAGCTTATCTCACCATCTTTAGTTAAATCATGAATTTATTGCCAAGTTATTTTCTCCAAGCAAAGGATGTCATCCACATGACATCATCCAGCTGTGTCAGCAGCATTTAAGTCTCAAAATTTCTTCTTTTGGTTAAAAAACAAAAGATCACTTACATTGTTAAAGTTTTTTCCTTATTTGCTATTTTCCCTCTCAACTAAGTTCTGATCTAGTTGCATAGCTTGACTCTATATAAAGAGAACCAAGCTACACACTAAAGGGGGCTCCCTCTCTGATCCCCTCTTGGCTGATCTCTACTCTCCCCTTCTGATCTTTGCTCTCTTTGATCCAACCCTCTCACTGATCTTCAATAATTATGAAAATCCATTCATCTTGTTGCCATACCTAAAAAAATCTCAATGTCTTTCTTCATCCCTCTCTCATCCCCAATATTCTGAAACTCTAATCATCTTGCTGCCATATCTCTAAAGGATCTCCATATATTTTTTCATCCCTCTTACAAAATCCATCTTTATATATAGCAACACAACACACATATTACAACATATCATAATCCATTGCCCATCTTTCCTACACTTCATTATTCTGAAACTTCATCATTTTTGCTACTCAAAACACATCTCCATCTCATTCTTTATTTCTCATACAAAATCTCCCTTTTTAAAAAGCAACATAATCAATGTCATGACACAAAAAACAACTCCAGCAGCAGCTCTTGCTACATTTAACCTTCATATTATTCATCTCACACTTCCATATATTTTCCATACACATTCCCCACAAAATCCCCATACATACCTCTCATGCACCTTTAAATTCCATGTCTCTCAAAGTGTATATATATATAAAAGATCCATGTCCAACAAAGTATCTACATATAATTCCCATACATATTACAAATACCATATCTCACAATATATACATATTTCTTATCATCTCCACACATCTTAAAATATATCAAACACTCTTCCAAGAACTTATTACTAAAAGCCCTTTCTTATGAAATGAAAAAACTTATAAAATCAAAAGCCCTTCTTGTGGAAGGCAATATCACTCATATTTGATTAAAAATCAAAAGAGCATTACATTGGGAAAATCATTTAAGTGCATGATTAAGGGGACAAACTTAACCAACCGATGCACACGGCTGGACATACTCTCTCTCCCTCCAGTTGCAACCATTTTTCCCTCTCGAATATGAAGGTTGCTAAAATGCTAAGTCCACTGATGTTACGGCTGGAGCTGCAAAATATGAGGATAAGTCATTATATTTTATCTTCAAATCTATATTATTAAGTATATTTTATTCATCATTATTATACCACTCAACTAATGTTATTATGCTGCTGGACTCCTTTTTTTCATGTTGCTGAAATGTTAAAGCCCACTGATGTTATACGGTTGGAGCTGCAAAGTTTGAAAGTTGCTGAAATGCAAGCCCACTAATGTTACGGCTGGAGTTGCAAAATATGAAGATAAGTCATTATATTTTATTTTTAAATTTATATTATTAAATATATTTTATTCATTATTATTTTACCACTGGATGCAAGTTATTCTAATATTATCTCACCATTTAACAAATATGGTCTCACTAATAATAAACATACATATTAATAAATTGATATACCACCAATGGACATATATTACTTGGACATAAACCATTGTTGGACTTGTATCATTTGGACATATACCACCAATGAACATATATTACTTGGACATAAACCATTGTTGGACTTGTATCATTTGGACATATTATTTGGACATGGACCATTGCTAGACATACCTTATTATGATGAATATGAACCATGAACCGCAACTAGACATGGACTATTGGACTCATCCTATTGTTGTACATTGGACACTTAATTTAACACTTTTTAATATTAGACATCACTTAATAAACATAATAATAACGTATTAATTCACCATTTAATCAAAGCTATCATGCTAAGCATATTATTTGTTTATTTCAACAATTATCATGATTCTAAGACTTTGGGTTTCATCTATTTTGTAGGCTCAAAAATACACCGGTAGCCATTGGTCTATGTGGCCCAATGTCGAGTTCCGGGTTGACCTCCCCAAAACAAATCTAGGCCTAGCAAAGTCACACCTCTAATGGCAACATGGCTACGCGCACAAAAAAAACGCCCCCGACAATAGTGAAAAGTTGATTCTACATAAAATAGTTAGTTGGTTTAAATAAAACCCTGAGATTTGAACTAGAAATGAAATGAGAATGTTTGCATATTTTTTGACATAATAAAACTTACGTATAGTACTTTAGGTGCTGTTTCTTAAGTTCCCCTCTTAAAATTCAGTCATGTGGCTACTCAACTAAAAAATACATTACCTTTCCATAAGAAAAAATTCTCGTGGTAGAATTTTAAAAGGAAAATATAAGGAACAACACCTAGCTAAGTACTGTACCTAAGTCTGGCTTTTTTTGAAATAGATTACTTATTAAAATAGGGTTGGAGAATGACATGATGATAAAAAAAAGCCATAAATAAAAAGGACATGTATCATAATTGAGGAGTGAAACAAGTAGTCTACAAGTATATATGGTAGAACATGTTGATTCTCATAAATCATAATATTACAACAACATAACTTTGTAATCTCTTTTATCTATTGAATAATAATTTACATATTCTCATATACACTGAAGTCCATGGTAGATCAATTTTGACATTATTCCTCCATCTTTTTCTTTTAAAGAACAATCTAGAACTACTTCTACTTGTGGTGGACCAGGGGATAGTTAAAGTACAACTAGTATTCCTCAGCAGCCAAATGCAATGGTCACTAGTCAAGTTTCTTCTATACAAAATCTCTTACCTATTCACCAAAAATAAAAATAAAAACTCCTATGCAATACTTTTAATTATAACTACAACAATAGTAATTTATAAAAATATGTTTAATATTAAACCTGTGTCTTCCAATATTTTTAGTGATCCATCAACTGAATGAATAATTTGATGGATATAGGGCTTTCCCTTAAGAAACTAAATTTAAAAATAGGAATTACCAAAAACTATTTTTTTTATATTAAAAAAAAAAACTAACTTCTTCATCTATCGGGGGGAAAAAAAAAGGTGGTGCATTGCTGCATCTGAGGTTTTTTAATTTTCATTTATATCGAATATCACTTATTGGGTGGATATTCTTTCAGATTTTTTCCTCCTTGACTTCCCCTATCTTTTTACACTTTGAGGAAACTTATTTCAATCTTTTAGACGGTCTATAAAAAGTTAAAACAGTAAGAGTAATAAAACATGTGCTGTTTACTCAAAATGTTGACACCTATTCATAGCAAAGGAAGAAAATAAACAATAATATCCTTATTTTTTGAAATTTATAGAGTTTTAACATATATTGTCCGCTTATCCGCTTATGATGATTATGCTCTTTATCATTAGATCAGACACCAATTGATTTTTAGTGTAGGCGGAGATTGAATTTCAGATCTCTTATTCAACTAATTAAAGACTTAATCAATTGAGATAACTAGAATCTAATATATGATCAGTACTAGATATAAATGATGCACAAAAAAAGAAAAAAAAGAAAAAAAGAAGAAGCAAAATTAGAGGCATTTACTTGATCAGAAATGAAAAGCATATGCACCGAAAAAAAAATACGGTCAAAGAAATCTATTTGGACGGGAATCTAAATTCCAAATTACCTGTTCATGGCTTTCTCACTATACAAGATTGACCTTAACTTCCAACCTCAATTGTTCACTCCTCAAAACTCAAAAAATGTTCATTGCTCCCCAAATTTCTCACCTAATTGTTTAATCCATCTCTCTTTTTCTCCATATGAGTTTCCTTGCATGCTTCCTAACATAGACACAATCCCAATTCCCAAGTGCTTGAAATTTGAATCGCACATTTCCTCCAATACTATTCAAAGAAGCATCATTTTTTCCCCATTAATTATACAGTAACCATCTCTTCCTATAAATACCACACATTTACAGCCCAACTTCATATCCTATTTTCTCTATCAACAAAAGATAAACATATAATATACTACATTCATGGCTGGGAAACTCCAATCTTGCCGTTTTGTTTTCCTGGTCCTTTTCTTGGGCTTTGTTATGGTATTCTCTACCACACAAGCTCGCACTTTGAATGCTCCAAATTATAACCCTGCCATGATGAAGCCCATGAGTCCAAGCCAAGCCAAACAGGGTCATTATTTTGTTGAGGTTCTTCCTCTCTGGGGAATCAAGCAAAAGCAAGTCCCACGTACCCCCTCCGGCGGCCCAAGTGAAGGTGAAGGGCATTAATTTGTTAATGATGCACACAGACACCAGTCGATGGAGCTAGATCTCCAAATAGCACTCTTCATGGTTTCAAATACAGCATAATAAGTGCCACAAGGCGCAATTCTGAAACATAGAAGTTTGAATTTTTTTCTTTTTTGGTTCTTTTTTTGCTACAAAAGTGTCATTGTATCCTTAATAAAATTATTAATTGCGTGTATTTTCTTTTGGGTACCCTATGAATTGCTGTTATTGGGTTTTGACGTAGTGCCATGAGAAACATGAATTGTAGTGTTAGAATTGTGAGTACGGTAAACACATGTATTTTTTTTTTTCTTTTGGTTACTCCACTTTTTTTTTTTCTAATAAGAATTCTTTTAGTAAGTGTTTTCTCAACACGTTTAAAACTGCTGTTTTCATATCATTGAACGCCAATACTTAAACACCACTACTAAATGGGCCCCGATTGTTGTACAAATTTGTTTGTACTTTACAAGAAATAAAATATTGTGAGCCTATAGCATGTTGGTCTGTACAATAACAACTTCACTAAAATTCAAGGAGAATGAGAGACCAATGTAGTGCATTAAGTTTAATTAGATCATACGTCTTCATAATATATCCCTCTTCCTATCCGGAAGTAAGCTAATGAAATCATATTGCTAAGGAGGTAGTTAGATGTTAGCTTATAAGGGTCTAACTTATTTTGGGAGTTTTGAGATGGGCTTGAGCCTTACAAGGTCTTCATCTACGTTCCCTTTCCTTTAATTACTTCTAATAAAAAAAAAATCAAGTTAGGATTTTTAAAAGAAATTTGATAATTACAATAATGAGAGAAGTGATATGAACTATAATTCTTCTCATAAAAGAGATTAAATAGTACCAGTGTACCACTAAGGTATAACAATACAAGACGTTTGATAAGTATAGATTTACTTTAATATTAAAAAAAAAAGAAAAAAAAGTGTAATGTTTCACCAATGTTTTTGCGTATCATTATGCCCAAAAAAACTTTGATCAGGGCACATTTTTAGGCCTATAAATATAAATCGTAGTTTCATGCAATGCCTTTTTTGTTTTTGTTTTTGTTTTTGTTTTTTATATTTTTTAATTTCTCAAATGTACCAGTTAGCTTTATTTATTTATTTATTTTATTTTCATGGGTAGTTGGATTTATTTAGAAACAAACAATAGATAGCTGAAAGGACAACAGCAGCCATGAATTTTTGACATTCTTATGAAACTCAGACCAAGACTCCAAGCCTTTATACCTGTCCATATTTGTCCTTGATGTACTATAGTATTCCTCAGCACTCAAATGAATAGCCAAGTTAATTTTCCTGGTCTAAAGGTCCACTGGTCCCCCTCTTTCTTCTCAATTATATCTCTTAGTTATTCACAAAGAAAACAAAAGTTTTATGCATTACTTTTTATTTTAATTCAACAAAAGTAATTTATAAAAAGTGTTAATCTTAGACCTGTTTCTTCCAATATTTTTAGTGATCCACCGTTTAAATGAATAATTTTGAATATGAATAGGGCCTTCCCTAAGGAAACTGAAATTAAAAGTAGGAATACTTTTACCAAAAACTATTTGCATGCAAGTATGTAACCATACAATATATTCATGCCTCCTCCCCCAAATGTGTTTAGGCTAAGAGAAATATTATGTTCACAACATTTTCGTAACACTTTTACAACAAATCTTAAATAGTAGGTTGTGTAATTGGTAGTGAAAAAAGTAATTTCAGTAATGAATTCGAATTAAAACTAATAATAATTTACCACTTAAGATTTGTTATGAATATTATGACAGAGTTGTGAAAATGATAAAATTGTCAGTTTATCCTCTCTCTCTCTCTCTCTCTCTCTCTCTCTCTCTCTCTCTCTCTCTCTCTCTCTCTCTCTCTCTCTATATATATATATATATATATATATAACTCATTCCTTTAATCCTTTAAAAAATGTAAAATGTTATATCCACAACATTTCACAACAAATTCAAAGTGGCAGGTTGTTAGTTGTTTGTTATTAGTGAGAAAAAATGTAATGTCAATGATAGATTCAAATTAAAACCAATAACAACTAATCACCTAATATTTGTTGTGAAAATCTTGTGAATGTAACACTCCTCTTATTATTATTATTATATAACACTTTTTGTGTTGTATTGCTACCCTAGGAGCATTTTTAATTTCTTTGAAAAATTTACCTACAATACATTTACTGTATTACATTAGATTTCTCAATCAAATTCAAACAAATGGCTCTATTGATAAATGAAAAGCAAACAATAGTATCGAGGGGATATTCTGTCAATTTTTTGCCTTCCTAGGCTTCCTCTTCCTTTTTGGTAGTTATTTCATTTAGACGGTCAATAAAAACAGCAAGAGTGATAAAACATGTACAATTTTTTTTATCTTTTTCATTTATATCTTTTGTTGAAAATTCCGTACTTATTGTTGAAAATTTACAAAAGCTGTAAGAGAATCTTACTTCAATTATTCTATACTGGAAGTCATCATTCAATGGCTTATCTCAAACCGGACTAGTAGTGGATATTGGCCTATTAATTGGAAAAAAAATTGGTTAGGTTGGGTAATAGTTTTTTTTTTTTTCTATTTTCAAAATTATTATTTTTGGAATAGAAAGAAAAAATAATTTTCTTGTATTTTTGAAATCAAAAATATGTTTGGTTAATTGAAATTAAAAATATAGTTTTTGAAGAAAAAAAAAAGAAAATACTATAAAAGATAGTTTTTTTGTTTTTTTGTTCTATCTGAAAATCAATAACAACTTACAATCGTAATAGGTTGTGAAAATATTGTGTTCGTAACATTACTAATTAATAGAATCAAATACTCAACTCAATGCAAAGAATCTAGGAGTAATTGTTAAAGGCTAATCACATATTTGATATATTTATAATGCATTACTTATTGTTATTTTTATTATTATATTATTTAGATGGTTAGTAAGTCTGTCCACGGGTCGGGTTTATGCCCAACCCGAAATTGACCTGACTAGATTGGGTGGTTAAAAAATTTCAACTTGTTGCCAATCGGAGTGGTTGATCAGATTTGGCGAATTCGACCTTCAACGGATGGCGGTTAGTTCAGTCAGAGTTGTAGATCTGAAAATTGGCCAAAATTCGACGAGTTAACGGAAAAAATTGGTGAAATTTCGATGATATTTTTGCTGAATTATCCTCAGATTTGGCGAAATCTCACTAAATCCAACAAGATCTTGCCAAATCCAGTGGAAATTTCATGGATATAGTTGAGATCTCACTGGAAATGGTTGAGATCTAGCCGATATCTCGGTTAGTTTCGAGTTTCTTTGGGTTTTAGGGAGAAGATCCGAGACTGAACCAAGGATTTCAGTTTCTAGAGAACTAGACCCGTCATCGATCACCGGAGTAGTTGGATTGGCCGGCAATCGGCTTGGGTCTAGTCGAATTTACTGGGTGGGTCGGGCCATCAATTGGGTTGGACAGTCCTAATGGTTAGCTCATAAATTAATCGGTAGCTACATGAACCTAACTCTTCTTCTCATTTTAAGAAATGCATGTCTCATTATAACTTATAAGGTTGTTTTGAGATTACCACAAAAAAAGAAAAAAAAAAGAAAAAAGAAAAAAAAAAGGTATTTTTCAAAATATTATATTTACAATGTAGCACTTCAAGTTCAATTAAATCATGTGACTTTATCTTCTCAAAAAAAAATAATAATAAAGATAGAGGAATTTTGAGATGATCTTGGGGCTTACATTAATAACGTCTTCATCTACTCATTCCAATTCACTTAATTACTTACACACACTCATATCGCTAGGATTTGCTTTTATTTTATTTTATTGATAATTGATAGTTATAATGATAGAGGAATAGTGATTTGAATCTTGATTCTCCTAAAAAAGAAAAACAAACAATAACATTATAGTACAAAACTCTTGACAAATTAAGATTTACTTTAGTATAAAAGAAAAGTATAAAGTTTTACATTTTTTTTTGCATATATTTATGGGAAATACTAATGGATGCCCTTAGGGTAATGGTTAATAATCCATTTAAAGAAAGTTTTTATGGGAAAGAAAAAAAAAAAGTTTTGACATCTTTTTCCATTCCCATTAAAATGGTATCAAAAATTTCTTGAAATAGATTGTTAAACATTGCCCTAAGGGCATCCATTAGCATAACCCTATATTTATATATGCTCTAAAAAAATAATTGGAATGTATCTTAGAAACACCATGAAATACTAGTTGAACTATAAAAATCTTGGCTAGATGGCTTTATTAGGAAAATAAAAATAAAAATATTTATTGCAAGCTACAAAAGAAAGCTACAGGGATGACTAGGGATGGCAATTTCTGCCTGACTCGTGGGTACTCGGCCTGATAAAGAATAGGGTCAGGTTTGCGTTTAAAAAAAATCCTCGAACTCAGACCCGACCCAATTATTTATATATATATATATATATATTGCTATAAACCCTAAAATTTCTATTCCTCATTTCATTTCAGCTCATAACCAGACAACCCGCCTCTTATCTCTTCAGCTTACCAATACCACTCTCACTCACAAATCACAATCTCACTCACTCTCAATCTCATTGTTGGCCAACTACCCAACCTCTCTCCGTCACCCTGGCTCTCACCACCAGTCTAACTCTCATCGCCATCCTAATCTTTCGCCGCCGTCCCAAGCTTTCACCACCACCCAAGCTCTGTTAGTGTCATTGACTCACCGCTGGACTCGGTTTGTTTTGTTCTCTACTTCTCTTCAAATTTGTTTGTTTGTTTTTTTTTTTTTTTTGATATTGATGTATTCGGTCTATTCTGTTCTATAGCTAAATCAAACGTCTTTGATTTCTCTTTGCATTTGCCAAAGTCTTTGAGAGGGGTTTTGTGAGTTAACTGCCCTGTTTTGTATTTGGTAGGGATTTTGTTGATTTCTTGAATTTGCCGAGTCCCATTTCCCAAGCAAAGGCATGTTTTCTAATTTTTTTTTCCCTAAAACTCATCAATTTCTATTTTGTTGATTCATATTATTTATATGCCCAAACCAAGTCCTTGTATACATCAAAGAGGGGTTTTGTTATTGATTCATATTATTTTTTAAAAAATAGATTAAATACAATGATTCATATTATTTTTTTAAAAATTTAAGTCCCTGTATTCTATTGTGTTGATTCATATTATTTAAATTTTGGGTGTATGATTTGGTTTGTCAATATATGTTAAAGCCTTGTTATGTTAGCTATAAAAAAGTGAGTGGACATTTCATTTTTGAGGAGCGAACAATTGAGTGTAGTTTAATGGAAAAAAAAAAAAATTCTATGAGAAATTGTTTTTCAAAGATAGTGTAATTGTTTAATGAAAGAAATTGTATTTATTGTTTTTTGTGTTTGTTGTGAATTCAGTGCTTAAAACGGAGATGGGAGACTTAAAAAAATCTAGATCTCCCTCGCCAAGCAGCTCTCCCTTGAAACTGGACGTTGTCCCTTGCCAACTATGCAGTCTCCTTCGCCATTTTCACAATTACCCTTACCATTGTCGCCTTATGGCAGCTCACTCTCAGGACCATCATCACCTTTATGCCCATTAAACAATGAGTAAATGTTTGAATTTATAGTTAATCATGTTTAATTATGATTGGATTGATAGAATTTGTGAATATTTGTGAATCGGTGTAATTATGAATTGGTGCACATTAATCAATGAGTATGTGTATTAGATCAATTTGTGAATATTTGTTTTGATTGATAGAATTTCTAACTCCCAAGCTTTTGAACCATTTGGGAGTTTGAAATTCCCAATGGTGGACTTGGTGGGAGAGGATGTAGAGGAACAAGAAGGGACAGAGGAAGAGGGAAAGCAAGAGGGTACAAATGAGAATGAGGATACAAGTTAAAAAAGAAAGACTACCTTAGATGTTTGGGAGCATTTTGCAAGGAAGAAAGTTGATGGGAAATTTAAAGCCCAATGCCATAATTGTGGCAAGCTTTACTTGGTGACTCTTGCCAAGGTACATCCCATTTGCGTAATTATTTAGTAAGATATCAATGGTTAAAGTTTAAAGATATAAGGGATAGGCAACAACAAGTGTTAATTAGACAACAAAATAAGGTGGATGGAACGAAGGGTTTAAATGCTTACCAATTTGATTAAGTCAAAGTGAGGAATAATCTTGCTCATACGATTATCCTACATGAATACCCACTTTCAATGGTTAACCACATTGAGTTTAGAGAATTTGTGAGCTCTCTTCAACCTTTGTTTAAGCTTATCTCAAGAAATACTTTGAAGAGTGACATTATTAAAATTTGTGATAATGAGAGGAAGAAAGCTTTGAAGATGACAGACAAGAATGGAAGTAGGATGACAATTACAATTGATATGTGGAATTTGAGTAACAAAAAGAGAGGGTCCATGGTCATTACCGCTCACTTTATCGATCAAACTTGGACGTTGCAAATCCGAATTTTAAGGTAATTTTTTGATCTATGAATGTTAAATCTATTAAACCATATAAATTGAGTTTATGATATTGGGTTAAATTGAATGTTAAAAACTTTATGCTTAGAATGTTTATTGAGTTATGTTAAATTGAATATTTAGACTTTATGTTAACTTGAATGTTTATTGAGTTATGTTATAATTATTCCTATTATTTTTCTAGGTTTGTTTATGTTCCATTTCCACACACGAAAGATGTCCTTGTTGAAGTCCTTGTTGATTGTTTTTTCGAGTGGAACATTGATAGGAAGTTGTCCACAATAATTGTTGATAATTGTAGTACTAATGATGTCAAGATAAGATTTCTCTTGAACAAGCTTGATACTAGTTCTCTTATGTTGAGTGGGTCTATGTTGCATATGAGGTGTGTTGCACATATTTTGAATTTGATTGTTCATGGGTTGTCTTTTATTGGTGATGGTAATGAAAGGATTTGTGATGGTGTGATTTATTAGCCTAGATCACCAAAAAGGAGGCAAAAATTTGACGAAAATGCACATCAATTGTGTTCAATGCACCAAAGAGTTGGTCTTAGATTGTAAGTTATGTTGGAATTCAACTTACTTAATGCTTTCTACTGCATTGATTTATAAAGATGTTTTCTCTCGTTTGGCTAAATGTGAAACATCTTATACTTGTTTGCCAACCGAATATGATTGGGAGGTAGTCAAAGATATTTGTGGGAGGTTAGAGTTGTTTTATAGTGTGATTGAGTTTTTCTCTAGTCATAAGTACCCCAAAAATAATATGTATTTTATTTCGGTGTGTGAGTTGAAAATAGCATTGAATGAATGAAGTTTTTCTTCAAATGAGATTATAAGTAGGATGGTAGAAAGCATGCTTGCTAAATTTAATTCTTATTGGGCTAGTGTTAATGTTGTTATGGCTGTTGTTGCTATCTTGGATCCAAGATATAAAATGAAGTTGTTGGAGTTTTATTATCCTAACATTTATGGTGATAATTCTAATTTGGAGATTGAAAAAATTAAGAATCTTTGTTATGATTTGCTTGATGAGTATGGAGATGTAGATGAGTCCCCTGTAGATAATGAAGGAAGTTCTCATATGCCTGTAAGTACTTCAAATTATGTGGCACAAATGAAATGTAGGTTAAGTGGGGTAATGTCATCTTTTGATTTGTTTGTAAACAATAGTTTAAGTAGTTCAAAGAAACATGAGAATATTAGAATGGAATTTGATCATTTCATTGATAAGGGAGTGTTGAAGAGGAATGAAGAATTTGATATTTTGGCATGGTGGAAAAGTAATGGTCTCAAGTATCCTACTTTACAAAGGATTGCAATAAATATTTTAGCCATTCCTGTCACGACTATTGCTACAAAATCTGCCTTTAGTACTAGTAGGAGACTGTTAAGTTCACACCGTAGTAGGCTTCATCCCAAAACTATAGAGGCAATGATGTGTGCTCAGAATTGGTTATGGAGTGAAATCAACGGTTAGCAATTGTCTAATTTGTTTTTATAAAATAAAATCAAAATTGTATTTTTATATTTGCTAGTTATAATTTGATGAAGTTTATTCTATTTTTTAATCCATTGTTGTTGTATGTTCTTCAACTATGTCTGGAGATTACACACTTCAATCAATTCTTGATGATGGGGAGCCTAATGAAGAGGATGAGAGTTGTGTCACGGCTATGGAGGATTAGACTTTTTGTATTAATTTAGTAGCCTTTTTAATTTCTTAGACTTGTTGGATTAATTTGTTAGTTTATAATTATTCTAAATTTGTGGGATTTATTTTGTAGATTTTTAATTTCTGGGACTTGTTGGACTTGTCATACTTATTTCTTGGACTTGTTGGATTTATTTTATTTTTATGTTTAGCAGGTGATTTTAGCTATGATTTATTGATTTATGATTAAATGTTTATCTTAGCTATGTGATTTATTGATTTATAATTAATAGGTGATTTATTGATTTATGATATTAGCTATGATTTATTGAATGATAGATTTATAATTAACAGGTGATTTATTAATTTATGATTAATAGCCTATGATTTGGCATTTGGACCACGTTATATGGGCTTGAATCTGCACGTCATAAGGCTTGAATCTAGGCAAAAATGAATTTGGGCTTCAATTCATTTTTTTTTTTGGTTGGGCCACGATTTGGGTCGTGAATTGGGCCCAAATTTGGTTGGGCTAAACAGGGCCCACGGGGTGGGTTTGTGCCCTGAATAAAAAACCTGTTTATTAACTGGGTCGAGTCCAGGCCCACGGGGCGGGTCCGGGTATGAAAAAACCCAGCCCAAACCTCACCTGTTGCCATTCCTATGGATGATGGCGGCAATGAATTCTTGACATTCATACGAAACTCTGTCCAAGACTCCAAGCCTTTACATCCTCATTAATTTAATGCTTCAACTATATTCTCCTTGTTCTTGATAGTTGATACACTATAATATTCCTCATCAGCCAAATGAGAACCATAGTCTAGGACTCTAGGGTCCACTGGTCCTGGTCCCCCACCCTCTTACTTGTCAATAAAATCTCTTATTCACCAAATAAATTCTATGCAATACTTTTTATTATAATTTATAACTAACACAATAGTTGATGAATCAAGAAATTCCCTTAGGCCAGAGAAGCCTTTGGACGACCAAAGGAGGTTGGACGGCCAAAGCAGTTGTCATTGGACAACCAAAGCACCATAATTACGCATTTAATGCATGAGCCATTATCAATGGATGCACAGATATACTTGCCTGTTAGCAAGATAATTAATCACCTCATAAAGCCACTAGAGGCGTTACAAGAGCCATTAAGACCACCATTGAAGGTATCTAACGGTTAGAGAAGTTAGAAATCTATATAAACCACCTTAGAACCTAAGCATAGGTACGTTGATATACATTCATACAAACTGGTACATAGATACATACATTCACATCCATACATTCAGAAATGCATTCTTAGTTCTTATTATTTCTCTCCCTCTACGTCTAACTTTATCATCGGAGGCTCATTGATAGGCATCACGTTGGTGACTCGAAGGAGAGAAACATCATTGTTATTCTTTTGCAGGTCTCAAACTCATTCACGTTGGATTCCATTTGGACGAACCTATCAACTAACAAATTTAGTTTTATCAATAGTAATTTATAAATAGTGTATATATATATATATATAAACCTGATTCTTCCAATTTATTTAGTGATCGACAGTTAATGAATAATTTGAATAAAAAGGGCCGAGACTAAAGAAACCAAATTTCAATATAGGAATACTTGCACAGTTGTATCAAAAACCATTTACATGTAACCATACAAGAGATTCAAATAACTTGTCTCAATTTATATATATATATATATTCAAATAATTACATAGACCGGCCCAGTTGTGATCGTTGCCAACATTTTCTGTGGTTGAAAAAATGTTGGAAAATCCGTACATATTGTTGAATATTTACAGAAGTGAGAACGCTTCATGAAAATCTTACTTCTACCATATATGTTATCTTTCAAATTTTCAATGGCTTATCTCAAAACAGATTAGTAGTGGAAATTGGCAAATCAATTGCCAACATTTTTCTTTTTCTTATTCTTTTTTTTCCCTGCTAGTGTATAATATCATGGTTTTGTTTCAATACAGAAAATGCAAAATCTTTTGTTATTATCACTTTTGAGGTCCTCCAAGTATAAGGGTGAAAACCATTGTAACTTTCTTGTCTATTGCGTCTGTCAATTTTGATATCACATTAATATATATATATATATATATATATTTTAATAAAATCAATAATCCAGACAATACACAATATATAAATAGGATGAAGATGTAAGCTGGGTAAGTGTGTTTGTGCCTTGGTAATAAAGTAATTTATAGCATTTTGCCATGTTAAAATAAAATACATATAATCCAAAAAACAGTTAGTTACTGACAAATTTGACACCTATTCTTAGCAAATGAAGAAAAAAACAACAATAACACGTATTCTTTGACAATTAACATGTACTTAGACTGACTGTATATAAACCGAGACATTAGGAAGCTCGAAAAAAATGTAAAGTTTGAAGCACGCATTACATTGTTCTGAAACATGAAGCATATGCACCGAAAAAAATATGGTCAAAGAAAACCATGTGGACGAGTTTTTAAATTCAAAATTACCGGTTATTGACTTTCTCACTCTACAAGATTGACCTCTTATATAGCTTCCGGCCTCAATTGTTCACTGAGTAAGTTTGGCTCACCCACCTCTTCCACAACTTCTCCACATTGTGACTTGTAATTGATGAAATTACCAACCTACAATTAATTTTTTTACCATTTACAACTTGCCACATAAACGACTTGTGACCAAAATTGTGAAAATTGTTGTGGTAATGGGCTAACTTTTATTAACTCTTCAAAACTCAAATGTGTTCATTGGACCCCAAGTTTTCAACCCAAATGTTTTACACATCTTTTTTTCCATATGAGTTTCCTTGCACGCTTCCTTACAAAGACACAATCCATCAAGTGTTTGAAATTTGCATTGTACATTTCCTCCAAATTTACGAGTTACCATCTCTTTCTATAAATACCAAACTTTACAGCCCAACTTCACATCCTCATTTATCTATGAACAAAGATAAATACTACTATATATATTCATGGCTAGAGAACTCCAAGCTTGCCGTTTTATTGTCCTAGTCCTTTTCTTGGGCTTTGTTATGGTGTTCTCTACCATACAAGCACGCACTTTGCATGCACCAAATCATCACCATCACCACCGTGCAATGACAAAACCAATGAGTCCAACCCAATTAGCCGGGACGGATCATTATTTTGCTGAAGTTCTCGACCTCTGGGGACGCAAGCATTCCGGTCCAAGCGATGGTGAAGGGCATTAAGTTTTTGATGATTCACACTAATTCCGATGAAACTAGATCTCCAAATAGTGCCCCTCATGGTTTAAATACAGCACAATGAAGTGTGTCACAAGGCGCATGCAGTACTTCAACATATATAGAAGTTTAATTTTGTAGTTTTCTGTTTCCCTTTATGTTTTTTATTTTATTTTATTTCGTAATTCACTGTTTCCTTAGATCTCTTAATAAAATAATTAACTGCATGTTTGTTCTTTTGGGTACTCTATGAATTGTTGTTACCAGGTTTTGACGTAGTACCATGAGAAACATGAATTGGTAGTGTTAGCATTTGAGAAACAAAGTGCTGTGGAAGTATAAGTGTTGAACAAATAGATGTGCAATATAAGTAATATATATATATATATATATAGATTTTTTTTTTTTTTGAGAAAGGCAATATAAGTAATATGAATGCAAAACAAATAAAATATAGTGGGCTATATATAGTCGGTTGGGTTGCACAATAACAGCTTCTCTTCTTCTTCTTCTTCATTTTTTTTTTTTCATTTTTTATTTATTTATTACATTTGGGTGATCACTGCTCGATCTTGCGAGTAAGTTGGTCTCTTTGAATGATATTTTGAAAGGTCAAGTAAAAACATATAATATTGCTTGTTAGTTGATCTTTTTTCGATGATTATTGTGATTTAGGAATAATCAAATACTCCTAATTAAGCATTTTCTTTTTAAAAAAATTACAATTTTTTTTAGATAGTTACAATATGTTACTTACCTTACAGCTCAAACATTTTTTCCCTAAACCCCCAAACACTTTGTGTATACACTTATCAATCAACAACACACACTTTATATAATATTGGAAAATGTTAACGGATGTCCTAAAAGCATTGGTTTTGGAACTATTTTTAGAAAAAATTTATGAGAAAATGATAAAATAATTAATTTTTTTTACAACTTTTTATATTTCCCATAAAAGTAATGTCAAAACTTTCTTAATATAGTTTATTCAATTGTTCTAAGAGCATCTGTTAGCATTTCCCTATAATATATTATAAATTAAATAAAAAGAGAGAGAGAGAGAATAATTACATGGCTCATCAAAGATAATGAACAAATTAAAAAACACACTTAATTAGCATACAAAAGAAAATTAACTTTTTTAATTAATTAATTAATCTCTACTCTAAAAGTAAGGAAAATTGTCCAGCTGGTTTATGAATAAGATGGAATAAATCTTTTTAGTTCCCAACATTACCAAGCCAAACGGTTTTCAATGTACAGCCTGTAGTGAGATAGTCTTTATTCTTTAAATTAAAACATATATAATTGTGGAGGTTGGTCTACATAGGCCCACAACTCATCCCAAACTATTATTAACATCTAGAGCACAGCATATTCACACAAAAGCTTATAACTTAATGAGGGTTCGAATGAGGAAGGAGACGCTGAAGAAGGAAAGCTTAGTACACTAGCACAGTGCACTCCTCACATCACTTATTTTTCTGTTTATTTATTTATTTATTTATTTAAATTTTTAATCATTAAAATTTCAAAGTTGGACAAAAATAGTGAAAAGTTGATTCTTCATAAAATAGTTAGTTGGTTTAAATAAAACCATGAGATTTGAACCAGAAATGAAATGAGATTTTGAAATAGAGCACTTATCAAAATAGGGCTGGAGAATGGCATGATGAAAAAATAAATTAAACCATAAATAAAAAGGATATGTATCATAATTGAGAGGCTAAATAAGTTGTCTACAAGTATATATGGTAGAACTAGGGGAGTCAATATCGTACCGTACCGGCTAGCAAACCGGCAAGGTTAACCCCCCTATTTCGTACCAGAAAAAATACCGGCCGTATCGGTCAATTTCGAGCAATACCGGCCAGTACAGAAAAAAGTTTATTATTATTATTATTATTATTTTTTAAGTTTTGTAATTTTTGAATTTTTGTTAGGGCAAAATGGTAACTTATTTGGATTAACTTATTAGTATTATTTGTTTTCTTAGTATGCAATGGTAACTTTTAAGCTTTTTATTTTTTATATTGTGTTTTTTTTTTCTTTTAATTGATATTAAAGTCTAAAACCATGAATAATTAATTTTGAATTGAGGAAATGTTTTATGGTAAACTTTTATATTTATTATAATATATATATACACACATACATATATATATATATATATATATATATATATATATATATATATATTTATTTATTTATTTATAAATATAAAAAATAGCGGTAAATCCAAAACGGTACACCGGTATTGACCGGTATTCGAAATATATCGTACCAGTATTGACTCCCTTGGGTAGAACATGTTGATTCCCATAAATCATAATATTAAAACAACATAACTTTGTAATCTCTTTTATCTATTGAATAATAATTTACATACTCTCATATACACTGTGTTAGGTTCTAAAGACTTATAATTAATGTATTTAAAATTCTAATTTGTATTGTTGGCAAACCATGATCAAAACATATTGTTTAGTCTTGTTTAGACTTGCTCAAAGTTGTGCCTTTTTTTGTAAAGTTGGAATCGAGCTGATGCAGAAGTTACTATGCATCTCGGCCTGGCTTGATCGATTGAAGCTTAGGCTGAATCGATTGAATTTTGGGTCAGATGTGTTTTTCTACATAATTCCAACTCAGCCCTAGCTCATTAAAATGTTTTAGGGTTTTATGTTTTACCCTAGGTATATAAGGCAAACCCTAGCCACGTTTTAGATGTTGCTCTTATTGCTGTTTGTGTGAATCTCTTGTGAGATCCTTGAGGAGCTTTCATTCACACAAGTTTAGGATTATCAAGGAGGAGATTTCTTCAAGAACTTGATGATCATTCAGTTGCTGCAATAAAAGCTTAAAGATACACAAGCAGGTGTGCTTGTACTTGTTGGAGAATCCAAGAAAGAAGGAGTTTGTGGTCTCGGAGCTTAGATGTGGTTGTGTCAATAAGTTTCTATTGGTGGGTAGCAATAGGATGTTAGTGGTCTAAGTCCTGTTGAACTACTTCGATTCTTTCATAGTGGATTCAGGTTTACCTTGAGGATAGTCAGGTTAAATCCTCCCCAGGTTTTTACCGATTTGGTTTCCTGGGTGATTATATCATTGTGTTATTTATCTTTCCGCTACTTTGCATGATATGATTGTTTGATTGTGATAACCTAGATTTGGAATTTGGACTAAGTAATAACTTGGCTAATTACCTAGGTTAATCCAATTGTGTTTTTAAGGGGTCTAAAAACTATCACACTGAAGTCCATGGTAGATCAATTTTGACATTATTCCTCTTCATCTTTTTTTTTTAAAGAACAATCTAGACCTACTTCTACTTGTGGTGGACCAGGTGATAGTTAAAGTACAACTAGTATTCCTCAGCAGCCAAATGCAATAGTCACCAGTCAAGTTTCTTCTCAATAAAATCTCTTACTTATTCACCAAAAAAAAATAAAAAAATAAATCCTATGCAATACTTTTAATTATAACTACAACAATAGTAATTTATAAAAATATGTTTAATATTGAACCTGTTTCTTCCAATATTTTTAGTGATCCATCAATTGAATGAATAATTTGATCATGAATAGGGCTTTCCCTTTAGAAACTAAATTTAAAAATAGCAATTCCTGTACCAAAAACTATTTTTTCTTTAAAAAAAAAAAAAAAAAAACTAACTTCATCCTTTATCAGGAAAAAAAAAAAGAAAGGGTGGTGCATTGTTGCCTTTGAGGGTTTTTAATTTTCATTTATATCGAATATCACTTATTGGGTGGATATTCTTTCAGATTTTTTCCTCCTTGACTTCCCCTTTCCTTTTACACTTTGAGGAAATTAATTTCAATCTTTTAGACGGTCCATAAAAAGTTAAATTAAAACAGCAAGAGTAATAAAACATGTGCTGTTTAGATAGTTGAAAATCTTACTTCTACGGCATACGTTATCTTTCAATGGGTTATCTTAAAAAAGATTAGTAGTCAAATTGGTTGATCAATTGCCAACATGGTTAATAGTATTTTCCATGTTAACATAGAAATATAATCTGAAATCAGTAATTTACTCAAAATGTTGACACCTATTCATAGCAAAGGAAGAAAATAAACAATAATGATCCTTATTTTTTGAAATTTATAGAGTTTTAACCTATGATATTCGCTTATGATGACTTTGCTCTTTATTATCAAACCAAAACACCAATTGGTTTTTGGTGTAGATGGAAATTGAACATCAAATTTCTTATTCAACCAATCAAAGATTTAATCAATTGAACTAATTAGAAACTACTAAATGATCTGTAATTGATATAAAGGAAGCACCAAAAAAAAAAAAAAAAAAAAAAATAGAAGCATTACATGATCAGAAATGTAAAGCATGTGCACCGAAAAAAAATATGGTCAAAGAAATCTATCTGGACGGGAATCTAAATTCCAAATTACCTGTTCATGGCTTTCTCACTATACAAGATTGACCTTAACTTCCAACCTCAAAATATGTTCATTGCTCCCCAAGTTTCCAACCTAATTGTCTAACCCATCTCTCTTTTTCTCCATGAGTTTCCTTGCATGCTTCCTAACATAGACACAATCCCAATTCCCAAGTGCTTGAAATTTGAATCGTACATTTCCTCCAATTCTATTCAAAGAAACATCATTTTTTCCCCATTTATACAGTAACCATCTCCCCCTATAAATACCACACATTTACAGCCCAACTTCACACCCCATTTTCTCTATCAACAAAAGATAAACATATAATATACTACATTCATGGCTGGGAAACTCCATTCTTGCCGTTTTGTTTTCCTTATCCTTTTCTTGGGCTTTGTTATGGTATTCTCTTCCATACAAGCTCGCACTCTGAATGCTCCAAATTATCACCTTGCCATGATGAAGCCCATGAGTCCAAGCCAAGCCAAACAGGGTCATTATTTTGTTGAAGTTCTTCCCCTCTGGGGAATCAAGCAAAAGCAAAACCCAAGTCCCCCCTCCTCTGGCGGCCCAAGTAAAGGTGGGGAAGGGCATTAATTTGTTAATGATGCACACAGACACCGATGGAGCTAGATCTCCAAATAGCACCCTTCATGGTTTCAAATACAGCATAATAAGTGTCACAAGGCGCAATTCTGAAACATAGAAGTTTGGATTTTTTTTCTTTTTTTCTTTTTTTTTTTTGCTAAAAAAGTGTCAATGTATCCTAAGATCTCTTGATAAAATTATTAATTGAGTATTTTTTCTTTTGGGTACCCTATGAATTGCTGTTATTGGGTTTTGAAGTAGTGCCATTAGAAACATGAATTTGTAGGGTCTGTTTGGATACCGCTTATTTTACTGAAAACAATAAAAATAATAATAATAAAAAAGTTGCCGTTGACACGCAGGTTACTGTTCATTTGCCTAAATGCACTGATTATAAAAAAAAAAAAAATGCAAATGCAGGCCAAAACATCTGAATCCAAACGCATATGTAGTGTTAGAATTGTGAGTATGGTAAACACGTCTCTTTCTTTTCTTTTATTTTTATTTTTATTTATTTTTATTTTTTATTATGAATACTTTAAGCACATGTTTTTTCAACACATTTAAAACCACTGTGTTTATATCATTGAACACCAACACTTAAATACCACTACAAAACGGGCTCTAATTGTTGTACAAATATGTTTGTACTTTGCAACAAATCAAATATTGTGAGCCTATGGCCTGTTGGGCCATATCATAACAATTTCACAACAAATAAAATATTGTGAGCTTATAGCCTATTGGGCCATACAATAACAATTTCACTAAGGCTACGTTTGGTTTTATGTAAATCGAATTCCGAGTGTAAAATGAATGCAGGGGAGAGTGAGTTTTCGTAAGAAAAATGAAATCTAGGTGTTTGATTTTGCAATAGAAAATAGTCCAGAAAACGATTTCCGGTGTTTGGTAACATTCTAAAAATGTTATTTTCCTACAAATTTTTCATATTTTCTCAGCTCCCAAACAAATTTTATAATAGAAAATTCCAAAATATACACTTAACACAACCAAAAATCAAAATAAAAACATTTTTATTCACAACCTCAGTTAGAAGAGGAAGAAAGAGTGAGAGGTTGAAGGAAAGAGAGATAGACTGGGAAAGAGAGGATCGGAGTGGATGGAGGCAGCAGCGCCCAGATCGAGTGGGTTTGGGGGTGGAGTAGAGTGGGCTGGTGGTTGGTGGTGGCCAGATCGGCGATCAGTGGTGGCGGCCAGATCGTTTAGTGCATTAGAGAGCCTAGTGGAGCATGACTTGTGGTCGGTTGTCAAGATCGGAAATTAACCTGTACTTGTTAGTGCATGGCTGGTTATCGAAGAGGTAGGTCTTGGGTGTTATTGGATCGGTGATGAAGGAGGTGTGGGTTGAGATCCTTAAGTGTGTGATGTCTGTGAGTGCGTGTAAGGATTGTCTGTGAGTGCGATCTCGCTGATGTTGGGGTGCGACGAGATTGGTGCGATCTGAGGTTGGGGGCGGTGGTGCGATCTAGGGTTGCTTTTGGTGCGATCTCTTCTTGCTGTTTCTCTCTCTCTTCTATTTTCCTAGAGTGGAAATCTTTTGAAGGTAAAATAAAACCTGAAATGGTTTTACGGGTGACAGGCCTTATTTTACAGTTAACGCATAGGCTGGTGTAAAATGATTTCCTGAAATCCTTTTCAGGCGAAACAAACACAGTCTAAAATTCAAGGAGAATGGGAGACCAATGTAGCACATCAAATTCAATTAGATCATACAGCTACATGATATATCCGTCTTCGCATTTGGAAGTAAGCTAATGAAATCATATTGTTAAGGAGGGAGTTGGATGTTAGCTTATAAGTGTCTAACTTATTTTGGGAGTTTTGAGATGGGCTTGGGGCTTACATTTACAAGGTTTTCATCTATGTTCCCTTTCCATTAATTACTTCTCTCCTCTCCCCACGTGTGTGTGTTAAAAAATACTTAGTATTCTAAAAAAAAAAAAAAATTGCTTCTAAAAAAAAATCAAGTTAAGATTTTCTTTAAAAAATTGATAATTACAATTTACAGCCATGCGAGAAGAGTGATATGAATCATAATTCTTCTCATCAAAGAGATTAAACAATACTAAAGTATAACAATACAAGACTCTTGATAAGTATAGATTTACTTTAATATAAAGAAAAGTGTAATGTTTCACCAATGTTTTTGCATATCTTTATGCCCAAAAAAACTTTGTTCAGGGCACATTTCTAGGCCTATAAATATAAATCGTAGTTCCATGCAATGCCTTTTTTGTTTTGTTTTGTTTTTGTTTTTATTTTTTATTTTTTTAATATATATATTTTTTTATTTCTCAAATGAACCAGTTATCTTTTTCTTCTTTTTTTCGATGGGTAGTTGGATTTATTAAGAAACAAACAAAATAAAAAAGATTTATTTACAAGCTACAATAGAAAGCTGAAAGGAGTCAAAGGACAACAACAGTCATGAATTCTTGGCATTCTTATGAAACTCAGACCAAGACTGGGAGGAGAGAGAGTGAGAAATGGAAAGAGAGAGAAGCTCTGAGGAGGAAGATACACTAGAAAGGAGCATGAAGAAGTTCAAAGGAATTCACCCAGTGAATGAGATCAACATAGAAAGGTTACGTGACGATAGAAACGCCAGCTATAGTACGAAAACTGCTGTAAAGATAAGAGCATTAGCATTGAAGAATGCTAATGCCATATCTAAGGCATTTTTAGCATTTTATAGTTAAAAAACATTTGCATCAAAAAATGGTATACCTCACTATTGCAAAATTTTTTGCAATAATGCTACAGTACGATTCTAGACTTAGAATTGTACTGTAGCACTATGCTAAAAAAAAAAAAATATATATATATATATATATATATATATATATATTTTATTCCACCCCTTAGTTGAAAAAAGTGATGATGTGAAAGAAATAATAAAGAAAGATTAAAAAAATAATATTTTAATGAAAAAGTAAAATAATAGAGTTTTTGGATGTAGGGTGTATTGTAAAATGGTATGGTATAATTGATAAAGTAACTTTTTGAGATGGTAAAATAAAATAGAGTAGCATTCTTCAATGCTAATGCTTTAAGTTGGTGGGTTCCATTCTGGGGGCTTATGAACAAGCCTTTGGATTCTCTATCCATGGATGAGGAAGCTGAGTCTGATAAGGATGACAATGAACTTTGTGATGGTATGGCTAAACTTAAAATCTCCAGTGAAGAGAAGGCTAGGATTAGAGTGTCGTGGGGTTAGTCCATTATTGTCAAAACTTTTGGTAAGACTTTTGGTAGGACTGTGGGTTTTGTATACATGTCTTCTAAACTAAAGACCATATGGAACCCTTCTGGTAGAATGGATTATGTGGATATGGGTCATGACTTCTTTCTAATAAAGTTTGAGCTGCAATCAGATTTGGACTAGGTTCTTAAAAGGGGTCCTTGGTCTGTTGATCAACATTTCTTGGCCATTAGGCAGTGGGAACCCCGAATTCAAAGCTTCTAAGGCAACATGTTCATTAGATGCTGTCTGGGTTAGGTTGCCTAAGCTTCCTATCAAGTTCTACGATCCCATCATGCTTAAGAACGTGGAGAGTACCATTAGTCCTGTGCTTCATATTAATACTCACACTGTTAATGGTGCAAGAGGTTGCTTTGCAAGAATTTATGTCCAGATTAACATTGATAAACCCTTGATTAATTCCATTAAGATTGGGAAGATGGTGCAACTGGTGCAATATGAAGGCATACAAATGTTGTGCTTTGCGTGTGGATGCATTGGTCATCAAAAAGAAAGTTGTCCATCCTTAGTCAGGGGGCCAAAGCCGACAGTGGATAATCAAGGGAATAGCTCCTCTGAAACCAACTTGAGTCCCAAGGAAGCTAGTACGAACGAGACTAGTCATGATGATGGAAAAGCTTATACGGTTGATGTGTATGGAGACTGGATGGTAGTGAAATGCAAGACAAGACCATATTGGAAAGGAATGAACTCACGCAATGGCTATGGCAGAGAAGGGTTGGAGATTAAGGGTGACAGTGATGACAGGAGAGGTACACGTTACACCCCTTGAGACTCAAAATCTGACCACAGAAAAGATGTGAAAAGAAAGACGGTGGAGGAAGATACATTGGAGGATAGTTTTGCCAAACCAAATCAGTCCTAACTAAACCAAACTATTACAAGGAACCACAGGAGTGAGGTGTCTTATGAGAATAGTGGGGCCCGAAAACCTAACTCTAGGAAGGAGTTACCTAACCATGGTAAAAAATATTATGTGAGTTGGGAGAGCAGAAAGTGGCCTCTTAAGGCTGCATCGGACAACCCTTTGGTTAAGAATAATTCCTTTAGTTGCCTTGGTGGGTTCACTTTTGGGGCCAAAGCTCAAGAAAATGAATACACCAGTAAAAAGATGGGCAATTTTTCTGAAGGGAAAGGTGATATCTATTGGAGACATAATGATAGAAGGGATTCAAAGGGACCCAACAGACATTATGGGTTGGTATGAGGAGGAGGCCTTGGTAGCTTGGAAGAACATCTTCCCTCTGACAAAGGTGAGTGCTCGACTGGGTTACCTTCCCATGGAGGATGACGCATGGTCAAAACTCTAAACCCATATTGGCATTTCCTCATGGACAGGCCAAAATTTCTCCCTCTAATCAACATTCCCTCGGTGCAACAAGGGATTCCTTTTTGGAAGCACCTTTGCCAAGAATCAATGAGTGCCTTGGAGATGATCCTTCTAAAGCCAGTGATTTGTCAGAGAAAAATCCTTCTAGAGAAACCGGTGGAGATGGTAGTCATGGGCAATCTATTCCTAGTGAAGCTTCTACAGTTCTCAATGCCAATGATAGCATGCACTCTGAACATCCTAAGCAACCAGTCTCAATTTGGAATCCTGAGGCACGCGGTGAATCTATTTCCTGGACTCATCAGGGAAAAGATTGCACCGAGGCAAGCATGGACATTGAGGGAGACAGGGGAGGAACCATCCCCGATATGGTTTGATGCACGCTATACCCCCAATCCGATTATGAATATACTAATCTGGAATTTTAGAGGCGCGATGAAGCCCACTTTCAAGAAAACTGTTTTGGACCTGGTGGAATGGAACAATCCTGAAATTTTTGTGATCACGGAAACTAGGATTGATGGTAATAGAGCTGATGACATCATTAGGAGGCTGTTGTTTGATGGGACTTACTCCACAGAGACCATTGGACTTGCAGGTGGCATCTGGCTCCTCTAGCGCTCTGACATTGTATCCATGGATGTTCTATCTACAATGGAGCAAGAAATACATGCTATAGTCCAGGTTAGTCCCCAATCTCAACCTTGGCTTTTAAGTGCAATTTATAGTAGTCTTCGTTTTAGAGAAAGATGCATTCTATGGGAAAATTTAAAAATGCTATCAGCTAGACATAACCTCCCTTGGGCTGCTATGAGGGATTTTAATGATATCACTTGTGAGGAAGAGAAATTCGGGGGGAATGGAATTTGTAGAAGGAGGGTTATGAAGTATACTGGATGTATGGATTATTGCAACCTTATTGATCTGGGATTTTCAAGAACTAAATATACCTAGACTAATAAAAGGGATATCACTGATTTAATTCAGCAAAGATTGGATAGAGTTTGGGCCAACTCGGGTTGGAAGGCAAGATTTCCTAAAGCAATGGTGAAACACTTAGCTAGAATTAATTTTGATCATTGTCCACTACTTCTTTCATTGGATTCTCCTCCTTTCAGAAATGGTACCAGAATTATCGCTTTCAACCCATTTGGCTTAGCCATAAAGAGTTCCCCAGTGTTGTTAGGGAGGCGTGGGAAGGTAACCACCATAGTGTGTGTGGTACCATTTATGAATTTACCAATAAAGCTAAAGTTTGGAACTGGGAAGTTTTTGGTAACATTTTTTGGAAAAAGAAGAATCTCGTTGTGAGAATATTGGGAGCTAAGAAAGCCTTAGCCAGATATCCCTCCCAAAGATTGATACACCTTCATAATTTCCTTTTGGAGGAACTTAAGAAAATTCTAGCCTTAGAGGAGGAGCATTGGAGCATGAAAGCTAGAATGAATTGGCTTATATAAGAGGAAAGAAATACCACATTTTTCCATGTCTCAACTCTTCACCATAGAAGTCAGAACATAATTGTGTGTATTCAAAATGCTGATGGAATTTGGGAAGAGGATGTGGTTAGGGTTAAGGAAATTTTCCTAGAAGGTTTTGCAAAATTGTATAGAACTAAGCTAATCTCAAGCCCCAGAATTCCCGTTAATATTTTTGTTTGGGGAAATTGTTTGTCTGAATCTAAGGCTATCAACCTTACCCTTGCCCCCACGGATGTTGAGATCTTTTTTGCTCTAAATTCCATGAAAACTTTTAAAGCCCCTAGCCCTGACGGGCTACATGCGGGGTTCTTTTAGAGATTTTGGATGGTGGTAGGTGAGTCTGTGAAGCACGAAGTCAAGCAAGTTTTCAGATTGAAAAGAATTCCCCCTCATTTGAGCAAAACTATCATCGCTTTCATCCTAAAGCAATTCCCCCTCATTTCTGCCCCATTAGCCAGTGCAATACCATCTACAAGATTGTTTCAAAGATTTTGGTGCTTAGGATGAAACACCTGATGCCAACCTTTGTTTCTCCCATGCAAATAGCATTTGTTTCCGGGAGAAGAGGAATGGATAATGTCATTGTGGCTCAAGAACTTGTGTATACTTTAGAAAAGAAGAAAGGGAAAGCTGGCTTTATGGTGATAAAATTAGATCTCGAGAAAGCATATGATAGATTGGAATGGAGCTTTGTGAGAAGCATGATGTTCAGCCTTGGGTTTCATGAAAACACGGTGGAGTTGGTTATGAGTTGCATTTCCTCCACTTCAGCAACTCTGTTGTTTAATGGGAGCCAGCTAGAGACATTTAACCCCTCCAGGGGGTTGAGACAAGGCGACCCCATATCCCGCTATATCTTCATACTTTGTATGGAATTCCTAAGCTCCCTCATAAATAAGAAATGTGAAGATGGTAATTGGGTAAAAGTGAAGGCTTCCTGTGGTGGTCCTGGATTTTCTCATTCCTTTTTTACTAATGACTTGCTTGTATATGCCAAAGCAAACCGTGGCAATTGTGAGACAATAGTTGATGTGTTGGAGGAATTTTGTGTGCTCACGGGGCAAAAGATTAGCAATGTTAAGTCTAAAGTGTTTTTTTCCCCTTAATACTCCTGAAGAAACAAAAGAAGAAATAGTGCAGCTACTGGGGATTAATGAAACTTCTAATCTAGGTAAATATCTTGGCTTCCCTATTTTGCATAAAGGAAGACGCCGAAATGACTTCCAGTTTGTGGTTGAAAGAGTTCAAGCAAAATTGGTGGGATGGAAAACCAAATGTCTCTCTCCTACAAGTCGGCTTGTGCTTATTAAGGCAGTTGTGACTGCTATACCAGAATATACTATGCAATGTTATAAGATCCCAGTTAGAATTTGTGATGAAGTTGACAAGCTTGTGAGGAATTTTCTCCGGGGGTTTACAATGGAAAGGAAGAAGATGCATATGGTTGGATGGAGTCAAGTCACGATATCTCAAGATCTTGGTGGATTGGGTATTTTCCAAATGAAAGCAAGGAATGCTGTATTAAGGAAGCAAATTGAGGGATCCCTTGTCGAGGGAGAAAACAATATGTCAGTGAAGATGTTCCTAATTAACCCCAATGGGATTTTCTTCAATTTTCCAGCAATCATTATGAATGACATACAAGGTATACCATTAGCTTTGTGTCCAGATTAGAAAGATAGGCTTATTTGGGCTTTCTCAAAGGATGGTTCCTTCTCCCTAAAGTCTGCATATCTCCTTGCAAAAGGCTTTGAACCTTGCTACTCATCCTTGTAGGTGGGTCTGGGATGCCAAAACCACACCAAGGATCAATTTTTTTTTTTGTGGCTCGCATCTCATAATAGCATTCCTAACCGTGTAGTGCTTGGTTCAAGGGGTTTCAACCTATGTATTGATAACGTCTTAAAATGTATACTTTTTATATATTTATGTGAGTGTTATCTCCTTATTACTATGCTTAATTTTTATAATTAAGCCATGATTTGCATTAGTCCCTATTATTTATCTTTACATAATTTCTTGAATAAAATGCTATTCATTGTGTGTAATTTTCTACTTTCAGAAATCATGTGAGAAAGATGAATTTATAGGAATTTGTGAGAGAATGGAGGCCAAACTAGAATTAAAGTGGAGCTAAAGGACCATGCTTAAATTTCTAAGGAGGTGCAGCTGGAGTTCTTGGATTGTCTACCATGATTGGAAGTTTCAAATAAGGAAAGAAATCAAAGAGGCAGAATTTGAAAAGGAAAAATCAGATTGAGCACTGATCAGTATTTTGGGCGTATCTCTCTCCTCAAAACTCCAATTGACTCAAGGCCAGATGGGTTGGAACCAAGACTTAAATATCTACAACTTTCCCATTTTGAGTATTTCGAAATTCTTAATTTTTGAATGCCGAAATTAACTCACAAGTTACTGTTGTAAACTTGGATGGAAATTAAAATAGTAAAAGTTTTATTTTCTTTGGACACTTTAGACATTAGGGTTTTGGGAAGGGAGGCTGTGTAGAACGAATTTTGCAAAGAAAACCTTGTATTTTCCTTTCTCTAATGGCAGCCTAAACTCTTTGCTTGGGCAAGGGGTTATGTTTCTTCTATACGGTATGAATATTCAATTTGATTCTTTTTAGGATTTTATCAACGACATATTTGATTGTTCACTTAGATTTCTTTTGATGTATTAGTTTTTCCATGCTTTCGATAAGTTCAATCATGTTTTTCTTATTGTTTAGATGAATTTCTAATAGTTTCAAATAGAAATCAGGTTTTAAAGTGAATGAGTTTTTCTGAAAACTATTCTAACCGCATTATTAATCGAGGTTATCATGCGTTTTTGAATTGTCTTAGTTCAACCAAATCATAAGTTTTTAATTGTATAAGAACTATCAATTATGAAATACATAATTTCTTAGATCATAAAGAATTTCATATTGATATAGGGAAACACCCTGATGCCCTAATATTTACTTTATTGACTTAAATCAGTTTTTATAATCATTCTTGTTAACAATCACCAAGCAAAATTACTTTTCTTCTTCACCCAAATTATTATTTAAGTATATTGTCTTTGAATTTACCCTACTCCTTGTGGTTCGACCTCAGTACTCTGAGAATTATATTGCTACGATCTCCTACACTGGGAGTGAGCAAGCAATTTTGGTGCTGTTGTCGGGGAGCGGCTGCATGTTCAGAGGTAAGTTTTTGGAGTAAAGCATAGCTGCTGAAAATTCTTCTATTGGTAACTTCATTCCATTTTTTCCCTTATTTTTTATTTTATTTTATTTTAGTGTGCATTCATTGTTGCATGACCATTTGGGTTAGAAACAAGAGAGGTAGATTAGAAATTTTTGAAACTTACTTTGGTAATCTTTTTGACACACCATCACCTTCACCTTCTTCATCAATCATGGGTGATGAAACACATAATAATCATGAGGAGAATAGAAGATCTATGTATGAATTGTTGCATCCCACACAAAATTCTGTTCCTTCATGCATCATGTTTCCACCTAATGCACCACATGTAGAATTGAAACAAGGTTTATTAGCAATACTTCCTGACTTTAGGGGACAAGAAAACGAAAATCCTTATGTCCATGTTAGAGGTTTTGAAGAGTTAATTAGTAGTTTCTATGCACAAAATGTTATTGAGACTGCTAAGTTACGTTTCTTTCCTTTTTCTCTTAAGTATAAGGCAAGAAGTTGGCTTTACACCTTGAAATCTAGGTTTATAGGTAGTTGGGGGGAGATGGCCAAAGAGGTTTTTAAGAAACATTTTCCTCCCCACAAAGTCCAGCAAGTAAAAAGAAGGATAGCTAGTTTTATCCAAGGAGAAAATGAGACCTTATACCAAGTTTGGGAAAGGTACAAAGATCTTTTCAAGATCTTTTCAATTTCTGCCCAATTCATGGGTATGAAGATTGGAGGTTGGTTAGCTATTTTTATGAAGGACTTACACCTAGGGACCGTCAGTTTACTCAACTCTCACACAGAGGGAACTTTTTACAAAAAGAACTTGAAGATGCAATGGATTATCTTGATAAGAAAGCTGAAAACTCTAACACATGGACTTACCTAGCCCTATTGGCTCCACTGATTGGACTAGAACTAACACTACCACTTCTAGTGGAAGCGTTTTCAAGTTGTGGGAAGATGATAACATGAGTGCAAAAATCTGCACGTTAACTAAAGAAATTGAGGCACTCAAAATGAAAGGAAGTAAGAATGTTAGTGCTACCTTTAGAGAGGACCCAATGGAGGTGTGTAAAATCTGTCATGAGATAAACCATGCTTCAAATGAATGTGCATCACTTTCATCATTCTTGAATGTGCCAGAAGAACAAGTACATGCATTTAATTCATACTGGCCAAATAATTCTTCATATTTTAACAATTATAACCCAAATATACGAAACCATCCATATTTGAGTTATAAGAGTGACAATGTGTTGAATCCTCTTGCTCTAAGGAATTTTAATTCACCACATGCATCATCATCATCATCATCATCATCATCATCTAGACCATCCTTGGAGGATGCACTTAGTACTTTCATTCAAAGGCAAAGTGAGAAAAATCAAAAGTTTGAATCCATGCTCACTAGGCTAGGTGAAGAGGTAAGAGAGACCAAGAGTCATATAACTAGGCTTGCAAATTCATTGAGTGGGATAGAGAAAGGAAAGCTTCTTTCCCAAACTCAACCCAATCCCATCAATCAAAATCTAAAAATTGGCTTTAAGGATAAACATGATGAAGTAAAAGCTGTGACCACTTTGAGGAGTGGTAAAGAGATTGATAAAAGTGCTCCTTTAATAACTAAGAAATCTAAGGAGACCCCATTTGAAGAAGAGAAGGATGAAACTAAGTCACTTGGGCTTGATGACATTGAACAATGCCCAATCCCTCCACCATTTCCACAAGCCTTAAAATTACCTAGGAAATTAGACACCGCATATGAGATATTGGAGCATTCAAGTCAAGATAAATTTGCCATTATTGCATGTTATCAAGCAAGTGCCTGCATATGCCAAGGTAAATAAGGAATTATGCACCATCAAAAGAAAACATCATGCGAAGAAGACCGCATTCCTAACAGAACAGGTAAGTGCAGTTATTCAACATAAGACCCCACCAAAGTATAAAGATCCAGGTTGTCCTACAATCTCTTGTACTATTGGAGATTACATCATGGAACATGCATTGCTAGATCTTGGGGCAAGTGTTAATTTGATCCCTTTCAGTGTATATTAAAGCTTGGACTTGGTGAGTTAAAACCTACTTCAATAACTTTACAGTTGGCTGATCACTTTGTAAGGGAGCCGAGAGGGATTGTTGAGTATGTGTTAGTGAAAATTGAACAATTTTATTATCCTGTTGATTTTATTGTTCTAGATTACCAACCAGTTTTACATCCTAGTGTTCATACCCCTATTATTTTGGGTAAGCTTTTCTTGCCATAGCTAATGCTTTAATTAATTGCAGGAATGGAAGGATGCAACTCACTTTTGGTTCCATGACTTTGGAGCTAAACATATTTCATGTGGCTAAACAACCACATGAGGATGATGACTGTGCTTATGTGAACCTCATTGGGGCAGTGGAAGAGTTTAATAAGAATTGTTTTTCTAATCCTCTTAAAACTCTTCTTAATAATTCTGTTGGTTCTTATGATTTAGAATGTGATATTCATGTATCTGAAAATTTTTCTTTGTTGGATTCCTCACAGGTTTTGGAAGAACAACAGATGATGGCAATTAATAAAGGATGGAAGCCTACTAGAAAATGAAAAAAAGCTCGTGCATTCAAGTGAAGAGGCATCACAGTTGGAGCTTAAGCCACTGCCCGGTGGTCTTAAATATGCATATTTAGGCCCAGGCAAGTTAAAACCTAAGTGGGATGGCCCTTTCATTGTAAGGGAAGTGTTTAACCATGGAGCTGTAGTAGTTGAGGACCCTAGAAATGGTAGGATTTTGAAAGTAAATGGACAAAGGTTAAAACCATTCTTAGGTGGAGTTATACTAGAGGAGGAGACCATGTCAATGGAGATCCCTGCCTATTGGGATGCTAAGTGAACTCTGAAAAAGCCTTATGAAGCTGTACCATATTTATTTTAATTTTCTTTTCTTTCTATTTTTTCTTTTCTTTTCTTTTTGCCTTTTGTTTTTGTTTTTCTTTATGTTTTTTGTTTTGTTATTATTTTTCTTTTGTGAGCTAACATTTGCAGGTGTGAAAGAAATTTCAAAAAAAAAAAAAATTTAAATGGTTAAGGTAACTTCTTCCCTTTATACTTAAATTTATTTTGGCTTTGATACATTGAGGACAATGCAATATTTTAGTTGGGGGGAGAGGTTTAAACTTTTTGCTACACCTTGCATGATTTTTCTTTCTTTCTTTTCAAAAAAAAAAAAAAAAAACCTTGAATTTGAATGCAGAAGAGTTATAAGCTTAATTTTTATATCATGTGATGGAATGAATAATGTTGAGTTGATTATACTATTTGTTATATTAAGACTCTTTCATGAAGAGCACAATTGGAAACTTTTGAGCACAATAGCGAGGTCAACGGACGGTTGGATGTTGGATATGCATGGATCATGAACAAGCTAGATATAAGCTAAAACTCAACCCATATAGAGAGTTCTTGAGCCTTACTTTTCTTTGTGAGAGTATATCTTTGTTTGAACTCTTAAATCTCTCTCATATGCTTTAGTTTTTGTAAAAGATCTCTATATTTTTTGGTTGACTACTAAAAACATTATGGGGAGATATACCATAATCCTACTTATTTTTGTCCTTAAGCATGTTGGTTTATGTGAAATTTTAGGAGATGAGAGCCTAAGACCACCAATTTTTCATCACCAGCTAAACATATATTCAGCCTACCTTTACATTAACCATTGTCACCATCATTTGAGCCATGAGAAATACTTCTACAATACCACAAAACATTTTTATTTATGGGTATTCTCATGGGGGTTCAAGTTTTGAGCAATTGATATGTTTAGATACCACCATTGTCTCTCTTTTCTTTAAAAAAAAAAAAAGAAAAAAGAAAGGGGAGACATACTGTCACGACCCAAATCCATGGAACATAAATTTAGATACATGACTAACTAAGCATAATTAATCCAAAATAATTCAATACTCCAAAGAAACGGTACTTTTAAAAAAATCTCTTACAAAATCTAAACACCACAAATGGGAAGTTAATCTCTACCATAACAAAAACATGAATTACAAATTAAGGGTAACTAAAATCCTTTAAGGCTTCAAGTAATACTAACGTTGCCTACAGCTCCCACGCTCTACCTTGCACCTTACGAGTAATCCAAAGGTTCTGTTCCCCAACTAAACTTTAATCTGAAAATGGTAATTGATGGGTGAGCCACACATCTAGTAAGCAATTATACACAATATACAAAAGAATAGAGTCAAGCAAGGCACGAGTTTTATTTCACAATTTAACTCAAAATATTCGATATAGTTTTCCAAACATATAAGGAACCACTGAACACACACACACACACACACACACACATATATATATATATATATATTCAAATCTTAAAGTTATTTGAAAACACACACAGATAATTGATCAGAGCACAGTATCACATATACACATCACATATTCTCACATACAATCCTGTGAGTGGATTTACACACATATCTTATATATCTGATCAATTCTAAAAACACTTATTTTAAGTCACATATCACAAAGCAAAGTTTATACAAAATCTAGTAATTTACTTGATATTAACAATTTATTTTCAAATATAGAGGCATATCAAAGATCACAATATTGAACAGAATATAAATCAAAGGATGCTTGACTCTCTTGGAGAACGAATAGAGACTGAGGAGTTTATATGAATAAATTACAATTCTTGAGTAAATTTGAAAATTAAATTTGCTAAAAAAAAACATTTTAAATACCAATTGGAGAATAGGAATATGACCTTGAAATCACTTGGTTTTAACAAATTTGAAGAACAAGAACCTTTTTAGAAATCTTACATTGAAACTCAATTATTTGCGGAAAATAGATTAGTTTAAAAATCATCTTTTAAGTGAGATTTGGCCATTCAAAACTTATTTAAAATAAGAAGTATCTCCTTAAAACATTATTTAATAGTTGAAATTTCTCTTTCAATGATACAAAAATACTTTTGACAATCTTTAGAAAATATAAGTTTGAAATGAAAACCTTTTGAAAACTTCTAAGAACCTAATGGACAAAACTTGTGCACATTATGCATAATTACTTACAGCACTTGGATCACTCTGAAAGTCCAACTGAAACACCCTCCAAATAGGTCTCAAAATACTCTTAGATAGGATCTAGAATCAATCATGGAAATTACTTAATATCCTCCATAAAATATAAATCTTACTAAACTATACAAATTGACTCGCTAGTAAAATACTTTGCTGAACTAAATGATAGCACTAATGCAAAACATCTCTACCCAAAAAAAATGTGTTTCCTTGAATTTATCAAATCTCATAGACAGCAACTAAAACTATAGGATTTAAATATATAACCCCAAAGAAAAACTGTGAGCCAAATCTATTATGACTTTGTTCAAGGACTTAATTTCATTGACCCTAATGGATTTAATACCACAATATTACAATTTGGATACAAGAAACAATCTGACATTGACCCTTTAAGAGTAGTAGACGTGTTGGACCTTAAGAAATCACTTTGTTTGGAATTAGTCAACACCTAGGCAATAGACCACTAAAGCTACAATAAGATGAATAGGACCTAATAGATACAAATCTAATAGAAGACCTGATGGCAATATATATATATATATGTATATATATATATCTATTCTATGGACCCACAGAGAACAAAGTGAGAACCACACTCCCACAAAAGCCAATCCCAACCTTTAATATATAACATCAATGGTTCTAATAGCATAATATCAATGGAACGGTGGCAGCAATTGTTGACTTGTAACTAATTATATATATATCTCCTAATGCAAATGTAGAAGTCATGCCATGAACGTACACAACGACAACGACAGTCCCATCGTAAAGTATCAGTAGAATTTTAGGACCAAAAAATCAAACTTCTGAATAATCAATTCCAAGATAATCCTTATAAACTTTTAATTCTTTGCTCTAATGGTGAGAAAATCATACCTTTAAAAATCTGATTGCCTCTTCAATGATATGTGCTCTAACTCCAAGAAAACCTCTTAGCCTCTCTGATAAAACCCTTTCTATGAAAATTATGATTGTCTTTTCCTCTACCTTGTAGTTTGTATTAGAGATGTGGGCTTAGTGGGTTAGTGGGCTGCAAATACTAATAAAAGAATACCTATGGCCCATCAATTATCTTTTAAAAGAAAATATAATAATAACCTCAAATAAAAGTATGTGGGGTATTACACATACATAATCAATCAATAAATCATTGGTGTCTTACATATCTTTCATGTATTTCAGAAGGGTTATATGGTTGAGTAAAGATTGTTTAGATTCAAGTTTGTTGTCATTGCTATGAGTTGGGTTCGGCTTGAATTTTCTGCATTTGATTCATATACCTCATATTTCAAAGAGAACAGTTTTCCTTTACCTAGCCATAAGATTATATTACCACTAAGCTTAAAGTCCTACTTGATCTTAAAGGTGCATGGCTGGTATATGTTTGGAATAAAAACTAGGGATGAGAATGGTATTAACCTCATGTTTCCAGGAATTCAACATCCTTTCCAAGAGATTGTTTTCTGTTGTTTTAGCTGCTGTTTTTGTATACACATATGATATTCTTAAAACTTCTTCTTTCCTTTTTGTTCACATGTGATTTGAAGAGAGAAACCATTACTTCTATGTGTGTTCTTTCAAAGTGTTGATGACTTAAGAGAGGTTTTGGAGTAGAGGCTCTAATCTAGATTATTTTTGGTCTGTGCATGTTTGGAAAAGCCGGTTTGATTGGATGGGCTATCCACACACACACTCCAAAAGTGAAGCTAGTGAAAACTCTTTAATATGATGAATAGTATCCCAACTCAAAAATTGAAAGTTCATTTGTATGATATAATGATAAAGCAGACTAACATTTGCTACAAGAATTTTCAGGAAACCTTTGACTTTTGCGGTTAGAGTCACTACAAACCCTCACGAGAGTAAACTCGTCCACTAGGGTGACCTAGGGTTCAAAGACTTGTTGCACATGGGAAGTGCAGTCGTGTAGCCTACGAAAGTGGCTTGTATTTTAGTTTTAATTTTTCACTTTTAGTAGACATGGGTGCTTTGTGGATTGCTAGGGACTAGCAAGATTTAAGTTGGGGGGTGTGATATCGCCTTAAAATGTATACTTGTTATATATTTATGTAAGTGTTATCTCCTTATTACTATGCTTAATTTGTATAATTAAGCCATGATTTGCATTAGTCCCTATTATTTATCTTTACATAATTTCTTGAATAAGATGCTATTTATCGTGTGTAATTTTCTACTTTCAGGAAATCATATGAGAAAGATGAATTTACAGGAATTTGTGAGAGAATGGAGGCCAAACTAGAATTAAAGTGGAGCTAAAGGACCATGCTTAAATGTCTAAGGAGGTGCAGCTGGAGTTCTTGGATCGTCTACCATGATTGGAAGTTTCAGATAAGGAAAGAAATCAAAGAGGCAGAAGCTGAAAAGGAAAAATCTGATTTGAGTGCTGATCAGTATTTTGGGCGTATCTCTCTCCTCAAAACTCCAATTGACTCAAGGCTAGATGGGTTGGAACCGTGACTTAAATATCTACAACTTTCCAGTTTTGAGTTTTTTGAAATTCTTAATTTTTAAATGCCGAAATTAACTCACAAGTTACTGTTGTAAACCTGAACGAAATTAAAATAGTAAAAGTTTTACTTTCTTTGGACACTTTAGACATTAGGGTTTTGGGAAGGGAGGCTATGTAGAACGAATTTTGCAGAGAAAACCTTGTATTTTCCTTTCTCTAATGGCAGCCTAAACTCTTTACTAGGGCTAGGGGTTATGTTTCTTTTATACGGTATGAATATTCAATTTGATTCTTTCTAGGATTTTATCAACGACATATTTGATTGTTCACTTAGATTTCTTTTGATGTATTAGTTCTTCCATGCTTTCGATAAGTTCAATCATGTTTTTCTTATTTTTTAGATGAATTTCTAATAGTTTCAAATAGAAATCAGGTTTTAAAGTGAATGGGTTTTTCTGAAAACTATTCTAACCGCATTATTAATCGAGGTTATCGTGCATTTTTGAATGGTCTCAGTTCAACCAAATCATAAGGTTTTAATTGTATAAGAACAATCAATTATGAAATATATAATTTCTTAGATCGCAAAGAATTTCATATCGATAGAAGGAAACACTCTGATGCCCTAGTATTTACTTTATTGACTTAAATAAGTTTTTATTATCATTCTTGTTAACAATCACCAAACAAAAGTACTTTTCTTCTTCACCCAAATTATTATTTAAGTATATTGTCTTTGAATTTACCCTGCTCCTTGTGATTCAACTTCGGTATTCCAAGAATTATATTGCTACGATCTCCTGCACTTGGGAGTGAGCAAGCATGTATGTCTTGTGAAGTGTGTGGCAATATCACTGAATCTACCATCCATGCCCTGCGTGACTACCCTGGGGCTAAAAGAGTGTGGACTGAGCTAGGCTTTTCAAGTACAAATCAAGCTTTCTATGATCTTCCCCTTCTGGAATGGCTAAAGAGCAATTGCTGCTCATCTGAGTTTTATTCTCAGCCTCGTATTCCCTGGAAAATGCTCTTCCCATAGGCACTTTGGCTAATATGGCTCCAAAGAAACAAGGTTATATTCCGTGATGGTAGTTTTGATCCTAATGTCGCTGCCCATAGTGTTAAAAAAGGTGCTGAGTTCTTTGCGATTGTTCCTGAACATCCCAAAAAGCCGAGAAGAGTTCTAGCCTAGGTGACTTGGATTAAACCCCAAGTGGGATGGGTGAAGTTGACCTTGGATGGCTCGGTTTTATGAAACTCGAAGAAGGCTAGAAGAGAGGCTGTGCTCAGGTGCAGCAACAAGGATTGGATTGCGGGTTGCTTGAGGAAGCTGGGGAACACTTCAAGTATCTTGGCTAAGTTGTGGGCTCTGAAAGATGGGCTTCTTTTGGCAAATCAGCTTAACTTAGAGAATATTTATGTGGGTATGGATGCTGAATTCCTTGTTTATTTGCTTTCTAATTCTTTTGTGGTTAACCTTAGCCTTGAACCTTTGTTATCTGACTGCAGGAACTTGATGAAGACGTTCCTTAACTGCATTGTGGCGCATGTTTATAGGGAGGCGAATAGGTTTGCTAATAGATTAGTTAGGTTGGGGGCTGATCTTCATTCAGACCACCTTATTTTGTATAACCCACCGCTTGTGGTGGAAGATCTCCTAGATAGTGATAAAGCCGGTCATGTTTGTAACAGACTTGTGGTGCCTTAGTTTTTATAATATGTGCGCGTTTAACCCCCCCCCCCCCCCCCCCCCGCCACCCCCCCCCCCCCCCCAAAAAAAAAAAAAGAAACTTGAACCAAGACTCCAAGCCTTTATATTTGTCCATAATTGTCCTTGATATACTCTAGTGTTCCTCAGCACCCAAATGAATAGCCAAGTTAATTTTCCTAGTCTAGTGGTCCACTGGCCCCCCTCTTTCTTCTCAATAATATCTCTTAATTATTTATTAACAAAGAAAAAAAAGTTTTATGCATTACTTTTTATTTTAATTCAACAAGATTAGGTATCCCACCCAACAAGAAGAACCATTACAACAAGATTGGGTATCCCACCTAACTCAATGGTTGCCACCTTCACCTTCAATCTACAAAATAAATTTTGATAGTGCAACTTTCATAGACACGAACTCGGTGAGACTGGGAGTGGTAGCTCATGACTCAGATGGCATGGTTATTGCCTCCCTTTCAGAACATATCAGATTACCACCATCGATTGCAGACCTGGAAGCATTGGCATGCAAAAGGGCCATCTTATTTGCACTAGAAATTGGGCTCCAAGACATGGTGTTCGAAGGTGACTCAGAGGTTATTATCAACCACCTCAAAGCAGACCAGCCTTGTCTGACAGCATTTGGTCATATAATAGAGAAAGCCTGAGCATTATCAAGGAAGTTGAGAATAGCATCCTTTTCACACACAAGATGTAAAGGAAATAATGTAGTAGATAAGTTAGGAAAAAACTTGCATGAACCACAACTATGGATGGAGGATATTCATAGCAATGCAATGCGATTTGTAATCCTTGATAGAGGCTTTATGCCTGATTAATGAAAAGTCCATTATCGTTTTCTCAAAAAAAAAAAAAAAATGTAGGAATACTCTTATTACCAAAAACTATTTGCATGCAACCATACAAGATATTCATCCCCACCCCCCCCCCCCCCTCTCCCCCATCCCCCAAATGTGTTTAAACTAAGAGAAATGTTATGTCTATAACACTTTCACAACAAATTTTAAATGATAGGTTGTTATTGACATGGAGAAAAAGTAATTTCAATGATGGATTTAAATTAGAACTAGTAACAACTTACCATCTAGAATTTGTTATGAAATTTGTGATAGTGATATGAAAATGATAAAATTATCAATTTATCATATATATATATATATAAATAACTTCTTCCTTTAAAGAATGAGAAATTTTACAGACATAACATTTTTACAACAAATCCAAATTGATAGGTTGTTATTAATGGGTTAAAAAGTAATTTTAATGATAGGTTCAAATTAAAACTAATAACAACTAACCACCTAAGATTTATTGTGAAAATTGCTATCCTATGAGCATTTTTAATTTCTGGGAAAAATTTACCTACAATAAATAAGGTGTATTACATTAGATTTTTCAATTAAATTCAAACAAATGGCTCTATTGATAAATGAAATACAAACAATAGTATTGAGGGGATACTCTATCAATTTTTTGCCTTCCTTGGCTTCATCTTCCTTTTTGGTAATTATTTCATTTAGACAATCAATAAAAACAGCAGGCGTAATAAAACATGTGCAATTTTTTATAGTTGCCATTAATATCTTTTGTTGAAAATTTACAAAAGCTGTAAGAGAATTTTACTTCTATTATTTTATAGTAGAAGTCATCATTCAATGGCTTATCTCAAATCAGACTAGTTGTGGATATTGGCCTATTAAGTGGAAAAATTCTAAGACCACAACTACTTTTTTATTAATTTTCACAACTATTTAATGTGATTGATAATGAGTAGTGGAAAAAAAAAAGTAGTAGTCCACTTGAAAGTCACATAGACAGCCAGACATATTCTACCACATAAATTAGTTGTAAAAACAGATGTAAAATTGGTTGTGGTCATTGGCAAAGTAGGTCTATTTTACAGTTTTATTGTATAATACAATTGCTTTGTTTCACAGCAGATTTATAGAAAAAGCAAAATATTGTATTTTCACTTTGAAGTCCACCAATTGCAATGTGCAATTGCACTTTGATGTTAGAAACAAAAATTTTAAGGGTAAAAAGTTAAAAGATTAATTAAGAGTTAAGATTAAAAGTAAAAAAGTTAACTTGAAATCTAAGGGCTCGTTTGGTACGCGTGTTTAAACAACAGTTTTCTGTCTTTTTTAGAAATATGTGTGGGTAAAAAAATGTATGGAAATACGTGTGAAAATATGTGTAATATTATTTAAAAACTGAAAATATGTGTTTAAAATAATGTACCAAACAACCCCTAAATTTTTAAAAGTGGTATTGCAAGGAACGAGATCTCAATCCTAGAGTCAAAATGATGTCATTGTCATTAAAAATATTGACACATTGAAAAATGGGCAAAATTTAGATAGAGTACAGAAGTATTGTTCCTTATGTTCCCTATATTTAGGTTTTGTCATTAAATTAAAATAATAATAATAATAACAGTGACACTATTATTTCACAATCAAAATCAATTGCGTTAGAGCAGCTTTAGATATTGATTTGTTACTCTATTTTGTTTTAAAAAAAAAACAAAGCTATTGACCTAACTCAATACTTGGTCTTTAACTTGAAACATATGCACCGAAAATTTTTGGGTCAAAGATGGGTATCAAAATTCCAAAATCATCCGATATGAGCTTTTTTCATTCTATAGTACTAATAAAGTGGTATTAACAGAGGACTAATGTGAAAATAACAATATTTTTTTAATCATAATTTGCTACATCAATAGTTGTGAAAAAGATTGTGAGAAAATTCATATCCCTAAACTTACACTTTTTAAAAAAATTTATTTATAAAAATTATCACATCTCATAATCCTCAACTTTTGGCGTAGATGATAACTGATTTTTATCATTAGCGGTCTATTTGAGATTCACTTATTTTATTGAAATTGAAAACTTTTTGCTAAAACATAATCCTCAACTTTTGGCGTAGATGATAACTGATTTTTATCATTAGCAGTCTATTTGGGATTCACTTATTTTGTTGAAATTGAAAACTTTTTGTTGAAAGTACTGTAGATAAAATTAAAAGTAATCTGAAATAGTACAGTGGGATCCATAAATAGTACCAAAAAGTGTAGTAAAGCCCATAAATAGTAGCAAAATAAGTTAAATAGTAAAATAAGTTGGCAAAATTTTTTTTTTTCCAAACGGATACAAGGTTAAGATACTAATCAATTTTTTATATAAGTGGGGTTGAAACCTCATATCTTTTGTTACAAAAGATTTTACCAGTTTGACTAATTGAAGCTCACCCTAAGCTTACTCTTAGTCTTAGATAAGCCTTAACATTCCACCTCAATTATTCATTCTTCAAAAATGAAATTTGTTTGTTGCTATCCAAGTTTCCACCTCGATTGTTTAACCCATCTCTCTTTTTCTCCCTCGAGTTTCCTTGCATAGAAACATTAATCCATCAAACGTTTAAAATTTGAATCGTACATTTCCTCCAATTCCATTCAAAGCATTATTTTCCCATTAACATCTGAAAAATCTAAGAGTTTCCATCTCCCCCTATAAAATACCACACATTACAGACCTCAACTTCACATCCCATTTTCTCTATTAACAAAAGATAAACATATATATACTACATTCATGGCTGGAAAACTCCAATCTTTCCGTTTTGTTGTGCTAGTCCTTTTCTTGGACTCTGTGTCTGTTATGGTATTCTCTACCACACAAACTCGCACTTTGCATGCTCCAAATTATCACCATGCCATGACGAAGCCCATGAGTCCAAGCCAAGCCAAACAAGGTCATTATTTTGTTGAAGTTCTTCACCTCTTGGGAATCAAGCAAAACCAAACCCCCGGTACCCCCTCCTCTGGCCCAAGTGGTGGTGGGCAATGGCATTAATTTGTTAGGCGTAAATGCACTTTTAGTCCTTACATTTTGCATCTTTTTCATTTTGGTTCCTACATTTTCATTTCACCACTTTTAGTCCCTAAATCAATTAACGTGTTCCATTTTGGTCCTTATCGTTACTCACTTAACAGAAATTGCTGATTTAGCAAATGGAGTGCACTGTTGGCACATTAAATGCTGACGTAACCAATAAAATAATATTAAAAATGCCACATCAACATAAAATAATGATTAAAAAAGACACATAAGCATCCAAATTAACTTTTGATTTTGAAAATTAATTTATCTAGTTTAACAAAAAAAAAAAAAAAACAAAAACAAAATTAGAACCTAAAATACACATAAATTTAGATCTGGTCTCATCTTAAACATGAACAAGAATGAACACAAACCTAGAAAAAACTTCAACCCAAACTTCCTTATCAAAAACTGGTTCCCCCAACCCTTCTAAAACATTCTCCAAGCTTCCTCTCTCTTCCAAAACTCAAAGCTTCCTCTCTCACTTCCAAAACACGTTCATGGCCAAAAGCTTCGAGCTCTACCTCCTTTCTCATCGCCACCACCACAACTGGTTGTGGTGCTTTTTTTTCTTTCTCTGATTGACCCATTATCTTTATCTCTTGATTTTGCTCAAACCCAAACCCAAATGCCTCAAGCTCCTCGCTTAGACCGATGCTTTGCTCTCTCTCTCTCTCTCTCTCTCTCTCTCTCTGTGGCTCAGATTGATGTCTTTCTCTCTCAGTGGGTCTCTTTGTCTCAAACCGATGTCTCTCCCTCCTTGATTCCCCTTTCTGCTCACCCCTCCTTGTTTCCTCCCCTCTCCAAAACCTTCCATAGTTTTGATATGGGTTTAGAGAGAGTCTGAGATTGGTGAGGTGGTAGTTGTGAAACAAAAATCGGTGGTGGTGTTCGATGGTTGTGAAGCAATGATCGGTTGGGTCCAGTGGTGGGTCGAAAGGTGGGTTTGTTGTTGGAGTGGGTTGTGGGGTGGGTTTGTTGATCGTTGATTGCTAGGTTTGAGATGTTTTGTTGTTCTTGTTGGAGATCAGTTTGTGTTTGTGTTTGGTTGACAAGAAAGGCTAAGAAAATCCTAGAAAATTTGAGTTTGTGTTCTTATGTTTAGTCTGGGTTTGTGTTCTTATTTTAATTTTAATTTTGCTTTGTGTTGGTATGGTTGAGTTAGGTTTGTGTTGGTATATGTGGATTGATTTTGTTTTGGATAATTTGGTTTATGTATATATATACATAAATGGATTGATTTTGTTTGTACAATATTCATTTATGATTTTTCTGGGTTTGATTTTCTTGTGTTCTTATGTTTGATTTTCTGGGTTTGTATGATTTTTTTTAGGTTTGTGCTCTTTTGTCTTTTTGATGAAGATGATGGCAAATCTAAATTCATGTATTTTAGGTTCTAATTTTGTTTTTTTTTTTCATTTTTTATTTTGTTAAAATAGATAAATTAATTTTCAAAATCCAAAGTTGGTGGATGCTTATGTGTCTTTTTTTAATCATTATTTTATGCTGATGTGATATTTTTTAATATTATTTTATTGACCTCGTCAACATTTAATGTCAACATTTAATGTGCCAACAGTGCACTCCGTTTACCACATCAACAATTTATGTTAAGTGAGTAACAATAAGGACCAAAATGGAACGCGTTAATTGATTTAGGAACTAAAAGTGGTGAAATGAAAATGTAGGAACCAAAATGAAAAAGATGCAAAATTTAAGAACTAAAAGTGCATTTACGCTAATTTGCTAATGATGCACACGAACACCGATGAAGCTAGATCTCCAAATAGTACTCTTCATGGTTTTTTCAAATACAGAATAAGTGTCATAAGGCACAATTCTGAAACATAGAAGTTTGATTTTTTTTTTTTTTTTTTGGTTGCTAGAAAACTGTCATTTATTCCAAGCACATATTCTCTAATCATAGATAAATTTACTCTAACAAGGGTAACCAAGGTTGATTGGCACACAATCTCTATAAATTAATTGTGTGAGGTTAAAAATTAGTTTACTTAATTTTTTCCCACCACACCCAACATTACCGAGGCAAACAAATTTCAATAGATTTTTTTATACAACCTGTAGTGAGATAGTCTTTATTCCTTAAATGGTTTTACTAACGTATACACTTAAGGCATATGTTAGTAAACTATTTTAGAAAATTTTTTATCGAGAATTGAAAAAGTTGTCAAACTTTTTACTCGATAAAAATTTTCCTAAAATTGATTGTTAATGTATGTCCTAAGAGCATACATTAATCGGACCCAAGATATTAAAACATAGTTGTAGACAAGGTTGTCAAAATCGGGATCCTACGTAGGATCGTGGAAGGTAGGTGGGATCATGGATCGTAGGATCAGATTGTGAATAATAAGATTCTACATTATTTGAGAAAAAAAAAACAAAAAATACACATTAGTATGTTAAATAATTACATAAATTTTACATTCATTGATATAATTGTTATAAATCACCATATCCATTTGTAAGCATCATTTAAAGAGACCAAAAACCTCAAAATTTGACATTCTATCGGGATATTTTTTCATTTGGGTCCAACTAACACTCTCTCTACATTAGAGTGGAAAAACTTGGTCTATTGTGATTTTATTTTTCATTTGGGTCCAACTAAGCCTTCTGTCAAGTTAAAAAATATTGCAATTAAGAAACCAAGGTCATTTGGGATCATCAAAATTGTATGATCCTACTGATCCTAAACAATCGCAAAAATTCTTGAAAGATCCAGATCATTTTGGATAAGTAAGATCGTAAAATCGTAAGATTCATATCGGGATTTTGACAATCATGATTGTGAAGGTTGGTCTACATAGGCACACAACTCATCTCAAACTATTATTAAAATCTATAGCACAGTTATAAACACAACATATTCACACAAAAGTTTATAACTAGCCCATTTTGTTTCTTTCTTAGTTGTATCTATTTTGTGTGTGTGTGTTTTTTTTAAGAATAACAGCTTCATAAAATTTTTTTTCTTATAACTTGCTGATTTTTTTTTAAAATCCTTTTTAAAAAGACTGGTCAAAAGGAGCATGAAGTGTGAGTGTTTGTTATGGGTACTGTACAGTGGGGCCTACTGTATACCCATTACAAGCTATAAATATACGGCGGTCGAAATCATTATTCAAGATATGATTTTTCATTTTTGTGCTTTTTTATTCAGAAACTAACTTTGTAACTTGACTCAAAGAAAAAAGAAAAAAAAATTGTAACTCATTTTTTAGTTCAACGCAATGACGGCTCCAAGATATATTTTTAGGGGAGTCAATAAGAAGATGCAATTTAGATATATAAAAAAAAAAAATGAATATTGCGGTTTACGTGATTTCAAAATTACAAATTTTTTTCGTAGTATGTACTAGTAAAAGAATAAAAAATGAGAAATGCTACATTTACAACATTTTCACAATACTTTTCCAACAAATTTTAGGTTATAAGTTATTATTAGTTCTAATTTAAACTTACTACTGAAATTAATTTTTTTTCTTAACAACTAGTAATAATTTGCCACTTGAACTTTATTATAAGTGTATTATGAAGATAGCGTTTCTCATATAAGATAAACTATAAGTTATTATATATTTTTTATTAATACGATGAAGAGACTAATTATTGTTGCTAAGATTAAATTTTGGAAATCATCTATTATTTTTAAATACAATCAACATATGAATTATTGTTGTTAAGTGAACTCCAAGTGAGATCTAAATACAATATACTTTTATATATTAGTTTATTTCAAATTTTTTAAGATCTAAATGATTTTTTTTTTTATATTTAAGATGAACAAATTTATACTTTTGTTGTTAGACTTACTATTTTCCCCCCCCCATATTTTAGATCAGATTGGTTCGTTGTTGAGGTTTTTTTTTTTTTTTTTTTTTTTTTTGTATGTTTAAAAAGACCAAGATATTGTCAAAATGATCATATTCAAATTCATTTCAGCTAGACTTAAAAAAATTTAGGTCTAGGGGTTCAAAATTTATTTTAGGAGGGTCAAATAAAAAAAATAAAAAAATTATATATATATATATATATATATATATATATATATATATATATATATATGTATGTATGTATATATATTTGGCCCAGATCAGGGGGTTCATTTGAACCCCCTAAACTATACCTAGAGCCGCCCATGGTCCAACGGGCATACTTTTGTAACAAGTTTGAGACTTCGTCTTTCTCTGTAGTTTCTGGATTTGTTGAAAGAGATGTACGCTAAATGAAATCCCATCCCTTCCCCTTGGTTTTGTTTGTGGTTCTTCTCTTTTCTTTGTTAAAAAATTTTCCTTTTTAGCCAAAAAAAAAAAAAATAGAGTCAAGATTTCTATGCAGTATCCAGTATGAGTGTGTATAATAATGTGTGTGAACATATAAATGGGGTATTCTCTTATCTTTAATTGTTATAAAGAAGTACGGAGTAATATTTTGCCCAAAAAAAAGTAATATTTTACGGTTTTTTACCTAAATATCTTCTTATCTTTAGGGTAATTTGGTAAGAGATTTAAATTATATTGTTGTTATTTTGTGAAAATACGTGAGTAAAAAAGTGTATAGAAATATATGTAATATTATTTAAATATTGAAAGCTGTTGTTTAAATAATAGTACTAAACACCCCCTTAATTGTAATTAGTATTTTCTAGATCACAACTCTTCACTTATTGTGACCTCATGTTACTGCATTTTGTTCGGTCTTTCTTCTCTTTCTTTTTTTCTTTGGGCTCCAATAGGGTATGAATCTAGGTAAATTAATAAATCTATTCATCTTTAACCTTATTGTGCAAGGAATTTTTGGGTTCAAAGCGTAATTAGGAAAAGTTTTGGGGTTGAAAAACATAATTTGAAAAACGTTTTAGGATGAAAGTGTAATTTTGAAAAGTATCATGTTGAGCTCGAATGTTTTAAAGTGAATTTTTATTTTTACAGTTTAACACTCTATTTGTTTCGATGTAAAATATTTTACATGTAAAATATTTTACTGAAAGTATTTTCATTTTACCGTGTTTGGTTTGCATTCCTGAAAGTGCAAAGAAAATGTATGTTTCAACGAAATGAAAAAAATTTAAGAATCTCAACCACCACCTAATCCGGCAAAATCCAACCCACCACCAACCACCCAAACCACCACCATATCTGCACAAACCCACCTACCACCACCCTAACACTCCACTAACTAATTGACAACTCAAATCCACAAACTGGAGAAGGAAAAAAAAAAAGGCCAAAACCAGCCAACCACCCACCGTAACCCACAAACCCTTCTAGCCACCCAAAAACTCAACCACCACCGTGACCCACAAACCATCCCAACCACCCACTGCAACTCAAAAACCCAACCACCCACCATAACCCATAAACCAGCCAAAAAGCCCACAGTGGTTAAAAAACCCATATTTGAGAACCAATGGGTGAGTTGACAACGATGGAGGTAGAGTCGGTGTGATGGGGATAAATGAATCGATGGTGGAATCAGAGATGGAGTATGGTTAGACTGAAAAAAGAATTGATGGATTTGAGTGGTCAAACCAAGAATTGGTGGGCGGAGGTGTAGAGCTAACGATAGCAGAGGTGGAGCCGACGATGAGAGCCATCAGAGATGGGTGGCGCCAAGAACCTAATTGGTTTAATGTCTTTAGTTTGTGCTGGCAGAGGTGGAGCTAACGATGAGAGCCGCCAGAGATGAGTGGTGCTGCGAACCTAAGAATGGTTTGGTGGCTTTGGTTTGTGGGAAGGAAGAACTGAGAGTTGGAAGGGAGAGAGTCATGGGAAAGAGCATGAGAGGTAGTGAGGGAGAGATAGCATTAGAGGGACTTTGGACTGAGGGAGTGAAAGCATCGGGGTGAGCGAGAGAGCAAATGTAAAATGTTTTACCAAAATTTTAAGTGTAAAATATTTTACATAAATTTGCCTAGTTGATTTGGTTGATTGAAAATATTTTACTTTTGACTAAATATTTTATTGCAAAACAAACACAGTAAAATGAGAAAATATTTTCCTGAAAACATTTTATATCAAAACAAACATAGCGTAAATTTCTTGTTGAGTTTGTGACTTTGTATTTGATGGGTTGAATTTTATTTGGATTGGTTTATTTATTTATTTATTTAAGAAGTTTAAATTTTAATAGGCCGGTGGGTTTGGGTGTGTTTTTATGAGGAAGGTAGGAAAAGAGCAATAGGCCAAGCTTAGTACACTGTAGCACAGTGCACTCCTCACAACACTTATTTTTCTGTTTTTTTTTTTTTTTTTTTTTTTTTTTTTAATCATTAAAATTTCAAAGTTGGACAAAAATAGTGAAAGTTGACTCTTCATAAAATGGTTGGTTGGTTTAAATAAAACCATGAGATTTGAACCAGAAATGAAATGAGAATGTCTGCATATTTTTTGGAATAGAGCACTTACTAAAATAGGACTGGAGAATGACATGATGATAAGATAAACCATAAATAAAAAGAATATGTATCATAATTGAGAAGCGAAATAAGTTGTCTACAAGTATATATGGTAGAACATGTTGATTCTCATAAATCATAATATAAAAACAACATAACTTTATTTTATTTATTTTATTTTTGATTTTTTGATTTTTGCTTTTTTTTTTTTTTTGCGAAAGTGCAACATAACTTTATTGAATAATAATTTACATATTCTCATATACACTGAAGTCCATGGTAGATCAATTTTGACATTATTCCACTTCGTCCTTTTTTTTAAAGAACAATCTAGACCTACTTCTACTTGTGGTGGACCAGGTGATAGTTAAAGTACAACTAGTATTCCTCAGCAGCCAAATGCAATAGTCACTAGTGAAGTTTCTCAATAAAATCAATTAACTTATTCACCAAAAATAAAATAAATAAAAAAATCCCATGCAATACTTTTAATTATAACTACAACAATAGTAATTTATAAAAATATGTTTAATATTAAATTGTTTCTTCCAATATTTTCAGTGATCCATCAATTGAATGAGCAATTTGATGAATAGGGCTTTCCCTTAAGAAACCAAATTTAAAAATAGGAATTCCCGTACCAAAAACTATTTTCTCTTCTTTTAAATAAATAAATAACCTAACTTCTTCCTTTATCAGGAAAAAAGAAAAAGGGTGGTGCACTGTTGCCTTAGAGGGTTTTTAATTTTCATTTATATCGAATATCACTTATTGGGTGGATATTCTTTCAGATTTTTTCCTCCTTGACTTCCCCTTTCTTGTTACACTTTGAGGAAACTAATTTCAATCTTTTAGACGGTCTATAAAAAGTTAAAACAGTAAGAGTAATAAAACATGTGCTGTTTAGATAGTTGAATATTTACAGAAACCTCTAGTGAAAATCTTACTTCTACGGCATATGTTATCTTTCAATGGGTTATCTTAAAAAAGATTAGTAGTCAAATTGATTGATCGATCAATTGCTAACATGGTTAATAGTATTTTCCATGTTAACATAGAAATATAATCTGAAATCAGTAATTTACTCAATATGTTGACACCTATTCATTGCAAAGGAAGAAAATAAGCAATAATGATTCTTATTTTTTGAAATTTATAAAGTTTTAACTTATAACGTTTGCTTATCATAATTATGTTTTTTATCTTTAGACCAAGATACCAATTGATTTTTAGTATAGGTCGAAATTGAACTCTAAATCTCTTATTCAACCAATCAAAGACTTAATTAATTGAGCTAGTTAGAATTTACTACATGATCTGTACTTGATATAAACGAAGCACCAAAAAAAAAAAAAATAGAAGCATTACATGATCAGAAATTTAAAGCATATGCACCGAAAAAAAATATGGTCAAAGAAATCTATCTGGACGGGAATCTAAATTCCAAATTACCTGTTCATGGCTTTCTCACCCTACAAGATTGACCTTACTTCGAACCTCAATTTTTCACTCTTCAAAACTCAAAAAATGTTCATTGCTCCCCAAGTTTCCAACCTAATTGTTTAACCTATCTCTCCTCCATCTGAGTTTCCTTGCATGCTTCCTAACATAGACACAACCCAATTCCCAAGTGCTTGAAATTTGAATCGTAAATTTCCACCAATTCTATTGAAAGAAGCATCATTTTTTCCCCATTTGTACAGTAACCATCTCTCCCTATAAATACCACAAATTTACTGCCCAACTTCACATCCCATTTTCTCTATAAACAAAAGATAAACATATAATATACTACATTCATGGCTGGGAAAATCCAATCTTGCCGTTTTGTTTTCCTGGTCCTTTTCTTGGACTTTGTTATGGTATTCTCCACCATACAAGCTCGCACTCTGAATGCTCCAAATTATCACCTTGCCATGATGAAGCCCATGAGTCCAAGCAAAACCAAACAGGGTCATTATTTTGTTGAAGTTCTTCCTCTCTGGGGAATCAAGCAAAAGCAAGCCCCACGTACCCCCCCTGGCGGCCCAAGTGAAGGTGAAGGGCATTAATTTGTTAATGATGCACACAGACACCGATGGAGCTAGATCTCCAAATAGCACTCTTCATGGTTTCAAAATAATAAGTGTCACAAGGCGCAATTCTGAAACATGGAAATTTGAATTTTTTTTTTTTTTTCCTTCTTTTTTTGGGCTAAAAAAGTGTCATTGTATCCTTAGATCTCTTAATAAAATTATTAATTGTGTGTTTTTTCTTTTGGGTACCCTATGAATTGCTGTTACTGGGTTTTGACGTAGTGGCATGAGAAACATGAATTGTAGCGTTAGAATCGTTAGTACGGTAAACACATGTATTTTTTTTCTTTTGGTTACCAAATTTTTTATTTAGTAAAATACTATAGTAGAAGTCATCATTCAATGGCTTATCTCAAACCAGATTAGTAGTGGATATTGGCCTATTAAGTGGAAAAATTCTAGGATGACAACTACTTTTATATTCATTTTCAAAACTATTTAATGTAACTGATAGTGAATAGTGGAAAAAAAGTAGCAGTCCACTTGAAAGTAACACAGGCAGCCAGACATAGTCTACCACATAAATTAGTTGTAAAAACATATGTAAAATTGATTGTAATCATTGGTAGGGGTGTAGCTAGAATTTTTTTTTTTGGGGGGCCAACTTATAATACTAATTTATTAGCTTATACAAATTTTCATAAACATGCACAAACACATACATCTATACACATATATAATTTAGTATCATTTATAGTGAATCCTAAAAGTTTTCATTTTTAATATAAGTTACCAAATTTTCTACCAAAGTGAGAAAAAAAATTCAATTGAACTAATGAAATATTCAAAGACATGAATGATCCAAAACTTTAATAGACACAAAACACATTTTACTATAAAAAATGAATGTGAGAAAAAAAAAAAAAAAAAACTCTATAACTACTAGATCCATTGGACAATTTTTTTTTAAAGCATCATTGGACTAGCTCAAATATTTGGGGGCGGAGTCCCATTTTTGTAGGCTAATAATTAAAATGTTAAATATTTGTATATAGTATTAAAATATTTTTAAATTTTGGGGGGGGGGGGGGGTGGGGGGCGCTCACACATGTAGCTCCGCCTTTGATCATTGGCAAAGTAGGTCTATTTTACGTTTTCATTGTACAATTCAATTGCTTTGTTTCACTGCAGATTTATAGAAAAGGCAAAATATTGTTTTTTCACTTTGAAGTCCAACAATTGCAATGTGCAATTGCATTTTGATGTTAGAAACAAAAATCTTAAGGGTAAAAAGTTAAAGGGTTAATTAAGAGTTAAGATTAAAAGTAAAAAAGTTAACTTGGAATCTAAACTATTAAAAGTGGTACTGCAAGGTGCTAGATCTCAATCCTAGAGTCAAAATGATGTTACTAACAATTTTGACACATTAGAAAATAGTCAAAATTTAGGTATAGTACATAGGTGTTGTTCCTTAAGTTTCTTCTTAAAATTTAGCCATGTGATTACTTAGTTAAAAATACATCCATCCCATGAAAAGAAAAAAAAAAAAAAAGTCATATGACTAAATTTTAAGAGAAAAACGTAAGGCACTATACCTAAGGGCATGTTTGGATTGAGAAGAGAAGAAGGGGTTGTGGAGGAGAGTAGAGTTGGCTAAAACTAGGCTAATTTTGAGCCAATTCTTATCTACTCTACTCCCCTCACTCCCTCTCAATCCAAACAGACCATACATTTTGTCATTACAAAATAATAATAACAATGACACTATTCTTTGACAATCAAAATCAATCATGTTAGAGTAGCTTTAGATATTGATTTGATATTCCTTTTTTTAAAACGAAGCTATTTGACCTGGCTCTATACCTGGTCTTTAACTTGAAACATATGCACCAAAAATTTTTGGGTCAAAGATGGGAATCGAAATTCCAAAATCCAAATTATCTGATATTGGCTTTTCTCATACTATAGTACTAATAATGTGGTATTAATAGAGGACTAATGTAAAAATAACAACATTATTTTAATCATAATTTACAATATTAATAGTTGTGAAAAAGATTGTGAGAAAATTTATATCCCTAAACTTACACTTTTTTAAAAAAAATTATTTATTAATATCATCACATCTCATGATTCTTAACTTTTGGCATAGATGATAACTGATCTTTATTATTATGTTAAGATACCAATCAATTTTTGGTATAAGCGGGGTTGAAACCTTGAATTTTTTATTACAAAAGACTCTTACCAATTGGACTAATTGAAGCTCACCCTAAGCTTACTCTTAGTCTTTAGATAAGCCTTAATATTCCACCTCAATTGTTCATTCTTCAAAAATGAAATTCATACATTGCTGCCCAAGTTTCCACCCGGATTGTTTAATCCATCTCTCTTTTTCTCCCTTTTGAGTTTCCTTGCATGCTTCCTTGCATAGACACATTAATCCATCAAACGTTTAAAATTTGAATCGTACATTTCCTCCGATTCCATTCAAAGCATTATTTTCCCATTAACATCTGACAAATCTAAGAGTTACCATCTCTCCCTATAAATACCACATTTACAGAGCCCAACTTCACATCTCATTTTCTCTATTAACAAAAGATAAACATATATATACTACATTCATGGCCGGAAAACTCCAATCTTGCCGTTTTGTTGTCCTAGTCCTTTTCTTGGGCTTTGTTATGGTATTCTCTACCATAAAAGCTCGCACTTTGCATGCTCCAAATTATAACCATGCCATGATGAAGCCCATGAGTCCAAGCCAAGCCAAACAGGTCATTATTTTGTTGAAGTTCTTCACCTCTGGGGAATCAAGCAAAAGCACGCCCCACGTCCCCCCTCCTCCGGCGGCCCAAGTGAAGGTGAAGGGCATTAATTTGTTAATGATGCACACAGACACCGATGGAGCTAGATCTCCAAATAGCACTCTTCATGGTTTCAAATACAGCACAATAAGTGTCACAAGGCGCAATTCTGAAACATAGAAGTTTGAATTTTTTTTTTTTCCCCGCTTTTTTTGCTACTAAAGTGTCATTGTATCCTTAGATCTCTTAATAAAATAATTAATTGCGTGTTTTTTCTTTTGGGTACCCTATGAATTGCTGTTATTACGTTTTGACGTAGTGCCATTAGAAACATGAATCTGTAGTGTTAGAATTGTGAGTACGGTAAACACTTTTTTTTTTTTTTTTTTTCTATTATGAATACTTTAAACACGTGTTTTCTCAACACATTTAAAATTACTGTTTTCATATTATTGAACACCAATACTTAAATATGGCTATAAAGGGTCCTAATTGTTGTACAAATATGTTTGTACTTTGCAACAAATAAAATACTGTGAGCCTCTAGCCTATTGGGCCATATAATAACAACTTCACTAAAATTCAAGGTAAATAAGAGGCCAATGTAGCGCATCAAGTTCAATTAGATCATACGGCTTCAAGATATATCCGTCTTCCCATTTGGAAGTAAGCTAATGAAATCATATTGCTAATGAGGGAGTTGGATGTTAGCTTATAAGGTTCTAACTTATTTTGGGAGTTTTGAGATGGGCTTGGGGCTCACATTTACAAGGTTTTCATCTACATTCCCTTTCTTTTAATTACTTCTTAAAAAAAAAAAAAAAAATCAAGTTAAGATTTTCTAAAAAAATAAATTGATAATTACAATTTACAACAATGAGAGGAGTGATATGAATCATAATTCTTCTCCTAAAAGAGATTAAACAGTACTGAGGTATAACAATACAAGACTCTTGATAAGTATAGAATTACTTTAATATAAAGAAAAGTGTAATCTTTCACCAATGTTTTTGCATATCTTTATGCCCAAAAAAACTTTGATCAGGGCACATTTCTAGGCCTATAAATATAAATAGTAGTTCCATGCAATGCCTTTTTTGTTTTATTTTGTTTATTTCTCAAATGAACCAGTTAGTTTTATTTTGTTTTTTATTTTTATTTTCATGGGTAGTTGGATTTATTAAGAAACAAACAAAATAAAAATATTTAATTACAAGCTACAATAGAAAGCTGAAAGGACAACAGCAGCCATGAATGCTTGACGTTCTTATGAAACTCAGACCAAGACTCCAAGTCTTTATATCTGCCCATATTTGTCCTTGATGTACTCTAGTATTCCTCAGCACCCAAATCAATAGCCAAGTTAATTTTCCTGGTCTAGCGGCCCACTGGTCCCCCTCTTTCTTCTCTATTCACAAAGAAAACAAAAGTTTTATGCATTACTTTTTATTTTAATTCAACAAAAGTAATTTATAAAAAGTGTTAATCTTAGACCTGTTTCTTCCAATAGTTTTAGTGATCCACCGTTTGAATGAATAATTTTGAATATGAATAGCGCATTCCCTAAGGAAACTGAAATTAAATGTAGGAATACTTTTACCAAAAACTATTTGCATGCAACCATACAATATTTTCATGCCCCCTCCCCCTCATGTGTTTAAGCTAAGATAAATATCATGTTATGTTCAGTGGTGGATTCAAATTAAAACTAGTAACAATCTACCACCGAAGATTTGTCTCTCTCTCTCTCTCTCTCTCTCTCTCTCTCTCTCTCTCTCTCTCTCTATATATATATATATATATATATATAACTTCTTCCTTTAATTCTTTAAAAAATGAGAAATGTTATGTTCACAACATTTCAGAACAAATCCAAAGTGACTGGTTGTTACTGATTGTTATTAGTGAGAAAAAAAAATGTAATGTCAGTAATAGATTCAAATTAAAACCAATAACAACCAATCATCTAATATTTGTTGTGAAAATCTTGTGGATGTAACACTCCTCTTAATATATATATATATATATATAATCCTTTTTGTGTGGTCTTGCTATCATGGGAGCATTTTTAATTTCTTTGAAAAATTTACCTACAATACATTAAGTATATTACATTAGATTTCTCCATTAATTTCAAACAAATGGCTCTATTGATAAATGAAATACAAACAATAGTATTGAGGGGATATTCTGTCAATTTTTTGCCTTCCTAGGCTTCCTCTTCCTTTTTGGTAGTTATTTCATTTAGACAGTCAATAAAAACAGCAAGAGTAATAAAACATGTGCAATTTTTTAATCTTTGCCATTAATATCTTTTGTTGAAAATTCCGTACTTATTGTTGAAATTTTACAAATGCTGTAAGAGCATCTTACTTCTATTATTCTATAGTAGAAGTCATCATTCAATAGCTTATCTAAAACCAGACTAGTAGTGGATATTGGCCTATTAATTGGAAAATATTTAGGACTACACAGTGGAGGCTCTAGGATTTTTTTGTTAGGGAGGTCAGTGGTGGAGTTAGAAATTTATCATTGGGGTAAATAAATAATAATAATTTATTTTATTTTACATGTACAAATTCCATATTATATACATTATACAATAATGTAAAATAGTATTCCAAATATAATTTATTATAAATATCGGTAAGAAAACAACCATTGAATGCATAAACAAATATAATTGAATAACTATAGAGGGTCTTTTTGGTTATATCGGGCTAGGCTGCCTCCTGCGGTACTGGGCTCAAATATTCTAAGTAAAGGAGTTGAGACCGGTCCAACAACAACTCAAGTTGATCCGACTTGTGCACAAACTATACCTCGTTTGCCAAGAGCACGCTTACGGCAAGCAGAATTTTATAAAGAAAGTAAGGGGAATGAGTGGGTAGTATATGGATTAATTAAAAGAAGAAAGAAATCAGATTAAATCTGATCCACAGGACCAAAACTAGAGGGGGAAGAACGCCTCTTCTCAAAGTGAATAATCTCCCAAGGAAATCCTGATATGGAAATTAATCACTTTGAGGGAAGCGGACCTGAATGGTTGGTGCACAAAAGAACTCTTTGTTTTTGACAGAGAGTAGGACTTTGAGAGGGAGAGAGGGAATCAACCTATTGGTGCATGTCTGCCACTCTAACTCTCTATCTTTTTCTTTCCTCCTCTTCTAATATTCCCCTTCCTTATCCTTTTTCTTTCTTCCTTTTTTTCCTAATACTTGTTTTCTATTTCCTGGTTTTCAAATTCCTAATATTGTGGTGCTTCCCTTGTCCCCTATACATGGCAAGGGCCTTTTTTTATAGTGCCTACCGAGACCGAGTTTTACTATTTTACTCCTTAACCACCTTTGTCTGGTCTGGGTGTACTTGTCGACCACCACTAGTCCATCTGCGTGCCACTCCCCATCACCAGACAAAAGAAAACTATTTCGTTTGTTTGTCTGTCGTGGCACCCTTTCTTGCTACGGTGTGGATGCCTTCTATCTCCTATATCTCATAGCATGCACCTAGTGGTTCCAAACCATACCCTCTTACCTCTAACCCGTGACCTCACCGTGTCCTATATTGACTTGGTACAGGCTAGTGAGGTCTGGGCCTTACGCGTGCCTCTCTTCCATGTATGTCTAAAATTTTTCTGCTACTCATGCGTTTGCCATGGTTAGCCTGCACATTCTACTGTCCGTTTTTGACTATTTTCTAGTTTCCCTTTCCTTTATGGCTTGCCTTACTTAGGGGCTGGGCCTTGCTTGACGATGGGCTTTGCCTTTCTTCAGCCCACCCTTTTTTCCTACTACCATCTCCTGCCATACTACTCTATCATTCCTACTGCAAAGTTGTTTGCCTCAATCCTACTGGTCCTCTTTGGGCCTACCGTTTATTCTTCTTCCAATGGCCCAATACGGCTATTGGTTCTTTTATTACATCACTGGCAGGCTCCTGTGTCCTGTTTGTTTTCTCTTGGGCGTCCTCGGCCCATTTGCTTTCCTTGGGCTTTCTAGCCCTTTTCTTAGCTTTTGCATTCTCATGGGCTTTTACTGAGTTCTTTGGGTTTCCCCGGCCCAATTGCATTATTCCTCATCCTTGAGGCTTATGGACTTGGCATTAACCCCTTTCTTTCTTTGCTTTCATTATTTTGGGTCTGCCGCCGCCCATTCTCACTTTTCCACATCATATACTGCCCATGATTTTCTTTTTTTTCTCTTTCCGAGCTCCTTTAAGCCCATTTACCCCCTCAAGGCCTATTTGTTTATCTCATGGGGCTATCATCCATTATTCCTACTGCTTGTGCTTAATGGATTTTCTATCCATTTACTGACTCTTTTCTGTCCACATTGCTGGGCTTCTCCTTTCCACTTGAGCTTCCAAAAAGGCCATCAACAATAACCAATAATGGTAAATGTGAAACTAAGAAGAAGAAAAAAAATAGTAACTGATATAAGTTTTAACTTTTGAAATGAATGACTTCTTAATCATACACGTGGTCAGTGTCTTGAAATTGAAGCAAACACTAAAAGACTTTTTGAATTTGGAAATCAATAGAGCATTTATCAAATTACTTGATAAAATAGAAAGAAAAACTAAGAAAACATAGAAGGGAAAAAGAAAGATAGAGAGAATGAGGAAAGAATCACAAATATAGATACAGATTTGTTGGTTGTAACAATGGTGTACTTTTTTGTTGATGAAGAAGAAAAGTGTAGAGAAAAATAACTTTTTTCTGCTATCAATGGAAAAGTAAGCCAAAGTCTTGGAAATTTTTTTTTTTTTCTTTATAACAAATGAGCAAAAATTTGAAACATTTTTTTTCTTTCTTGTAAAATTACATATTTTAAGAGTAGTGCTATTGACACAATACTTTCACAACAAAACCTATGTGGCAAGTTGTTAAAGGTAGGAAAAAAGTGATGTTAGTTGTGGGTCTTGATAAAAATTAGTTACAACTTGTCACTTAACCTTTATTATTAAATTATAGTGAAAATATTAGGAAAATAGCATTAAAATGATCATATTCAAACTTATACCAGCTAGGTTTAAACAAAATTTAAGGTTAGGAGGTTCAAAATTTTATTATAAGGGCTAAAAAAAATTTATTAAAATTTATATATATATATATATATATAAAATTATGGCCGGGTCAGGGGACAACTATTTAATGTGGTTGGTAACGAGTAGTGGAAAAAAATAGTAGTCCACCTAAAAGTAACATAGGCAATCAGTCACAATTTACTTTATAAAATAGTTGTAAAAATTGGTGTAAAATTGATTGTGATCGTTGGCAATGTAGGTTTATTTTATATTTCTATTGTATAATTCCATTGCCTTGTTTCACAGCAGATTTACAAAAAATACAAAATTTTGTAGTTTCACTTTGAAGTCCCCCAATTGCAATGTGCAATTGCATTTTGATGTTAGAAACAAAAATTTTAAAGGTTAAAAGTTAAAAGGTTTTAAGAGTAAAGATTAAAAGTATAAAAATTAACTTAGAATCTAACATCTTATAAAGCATTCCCATTGGCAATTGTAAATGGTATATGTAGAGAAAATTTAGCATAAAGGCACAAAAAGAGCCAAGCAACCAAACTTGTAAAATCTTACAATTGCAATATCTTTTGCAATTGTGTTTCAATGTTATCCTAAATGTAAGATGGCACTATAGCACTTTAGTAAAAATTATAATATATTTTAATTGATAAAGTGGAAGAGAAATGAGGGAGAAGAAAGAGAGAGAGTTGTATTGGAATATATTATATTATTTTAGTGAGTAATATATATTATTTTAATGAGTAGAATAGGAAAATAAAAGTTGGGATGTTGGTTGTGTTGTAAAATGATATGGTATAATTGATAAAGTAGCTTTTTGAGATGATAAAATAGAATATGATGGAAGTTGCGGATGTGAATGCTTAGGCAAAACTTAACAGTGGTGCCAAATCTCAATCCTAGATTCAAAAGGATGCATTTACAGTTCTGACACATTGAAAAATGTGCAAATCTTAGATATAGTACTTAGGTGCTGTTTCTTAAACTCTCCTTTTAAAATTCAGCTGTGTAGTTACTTAACTAAAAACACATATCCATTCCATGAGAAAAAAGTCATATAGCTGAATTTTAAGAAAATGACCTAAGGAATAGCACCTAAAATACTGTACCTAAGTTTTGTCTTTGAAAAATAATAATAATAATGATACTATTCTTTGACAATCAAAATCAATCGTGGTAGATGCTTAAAGTAGCTTTAGATAGTGATTTGATATATATATATATATATATATATATATATATATAACAAAGCTATTGACTTATTTCGCACCTAGGTGTCCATTTGGGAACAGCTTAGTGTCCGTTTGGTAAAGATTATTTTTGCCAACTTATTTTACTATTTAGCTTATTTTTGTTACTATTTATGGATTTCACTGCATTTTTTGGTATTATTCATGAGTCGCACTCTACTATTTCAGTTAACTTTTACCTTTATCTATAGTAGTTTCAGTAAAAAAATTTCAATTTCAGCAAAATAAGCGGATCCCAAACGAACACTAATTTAGCTAAAACTGAAAACTTTTTGTTGAAAGTACTATAAATAAAGGTAAAAGTTAGCTAAAATAATTTACTAGGACTTATGAATAGTACTAAAAAGTGTATTGGAACCCATAAATAGTAGCAAAAATAAGTTAAATAATAAAATAAGCTGGATTTTTTAAGTCATGCCAAACACAACCCTACTCTGAAACTTGAAGCATATGCACCTAAAATTTTTGGGTCAAAAATGGGAATCTAAATTATTTTAATTATCTAGTATTGGCTTTTCTTATTCTATAGTATGAATACTAATAAAGTAGTATTAATAGTGAACTAATGTAAAAATAACAATATTATTTTAATTACAATTTGCAACATTAATAGTTGTGAAAAAGATTGTGAGAAATTTTATATATCTAAACTTACATTTTTTTTGTTAAAATTTATTTATAGATATTATTGCATCTCAAGATTCTCAACTTATAGCGTATACTTCATGATAATTAATATATATTATTAAGCTAAAATACCAATCGATTTTTGATATAAATAGGATTGAAACCTTATATCTTTTATTACAAAAGACTTTACCGATTGAGTTAATTGAAGCTCATCCCAAGTTTACTCTTAATCTTAGATAAGCCTTAACATTCCACCTCAATTGTTCACTCTTCAAAAATGAAAATTGTTCGTTGTTCTCCAAGTTTCAACCCCAATCGTTTAACCCATCTCTTTTTTCTCCCTCTTTAGTTTCCTTGCACGCTTCCTAACATAGACTCATTAGTCCATCAAACGTTTAAAATTTGAATCATACATTTTCTCCGATTCCATTCAAAGCATTATTTTCCCATTACCATCTGACAAATCTAAGAGTTACCATCTCTCACTATAAATATACCAAACATTACAGCCCAACTTCACATCCCAAGATATCTATCTATCAACAAAGATAAATACTACTACATTCATGGCTAGAGAACTCCAAGCTTGCCGTTTTATTGTCCTTGTCCTTTTCTTGAGCTTTGCTTTGGTTTTCTCTACCATACAAGCTCGCAATTTGCATACACCAAATCATCAACTTCACCACCATGCCATGATGAAGCCCCTGAGTCCAAGACGAGCTGGGAATGGTCATTATTTTGTTGAAGCTTTTGACCTCTTCGGACTCAAACGTTCCGGCCCAAGCGACCCAGTTGGTCATGAATCTGTTGATGAGGCACCCTGAATGAATCACTGATGAAGCTAGATCTCCAAATAGTACTCTTCATGATGTAAAATACAGCATTAAATAAGTGTGTCGCGACTCACAAGGCGCAATACTTAAACACAGAAGTTTGATTTTGTATTTTTTTTTTTTTCCTAGAAAAAAGTATCATTGTATCCTTATATCTCTAAATATAATTATTAAATCATCTTTTGGGTACCCCATGAATAGTTGATGTACTGCCATCAGAAACAGGAATCAAAAGATAATAATAGAAAAAAGACATCGATTCTCTTACTTTCATACGTGTATATCATCTATAAAACATCACTCATTTCATATTTTAAATCTAAGTATCTTCCAAAAAAAAAATGTTTTAAATATGGACATCAGTTAAAAAAAAAAAAAAGTGCACATCATACATGAGATTGTAAACATTGTATCCAAAGTTTACAAAAATGAGTATGAAACAATATTTTCTAAACATAAAAGTAACAATCAAGAGGAGTCATACAAGGTCACATCAGGTTGGTCAACCCACTAATCTTCTCCCATGTTTAGCCCCCTCTTTTGTTTGTCAATTATTTTTCTACCGACCATCTTGACATTTTTGCCTTTTTCTCATCTCCCTTAAATGTAATTTTGTGAGGAAATTGATAGATTTAATGATAACGCGATAAAATTGGAGTTAAGTTATGTGTTTTTTTATAATAAAAAATTTGTGATTTTTTATAAATAAAGATTTGAACAATGTACTTCAAATCACAGCTCATGGATTGCTTTTCCAAAAACACAAGTGTCAAAGTAAAATTTTTTTTTACATCAAGATTTTTTGCAACAAACCTTTTTTTTTTTTTTCTTCTCTTTTTCTAAATTTACCAGCTAGGTATAGCCCATTTTCAAAACATTGAAGTGACTATTTTTTAAACAACACCAATAGCTAATCCAAATGGAAAAACTTCATAACCAGCTAGGAGTGTGCATCAAACTCACTAACCTAATGAAATAGACTTAACCCAACTCAACTTAACCCGACAGCCCTTGTAGGATTTTCATGGGTTGGTGGATTTTTTTTTTTTTTTTTTTTTTTGGGTTCAAGTTGGGTTGGATTTGTGTTAATAGTTTTTATTTTTTGTTTCAATCAATATAACCAGACGAAGCCGGTAATATAGATAAGTTTATTTGCCACAATTTTTTTAAGTTGGATTTATATTGGTATTTTGAGAATTATTTTTATGAATTTGAAAATTTTGAATATAATTTAGGTATATTATATGAATTATAATAATTTAGTCAAAAGAGTTTCTTAAGGCATAGCAGGCTAGTCCATCCTAACTAAGGTGCTTAGTGTAAACAAGTCCAGTGGTGGAATGGGCTGAAGGAAACGACAAGGTAGCTTCATTCTTTAGAAAATCAGTACTCATCTTTCTCAAAAAAGAAAGAAAAGAAAATCAGTACTTATTGTTGAAAATTTACAGGTCTCATGAAAATCTTGATTCTACGGTAGATGAGTACACGTTATCTTTCAAAGGCTTTTCTTAAGAACAAATTGGTAGTCCAAATTGGCCTGATCAATTTCCACATATGCAAAGATGTACATGTACTACTGCAACAATTTTTCCACCCCTTCTTAATTTCATGATGTTGTTTCATCATGGCAAATGTAAATTGTAGTTGGTAAAACAAAAATCGCATACCTTAAAATTTGGGAGAAATTTTTACTTTCGGATCCTCCAAATATAACTTTTAAAATCATATTAAACTTTTAAAATCATAAAATATGACATCTTGTAATTCCGCAACTTTCTTGACTAGCATTTGTGTTTGTCAATTTTAATATCAAATTATTTTCTATAGATATTATAATTATTAATCTGGACATACACAAAGGCAATAAGCTGGGAAAGTGTGTGTGGCATTGTTAATAAAACTAGTCAATAATTGGTGCAATCCACGATAATACAACTATAATATTTTCTTTTGTCTAAATATGAAATTTGTTAATTACAATAGTTATTATTAGGTATTATCTTGATTGTGCTTTTATAAGAAATTAAATATTCTACTATTAGCCTTATTAATATTGTGTTTGTATTGGAAATTATATATTCTCTCATTAAAAGAGAATATTAGGTATTTGTTTTTATTGTCTTTTGTGCCTATCAATTTTGATATCTAATTTTTTATTTTTTTTTTGTAAGATAATAAAATTAATAATCCGGAAAATACACAAAGCATATGTAAGATGAAAAATTCATCAAACAAATATGTAGGATGAATACATAAGCTGGCAAAGTGTTTTGGTCCCTATTTTATAAAGAAATTAATAGCATTATATGATGTTAACATAAAAATCTAATTGTTAATTTTACCACCAATATATATATATATATATATATATGTATGTATGTATGTATATAATTATTAAGAATATTATAATTTAATTAGTTGGCATCTTCTGGTGTTTCCAAAACATCCAAGTCTATCTTCTCTTGTGGCCTCATCATAGCTATCAAATCTTACATATATTCCAAAAAAAAGAAGCCTGCTCTTGAAAATAGAAAAATGGGGAAAAAAAGCAATTGTCAAACATAACCTAACAGTTTTGACACTTAATCTTAGCAAAGAAAAAAAATAATAATAATGACGACACATTGACACCTATTCTTTGACAATCAACGTCTTGTTAGTTGTTAGAGCAGTTTTCGATATTGACTTGAATACTTGATACTAAAAGACACAAAGAAGCACGGAAAAAAAATAAATTCAAAGTTAGTAGCATTGACTTTACAAGTTACCTGGTTTGAAACATGTAACATAGGCTGTCTAAATTCCAAATTATCCGGTCTTATCTTTCTTACTCTTTTGAGGCGGCACAACATAATCACTAGGAGTAGTAATAAAAATGTTGTCAACAGTGCACTTATGTGAAAATGATATTATTACAGTCATAACTTGTTATGTCATCTATTGTGAAAAGTATTGTGAAACGTTTTATGTCCCCTGTATTACCCCTTCAAGATGTGCCTAACTTTCCACCTCAATTGTTCATAACTCTTCAAAAATCAGACTTTTTCATTGCACCCCAAGTTTCCACCGCAATTCTTTAACCCCCTTTCTTTTTCTCCCTGTCAGTTTCCTTGCATGCTTCCTACCTAGCATAGATACATTCCCTCAAATGTTTGAAAATTGAATCGTACATTTCCTCCAATTCCATTCAAAGCAATGGTTTCCCATTAATACAGACAAATTTACGAGTTATCATCTCTCCCTATAAATACCAAACATTACAGCCCAACTTCACATCCCAAATCTCAATTTATCTATCAACAAAAGAAAAACTACATTTCATGGCTAGAGAACTCAAAGCTTGCCGTTTCCTAGTGCTATTTCTTTTCATAGGCTTTGTTTTGGTATTCTCCACCATACAAGCCCGCAATTTGCACACACCAAATCATCACCACCACCATGCCATGATGAAGTCCATGAGTCCAAGCCAAGCAGGGACGGATCATTATTTTGTTGAAGTTCTTAACCTCCGGGGAATCAAAACTTCTGGCCCAAGTGACCCAGATGGGCATTAATTTGTTAATGGAGCAGATTGAATGAATCACCGATGAATCTAGAATAGTACCCTTCATGGTTTAAATACAGCAAAATAAGTGTGTCACAAGGCCCAATACTTAACATAGAAGTTTGGTTTTGTTTTTCTTTTTTGCTAGAAAAAAGTATCAATGTATCCTTAGATCTCTTAATAAAATCATTAAATGAGTATCTATTGGGCACCACTTGAATTATTGTTACTCGGTTTTGTCATAGAGCCATGGCTCAGTAGATAATAATAGAAAATGACATTGATTCTCTCACACTATTAAGTGTATATCATCCGCACACATCACCCATTTCACGTTTTAAATATAGATATAGAGTGTACAATAATGAGTGTGGAACAATATTTTCTAAATGGAAAAAATAACAATCAATATTTATTTTGTTATTTTGAGAATTATTTTATATGGATATGGAATATAATTTAAGCATATTATGTAAATTATGATTATTTTTTTTTTTAATTAATTGATGAAAAGTGAAAACTCATTTCTTTTTACAAGGTTTGATGCATTTAAGTCCAACTTGTTGATCCAATCTGATTCATGTGGGTTGAGTTGGATCCTAATGGATAAGTTTGGGTTTATGATTTTTCAACCCAACTATACACACCCCTCAACTTAAATTTGAACTGGGACCTGCCTTCGAAATGAGACCTAGCAGGATTGCCCCATCTTAAGGTGCTTGGTGTAAACAAGTCTAGCTAGTGGTGGAATGGGCTTAAGGAAACAATATGGTAGCTTCATTCTTTTAGTTTTCTGCCCCATCAAGAGTCATGTGTTACTGGGATCCTTTTGGCTACTCGTAAAAGACCAGCCTCTGCTGTGATCGTCAACATCAAATTCTTTTCTTGAAATTTTGCTAGAAAAGCAATACTTATTGTTGAAATTTACGGTTCTTATGAAAATCTTAAATTTATGGTAGATGATTAGACGTTGTCTTTCGATTTTCAAAGTATTATCTTAAAACAAATTGGTTGTCCAAATTGGCCTATCAATTGTCACATACGCAAAAATGTACTATTGCAACATTTTTCTTTTCCGTTTTAATTTTCATTATGTTGTTTCATTAATGAAAATACACATCCTAGTCTTGTCATCCAAATATATAAGTTTTAAAACCATAATATATAACATTTTATAGTTCCACAACTTTTGATTAGCATACATCAATATTAATATTGAATTAATTTTTAAAGATAATAAAATCCGCAACCTAAATATACACAAAAGACAATAAATTGGTAAAGTGTGTTTGTGTCCTTTTCTTTTCTTTTCTTTTTTCTTTTTTTTTTAATTAGAAGTACAGTAACTTTATTCGTGAAAAAGATAAATACAAACATCTTGAATCACAATGGATTCAATAATAAGTGGATTTTCTTCTATTGAAGTTACAAAATTATCAATTCTTTTGATATGTTTTGCCAAAATATCTGCTGTTTATTTTTTGGCCGCTTTACATGTTGGAGATGATTTTGTCTGAAATCTTGTACTAACAATATTAACTCTTATTCTTGAAAATTTTCCATCATATTAAATTAAACCAGCTTTAGAATTAGATACCACTTAATTATCATCTATACATAATTCAACACAAAGCCAATATTCAAAAATTTTTACAACCCCAAATGGGCTTCATCTCTGCTTTTGTTAGTGAAAACTCAAAAATTTAATTACAACCCCAAATGGGCTTCATCTTTACTTTTTGTTAGTGAAAACTCTAGTGCACTCTTGTTTCTAATTATTTTTAAAATAAAAAGAATAAATAAAACATTGTTTTAATAAAATCTAATTCTTGTAATGCTCAAATTTCACCCAAAAATGCATATCACCAAAGATTATTGTATTATACTATCCTTTGACAAGTATAAATGAGTATTCATATATTATTTAGTATTTTGGTATCCTCCAATATTTCATTTTAATTGTACCGCAAAAAATAAGCCATTTTTAAATTAAAAAAGTACATGTTTTTCTAGAGAGATTATATACATTTATAAAGGTTAATGGCATTAAAAAATGCTGCAACTGCTAGTAAAACTATATCATGCGAAAGTTACATAATTCTTTTATCAGACAATACGTATGTGGATTTTGAAAGGTTTGATTTTTTTTTTTTTTTTTTAGAAAGCAAAAAAAGGTTTGATATTGTATTGAAGTAATAGACTCGTATCGTTTTAATCAATTGTAATAATGTATATATTTACATATCATTTTTTAATGTTACAAACCCAACAGCATCGTTTTAAAACAATTAATGGAATTCTCTAATATAGCCCTGGATGAGGGTAAAACAATAAAATGACATTAAATGATTAAAATTTTGTAATACTAACAATCTTTTATTATAACTTTTATATACACTAAAAACAAGTCATAAAGGATTAAGATTTTGTAAAGTAGATCTTTTAGGGTCAAAAATTAAACTCTCCTTATTTTGTAGGAGTTCTCTTTCTCGATTACGAGAGTTCTCTCCCTTAGGGTTTCCTATAGGGCTGCCTTCCTTTTTCCTTTTATTTTTTGGATTCTACAGCCATGGCAGATGACGTGTCACAGATTTTAAAGAAGATTACATTAACTTTGGAGGATGAAGAGACTATTACTATATCAGATGAAGGTCAAAAAGAAGAGTTAGAGAGTTGTGCTTTGAGTCGTATTGGTAAATTCTTAACCTGCAAACTATTTAATAAAAGAGCAGCTCTGAATACAATCAAAAAAGCGTAGGGGCTGGAAGATGGAGTGCAGGTTGTTGAGGTGGGATCAAACCTATTTCAATTCAAGTTCAGATCCAAGTTTGAGTTGGACAGAGTATATACAAGTGGTCTTTGGTGTTTTGATAATCAAGCATTGTTGCTAACCAGATGGGAGTCGAGGATGACGACGACGAATGTCAAGTTCGAATCAATATCTTTATGGGTTCAAATCTGGGGGGCTTCTCGGTGGGTAACCAATTGGGTAGAGTTTTGGAAGTGGAGAAGTGGCGTAACAATGAGAGTCAAAATTTCTTTATGCGGGTTAAGGTTACGATTCCGTTAGAAAAAGAGATAAGGCGAGGGGCTTTTCTGGCATGGTCGGATGGGAGGAAACATTGGGTAAATTTCAAATATGAACGGTTGCCTATCTTTTGCAATTATTGTGGTTTACTAGGGCATGATATCCGTTACTATGCTAAGTATTTTAGTAAAAGAAAAACTGAAACTGATGTGGAGTGTGGCTATGGAGACTGGCTGAAGGTAATGGGAGGAAGGGCACGATCACCACAAGGAAGGGGGTTTGGGAAGGATAATAACCGTGATATTGTCCATGAAGCAAGGGAGGGTACACGGGGTTCACAGAGTATGGCGATGGTGGAGGAGAGTAATGGCGATGAGGAGAGTAACTAGTGTAAAATGGGGACAGAAGTTGGGGAAGTTGCAACCGGATTAGGTGGAGATGATTTGGCACGTCACGAGGTTAGGGCCGAGAATCACAGGCTTGAAGATTTGGATAAGGAAAACAAAGATACTGGCTCCTTAGTTTTAGGTGTTCAAAATTCAAGTGTTGATGAGGGGACTGATTTGGCGCAAATCACTTCAACTGGAGAACGTGCAAAGCATTGTAAAAAAGGCTGGGCTGAGCAAACTTAAAAAGCAACCCACTGGACTAGGCTGGTCTGTATGGATGTTGGGCCTGTGGAAATAATTAAAGAAGGAGCTAGGTCCATATTGGGGAAAAGGAACATGCTAGCTATGTTTGCTGATGGGGAGGTAGAAAATACAATGAGTACAAGCAAGAGGGGGAAGATTGGTGAGGATTTACACATGATTGAAGCGGCAGAGGTGTTGAATCACCCTTGCCGAGAGCAATGAGGCTTTTAAGTTGGAACTGCCAAGGGCTTGGGAACCTTTAGACAATTCAAAGCCTTCACAGGTTAGTGCGGGAACAAGTTCCCGATGTATGTTTCTTGATGGAAACAAGGTTAGATAAAAGTCGTTTTGAGAAGCATTGTGGTGACCTACCTTTTAAAAATAAATTGATTCTAGAAAAGCCAAATTCATGTGGTGGGTTGGCATTACTGTGGAAGGAGGAGATGAACTTAGATGTTATTAATTTTACTGATAACCATATTTTAGTGAAGGTAGTGGAAGACGATGGTTTTGTGTGGCACCTCACAAGGTTCTATTGATGGCCAGAGGCAAATGAAAATCAGAAATTATGGGCTCTTTTATCTCATCTACGGTCTTTCATTGAGGGTCCTTGGTGTTGTATAGGTGATTTCAATGCCATTCTTCATGCATCTGAGAAGCAAAGTGTCCATGCACCTTATTATAATCAGATGGAGGATTTTCGGGTTGCTTTGGAGGATTGTGGGCTGGCTGATTTTGGGTTTTCCGGGCATAAATTTATATGGACTAATAGGTGGCTAGGTTCAGCCCATACAAAACAAAAGTTGGATAGAGCTATGGCTAATAAGGTGTGGATGGAAAAATTTCCTGCAAGTTCGATGTCTCATTTGTTTAGCCATGCTTCTGATCATCTACCTATTCTGTTGAAAACTATGAAGGATCACAAAGTTAGAGGAAGGGGGACTAGTGGCTTCAAGTTTGAAGAGAACTGGTTGTTGTGGGATGATGGTGAGGAAGTTGTGACTGAGGCATGGGCAAAAGGTGGTGGTGACAGCTCAAGTTTGAGGGGTGTTAGGGACTGTATTCAAACTTGTGGGGATGAATTGTATGCATGGGTTCTTCAAAGACCAAACCAGAAACTGAGGAGATTAAGAGGCTATAAAAGAAATTGGAGTTAATGAATGAAAGTGAGTTGATTGAAGAAAGCAGAAGTGAGTTCCTACTGGTGAGCAAACAGCTTGATGATCTATTGCTGAAGTAAGAGATATTTTGGCGTCAGAGGTCTCGAGTTTCTTGGTTAAAATATGGAGATAAGAATACTAAAATTTTCCATTCCAAAGCCTCCCAAAGAAGGCGACGAAATTATATTGAGGGAATCAAGAATGCTAATGGGGTTTGGGTGGAAGAAGTTGAGAAAGTGGCATAGGTAGCGATGAATTATTTTATGAATATTTTTAAAGCAGGCACATGTGACAAAATGGAGGATTGCCTTACTACAGTTCCTAATAAACTCACAGATGATATGCAGGAGGTGTTTTCTAGGCCATATAGCAGTGAAGAAGTTAAAGTAGCGTTGTTCCAAATGGTACCAACAAAGGCTCTTGGACTTGATGATGTGAATGCACTTTTTTATCAAAAATTTTGGCATATTGTGGATAATAAGGTGACTGATGCTATGTTAGATTTTTTACATTCTGGTAATATGGAGCCTAATGTTAATTATACTCATACTGTTCTGATTTCTAAAGTAAAGAAATCGAAAAAAATAGTAGATTTTAGACCAATTAGCCTTTGTAATGTCATATATAAAATTATATCAAAAGTTTTAGCGAACAGGTTAAAGTTGATCTTGCCACAGATAATTCCTCCTACTCAGAATGCATTTGTACCAGGTCGCCTTATTACTGATAATGTGCTTGTAGCCTATGAGACTTTGCATGCCATGCATATTCAAAGGAAGGTAAAAAGGGGGTTTTAGCTCTTAAGTTGGATGTGAATAAGGCCTATGACAGAGTGAAATGGAGCTTTCTTAAGGGTATGATGATAAAATTGGGTTTTTAGGAGGTTTGGGTGGATAGGGTTATGAGGTGCGTTTCTACACCTTCCTTCTCTATTCAGATTAATGGAAAAGCCTATGGCAATGTCATTCCTTCTAGAGGTCTTCGCCAAGGAGATCCATTGTCCCCTTATTTGTTTCTGATATGTGCTGAAGGTTTTGCTTCGCTCCTTGCTAAAGCAGAATTAGATGGGAAGTTGCATGGAATGGCAGTCTATAGAAATGCTCCTTGTATAACTAATCTACTTTTTGCTGATGACTCTTTGATTTTTTGTCAAGCTAATAAAGATGAAGTGCAGGTTGTCTCAAATACTCTACAGCTTTATGCTGATGCTTCTAGCCAATGCATTAACCTAGAGAAGTCTTCTGCTTATTTTAGCAGCAATGTATCTGTGGAGTAGAAAGCATGGATTATTGATAAACTGAAGGTGAAGGCCATGGAAAGGTTTGATTCTTATTTGGGGCTGCCTACTTTGATTAGACAGAGGAAATATGATTCTTATGCTTTCCTTAAGGAACGAATTTGGAAAAAGATGCAAGGTTGGAAGGGGAAGTTGCTTTCTAGGGTGAGAAAAGAGATTCTGATAAAAGCAGTGGCTCAATCTATCCCACCAATACGATGGGGGTGTTTCAATTGCCTGTGAAATTATGTGATGAGTTGGATGCTATGTGTGCCAGATTTTGGTGGGGCCAAGTTGGTGAAGAGAGGAAAATTCATTGGAAAAGCTGGATCTTTTTAACATAGTCAAAGAAAGAGGGTGGGATGGGCTTCAGAGATATTAGATCTTTTAATTTGGCTATGCTAGCAAAGCAAGGATGGCGGTTGTTGCAGGATAAAAACTCTCTTTTGTATAGTTGTTTTAAGGCAAAATATTTTCTGCAATATGAGTTCCTTGAGGTGAAAGGTTGTCAAAATAGCTCCTATGTTTGGAAGAGCTTGCTGGCTACCCAACCGGTTTTGAGGAGAGGGTGTTATTGGAGAGTGGGTAATGGTGCTTCCATCCATGTTCTGAAGGATTGTTGACTACCTAATCAGCCAACTAGAAAAATTTTGTTCCAACTCGAGGAGGATATTTAGGAGTGGAGGGTTTTAGACTTAATAGATTGGCAGATCCACCAGTGGGATAGAGAACGAATTCAGGCTTTATTCCATCAGTTTGATGCTGAAGCTATTCTTCAGGTTCCTTTGAGCAGGTGGGTTGTGCAAGATTCCTTGGTATGGTTGTTTACAAAGAATGGTAGCTATAGTGTGAAGTTCGGGTACCATGTAGCTAAGCTATTGAAGATGGCAGAAAGTTCTTCAGTAGAGGCTTCGGTGCACAGAGCAAGCACTTCCTTATGGTCACGGGTTTGGAAAGCAAGGGTCCCCAATAAGGTAAAACTCTTTTCTTGGAAAGCATGTCAAAATATATTGCCTACATGGGATAATTTGGTTTGGAGAAGGGTGATGGAGGATGCGAGTTGTTGCTTCTGTCATAGAGCCACGGAAACAGTATTGCATGTGCTTTGGGAGTGTGGGGCTGCATAGGATGTTTGGGCAGGTAGTACTATCAAATTTCAAAATTTTGGGACTAAGCAAGTGGATTTTAGATAGTTGGTAGCTGGTCTCATGCCGAAGCTGTCATTGGAGGAATGAAACTTATTTTAGGTGATTTGTTGGCAAATTTGGCTGCAGAGGAATATGGCGTTGCATGGGGGTGTCTTCCAACATCTATCATGGTCTCACCAATGTGCATCAGATTATTTGAGAGAGTTTGTTGATGCTCAAGACCAACTAAGTGTACCTGTATCCGTCCACATCCCTGCAAGTCAAGCATGGCAGCCACCACAAGGAGAGTTCTTCAAGCTAAATTTTGATAGAACCTGTTTTGATAATGGTGCGACTTCAGACTATGGTGCTATTATTCATAATGGGAATGGTGAAGTTATGGCTATTGTATCTACCAAGGGGGGTGCTATGAGGGATAGTGAAGAGTTGGAGGTGATGGCTTGTCGCAAAACTCTAGAATTTGTTGTAGACGCTGGTTTTATGGAGATGATACTAGAAGGTGATAATGCTTTGGTGATGAAGACAGTTTCACAGGCTCAACCAAACTTCTCTCGGCTTGGATTAATCTATGAAGATATTTGGTGCTTGGCTGCAGGTTTTAGATCCATCTCAATTAGCTGTGTTAGGCATAGTGCCAATGGTGTTGCTCATGCATTGGCAAAATTTGCTAGGTTATTTGATAATGAAATTGTATGGATGGAGGAGGATCCACCCCCTGCAGTGGATGCTTTGTATTTGGATTCTTGTCTTTTGAATTAATGAAAGTCATTTGGTTCCGGTTTCCAAAAAAAAAAAAAAAAATTGTAACTATGAATGTCTCTATAAATAGATTAAATATTACTTTCAAATCTATATAAATAAATTCTAGTGCAAATAAAAGATTCAACATTCTCTAGCAAAAGTAAATTTTTTTTTTTTTTTTTAATAAACAATGCGAAAAGTTGATTTAGAGGCAACTAAAATTATAGGATTGATCAAGACATTACATATCATTTAAAAAAACCTTAATATTTTTCATGTTATAAGATCATATTTAAAAAGGTGCATATATTTCTTATATATATATATATATATATAATACATATATAGATGTATATAGAGTCTGTTGGATGGAAATATTGAATCTTAACCATTGATTTTGGGGTCAAGGACAGGCCCTATCAAAATGTATTCTATTCATCTATATTCAATTAGCCGAGAGAGATACTAGGCAAAATCTTACTCTATACAACTTTTACTTGTGATATATTGAACTTGTTTGTCTTTCTAATTGTATTATATATACACGGATGTCAATGGTATACAGCCAACAAATTCAGAAACAACTGGATCGCAATGTTAATATAAATACAAGAACCTGAACATACAATATCCTTGCCAATATTTATTTTTAATCTCTTAATACTCTTATCTTTTTTTTTTTTTTCATTAATTTCGCAAGACTTGGGGGTTCCATTCCACCCCAGTTAATTGCCATTACCAGCATGCCATGAAGAAGCCAAATGAATATGACTCACTGACATACTACGATCATTGTCGCACAATCCCATTTCTTTTGTTTTGTACCATGAAAATTGTTGTTGTTGTTGGGGTCTGCTATAGTATCATAAAAAACGTAAATGGGTAGATAATAATAAGAAAATAGCTACAAAGCAATGAGCTAAAAAATTAAAATACACATATTAATTTGGGACAAACAGTTCTAAATCTCATCAATTTTTCTCCTTTTCACTTAACTAGGGGAAAAAAGTATAGATGCTAACATCTCATCATATCACGGTAAAACAGGAGAAGGGGGGATTATAAATTAGGCCTGACAAACAATTGATCCTTGTAAACAAACCCTAGCCCGTCCTTGCCGCACTTGGAGCAAACAAACCCAGTTACGGAATGGGCTCTACAAAAGGAAAATTTGGCCCAACATTTCCACATAGAAATGGGGTGGAAAGGGCCGAGACCAGATTATCGGTGCCCCGTCCCCCGCTTCGTCTCCTCTTTGGAGTGGAAAAAATCTACACAAGGCAAAATTGGGGTGGGTTGAAAATATTTTACTAATTCTAGTAAGATTGATGAGATAAAGATAAAATATAAAAGAAAATGGCAACCACAAAAGTTCTAGAAAATAAGAGACAATTTTTTTTTTTTCAAAATGATAATGAAATATGTATAAAATAAATAAATTATAAGTAAGATCTGAATAGAAATGATTAAATTATATTTATAAATATTTAAATATATATCAAATAAAATGTGTGTGTGTATTTTGCGGCGGGGCAAGACAAGCAAAATTCATCCCTGCCATGTGACCTCTTTGGGACAGGAAAAATCCGCATGTAGTAAAGCAAAACAAATGGAGTGGGATGTTTTTGTTATACTTAATACTATAGTCTACTAACAGCACATTCACATCAGTTCGTCTAAAATTTCTGTCTATTTTAGCCTTGTGACCTCTTTGAGACATGAAAAGTCCGCATGGGATGGAGCAAGTCAAGTGGGGTGGGATGTTTTTGCCATCGCTAATACTATAGTCTACTAAAGTCACTAATTCTATGCATGGTCTTCCCATTCAGGATTTTTTCAAATTCAGGGGAATTATTTTGTGCCCATAATTTAACTCGATACAAATTACAGAATTTGGGAACACTCTCTTTCAATAAATCAAGTGACACAAGATTTTCATAATTTTTTTCACAACTAAAATTATGAAAATAGTGGTGATAACTAATCTTTCAACGACAACTAACCACCTTCCACCTAGTTGTAGAAGCATTGTATTTTTTCTTTTAATTTTCAGCTGAACCTGTCGTCATTTCAAGTATGCTTCCTATCCATATTCTAAATTAGCCGGATACTCTTTCTCCCAAATTGGAAAGCAGAGAATTACAAGGCCAACAATTTTCTAAAGAAAATACATGACCTGGACTGGAACAACCATTTTCCTTCTCACGAGGACAATCATTTTAACCTTTTTACTCAGCTTCATATAAGCGGGCTTGAACCTTTTTAGATCACCTACAAGAGGTTGACTTGAGGTCATAAGGAAATGAATTTACAACTTTGACTAGCAATGCCTAAAGTAGGTAGGAGATGGAAACTTCATCACTCAGTGACATGCCCTTTTAACCCATGCATCATGCATGAGTTTGCTGTATTGCCCAATTCTTAACGTGGATTTGTGATTAGAACAAGATGTTTCAAAGAAGCTAAAAGACTAGCTCTAATTCGGTCCTCTTAATTTCTAGTTTAAATAAAATACACATCCAACAGATGTATATATTACATATATGTACTAAAACATGTGCAATTTGTTATCGTTGCCATTAATATCTTTTGTTGAAAATTTAAAAAAGCTGTAAGAGAATTTTACTTCTATTATTCTATAGTAGAAGTCATCATTCAATGGCTTATCTCAAACCAGATTAGTAGTGGATATTGGCCTATTAAGTGGAAAATTTCTAGAATCACAACTACTTTTATATTCATTTTCACAATTATTTAATATGACTGATAGTGAATAATGGAAAAGAAGTAATAATTTACTTGAAAGTAACACAGGCAGCCAAACATATTCTACCACATAAATTAATTGTAAAAACATATGTAAAATTGGTTGTGATCATTGGTAGGGGTAGCTAGAAATTTTTGTTTGATGGGCCAACTTATAATACTAATTTATTAGCTTATACAAACTTTCATAAACATGCACAAACACATACATCTATACACACATAATTTAGTATCCTTTATAGTGAATCTTTAAAGTTTTTATTTTTAATATAAGTTACCAAATTGTCTACAAAGTGAGTAAAAAAATTTCAATTAAACTAATGAAGTATTCAAAGATATGAATGATCCAAAACTTTAATAGACACAAGAACACATTTTACAATAAAAAAATGAATGTGAGGAAAAAAAATTCTTTATAACTACTAGATCAATTGGACAATTTCTCAAATATTTGAGGGGGCTGAGTTCCATTTTTGTAGACTAATAACTAAAATGTAAAATATTTATATATAGTATTAAAATATATTTTTATTGTATAATTCAATTGCTTTGTTTCACTGCAGATTTATAGAAAATGCAAAATATTGTATTTTCACTTTGAAGTCCACCAATTGCAATGTGCAATTGCATTTTGATGTTAGAAACAAAAATTTTAAGGGTAAAAAAGTTAAAAGGTTAATTAAGAATTAAGATTAAAAGTAAAAAAGTTAACTTGGAATCTAACCTTTTAAAAGTGGTATTGCAAGGCGCCAGATCTCAATCCTAGAATCAAAATGATGTTACTAACAATTTTGACACATTGGAAAATGGGCAAATTTTAGGTACAATATATAGGTGTTATTCCTTCAGTTCCTTCTTAAAATTCAGACATGTGATTACTTAATTAAAAATACACTTCCATCCCATAAAAAATAAAAAATAAAAAAAAGTCATATGACTAAATTTTAAGAAAAAAACTTAAGGTACTAATACCTAGGGGCCTGTTTGGATTGAGAGGGAAAATGGAGAAAAGTAAAGTAAAATTAACTGAAAATAAACTAATTTTGAGTCAGTTCTTACCTGCTCTACTCTATTTCTCTCCCTCATTCTCAATCCAAACAAACAATAAGTTTTGTCATTAAAAAGTAATAATAACATAGATACTATTCTTTGACAATCAAAATCAATCACGTTAAAGCATCTTTAGATATTGATTTGATATTCTTTTTATTAAAAACAAAGCCATTTGACCTGACTCTGTACCTGGTCTTTAACTTGAAAGTTGAAACATATGCACCGAAAATTTTTGGGTCAAAGATGGGAATCGAAATTCCAAAATCCAAATTATTCAGGGCCTATTTGGTATATGTGTTTAAAAACTGATTGTTGTTTGAAAACATTTGTAAAAATACGTATAGGTAAAAAAGTGTGTGAAAATACATGTAATGTTGTTTAAAAACTAAAAATTGTTGTTTGAAAATACAAACCAAACACCCCCCCCTCCCAAATATTGGCTTTTCTCATTCTATAGTACTAAAAAAGTGGTATTAATAGAGGACTATGTGAAAATAACAATATTATTTTGATTATAACTTGCTACATTAATAGTTGTGAAAAAGATTGTAAGAAAATTTATATCCCTAAAATTACACCTTTTTTTAAAATTTATTTATATATATCATCACATCTCATAATTCTTAAATTTTGGCATAGATGATAACTAATCTTTATTATTAAGTTAAAATACCAATCAATTTTTGGTATAAGCGGGGTTGAAACCTTATATCTTTTATTGCAAAAGACTTTTACTAATTGGACTAATTGAAGCTCACCTAAGCTTACTCTTAGTCTTAGATAAGCCTTAACATTCCACCTCAATTATTCACTCTTCAAAAATGAAATTTGTTCATTGCTGCCCAAGTTTCCACCCCGATTGTTTAACCCATCTCTCTTTTTCTCCCTTTTGAGTTTCCTTGCATGCTTCCTTGCATAGACACATTAATCCATCAAACGTTTAAAATTTGAATCGTACATTTCCTCCGATTCCATTCAAAGCATTATTTTCCCATTAACATCTGACAAATCTAAGAGTTACCATCTCTCCCTATAAATACCACACATTTATATCTCAATCTCGCACTTTGAATGCTCCAAATTATAACCATGCCATGATGAAGCCCATGAGTCCAAGCCAAGCCGAACAGGGTCATTATTTTGTTGAAGTTCTTCACATCTGGGGAATCAAGCAAAACCAAACCCCGCGTGATGCGAACCTCAATAGACACGCATTGAGACCCAACAAACAATATTAGAATATGATGCGAACCTCAATTGACACGCTTTGAAACCCAACAATCCATATTGAAATACTTGCCCAAGAAAGCTAAAATTCAGATTTTGGTAGAAAACCCTAACCCAACGTTTATAAGCGAAACGCGAACCAAATGTATAAGTAATAGACCTTGACCCAATGATTATAATTGAATCACGAACCAAAGGTATAAACAAACCTTGACCCAATGATTACAATTGAATCACAAACCAAAGGTATAAAGTTTGAACGCCACAAGGAAGAATCCCTGATAAGTTCACAGTTCTTAAATAACCAAAAGAAGAGCAAAGGCTCACCTTTTCTGATTTTTATTCCATGATTTCTTCCAAAAAACGTTTACAGACTTAGGGGCCTATTTAAGGGCTCCATAAAACTTGACATACAAGAAAACATATTCTAAAATAACTCCTAATTGATACCTAACCATATCAGGAATCAAATTTGACCTAAAAAGTATTAAATACACCTAAAAACAAGGAAATAAATAACCTAAACCTAAAATAACGTTTTTTACATAAAAATACCAAAAATAATAAATTACAATAATTAAATAGTAAATTATGTCGCGCATCAGACCCCTCCTCTTGAAACAAACTCGTCCTCAAGTTCATCTTCGAAATCTGAAATCTTCTGCTCCAAATAAACAAATACTTCGAATGCTTTAACAACTTGATCCGGTTCTGAAACTTGAATCCTTCATAAAATGTAGCGTAAAATTTCTTCTTATCTACTTTCAATTTATTTGCAACATCAATCAACACAGGGTCAAGAATAAAATTAAAATTTTCTACTCCAAGAAAATCAACATATTGTATAGTCATCTTCAACAAATCAACTGAGACTTGAGGATTGTGAGTTGTGGACTCATCCTCATATTTGACCTCAATTGAATCTTCCACAATGTTTTCAATAATTACCATCTTTTTTTTATTTCACTTTTTTTTTTTGACAATAACAAGAAACAAAAGATAAAAGGGATAGAAAACTGAATTTAGAACCTGTGCTCTGATACCAAATGATGCGAACCTCAATAGACACGCATTGAGACCCAACAAACAATATTAGAATATGATGCGAACCTCAATTGACACGCTTTGAAACCCAACAATCCATATTGGAATACTTGCCCAAGAAAGCTAAAATTCAGATTTTGGTAGAAAACTCTGACCCAACGTTTATAAGCGAAACGCGAACCAAATGTATAAGTAATAGACCTTGACCCAATGATTATAATTGAATCATGAACCAAAGGTATAAACAGACCTTGACCCAATGATTACAATTGAATCACGAACCAAAGGTATAAAGTTTGAATGCCACAAGGAAGAATCCCTGATAAGTTCACAGTTCTTAAAGAACCAAAAGAAGAGCAAAGGCTCACCTTTTCTGATTTTTATTCCATGATTTCTTCCAAAAAACGTTTACAGACTTAGGAGCCTATTTAAGGGCTCCATAAAACTTGACATACAAGAAAACATATTCTAAAATAACTCCTAATTGATACCTAACCATATCAGGAATCAAATTTGACCTAAAAAGCATTAAATACACCTAAAAACAAGGAAATAAATAACCTAAACCTAAAATAACGTTTTTTACATAAAAATACCAAAAATAATAAATTACAATAATTAAATAGTAAATTATGTCGCGCATCACCGCGTCCCCCCTCCCCCAGCGGCCCAAGTAAAGGTGAAGGGCATTAATTTGTTAATGATGCACACAGACACCAATAGAGCTAGATCTCCAAATAGCACTCTTCATGGTTTCAAATACAGCATAATAAGAGTCACAAGGCGCAATTCTGAAACATAAAAGTTAGATTTTTTTTTTTTTCATCTTTTTTTGCTACAAAAGTGTCATTGTATCCTTTGATCTCTTAATAAAATTATTAATTGCGTGTTTTTTCTTTTGGGTACCCTATGAATTGCTGTTATTGCGTTTTGACATAGTGCCATGAGAAACATGAATTGTAGTGTTAGAATTGTGACTACCGTAAACACATGTATTTTTTTTTCTTTTGGTTACTCCACATTTTTTTTTTCTATTAAGAATGATTTAAGTACGTGTTTTCTCAACACATTTAAAACTATTGTTTTCATATCATTGAACGCCAATACTTAAACACCACTACTAAATGGGCCCCGATTGTTGTACAAATATGTTTGTACTTTACAAGAAATAAAATATTGTGAGCCTATAGCCTGTTGGCCATACAATAATAACTTCACTAAAATTCAAGGAGAATGAGAGACTAATGTAGTGCATCAAGTTTAATTAGATCATATGTCTTCATAATATATCCCCTTCCTATCTGGAAGTTAGCTAATGAAATCATATTGCTAAGGAGGGAGTTAGGCTGTGTTTGGTTCGCGTAAAAGCATTTCCGAAAAATATTCCATTTTCTGGAAATGCTATTTTCCGGAAAGGAAAATATTTTTATGTGTTTGGTTGTATTTTAAAAAATTTTCCGAAAAATATTTTCTGGTGTTTGGAAAATGCTACAAGGAAAAAGACAAAACTAGAAAAACAAACACAGCACCCAGATTGACGCTCGCGATCAACTGGGTTCGACGGCGCACTCCAGTCCGACGACCGCGATCTCGCGAAGCACCGTGCCGCTTCGCGAGATCGCGATCGACAGCGTGATCTCGCGAAGCGTCGATCGCGATCTCGCGAAGCACCGCGCCGATTGCGATCGGCGGGAAGGCGAGTTCGCGATCTCAGATCACGATCGACGGCGCTGGTGCTTGCGAACGATGCCGACTGGAGCTTGGACGTGCGAACGGCACCGACTGGGTCTCTGTCTCCCTCTTGCTCTCTCTCTCTCTCTCTCTCTCTCTCTCTCTCTCTCTCTCTCTCTCTCTCTCTCTCTCCGGAATTCATTTGAAGTGAAAATAGGAACAGAAATTCATTTCCGTAGTCAAAGCCTTTTTTTTTGGGTCAACGGAAATCAATTTTCGGAAAATAGAATTTTCCGGACCAACCAAACACCCGCATTTCCGGAAAAGCATTTCCGAAAATGATTTTCACCCAAAACAAACGCAGCCTTAGATGTTAGCTTATAAGTGTTTGACTTATTTTGGGAGTTTTGAGATGGGCTTGAGGCTTACAAGGTCTTCATCTGCGTTCCCTTTCCTTTAATTACTTCTAAGAAAAAAAATCAAGTCAGGATTTTTTTTAAAAAATTGATAATTACAATAATGAGAGAAGTGATATGAACCATAATTCTTCTCATAAAAGAGATTAAATAGTACCAGTGTACCACTAAGGTATAACCATACAAGACTCTTGATAAGTATAGATTTACTTTAATATAAAAAATAAAAAATAAGTGTAATGTTTCACCAATGTTTTAGCGTATCATTATGCCCAAAAAAACTTTGATCAGGGCACATTTTTAGGCCTATAAATATAAATCGTAGTTTCATGCAATGCCTTTTTTGTTTTTTATATTTTTTAATTTCTCAAATGTACCAGTTAGCTTTATTTATTTATTTATTTTCATGGGTAGTTGGATTTATTAAGAAACAAACAAAAAAAAAATATTTATTTACAAGCTACAATAGAAAGCTGAAAGGACAACAGCAACCATGAATTCTTGACATTCTCATGAAACTCAGACCAAGACTCCAAGCCTTTATATCTGTCCATATTTGTCCTTGATGTACTCTAGTATTCCTCGGCACTCAAATGAATAGCCAAGTTAATTTTCCTGGTCTAAAGGTCCACTGGTCCCCCTCTTTCTTCTCAATTATGTCTCTTAGTTATTCACAAAGAAAACAAAAGTTTTATGCATTCCTTTTTATTTTAATTCAACAAAAGTAATTTATAAAATGTGTTAATCTTAGACCTGTTTCTTCCAATATTTTTAGTGATCCACCGTTTAAATGAATAATTTTGAATATGAATAGGGCCTTCCCGAAGGAAACTGAAATTAAATGTAGGAATACTTTTACCAAAATCTATTTGCATGCAAGTATGCAACCATACAATATATTCATGCCCCCTCCACCAAATGTGTTTAAGCTAAAAGAAATATTATGTTCACAACATTTTCATAACACTTTTACAACAAATCTTAAATAGTAGGTTGTAATTGGTTGTTATTGGTTGTGAAAAAAATAATTTCAGTGGTGAATTCAAATTAAAACTAGTAACAACTTACCACCTAAAATTTGTTGTGAATATTGTGATAGAGTTGTGAAAATGATAAAATTGTCAGTTTATCCTCTCTCTCTCTCTCTCTCTCTCTCTCTCTCTCTCTCTCTCTCTCTCTATATATATATATATATAGAACATTTCACAACAAATTCAAAGTGACAGGTTGTTAGTTGTTTGTTATTAGTGAGAAAAAAATGTATGTTAGTGATAGATTCAAATTAAAACCAATAATAACTAATCACCTAATATTTGTTGTGAAAATCTTGTGAATGTAACACTTCTCTTAATATATATATATATATATATATATATATATATATATATAACCCTTTTTGTGTTGTATTGCTATCCTAGGAGCATTTTTAATTTCTTTGAAAAATTTACCTACAATACATTAACTATATTACATTAGATTTCTCAATTAAATTCAAATAAATGGCTCTATTGATAAATGAAATACAAACAATAGTATTGAGGGGATATTCTGTCAATTTTTTGCCTTCCTAGGCTTCCTCTTCCTTTTTGGTAGTTATTTCATTTAGACAGTCAATAAAAACAGCAAGAGTGATAAAACATGTACAATTTTTTTATCTTTGTCATTTATATCTTTTGTTGAAAATTTACAAAAGCTGTAAGAGAATCTTACTTCTATTATTCTATAGTTGAAGTCATCATTCAATGGCTTATCTCAAACCGGACTAGTAGTGGATATTGGCCTATTAATTGGAAAAAAATTGGTTAGGTTTGGTAATAGTTTTTGTTTTCAATTTTCAAATTTTTTTTTTTTGGAAATATAAAGAAAAAATAATTTTTTTGTATTTTTGAAATCAAAAACATGTTTGGTTAATTGAAATTAAAAATATAGTTTATGAAGAAAAAAATAGAAAATACTAAAAAAGATAGTTTTTTGTTTTTTTTTTTTTTTTGGGTTCTAGCTGAAAATCAATAACAACTTACAATCGTAACAAGTTGGAAAAATATTGGGTTCGTAACATTACTAATTAATAGAACCAAATACTCAACTCAATGCAAAGAATCTAGGAGTAATTGTTAAAGGCTAATCACATATTTGTAATCTATTTATAATGCATTACTTATTGTTATTATTATTATTATTATATTATCTAGATGATTAGTAAGCCTGTCCACGAGTCGGGTTTATGCCCAACCCGAAATTGACCTGACTAGATCAGGTGGTTAAAATTTCAACTCACTGCCAATTAGAGTGGTTGATCAGATTTGGCAAATTCGACCTTCAACAGATGGCGGTCAATTCGGTCAAAATTGGAGATCTGAAAATCGGCCAAAATTTGGCGAGTTAATGGCAAAAATTGGTGAAATTTCGGTGATATTTTGCCGTATTATCCCTGGATTTGGCAAAATCTCATCAATTCCAACAAGATCTCACCAAATCCAGTGGAAATTTCATGGATCTAGTTGAGATCTCGCCACTCTATATCTCGGTCGATTCGAGTTTCTTTGGGTTTTGGGGAGAAGAACCAAGACTAAACCAACAATTTCAGTTTTTGGAGAACTAGACCCGTCATCAATCGCCGGAGTAGTTGGATCAGCCAACAATCGGCCCGAGTCCAGTCGAATTTATCGGGTGGGTCAGGCCATCAGTTGGGTTGGATAGTCCTAATGGTTAGCTCATAAATTAATTTGTAGCTACATGAACCTAACTCTTCTTCGCATTTTGAGAAATTCACTTCTCATTAAAAGGTTGTTTTGAGATTACCACCCAAAAAAAAAAAAAAAAAGAGGTATTTTTCTAAATATTATATTTACAATGTAGCACTTCAAGTTCAATTAAATCATGTGACTTTATCTTCTCAAACAAAAATAATAATAATGATAGAGGAATTTTGAGATGATCTTAGGGCTTACATTAATAACGTCTTCATCTACTCATTCCAATTCACTTAATTACTTACACACACTCATATAGCTAGGATTTGCTTTTATTTTATTTTATTGATAATTGATAGTTATAATAATAGAGGAATAGTGATTTGAATCTTGATTCTCCTAAAAAAGAAAAACAAACAATAACATTACAGTACAAAACTCTTGACAAATTAAGATTTACTTTAGTATAAAAGAAAAGTATAAAGTTTTACATTTGTTTTTGCTTTTATTTATGGGGAATGCTAATGGATGCCCTTAGGGTAATGATTAATAATTCATTTAAAGAAAGCTTTTATGGGAAAGAAAAAAAAATTAATGTTTTGACATCTTTTTCCATTTTCTATTAAAGTTGTGTCAAAACTTTCCTGAAATGGATTTTTAACCATTGCTCTAAGGGTATCCGTTAGCATGACCCTATATTTATATATGCTCTGAAAAAATAATTGGAATGTACCTTAGAAACACCATGAAATACCAATTGAACTATAAAAATCTTGGCTAGATGGCTTTATTAGGAAAATAAAAATAGAAATATTTATTACAAGCTACAAAAGAAAGCTACATGGACGACTAGGGATGGAAATTTTTGCCCGATCCGCAGGTACCTGACCCGATAAAGAATAGGGTTGGGTTTGGGTTAAAAAAAAAAAGCCTCAAACCCGATCCGGGTTTTTATGAAAACCCAAACCGAACCTGGACCCAACCTGACCCGATTATATATATTTTTTTACTAAAATACTCTCATATATATATATATATATATATATATATATATATATTGTTATAAACCCTAAAATTTCTATTCCTCATTTCATTTCAGCTCATAGCCAGACAGCCTACCTCTCATCTCTTCAACTTACCAGTACCACTCTCACTCACTCACTCACAAATCACAATCTCACTCACTCTCAATCTCACTGCCAGCCAACTACCTAACCTCTCTCCATCGCCCTAGCTCTCACCACCGATCCAACTCTCGCCGCCATCCTAATCTTTCGCCGCCGTCCCAAGCTTTCACCGCCACCCAAGCTCTGTCAGTGTCATTGACTCACCGCCGAACTCAGTCTATTCTATTCTCTACTTCTCTTCATTTTTTTTTTTTTTTTTTTATATTGATGTACTTGGTTTGTTCTATTCTGTAGCTAAATCAAACATCTTTGATTTCTCTTTGCATTTGCCAAAGTCTCTAAGAGGGGTTTTGTGAGTTAACTGCCCGGTTTTGTATTTGGTAGGGATTTTGTTGATTTCTTGAATTTGCCGAGTCCCATTTCCCAAGCAAAGGTATGTTTTCTATTTTTTTTTTTTTCCTAAAACTCATCAATTTCTATTTTGTTGATTCATATTATTTATATGCCCAAATCGCGTCCCTGTATTTATCAAAGAGGGGTTTTGTTATTGATTTATATTATTTGTATGGTTTGGTTTGTCAATATATATTAAAACCTTGTTATGTTAGCTATAAAAAAGTGAGTGGACATTTCATTTTTGAGGAGTGAATAATTGAGTGTAGTTTAATGGGAAAAAAAAAATTCTATGAGAAAATGTTTTTCAAAGAGAGTGTAATTGTTTAATGAAAGAAATTGTGTTTATTGTTTTTTGTGTTTGTTGTGAATGTAGTGCTTAAAACAGAGATGGGAGACTCAAAAAAATCTGGTTCTCCCTCGCCAAGCGACTCTCCCTTAAGAACTAGATGTTGTCCCTTGCCAGCTATATGGTCTCCTTCGCCATTTTCACGATCACCCTCACCATTGTCACCTTCTAGCAGCTCACCCTCAGGATCACCATCACCTTTATGCCCATTAAACAATGAGTAAGTGTTTGAATTTATAGTTAATCATGTTTAATTACGATTTGATTGATAGAATTTGTGAATATTTGTGAATCGTTGTAATTATGAATTTGTGCCTATTAATCAATGAGTATGTGTATTAAATGAATTTGTGAATATTTTTTTTGATTGATAGAATTTCTAACTCCCAAACTTCTAAACCAATTGGGAGTCTGAAATCCCCAATGGTGGACTTAGTGGAGAGGATGTAGAGGAACAAGAAGGGACAAAGGAAGAGGGAGAGCACGATGGTACAAATGAGAATGAGGATACAAGTTGAAAAAGAAAGACTACCTCAGATGTTTGGGAGCATTTTGCAAGGAAGAAAGTTGATGGGAAATTTAAAACTCAATGCCATCATTGTGGCAAGCTTTACTTGGAGGACTATAGCCAAGGTACATCCCACTTGCGTAATCATTTAGCAAGATGTCCACGGTTAAAGTTTAAAGATATAAGGGATATGCGACAATAAGTGTTAATTAGACAACAAAATAAGGTGGATGGAATGATGGATTTAAATGCTTACCAATTTGATTGAGTCAAAGAGAGGAATAATCTAGCTCGTATGGTTATCCTACATGAATACCCACTTTCAATGGTTGACCACATTGCGTTTAGAGAATTTGTGACCTCTCTTCAACCTTTGTTTAAGCTTATCTCAAGAAACACTTTGAAGAGTGACATTATTAAAATTTATGATAATGAAAGGGAGAAAGCTTTGAAGATGATGGACAAGAATGGAAGTAGGACGACAATTACAATTGATATGTGGACTTTGAGTAACAAAAAGAGAGGGTCCATTGTCATTACCGCTCACTTTATCGATCAAACTTGGACGTTGCAAAGCCGGGTTTTAAGGTAATTTTTTTATCTATGAATGTTAAATTTATTAAACCTTATTAATTGAGTTTATGATATTGGGTTAAATTGAATGTTAAAAACTTTATGTTTAGAATGTTTATTGAGTTATGTTAAATTGAATGTTTAGACTTTATGTTAGCTTGAATGTTTATGGAGTTATGTTATAATTATTCCTATTATTTTTCTAGGTTTATTTATGTTCCATCTCCACACACGAAAGATGTCCTTGTTGATTGTTTTTTAGAGTGGAACATTGATAGGAAGTTGTCCACAATAACTGTTCATAATTGTAGTACTGATGATATCATGATAAGACTTCTCTTGAATAAGCTTGATACTAGTTCTCTTATATTTAGTGGGTCTATGTTACATATAAGGTATGCTGCACATATTTTGAATTTGATTGTTCAAGATGGGTTGTCTCATATTAGAGATGATATTGAAAAGATTCGTGACAATGTGATTTATTGGACTGGATCACTAAAACGGAGGCTGAAATTTAATGAAAATGCATGTCAATTGTGTGTTCAATGCACCAAAGAGTTGGTCTTAGATTGTAAGATACTGTTAGGTTCTAAGTACTTAGGAACTAATGTATTAGAATTCTAATTTGTATTGTTGGCAAACTGTGATCAAAATGTTTTAGTCTTTGTTTTAGACTTGCTCAAAGTGTATTTATATGTAAAGTTGGAATCGAGTGTTCTGCAAGATTTACTATGTAAATTTGCCTGGCTCGATCGATCGAGAATTAGACTCGATCGATTGAAAGTCGTGTAGATTGTTTTTTCTGCAAAATTTCCAACTTAGCCCAAGCCCATTAAGGATTAGGGTTTCAGATCTACTTCTCCCAGTATATAAAAGAAACCCTAAGCACATTTTTAAGCGGCTGTTGAGAGAGATTTGAGTGCCTCTTGTCTCTCCTTTGTATTTAGGGTTTTATACCCAAAACCTCTCTAAGGTTGCTCAAATTGCTGTTTGTGTAAATCTCTTGTGAGATCTGTGAGGAGCTTTCCTTTACACAAGTTTAGGATTATCAAGAAGGAGATTCGTTCAAGAACTTGATGATCATTTAGTTGCTGCCATAAGAACTTAAAGAAACACAAGCAGGTGTGCTTGTACTTGTTGGAGAATCTAAGAAAGAAGGAGTCCGTGGTCTCGGAGCTTGCACGTGGTCGTGTCAGTAAGTTTCTACTGGTGGGTAGCAATAGGATGTTAGCGGTCTAAGTCTTGTTGAACAACTTCGATTCTTTCATAGTGGATTCAAGTTTACCTTGAGGATAGCTAGGTTAAATCCTCCCCAGGTTTTTACCGGTTTGGTTTCCTAGGTGATCATATCATTGTGTTATTTATCTTTCTGCTACTTTTTATGATATGATTGTTTGATTGTGATAACCTAGATTTGGAATTTGGACTAAGTAACAACTTGGCTAATTACCTAAGTTAATTCAATTGTGTTTTAAGGGGTCTAAAAACTATCAAGTGGTATCAAAGCGGGTAGCTCTTTTGTTTTAGATCTTTTGATCTAAGAGCTAATCCTTGACCCCTGTTATCATAGATAATTTGAAGTGTCTTTCTGATCATGTTTCTGCTCATGCTTTTGTTGATTTTATTGATGCCTGTGAAACTTTTCGTAAGGAATTATTGAAATCTATGAAAATTACTAAGAAATTCAATGAAGAGTTAAAATTGGCTAATTTTGAAAAAGAGGAATTGGTTGTTAGATTAGATGAATCTAATAAAAAGAATGAATTTTTGAGAAATCAAATTTCTTCTCAAGATGAGAAGATGAAAAGCTTAGAATAAGAGTTAGTTGAATTTAAAGCTAAAATTGAAAATTTGACTAGTACCAAGCCTGCTATTGATAACAGAAGTATTTCTGTTTCTCTGAAGCCTAAAACTGAGAAAGTTTATATCCCTCCTTTCAAGAGGAATAATAAAGAAAATGCTTATTTTGCTAGGTTAGACAAAGGTAAAAGTTATGATGTAGACGTTGAAGTTTCTAAACTTAAGTCTAAACCTACTGTTAGAGAGGATAATAAATCTGTTTTTGTGCGTATTTGTCACCTTCATGGTGTTGTTGGTCATATTAGACCAAATTGTTCTTTGTTGAGGCAAAAACCAAAATCTGAGACTAGATTTGTTGTTAGAAATACTGATGTTCCTAAATTTGTTCTTGTTTGTCATTTTTATGGTGTCTCCGGTCACATTTGTCCTAATTGTCATAAATTAAAATTTAAAAATTCTGTATTTCAATCTAGGATATGTGATGATATTTCTCCTGCCATAAGTCCATATAAATTGTTTCATAATCTTTTGAAAAATTTAAGTTTGTTAGCTTGTGAAAGGAATTTGCAAGATTTTAGTCTTTCTCAGAAAATTGGTGAAATCCCTCAAATACACTCTGCTTTACATAGATTTTCACCTACAAAGCCAAAGACTCGTGCTATATAGGTGCGAAAAGATTCTCTAAGGTGAGTGTTGTTTACTTGTCCCTGATTTAATTCTTTCAATTGTTTATGGACATGTTTTGTTTTTGTTTTTGGTTGTTTTTTTTTTTTTTTAATAAAAAAAATCCAAAAACATAGAAAATTTTCAAAAAGACAAAAATATTTTATTTCGTGTCTAGTTTTATTTTTCTTGAGAATTACATGAATTATTATATCTCTCTTGATTTAGAACATGCTTGACATTGTGGAAAATCTTGAATAGTATGCTAAGATATTTCTGATTTTGTGTGAGTATGTACTAGTTTGTACACGTACTCAAGGGTTAATTAAGAAATTGATATTTCGTGTTTGTGTACCCTCTATAGCTTAGTTAAGCAATGTCATGCATTGCATTTGCATTATTCATTTAGCATAATGTGTGCTTTTTGTTTTTGGTCATAAATTTTTTCAAACCAAAAAAATTTTTGTGTTTTATGTTTCACATCTTGGATTTATAATCAATGATTGGCCATATTATCTTTATATAACAAGTTTATGTACCTTGTTTAGCTTGGATGAGCTTATTTATTGCACTTTACTAGTTGAAACTTTGTAGTACATGTTGTGTGAGAAAGATGTTTATAGTTTTTGATCACTTTGTCTTGATCTTGAAGTCACATGTCTTTGACTGTCAGACTTGAACCTTTTGAGAAATGCATAAATAACCATCTTACCACTGTTTACTAGCCAATCATGAACACCTTAGTGCATATCGTAAGATTTTGTACTCGAGAAAATGTAGCACATGCATAAAAAGAACATAAGGTGTAGCCTCGGTTTAAATGTTAAAGTTGGTGTGTACATTATCCCGGCTATTTTAATGAGTTTCTGATCAAATAAAAACTGTTGTGTACAATATGAGGCAAATCAAGAAACTTACATGATTGCAAGCTTGTTTTCTAGGAGATGTGAGAGTTATATGATATAACTCTTTAGGTGATAGTTTCTTTCAAATTCTATGTGATGAATTTTGTAGAAATTGTACTTGATTCTATTTACATATCACCTCACATGTATCTCAAGTTTTTGCTAGTTGCACACACTATACAAGTTACTCTTTGTTAAACTTGGTACATTATATTGTGTGTAATCTTGTTGTGGCCATCCAAGATTATATGTTCCTTGATTTTGATGCAAAATGTGTTTAATGTTTGAGTCTACCTGACTTGATTAGTATTTGATCGATGCTCGATCGATCGAAACTGAAAAATTTTCAGTTTTTAAGTATTTGACCAATCTATTCTTCCATGCATCATTTATGTTTAGGATTCACATGCATTGTATTGTTTTTGTATCCATCTTGCAGTTTTGCAGTCATATCTCTCATTGTTTGCACACATAACATGCATACACTTTGCTAAATTGGGTACTCAACTTGATTTAAAAATTGATTGATTAATTTTTTAGTCCTTTATCCATTCTAGTATATGCTATTTTTATGTGTGAACTATAAAAAATTATTTTCTTAAGAGATATGATGGATAATTAATGTGCAAATATTTTCTCTACTCATGCAACTGTTTATGGGTTACATAGTGTCAAGTTTGCATTTATTGAAAAAGATAATATTTTTCTTCATATGTATTCTCAACTTAGTTTTTAAGTTTGGTTTGTGTGTCTTTATTTTCCCTACCTCCTAAAGTTTCCCCAAAACTGTTTTTCCCAAAATTTGTTTTACTTTTCCTATTTTTATAGAAGGCAAAAATTTTTTTTTTAACCTTTGTGGTTCTTAAAAGGAGTTGTTGCTCGTCATAGGGGGAGTTGTCTCCATTCTCTATAAAGCTAGATTCTTTTATTTCCTTGATTCTCTATTTTCTCTTGCCTTTTGTTGCATATGTTTTCTTTCAACTCTTTGTTTGAGTTGTCTTTGTCAATGCGTAACAAAAAGGGGGAGATTTAGATGAAATGTAGGAATATGTGGAAATCTTTTGTGATTTGTTTAGGGGGAGTTTGGGCTATTCTTGTTAGGGGGAGATACATTTGTTTTGTTATATTTTTTTCTTGTTTCACTGCTTATTGATTTATATTTATGATGTTATTCATTGATATATGTCTTTATTTTGTGTTTTGTGAAATCAAGAATTTATTTTGTTTACTTGTATTTTCCACACATGCGTTTATACATCTTGTTTAGTGTTTCAGGAAAAATATAAGTTGATTCAATTGAGCTGCCATCTACACTTGCAACTGATGGATAGTAGTTAGGATTGAATTTGTTATATTGGGTATTTTTTTTTGTAAAGGACTTTTCTTTGTAAACTTTGAGCTTTTAGTTGTGTTTTGTCACGAATTGCCAAAGGGGGAGTTTGTTAGGTTCTAAGTACTTAGGAACTAATGTATTAGAACTCTAATTTGTATTGTTGGCAAACCGTGATCAAAACGTTTTAGTCTTTGTTTTAAACTTGCTCAAAGTGTGTTTATATGTAAAGTTGGAATCAAGTGTTCTGCAGGATTTACTGTGTAAATCTGCCTGGCTCGATCGATCGAGAATTAGACTCGATCGATCGAAAGTCATGCAGTTTTTTTTTTGCAAAATTTCCAACTTAGCCCAAGCCCATTAAGGATTAAGGTTTCAGATCTACTTCTCCCAGTATATAAAAGAAACCCTAAGCATGTTTTTAAGCGGCTGTTGAGAGATATTTGAGTGCCTCTTATGTCTCCTTTGTATTTAGGGTTTTGTACCCGAAACCTCTCAAAGGTTGCTCAAATTGCTATTTGTGTAAATCTTTTGTAAGATTTGTGAGGAGCTTTCCTTTACACAAGTTTAGGATTATCAAGAAGGAGATTCGTTCAAGAACTTGATGATCATTCAGTTGCTGCCATAAGAACTTAAAGAAACACAAGCGGGTGTACTTTTACTTGCTAGAGAATCCAAGAAAGAAATAGTCTGTGGTCTCGGAGCTTGCACGTGGTCGTGTCAGTAAGTTTCTACTGGTGGGTAGTAATAGGATGTTAGTGGTCTAAGTCCTATTGAACGACTTTGATTCTTTCATAGTGGATTCAGGTTTACCTTGAGGATAGCTAGGTTAAATCCTCCCTAGGTTTTTACTAGTTTGGTTTCCTAGATGATCATATCATTGTGTTTTTTATCTTTCCGCTGCTTTGCATGATACGATTGTTTGATTGTGATAACCTAGATTTGGAATTTGGACTAAGTAACAATTTGGCTAATTACCTAGGTTAATTCAATTGTGTTTTAAGGGGTCTAAAAACTATCAAATACGTTGAAATTCAACTTACTTAATGCTTTCTACTGCATTGATTTATAAAGTTATTTTCTCTCGTTTGGCTAAACGTGAAGCATCTTATACTTGTTTGCCAACCGAATATGATTGGGAGGTAGCCAAAGATATTTGTGGGAGGTTGGAGTTGTTTTATAGTGTGACTGAGTTTTTCTCTAGTCGTAAGTACCCCACAACTAATATGTATTTTACTTTAGTGTGTGAGTTGAAAATAGCATTGAATGAATAGAGTTTGTCTTCAAATTAGATGATAAGTAGAATGGCAGAAAGCATGCATGCTAAATTTAATTCTTATTGGGCTGGTGTTAATGTTATTATGGTTGTTGCTACTATCTTGGATCCAAGATATAAGACGAAGTTGTTGGAGTTTTATCCTAACATTTATGGTGATAATTCTGATTTGGAGATTGAAAAAATTAAGAAACTTTGTTATGATTTTCTTGATGAGTATGGAGATGTAAATGAGTCCCCTTGTAGATAATGAAAGAAGTTCTCATATGCCTGTAAGCACTTCAAATTATGTGGCACAAATGAAATGTAGGTTGAGTGGGGCAATGTCATCTTTTGATTTGTTTGTGAATAATAGTTCAAATAGTTCAAAAAAACATGAGAGTGCTAGAATGAAATTTGATCATTTCATTGATGAGGGAGTGTTGAAAAGGAATGAAGAATTTGATATTTTTGGCATGGTGGAAAAGTAATGGTCTCAATTATCCTACTTTACAAATGATTGCAAGAGATATTTTAGTCATTCCTGTCACAACTGTTATTTCAGAATCTACCTTTAGCACTAGTGGGAGACTGTTAATTCCACATCGTAGTAGGCTTCATCCCAAGACTATAGAGGCAATGATGTGTGCTTAGAATTGGTTATGGAGTGAAATTAATGGTTAGCAATTGACTAATTTGCTTTTATAAAATGAAATCAAAATTGTATTTTTATATTTGCTAGTTATAATTTGATGAAGTTTATTCTATTTTTTAATTTATTGTTGTTGTGGGTTCTTCAACTATGTCTGGAGATTACACACTTCAATCAATTCTTGATGATGGGAGCCTAATGAAGAGGATGGGAGTTGTGTCACGGCCGTGGAGGATTAGACTTTTTGTATTAACTTAGTAGCCTTTTTAATGTCTTGGACTTGTTGGTTTGTAATTATTCTAAACTTGTGATATTTATTTTGTAGCTTTTTAATTTCCTAGACTTGTTGGACTTGTGATACTTATTTCTTGGATTTGTTGGATTTATTTTATTTTCATGTTTAGCAGGTGATTTTAGCTATGATTTATTTATTTATGATTAAATGGTTATCTTAGCTATGTGATTTATTGATTTATAATCTTAGCTATGATTTATTGATTTATAATTAACAGGTGATTTATTGATTTATGATATTAGCTATGATTTATTGAATGATAGATTTATAATTAATAGGTGATTTATTGATTCATGATTAATAGCCTATGATTTGGCATTTGGGCCACGTTATATGGGCTTGAATCTGCACATCATAGGGCTTGAATCTAGGAAAAAATGAATTTGGGCATAAATTCAATTTTTTTTTCGATTGGGCCACAATTTGTGCCACGAATTGGGCCCAAACTTGGTTGGGCTAAACGAGGCCCTATGAGGTGGGTCTGGGCCCCGAATAAAAAACCCGTTTATTAACCGGGTCAGGTCCAGGTAATGGGTCTAGACCCGCAAGGCGGGTTCGGGTATGAAAAACCCAACCCATTGCCATTCCTATGGACGATGGCGACAATGAATTCTTGACATTCATACGAAATTTTGTCCGAGACTCCAACCCTTTACATCCTCATTTAATGCTTCAACTATATTCTCCTTGTTCTTGATAGTTGATACACTATAGTATTCCTCATCAGCCAAATGCGAACCATAGTCTAGGACTCTAGGGTCCACTGGTCCTCGTCCCCCACCCTTTTACTTGTCAATAAAATCTCTTATTCACCAAATAAATTCTATGCAATACTTTTTATTATAATTTATAACTAACACAATAGTTGATAAATCAAGAAATTCCCTTAGGCCAGAGAAGCCTTTGGACGACCAAAGGAGGTTGGACGGCCAAACGGCCAGAGCAGGTGTCGTTGGATAACCAAAGCACCATAAATATGCATTTAATGCATGAGCTGTTATCAATGGACGCATGGATATACATGCCCATTAGCAAGATAATCAATCACCTCATAAAGCCACTAAAGGCGTTACAAGAGCCATTAAGACCACCATTGAAGGCATCTAATGGTTAGAGAAGTCAGAGGTCTATATAAACCACCTTAGAACCTAAGCATAGGTACGTTGATATACATTCATACGAATAGGTACACAGATACATACATTCACATCCATACATACAAAAATACATTCTTAGTTCTTATTATTTCTCTCTCTCAATGTCTAACTTCATCATCGGAGGCTCATTGACAAGGACCACACTGGTGACTAGAAGGAGAGAAACATCATTTTTATTCTTTTGCAAGTCTTAGACTCATTCACATCGGATTCCATCTAGACGAACCTATCAATTGATAAATTTAGTTTTATCAATAGTAATTTATAAATAGTGTTTATATATATATATATATATATATATATATATATATATATAAGCCTGTTTCTACCAACTCTTTTTTTGCTGAATTTGTTTCTTCCAATTTATTTAGTGATCAACAGTTGATGAATAATTTGAATATGAAGGGCCGAGACTAAGAAACCAAATTGCAATATAGGAATACTTGCACAGTTGTATCTGTTAAATATTAGCATTGATACACCATGTTGAATATGCTAGTATAGATGCGGAAGCGAAAGCATAAAATTGAGAACACAATAACACACGAGGGTTACGTGGTTCAGCCTAACGGCCTACATCCACGGAGGAAACCCTAAAGGGCTACATCAATAATATATTAGAGTGTAGTACAAATCCTGTGTTACAATGAATCATAACATGTGTATATATAGTAGACTAAACCCTAGACTAATAGACTTCTAGTACAAGTAGGAGACTTGACTTGCACACAAAGTAGAATTAGGCTTGGGCCTATACTAATGGGCTAATATATCTCTAACACCCCCTCTCAAACTCAAGATGGAAGCTTGATGAAATCTTGAGATTTGATAAGGTTGAGAAGATCCCTTGAATGAAGTTTGGCTCTGTGACGGTAGTTTGAGAAAGGCAATGGTCTTGCAGTGTTGATGCGACTTCTAACAGTGGCTTGACTATACCGGAGAGTTTTGACGGCAGCAGTAGGAAGCCAAAGAAGATGAACACAGCGAAAAAACACCGAGGAAGACAAAGATTGCTCTTAAATATACCGTAAAGACAGAAAACCATGGCCACAGGAAAGTGGCTCTGATACCATGTTAAATATTAGCATTGATACACCATGTTGAATATGCTAGTATAGATGCGGAAGCGAAAGCATAAAATTGAGAACACAATAACACACGAGGGTTACGTGGTTCAGCCTAACGGCCTACATCCACGGAGGAAACCCTAAAGGGCTACATCAATAATATATTAGAGTGTAGTACAAATCCTGTGTTACAATGAATCATAACATGTGTATATATAGTAGACTAAACCCTAGACTAATAGACTTCTAGTACAAGTAGGAGACTTGACTTGCACACAAAGTAGAATTAGGCTTGGGCCTATACTAATGGGCTAATATATCTCTAACAGTATCAAAAACTATTTACATGTAACCATCCAAGAGATTCAAATAACTTGTCTCAATATATATTTATATATTCAAATAATTACATAGATCGGCCCAGTTGTGATCGTTGCCAACATTTTCTATGGTTGAAAATTTGTTGGAAAATCCGTACTTATTGTTGAATATTTACAGAAGTGAGAACGCTTCATGAAAATCTATCTTCTACTATATATGTTATCTTTCAATGGCTTATCTCAAAACAGATTAGTAGTGGAAATTGGCAAATCAATTGCCAACAGTTTTCTTTTTCTTTTTTTCTTTTTCTTATTCTTTTTTTTTTCCCTGCTATTGTATAATATCATGGTTTTGTTTCAATACAGAAAATGCAAAATCTTGTATTATTATCACTTTGAGGTCCTCCAAGTATAAGGGTGAAAACCATTCTAACTCTCTTGTCTATTGTGTCTGTCAATTTTGATATCAAATTAATATATATATTAATAAAATCAATAATCCAGACAATACACAATATATAAATAGGATGATGATGTAAGCTGGGTAAGTGTGTTTGCGCCTTGGTAATAAAGTAATTTATAGCATTTTGCCATGTTAAAATAAAATACATATAATCCAAAAAACAGTTTTTTTTTTTTTTTTTTTGACACTGAAGATAGAATTTCATTAATAAAAGAACAGGGAAAACCCCATAGTGTCTTACATTTCCGTGGTCTACTATTAACATATAAAGAGGTTACATTACGTAAACCACTGAGGCCTCATCACGTTGGGTGATTCTGTCCGGCTAGGTGCTGATCAGACGTTGGTAATCTTGTAATAGGGACATGGCACTGTGGAGTATGTCGCCAGGTTGGGACTGCTTCTTCTCAAAACAGAAACGATTTCTAGCGTTCCAAATAGACCAAGCAACCATTGCCTATACCTCCATCTCCTTACCCGTGAGCTTGTCTTCCATTTGTCTGGTGAGGGAGTGGAAATCCTGTACTACCGCCGAGCTTTTCTGCAATTTTCCTTTAACCAGTGCCCAAACATTGGTGGCTAACGGACACTCCCATAATGCATGACAAACTGATTCTTCTGCCTGACCACAGATTGCAAAGCTAGGATCAATAGGGAGTCTTCGTCTCGCAATATTAGCACGAGTAGGAAGGACGTCTGAGCAAGCTCGCCAAAGGAAGTTTTGCACCTTCGGTGGTACGCGCAATCTCCATATTTTATTCCACAACCTCTTATCCTCGTGCGCTCTAGAATGTTCAACCACGCCTCCTTGGTTCAAGCGAAGGGCTACAAGGTAGGCTGACCGGACTGTGAAACGGTTGGCTTTGTTTTCCTTCCAATAAATTCTGTCTTGTGTTTGGAGGTCACCGAGCCTGATATTAAGAACATCCTGTTGTGTGGGTTGCATGAAGATGTCTTATACCCGTGGCCTATCCCACTGCATGGTGTGTTTGTCATAAGGTCACCTACTTTCAATGATGTATCAGCCCCCGGATTGAAAAGAGGTGGACGAGGCAGCCACTTTTGGTTGTTTATGGTGATGCTTTGCCCATTCCCAACCTGCCAGTGTGACCCCTCTATGATGAGCTCTCTAGCAGCACACAAGCTACGCCACACAAAAGATGGGTTTGGACCCAACTCAGCCTCCAAGAATGAACACCGGCGAAAATATCTAGCTTTATACACTCTATAGGATAGAAATTGTGCACCTGTGACCAAACGCCATGCCTGCTTGGCTAACATAGATAGATTGAAGGCATGGATATTTTGGAAATTTGACACCTATTCTTAGCAAATGAAGAAAAAAACAACAATAACACGTATTCTTTGACAATTAACATGTACTTAGACTGACTGTATATAAACCGAGACATTAGGAAGCTCCAAAAAAATGTAAAGTTTGAAGCACGCATTACATTGTTCCGAAACATGAAGCATATGCACCGAAAAAAATATGGTCAAAGAAAACCATGTGGACGAGTTTTAAATTCAAAATTACGGGTTATTGACTTTCTCACTCTACAAGATTGACCTTATAAGTCATATATAGCTTCCGGCCTCAATTGTTCACTGAGTAAGTTTGTCACACCCACCATTTGCACAACTTCTCCGCATGGTGACTTGTAAGTGATGAAATTATGAACTTTCATTTGTTTTTTCACCACTTACTACTTGCAACATAAACGAATTGTGACCCAAATTATGAAAATTGTTGTGGTAATAAGCTAACTTTTATTAACTCTACAAAACTCAAATGTGTTCATTGCACCCCAAGTTTCCAACCCAAATGTTTTCCACCTCTCTTTTTTTCCATATGAGTTTCCTTGCACGCTTCCTTACAAAGACACAATCCATCAAGTGTTTGAAATTTGCATTGTACATTTCCTCCAAATTTACCAGTTAGCATCTCTTTCTATAATTACCAACCTTTTCAGCCCAACTTCACATCCTCATTTATCTATGAACAAGGATAATACTACTATATACATTCATGGCTAGAGAACTCCAAGCTTGCCGTTTTATTGTCCTAGTCCTTTTCTTGGGCTTTGTTATGGTGTTCTCTACCATACAAGCACGCACTTTGCATGCACCAAATCATCACCATCACCACCGTGCAATGACGAAACCAATGAGTCCAAGCCAATTCGCAGGGACGGATCATTATTTTGCTGAAGTTCTCGACCTCTGGGAACACAAGCGGTCCGGTCCAAGCAATGGTGAAGGGCATTAATGACCTGTTTGGAGGTTTAGAGAGGGAAGAGAGTAGTGGGGAGAAGAGTAGATGGGAATAGGTATGTTCCACCTTATTTAGATATTTTTAAAATTAGTAAGGGGGAAGAAAGTAATTAGCCATTCCTCTTATTTGGATGTTTTAAAAATTAGGATGTGATAGTTTTTAGACCCCTTATAAACACAATTGGATTAACCTAAGTAATAAGCCAAGTTGTTACTTAGTCCAAATTCCAAATCTAGGTAATCACAATCAAACAATCATATCATGCAAAGCAGCAGAAAGATAAATAACATAATAATATGATACCCAGTAAACCAAACCAATAAAAACCTGAGGAAAATTTAACCTAGCTATTCTCAAGGTAAACCTGAATTCACTATGAAAGAATCGAAGTCGTTCAACAGGACTTAGACCACTAACATCCTATTGCTACCCACCAGTAGAAACTTATTGACACGACCACCTGCAAGTTCCAAGGCCACGTACTCCTTCTTTCTTGGATTCTCCAGCAAGTACAAGCATACCCGCTTGTGTATCTTTAAGCTTTTATTGCAGCAACTAAATGATCATCAAGTTCTTGAAGAAATCTCCTCTTTGATAATCCTAAGCTAGTGTGAAGGAAAGCTTCTCAAGGATCTCACAAGAGATTCACACAAACAGTAATATGAGCAACCTCTAAAACATGGCTAGGGTTTGCCTTATATACCTAGGCAATACATGCCCTACAACGCTTTAATGAGCTAGGGTTGAGTTGCAATTATGCAGAAAAAACACATCAGGCCCGAAATTCGATCAATCCAGCTTAAGCTTTGATCAATCGAGCCAGGCCAAGATGCACAGTAACTTCTGCATCAACTCGATTCCAACTTAACAAAAAAGACACAACTTTGAGCAAGTCTAGACAAGACTAAACAACCCGTTTTGATCATGGTTTGCCAACAATACAAATTAGAATTCTAAATACATTAATTCTAAGTCTTTAGAACCTAACAGGATGCAAAGGAGAGGTAATGATTTAAATAGACAAATTTACCCCTATTTGAAAATGAACTTGCAACATTGGTGTATGATTAATTTGTTAGATTAAATAATTATGACTATAGCATGCAATAATTTTTTTGATAATTTTTTTTTTATGATGTGGATTAAATAATCAACATTAGTTTATGATTAAATATTTTTTATGCTTTTTTATTATACTAAAAAAAACCATCCTTCATATCAAAAAAAAAATCCTTAATTAATAATAATTAAAATAAGAAAAAAAATGTTTGGTTTGTTTGTTTACTGAAAAAATCAACAAAATATTATAGTGGGTCGTATTGGAAGAAGAACGGTAGGTTCTTGTTGCTTTCGAATCTGTTCAGGTCCAGATCCGAGAAATTGGAATCGAATCCTAGGGTTTCGACTCGCGAGCCCTCGGCTACTACTACTACTGCGACTACTGCTGCTTCTACGAGTTCGTCTTCTCCGTCTTGGTTCGCCGCGATCTTCGCTAGCCGCATGAAGAAGAATTCACGGCTTTTCGTTTACGACGAGTCCACCGTGGAGAGAAAGCCTTATCCGCGAGCTAGTCGGGGAATGTCGCTGGCAAGAACTGGCAATTCCGACAAGGACTACAAACGTTTGCCACTCATTTAGTTTTCCAAAAAGTGCAGGTCAAGAAAAAAATTTCAAACATTATTTTCTCGAGAAAAAAAAAATCTTGAATTTATTTTATATAATTAGTTTGCAATTTTGTTAATTTAGAAAGGGTAAATTGAAGAATTCATTTGTTTAATAATTTATCAACTCTACTCTCCCTCCAAATCTCTCCAATTTGGAGGTGTAAGGACCAGATTTGAGTCACTTGCCTAAAAGGTGGATGGACTTAGGCCCAAGAAGTCCAATACAATGAATTTGTAGAGAGTGGATTGGAAAAACTAGGCTTTAATGAATCAGACAACAAGTAAAGTAGGTTTGATGACAAGAAAATGAAGATAGACAAGTTTAAATTAAAGAAAATCGTCCTCGGCTCAGTCCAAGGATATCAGTTTTTATATTTTGATTCTCAAATGTGATTACAAGTTCAGTTCTTGATTGCTACAGTGTTTTTCTCTTCATCTCCCGACCTCTTTTACATCAAGGGTCTCTTGCATTATATATCTCCCTTTGAATGATCTTGGCCCTCTACTTGTTAGTCGTCCAAGCCACTACTTGAGTGCTTGTCCCATCGAACACCCTCACGTGCCCTCTGTGAATTGGGGCGACCAAGGCAGCACTATTCAAGGGTCTTTTCCACATAAATGCGGCCAGAGAGTTAGCTGCAAAGTATTCAATACAGTGGTAGCAGTTTTTTCTTGGATATTTCTTAGCTCCCATTTTGTCCCATACATTCACGGTGCATATTCTTATCAACAGAACTTCCTGGAATGTCACTCTGGAAAGTATAACTCACCTTTTGACCCTTCTTTGCTTAGCTGAGGAGGTACTATTCCTCGGCCTACCTCTCCCAACCTTTACAGCCATAGCTTACTCGTGAAGTTCTTGGTCTTATTCCCTCCTCACTGTTGATCTATTCTCAGACCACTGTACCTCCTCGGATAAGGCCCAAAACCCAATATAAATTTGGACTTGCGTCCCCACAGGAGAAATTAAAAATGAAGAGTTAGAGGTAGTTGAAACCCCTTCAAATCCCTCCCCCTTCTTCCTTAAAAAACTTCCAAACAAGGTAATTAAATTACTCTCCCTCCCTCTACTTTACTCCCCCTCATTTTTTTTAACTTCCAAACAAGTCATAAGTTTTTGATGATTCACACTAACTCCGATGAAACTAGATCTCCAAATAGTGCCCCTCATGGTTTAAATACAGCACAATGAAGTGTGTCACAATGCGCATGCAGTACTTCAACATAGAAGTTTGATTTTATAGTTTTCTGTTTCCCTTTTTTTTTTTTTTTTTTTTTTTGTAATTCACTGTTTCCTTAGATCTCTTAATAAAATAATTAACTGCATGTTTGTTCTTTTGGGTACTCTATGAATTGTTGTTACCAGGTTTTGACGTAGTGCCATGAGAAACATGAATTGGTAGTGTTAGCGTTAGAGAAACAGAGTGCTGTGGAAGTATTAAGTGTTGGACAAATTGATGTGCAATATAAGGAATATGAATGCAAAACAAATAAAATATAGTGGGCTATATATAGTCGGTTGGGTTGCACAATAACAGCTTGTCTTCTCTTCTTTTTTTTTCTTTTCTTTTTTTTCATTTTTTATTTATTTATTACATTTGAGGGGTCACTGCTGGATCTTGTGAGTAAGTTGGTCTCTTTGAATGATATTTTGAAAGGTCAAGTAAAAACATATATTATTGCTTGTTAGTTGATCTTTTTTGGATGCTAACTGTGATTTAGGAATAACCAAATACTCCTAATTAAGCATTTTCTCTTTAAAAAAATTATATTTTTTTTTAGATAGTTACAATATGTTGCTAATCTTATAACTCGAACATTTTTTCCTTAAACCCCCAAACACTTTGTGTATACACACTTATCAATCAACAACACACTTTATAATATAGGAAAATGTTAACGAATACCCTAAGGGCATTGGTTTGGGAACTATTTTTAGAAAAATTTTATGGAAAAATGATAAAACAATTAATTTTTTTTATAGCTTTTTATATTTTCCATGAAAGTGGTATCAAAAATTTTCTAATATAGTTTATTTAATTGTCCTAAAGGCATCCGTTAGCATTTCCCTATAATATATTATAAATTAAATAAAATGAGAGAGAGAATAATTACATGGCTCATTGAAGATAATGAACAAATTAAAAACACACTTCATTAGCATACAAAAGAAAATTAATTACTTTCTTAATTAATTAATTAATCTCTATTCTAAAATTAAGGGAAATTGTCCAGCTGGTTTATGAATAAGATGGAATAAATCTTTTTAGTTCCCAACACCAAGGCAAACGGTTTTCAATGAGATTTTTCAATACAACTTTAGTGAGATAGTCTTTATTCTTTAAATTAAAACATATATAGTTGTGGAGGTTGGTCTACATAGGCCCACAGCTCATCCCAAATTATTATTATTAACATCTAGAGCACAGTTAGAAACACAGCATATAAGTAGGAACTGGGTTTCTCACGCCACCAGGGTTCTCTCTGCTAGGGTTTTCCTTGGCTAGGGTTTAGTCTAGTTTCGTGTAGAATTATTGTCCCTAGCTCTGTCTAGGACTTTGTTCCCCACTTACTCTCACGAGTTAGGCAGGACGAAGTGTTTTGTCAGATTGACAATGGCAACCTTGGATGATTTGTGGTCACATTTTACTCTTTCTGAAGAAGAAATGCAAGGGGCAAACGTCCCAAGTAGCAAAGAAGCTAGTGTCCATTGTCTTGCAGGTAAATTCCTTACCAAACGTATTATTAATGTAGAAGCCGTAGCACGAACTTTCAAGCCTTTATGGAAACCTGTGGGTGAATTGAAAATATAGGATGTTGGAAGGAATGTTTTGGTGTTTGAGTTTGATGATGCCCTAGATCTTGAAAGGGTTTTGGAGTTTGAACCTTGGTCATACGATAAAAGTCTAGTGATTTTCCAAAAAACTAAATCAATGGAATCAGCCCCATCTCTAGATTTTTCGGTGACATCTTTTTAGGTGCAACTACATAATGTCCCAGAAAATAGCCTAACTCAAGAAACCGGAGAAGTAGTAGGTAACATCATAGGAACCACTATTAGAGTAGCTGACCTAGAGGATGATGGTAAGGGATGTGAATTTCTTCGGGTTAGGGTGGCTATGAACATCACAAAACCTTTGCCTCGTTGCTACAAACTCAGGAGTGAAGGTAAACACATTGGTTGGGCCCTTTTAAAATTTAAACGCCTCCCAAATTTCTATTACTGGTGTGGGAGGGTAGATCATGTTGAAAAAGATTGTGAGATTTGGCTTAAGAAAAGAGAGAAGCTTGGAAAAAAGGATCAACAGTTTGGTGATTGGATGCAGGCTGAGCAGTTCAAATCGTTCTGTAAATCTGTAGTTGTGATAGCAGGCAGTGCCCATGGCTCTTCAAAATGGAAGAAAGGTCCTTCAGTGCCGAAGGACAAAACTGCCAATCCCGTGGCAGTGAGTCCCAGTCCATCAACAATACTTTCAGAGTCGGTAATGGAGACCGAGCCACCTATGGAGTATGCAGCCACTAGTCATACGTCATCCATTACATGTAGGGACCGAAGCTAAATCATGAAAAGGAAAGGATGATGGCGGGTTTGTCTGAAAGAGTAGCCAAGCTAGGCCATGAACCTCAAAAGCAAGTTTATGAATGCAATGCTCATGCTAATCCGAGACAGGGTGGTTGTGTGTCTGGTAGAAATAAAGGAGAAGTAGTGATTTAGAGAGATAGAACCCCGTTACAGGATTTGACCAATTCTCAGATCAACCTACCTGACAATACTACACTCAGGACTTGGAAGAAACTAGCCCGTGAGGTTACTCCCCAATAGGAAAATGTTAACAGCCCTACTAGCATTGAACGTAGACCATTGATGGAATTGGATTAGCCACAACCAGTGAAAAAGAGGTGCAGGCAGATTAGTGAGGTGATTATGAAGGAAAATTATAAGGCGAATGCTGGTTGCCAGCTCCGCCAGGGCCAATGAGTTGCTTAAGTTGGAACTGTCGTGGGCTTGGGAACCCACAGACAGTTGATGAACTAGTTACCTTAGTTGGTAAAAAAGATCCCACTGTGGTGTTCCTCATGGAAACCAAGTCTAATGATGAAGTTATTGAGAAAGTTCGCAGGAAAATTCAGTTTGCTCACAAGTTTGTTGTTCCTCGACCAAACCAAGGAGGTGGTTTGGCCTTATTGTGGAAAGAAGATTTTCAGTTAGATGTTCAAACCTCCTTTGACAATCACATTGATTCGGTAGTTAACCAAGGGATGGATAACGCCTGGCGGATAACGGGTTTCTATGGAAATCCTGACTCCACCAACCGGGAAGATTCCTGGTCTCTACTACGTGACTTAAGCCATCGTTTCTCACTTCCATGGATATGTATTGGGGATTTTAATGAAATTCTAAGAGCTGCAGAAAAACAAGGGTGGCTTGATAGACCTAAATGCCAGATGCAAGGGTTTCAAGATGCTTTAGATTTTTGTAGTCTTAAAGATTTGGGTTACACTAGCTTTCCTTTCACATGGTGTAATCAGAGACTGGGTGATCATAATGTTTGGGTGAGATTAGACAGAGGTGTAGCTACAGTAGATTGGTTGCTAAAATTTCCCACTAACCGTGTGCACCATTTAGAGGCATTCCATTCGAATCATAGACCACTGTTTTTGGCTACGGATTTGAAGGCGAGGAGATTTTATAGAAAGGGGCACCCGTTCAGATTCGAAGCAATGTGGCTTAAGGATAAAAATTGTGAAACTATGATTAAAACTTCTTGGGAAACACCTTTGGGTTCATCTCCGGTAGCTACCTTTTCACAGAAAATTGACCTATGCCAAATAAATCTCCGTGTATGGAACCGCAACACATTTAGGCATGTGCGAATTAACCTAGAAAAGAAGTTGAAGGAGTTGCATAGGGCGGAGGAGATGGGGCTGTACAACACTGATCCTGGCTGTATTGGACAACTTCGTGATGAAATTCAAGCCCTAAAAAACAAAGAAGAAGTGATGTGGAAGCAAAGGTCCCGTAACAATTGGTTGAAGGATGGAGATAGCAACACAAAATACTTCCACAGTAGGGCTACTCAACGAAATAAGCACAACTATATTTCGGGTTTGGAGGATGACAATGGAGTTTGGGTGGAAGAGGATGGCCAGTTGAGTGATTTATTTGTGAACTATTTTTCCAACCTATTTTCAACATCTAATCCAACAGGTATTGATACTATTCTTGAGGGGGTTACACCTAGGGTCACGGAAGAGATGAATTTGGCTCTCACCCGTAACTTTACAGTTGAGGAAGTCCATTCAGCCATGCAACAAATGGCACCACTTTCAGCCCCTAGCCCCGATGGCATGTCTCCGGTTTTCTACAAGTCCTTTTGGCACATTGTTGGAGAGGATGTCACCAAGGCAGCCCTTGCTATTCTCAATGAAGGTATTATCCCAGCCTCTATAAACTTCACTTTCATCTCTTTGATACCTAAAGTTAAGAACCCCAAAAAAGTCTTTGAGTTTAGGCCTATTAGCCTATGCAATGTTTTTTACAAAATTATTGCTAAGGTGTTGGTGAATACGCTGAAATTTGTTTTACCTCATGTTGTCTCTGAATCTCAAAGTGCTTTCCTTTAAGGCAGATTAATTACTAATAATGTGCTTGTTGCGTTTGAAACTTTACATTATTTAAAAAGGAAAACACAAGGTAAAACAAGTTACATGGCTCTAAAACTTGACACGAGCAAGGCCTATGATAGGGTTGAATGGAGATTTTTAGAAAAAATGGTGCTTCATTTGGGGTTCTCGATTAATTTTGTGGCTATTATTATGTCGTGCATAAAATCAGTTTCCTATGCTGTGCATTTCAATGGGGAGCCTATGGGGCACATCAACCCCACCCGGGGGCTTCGCCAGGGCGACCCTTTGTCTCCTTACATGTTCTTATTGTGTGCTATTGGCCTTCAAGGGCTACTCCATAAAGCTGAATCTGATGGTGCAATAAGGGGGGTTTCTATTTGTCGTAATGGGCCACGTGTCTCTCACCTTTTCTTTGCAGATGATAGTGTCCTCTTCTATCAGGCAAAGCAAACTGAATGCCAAGTCATTCTAGATATTTTGGCTACTTATGAAAGAGGCAGTGGGCAAAAGATTAACAAGGAAAAAACCAATCTCTTCTTTAGCACCAATACTTCCCCAGAAGTCCAAGAAAGTATTCAACAACTCCTTGGTGTGCCTTCCATAAGAAATTTTGAGAAATATTTGGGCCTTCCGGCTCTCGTGGGTAAGGGAAAAAAACAAAGTTTTTCTTATATTAAAGAGCATGTGTGTCAAGCAAAAGAAAGTGGAGGAATGGATTTTAAAGAAATAGAAAAATTCAATGACGCTTTGTTAGCTAAGCAAGTGTGGCGTATGATGCACAATACGGATTCCCTTTGCTATAAAGTTTTCAAGGCGATATTTTTCCCCAATTGTTCGATTTTAGAAGCTAATGAAGGCACTAGGGGGTCGTATGCTTGGAAGAGCATCCTTAGTGCAAGGGATGTGGTGAGAAAAGGCATGGTTTGGTGGGTTGGGAATGGCCAATCTGTTAGTATAAGGGAAGACAAGTGGCTGCCTGATCAAGTTTGTAAAATAGTGATGCTTCCCCCTCCTTCTCTCCCACCTGATGCCAAAGTTTGCAATCTCATTGACCCTGAGTCAGCCACTTGGAAGGTTGATCAAGTGCAGCAATTGTTCACACCATTAGATGCAAAGCTGATCCTTAGCATTCCTCTTAGTGCTAGACTCCCTCCGAATCGTCTCATATGGTCCTATACGCCAACGGGTGTCTTTACAACCCGTAGTGCCTACAAGATGTTGGCAAATTCAGCTTTAGCCAACAATGCCAGTAGCTCTAACCCAAACCCCCAAAAGCTATTTTGGAGAGGACTTTGGAAGCTACAAGTTCTAAATAAGGTGAAGGTATTTGCATGGAGAGCTTGCAACAGAGTTTTACCCACAATGGATACTCTCATCAGGCGACATGTTGTGGATGAGAACCTGTGTCTGGTTTGCAAAATGGTGGCTGAAGATCCATTGCATATGGTGCTGCACTACACTGAGGTGGAACCGGTGTGGAGGGAGCATGGTTGGTTTAGCCAAGCCATCTCCTCCCCACCAAGTGATTTTACTGATCTACTCTCTAGATTTTTGCAAGTAACACAGGATAACAGAGCAAAGCTTTTCATATGTATGGCATGAAGCCTTTGGCAGCGACGAAACAAATTGAGGATTGGTCTTCCATATCATCCGTTGAACCAGGTTGGCCCTCAAGCTGCAAAATTTTTGCAAGACTACCTCGACTCACAAGACACTCAAACACCAAGCAACTCCACGACATCGCCTACACAATCATGGACTCCCCCAAACACCAATTCCTTCAAAGCTAATTTCGATGGGGCAGTATTCAACAACTCCAACTTGGCAAGTGTAGGCGTTATCATTCGCGACAGCAACGGTGAAGTGATTGCCGCCATGTTTGAGCGCATTCTTCTCCCTACCACAGTGATGGAAGTTGAAATGTTGGCGTGCAGAAGGGCGGTAACATTTGCTATTGAAGTTGGCATCCAAGACATCACCTTCGAAGGAGATTCGCTGACTATGATCCGGGCCATAAACAGTGGTGGTGCAAGTGAAGCCCCATATGGCAACCTTATTGAAGACATTTTAGTTTATGTTTCTAGTTTTTCTTCAGTTGTTTTTAAGCATGTTAAAAGACCTTGTAACAGGGTAGCTGACGCCCTCGCTAAGAAAGCCAAATTTGGTGATGTGTTTCAGGCTTGGATGGAAGAATTACCTCTTGACATCACCCCCCCCCCCCCCCGGCTGTTCTAGATGTTCATTAGTTTTTCTTTTTGTATTTGTTTTCCAGTTTTTTAATAATAGCCCAGACTTTGGGTCTGGTTTCTCAAAAAAGAAAAAAAAAAAGAAAAAAAAAAGAACCACAGCATATTCACACAAAAGTTTATAACTTAATGAGGGTTCGAATGAGGAAGGAAAGCTTAGTACACTGTAGCACAGTGCAGTACTCCTCACAACACTTATTTATCTGTTTTTTTTTATTATTATTATAAAATTTTTAATCATTAAAATTTCAAAGTTGGACAAAAATAGAGAAAAGTGGATTCTTCATAATAGGGCTGGAGATTTGAACCAGAAAAGTGGATTCTTCATTAAATAAAACCATGAGATTTGAACCAGAAATGAAATGAGATTTTGAAATAGAGCACTTACTAAAATAGGGCTGGAGAATGACATGATGAAAAAATAAACCATAAATAAAAAGGATATGTATCAAAATTGAGAAGCGAAATAAGTTGTCTTCAGGTATATATATGGTAGAACATGTTGATTCTCATAAATCATAATATTAACACAACATAACTTTGTAATCTCTTTTATCTATTGAATAATAATTTACATATTCTCATATACACTGAAGTGCATGGTAGATCAATTTTGACATTATTCCTCTTCATCCTTTTTTAAAGAACAATCTAGACCTACTTCTACTTGTGGTGGACCAGGTGAGAGTTAAAGTACAACTAGTATTCCTCAGCAGCCAAATGCAATAGCCACTAGTCAAGTTTCTTCTCAATAAAATCTCCTACTTATTCACCAAATAAAAATTAAAAAAAAAAAAAAATCCTATGCAATACTTTTAATTATAACTACAACTTTCCTCCAATATTCTTAGTGATCCATCAATTGAGTGAATAATTTGATGATGAATAGGGCTTTCCCTTAAGAAACTAAATTTAAAAATAGGAATTCCTGTACCAAAAACTATTCTCTTTTTTTATTAAAAAAAAAAAAAAAAAAAAAAACTAACTTCTTCCTTTATCCCGAAAAAAAAAAAGGTGGTGCATCGCTGCCTCTGAGGGTTTTTAATTTTCATTTATATCGAATATCATTTATTGGGTGGATATTCTTTCAGAGTTTTTCTTCCTTGACTTCCCCTTTCTTTTTACACTTCGAGGAAATTAATTTCAATCTTTTAGACGGCCCATAAAAAGTTAAAACAGCAAGAGTAATAAAACATGTGATGTTTAGATAGTTGAATATTTACAGAAACCTAGTGAAAATCTTACTTCTACGGCATATGTTATCTTTCAATGGCTTATCTTAAAAAAGATTAGTAGTCAAATTGGTTGATCAATTGCCAACATGGTTAATAGTGTTTTCCATGTTAACATAGAAATATAATCTGAAATCAGTAATTTACTCAAAATGTTGACACCTATTCATAGCAAAGGAAGAAAATAAACAATAATGATCCTTATTTTTTGAAATTTATAGAGTTTTAATCTATGACGTCCGCTTACGATGATTATATTCTTTATCATCAAACTAAGATACTAATTGATTTTTTATGTAGGCGGAGATTGAACCTCAGATCTTTTATTCAACCAATCAAAGACTTAGGTTGAGTTTGGATTGCACTGAAAAATGAAAGAGTCTGCGTTTGGCTTTTTTTTTTGGTCCCGTGCACTATTCACGAAACCAGCAAGTACGAAAAAACGCAAATGTTAAGCTAAAACTAGATCCCACGACGCTATTCACATGTTTTAAAATTATTTTACTACAGTGTTTTCAATTTTTAGTAATAAGCGATATCTAAACAGGCTCTTAATTAGTTGAGCTAACTAGAACCTCCTACATGATCTGAACTTGATATAAAGGAAGCAAAAAAAAAAAAAAAAAAAAACGATCAGAAATGTAAAGCATATGCACCGAAAAAAAATATGGTCAAAGAAATCTATCTCGCGGACGGGAATCTAAATTCCAAATTACCTGTTCATGGCTTTCACATTATACAAGATTGACCTTAACTTCCAACCTCAATTGTTCACTCTTCAAAACTCAAAAAATGTTCATTGCTCCCCAAGTTTCCAATCTAATTGTTTAACCCATCTCTCTTTTTCTTCATATGAGTTTCCTTGCATGCTTCCTAACATAGACACAATCCCAATTCCCAAGTGCTTGAAATTTGAATCGCACATTTCCTCCAATACTATTCAAAGAAGCATCATTTTTTCCCCATTTATACAGTAACCATCTCTCCCTATAAATACCACACATTTACAGCCCAACTTCACATCCCATTTTCTCTATCAACAAAAGATAAACATATAATATACTACATTCATGGCTGGGAAACTCCAATCTTGCCGCTTTGTTTTCCTGGTCCTTTTCTTGGGCTTTGTTATGGTATTCTCCACCATACAAGCTCGCACTCTGAATGCTCCAAATTATCACCTTGCCATGATGAAGCCCATGAGTCCAAGCCAAGCCAAACAGGGTCATTATTTTGTTGAGGTTCTTCCTCTCTGGGGAATCAAGCAAAAGCAAGTCCCACGTACCCCCTCCGGCGGCCCAAGTGAAGGTGAAGGGCATTAATTTGTTAATGATGCACACAGACACCAGTCGATGGAGCTAGATCTCCAAATAGCACTCTTCATGGTTTCAAATACAGCATAATAAGTGCCACAAGGCGCAATTCTGAAACATAGAAGTTTGATTTTTTTTTTTTGGCTAAAAAAGTGTCATTGTATCCTTAGATCTCTTAATAAAATTATTAATTGCATGTTTTTTCTTTTGGGTACCCTATGAATTGCTGTTATTCTGTTTTGACATAGTGCCATGAGAAACATGAATCTAGTGTTAGAATTGTGAGTACGGCAAGCACGTGTATTTTTTTTCTTTTTGTTACCCCACATTTTTTTTCTATTATAAATACTTTAAGCATGTATTTTCTCAACACATTTAAAACCACTGTTTTCATATCATTGAGCACCAATACTTAAACACCGCTACAAAGTAGTCCTAATCGTTGTACAAATATGTTTGTACTTTGCAACAAATAAAATATTGGGAGCCTATAGCCTGTTGGGTCATGCAATAACAACTTCACAACAAATAAAATATTGTGAGCCTATAGCCTATTGGGCAATACAATAACAACTTCACTAAAATTCAAGGTGAATGAGAGACCAATGTAGCATATCAAGTTCAAATAGATCATAAGGCTTCAAGATATATCCATCTTCCCATTTGGAAGTAAGCTAATGAAATCATATTGCTAAGGAGGGAGTTGGATGTTAGCTTATAAGTGTCTAACTTATTTTGGGAGTTTTGAGATGGACCCTGCAATGCCTTTTTTGTTTTGTTTTTGTTTTTTTATATTTTTTTTTTTTTCTCAAATGAACCAGTTAGCTTTATTTTGTTTTCTATTTGTATTTTCATGGGTAGTTGGATTTATTAAGAAACAAACAAAATAAAAATATTTATTTACCAGCTACAATAGAAAGCTGAAAGGACAACAGCAGCCATGAATTCTTGACATTCTTATGAAACTCAGACCAAGACTCCAAGCCTTTATTTCTGTCCATATTTGTCCTTGATTTACTCTAGTATTCCTCAGCACCCAAATGAGTAGCCAAGTTAATTTTCCTGGTCTAGCGGTCCACTGGTCCCCCTGTTTCTTCTCTATTCGCAAAGAAAACAAAAGTTTTATGCATTACTTTTTATTTTAAGTCAACAAAAGTAATTTATAAAAAGTGTTAATCTTAGACCTGTTTCTTCCAATAGTTTTAGTGATCCACCGTTTGAATGAATAATTTTGAATATGAATAGGGTCATCCCTAAGGAAACTGAAATTAAATGTAGGAATACTTTTTCCAACAACTATTTGCATGCAACCATACAATATTTTCATGCCCCCTCCCCCTAATGTGTTTAAGCTAAGAGAAATATCATGTCCATAACATTTTCACAAAATTTTCACATTAAATCTTTAAATATTAGGTTGTAATTGTTTGTTATAGGAAGGGAAAAAAGTAAATCCATTGGTGGATTCAAATTAGAACTAATAACAACCTATCACTTAAGATTTGTTGTGAATATTGTGATAGAGTTGTGAAAATGATAAAATTGTCAGTTTATCCTCTCTCTCTCTCTCTCTCTCTCTCTCTCTCTCTCTCTCTCTCTCTCTCTATATATATATATATATATAACTTCTTCCTTTAATCCTTTAAAAAATGAGAAATGCTATATCCATAACATCTCACAACAAATTCAAAGTGGTAGATTGTTACTGGTAGTTATTAGTGAGAAAAAAAAATGTAATGTCAGTGATAGATTCAAATTAAAACCAATAACAACCAATCACCTAATATTTGTTGTGAAAATCTTGTGGATGTAGCAATCCTTTTAATATATATATATATATATATATAATCCTTTTCGTGTTGTATTGCTATCATAGGAGCATTTTTATTTCTTTGAAAAATTTACCTACAATACATTAAGTATATTACATTAGATTTCTCAATTAATTTCAAACAAATGGCTCTACTGATAAATGAAATACAAGCAACAGTATTGAGGGGATATTCTGTCAAATTTTTTCTTTCCTAGGCTTCGTCTTCCTTTTTGGTAGTTATTTCATTTAGACATTCAATAAAAACAGCAAGAGTAATAAAACATGTGCAATTTTTTAATCTTTGCCATTAATATCTTTTGTTGAAAATTCCGTACTCATTGTTGAAAATTTACAAAAGCTGTAAGAGAATCTTACTTCTATTATTCTATATAGTAGAAGTCATCATTCAATGGCTTATCTAAAACCAGACTAGTAGTGGATATTGGCCTATTAATTGGAAAAAATTTAAGACTACACAATGGCGACTCCATAATTTTTTTTTTAGGGGGGCAATGGTAGAGCTAGAAATTTATCATGGGAACCAAAAAAAAAAATTACATGTACAACTTCCATATTATATACATTATACAATAATCTAAAATAGTATTCTAAATATAATTTAGTATAAATATCGGTAAGAAAACAACTATGAAATGCATAAACAAATATAATTAAATAACTAGTAATATACGTGGTAAATGTGAAACTAAGAAGAAAAAAATAGTAACTGATATAAGTTTTAACTTTTGAAATATATGACTTCTTAATCATACATGTGGTCAGTTTCTTGAAATTGAAGCAAGTAGTAAAAGACTTTTTAAATTTGGAAATCTATAGAGCATTAATCAAACTACTTGATCAAATAGAGAGAAAAACTAAGAAAACATAGAAGGAAAAAATAAAAATAGAGAGAATGAGGAAAGAATCACAGATATAGATACAAATCTATTGGTTGTAACAATGGTGTATTTTTTTGTTGATAAAGAAGAAAAGTGTAGGGAAAAACAACTTTTTCTGCTATCAATAGAAAAGTAAGCCAAAGTCTTGGATTTTTTTTTTTTTTTTTATAACAAATGAGCAAAAATTTGAAACTTTTTTTTTCTTTCTTATAAAGTTAAATCTTTTAAGAGTAATGTTATTGACACAACACTTTCACAACAAAACCTATGTGGCAAGGTAGGAAAAAAGTGATGTTAATTGTAGGTCTTGATAAAAACCAGTTACAACTTGTCACTTAACCTTCATTATTAAGTTATCATAAAAATATTGTGAAAGTAGTATTAAAATGATCATATTCAAACTTATATCAGCTGGGTTTAAACAAAATTTAAGGTAAGGAGGTTCAAAATTTTATTTTAAGGGCTAAAAAAAATTATTAAAAATTATATATATGTATATATATACATATATATATACATATAACATTAATATATACATATATATATACATATAACATTAATAATATATATACATATACATATAACTTTAATAATGTTAGCATCATCTAAAGCCAAAGTAAGATCAGGATAACAACTAAAGTAAACAGGACCATCATACAAAGAAGCAGTAATCATACCAAGAATGCTATCTTTAAAATGTTTAAATCTAGCATCACGTAAACACATGAGAACAGAAGCATTAATGCCCTTTCGGGTAAGAGGTTTAATAGCAACTTGAACCATTCCAATATGCAGATAGCTGAATTTTTTAGAAGCAAGAAATTCACCAATATTCTTTTTAGTAAACAGGCAACATTTTTCATGAGTTTTTGAAATAGAGAATATTTGTTCAACAGTCCTAACTTTATAAGCAGAATGAAAAGTACTTTCAGCCCAACTTATTTTATAAACATTTTTTGTATCAACCTTAGGAATAGTCCAATTAGTAAAATCAGGGATCTCACTATCATCAACATTGTGATCTTCTTCATTTACAATATCAGGAGGACAATCAGTCCTGGAGCTGATAGAAGAGTTAGATCTCCACAATCTATCCATACTATCCTAGTTTTAACACTCAATTATCATGTTTTTCTCACAACCGTTGCATTTCGTAACACATACCCTAACCAACCTTATACCTCTCATGCCCTACACGCCCTCTCTTGGCTCAAACGGGCCTTACAGTTCGGTTCTAGGAATTCACTTTACGACTAGGGTGGCGCCAACGACGGTAAGAAGGGGACACAACAACTGAGCACCAAAGTTTCGGGTAGACACAGACGGAGAGACAGAGAACACAACAACACTATCACCGGCCAGAAAAGAGTGACTCTGATACCATAAAGGGGGAAGAGACACGGCGTTGGAAGCGGAAGCACAGTTATACAGTGATAATATAACATTATTAATATTTTGATTGTCATCTTTAAGATTTTTAAACTCGTTTTTTAAACCAAGCATTTCTTGTTTAACAACAGTAATTTCCAATTTGAGATCATTAACAGTTAAATCTTTGGATTTCTTTTTATTGAATCTTTCCAAAGTTTCTTCAAAGTTTATGGTTGATTTCAATTTTTTACTAGTTTCATCTTTTAACAAATTCTTCTTAAATTTATCCAAATATTCTTTTTGCAACTCAGGATTTTGAATTTGATTGATTAATTGGATAATTAATTTTTCATTTTCTTCGCTTTTAGTGAGGGTATCAATAGAGTTAATAACATTACAACAGGAATCTCGACAGCCAATTTTAATATTAGGGGAATCAGAAGAATCATCAGCAGATTGGTAACAAGAATCAGATGAAGAAGAAAAATCATCTTCCAAAGAATCAGACGAATTGTGTGATTCAAGGATTCTGAACAATTCTTCTTGCTCTTTATCATTAATTTTTAACATGTTAAACTTATTCTTTAATTTACCAGGTTTTTTATTACAATCTTTACTGAAATGACCAGGTTTTCCACAGTTAAAACATTTACCTTTTCCTGACATTTGTTTATCATATTTTTTGGAAACATTTTTCTTTTTAGCATAAAAATCATTGGGTTTGACAAAATTATTTTTGTACTTTTTATATTTGTTATGATTATAGTTTTTGTGACTTTTATCATGTTTTTTCCCTTTTTGCCTAGAAGGAGCAATAGGGGGCAAACCATATTGTTCACAAAAATTACCCATTTCATATTTAGCTTTTTTCTTAGTTTGCAAATGGTATTTTAACAATTTTTCATCATTACACATGTTAATACCAAGTTTTTTAATAGCACTAAAAATATCACCATAAGTTAGGTTATCATAATCAATAGAATCATTTTTACCCATTAACACTTGTTTTACCTTATGAGCAAAAATTGGAGGCAGACCGTCAATAAACCTTTCTTTCCAATAAGGCTTGTGGCAATCTTTTCCAAGCATTACCCTAGAAATAAAAACATCTTGGTACCATCTGTAATCAGTCATAGTAGGACATCTCAAATTATTCAATAAATCAGAAACACGAGATGAAATATTAGATGGAGTACCAACAAAATGTTTGAGAATGGTATAGATCAGAGTATTTACACCATCAAGAATACCACGACCAATACTTTCATCAAAAATAGGCAAACCTTCATCATTCTTTTTAACAGCATTTTTAATAGATTCTTTGGAATCTTCTGTGAGATACGAATCCCACCATCCTCGAAGAGTTCCAGAAAACCCAGTAACAAGCAAATTAACAATTTCAGGCTGATCTAGATCATGGTTATTTTGATAGGCAATACCAACCATGGACATATGACTCATTTTATTAATGATTTCTTGCTCAGACAAACCATCAATATTCCATTCGTAAAGTTTATCAGCAGAAACAGAAAACTGTGTTTGAAAAACTCTTTCTTCAAATTGCATATCAGGAGGAGTAAGCTTTGAATACCAATTTTTTGTAAAAGACACGGGTTTCGGATTTCCAACAAATCTTTTAATTTCTGGAAAATCGTTACCAAATATCTTTGTAGCAGAAACCGAAGAAACAGTATCAGAATCAGTATGTTCATCAGAAACAATTTCTTTTTCATTTTTTGAAATAGTGCAAGTTGTATTTGTAGATGTACCTTCAGTTTTAACTTTTAAATCAGAAAGCATTTTGTCAACAACTTCAAGCATTTTAGACTGAGAAGTTTTGAACATAACTTTTTCTCTTTGGCTGGGCAAATCAATCAAAGGCCTCTCAGTTTTTACAGAAACAGATTTTTCAGAAACAGGTTTTTCTATGGAAACAGTTCTTTCAACAATTTTTTCTTCAATACGGTCAAGCTGTTGACCAATGATATGCAGAGATTCATTAGTAAAATTGTTTTGTTCAATAATACTAACAATAGGGGTTTTATCATCAGCAATTTTGAAAGGAGTAGCATTCACTTCTGTCTTTTTATCTTGACAAGTCAGCACAATTGTCTCAAGAGGCGGATGAGTAGCCCGAATAGTAGATTTATCCTTTTCTTTAATAAAATTTGATTTTTTTATCACACTCAAATGTTGCTTTGAAACTTCATCATTTGAAACATAATGGTTTTCAAGGAAATCAAAAAACAAAATATGTTTTTTTAATTGATTCATTTTTTCTAACCATTTACTTTTAACACGATTTTTCTCAGATTGAGCAAAATTATCTTGGAAATATTTTCTTTTAATCCAGTTTTTTGAAAGCATAAACTCATCATACAAAGGAACCAGGTCAACTTTAAAATCTTCGTTTAAAACATCTTCTCTTAAAATAGTCAAAACTCTTAATTGCTTAATATAACCAGAAGTATCAATGGGAGGAAAATCTCTTTCAGATGGACAAACAGAATTACCATCATCTTCTTCTTCACTAGCAGGCTTGCCATATGGAGAGGAAGGTTCTTGTTTAGTGGAATAGTAAACATTACTAACTTTATCATCTGAAATTCCTTTTAATTTTAAATCAACAGGTTTATCAAAATTCTTTTTCAAAAATTCATTGAGATCTTGATCTCTTTTTGAAATACTGTCGGATTTTAAATCAGTGGGTTTTGAAAAGTTCCTTTTCAAAAATTCATTGAGATCGTGGTCTCTTTTTGAAATACTTTCAGATCCCGCAAAGGAATGTCTTCCTTCATTGATTCTTAAGGGTTGACTATTTTGAAAACTTATTTTAACAGTACCATCAAGGTATTGTTGAATATGAGTAAGATCAAGCTCATCAAAAACGGGTTTAGCAATGGGAGATTCTTGTTCTAAGAACCATTCAGTGGGAAGTTTGATGTCTTGCCATTGAATCATTTTTGGAATTTGAATTTTTGCATCAGGAGTTGAACATTTAATTAACATAGTTTTACCAGAAGGTTCTCTATGATTTATAGCACTAGGATTTAATTGAGTACCCAACAATCTATAATAAATGCGATAAATTAAAGCAAAAGGTTTACTACCTTCTTCCATGTGATATCCAGATGAAGCAATATTTAATTAACATAGTTTTACCAGAAGGTTCTCTATGATTTATAGCACTAGGATTTAATTGAGTACCCAACAATCTATAATAAATGCGATAAATTAAAGCAAAAGGTTTACTACCTTCTTCCATGTAATATCCATGTGGTCTGCCTCCTATTCTTTGTGAGAATATCCTTGCTTACTACAAACTTCCTACCTTCTCTACAAAGCTTGTAATTCCTAAGCCTTGTAACTATTTCCAACTTGTAATCACTACTACTGTAAGTGTTCAATTTTACTTTCAATAACAAGTAATTTCAGTTTTATGTTCATTACTTGCATTATACTACTTGTTGCTACCGCCACCTTGGACGGATTACCGCCATCACAGACGGTTCTATAATTCTTTCTTTTCTTTAACTATTTAAGCTATACCCCCTACTTGGCTGGCTCTGCTGCCTACCTGGCTGGTCTTATAGCTTTGCATTTACTTGCATTACTTTTACTTGCATTATTTTGAAGTTATATTATCACTGTATAACTGTTCTTCCGCTTCCAACGTATATATATACATATAATTAATTATGGTCAGGTCAGGGGGTTCATTTGAACCTCCTGGCCTTAAGGTAAAGCTGCCCCCAGGACTACAACTACTTTATGTTCACAACTATTTAATGTGGTTCGTAGTGAGCAGTGGAAAAAAAATAGTAGTCCACATGAGAGTGACACAGGCAGCCAGTCACAATTTACTATATAAAATAGTTGTAAAAACATATGTAGAATTGGTTGTGATCATTGGCAATGTAGGTTTATTTATTATTTTTATTGTATAATTCCATTGCTTTGTTTCACGGCAGATTTACAGAAAATGCAAAATTTTGTAGTTTCACTTTGAAGTCCACCAAGTGCAATGTGCAATTGCATTTTGATGTTAGAAACAAAAATTTTAAAGGTAAAAAGTTAAAAGGTTTTAAGAGTTTAGATTAAAAGTATAAAATTTAACTTAGAATCTTAACAGTGGTGCCAAATCTCAATCCTAGATTCAAAACGATGTCATTGCAGTTTTGACATATATTGAAAAATGGGTAAACCTTAAATCTAGTAATTAGGTGTTGTTTCTTAAACTCTCCTTTTAAAATTTAGCTATGTAGGTACTTAGCAAAATACACATTTCCATTTCATGAGAAAAAAGTCATATAGCTGAATTTTAAAAGAATAATCTAAGGAATAGCACCTAGGGTACTGTATCTAAGTTTTGTCCTTGAAAAATAATAATAACAGTGACACTATTCTTAGACCATCAAAATCAATTGTGTTAGATGCTTAAAGTAGCTTTAGATATTGATTTGATATTGTTTTTTTTTTTTTTTAACAAAGCTATTGACTTATTCCGCACTTAGGTGTCCGTTTGGTTAAAATCATTTTTGCCAACTTATTTTACTATTTAGTTTATTTTTGCTACTATTTATGGGTCTCACTACACTTTTTGATACTATTCATGGGTCTCACTATACTATTTCAACTAACTTTTATCTTTATTTATAGTACTTTCAACAACAAAATTTCAATTTCAGCAAAATAAACGGATCCCAAACAGACCCTTATTTAATTGAAACTGAAAACTTTTTATTAAAAGTACTATAAATAAAGGTAAAAGTTAATTGAAATAGTATAGTAGACCTATGAATAGTACTAAAAAGTATAATAGGACCCATAAATAATAATAAAAATAAGTTAAATAGTAAAATAAGCTGACTTTTTTAAGTCATGCCAAACACAACCCTACTCTAAAACTTGAAGCATATGCACTGAAAATTTTTGGGTCAAAGATGGGAATCTAAATTATTTTAATTATCTGGTATTGGTTTTTCTTATTCTATAGTACGAATACTAATAAAGGGGCATTAACAGTGAACTAATGTAAAAATAACAATATTATTTTAATTATAATTTGCAACATTAATAGTTGTGAAAAAAATTTGTGAGAAATTTTATATATCTAAACTTACACTTTTTTGTTAAAATTTATTTATAGATATTATAGCATCTCAAGATTCTCAACTTATAGCGTATACTTCATGATAATTGATATTTATTATTAAGCTAAGATATCAATCGATTTTTTATATAAGCAAAATTGAAACATTATATCTTTTATTACAAAAAACTTTATCAATTAAACTAATTGGAGCTCATCCGAAGTTTACTCTTAGTCTTAGATAAGCCTTAACATTCCACCTCAATTGTTCACTCTTCAAAAATGAAAATTGTTCGTTGTTCCCCAAGTTTCAACCCCAATCATTTAGCCAATCTCTTTTTTCTCCCTCTTTAGTTTCCTTGCACGCTTCCTAGCATAGACTCATTAGTCCATCAAACGTTTAAAATTTGAATCATACATTTTCTCCGATTCCATTCAAAGCATTATTTTCCCATTACCATCTGACAAATCTAAGAGTTACCATCTCTCACTATAAATATACCAAACATTACAACCTAACTTCACATCACAAGATATCTATCAACAAAGATAAATACTACTACATTCATGGCTAGAGAACTCCAAGCTTGCCGTTTTATTGTCCTTGTTCTTTTCTTGAGCTTTGCTTTGGTTTTCTCTACCATACAAGCTCGCAATTTGCATACACGAAATCATCAACTTCACCACCATGCCATGATGAAGCCCCTGAGTCCAAGACAAGCAGGGAATGGTCATTATTTTGTTGAAGCTTTTGACCTCTTCGGACTCAAACGTTCCGGCCCAAGCGACCCAGTTGGTCATGAATCTGTTGATGAAGCACCCTGAATGAATCACTGATGAAGCTAGATCTCCAAATAGTACTCTTCATGATGTAAAATACAGCATGAATAAGTGTGTCACGACTCACAAGGCGCAATACTTAAACGCAGAAGTTTGATTTTGTATTTTTTTTTTTTTTTTTTTTTTTTGCTAGAAAAAAGTATCATTGTATATTTAGATCTCTAAATATAATTATTAAATGATCTTTTCGGTACCCCATGAATTGTTGATGTACTGCCATCAAAAACAAGAATTGGAAGATAATAATAGAAAAAAGATATCGATTCTCTCACTCTCATCAATGTATATCATCTATACACATCACTCATTTCAAGTTTTAAATGTAAGTATCTTCCAAAAAAAAAATTTTTAAATATGGACATTAGTAAAAAGATTAAAAAAAGTATGTATCATACATGAAATTGTAAACATTGTATCAAAGTTTACAAAAATGAGTATGAAACAATATTTTTTAAACATAAAAGTAACAATCAAGAGGAGTCATACAAGGTCACATCAGGTTGGTCAACCCACTAATCTTCTCCCATGTTTAGCCCCCTCTTTTGTTTGTCAATTATTTTTCTACCGACCATCTTGACATTTTTGCCTTTTTCTCATCTCCCTTAAATGTAATTTTATGAGGAAATTGATGGATTTAATGATAACGCGATAAGAGCATCTCCAACAGATGCTGTATTGGGAAAATTTGGAGAATTTATGCTACTGTTCATGTTTCAACCGGTTCGGTATACACACAACTTTTGTTAAAAAAAAATATTGAAGTTGCTACAGTACTTCTCTTAATTTAGAGAACACTATAGCAACTCTATTCCCTTATTTTATCTTTAAAAAAAATATCCAGCTGAATAAAAAAAATTTCTTTCTCTTCCCTCCTCTCTTCTTTGTTCATCTGCCTCTCTCTCAAACGGTAACACAATCTAAAATTAGAATAGAAACAGCAGATCAAGAACAGGAAAAAATACAAATTTAATTAGAACAACAAATCTAAAATCAAAACAAAAACAACAGATCAAGAACATGAAAGCCTATCTAAGCTCCATTGTAACAACAAAGTGAATCAGAATAAGAAAAGAAGGAAGGAAAAAAAAAAGATAGACGAAGGTCATGTCGGCTGTGTGAAGTGAGCTGAAGAGGAAAGAAAATAGAAGTAAAATAGAAATCAAAAGATCATGCTAGAGAGTGTTCTAGAATCAAGTAGAAATAGAAAAAGTGAAAAATAGAGAGAGCTAGAGAATGAAAGAGAGAGTCCAGAGTGTTCTTGAATGTGAGGGAGAAAAAGAAAATAAAAGAATGGGTGGGGGAGTATAGAGATAGGCTGGACACGTGTGTGGAGGATAAAAACAAGAAAAAAGAAAAAGAAAAAAAGAAATGAAAACTTATGGATGAGAATGAATTGAAAGAAAAGAAAAATAATATAAAAATAAAAATTCTTAATTAAGAAATACTACTGCAATATTTTCACAATAAGTTTTAAGTAAAAAAATAATTTTAGTGGTGGGTTCAAATTAGAATTAGTAACAATTTTTTATATAAATTTTGTTGTGAAAGTATTGTGAAAAATGTTGTAGACTTAACACTTTTCATTGAAAAATATAATTGTTGGAATGAATATAGGAAGAATAAATGATGATAAAAAAAAATAAAGAATGAATGAAGAAATAATATTTAAATGAGATAGAGAATGGAATAAAGAATCTATTGGAAAGGAAAGTGTATTTGAAAAAGTGGGTAAATAAAAGCTAAATGTTACTGTTTATTCTCCAAACAGTACAAAAATTTAGAAAAGCTGCTGGAGATGCAGTTATGTTATGTGTTTTTTTGTAATAAAAAATTTGTGATTTTTTATAAATAAAGATTTGAAAAAATCACAGCTCATGGATTGCTTTTCCAAAAACACAAGTGTCAAAGTAAAATTTGTTTTTACATCACGATTTTTCGCAACGAACCTTTTTTTTTTTTTTTTTCTCCTCTTTTCTAAATTTACCAACTAGGTATAGTCCATTTTCAAAACATTAAAGTGACAATTTTTTAAACAACACCAATAGCTAATCCAAATGGCAAAACTTCACTACCAGCTAGGAGTGTGCATCAAACTCACTAACCTAATGAAATAGACTTAACCCAACTCAACTTAACCCGACAGCCCTTGTTGGATTTTCATGGGTTGGTGGATTGATTTTTTTTTTTTTTTTCTTTTTTTGGGTTGAAGTTGGGTTGGATTTGTGTTAATAGTTTTTATTTTTTGTTTCAATCAATATAACCAGATGAAGCCGGTAATATAGATAAGTTTATTTGCCACAATTTTTTTTAAGTTGGATTTATATTGGTTTTTTGAGAATTATTTTTTATGGATTTGAAAATTTTGAATATAATTTAGGTATATTATATGAATTATAATAATTTAGTCAAAAAAGTTTCTTAAGGCGTAGCAGGCTAGTCCATCCTAACTAAGGTGCTTGGTGTAAACAAGTCCAGTGGTGGAATGGGCTGAAGGAAACAACAAGGTAGCTTCATTCTTTAGAAAATCAGTACTTATCTTTCTCAAAAAAAAAAAAAAATCAGTACTTATCTTTCTCAAAAAAAGAAAGAAAATCAGTACTTATTGTTGAAAATTTACAGGTCTCATGAAAATCTTGATTCTATGGTAGATGACTACACGTTATCTTTCAAAGGCTTTTCTTAAAAACAAATTGGTAGTCCAAATTGGCCTGATCAATTTCCACATATGCAAAGATGTACATGTACTACTGCAACAATTTTTCCAACCCTCCTTAATTTCATGATGTTGTTTCATCATGGCAAATGTAAATTGTCGTTGGTAAAACAAAAATTGCATACCTTAAAATTTGGGAGTAATTTTACTTTCGGATCCTCCAAATATAAGTTTTAAAATCATAAAATATGACATCTTGTAATTCCGCAACTTTCTTGGCTAGCATTTGCGTTTGTCAATTTTAATATCAAATTATTTTCTATAGATATTATAATTAGTAATCTAGACATACACAAAGGCAATAAGGTGGGAAACTGTGTTTGTGGCATTGTTAATAAAACTAGTCAATAATTGGTGCAATGCACGATAATACAACTATAATATTTTCTTTGTCTAAATATGAAATTTGATAACTATGATAGTTATTATTAGGAATTATTTTGATTGTGCTTTTATAAGAAATTAAATATTCTACCATTAGCCATTTATTAATATTGTATTTGTATTGGAAATTATATATTCTCTCATTTAAAGAGAATATTAAGTATTGTTTCGATTGTCTTTTGTGCCTATCAAGTTTGATATCTATTTTTTTTTTGTAAGATAATAAAATTAATAATCCGGAAAATACACAAAGCATATGTAAGATGAAAAATTCAGCAAACAAATATGTAGGATGAATACATAAGCTGGCAAAGTGTTTTGGTCCCTTATAAAGAAACTAATAGCATTATATGATGTTAACATAGAAATATAATTGTTAATTTTACAACCAATATAGATATATATATATATATATATATATGTGTGTGTATGTATGTATGTATGTATGTATATAGTAATTGTTAAGAATCTTGTAACTCAATTAGTTGGCATCTTCTAATGTTTCCAAAACATCCAAGTCTATCTTCTCTTGTAGCCTCATTATAGCTATCAAATCTTACATATATTCCAAAAAAAGAAGCCTGTTCTTGAAAATAGAAAAATGGGGAAAAAAAGCAATTGTCAAACATAACCTAACAGTTTTGACACTTAATCTTAGCAAAGAAAAAAAAATAATGATGACACATTGACGCCTATTCTTTGACAATCAACGTCTTGTTAGGTTGTTAGAGCAGTTTTCGATATTGACTTGAATACTTGATACTAAAAGACACAAAGAAGCACAGAAAAAATAAATAAATGTAAAGTTAGTAGCATTGACTATACAAGTTACCTGGTTTGAAACATGTGAAAATGATATTATTGCGATCATAACTTGTTATGTCAACTATTGTGAAAAGTATTGTAAAACGTTTTGTGCCTCCCATGTTACTCCTTTATGATATGCCTAACTTTCCATCTCAATTGTTCATTCACTCTTCAAAAATCAGACTTTTTCATTGCACCCCAAGTTTCCACCACAATTCTTTAACCCCCCTCACTTTTTCTCCCTGTCAGTTTCCTTGCATGCTTCCTATCTAGCATAGATACATTCCCTCAAATGTTTGAAAATTGAATCGTACATTTCCTCCAATTCCATTCAAAGCAATGGTTTCCCATTAATACAGGCAAATTTACGAGTTATCATCTCTCCCTATAAATACCAAACATTACAACCCAACTTCACATCCCAAATCCCAATTTATCTATCAACAAAAGAAATCCTACATTTCATGGCTAGAGAACTCAAAGCTTGCCGTTTCCTAGTCCTATTTCTTTTCATAGGCTTTGTTTTGGTATTCTCCACCATACAAGCCCGCAATTTGCACACACCAAATCATCATCACCACCACCATGCCATGATGAAGCCCGTGAGTCCAAGCCAAGCAGGGACGGATCATTATTTTGTTGAAGTTCTTAACCTCTGGGGAATCAAAACTTCTGGCCCAAGTGACCCAGATGGGCATTAATTTGTTAATGGAGCAGATTGAATGAATCACCGGTGAATCTAGAATAGTACTCTTCATGGTTTAAATACAGCAAAATAAGGGTGTCACAAGGCCCAATACTTAACATAGAAGTTTGGTTTTGTTTTTCTTTTTTGCTAGAAAAAAGTATCATTGTATCCTTAGATCTCTTAGTAAAATCATTAAATGAGTATCTATTGGGCACCACTTGAATTATTGTTACTCAGTTTTATCATAGAGCCATGGCTTAGTAAATAATAATAGAAAATAACATTAATTCTCTCACACTATTAAGTGTACATCATTCGTACAGATTATTCATTTCACATTTTAAATATAGATATAGAGTGTACAATAATGAGTGTGGAACAATATTTTCTAAATAGAAAAAATAACAAACAATATTTATTTTGTTATTTTGAGAATTATTTTATATGGATATGAAATATAATTTAAGCATATTATGTAAATTATGATTAAATTTTTTTTAATTAATTGATGAAAAGTGAAAACTCATTTCTTTTTACAAGACTTGGTGCATTTAAGCCCAACTTGTTGATCCAATCTGATTCATGTGGGTTGAGTTTTTTTTGAGAAAGATGTGGGTTGAGTTGGTTCCTACATACACACCCCTCTCTCAACTTATATATGGATAAGTTTGGGTCTATGATTTCTCAACCCAACTATACACACCCCTCTCTCAACTTAAATTTGAACTGGGACCTGCCTTCGAAATGAGACCTAGCAGGATTGCCCATCTTAAGGTGCTTGGTGTAAACAAGTCTAGTGGTGGAATGGGCTTAAGGAAACAATATGGTAGCTTCATTCTTTTAGTTTTCTGCCCCATCAAGAGTCGTGTTACTTGAATCCTTTTGGCTACTCGTAAAAGACCAGCCTCTGCTGTGATCGTCAACATCAAATTCTTTTCTTGAAATTTTGCTAGAAAAGCAATACTTATTGTTGAAATTTACGGTTCTTATGAAAATCTTAAATTTATGGTGGATGATTAGACGTTGTCTTTCGATTTTCATAGTCTTATCTTAAAACAAATTGGTTGTCCAAATTGGCCTATCAATTGTCACATACGCAAAAATTGACTATTGCAACATTTGTCTTTTCCTTTTTAATTTTCATTTTGTTTTCCACTTAAAAATCATGTTAACTTTTAAGGAATTGTGGAACAAGTTATACTACACACAACACACTCTCTTAAGCAATGTGAGACAATTATTCTTTTTTTTTTTTTTTTTTGAGAAACAAACACACACACAAGGGAGAGAGAAAGGGATTTTAACATAAAAACACACCACAACTCCACTCAAAATATTTCATTAATGAAAATGCACATTCTAGTCTTGTCATCCAAATATATAAGTTTTAAAACCATATTATATAACATCTTGCAATTCCACAACTTTTGATTAGCATACATCAATTTTAATATTGAATTAACTTTTAAAGATAATAAAATCCGCAACCTAAATATACACAAAAGACAATAAACTGGCGAGGTGTGTTTGTGTCCTTTTCTCTTCCTTTTTTTTTTTTTTTTTTTTTTTTTTTTTTTTTTTTTAATGAGAAGCACGGTAACTTTGTTCATGAAAAAGATAAATACAAAACATCTTGAATCACAACGGATTCCATAATAGATGGATTTTCTTCTATTTAAGTTACAAAATTATCAATTCCTTTGATGTGTTTTGTCAAAATATGTGCTGGTTTATTTTTTTGCCGCTTCACATGTTGGAGATGATTTTGTTTGAAATCCTGTACTAACAATATTAACTCTTATTCTTGAAAATTTTCCATCATATTAAAGCAACTTTAGAGTTAGATACCACTTAATTATCATCTACACATAATTCAACGCAAAGCCAATATTCAAAAATTTAATTACAACCCCAAATGGGCTTCATCTTTGCTTTTGTTAGTGAAAACTCTAGTGGACTCTTGTTTCTAATTATTTTTAAAAATAAAAAATAAAAATAAAAAAACATTGTTTTAATAAAATCTAATTCTTGTAACGCACAAATTTCACGCAAAAATGCATGCCACCAAATATAATTGTATTATACAATCTTTTGACAAGTATAAATGAGTATTCATATATTATTTAGTATTTTGGTATCCTCCAATATTTCATTTTAATTGTACCGCAAAAAATAAGCCATTTTTTAATTTAGAAAGGAGACCTTTTTCTAGAGAGATTCTATACATTTATAAAGGTTAATGGCATATAAAAATGCTGCAACTGCTAGTAAAACTGTATCATGCGAAAGTTAATAATTCTTTTATCGCACAACACGTATGTAGATTTTGAAAGGTTTGGGTTTTTTTTTTCTTTTTTTTTTTAAAGAAAGCAAAAACAAGGTTTGATATTGTATTGAAGTAATAGACTCGTATCGTTTTAGTCAATTGTAATCATGTATATATTTATATATCATTTTTTAATGTTGCAATCTCAAACGGCATCGTTTTAAAACAATTAATAGAGTTCCCTAATATAGCCATGGATGAGGGTAAAACAATCAAGGGTTTAAAATGACATTAAAGATTCAACATTCTCTAGCAAAAGTAACTTTTTTTTTTATCAACAATGCGAAAAGTTGATTTAGAGGCAACTACAATTATAGGATTGGTCAAGAGATTGCATATCATTTAAAAAAACCTTAATATTTTTCATGTTATAAGATCACATTTAAAAAGGTGCATATATTTCTTTTATATATATATATATATATATATATATAAAATAAAAAGAAAAAAAGAATACATATATAGATGTATATAGAGTCCGTTGGATGGAAATATTGAATCTTAGCCATTGATTTTGGGGTTAAGGACAGGCCCTATCAAAAGGTATTCTATTCATCTGTATTCAATTAGCCGAGAGAGATACTAGGAAAAATCTTACTCTATACAACTTTTACTTTTGATACGTCAAACTTGTTTGTCTTTCTAATTGTATTATATATACACGGATGTAAATGGTATACAGCCAACAAATTCAAAAACAACTGGATCGCAATGTTAATATAAATACAAGAATCTGAACGTACAATATCTTTGCCAATATTTTTTTTAATCTCTTAATACTCTTTTCTTTTTCTTTTTTTCATTAATTTCGCAAGACTTGGGGGTTCCATTCCACCCCAGTTAATTGCCGTTACCACCGTGCCATGAAGAAGCCAAATGAATATGACTCACTGACATACTACGATCATTGTCGCACAATCCTATTTCTTTTGTTTTGTACCTTGAAAATTGTTGTTATTATTGGGGTCTGCTATAGTGTCATAAAAAACGTAAATGGGTGGGTAGATAATAATAAGAAAATAGCAACAAAGCAATGAGCTAAAAAGATTGGGGAGGATGCGTGCTTATAAATGTTTAAACTACCTTAAAGGTTAAAAATAAAATACACATTTTAAGGTATATTTGGGACTAACAGTTCTAATCTCATCAATTTTTCTCCTTTTCACTTAACTTAGGGGGAAAAAAAAGTATAGATGATAGCATCTCATCATATCATGGTAAAACGCGGGGGGTGGGGGGGATTATGAATGAGGCCTGACAAACAATTGATTCTTGTAAACAAGGCCTAGCCCGTCCATGCCGCGCTAGGAGCTAGCAAACAAACCCAGCTATGGAATGGGCTCTACAAAGGGAAAATTCGGCCTAACATTTCCATATAGAAATAGCAACGGGTGGGGAGGGCCGAGACTCGATTATAGGTGCCCCATCCCCGCCTTGTTTCCTCTTTGGAATGGAAAAAAATCTGCACAGGGCAGAATTGGGGTGCCGGTTGAAAATATTTTACTAATTCTAATAAGATTGATGAGATAAAGATGAAATATAAAAAAAAATTGCAACTACAAAAGTACTACTAGAAAATAAGAGAAATTTTTCTCTCTTTTTTTTTGGGAAATGATAATGAAATATGTATAAAATAAATAAATTATAAGTAAGATGTGAATAGAAATGATTAAATTATATTTATAAATATTTAAATATATATTAAATAAAATGTGTGTGTGTATTTGGGGCGGGGTAGGACGAGCAAAACTCGTCCCTACCTGACCTCTTTGAGACGGAAAAATCCACATGTGGTGAAGTAAGTCAAGTGGGGTGGGATGTTTTTGTCATCCCTAATACTATAGTCTACTGAGAGCATTCGCATTACTCCATTTAAAATTTTCTATTTATTTTAGCCTTGTGGCCTCTTTGGGACGGGAAAAATCTGCATGGGTTGGAGCAAGTCAAGTGGGGTGGGATGTTTTTGCCATCCCTCATACTGCAGTCTACTGAAGTCACTAATTCAATGCATTGTCTTCCCATTCATGAATTTTCCAAGTCCACGGGAATTATTTTGTGCCCATAATTCAACTCCATACAAATTACAGAATTTGGGAACACTCTCTTTCAACAAATCAAGTGACACAAGATTTTCATAATCTTTTTCACAACTAAAATAGCCTATTATGGTTGGCATATAATAATAGTGGTGATAACTAATCTTTCAACGACAACTTACCGCCTTCCACCTTAGCAAGTTGTAGAAGCATTGTATTTTTTTCTTTTAATTTTCAGCTGAACCTGTCGTCGTTTCAAGTATGGCTTCCTATCCATATTCTAAATTAGCCGGATACTTTTTTTCCTAAATTGGAAAGCAGAGAATTACAAGGCCAACAATTTTCTAAAGAAAATACATGACCTGGACTGGAACAACCATTTTCCTTTTCACCAGGACAATCATTTTAACCTTTTTACTCAGCTTCATATAAGGGGGCTTGAACCTTTTTAGATCACCTACAAGAGGTTGAAATGAGGTCATAAGGAAATGAATTTACAACTTTGACTAGCAATGCCTAAAGTAGGTAGGAGATGGAAACTTCATCACCCAGTGACATGCCCTTTTAACCCATGCATCATGCATGAGTTTGCTGTATTGCCCAATTCTTAACGTGGAATTGTGATTAGAACAAGATATTTCAAAGAAGCTAAAAGACTAGCTCTGATTTGGTCCTCTTAATTTCTAGTTAAAATAAAATACACATCCAACAGATGTATATATTACATATATGTACTTCTTTTACTAAGGAAATTTTGGAAGACGTTACCTGTGAGAAAAAAAAAAAACGATAACCCTGAAACAGTCATGCCTGCCTTTCACATCCGCTTTTAACCATCCCATCTTCATATCTCACATACTAATAGTTTACAAGCTTCTTTTGTTGCCCTCCAATAAAATGTAGCTGTAGGATGATCAATAGGCCTGAGAATAACCCATGTAATTCAATCGAGGCCGAATATTGTAGTGATTATAGCTAGGATCTCCATAGTCAACAGCCTTTATTACCACTGCTTCACGACGTCCATCCTGTTCTTGAACTGCTCCGAAGACTATTTCATTTGTTTCGCAGCTCTTCTCATAGTAAGTTTGAGGGCTGGATGAGAAGTGCCTGTGATGATGCTGTTGTTGTTGTTGTTGTGGCTGTTGCTGAATATGCTGCTGCTGTTGTTGAACTTGGCGATAATCACCATCCCATCCATTATAGTAAGGCTGACTTTGCTTGATACGGTGGCTCTTCTCCATATCTTTGGTCATGAAAGGGTAGGTCCTTTTAGGTGTAGGGTTTCTGGTTTCTATTGGTGGTGGTTCATCATCATCTGGGATCACAAAGCTCTCTTGCATGGGCCATGAATTTGGATGTTTGTTCAGTTGTTGGTACTGCTGATGATAGTGGACAGACTTTCTTCTAGACCCTGAAAATAGTCCCCCAAATATTTCAGCTACAGTTGAACCGGTGTTAAGGACAAGCTTCCCAAGTGAACCAAAGAATCCCTCTTCTTGTCTCTCAGGTTCATCTTCATTTGGAATCAAGGGGGGCCTGACTGATTTTGGAGGCCTCTGATATGGAGCCACTGGTGCAACTGCAACTTTCTTAATAGTAGTTCTTGGATCCTGCAATAAAAGAATATGAAACATAACAGGGTCATTTATAAAAAGAATCACTGAAGTAGAAATCCAGATTGTTTGCATCATAGTGAACAATTTAAAATATGGTGCCACCAGGAATATTTTGGTCTTAGGATCTAGACTACGTATAAAATTAACTTGAGGAAATTTTTAAATAGTTTCTTTTTTTGGCAGGGGAATTAACACATTAAAAAACAGACACACATGTTAACATTGTAATACGTTCAGAACACTTCAGAATATGACAAAGAAAAAAGTATTTTATTTGAAACATCCAAGATGCAAAAATAATTGTTGAATACAAGTTTATTTGTGAGTAGAATATGTGTAAGACTCATGCTCCATCAGATGGTCGAGAAGACATGAAACCGAAATGAAAATTATGAATTCTCACAACCATTCTCTGACAGTTAGTAGTAAAATTGTAAATTAGATTTCTATGACAGGTCGCGGTTTCTGGTCCAGTAATCAACTTCTCCAATAAATTAGAGGTAAGACTACTTATCATAACCTCTCTCAGACTACACAAAAGTGGGAGTTTTGTGCACTAGGTACGACCCTTTTTTTTTAATTTTTTAGGGAGTAACATAGAGCATGATTGGCAAGTTATAATTTGAAACATCTTTTGAAATTCAGACTTGTGACACAGATACCTATGTGACATCTCTCCAGTCACCAACACATTTAATAACTAGAGATTGAAAACACATATCCTAGGATAACTTACATCTTTGGAAGAAAACATTGCTCGCACCCTTTGCTGCAGCAACGCTAGCATGTAGCCAAAAAATGCAGCTGCAACAAGCACTGCTATCCCTGCAATATCAAAACACATCTTACACACCTTTGTGATCTTGAAATAAAAATGACATAGGGAAGTGTTGATTTTTTCCTTATACCTAGGTGGAAACTACCATCATAGTCGTAAGAACAGTCGTTATCATTAAGTTGGATTTCTCGAATTGCCTGGTTTCCTCTGTCTATAACCAAAAGAGAGCAGCTACTTCCAATATAAACCAGATCAAAATCGTTTGAAAACTTTGCATCTTCACTTGGACCATCTACATGACCTCCTCCTCGACCCCATTTTCCACCTGCAATAGTTGTAACCCCTGCAAAAAGATAGTACTAAATCATATTAATTAGGGTCAATTTGAATATATTAAGTGCCTTATATGCCAAGTTTCATGAAATTGGTGAGTGGGGGGAGAAATTATTCCATAAACCCGTGTACTATACCTCCCTCTCATATAAAGATGGGTCCCACAAGTGAGACCCACAAGTGAGGCCTACCCTTATGTGGGAGGAGGGCTTAATACAACAAGCGCACTAAATAATTTCACTGGGGTGAGAGGAGGAGGGCCACTAGTTAGTGATCAGTCAAACCAAAAACTATATGATAAAAAAGTGATATTTGAAGGAAAAATTTCTTCCTACCATTGTATAATTTTAATATGATCATTATAAAAGCAATTTCATTCTTTAACCATGGAAATCTCCTAAACATGTACATTTACCTGAATCACTTATCTTCCTGATAGCCATATTCAATGTGTCTGCAATGTAAATGTTTCCTCTGTCATCTATTGTAAGCCCTTTTGGGTGGTTCATTCTTGCCTCTCTTAGCTTCCCATCTACATGCCCAGAATACCCTTCAGGTGAACCAGCAACCAGCTTGGGCCGGCTATCTGCAAGTCATTCATTCATTTTATGCATGCAGAAGAACAATGAGTTCAATCCAAAGAATATATCAAGTTCCCAGATGACACAGAAGAAACTTGATCAGATTTTGGAAAACTAAAGAAGTTATTTAAGATCATTTTATTGGAAAGAGAAATGGATAAATATTAGTGTAGCTTTTTTACAAATCTAAATTTAAAAAATCTAAGACAACATAAATTATTTGGTTTGCATCAGATTGATATCCCCAACATCTAATGAAAACACTTCAAAAGCAAAAGTGCAATTTGGTATCCATAATGAGTAAAAGTAAACAAATGCTTTAGAATTTGGTTAAAAAAGATAAAAGGACAATTAGACGAGTAAAAAAGAAGCATAAGTGTTCTTTAGAGAATGCTGGTCTCAAAATGAAAGATAGCAGCATATCTCCAAAAAGATCGAGTTGGCCCAGCAGAAACTAAAATTAAAAGGCATATTGTACTTTCAAAAGTGGAGGCTTCATCTATACAAAAGCATATCAAGTTTGAAGCTAAACAAGGAAAGGAATCAGAAAAAGATGTCCCAAGTATGAAGCTAAGTACTTGCATAGGGCTTAACCAAACAGCAATCTTTTTCACACGAGACTTGAAGTGGGTGTTCAGAAACACTTTAGTACAAGCAAAATCAAGACCATAACACACAGACACACACACGCACACTGACACTTATAAATCAAAATTTAAGAGAACTCAAAGCACAGATCACAAACAATACAATCGAAACAAAATTCCAAAAACTGCAAGAGCAAAAAAGCCAAAGAGTAACTTACAACGAGATAACGGTGCTGAGATCCTGTAAATATTACTGTTTTCAGAATCCAATACAAGAAGCTCCCCAGTTGGAGACACCTCAAGTGAGTATGGTTCAATTCCAAGCTTACTTCCATCAAATACTGTCTCCACCGTATATCCACCCTCAAATTTCATCATAGAACGGCTAGAAGTATCAGCTGAAAAATCAAACCCCACAAGTCCCATCACTTCAATAATCCCATGTTACTCATATGAACCTTAACAATGCAAGGAACAATCTCTAGACCCCAATGAAAACAAACCCCAAAACAGAAAGTGTAAGATCAGTGAAAGATTTGTACCTGTCTTTGTGGTGGTGGTGGATTTCAGTGACCACAGCCACTTAACAAGCGCAGAGACCACATTGGAGACAACCCCACTTACAATTTCTGCAAATGTTTCAACAATGTAATGAAAGTTTGAAACTTTGATAGAATTTGAAGCAGGCAATGTGAAAAAGTAAATTTAAAGAAAAAAAAAATGCAAATTACTCACTTGCAGGTGGCGTGGCTGAAACTGAAGAAAACCCTCCAAAAAGAACCACAAAAATGAGAGCCAAAAGAACCCAATTACTCTTCATTGTTGCTCTTGTTCAATGTAGAACAATGAAACAAAATGTCTCAAATGAGAAGGTGTAAGCTTTGCATTTTGGGAACCCACTTAAGTAGGAAAGACCCCACAGACTGTGTTTTGTGCCAATGACAACTCTTTTTTTACATTAGTAGTATAAGAGGCTTTTGAGAGAGAGAAAGTGAAAGAGACACAAAGGGCTTAGTGAGCAATTGATCATGGAAGGTCTAGACGGCAGCTGTGTTCAAAGTGAAGAAAGTAAAGGCAGAATAGAGTGAGACTGAAGGGTCGGAGGAACAGTCTTTAAGAGGGAATCATATTCCCTTGTTTTGTCTTAAAAAAATGTTAGTATTTGTAATAATCAAGTTGGGTTTTGTTTTAACTTTATTGTAGGCAAATTGAATTCGGCACTTGGAATCCATTACTTTCTTGGTAATTGGGGAGCACAACTATTCATTAATATCCATAGTTTTTCTTTTTGTGGAAGTCATATTTGCCACTTAATGCATGAAGTTGAAATTGAGGAAATTATTTTTAAGCATGGGTAAGGATGTAATTTCACATAAGGGTGACCCTTTTAACTATTGATTTATACAATTTTTTATGTTTTTAAATAGTACATCCAAGATGTTCTGCAGTCTTGGACCTGTTGAGGAAGATGGTCAAACAATAATGTGGCTCTTTGGGGTTGTGGCTTAGAAAGAAAGCAAAGTTATAGCCAAATTGTTTACAAGCATCAAGAACAGTTGCTTCCTTAGTCTCCTTTTTGTTACTCTTTAATCTTTAGTTATTCAGGAGTTAATTAATTTATTGTACATTTTGTTTTTCATGCTTTTTTTTTTATGTTTCATTTGGGGGACACTTTTTTGTTCTTTTCCTCAGCTTATCATGTGCTCTTGGTTTAGATCTCATGTGACATATTATGCCGTATGTAAAGAATGTTTGACGTCTCTCTCTCTCTTTGTAAGAATGTTTTTCATGTACTTTGAATCTTTGTATTTATTGGTCCCTCTCATTGATGGTCTAAAGAAACAAATCTTTCTTTTCTTTTTTTACATGTGTAATCTTGATGTGTATTGTTCACGATGGCTCAAACAATCATGATTCTATGAGAATTAGTAATACCCTTGTATCCTATCATCATGACATTTTATTTTAAATCTTTTGAAATCTGAGCCCTATCTAATGATGGGGCCTCCTATGTAAAAGCTCACGAGTTATATTTGATGCAGTATTTGTTTACACAATCATTGCGTCTGCTGGTGCCAATTCATATTATTTACTTTCAATATTAAGTGTTAAGAGCATTCACAGCAATGGAGCTAAAAAGTTATAATGTTATTTTAGCTTCATCAATATATCAAAAAAGCCTTGCAATAGTGGAGGCAAGGCAAAGCAAAAAAATTTTGCTGATTTGCTGCCGTGCACATCTATCTATAGATGTGCACTGTAGCACTCATCTTAAAAAAAAAAAAAAAAAAATTATTCAAGCCTCTTATTAAAATAATACAAGTACTCACCGTGCTCTATTTTTTTTTTTTCATTGTTTTATTCTAGACCTCACCGTGCTCTCTCAAGCTCTGAAGGCTTTTTTTTTTTTTTCATCATCTCAAGCTCTCATTTCAAGCTCTCTCATCAGCTCTCATCTCTCTCATCAAGCTCTCATCTCTCTGATCTCTCTCATCAACTCTCATCTCTCAAGCTCTCATCTCCAAGCCACGTCGTCCCAACCGTTGTCGTCGCCATTCCGCGCCGTCCCAGCCCACACCTCAGCCCGTCGCCGTCACTCTCATCTCTCCGATCTCTCTCAAGCTCTCATCTCCCAGCCGTCGCCATCCCACGCTGTCCCAGCCCACTCCATCCCAACCCACGCCTCAGCCCGATCCACTTCAGGTCAGTGCTCTCTCTTCTTTTGTAGTGAATTTTTTAATTGTTGTTTTGACTTAATTTTTCTGGGTTTGGTGTTATTTTGTGGTGAAAAATGGTGTTGTCCCTATGTTGTTTTGGGCAAAATTAAAAAAACTTTTGTATTGGAATAACATCTTAATGGCTTTTTTTTTGCTGTGTACGTGATTTTTGATTTGGCACTATGTGATTTTTTTGCTATTTTTGCTGGGTATAACATCTGAATGGAGGAATGTATTGGGAATTTTCTGTTTGCAGGAATTTGTTGTGTGGTTTTCTTGTAATAGAAATTCTTGTGGTCTCTGTAATTTGTGCGGAAAAGTTTGCATATTTTGTTGTCTTTGTAATTTGTTGTGTTGCACAAAACCATAGAGTTACGTTTGGGAATTTTCTGTTTGCAAGGTAGTTTACATTTGTTGTGTTGATATAAATGTCTCTGTAAATGTAAGTTTGTTGTGTAATTTGTCTATGTAATTTGTAATATAAATGTCTCTGTAATTTATCTATAACTGTAATATAAATATCTCTGTAATATAAATGTAAGTTTGTTGTGTAATTTGTCTCTGTAAATGTCTATAAATGTCTCTGTAATTTGTTGTGTTGATATAAATGTTAATTTGAGAATTTTCTGTGTGCATGGATTATTACATTTTTTTTTCTAATTTTATGGAGTCACGTAGGGACACAGAGTTACGTAAAGACCTAACATATATCACAGGAATCATGAATGGGGATATAGAAATTGATTCCATAACATGATTGTTGAAGATTAGCGGGATGATGATGAAGTGGTAGACTTGAATTATGAACAAAATGATGGAGTGGATAATCCTCCTCTGCAAGTGTTACGTGAACAAAGTGATGAATTTTTGTCATACATTGAGAGGCATGGACGCATTAGAGACCGAGAAATTCATTTTCAACTCCAGTCGGACCTTATTGAACATTTATGGCAATTGCAAGGCGAGTCGTAGGAACTTTCTTTTTTATATGTTGAGAAGCATGAGTCATAGGAACTTGTGTGAGTGTGTGTGAGTTTTATTGTAATTTGGTTTGAGTTATGTATGTGAGTAAATCTATGGACTAAATTGTTCTTGTTATAGTATGTGTTCTATTTTATATGTGTTCTATTTTATAAGTTTTCTTATAAAGTTCCTCCATTTCATAGTTCACATTGTTCCAAGATTGCTTTCGGATAATTGAGACGATAATAGACTATCATGATAATTGAGAAATTGTTTTAGTAAAAAAAAAAAATGTATAAGTATAATTTGGGTTTAAAAAAAAGGCAGCGGCAGTGGTGGCGGTAAAAGAGGCGGCAGCAATGGCGGTTGCAGTGGCGGCGGTGGCAATAGCAGTGGCGGTGGCGGTTGCAAGTGGTTGTGATTATTGTTTATTGTAGTGGATATATTAGTTTATTATGATGTTTATATTATTTTATTGTGTTAAAAGCTAAAATAGTTCCACTGCTACAGCATGTATATAGGTAAAATAGATAAAATAACTTTTGGTAGAGTTAAAAAGCTAAATTTTTAGCTCCACTGCTGTGGATGCTCTAAAGTTTTGTTTTTCAATTAATACTTTATAATATTTTTAATAGAAACATTTAGGAGGTAATTTTTCATCTTCTAACTATGGAATTATCACGAGAAAAAAAAAATAGGCATTACATGTGAAGGGAAAAAAAAAAATACAAAAATCATACTTTTTCACCCATCTTTCACTTTATTTATAATATTTAAAATTAATTTTGCTTGATTAACACCTCAATTGAAAAGAATAGTACGAATGTATGTATCAATGTATCTTATTATTGTTTAAATTGAATGTTAAATGAGACAGAATGATGCAATGATAAACCGCAATTTCTATCTAAAATTAACTCTTAATTTTGACGATAATTTAAAGGAACGTCAATCGAATTATTTAGAAGGACATTATAAATAGGTTGAAAGATAATCAAGGTTTAAGTCACTTAAAAGAGAAAATATTTAAAGGAGAAAGACTATTCATATCAAAGTTATATGATTACTATAAAAGAAAAAGCTTTTACATTTTTAAATGAGAGAATAAAGGGAGAGGGATGTAAACTGTAGGGATTTTTCCACGAAGGCCTGATACTCTGTCCTTGACCCATTGTTATCACTTAGTGCTTAGAGAAAAAATAAAATAAAATAAAACATTATCAATATTTAAAAATACAACATTTTTCCACTCACTACTCATTACTCAATAATCACTAATATTCATTTTCCACTTCAAGGAGTAATGTTAGTTTTTAGATTTGTTTTATAATAATTGACAATAGAATAATATTGGCAAAAACCACATTTTCATCCTTACATTTTCACTCAATTCTCACTTTGATCTCTATCTTTTATTTTCACCGCTTTTACTTTCTATCCTGAAAAACGCGTCTCGTTTTTGTTCTTGCCGTTACACCAGAGACAAAAAATGCACACATGGCAAACGGAGTATACTGTTGGCACACTAAAAGCAGATATGGTCATTAAAATAATAATAAAAAAATGTTATTTGACATTAAAAAATGCCACATTAGCATCTAAATTTAAAAAACTATTTTATCAATTTTAACTAAATAAAAAAAACTAAAAACATAATTAAAAACCAAAAACCACATGAATCAAGATCTAAGTGCGTCTAGAACAATAACAACAAAAATACCAACCCAGATGTTTCTCAAAAAAAAAAAAAAAAAAAAAAACCCAAATTTAAATACAAGAACAACATTTTCCTTTTCAGTCTTTCATCATCTCCTTTTCATTAAAACCCACACAATCCCATCCTCTTTGTCTTTCTTTTCCTCGCTCCCTTGTCCCCTTAAATCCCACACCCCAAGAGAAAGAAGAAAGCAGTGAATCTGAGGTTGATTCCGTTTTGGCTAGTTTGAGGTTGATTTTGTTTGGATTTGATAGCTTCGAATCTGAGGTTGCAAGTGGTTTGGTTTTGGCTCTAAGGTTTGGATTTGAGGTTTCCGTTTGGTTTTTCTGAAAATAAGAAAATTTGGGTTTTGAGTTTTGTGTTTGGGGGCCGAAAATCTGGGTTTGGATTTAGTATTTGGGGGCTGAAAATATGAGTTTGATAATTTGGTGGTGTGGGGATTTGAAATATGGTTTTGAGTTTTGTGTTTTGGCCAATCTGGGTTTGAATTCAAATTTTTTGGGTTTTAAATTTTATGTTCATCTTCTCTAAATTCATGGTTGAAGACCCATGGCCGAAACCCCATGGTTGAAGATCCATGACCGAAACCCACCTTGACCGAGATCTGATCTTCTCTCTCTCTAAACCCAGATGGTCACCATGGTTTGATTTGACTAGCTCATGATTGTGTTTTGGTGTATTTTATTGATGAGGACTGACTTTAAGTTTTGGTATTTTGTTTTTTATCTGACCGTGTTTTGGGTTTTGTTTGTTTTATTATTATTATTTTTTGATTAAGTGTTTTGGGTTTTGTTAGTTGATTGTGTTAAAGTATCTGAGTTTGATCATGGTTTTGTATATGTTTTTGCTTCATGGTTTTGTGTATGTTTTTGCTTGTTTGGATGCTAAGAAAATACAAGAAAAGAGAAGAAAATCTTGAATTTCTTATTTTCTGGGCAACCATGTTCTTGGGGGAAGAACATGAAGAACAATTATTATTTAAATAATTAAATGATAACTAAAATTTTATTTTATTTTAAAATAAAATAAAATATTTTTAATATTTTTAAATTCTGCCGTTTGTCACGTGTGTATTTTCCGTCTTTGATGTAACGACAAAGACAAAAATGAGATGCGTTTTTCAGGGTAGGGAGTAAAAATGGTGAAAATAAAATATAGGGATCAAAGTGAGAATAGCGTGAAAATATAGGGACAAAAATGTGGTTTTCGCCAATAATATTACTTTTACATGAATTCATTATTGAAACTATTTTATTTAACATCAACCATAACATATCATTTCAAAATTTGTCAATATATATATATATATATATTTGGTCCTTTTACTTATTACTATCCCAAGATTTCTTAGAAGAAGTTTACTGAAGTTGTGCTAGAGCTTCTCTATATGCAAAGGACTTAAACCATTAATAAGGGTCGTGCCAACTAGACTTGGCTAACAGGTTGACTCAATTAGATTCAAATAAAAAACAGGTCATCATAAATAGGTTGTCAAATCTATGATGCTTGCTTGATCTTTTTAAGATTTGGTCAATCTGGTATGACTCGTATTTTTTTCACATGCAAAAATAATTTCAAAATCTTTATAATATATATATATATATATATATATATATATTTTGTCTTCTTTTCAATACAAATAAGAGGACAAATAAACAAGGCACTCAAAAATAAAATTTTATATTAATACATGAAGTCTTAAGTTTAAACAATTCAAAGTTCGTTAACATGAAACCTTCAAGCCTCAACATCATTAAGAAAAAGTCTACGAGTCTCTATGATAAGAAAAAAAAAATAGAAAAGAAAGGAAATAAAGAATATAGTTAAACATGTATACATATACATGTACATTTACAAAGAAAGGAAATAAAGAGTGAAAATGTGAAACATGCATGTATACATATACTGATATACGTTTACATAGAATTAGAAAGCCAAAAGAAGTACACGTGCATACACACACACACACAAAAAGATTGAAAAAATTGTATTTTAGAAAAAAAGGTCAACCCAACCCGACATTTTCAACAGATCAAGTTCAAGTCGATTTGTTTTTGTTGGATCTAAAATATTTATACTCCCTTTTTTTTTGTTTGGGTTCGGATTAATAATAGGGTCCAAATCTAATTTTGCCAAGTCTAGTGCCATGTGCCAAACAATATCATCTTTCAAATGGGAAGAGATAAACTTGAGCAGGCATTCTTTGGCATTTGCTGCATGGATGGTGGCTGAAAATCCTCGCACTTATAAAATTTCTTCTTTGGACAATGTGTCCTCGGAAGTTTCTCGATGACCATGATTCTGCATTTTTTTTAGTTTCATTGACTTGCAGTTAGAGGTGATAGATAGTGGCACTTCATAAACTTTCTAATTTCTAAATTCTAAATTCTAAATGTTCTATAAAAAAAGAAAAAAGAATATAAGTGGTTGCAAATCTATTCGAGCTCACATCATCTAACACACAAGTCGAAGTCTTTTAACGCTTGGTCAATTGTAACTTTTTTTTTTTTTTTTTGGGGAGAATCTGGTCAATTGTAACTTAACTCTCAGTCAATTACAACTTTATTATCAGTTAGTTACAAATTAATGTGATAATATAATATAATATGTGATTCCATTATTATTTTATATATGCTTTGCAGTTTGGAAATCAAATGTGTCTACCAATATCCCCATAAAAGGGCCAAACAAATAGTTTTTAATGTGCCATCAGATTCATAAGTTATGAATTCAAAACATTTAAAGCAACTGTGAACTTGGATAATGTAAACCAATCGCATACCGTTGGGCCACAGACTTTGAATAGATTCTATTAACTTGGGCTGAATCTGTAGCCCGAATTCAACTAGGCACTTGGTTGGGTCCAATGGCAAGTTGGCAAGAAAGTAGTTGAAAACGGCAAAATAACACTGTCGTTTAGTTCAGACAAATGAGGGAAAAAAAAAAAAAGCCGTCGTTCGCAGGAAAATGGAAGCCGTTTCCGGCTGGTGACGGAGATGATATTTGATTTATGTCAAAGATGGCAGAAAAGAAGGCATTGTTAGGTGTGTGACAAAACACAAAATAGCTTATTTACCAATGGGGTGGCATGGGGTCAGATAACTGTGCCCCATCCCGGTACCTTCTCTCCTCTTTGAGATGGAAAAAATTTGCTCGAGATAGAGGCATTTTGCTATCCTTAATAATATTTCATAAAAATTAATAAGGATGAGATAAAAAAAAGAAATGTGAAAAATAGCCGTGAGAGACCTAGGAAATAAAGCAAATATTTTTAGGATGATAATAGAATATGAATTAAAAGAATTACAAACAATATATAATATATAAAAATATAAGAAATATATATGTATATATTCCTGATGGGTGAGTTTTTTTTTTTTTTGTGGGGAGAAATATGATGGGGTGAGTTGTACCCATTCTTGCTCTGTCACTTTTTGGACGTCCAAAAAAACAATCTACAAGGATGAGGGTGATTAGATGATACAGAAAATTTTGTCATCCCTAAAGATATGTCATTCTCAATTGAAAGCAAACACAAATTATTGTCCTTTTCAGTTTGATGGACAAAATGATAGCAACTAACTTATCTTTTTAGGAATTAAAATGAAAGTTCACTGCGCTATATTGGCTTTTATTATTATTATTATTATGAATTTCGATATGATTATTACCTCTGTGTTAGTTTTATAATGATTATTCTTTATTTTTAAGTTAAGAAACCAAAAGGTTTCATTTTGGTATAAGCCGGATTCGATATCAGGTTACACATAGATGCTTGAAACTCAAACTGAAAATTGGCTGTGCCGGTCTTCCATACATGGTTTGCCATATGTAAGTCAAACCTTAGATTCATAAGCACTTTGCCCTTGCATTTGGAGGGGGAGGGCAATAGAAAACAAGCACTTTGATCTACCATTTACAATGACCCAAATGCAGAACAGAAAAATACAAAATACAAAGCTATACTGGATAATCAAAATTAAACATAGTAGATCATCCCTACCTCTAGAGTGGATGCATAAGGAATGCTCAAAGAAAAAGTTGGCTCCCTAAAGTTTCTCCTCAAGAAATCATAACCAAAATTAATCACAATTTTCTTCATCAAACTAGATCCTTTCTTTGCTCTTACATATGAGTGCCCCATTATGAATGCCAATCCTGCCTCTCTTGCTTCCATCAGTTCCCTTAACTCCTGTCTTGCATCCATATCAATCTGTGGGCTTTCTGGCACAACAAACCTCACTCTCTTCTTAGGCATTTCCAGGGGCTTAATCTCCCTCAACTCAGAAGCACCTACCATTTCTGAAATGCTTCCATCATCTTCACACAATCTAATACCTTCTAAATTTGATGATGAAGTCCCAACAACTGTCAACTTTTCACCATTCTCCGTATCTTCCGTTCCCACAACACATGCAGCCGGTCTCTCTGACCGGATAAATTCAGCAATACTACAGACAAGATCCTTTTCAAACTCATTGTCATCCTTTTGAATATCACGATATCCATAGCGTGCTATGCATCTATAGAGCCGGTACTCCTTTGGGCCAACCCTTCCCACCAAGAACCTTTCATCAGGCCTAACATGTGGCACTGGGACAGATTTGATGCAGAGAAAGACTACAACCTGGTGGAAAGCTGGGAGATTGGTGACAAAGTGAGAGAAAATAGCTGGGATCCCAGAAACAAGCTCAGTATGAATTAGACCAATCCCCTTAACCCGCACAATTCCAAGACCAGGACCAAGACCGAGGAGCCAGTTAATGGATACCTTGTTTTGAACATCAAACTCATATTTCTTTAGTGTGCCATAATGCCAAACATACATAACAATTATGAAGATAAATGAGAGGGCAATGGGCACCCAAGCTCCTTCACGGAACTTGATGAGCGATGCTGAGAAGTAGAGTGCTTCAATGGAGCCAAAGAAGAATATAAAGCTAATGGCCAGGAAGATACTCCTATTCCAGCATAGGACTATAACTAGAGACATTAGACAGGTGGTTACAAGCATGCCAGTTATAATTGCCAAACCTGATCATAAGAAGAAGATGTTGCTATAAGAACAATGGTGATTAGAGCTTATAAAGCATCAAGATCATAATTACAACTCATTTTTGAGTGTTATAAGCTAAAAAAGAACTAAACAAACTTTGATGTGGACAGAAGTACCTGCTGCATTTCCCATGCGTTTAGTGTCCCTGAAACCAATGGTAACAGCCAAGCATAACAGCATTAATGTCCAATTGATCTCTGGATTATAAATTTGTCCATGCTTCTTAGATGATGTGTGGACAAGTTTGACCCTTGGAAAGCAACCCAAAGCAGAACACTGTTTGATTATGGAGAAAGTTCCAGTGATGATGGCTTGGCTTCCCACCACTGCTGCAAGTATGGCTATTACCAGAACTGGCCATCTTATTTTATCTGGAACAGTATGATCAACACTTAAAATTTGTAAAGCCCCAATCTAAAAGTTAAATTTCATTACTTCCTCTAAAGATCACTAAAATGCACGTACCAGGTACAGAGACATAGAATCCAATTGGGTGCACTTTTCCATTATTTTGATTCTTAGAAATATAAGCAGCTTGTCCCATGTATGCTAGGATTAAGGAAGGGTAAACAATACAGGTAAAAGCAATCTGCAGGAAAGTCTCTTTTTGTTAAACAAGTAGCTTGAATTGTGGTGGTTTTTGATAGATATTGTTTGTGTAATAATTTACCACGAATAATAATATGAACATGAATTAGTCAATTAGTTAAAAAACATGGACACACACTGACACAAGTCTTGTTTTTTCATGCATAAAAATATACTAGAGGAGAAGCTGGTCTAGTCAAATTGAAACTTTGTTTTGAAGTAAACCTAATTATGGATATTAATCATGCTTCTAATTTTCATTTGAAATATTAGAAACACATGACTATCAAAAACTTCATTTACCTATCTTCCACTTCAATGTCCTCATTCATTTTTCTTTTCTATAATGCAATTGTTCAAACAAATAGGGGGGAGGGGATTTGAACCCTAGTTCTCCTTATGGGACCAGTGCATTCACGTAAATAATGAGCCATAGCATCTCATGATAGATGGACCTAGTATTATTTTCAGATTCAAATCTCTGGTTGCTATGCGTATGACTTCATTAAGAATATGTACTAAAATATCATTTACAAATTTAAGATACTTGTCGTCCAGCAGACAAAGAATCAGATCAATGTACCTTAATTGACAACTGTGAAAAGTGTCCAAGATCAGCAAACATAGCTTCTGAGCCTGAAATGTTGACAAATTAGAACTAAAGGGGAAAAACATTCCTGTTGTTATATGGCTAGACAACACAGTTCACTGTATGTATTATTGTACCTGTTATACACAATAGTATTCCACCCAAGGACATCCAACCTTTGCTTTGTGTCTTCTTCAAAAACTTGTACATGTAGTATGGAGAGAGTGCTTGATAAACATATGGATTCCAACGGAAGATGTTGTAAACACCAATAGCACTGATGCATAAAAGCCATGTAATCACGATAGGTGCAAAAAGGAACCCTACCCGATGGGTCCCATAATGCTGGAGAGCAAACAAGAAGACCAGTATTATACAAGCAACTGGGACTTCAACATCTGCAGGATATCATTGAACTTTGAGGGAATATCTAATGCTCAGGTATATAAGAATCATATTCTGCTAGCATCAACCATATCCCCAATCAACCTTATGACTTTACATAGAAAAGAAGATTATGTGGCTTCTGAAGAAACAAATGGTACTTCATTTTGCCAAGAAGTAGTTCTTTAGTTGATAAAAGTTTTACTGGTGTACTGTCATCTCTGATTAATAATTTTTCCAGTGACATTGTTAATAATCAACTGAATGATCAAACTCATTTCAAAGCTAGACTAGGTTACTTCTTGAGGCTAGCAGTTGAGAGAGACGTCTTACCTGCTTTATCAAGATCATTATACTGGTATAACAAATAAAGAAAAAATTTTAATATGGACATATGGACTTCAAAGTTACAACTGAATTTGTAAATTCTCATAACTATGCTCAATGGAGACTTAAGGATCTCTCCACACTCTGTCAGTGCGTTTATAGAAACAGGAAAAACAGATAGATCTGCCTTCTCTTGGTTTTCCCTAAAGCGTGTGTGCAAAGATTATCTTCTTAAATGTATAACTTTCCCTGTTGCCATTGGATGATTCTGAAAGCACTTGCCACAATTGTAGATATATCCCATATGGGAAATCCTTCCTAAATGATAATTATTAATTTATTAGCCATCTAAGAATTGAAACACTTAGACCCGTATTCAGCTCTTCCACACAAATTTCTTATTACTGCTTGAAAAAACTAATCTACGTACAAATCTTGATTGCAAATAGTAGGTGAACTCACTGTCAACCATCGATGCAGAGATTGACTATGAATCTAAAACCAACACGAGGGATGTATATACTTTTGTATTCATTATGAGTATAGACATAATTCTATAAAATTGTGCCATTTCCAATTTTACTTTCACTCAAATCAAACCCCTTGTTTTGCAGTAGTTTTTTTTGTTGCTAAATACTTTTTGAAATGTGAGTAAAGAAGTAGTACCACCTATGAATAGAAAGGAACAAAAAAAGAATGTTCTCAACCCTAGTGATTCTAGAATATGTCAGCAAACATATACCTAATTGCTCTGTTAGACTCCATCTTCAGTTGTTTAATCTCATTAAATGGCCTATCAAAGTCCAATCAATTAGGTAACTCTGTGATAACACGATAGATGGTGGGGAACACATTGGTCACTAGTTGCAAATGCCAGCAATTAGAGACAGTATGACCAACAAAAGAGGCCGTAGATATTAGCCCACTAGTAGGACAAATAAACTGATTGAATCTATGATGGACAAGAGAAGGGACAATGGAAGAACAGGTGGAAATTTAGAAAGTGGAAATGCAATAGATATCTTCAGATATCATACATAGTGACTGAAGGAGATGATTAGACCATAGAGGCTGAAGTTGATAAAAGAATGATGATGATGATGATGATTGCATTTTGGTATGTCATCCACTAAAATGCTTGGGACAGCAACAAGTAGGTCAAGGCTTGGTTGACACCATGGTCGTGATTATGTATGCCTCATGGGGGAATTTAGTCATAGCTCTAACTTAATTTGACTAGTCTAATATAAGTCATAATTCCAGTTAAATAATATAATAGATCAGCTGAAGCCTACACTATTCTATATAATCTTCTATTATTTGGAGACTTATCCAAACCCAATTACCTTTTTTGTTGGCCTAACATTGACAGCTTAACTTTATAAAAGGTAAAACTTTATATCATAATCTTCTAATTTATCAGTTTTTGCTTTTCTTTTTAGCCACAATTAGTATCTTTAATATAAATAAGGCGTCATTGACTTGACCTTCCACATCATCAATCTGATTTTTTTAATTAATTTGATAGTGATTTGACTTTGATTTAAGCAAGTAATTTGTTTTAATTATATTCGTAGGGACCCACAATAATGCATGCTCCTAACCTGGCCACTAACTTCACATCTGTACAATAGGAAAAAGGAGAAAGAAAAGGTTTTTGATATTTCATATATCATTTAAGCAATGAATATATAACAGTAGAATCAAGATTGATACCTAACTTTGATTTGCTTCTTTAGTCTTCTTCTTCACAGAATATATGATTACATGTGATATAGATGCTAAAAATAAATAAATTCTCCCAAAAAGAGAGCCCATAAGAACTTGGTATCACTCAGTGGCCACTACTTATTACTATAATTCTGTTTAAGCTATCTTCAAATCTGTTGAATTCCATATCTATACTTCTATATAGCAAAAGTGATTATTACTAGTAGTATTATTTGCAACTCAACTAGAAGATCTACCAGATAGAAGAAATTTATGTTCCTCAAACAACATAATAGATTGTTGACTTATGACTGTAGATTAATGAAATTAAACATAACACACCAGCCACTATATAAGGAAGTACTTACATCTGTGCTGCTCTTTTGGAAAGGGAAACTCCATCCCTGACACAGCAGAAAAAACTACACAATGAAAAAAAAACCAAAAGAATTTTCGATTAGTGGCATCCCAAGCTTAGCACTCAAAACCAAGATCGAAATGTCATAACCTTCCAATTAATACCAGAAATTGTTGGTGTAAGCACCCCATCCCCAATAACCATACAAGTCCCAATCAAAGCCAGAACAAGCAGTAACCTTTGCAACACTCTGTACTTCTCCAATGTCAACTTCAATCTCCACCCAATATTCCTCTTATTGGACTCAATCCCATCTTTGGTGTACTCAGATAGCTCCTCATCGGCAAGCTGGCAATTGGGCAATGAGCTAACTCGGGCATGCCGGCATAGCAATGAGTACAAAGCAAAAGTCCCACCTTCACCATTATCATTAGCTCTGAGCACGATAAACACATACTTGAATAGTGGCACAAGTGTAATTGTCCAGAACACAAAAGACAAAACACCATATATTTCCTCATTAGTTTCCGAAAGGTGAATATCCTCAGCAAAAGTACTTCTGTACACATATAAAGGAGAAGTGCTTAAATCTCCATAGACAACACCTAAGCTCTGATAAGCCAATGTTAACACTGTCTTCCATGAATCTTTCTGAAACAAAAAACAAAAAATAACAAAACAAAACAAGAAAATCATCAGAAAGTCCGAGATTTCTGAGGAAGACAAAACTCACTGACACTTCCACAGAGTGCCACATGTCTTACCTTGGTTGGATGACTACGGATTACACCTTCAAGATCCATGCTAGCCTGTCTTAGAGTCACAGAAAGTACATTTTTTGAACAAGTTAAAGGAAAATAAAGGATGACCCAAATGGATTAACACCCTCCCCCAGTTCAAACAAGCCAGAGATAAAACAAAACAATAAGCTTTATTGTTTAGATGACATTGATTTGTTTTTAGTGAGAGTGCAAAAAAGTAGTTCAAGACCCACCAACATATTTATTCCCCCCCAAACCACAAAAAACACCGAAGCAAGAAAAGAAAAAAGGAAAAACGACCCACCAACGTAGACAAATCAAGAACATACACGAAACACCATAAACGAACATAGGGAAAGGTATTGAAACGAGGAAAGGGTGGTTGGAATAAGAGCTAAAAAAATAAAATATGAGGTTTTCTTTTCTTTTCTCTCTTTTATTTTTTTAATAGTTTTGGTGTGACTCTGTGAACTACATGATGAGTTTGTGGTGGCTCAGTTTGTTGTCCTAGTTCAGATTATAGATGGAATATTTTGGAAAGGTTTTGTTAGCTTTCTCCACTTGGCGTTCAATGAAAGAGAAATGTTTAAAACCTTTTGTTTTTTTTACTTTATATATATAAATAGTGGTGAGTGTATCTATACATGTATAAAACGAAACATGCACTAACGAAGTTCTTTTATATCACCTAACAATGACTGACCATGCAGTGACTGGTTTTAACATACTATTTCATGAAAGCAACATTTTTTAGTGAGATGATAAGCTTTTACACGGCTTTTTATCAATGACATAGACAACTAAACGTGAATCACACGGTTCATATATTGAGTTGGTGACTTCACTTATAAGCAAATTGCCTAGCTACCAATCAAGTGTAGTGTATACAAGGTTTTTTTTAACAGAAAGGACAAAATATAGGTAGGTACAATTTTTTAGATACTATACTTCTATACCTTGTATTTCTCAATTAAATTTTAACGTATTAGTCAATTAAATAATGCAGCGCAACATTATCTTTCTTGAAAATATTAGCAAAAAAAAAAAAAATCTTTCTTGAAGAAATTGAATTTAATTAAAGAATTTAAGATAGCAAACTGTATTCAATTTTTTTTTTTTTTAAAACTTATGAAATGATTGTTTGTTAATCTGAGTCAAGATCAACTAGAGCTTCACTTTTTGCACAATTTCCCATTTAGACAAGTTTAATGATCTGATACATCTGCGGCCTTTTCTTAAATTTTTTTGATGACTAGGAATCCACCGCCTACCATATGGTGGTGGAAGGAGTCACAAATTTTTTTTATAAAATATTTGACAACAGTTGAAATAGCATGATTGTTAATATTAGATGATAAAGTTGTATCAATGAGAAAATCAATGAGAACTATTATAACTCAATTGTCGTAAAAAAAAAAAAAATGCTATAAATTTTGTCGTGTTTATAACATCACTCAAGCAAAACAAGCCCCAATAATCAATGTTTGTATATGATCTAGATAAAGATTTATAGTCTTGAGATCATACAAATTTATATCTTGACGAACTCGTCCACAACTAGGATAATGTGTAATGGATTGAAAGCATAGTAGGCTTGCTTTAGCTAGCTTAACATTATAGATGATTATATATAACTTACCTGTGGTTTGAGTCGATTTCACTTGGCATATTTGTGTTTTGAAAAGTAATTATTTCATCCATTCAAGATTAACTTCATAATGCAGCCATAACTCACCTCACTTTTCCTGTTAGAAAAGAACTTTTTAAGATTTAAGACATAAAAGAAAACTAATCTATGAGCAAAGCAAGAAAAAATTCATCTCACCATTGTGAAATCTAAGACCGACTCCAAAGCACCCTATTCTCCCAAATGATTGGTGGGTACTTAGGAGATCAACCGGTCACTTGGTGGTTGTCGGAGAGTGCACTACATGTTATTGTTGGAGTTTGGGGGGAATTAAGATTGTAAAGGATGCTGTTGCAATTTTTGTGTGGATTTTTTTTTTTTTTTAATCTTTTTCTGGCTGGTAAAAGATTTGGTGTTGCGATTGTGGTGGATTTGTTGTTAGTTATGATCATGGTTTGTTACTTTTTGTTTTTTGGTGTAATCATTAGAGACATTATATGCCTTTTCTGTTTTTTTTTTTTTTTTTTTTTTTTAATTTTTTTTTTATCAGTGCTTTTTCTGTTTTTAGTACAAGTTAAAGTTCTTATCTGATAATTTCGCGTTGGTTATTTTTCCTTTTGTACTTTTCATCGGCTCTTTGTTAGAGCGTTTGAATATATGGTGTAGTCTTCTTTTATGGCAACTACAACTGAAAACAAGTTATGGCCAAGTTCTTGTTCTCATCACCTTCCTCAAAGTTATGTTTAAGTCTTTGGCTTTGACCAATTATGACCCTTATCCGTCACAACTTAAAACAAGAGTTTTGTAATAATATTAAGACATTTTGTTACGCGCTTACCTATTTTTGTGGTTTTTGTTTTTCTTTTTTTTAGCATAAACAAAAAGACAACTTTTTGTGTCTTTACCAAAAAAATAAAAAAGAATATACTTTTGTGCTTTTGAACGTTCCAAAAGCCTATGTAAATTTACAAAAATACTTTGAATAAAGTCTATGAGAATTATTCAAAATTCCAAATTTCAAGTTTAAGAAGGTTGAACTTCCTCGAATAGCGATGCATCTATTTTTTCTGAAACTCTTTTCTTGGTTCTTGATTTGTAGTCGTAGATAAAGAAACTCAAACAACTTTGTATGTACAAGTTAAGTAGAATTATAAAGTGGGAAGCACGATAGGAAGGAAACTAATCTCGTTGAGCCAAGCTTTCAAAATTTTTTTAAAAAATATAAATATTCTTTTTAGTTGTTGATTTCTCACTTATTTTTATAAAATGTTTTTAATGGTGAAAGTATTGAGGTGTGTAACAATTGCATATGTTGAAACAATTTCGGAAAGATAAAGTGATACTTTTCAAACTATAAGTAAATAATATAAAATTAGTCTTGCTACAAATGAGTAACTTGTAATTAACTTACGGGTATGAATTAATCAAAAATATTTATTTATAATTCAAATTTAAAATATGCAATTAATTTATAATGGATTATATATTTATATTTCATTATAAATATAGATTTCATTGTAATATATATTATCAATTAAGTTAATGAAAGATGTAGTCCATTAACTTTTTGGATTGAACCTTACCACACAAGGGGTTACGGTTGGGAGAAATATTGAGGGGTAAAGAGCTTCCCTCTAACAAAATAACAATGGGAGTAGATCAATAACAACAACTTCTTGTGAGATCACTTGATTAAAGTATCTCCTAACAGATCTGAATATAGCACATCCAAAATTGATCAAATTGTGTTGCGAGTATAAAGTAGCCATTTGAAATTCGGTAATTATGATTTTTTTTTTCTATAATTATGATGGTTATTAATAAATATTTATTATAATTGTTTTTATATATAGAAATATATAATCTATTATTAGGAATTTATTATAATTGTCTATATACAGAAACAATTATAATGAATACCTAATAATAGATTGTATAGTTCCATATATAAAAACAAAGACAAAATTTAGCTACAAAATTAGTTGTAGTCTTAAACTACAACCTTACTCAATATTTTTTATTATAAGTGAATTTTAACAAATCCACCATTGGATTATTACATCTTCTTCTTATATACTTCATGTTTGCAAAATTTCTAAAAAATTAAAGATCAATAGCTATGTCACCAATAAATTGTTTAAATTGTAAGTTTTTGTAGTTTAAAATTATGTATAAAATATAAGCTTATAAATCATATATATAGTAAATAATATCCTATTAATACAAAATTTAACATATGTATTAAAAGCGTAAAGAACATATAATTCAACGATTAGATTTTCAAAATATGTAGTAATGTTTATTTTATTAAGTAAGGTTGTAGCTCAAAGTTACAACCAATTTTGTAGCTAAATTTTGTCCTAAAAAAAATCATAATAAATATTTATTAATAACCATCATAATTATAGAAAAAATATCATAATTATCAAATTTCAAATTTAGAAAGAAAAAAAAACTATGTTAAACTTCTTAGTGCATTGCATTGGCTACCAACTAGTAATGTACTAAGGTATATACAAGCAAAATTTTTAAACAAAATTTAAATCACTCAAATAGTAACTAAATTGTTTTTTCCTTAAAAAAACTTTTCATTTAGGGTTCAAATGATAGTTTAACGGTAATGACATTTTTTTGTGGTATTCCATGTTTGTAATTGGAACCCTACTCCTCCCCTTCCTTCACTATCTACATATCTAAAAAATAAAAATAAAAAATCTATTGGTAACTAGAATTCATTTATGAAATTTGAACATTTCTTTTCATATCACATCTTAACAAGGACTTTTTTTTAATAGAAAATTTATTCGACCATGTATCCAGAATATTCTACTAAGAAATCCAGTATCCCAACGTGTCAAAATGGAAACATCAACTCTGGGAGAAATTATAAGATCCACATGGTGGACAAGTGATGTGGTCCACCATTCCACTAAAAAACTTCAACAAATTTAAAATTGTTAGTTACAAATTTTTTTTAAACAGAAATTAATTACTAACTCAGCAATTTTAAACAATTTAAAGTTTTTTAGTGAAATGGTGGACAAATGACGTGGTCCACTAGAGGATTCTATAATTTCTCCAACTCTGGTTAAGTAAGATATTTTTGGTCATATTGCCAAGTGAACCAATCAAGGAAAAAAGGATTTTAAAGTACTCTTCTTTTACTTTTTATTTTTTTCCTTTTGTTTTTAGTGGAAAGATTGTAATTTTATTAAAAAGAAGATAAATTTAATACATCTCAAGTTACAGCTGACTCAAACAGTGATGGATTTTCTTTTATCTAGGTTAAAAACTTATCAAAATTATTTACAACATATTTTGCTAAGATTTATGTTGGTTTATTTTTTTGGCTTCACATGTAATACTTGAACCTGCTTGAATCCTTAATATTTGGGGTATAGTGGCTATCTATTTTCACTACTTAATCAACCCTCTTAATTATTATAACTAAGGTACTAAGCTAGTTCTCCTTCAAATATGTTTCTTTAGTGTTCGAGATTATAAAATTCAAACGCGTGCTGCTAAATGTAGAAAACAAAAATTATGTTAATCTTCTTAGTGCATTGCATTCGCTATCAACTAGTAATGTACTAAGGCAGGGGCGGAGGGAGGGGGAGGGGGGACAGGTGCCCCCCTGAACTTTCAAAATTTTTTACATATAATATATATAGTACATTGGTATGTTCTGGAACATGAAGTGGATGAAGTGGAAGTCTGGTAGAGGAGAAAAGTAAAAAGAAAAGTCAAAAGTGAAGATAGAGGTTAGAGAAAAGGGAAGTAATACGTGTGTGGAGGAGAAAAAAAGAGGAAAAAATAATAAAGAAATGTGTGGATGAAGAAAGAAACAGATAAGGGAAAAATAAAATAAAAAATAAAAAATTTAAATTAAGAAATGCTACCATAATATTTTTACAATACTTTTACAATAAATCTTAAGTGTAGGATTTTTATTAACTAAGAGCATCTCCAGCAGCATAGCCAAAATTTTGTACTATTTGGCTAATGAACAGTGACTTTTACCTTTTAACTACCCATTTTTTCAAATACACTTCCAATAGACTCTTTATCTCATTTAAATATTATTTCTTCATTCATTGTTTATTCTTTTTTTAATCATCATTTATTCTTTTTTTAACAATTATATTTTTCAATGAGAAGTTTTATATTCACAAGATTTTATGTAATACTTTCACAACAAAATTTATTTGGAAAGTTGTTACTAATTCTAATTTGAACCAACCATTGAAATTATTTTTTTACTCGCCAATATTAACTAATAATAATCTATTACTTAAAATTTATTGTAAAAATATTGTGGTAAAATTTTTCAATTAGGATTTTTTATTTTTTATATTATTTTTCTTCCTTTCATTTCATTTTCATCCACGTTTCATTTCTTTTTTTCTTTTTTCTTTTTCTTGTTTTTCTCCTCCACACAAGACACACAACCCCCTTCTTTTTATTTTCTTTTTCACCTCAAGATCATTCCAACGCTTCACATTAGAGAGAGAGAGAGAGAGATCGGCTTGGGCCTCCACCGCATGCATCTCCACCGCCGCTCGTCATCCTCCCCACCGATCGGCTTGGGTCAAATCGGCTTTTCTTTTTCTTTATTTCATATTTGCTTGTTCTAATTCAACTTTATTTTAAGAATTGGATTTTGTTTTGTATTTTGTGTTTTGTGTTTGGATTAATTCTTTTGCTCATGAACAGGTCTCTCTCTTTTCTCTTTTTTTTTTTTTTTTTTTTTTTGATTTCATTTGGTTTATGAGAAAAAAAGAAGCAACGGCAATGAAGAGAATGAGAGAATGAGAGGAAAAAAAAAAGAAAAAAAAAAAAAGAAGAAGCAGCGCAGAGAATGAGAGGAAAAAAAAATCCAGAGGAGAGAGAATAATTGATAAAATAAGTAGTTGTTATAATATTTTAATTCAAAAAATTCAATTGCTAATGTACAGTAGCTCATCAGACCTGATGAGCTACTGTTCATTAGCACCAAAAAAAAAAAAAAAAAGAGTTTTAGAGAGTCTGCTAGAGCATGAACAGTAGACATTTTGAGCATTTCCTCTCCATATTTTGCCTATGCATAGGCTGTTGGAGAGGAAAGAGCATCTCCAACAGCCTATGCATAGGCAAAATATGGAGAGGAAATGCTGAAAATGTCTACTGTTCATGCTCCAGCAGACTCTCTAAAACTCTTCTTTTTTTTTTTTGCTAATGAACAGTAGCTCATCAGGTCTGATGAGCTACTGTACATTAGCAATTGGATTTCTTGAATTAAAACATTATAACAACTACTTATTTTATCAATTATTTCTCTCTCCTCCGGATTTCTTTTTTTTTTTTTCTCTCATTCTCTCCGCTGCTTCTTGTTCTCTCTTTTTTCCCCTCTCATTCTCTCATTCTCTCCATTGCTGTTGCTTCTTTTTTTCTCATAAACCAAATGAAATCAGGAAAAAAAAAAAAAAATAGAGAAAAGAGAGAGACATGTTCATGAGCAAAAGAATTAATCCAAACACAAAACATAAAAAAAAATCCAATTCTTTAAATAAATTTGAATCAGAACAAGCAAATATGAAGAAAAAAAAAAAAAAGCCAATTGGACCCAAGCCGATCGATGGGGAGGACGACGAGTGGCAGCTGGAGCGGCGGTGGAGATGCATGCGATGGAGGCCCAAGCCGATCTCTCTCTCTCTCTCTGATGTGAAGCGCTGGAATGATCTTGAGGTGAAAAAGAAAATAAAAAGAAGGGGGCTGTGTGTCTTGTGTGGAGGAGAAAAACAAGAAAATGAAAAATGAAAAAAAGAAATGAAACGTGGATGAAAATGAAATGAAAGGAAGAAAAATAATATAAAAAATAAAAAATCCTAATTGAAAAATACTTTCACAATATTTTCACAATAAATTTTAAGTAACAGATTGTTATTAGTTAATATTGGCAAGTAAAAAAATAATTTCAGTGGTGAATTCAAATTAGAACTAGTAACAACTTTTCAAATAAATTTTGTTGTGAAAGTATTACATAAAATATTGTGAATATAACACTTCTCATTGAAAAATATAATTGTTAAAAAAAGAATAAATGATGATTAAAAAAAGAATAAACAATGAATGAAGAAATAATATTTAAATGAGATAGAGAATGAGATAGAGAGTCTATTGGAAGTGTATTTGAAAAAGTGGGTAGTGAGAAGGTAAAAGTCACTGTTCATTAGCCAAATAGTACAAAAATTTGGCTATGCTGCTGGAGATGCTCTAATACTAGTGAAAAAAAAAAATTAAGTGGTGTGTTCAAATTAAAATCAATAAAAACTTATCACGCATGATTTGTTATGAAAGTATTGTACAAATGTTAGGAACGTGGCACTTCATATTAACATTAGATGATTTTACAAGTCATTATATTATTACCACAAGTGCTCCACTAGATTTGTTAAAAAATACTAGTGAAAAAAATAATTTAAGTAGTGTGTTCAAATTAAAATCAATAACAACTTACCACACATGATTTATTGTAAAAGTGTTGTACAAATATTGAGAACATGACACTTCATATTGACATTAGATGATTCTACAAGTCATTATATTATTGCCACAAGTGTTCCACTAGATTTGTTAAAAAAATATCTTCAACAGTCTCTTTTCTAGTTCTTTTACCGTACCGGTTTTTAAAACCATGATTTTATGTTAGATTCTATATGGTAATTACATTAGCATATAGTTGTTTATTTATTTTGTTATTAATATTAATAAATTTTTTTAGATTCATTTTTTTACTTTTAATCTTGCCCCCCTTAACCTAAATTCCTAGCTCCACGAATGTACTAAGGTATATTCAAGCAAAATTTATAAACAAAATTTAAATCACTCAAATAATAACTAAATTTTTTTTTCTAACAAAAAATTTTCATTTAGGGTTCAAATGATAGTTTAACGGTAATAACATTTTTTTGTGGGTGTTCCATGTTTGTAATTCGAATCCTACTCCTCCCCCTCCTTCACTATCTACATATCTAAAAAAAAAAAAATCTTTTGTTAACTAGAATTCATTTATGAAATTTGAACATTTCTTTTCATATCACATCTTAACAAGGACTTTTTTTTACCACCGTACACTCTTGGTGTGATGGTCACTCCACAAATATAAATGCTTGTAGGGTGTGGGGGGCAAGAGCCCGGATTCAAGTTTTTAGGAAAGAGCTTCACACATATATACACTTAGATTAGGCTAGAATAGAATTTATATCTTGTATTAAAAAAAAATTTTTTTTTTTTTTTAATATAACATATATTCGATCATGTATCCAGAATATTCTACTAAGAAATCCAGTATCGCAACATGTCAAAAGGGAAACATCAATTCTGGTTAAGCAAGATATTTTTGGTCATGTTCCCAGGTGAACCAGTCAAGGAAAAAGGATTTTAAAGTACTCCTTTTTTTTTCCTTCTTTTTTTTCTTTTTTTTCTTTTTTTCTTTTTTTTTAGTGGAAAGATTGTAACTTCATTAAGAATAAGATAAATTTAATACATCTTAAGTTATAGCCAGTGATAGATTTTTCTTTATTCAAGTTACAAACTTATCAAAATTATCTTCGCCAAGATGTATGTTGGTCTATTTTTTTGCCGCTTCACGTGTAATACTTGAACCAACTTGAGACCTTAACATTTGTAGGGGGAATAGTGATAAAATAACATAAGATGTTGTCGAAAATAATTGGAGTATAGTGGCTATCTATTTTCACTACTTAATCAACCCTCTTAATTATTACTAAGCTATTAAGCTAGTTCTCCTTCAAATATGTTTCTTTAGCGTTCGAGATTATAAAATTCAAACGCGTGCTGCTAAATGGCAATGAACTTCTATTAAAAAATGGCAATGAACTTTTTGACCTTTGAGCTGATTAAGGCATAAGTAGGTTATGCTTACTTGGGACATCGAGAACAGACAGAAAATTCGAACAGACAAAAGGGTACGCCTAGAATTAGCTTACGAATTCAAACTTAGGATAATATAAAGATGGATTCACCATATTAAATCCACCATGTGTTCCTAACTACTATTGCTTTATATTTCTATTATTAAAAAAAATTATTGTTTTATATATAATATGTTTCAAACCCAAACTATATATATATTACTAATTATTATTTGGTATAAAGGTGATGAAATACTTTTAGACTACCTTTTTTTAGTTGGACTAGGAGGGGAGATCTTCGAATCAATCCAAAAGATCTGCATCAAAAATATGGTTCACTTTTTTTTTTTTTCCTTTTTTTCTTTTTTTTTCTTTCCTTGAAGATGGTTCACTTTTGTTTATTTATTTATTTTTTTCATAGATAGGATAAAATTTTAACATATAAAGTTGGTTCTATAATGATTGTTCTTTATTATTAGACTAAGACGCCAATTGATTTTTTGTATAAGCATAATTCGAATTCCAAACTCTTATTCGACGATAAAAAACACACCAATTGACCTAATCAAAACCCACACTAGCTTACTTTTTTTTCTTTTCTTTTTTTTTTTTCTTTTTTGTTGCTATTCCGCCTTATGAGTAAATCCTACGAGTTTGTGCCTACACAAAAAGCAAATCATATTAGCATCAGATACCCTCTTTTAACGAGGAAAATTATATCACGCCCTTCATTGAACTCGAACCACTAGATTTCTTAATGATACTATATTTTAGCCAAAACAAATAGCATTAGGTTCCCAAACCAAGAGACTTGCCAGGATTAGCTTCAACTCTTGATTAAAATGTGTCACATGGGAAGCCTAAGATTATTCAACACTGTCCAAAGTGCAGCATAAAATTCATGAGAAAAAGCAAATTTACATGGAAATCAACTCAGCCATGTTACCTTCTTTGACACTGTCCAAAGTGCACCAAAAGAATCAAGACAATAACTCATGTTAGGTGTACAAGATAATCATGACAATAAGCAAATGTTACCATCTTTCTTTTTAAAGTGAGACTAGGGTAGGGACCTATAAAATCCATTTTCGGTTCCTTTGGAAAAAATAGAATCCTACTCATATTTTCATATCATGTTGACGTGGATATTGAATTTTTGGGTGGAACCTGGATGTGCACTTGGTTTTAACCTATAAGGTATTATATCCCTTAATTAAGTTCTTGTCTAAGATTGTTGTAGGAAGTAGAGCACTGTTTCTGCAAAGACATTTTGAGGGTTTGTCAAATTGGGTTGCTAAAAGTGATTTGAAATTACTACTTCCGTCAAGACCAAGTAACTAAGTTGATAAGGAGTTTTTAGATTGAAAAATAATAAAAGTGAACATAATAAAAATATTTATGTTTTTATATTTGAATCCAATTAATTCTTCTCCTTCTTCTTCAATGTTTACTTATTTAGTAATATTATGTTAAAGTATATTATTCTCCTTGTTGTTCTATCTACACCATATACATCAAATTTTTAGCCAGAGAAAGAACGACGATGGCGGATTGTTCTCTTCATCATCTATTATTATTGGCTTCAATCCCAACACTAATTGTGCTCTCTTGCAACAATCTCAATGGTGGTTAGGATTAAATGTTGCTGAGTTCTGTGTTGCTAGGTTTAATCGCAAGGTAGCTAGACGGGATGAGGAGAGAGACATTTAAGAGGAATACAAATGGAGGGTTGGGTTCCATCACTGTGGGGTTGACCATTTTATTGGAGATGCTCTAATTTTGTTAGCCTTAGCTCTGGTTTGATTTCGGATTTGAAGTTTCAAAGATCAATAATCATATCATTAATTAAATGTTTAAATTTCAAATTTTTGTAGTTTAAAATTATGTATAAAATATGACTTTATAAATCAAATGATAAATAATTTTAGATTGGTCCAAAATTTGACATGCATGTTAAGAACATATAGGATATGTAATTCATCTGTGAGATATTCAAAATATGAATTCAATAAAAATTTATCAAATGGTATAACATTGCTTAAAATTATATCATGTGTAATTTGAACTCAACCCACACTATCACAAATACTTTAAAATAATAATAATAAATAAATCGTGGGTTTGAAATTGAAATTGTATATTCAACTCACGATTTTAACTTAAAAAAAGTGTGTATAACAGAGTGCGTGTAATAGCTTTATTTGTGCAAACAAAATGAAGGGCTAAGTAAGATAAGAGAGACAGAATATGAGACAAAATTTTAAGAGGGATGCCGTTGTCAAGCTGAATGTGGAGCGAAACAAGTGTTAAGATTCCAATCAGCCAGCCTTCGTCACATCGCTTTGTCGAAAGGGTGACCACTCTCCACTACTAGTTAATGCCCTTGCCCTACACATTCTCCTTGTGTGTATTATCTTCTTGTTTTCCTTTTTATGTTTTGGAATCAAATTTGGTATATCTGAGTTTCTAGTTGGATCCCATTAGTTTGTTTACCTTCAGGCTTGAGTTATCAATTTCGTTTTGTTATCATTGTTTATAAATCAAAAAACAAAAGAATCCAATTTCACTATCGTCTTTCCTTCTTCTTTTTTAATGTATTAGTAATATTTATTCCCTTAAAAGCTCATCTTAAATTTTTATAATTTATTGTAATTGTAGTTTGAGGTCCTTTAATCTTGTTTTTGTGCTTTGTGGAATCAAATTTGGTATATCTGAGTTCAAGTTGGATCCCACTACCTTGTCTTACAATTTTTTTTTTTTTTTTTGGTTCATTATTTAAAATTACAAAAAACAAAGGAATCCAATTTCTCTGTTATCTTTCCCCTTTTCTTTAATGCATTAGCAATATTCACTCCGTTAAAAAGCACAGGTTCCCTTAACAAATAAACAAATAATAAAAAAAGCGCAACTTGAAAATTACAATTTGTAAGTGTTATTTGAACTTTGGTACCTCAAATTTGAATGTTAAAACGCATTACCACTAAGCTACAAATCTTCCTTACTAAGGTAAATATTTTTAATACTCATTCATTAGTTTTTACAAATATTCATTATATTAAAACTAACAATTCAACCCATAACCCAATTATTAAACTTTTTTTTTTATGGAACCCGATAGTTAAACTTAGACTAGACCCATTGATAAATTAATAAGTACTATGAATTGAATTAGGTAGATATAAGTTATGCCAACATGTGCTGGATCCGAACTTTGACGCAGCCTTCTTTGAAGAATCTGGTTCGGCAGGTGTTGGTGTAGTTTATCGTGATCATACTGGGCAGATCATTGGAGCTTTGCAACAGAATATTGGCTCGGTTCAGTCCATAGAAATGGCCGAAGCTTTGGCGGCTCGAAGGGCTGTGCTTTTTTCTAAGGAGCTGAGCTTGTTTAGAGTTATTATTGAAGGTGATTGTATTCGGGTTATTGATGCCTTGAAGGGTTCTGGCCACTGTCGTACATTGTATGGTCAAGTCATTGATGAAACTGAGAGACTTGGAGGAATGTTGAGGAGCTGTATGTTCCAGCATGTTCGGCGAGAAGGAAATAGGCTAGCTCATAGTTTAGCTAAAAATACAGTTTTATCTGCAGACAATAATGTATGGGTAAAATCTTTATCCGAAGATGTGAAAGATATTTTCCAATCGGATTTGCCTTGAACTTGTTTTGTTTTTGTTGGTTTTTCTTAATAATATTTCGCTTACATTTTTCTCCAAAAAAAAAAAAAAAAAGTGCTTGATCCCACATTAAATGTTACTTTGAATTAGGTAGATAAAAGTTATGCAAACAGGTACTGAATCTGACATTGAATGTTACTAGATTGAATTGTGCTATACAAACAATTACAAGTAGCTCAATTTTAACTTTGTTTTTTAAGAAATATACTGACATATAGATTTTTTTTTTTTTTTTAAGAAAAGAAGGGTTTTGTGCGTGTGGTCACCGACCCTGCTCACCACAGGAAAGAGAAAAAAAAAAAAAAAAAGTCTCAGAAACACCCATGGTCCTAGAAACAACCAAACATATTAAATGTAGTAATGGAGATAGTGATGCATTATATATAGCTAGGGGAGGAGCCAAGAATTTTTGTTTTGGGGGGGGGGGGGGGGGGGGGAAGTTGTGGCACTAATATATTTATCATGACAACCCCAAACACACAAATATGTATACACACATTTTTTATTATTATATATACACACATATATATATACACACACTTTTTATTTGATAAGTTATATATATATATATATATATATATATACACACACACACACACTCAACAACAAAAAAAGCTCAACAAAAAAAAAGCTTAGTATTTTCAATCAAAATTATATTTGATAGCGATCTTTCATAAAATAAAATTCATTTTTACCATTTTCATAGTGAAATTCTTTTACAAATTATCAAATTTTATACTAAAGTAAGTAAAAAAAAATTTAATTGAACTAATGAAATTTTAAAGAACGTGAATGATCCAAAACTTGGAGGAATAAGTTAAGCTCCAAATATATTTGAAGTTATCTTGCTGTAATCCATTATGTAGTAACTAAAGAAACATTTTATGTGTAATTTTAGTAACAATATATATATTTTTTTTAATGAGCCAATAACTTGTTAATTGCCACATAACATGTTGAAAAAGATAAATTCAAATATATTTAGTATCAAACTTTATCAAATATTTAACATATATAAGAGCACATTTTATAATAAAAAATAGAATTACAAAAAATAAAGTTATATCTCTATAACTATTAGATCAATTATTTTTTATAAAAGCATAATTTGATTAATTCAAATATTTGGGTATCAGATCTTATTTTTGAAAACTAAAATTTGAAAACATTAAAATAATTATATATATTTAAAAAAAGTCAAAATCCCGGGGCCCCCAACCCTATTGCACAGCTCCGCCCCTACATATAGCCATGTGCATCACTTACCTACAAGTAAGGACCTGCAAATGACGCAAAAGGAGAAGTCATTATCAAAGTATATAAATGATAAGCTGACTCACATAAGCCCAATTTTTTTTTTTTTTTTTTTTTGAGAAGGACATAAGCCCAATTATATAACACAAATTCCAACTTCTCCCATACCCCTTGAATTAGGATCAAGCTCGTGAGTCCATAGAATCCGGATTTTATTCTTCCTACCTAGACCCACCGATTTGGCTATTTGCTTTCAAGTATTAAGGCCCGGTGTATTCTAATATATATTTTCATATTTTAAATAATATTACATACATTTTTATATATTTTTACCTATACGTATATCAAAAACACTCAAACAACTTTACTCACTCAAATCTTTGAATCTTACGTGGAAGCACCCATAAAACATTAATATTACTTATTAGGCGTTGCCCCATAAAATGTGACACAATAATTTAAGGATGCTAGCTAGTTAAGTTAAAGAGATCTAATGCTAACCATGCTTTGTTCTGACATCAAAGGTTGAGATTTGGTTATTTCAATCTGGAGCCAGATCACAATTCTTTTTATTATCAGATTCAGTAGCATGGAGCGTCTTTGTATTTTAATGTTTGTATGTTTGTTAGAAAGTCATTTTTAGTCACTATCATTATGGAAAGTTCCAGTTGTCCAGTATAGCCGTCTGATTTGGTGATTGGGTCTTAGACTCTTTAGGGGAAGAATTTTGTTTCAAACTTTGAAAAAAAAATTACAACCATTTGTTTATTTATTTTGAGTTAAGAGTCCAACCATGGTTATCCTTATAGGCAACAATGTCACGAGTGTCACGAGTGTCTAAAGTCACCAAACTTTTCACATTTAAAGCCTGAGATAGCTCAATTAGTTAATATCTTTTTATGTTTTCCACAAAAAATCGATGCTCGTATCCTCTCACCCTAAGGAGAAATTATTATTTACATTGGAAAAATTGTTGGTGTAGTCCTCTTTGACCAATGAGATAATGTCATGGATGTAAATGTGTGTATGATAATGTCACATTTGCATAAGTAACAACATTTTATTAGTTTTTTTTTTTTTTTTTTGAGATAGAGTTTTAATATATGATGTCCGCTCCTGATGATAGCTCTTTATCATCAGACCAAGACACCAATCAGTTTTTGGTGTATACGGAAATTGAACTCAGATCTCTTATTCAACTATCAAAGACTTTACTAGTTGAATTAACTGGAACCTACTAGAATTTTATTAGTTGGGAGGTCAAGGAGGACCACGTCAACGGTCCTCCTAATAGACCTAATAATTTCTCCACCCAAGAGCCCCAACTATTAATGTATACAAAATAAATAAATAAATAATAAGTGGTGATTGAAAGTCACATGTAAGAAGAATAACAACCGAATAAGTAAATAGTAAATACAACGTAAAAGGTTGCTGGGACCAACTTTGACAACTGAATTGTATAAAATTAAATCATATGTTATATAGATTTCACTTACCTCCTTTTGAAGATGGGAAAAAGTGGACAATTTTTTGACAATTTAATTTTATATAATTTAATTTAATTTTTCCCTGTTTTGACAATTTTTTTTTCCTTTTTTTACCTATAACTCAAATTCATGAATATCGAGTTACAAAATGTCACTATAGGTCCTTAAAACATCACTATCACTATAGGTCCTTAAAACATCACTATAGGCTTCTTAAAAACGCCACTATACAGCTTAACTTGATTTTGAGAAAATCGAATTTTAAAAGATGGGCATTTTCCTAATTAGTTTGGGAAAGAGGGCAAAATGCTAGATTGTTTTTTTAAAAAGGGCAAAGGCCAATTTTTTCCTCTAAAATCGTGATTGAAAGTCACCTGGAAGAAGTCTAACAACCAGGGACGGTGTTACTTATGCTTCAGGGGTTCAAACCCCCAGATTTGATTATATACATATATATATATATAGTGTTACTTATGCTTCAGTGGTTCAAACCCCCAGATTTGATTATATACATATATATATATATATATATATATATATATATATATAATTATTTTATTAGTTCAATTTACTTTTAAAAATATTTTTGCACACTCTGACATAGATCAATCCATCCCAAACTAACCAACAATATAAATTATAGGTCTCTCTCTCTCTCTCTCTCACATGAAATGAAATGAATCTCTTTTCTCTATTTGACTGTCGGTATCTTTGACTTTAAGAGTAAAGAGTAAGTGTTTATAAATTGTTTTATTATAAATTTATATATTATATGTGTGAGTGTGTGTTTAATACTTATTGTGTGCATTATTTATTTATTTATTTTTGTTATAATGATATTTGTGAGAATGTGTATGTATAGTATAAATATTATATAACTTTATATAATTTAATAATTAGGAATTATATAGAGGGTTTGTTACATGTTTGTATATTATATTGTTATCATGTTATAATAACATTTTGTTATAAAGTTAGTGATTAAAAAAACAGTAAAATTAGTGATTCTTTAAGCATTTGATTGATTAAGTAGACACATAATGTATTATTTAGAGGTGTACAGGTTCGATGTGGTCGGTTTTGGAGAGGTTTTTTGCACCACACCTATAGGGTGCAGTTTCACCCTATGCTTGACCACACTTCACTTTTGAAAGGTAAAAACTGGTCTACACAAGGTTAAATCTTAGCCGCTTGGTGCAGTTCATTCAGTTACATAGTGGTCTAAGGCCGCGTTTTTATGTCCTATGGCCGCGTTTTAAAAACGCAGCCTCAGAACCGTTTTTTCGTAGTGAGCCATAGTGGAGAACAGAGATGAGAAGGAGACTGACTGACTTAGGTATTAGGAATTTCGTGAGACCTTGAGAGGAAAGTCTTTCTTTGTGAGAGAGCAAGACTGAGAATCAGAGATGAGTCTTGAGAGTGAGACTAAGAGCTTGTGTTCTTAAATAGTGGAAGGTTAGGTGGGAGCCTAAGATTGAGAATGAAAAACTATTGTTTGTTCGGTGGGATTAGGGTATGGAAAAATAATTATGTGGCTGAGTGCAAAAGAGAAGAGAAAAATGGTTGGTGGGAGCCTAAAAATATAAGATTGAGAGGGAAACACTACTAATTATTTGGCGGGATTAGGCTTTGGAAGAAACATTATATGGCTGAGAGCAAAAAAGAAGAGAAAAATGGTTAGGTGAGAGCCTGAGATTTTGAGATTGAGAGGGAAACACTAATGTTTGCTCGGTGGGATTAGAGTTTGGAAGAAAAATGAAGGTGGCTGATGACTGATGAGTGACTAAGTTCTGAGTCTGAAAGGTGAGAGCAGAAGTCTAAAGAGGAGAAATGAGAGTAGTTGAGTAGGAGACAACAAAAGAGAAAAGACGTGTGTGGCTGAGATAAATATATATATATATATATACACACACACATATATATATCTTGCACATGACAACAGTGACTCCATCAGTGACTCAAACAATGACAATATAGTATCGTTTTTTTTTTTTTTTTTTTTCAAAAAACGCAAGGGGTAAGACAGTGACTAATATGACATTTTTTTTTTTCAAAAAATGCAAGTGGCAAGACACTAGAGTTATAGACAAGACCACTCAGTGATGAGACTATTCCTCCTAACACATGTTTTTTGATTGAGAAAGGTAGCCTCACACACGTTAACTTCTTTTTTAATTCAATTTTTTTTTTTTATAAGAATGTTAGGCCTGTTCATCAATAAGAACGCTAGGCATGTTCTTAGAACGTTATGATATTTATATAAAATATGCTCTGGTTGGTTTGGTCTTTGTCAGTGTGCACATCTCAGCGTCAATGGCCGCACCGATTCGATGTCAGTATTGAAGATTTACTATCAACCACCGTGCCGGAAACCTTTGGCGGAGCCCTGAGCGGGGTGGGGTGATGCGGTCAGATCAATTCTGTCGATGTCGGTATATCCATGAATAGGCCTAGTATTATTTATATATGAATGGATAGGTGTAGTTCTCTTTGAGGTCAATAATTAATACAATGCACGTGGATTGAATTTTGTCGTTCAGTTTAAAATATTTTATAAAAATAATGACAATTGCATAAAGATATTTAAAAAAGAATGTTATACAAACTTAACAAAATAAAATTGTTACACCTACTCATATTGACAATAGATAATGAAAACTCATAATGAATTATCACATAAAAATTTCAAAATGTGAAAAAAAAAAATGGAAGGAAATAGTAAAACACCATGTATTTGCATGTGACTTTTTTTTGTTATTCAAGTTCTTTTTTTATTATATTCATTCGTTAGATTGTTGTATTGATGATTTGTTACGCACGTTACAAGAGATATTTTTCTTCTTTCAAATGAAATAGGTGCGGTAGACGAAGGAGCCGTTTTCAACAAATCAATATATGGGTGCTTGGCTGATGAAATTCATCCTCAGAATGCCCTTCGTGCCATAAAGGTTAGTTCAATGGACTTTGATAGGGAAATTGCATGCATTTTTTTTTTTTTTTTTGGTAAACAAATGCATGCATTTATTGTCGTTTCAGATGCAATTAAAAAGCCGCCTTTTTTCCAAGCGTAGAGAGTCTAGAGACTATGTGAGGGTTTGGTACAGCTAAATTTGGGTTTGTCGTATACATTTGTGATTAAAACAGTAGGTCTGGGACCTATAGGTATTTTTTTACCAAAAATAATTTTAAAATTGGATCTTACAGTATTATTTATATATTTAAAAATTATTTTATTATAGTATTTTCAGTTTTCAGTTTTCAGTTTTTAGTTTTTAGTCATTAGTACAGTTTTTCAAGGTGCTTTGAATCACATCTTTATCTCAGAAAAAAAATTAAGACACATCTTTAGTTAATTAATTTTTTGGAGAAGGGGGATGTGGGGGGACGTATCTCTACCTAGCATTGCTCTGATAGGATTTTGCCCATTGCTGTCTAGGTCTGGCACGAGTTAGAGAGGTGAAAAGTCAAAAAGAGAACAAGACAACACCTATGAATGCAAAAGGATTTTTTTTTTTATTTATTTAAGAAATGGGTACAGAGGACACCAAAGTTGTTGATAAGTTAGGTAATTAGTAAGTAAGTAGATTACTTTCTTTCTCTCAATTATTTATTATAATTACAAATTACATATGAATTGTGTTTATGATTATGAGTACATGTAAATGTTGTTTGCACATTTTTTCCATTTAATAAGTCTATGTGCGTCAATGAGTAATCTGTTGACTTTATGTTTTTTACATTTTTTGTTTCTTTGTTTGATCTATTAATAAATGTTGTTAATTCCATTTCATATATTATAGCTGGAATGGCCAGAAAATTTTGTACATTTTTTTTTTTAGGGAGATCGTACATACGAGTTAATATGTATGAATCATTACCCTCCATTTTACTTAAGTCTAAACTGTCATCCATTCTTCTCATTTCAATTCAATCATCTAAATTTCGATTGGTATGTAAATAAAGGGAAATTATTATGTACTCCCGGAGTATCATAAATATGTGCTCTCTCCTCTCACATGAATAGTGGGTTCCACTAATTAAATTCATGATGGGGACTCACCATTCATGTGAGATAAGGGAGTACGTATTTATGGTACTCCATGAGTACCTAATAATTTTTCGTAAATAAATATATATATTTTTTGGGAAATTATTGTATACTCCAGGAGTACCATAAATGCGTGCTCCCTTCTCTCACATGAATGGTGGGTCCCACCATGAATTTAATTAGTGGGACCCACCATTCATGTGAGAGGAGTGAGCACGCATTTATGGTACTCCGGGAGGGGAGCAGCTTATGTCCAGTGCCAGTGAGCACTGGACACATTGCGATGCGAACACGTGTCCAAGACTGGACACGTGTCCGTATCCTAACGGGTCCAGTGATCACTGATCACTGGACAGAAGCCCAACCCCTCCGGGAGTACCTAATAATTTTCCATATTTTTTTTGTCTAATCCCCTCTTTCATTATGATTGTGTATTTTTTTTCCCCTTGTTTGCTTTATTCATATATAACATGTCATTTAATAATGGTATTAATGGTAACCCAAAAACATTAGACCCGAATAAATGAATTATAAAGTTTTCCTTTTGAATGGAACAAAAATTGACTGCTTGAAGCCACGAGCCTTATAACTGAGTATCATTATATCTTCTTCTTTATTCTTTTTTTCTTTTTTTTTAATGAAGAGAACCAGGGTTCAAAACCATCCTCCCCTATTATTGTAACCATTCAATTAAAAATAAATTATTATCACTTAGAAAACAAAACAACCTTTGCTGTAAAGCTTCTGAATGATAATACAAGACCCAATTTTGGGTCTTCACATTATAGTGCACTTTAAAAAGTTGTAACCACTTGTTTCTATCTAATTTGTATTTTTTTTAATCCCAAATATCAATTAATATAAATAATTAGTATAGAGCCTCATTAATTAATTAATCTCATTAATATTCTATTAGATATTTCCTCATGATGAGCAGTAGTTCACTTGTCGTCTTTTACTCTTTTCTGATGAATTAATTGTCTCCTTTATCTCTTTCTCCAACCAAAAAAAAAAAAAAAATTTTGTCTCCTTTATCTTATTAAGGTTCTATGAAATTTTTATTGTATTTATCAGTTTCACAATATACGCACAAAGACTGCATTTTAGTATTTGTTTACAATTTTTAGTTTTTACTGCAATAGGTATATACCTATTTAATTTGTATTTTTTTTTTTTACAATTTTTTTGAGAAAACTATTAAGTATTTAACTTATGTCACTCAAAGTAGAAAGTTTTAGTCACTTGATTATCCCAATTTAAGATAATTTATTTCACTGAGGCTTAATGGTGGCTCTAGGAATTTTTTTGAGAGTGGTCATTAAAAACTTAAATTATACAAAATCTAATAAAAAAAAAACTTCATATATTGACGACCAAAAAAAAAAAAAAAAACACACACACACACAAACACATAAGGTCTTACAATTTCCTTCTACAAATTTTCTTATTTTGAAATTGTTACATGATAGTTTTGTTATCTTTGTTGTAAACTACATCTCTTTCAATAAATTTGTAGAGAGTGGGTCAAAGAATTAGGCCCTAATGAGTTGGACAACGACTAATACTGAATTAAATGACAATTAAATACAAATAAGAGATTCCGATGTGAGTAGACTTTCAGTCCGAGGAGGTCACACTTATATAAATTGATCACTGTTGGATACAAAGACAATTTAGATTGCTACAGTATTCTCTCTCTCTTTTTTCCATCCTTTTCTCAGGGAGGATGTCTCACATTATATAGCTCCATTTGAATCATTTTTATCCCCCACTTGTTGATTATCTGAGTTATCACTTGAGTACCTGTCTCATCAGACACATTCTCTGGCTTTCTATGAGTTGTGATAACCAAGACAGCACTATTTAGAGGTCTTCTCCACATAAATGCGGCTAGAAAAGTAGCTACAGTGCATTTAATGCGGTGGTAGCAGTTTTTCCTTAGATATTTTTGGGTTTCTTTCTTTCTCGTATGTTTATGAGGCACGTCCCTATCATTGGAGCTTCTTGGAGGGTCGTTCTAGTTGCTGAAATGGATATTTGAGCTGCATTCATCATATCCAAGGAGGAGTTCCTCCTCGAACCACCCTCCATTTTTTCTTTGCTTATGAGACTTTAAATTGGAACCCCTGATAATTATTTATTCCTCCTCGGTCCATTCAATCTCCTCGAACAAAGCCCAAGACTCAATATATGATTTTGGGCCATTATCCCTACAATTTGTAAGGACCTAATATATTGTTAAGAGGATCAAATTTTAAAGATAAAATTTGGTTACAAATTTAGTTGTAGCCTAAGGCTACAACTCTCACTAAACAAATTAACATTACTACATATTTTGTAAATCTAACCATTGAATTGCATGTTCACTATATTCTTAAAACACATGTCAAATTTCATTTCAATCAGATGTTATTTACTATTCAATTCATAAACTTATTTTTTATATATAATTTTAAACTACAAAAACTAAAAATTTAAACATTTGACTGATAATATAGCTATTGATTTTTGATTTTTTTGAAATTTTGCAAGTATGAGAATATAAGAAGAAAATGTAATTAAATTGTAGAGTTGTCAAAACTTATGTCTAATAAAAAAAATTGAATGGAGTTGTAGCCTTAATTTACAACCAAGTTTATTACCAAATTTTGTCTAAAGTTTAATTATATTGGACCTAACAAAAATTTAGGGTTGTCACAAAATTTATTTAAGGATAAAAAAATCATAAATTTTTAAAAATTTATACATAATAGTTATTGTAGGGACACAAATCGTAGCCCAAACTCAGGTAGAAACAGGGGATGGGCCCAATAAGCCCAATACAATAAATTTGTAAGAGAGTGGGCGAAAAAATTGGGCTGATAAAGGGTCTTACAACAATTAGTAGAGGTTAGGAGTTTGTCCGAGGAGAATAAAACATACAAGCAAGTGATGATCTCTAGTCCGAGGAGCAAATTCGGGATGAATTGGTTATTTCGAGTAATGTCCGAGGAGTAGGTTCTTGAACAAAACAGTTGTTTCAGATGATGTTCTTCCAGATGCTACAGTAACTCTTCCTAGATATTCTCTCTTTTTTTCTCGTGATCCTCCCTTCTTCTGGAGGTTTTACTCCATTATATAGTCCTTCTTTGTTCGATCCTACCGTCCACTTGTCTATCATCTAGCCTGGTACTTGAGTTTCTGTCTCCACTCTCACAGCTTTTTGATTTTCTGGGGGTAAAGGTGGTCGAAAACACTGTTCAGAGGTCTTCTCCACATTAATGCGGCCAGGAAAGCTGCTGTAATGCATTTAATGCGGTGGTAGCAGCTTTTTCCCAAGATATTTCTGCATCCTTATCCCTTCTGTGTACATTTGTAGTCTATCTTCACCGTTGGAACTTCCTGGAAGGTGAACTAGGGGGAGACGAGGCTCACCTCACCGACATATGCCAGATCCGAGGAGGATAATCCTCTCGGATCAATATCCCTGGGCACTTACATGCTCTAATATTAGTTACGAGGTTTCCCTATGATTTCTTCTCCTCGAACGTATTATTGATAAAACGTGGGGCTTAAGCCCAATGCAAGGGCCCAAGTTTTTGCTCCTCCACAATAGCCCCTCAAAATTCTAATTTTTCCCTCTTATCTGAGGAGAAAAGTTATGATTTTGATGTATACACATAATTACGATGTAGTCCATAATGATATTTAAACTCCGGCACGTATAAGGGTCATTTCTATCATTTCGCGAGAGCTTATGACGCTTGGGAACTCGCACAATCATCATTAAACGCTTAGGACTGCGTTTCGCTCCAGACATCCAACGGTGGAATACAAATCCAACGGTCCAGATCTCATTTTCAATATTTGGGCTGGATTGTGTCTCTTCTTTCTTCCGCCCCAACTATAAAAACCTTCAGACGTTATTTTTTCCATTTCTTATCAGAGTTTGCAACTTCAGAGCATTTGTATTCAAGCATCCATCATACCTTCACAAGAGAGAGAGTTTAACGATCTTCCAGAGACAAGAAGACCAGTCCGTACTCAACTTCACGTAAGTTTCGCACTCCGAACTTCTACTGTCTCCTCGGCTAACCTCCTCGGCTAACCACTCCACATTCCAGAGACTAACAATGGGTAGATTTGAGCGTTTAGTAAGCACTCCGGCCCTGATAGAGCTATTCAAAGAAAAATACCACATTCCCCAGGAAATGGTGGTACGTCACTGCACAACATAGGGGGTGGAGTTTGACCGGAAAGTAGGAGAGGTGGTAATCCCTATGATTGCCTTCATAGAAGGGGGCATGACCATCCCCATGGGTAGGATTACACGAGATTATCTTCGTGCCCATAGACTCTGCCCTCACCAGTGTGCCCCCAACTTCTTTAGAGTCCTAGGATCAATCGACGCTTTGGACCGACACCTGGGGCTAGGATTGACTTGGCACGACGTCGCCCATCTATATGAAGGCCATATAGAGTCTCAGGCAGGCTTTTACCTTAAGTCCCGTAACAGCGTGGTCAAACTGATTTCCTGCCTCCCTAAATCTAACAAGGGGATGAAAGACAACTTCCTTATCTTGTCGGGGCCATGGAGTGACGGCCTAGCCTGCCCAACCAAGGCTGGGGAACCAGGTGGAGCAACCTAGATTTAGGATTTCTAACTTTAGAATTGAGGAGTACTTGGCTTCTCTTTATAGTGCTTAAATACTGTTTTAATGCATTTACCTTTATTTGTTTAGTTATTTTATATTTTAATATTTTAAGAGTAATGCTAGAGATACAAAATTTGTAAATTTTTGTTACAAACTGCTAATGTAATAAGTGATTATTGGTAAATTAAAAAGTGATGTTAATGGTGGGCCTAGTTGAAAACCAATGAGAAGTTGGTTACATCAATAGTTGGTAAAAATGTTGTAAAATAGTTTGTAATTGTAGCATTACTTATATTTTAAACTTATCTGAGTGTAATGATTTTTACTCTTTTTTTTTTTTTTTCCTTTGTGTGTATAAACATTTTTTTTTTTTTTGAGAAACAAACACACACACAAGGGAGAAGAAAATAAGTTCTAATACAAAGGCATGTATAAACAATTTGTTTGAACAATACAATGTTATTACTACTTTTATACCGACTCTATGATTTTTGCTTGTTTCTGTTAAGCTTAAATAACATATACTTAAAACTAAATATTTGTACATCTACTATAATTGAGGGGCTCTCATAGGTTTATTTTCCAAAAAATACCTTACTAAATAGTTAAAAACGGAAATAATTTAAAGTACAAAATATGATGTGGTTAAAAATCGTTAAAGTAAAAATATTTTTAAAAACCCTGAATTTAGGCAAGTGAAAGAAAAAATATGGGTGATAAAGGGTTTTTTTTTTTTTTTTTTTTAAAAAGCAGATCATATGTAACTTATGTTGATATTTTTTGCTTTTTTGAAAACCAATGATCTCCAGCACTCTTATGCCGGCAAAGGTTATCACAAGCCTTCCAAGCTAGATATTTACGTTTGGAATTTTTGGGTTCCACTAAAATTTTCTAGCTAATGCATCCAAATTATCACATATATTGTTAGGACCGTAGGAATATTAAAAGTGTCCATTGAGTAATAAGTAGGAATGACTTGGATCACAGATCATATAAACAAAATATAGTTTTATTTTTTATTTAAAAAAAACACACTCTAGACATGCATAAAAATACACGCAAATGAGCTATTAAAATTTATTGAGGTAATCGGTTATGACAGATGAAAAAAAAAAAAAAAAGGCTAAAACTTTAGCTCGTTTTGTTTAAGTCTAACTCAAAATTCAAAACCTATAACTCAAAATTCATCCCTCAAACCCATATCTCATATCTTTTTTTTTTTTTTTTTTTTTTGAGAAACCATATCTCATATCTCAGAACTCTATCTCAAACACTACCAATTTCTTGTTTAGTCTTTAGCTCAACTTTTTGACATATTGGTGGAGCCCACAGGCTGCCATGCTCAAAACAGTAACATGCCCATCCTCCGTGTGACATTTTATCTCTCCTCTAACCATTTCTTTTTTCTTTGGTCTGGCTTATCTCACACAAAAGTCCGAACAAGTAGAGACACCTCTACACACAAATCGGGTCAGCACGGCTTGCTCTTCATTCCGCCTTGTGTACCCCACCTGAGCCTACGCGGATTGAACCAATAAGCCAAAGTTAATATCCCCAATCTCTATCTCTCTCATTTGCTCTGTCTCTATACGTTTTTATCTTCCATTATTAGGTGGCACCATGAATGAAATCAGTTCCAGATTTTTGGGACACTTTCTGCGCTCCATTTTTTATTTGGCTATTATTAAATTATGGGTTTTTCTCAGAAAAAACTAAAAAAAAAAAAAAAAAAAAAATCAGAGAAGAAAGATTGGTTTTGATTACTATGGATTTTATGTTATCATGAGTTTTGGATTAGAAGAAATCCGAATCGGTTGTGTCTAGCATCTGTAGATAATTTGGGACATTTGACTATAATTATTGAATATAATTTTTGAAGTTGGCATAGCGATATTTATGGGTTTTTATTATAGATTATTTGGGCACAGATCTATTATTTGCTTCTCACCTAGGCAAAGTCTTTGGCAGAAAATTCAGGAGCTGAGCAAGGGAGAGATCTTCGAACAGGACACCTTTTCTTCGGCTGTGAAGAAATGAAACTCCAAACGTACCACTTGAGAGATGATGAGGAAGAGAAAAAAGTAAAACAAATGGAGCAAATTTATTTTAGGTTAAGAGAGGTGGATGAGAGGAGTAAAGGAGGTCGTTGGAGTAATGGCTGATAAGAGATAAGAAGCACCGTTGTGAAGAGTCAGAAAGAAAGAAAGAAGTTGTGGAGAGAAGTTAGCAGAAGTGAGAAAGAAAGAAGGCAAAGACAAAAAGAGACATTGGTTGGTGGCAGGAGTTGAGTGTGACAATACAATGCAATGGGTCTCTTTCATTACCAAATTGCCAATAAACTCATAACTCAAAACATCTTAAAATATTAAAAAAAAAATGTGTTCTTATTACTCATCAGTCACTCTCAATATTTTGAGTGATGAGAATTAAATTATGAAAATCAAGCCAAACAATATTTGCACAGATAGGACCCACAATTTTAGAGTGATAAATAATAGAAATTGAAATATGAGTGATGAAAACAATTTTTTTATTCACCTATCACAATTTATCATTTCAACCAATTATGGAAAAAGTCTGAAATAAATTGGTTCACATAGATTTACCCATTTTTTCATTAGGAGATAAAAAATCAACGGATAAATATTTTTTTTTTGGAAAATTTAATAAAAAAGAAAAAAAAGGTAAGATACCTATCAACCAATGCAAATATGCAATAGATTACCAGTGTAAAGCTTATGGGGAAAAAACAGTCATCCAGTTCTTAAAAGAGTAAAGCCCAAGCTCACTTTGTGTCTTTAAAATCAAGCCCAAACCTAACCTATTAAATTCAGACTAGGCTCTAGATTATTAAAGCCCAGTTACTTTTCTCTGTTAGGAGAAAATCACTCAAAAGCCCAAAATATTGTTTGGGTTGCGTTAACGGAAATGGAAAGTGTCCGTTAATAACAACTCTTTTTTTATTTTTTGTTTATAACTTTTTTTTTTTCTTTTTACAGCTCTACGTTATTTTTTTCAACTTTATAAGTACCTTCTTCTTCTTCTTCCTCCTCCATTTTTTTTTTTATTATTTATTTTTTTTTATCTCATTTTTTTAGTATATAGGACCCGTGTTAGAAAATTCTTAACAAGCACCCGTGGTGCTTGTTATCATTTCTCATAATATTTTTGCCCTAGCCACGTTTCAAGTAAGTTCTTTCCCTCTAATTTTCTTGGCAACCAAACAAACAAAATTTCCTCTCTTTTTTACACCACGTTGACACGTCACACAATACCCTGCAAAGTTGCGACCTTCACGCGCTTTGCTCGGTTTCCCGCGAATATCGCAACGGCCATAATAACTAACTTTTCAACCGCCACCCCCACTCTCTCAAATCTCAAAAAAATTTAAATTTAAATTAAAAAAAAAAAAAAAACACCTCCACCCCCAACACCACTACCATCTCCTCCTCCTCCTCCTCCTCCTCTCTCTCTCTCTTTCCCCTCTCTCTAGGCCGCGGAATCCGATAACCACCGGACTCCGCCATGGAAGATGAATAAAATAATCTCCAATTCAACCTCAAAGTTCCGCCATTTCCGGCGCCACTCCAAAACCGCCGCCGCCGCCGCCGCCACAGATGAACCTTCAAACCACTACATCTTATGGCAATACCAAATCCTCGACCCAGACAGCGACATCGTCACCCACTGGAACCAAATCTTCCTCGTCACCTCCCTCATTGCTCTCTTCATCGACCCTCTCTACTTCTACCTCCCCTCCGTCAGCGGCCCCGCCTGCCTCTCCACCGACACCAGCTTGAGCATCGCCGTCACGCTCTTTCGCTCCATCACAGATCTCTTCTACCTCCTCCACATGATCATGAAGTTCAGGACCGCTTTTGTCGCACCTAGTTCGAGGGTTTTCGGCCGTGGCGAGCTCGTCATGGACGCTCGACAGATTGCCGTCCGGTACTTGAAGTCAGATTTCATCATCGATCTCGCCGCCACGCTCCCTATACCACAGGCATGTCATACGTGTGATATCCGAGTTTGATTGATTGTGTATTGTGTTGTGTGTGTATGATTATTCTCACGTCAGGTATATACTAGGTTTAACTAGAGTGTTTATAAACAAGAAAATCGAGGCTGATTACCTAGGTGAAACGTTATAAATGGTTTTTTAAATAACGAAAATAAATAACGGAGATGAACAGGAGATTCAAATTGAAATTGTTTCATAAGTTTAGGATTTTAATTGACAACGTTAAAAACTTGAGACAATCTGAAATATGGTTCAAACTTTGGGCATTTTTTTTTTTTTGTAATTTGCCCTAGAAAATATATGTGACCGACACAGATTTAGTTTGTTAAGGATTTATAACCAATTCAAAAGTTTTGTGACTAATTCTTTGTTGTTGTTCTTAGTGTAGTAGAACTAAGACATTAGTTATGTGTGGAATTAATTTGTTACAGGTTTATATGTAACTAGCTAATTCATGAAGTTTTACATTCAGCAAATGTGAAGTGAGGGCTACCATAGGTTGACTTTGTTGACGGTTAGTAATATTTGTGGTTGAAGGACCAAGCTTAGGACTATGGGTTGTACGGCCTTTAAATATGTGACTATTTGATGGTGTCATATGTGTAGTTCAATTAAACCAGACATCTTAGAGGTTCATCTCTTATTTAGGTTTTTAGACATGGCCACTTTACTTATTTCATGTATTGTTATAGCAAACGAGCAATTCGAAAGAGACTCAGAAACTTGTAATGAATTATGAAAGTATTATAATTGTTACTAATAATTTTTTGGGAAATTGGGTGTCGACAACTGATTAGAACTAGGTATGGCTAAATCAGGTATAATTTCAGCTTGTCACAGTCTAGTGGAATGATCAAATCATCAACATGGATGTGGAAAGGTGGGATGAATAGCATGTAAATGATGTAAAATATCCATGATGGAGTTGTGCAAAAACATCACTGAAAATCATGTTGCTAATGTGAGAATCCATGATCCAGAACTAAGTTATCAGGGGATGCATACTATTATGAATTTTTCTTGCATATGTATATAAATAAAAATCGAAATCTCTATGCACTCTTGTCATTTGAGCTTTTCTCAAACTGCGTGTGATTTTCCTCGCCTAGTGTCCTAGAATATGAATCTTTCTATATATCTCATGAGAAATACTATTCTGTTATGAATTTATATAGATGTTTAATTTGGAGAGGATTTGGTTGCTGTGGCATGTCATAGATATGATAGAGTTACTAGAGTCTTGTTTCCAATTGCGTAGTTGTTCCTCTTATCTTTTGCACTTGAGGATTTTGTAACCTTTTGCCTTGCAGATTATCATCTGGATAGTAATTCCAGGAACAAGAAACTCCAGAGCTGATCATGCCAACAACACTCTCGCTCTTTTTGTTCTTATACAATATATTCCGAGACTATTTCTCATCTTCCCTTTGAATCAGCGTATTATAAAAACGACAGGGGTTGTTGCCAGGACTGCTTGGGCAGGAGCTGCATACAATCTTCTTCTTTACATGCTAGCCAGTCATGTAAGAAATCCAGGTTACCCATATACATATGTTTTCTATTTTCCTCTACCTTATAGTCTCTAAAACTCAATGGTTATCATCATTTACTATTGGTGCAGGTATTGGGAGCTGTATGGTATCTATCATCTATAGGGAGGCAGTTCTCCTGCTGGAATGCCGAGTGTGCAAAGGAGTCACGAATTCTGAGTTGTCTCCCTAGTTATTTAGATTGTAATAGTTTGCAAAAAACTGAACGACAATACTGGCTGAACATCACTCATGTTCTTTCTAATTGTGATCCAAAGAACGAAGACATCAATTTTAAGTTTGGAATGTTTGCAGCTGCTTTTACTAATGATGTTGCTTCCTCACGTTTTATTGAGAAGTACTTATATTGTCTTTGGTGGGGTTTGAGAAATCTAAGGTATGATTTTTATGCAGGAGGTTTAGGTACACCCCTTCATAGGCCCAGTTCATGATATTGTAATACCTCTTTGGATTCTGGTTTTGGCTTCTTGTAGAGGAATTTATGTCACATCTAAATTCACTTGTGAGCATGTTGAAGCACTAAATTGACTTACTCTGTACTGTTAGAAATACCTTGGCTGGGGATTGATGGTAATAATATGCCCTTCAGGCTGTCCTTTCCTTTTTTGGCCAACCATTAGGTTGTCCACTGAGTTTGATTATTAATCAATAGGTGGATTTATTATGCTCATTTGTGTTTATAAATATTGGCCAAATATTTTAATTTTTGAGTCTAAATTATTTAGGCGATCATAATTAGTTAATCATATCTCATAGTATATTAGCAGAACTGAGTGGACATTCCTGTGACACTGATAATATGTTGGACAAAGTGGACACAAAGCGTCTTTTAATTGTAGTAATAAAAAAAATCAAGTTTTGCTTTCCCCTTTTTGCGATAACATATGGCAACAATGACATTTTGCCCTTGGGGGAGCTCACTTTAATTATATTTTCAGAAGAACCATGAGATTCAAAAATTGATTTGAATTAAAAAGGGGACTTGAAATTTCTTTATATTTTCCCTCAAATGTAGAAGCTACTTGTTGTGTTGAAGTTAATTTTAGTTATAGCATCTAGGAAAACAGGTTATGCAGATGATCATACTGGCTTACTCCCATATACAATTTACACTTTCTGCAATTGTTTTCTTATCCTTGCATCTCATACAGTACAAGATAATAGATGGTTTTGTTTAGCATGTCTTGTAGTGTATGCTGATATCTTCCTCTATGCAGTTCATATGGACAGACTTTGGAGACAACGACATATCTTGGCGAGACACTATTTTGCATTGTTTTATGCATCTTTGGTTTAGTTCTGTTCGCATTTTTTATTGGCAACATGCAGGTATCATATGCTACCTCCTTTCTGCTCTTACTCAATTTTGTTGTGGTTGATGATCTAGAAGCCTCTTTCCCTACTCATATATAAAACATTGAATATTTGCCTACACAAGAGACCTGTCTGAACTTATTCGGAAACTTGAATATGCAAAAACAGTAGATAGTCATAATTTTTTTTTTTTTTAATTCTAATGATTGCTTTGTGATCTTGTGATACATTTAAATGTCCAAAACATTAGTATGCAAAATTTTCAGTGGTAGCATTTGTGCATATACTACTGATAATTTAATAAGACTTTTCTTTTTTCTTGTTGAAGACTTACTTGCAATCGATGACAGTACGACTTGAAGAATGGAGGATTAAGAAAAAAGATACAGAGGAGTGGATGAGGCATCGCCAGTTACCTCCAGTTCTGCAAGAACGTGTTCTTCGTTTTGTTGAATACAAATGGTTTGCCACAAGAGGAGTTAATGAAGAATCCATATTGCGTTCATTACCCTTGGACCTCCGTCGTGAAATTCAACGGCATTTATGTCTTGCACTCGTTCGTCGTGTATGTCTATCTCAGTATTTCATACTATGTTCATATGTCATTCTGAATGTTGGTGCATTAAATTTCCAGTGGATGAAGCGCTTGAGATTGGTATGAATGTTAAAGAGATTTCTTTGGGCCTATAATACTAAACCCTATCTATATATTAACAGGTCATGCTTTTTGTTCAGCTGGAGTAGCCTCTTATTTGTCCAAAATGAGTTTTTTTCCCCTTTTCCAATCACTTTTGCATCCTATGGAGCAAGTGCCATGTTTCATGAATAGCAGTTACATAATAATTGGCCGATTAACTTTTCATCAATAGGACAATTCAGCATTCTTGGTTACCATCTTTATGCTAATTAATCGGATCTAGATGGTTGGCAAGCATTTAAATTCTTGCTGTTGGAATTGCTCCTTGGTTGTGAAAATGTCAATTTTCATTGTGCAGGTCCTATTCTTCTCACAAATGGATGACCAGCTTCTTGATGCCATATGTGAACGCCTTGTGTCATCACTGAACACCCAAGGCACCTACATTGTTCGAGAGGGTGATCCAGTAAATGAGATGCTGTTTATCATTAGGGGACAATTGGAGAGCTCCACAACTGATGGAGGAAGGTCCGGGTTCTTCAACTCTATCACCCTTAGACCTGGTGACTTCTGTGGTGAGGAATTACTGACATGGGCCTTAATGCCAACCTCTAGTCTAAACCTGCCTTCTTCAACCCGGACTGTTAGGGCCCTTACTGAAGTCGAAGCTTTTGCACTTCAAGCCGAGGACCTTAAGTTCGTTGCAAGTCAGTTCAAGCGCCTTCACAGCAAGAGAATTCAGCATGCATTCAGGTACTACTCCCACCAATGGAGGACATGGGGTGCTTGCTTAATACAAGCAGCTTGGAGAAGATATTGGAAGAAAAAGGAGGCAAAGGAATTGGCTAGACAGGAGAGCTTCTACTATATGTCAATTTATGACCAAGACGGTAACTACAATGATGAGCTAGCAGATGGGAATTATGAGGATGAGAGTGGACAGAGACCATCAGGGGACAATGCAAGTAATGCTCAGCATCTTGGGGTCACACTCCTGGCCTCAAAGTTTGCTGCAAATACAAGAAGAGGGGCTAAACAGAAAGTTCTGGAGGGTGATCCTGCTTCTACTAGCTTAAAGATGCCCCAATTATTTAAGCCTGTTGAACCTGATTTCTCTGTAGATCGAGAGGATGTTTAGTTAGTACAAGAACCAATTAAAAATATTGGACACATGAACTAGTGACAGAATAGTTAGGAATTTTTATGAAATTTGTGTGAATCATAGCTGTAGACAGGAGTGATCACATTCTCAAATTTCTTCAGTGTCACAAATGCACTTGCACATATTGAACACCCACTTTCAGTTTTCTCTTTACAAGCATGATAGCTGGGGGAAGAAAGCATTTCTGAAGTCCACAAACTAGACCAAGCCCTTAGAAGACTTGTTTGGCTATAATCCTCCCAATTGAATCAATTTACTTTTTAATTTTTTTTAATTGAATTAAGACTAGTCATAAACCCGCGTGTTGCACGTGATAATTTTATTTAGTGATCTCATTAAATATATTTTTTAGAACATTACATATAAATTTTTTAAAAAAAAACCTTTACATATATATATATATGTGTGTGTGTGAATTTTTACATATACCTTTAAGTAAACTTTATATATTCCATTTCTTTAGATGCATGAAATCATAAACTACTACTCCATAATGATAGTTGCTAATTAATATTATAATTTTTTTAATGATCTCATTTGTAATGCCTCTTACCATTATATGATAGTTGCATAATAAAGACGTTAAATAAGAGGTAGCATCGTTCATTAGATTTTCAAAAAGTAACAATATATGAATATATATATATATATATAGATATATATATATAAAAGGTTAAATGAAATGTCAAAAAAAGAATTTTAAATTTTCTAATTTTATTTCTTATGCAATTTCTATTATAACGGGAGAACATCATTTTTTTAGTTATGATTGGAAATATGGTTTCCATGATTAAAGTTTGGTTAATTTTAAGTTTAAATTTAGTACTATGATTTTATTTAATTGTTGATAATTGATTTAATTTTTTAAGTGAATATAACAGTTTATTTTACTGCACTATAAATTTTTTAATATTCTCTATATGGACATCTTTATTTTATTTTTTACTTTTCTTTATAGCCTCTTTGTTTTCCAATTAACGTCTACTAATGACATTTGATTTTTTCTTTTCTTTTTCTACTGTTTATTACTTTGTATTATTCTCTCTCTCTCTCTCTCTCTCTCTCTCCATTGGCAACTTATCATTTTCCAAAATTTGATGATGATTCTATGGCATTAAATATGTATTATTAGTTTCTTCATATTATATTTGGTTTGATATCATCATCATTATTTTTTTTTTTAATTAAGTGTTTCTAAATTGACATTTTTTTGTATTCCATTTTTCCTTTAGGGTGTGTTCGGATACCGTTTATTTTGCTGAAATTGAAAAATTATTGTTGAAAGTACTATAAATAAAGGTAAAATTTAGTTGAAATGGTATAGCAAGAGCCGTGAATAGTGCCAATAAGTGCAATGGGACCATGAATAGTAGCAAAAATAAACTAAATACTGAAATAATTTTAATTTTTAATCTTTACCCAAACGCACATTAAATGTATTGGGTGTGAGAATGAGTGTTTACCTAGCATGACTCCACTTTATGAGGACAATTTTATTTATTAAATTTAAGTAAAATATTATATGTTTAATTTTTTAATATAAAAAAGTGGAGGAAATATAAATAATTTAATGATATGGAGGATGTAGCTAAATTTAAATGTTGAACAATAAACATCAAATTATCAAAAGCATGCTATGTAATATAATAATAATATTTTTTTATACTATCTTTAATTATTTATAATACAATATGATAATATTTAAAAATCAAAGTGAACAAAAATAAAACAACTTAAGACGCAAAACTAAATCTCATCAATATAAAATAAAGTTCTAAAGATCCCAAAAATTTATCAACCTAAAACAAAGAAATAACATTTTTTGTGAGGGAAAATTATGTATAGAATGGAAGAGTAAATGACAAATTTATGCTAAGAGGATGATAATAAGAAGAAATAAAATAAAGAAAGATAAAAGGAAAGAGGAAAAATGGTATTAAGGTAGAGGGTTTTTGGGGAGATGAAAAGGTAAAGGGAATAAGAAAGTTGGAAAGAGCGTATAATATTATATTTTTAATTTTTTTTAAATAAAAAAGATGAGAAAATATAAATAATTTAATGATATGGAGGATCCCATCTTATTTCAATGTTGAATAAAATAAGATGTGAAGATAAAAATAAAAGATATAACAATAAACACTAAATTATCCAAATCATGTTATGTAATAGAATAATATTATTTTTTATACTATCTTTAATTTTTCATCATACAATAGGATAACATTTAACAATAATAAAAAAAATTTAAATCTCATCAATCCAAATTAGAGTTCTTAAAAACACAAAAATTTATTATCCTAAAGCAGAGATGCAAGAAAAATAAAAAATCCACCAAAAAATTGAGAGAGAGAGAGAGAGAGAGAACCTTTTTGTGAGGAAAAACTATGTAAAGAATGGAAAAAAAATGACAAATTTATAGTAAAAAAGTGTGGATAAGAATATACAAAATAAAAGAAGACAAAGGGAAAGATGACCAGTGACATTAAAGTAGAAGGTAGTAAGGAGATGAAAAAGTAAGAGATGGAGAAATGTTATAGTAAGTGTAAATATTAAAAAAAATAAGTGAATGTTTAAAAAAAAAATTTGTAGGAAAATTGGAAAGAAAAGAGGATAATGACGTGGACGCTGATGTAGTTTAATTAGAGCGTAGCAACAATAAATGTTACGCTTCAGCTTTTACATATATATATATAGATATAGATGAGATATATTGAAATATAATCCGTAGATGTTATTTATGAGATTTTAGATATATATAGATATAGATAAGATATATTGAAATATAATCCGTAGATGTTATTTATGATATAGCAATAACTAAGCTTTTAAAAATATAAACTTTTCTTTAAAAAAATTATAGAATTTTGAAAAGTGCCAATTAACCGATGAGTCTTTCAATTGAAACCCTTCATTATCTATAAATTAAGGGATGGAATAGATAAAATTCAATTTCATTTTTTTTTCTTTATTTAGTCAAATATACAATTTTATAAAAGAACTCTAGAAAGTAGAAACGAAACTTTAGAATTCTTGTCTACATTCTACTGAATAGACTTTAGCTGTATGTTATAGGTGAGCAATCATTGTAACCTTAACAACAAAACATTTAAAGTTTGAGGCTGTGAGCAATTACTATCTTAAAGATAATGTTTTAGAGAGCAGATACATCTCAAAATCGCATATAATGTCTATTATTGACTATTGTGAATTGCCATCATAGACTTCGGAAAATCAGACAAAATTAGTATGACAAAATATAAAGAGATAAAACAAATTAACTTTTGTGGGGACAATTTCTGGTCCGATATGTCCAAGGGAAACATGAAACATAGGGTCAAAAAAAAAAAATCCTTTGAAAAATCGACTATTTTTTTTATAGGATTTATAATTTATTTTTTACCAAAATGAACAAATTCATGTCACTGGTTTTTGTCAAGTCTGAACTAATATTATCACAAATATTAACAATTTAAAATAATAATTACATATAAAAATATAAATATTTAAATGAAAAACTCTTTATCTTTAAAGAAAAAAAATCATAAAATAAACTTCAAATCAATTCACTATTACCGAATTAATTACAATAATTTTTAAGTTTATATATATATATATATATATATATATTTTTTGGGAGAAACCTCCCAACTCAGGAAGGGAAAATTAACTCTAATGAATGTCTCACAGTTAATAAAAATCTTCTTGTTTTAAAAACATTAATTATTTCTCTCATAAGTTCCGTACGAACAGCTCTCTTTTTCTCGGCTGTCTTTTCTGGCACGCTAAATTTTCTTTTTTGCTCTATCCTCTGTATTGTTGTAGCCGCCTATCTTCTTCTTCTTTTGTTTTTTTTTTTTGGATAAAGATGTAGACCCCTATCACTTCAAGGAACAAGTTTGGTACATGAGTTTAAATAAATGTTTTCAATTTTTAAAGAATATTACATATATTTTTATATATTTTTTTATTTATATATATTTTAATATATAGAAACAATGTTATCAATCTACCCTAAAATTTTTAAGACTATTTTAATAAGGATCATGTTAACGAGTGTCCTAAGAACACTAGTTAATAATCTATTTTTAAAAAAATTTAATATATTTTTTATAAAAAATAAAAAATAAAAAATAAATTTATCAAAATATTAATTATATTCCTCTTTTTATTTTTCATAAAATCAATGTCCTCTAGTCAGAATTTCCTTTTTAATAATTAGAGTCCACGTCATGCACAAGGCTACTTGTCGGCCACCTTTTGACAAGCCAAAGCTCTTATCTTTTGTGGGCTGGATGCCTGGATCAATGTGTGCGTGATGCACCCAACAGTGTTTCCAAAAAGCGTGTCAGGTTCTATTTAACACGCACGTATTCCATTTCCATGTGGTGTGCTCTACAATCTCTGCTCTGAATTTGGATATCAAAAGAGAACTAAAGCCCTTTGAAATATCCCAAAAAAAAAAAAAAAAAAAAAAAAAAGCTAGCAAATTGAGTGAGTGAGTGAGTGAGAGTTACAGTGACTAGAGAATTACAATTCTTAATTAGATACCCTTTCAAAGAGTTTGTGCACCTCATGGCCACTAAAAGCCTCTCCTCTTTACTTTCAATTTCTTCTTCTAGTTCTCTACGATCTTTGGGTATTAATGCCACTACCTTTCACTATGTATTTCTGCACTTACTGACTCTTTTTTTTTTTTTTTGACAGAAGATTATTGGATGTTTCATCTTTCATGTTTTGAGTTGAATTTGTTGATTTACTCTGTTTTTAATTGCAGAAGGCCTTGCATTCAAATTTCTAACAATTTTTGTTTGTATCTTAATATTGTTTTCATTTATTGTTGTGAGTTACTCAGGTTTCAGTGATCTTATAATTTTCACTGCTAAGAAGTGGTAGAGGTTTTATTCTATCCTTATTTGGATGCAGTATCTAGATATAGATAGTGCACTCAGCACTTATTGCAATTAGCATGCAATGGGTGTCTCACATTCACAGTAAGAGGATCCATGGGTCTGTGGATCTCACTTGCAGTGTGACACTGACACATCACACATCCATTTTATGCAACTGCAGGTACACTAGATAGTTTCTGCCATTTTTGGTGAACTTGGGTCTGGCCAAGCCACTCTCTATGCTGAGAATGATTAATTATAAGTCTTCACTATTATTGTACCCATTTTGTTTTTTATTTTGTAATCGTAATCTGCTTTAGTCCTTTATTTGTTTTTTTTTTTTTTAATAATTCAAAGATAGGTGTATTCATGTAATAATTTAATTTTTTTTAGATTGATTATTGATTCTCAAGTTCTCTTTTAAATTTAATAATTTGTGTCATTTGGCTATATATTTTATTATAATTTATATTATGTCATTAATGCGATTTTTGTTTCTAATTTTTAAACTTAAATCACTATTTTAAAAATATAGTTATTTTAAAAGCATTACTTTTACACATCTTCTACAAATTCCGTAGGTTCTAGTTAGTTCAAGTCTATTGTCATAGAATAAGAGATTTGGGATTTAAACCCCACCTCTTAGCCTAATAATAAAAGCAATTATCATGGATTAAATGAACATTATAGGTTGAAATTTTATTGTATTTTTTTTTTAAAAAAAATCTATCACAAACTCCATTTCTTCCATTGATTTTGAAAAAACAAATGCAAATGCCAAAAAAAATGAGATTGGGATTTGTTAAAATTTTCAATGAAATGTTTATGATTTAATACTTTCTAGTTTTTTTTTTTCTAGGTACTTTTATTTTCTAGTTAATTGTTGCTCAGTGGACCATATATGTTTATATGTATTATCATCAAGATAGGCTACTAAACAAAAAGTTTCAAAACTTGTTAAGATAACAAGTTGTGATTACAGTATCATCACTTTCATATGAGTTTATTACTAACATCATTTTTCTTATGTACCAATCAAAACAAATCATGTCAAAAGTTGTAAAAAGTTTTGTGCCTCTAGATTTATTGCAATATATATTTAGGTAAAACTTATGTAAATTTTCTTAGATGTTGTATCTTAGGTTCATCAATTAAATTCAAACTCATGGCTACTTTAAATATAATTGTCCTTAAGAAAGATAACATTGTTTGTGTTGCGTTGATCAATACAATCATGTGTTTGAATTTTTAAAAAACCTAAGGTACATATTATAATGACCCAAGTTACACATATAATAGGTAAGAAATTATACTTAAATTTTGTCTTATATATTAACCTTTGACCTAGAAATCATTTTATATGTCACTAGATTATAGTTCAGTAGGAAAGACCATGCAAATGTTAGAGGAAGGTCCAAAATAATGTGGATTGTGGCAAGAGACACCATTGCCTATGGTTTGACAGAATTCATAAAGGGAATTGGGCTTGCGTAGGATCAATTTTTGAGTTAAATTTGCCTTAGTTATGCATCTTTTTAAAGATTGAATGAAAACTGGAGTTAGTACCACTCTTGGTGGCTTGGCAAGTCATAGAATACGGCCAGCTATGAACAGCATAACTAGTTTCAAATTTATTCAATTTTTTTTTTTTTTTTTAGTCAAAGAGTTGGTTCCAATTCATTCAAACTGCATATAAAGCAGAACCCAAACTAGTTTTAACTTGGGCTTATACAAACTACATATAAATAACATCAATTCAAAGTTGATATAATTTTATTTGAGGTTTAATATTGATCTGTTTGCATCTTTTTCAGTCCATGAAATTTCACACCTTTGGAGACAAAGTGAATACTTGACTAAAATAATTAAATTTCAGGTCGTTACTTTAGCTGGGGAAGAGCCATTAATAGGTTTAGTACCTCTGTTGCTATTGAGGAACCAATAAAACCAACTGTTCAAATAGATTATACTCAACTTCTTATCAATGGACAATTTGTTGATGCTGCATCAGGTTAGCCTCTCATTTTGTGATTTTTTTCTTAATGACAAGTAGAAGATACATAAATTTTGCAGTTGTTATATATGTAATGGTATATCATACAACTTCAGTACCATCTCTTTTACATTCCTTACAGTACTAAGAAATTGTGAGACAAAACTTAATTGGAAGAAATTTTCTGGTTTTAGGAAAAACTTTTCCGACACTGGATCCTAGGACAGGAGAAGTGATTGCCCATGTTGCTGAAGGTGACACTGAAGATGTAAACCGTGCTGTCTCAGCTGCCCGCAAGGCGTTTGATGAGGGACCATGGCCAAAGATGACTCCTTATGTAAATTTTTGTCCTTTTAATTTATAGTTAGATTAGATGTTGTTGGGAAATTCTGTTCTAAGCAATTTTTATGAAAACAGAGAGAAAAGAGAGAAAATCAATATACAGATTTTCATGATTAGGCAGTACGCCTACATCCCCGGGAATGAGCGGCTGATAATTCTACTCTGTGTCACTATTTGCTTACACATGTTTTCATCACCTCTTTTTTGGTGTGTCAATTGGGGGATGTTGCTGCATATAAAAGATTCAACTTATCTTAAATTCTAACTCCTTTTTTAATATGTCCAGGAAAGATCATGTATAATGTATCGTTTTGCTGATTTACTGGAAAAGCACCGTAATGAAATTGCAGCACTTGAAACTTGGGATAATGGGAAGCCATACGAACAGGCTGCCAATGTTGAAATACCATTGGTGATACGAACATTTCGATATTATGCTGGTATGTCTTGCAAAAAATGAATATCTTATGAGTTCTCTTTCATGCCTGCTTATGTAGATGAGTTGCCATTTTATGACTTAATCACTATAATCTTCAGGTTGGGCAGATAAAATTCATGGTCTCACAGTTCCAGCTGATGGGCCTTACCATGTCCAGACCCTGCATGAACCCATTGGTGTTGCAGGGCAGCTTGTTCCATGGAATTTTCCTCTTCTAATATATTCTTGGAAGGTTGGGCCTGCTTTAGCATGTGGTAACACAATGGTACTGAAGACTGCAGAGCTAACACCATTGTCTGCTCTTTATGTGTCAAAGCTATTCCTTGAGGTAGAATTATGATGCATACTTCTCCATGGGTGCATGTGTACATATGCACATTCATGTTAAGTTTATTTATTTATTTTATATATCCAAGTTCTTTGATGTACAGCCTAGGTTACTGTATCTCATATCAGTGTAATTCAAAGGGTGGTTATACTATATATCCTGTTTTTGTTCTCTGTTTGTCAGATTTTAGCATTTCAGATTCACTAAGTTACATATGATTTTGAGTTCCTATCCTGACATGATACAAATATATAAATTAACATGACATTTTATTTTATTTATTTATTTGGTATATATACACACCAGGAAAACTTTTGCTTCCAAGTGGAAGTCTTCTAATAATAGGAGTAAACAAAGTGGAACAAATAAAAATCCTTATTTGATTAACTCTGTGATGTTCTTAAATATTGCATTTGGCTTGACAGGCTGGACTTCCTCCTGGTGTTCTTAATGTGATCTCTGGCTTCGGTCCAACTGCTGGTGCAGCACTTTGTAGTCATATGGATGTTGACAAGGTAGTTTACGAGCTTTAAATTTCTAATTTTTAAAAGAGATCTCTGCATTGATAAATATTGTAGATAGAAAATATACATTCATTCATATTAAATGTACCTCATCTTTTACTGCCCTTTTGTTTTAAATCTTTGTATTCAAATCAAATTCTATCTACACACCTAAAACTGTGAAGTTCTCTTTTTGCAGCTTGATTTCACTGGGTCAACCAACACTGGAAAGATAGTACTTGGACTGGCTTCAAAAAGCAATCTTAAGAAGGTGACTTTAGAGCTTGGAGGAAAATCTCCTATTATTGTGTGTGAGGATGCTGACATTGATTTGGCCGTTGAGCATGCACATACTGCTGTGTTCTTTAATCAGGTTTGCCATTTAAAGCTTATTATTAGTTATTCATAATATAAGAAGCACACTCAGGCTCCGTTTGAGAGTTCATAAGAGAATGAAATGGAATGATTATAAGGGAATGGAAATGAATGGAATGATCATAAGGGAATGGAAATGAATGGAATGTATTTAAGTAAGGAAAAAGAATGGAATGGAATGGAATTAAGTAACCTTGATTGGATGTTTTAAAATAAAGGAATGAAAATGAATGAAAATGAATGGAATGTAAATAATCTTGTTTAGGAGCAATATGGAGGGAATGAAATGGAATTATTTTATGGCAATATTACTATTAGACCCCTATTTTAAAATAAACGGTTGAATATATAAGGGAATTTTGTGAGTTTTAGTAAAAAAAATTAGGGATAAAACCTATTTTCGTCCCTACATTTTCACGCGATTCCTACTTTGGTCCCTAACTTTTTTTTTCACCGCTTTTAGTCCTTGTTTAGAAAAACGCCTTCTATTTTAGTCCTTTCCGTCAGTGCCCTAACGGCAAAGTCCTAGGTGGCAGACGGAACAACCTACTAGCTGACGTGACGCTGACGTGACGCTGATGTGGCGATTAAAATATTATTAAAACATATTATTTGGCATTTTTATATGCCACGTCAGCATTTTAATTTAAAAAAAAAAAAAACCATGTCAGAAAATTTAAACCAAAAAAGAAAATAAATTAAAAAATAAAACTTAAAATTTTTAGTTATTATTTAATTATTTAAATAATAATTAATAATTAAAATAAAATTTTCTTTTCTTTTCATTATTTTGTTGAAAGATCATCTTTGTGTTCTTCGTGTTCTTACGGTTCATATTCTTCATGCTTTTAGTAAATTAATTCCTATTTTCTTGTCTTTTTTTTCTTTGACTTTCCAGTACTTTCTTTATAACTAAACAAATCAAAATCCAAAACTTACATCAAACAATAATCAACATACACCAACCAAAATCCAGAAATCAACATACACCCACCAAAATTGAAAACCCAGAAATCAACATACACCAACAATCAAACCCAGAAACAGATTTGCATATCCAGAAATTTTAACCCAACATACACCCACTAAAATCAAAAGACCTGCATCCTCTTTGTTCACAAAATCAACACCAATCTCCAAGTTGGAAACCCACAAATCCATCAAAACACAGAATCAGATCCAACTTGGAAACCCACCGATCTCCACCATCCTCCAAATCCCACCATTCTCTCAAACCCAGCCTTTGGAATCATAACCCACAAATCTGCCATAGATCAGTGTACCAATCCGCCATAAACCCAGGTTTTACCAAGCCACAAACCCTTCAGTTCTACCAAGCCACAAACCCACCAGCTAAACCAACCCAACTACCACCGAAGCTAACCCAGCCACCATCGAATCCAACCCAGCCAACCCATCAAATCCAACCGACCCACGGCGAGCCACGATCAAATCCAACCGAGCCACGATCACCTCACCCATGGCAAGCCACGACTACCCATGAGATTCATACCTAAACCCACTGAGATTCACACCCAAACTCACTACCGAGCCACAAACAACCACCATCGAATCCAACCCAGCCAACCCATCAAACCCAATCGACCCACAATGAGCCATCCAACCCAGCAAACCCATCAAACCCAATCGAACCACAACGAGCTAAGACTACCCATGGCGAGCCACAACCACCCCACCCACGGCGACCCACGTCGAGCCACAACCACCTCACCCACGGCGATCCACGACTACCCATGAGCAAACACCAGACCACGGCGATCTGTGCCACGCCGATCTGAGGAAGAGAGGAGAAAGTGTGGGAGAAAGAGAGAAATTCTGAAAGCCTCCACGCCGATCTGTGCCACCTACCCAACGCCTCTAGGCCGATCTGTGCCACGCCGATCTGAGGAAGAGAGGAGAGAGTGTGGGAGAAAGAGAGAAACTCTAAAAGTGAGAGGAAGAGAGAGAGTGAGATTAAAAAATAATCTTGGGGGTTTTGAATTTTTTGTTCTTGTCCTTGTTCTTCTGGGTTTTTATTTTTATTTCAGTTTTTTTCCTTTTTTTTTTTCATTTAGTTAAAATTTACAAATTAATTTTTTGTTTTTAAAAAATGACGTGGCATTTGTAGGTATTATTTTAATATTTTTAATTTTTTCCGTTTGCCAGCTATGCAATTTCCGTCTCTGATGTAACGTCAGGGACTAAAACGAGACACGTTTTTCAGAGTAGGGACTAAAAGCGGTGAAAAAAAAAGTTAGGGACCAAAGTGAGAATCGTGTGAAAATGTAGGGACTAAAATAGGTTTTATCCCAAAAAATTATTAAATCTAATTTCATTCTCTCCTATTCCTTCCAATTTCGGGGGAATGAAAATTTGAGATTTTAAGGGAATAGAGAGAAATGAGTGTTCTCTCCTACTCATTCCATTCCCTCCCACTTAAACTCCCAAATAAGGGAATGGTCTTTCCATTCCTTCCATTAAAACCCCAAAATAAGGGAATGGAAGAATATTCTAAAATTATTCTTTTCATTTCTTTCCTTTCCATTCCATTCCATTCCCTCCTCCCAAACGAAACCTTACTTCCTATGTTTTCATACCTGAATGTTGGTAAAAAAAAAGAAAGAAAAAAAGAAAAAAGAAAAAGAGAAAAGGTTGTTCTGAGACTGTTATCTGCAGGGCCAATGTTGTTGTGCTGGATCTCGCACATTTGTACATGAAAGCGTATACAATGAATTCATAGAGAAAGCAAAAGCACGTGCATTGAAACGTGTAGTTGGAGATCCTTTCAAGAATGGGGTTGAACAAGGTCCTCAGGTAATACTTTCCCTATCCCTCCAACTAAAATATGACAAACTCAAATCTTTAAATAGCATGTCTATGTGCAACAATGTTATACTGATTAATGGAGGTTTTGAATGTTATAGATTGATGGTGAGCAATTCAAAAAGATCCTCAACTACATAAGATCAGGCATTGAAAGTGGTGCTACACTTGAATATGGAGGTGAAAGAGTTGGCTCCAAGGGCTATTATATTCAACCCACTGTTTTCTCAAATGTTGAGGTATCACTTCTACCAAACCAAAAGAAAAATGAGTCAATGCATAGATATAAAGGGAGGCATGGAACTAATACATTTTAAGCCCTTATTCCAATCAGGACAACATGTTGATAGCAAAGGAAGAGATCTTTGGCCCAGTACAGTCCATCTTAAAATTCAAGTACGCTATGTTGCATACATTAATACATAACTTTGAATTGTTGTCCATATTTCAATAGCCATCCTTGCTTTAACTTTTTAAAATACTTTTACCTATGATAGGACTCTTGATGAAGTGATACGAAGGGCGAATACAACTCAATTTGGGTTGGCTGCTGGAGTTTTTACTAAGAACATGAACACTGCCAACACCTTGACTCGTGCTTTGCGTGTTGGGACAGTATGGATAAACTGTTATTTCGTTTTTGATGCTGCAATACCTTTCGGTGGGAACAAGATGAGTGGCAATGGGAGAGAAAAAGGGATATACGGCCTTAGCAACTACTATCAAGTTAAGGCCGTTGTTACTCCCCTGAAGAATCCAGCGTGGCTGTAATAACTTTTATTTTCCATACCGATGCTGCCAAACATGCATAGGAAACAACACCAATGGATGGGATTTCATGAATGGAAAATCTTATTATTGTCTATACATGAGCAAATAGCTTACTTTGCCTTGTATGAAAAGTTCTTTTACTTTATGGTAATTCAAATCAGTCTCTTCATTGCTATGATTCAATTTGTCTGACACTAACTTATCTACATCTTACATTTACTCCTTATTTTTGTGACCAATTAGTTGCTTCACTTTCAAATCTGGCATGCGGATTTCTGAAATTTTAAACATTCTTGTGCTTTTCTGCCCATCCCTACATTAGTTACTAAAAAGTAGGTGGCAGACAAGGGGCAAAGCTCTTTTTGAGAAGGCTGACGAGGCTGAGGCCAAGCTGAGACCAGAGTAGCATTCCAGCTTTGATCTTGTACTGAAACCGCATCCGCATCCACATGGTATGAATACAGTCATATATGTGCTTTATATAATCTATAAACAAAAGACAAAAGGAAAGAAACATAAGGAAGAGGCTATTTTGACAGAAGTGTTGTAATAGCTCAGAGCGTAAGGCCGTTAACTACAAGGCTGGAGGTTCAAGAACTCCTTGACACGTTTATAACATACTGTATGCTTCATTATTGTTCCAAAATACAAATTTAAAATTGACCATTCTAGTTTCTATTAGATAGGTGATACCAGGAACATAATGATTTTTGTTTTGGTATTTAGACAAATGGCACTTCTTCAGTCTCTACAAGAAACATTCTTTGTATGATTAGGAAATCTTATCAGGAATTTCTATCTTATGACGTGAAAGACTGTTCTGGCGTATTTGAGGAGCACCGGCTTTTGCCCTTGTTGATATCTCAAGGGCCTCCTTTAATCTTTCAACAACCTGCTCCATAGATGGTCTTTCTCTCTTAAGTGACGTGCATGATAGAGCCAACTGAAGTGTTAGATCAAAAGCTTCTGTGGAGTACTCCCCATCAAGTTTAGGGTCGGAAAAATCTGCAAATCTGCCACTTCTGCTATGCACCCTTGCCTGGGAAGCAATAGCATTAACTTAATTAACTTTGTTCAAAGATAAATCAACAGTGGTAAAAGGAATATGGAGCAATGACTGACCATTTTACTCAATGGCATTGGCTTCTTCAGATTCAAATTAATAACTTTCTTTCCGGAGACAATCTGTAGAAGTACTATACCAAAGCTGTAGACATCAGCAGATGAATTTACTCGGTGGTTGCTTGGTACTCAGGATCAACATATCCAAAAGTTCCTCTTACTTCTGAACTTACATAGCTCTCACCCATGTCAATGACCTTAGACAATCCAAAGTCTGAGAGCTTGGCTTCAAAGTTTGACCCCAGAAGAATGTTTGTTGGCTGTAAAAGGAACAAAATTTTATCTAAACTAACACAGATATTGCATGTCTTTTTTTTATTTATTGATTCTTTTAATTCAGTACTATTATCTTTTGTAAAGGTGGGCTTTTTCTCAAGGTGCCATTAAAATTTCAGTGCACATGGGGAACTAGCAGGCCTTTTTTTAAGAAAAATAACTTGAGTAGCTTAGTTCAATGGAATCTTTGGAGGTAAAAATAGAGAGTTGGTTTTGTTATGGTCCATATCTAAAGTGTAGGTGTCTTCCATAAGAGAGTATTAGTAACAACTCCAGGGAGAGAGGTTTGTCAAAAAAAAAAAAAAAAAAAAAACCTCCAAGGAAAGAGATCTCAATAGTATTATGTACAAACCACACCACATGTTGTTTCTTGGTTTGATATGCATATTGATCTGGTTGGGAGGGATGGTAGAACTACATTTTTCTGACACACCTTGATATCACGGTGTACAATGCAGCCTTCTGGATATGTGTGGAGAAACCAAAGACCTCTAGCACTATCAATCGCAACCTCAAGCCTTTGGATCCTGGTCAGGACCTTATCTTTCCCTGTTGTGCATCACTTTATATTCATCAGCTTTTTTGTGACTGGAAATTGTAAAAGAAAGTAAACTTCATGTTAAATCTAATAATACCGAAAAGCCGCTCTGAGAGGTTTCCATTGGGGCAGAACTCATAGACAAGGAAGCACTCATCTTCCATTACACAACAGCCCATCAGTGCGACAAGGTTTGGGTGTCTGACATGTGATAAGCTTGTAACTTCCCTGACAAAAGATTGGATGTTCCCATCATCGATGATGTGCTTGATGGCAACATGCTGGTTATTTGATAGTATGCCTTTATACACCTTACCTAATACAACACACAAAACATATCAACATCCAAAGTTTTAATATCCTCAAACTGATCACACCCAGTCTGGCAAATTCAGAGTTAAAAAGTGGGGGTTGAACAAACTAAAGTTTTTTTTTTTTTTTTTTGAGAAGTAGCTAGAGTAAAACTTATCAAACAGAAATAACTAGGATATGCCTCTATTTTTCTGTGACACTATGTCATTCTGGCAGATGTGGAAGGTTCAGAAAAATGTCTCTAAATAAGATAATATGGTGGATCAAGATCTCAATGCATAACCAATTTAGTCTAGGTCTGGGAAGATGGTGGTAATGATCACATCACTTGAATGTAATTTTTAGGATATGTCACAATGATTTATAATTCATATTTGTGTATGTGCTTTTTTGAGAGAGTAATAAGAGCCTTGTTGCCACTATGTATGCTCACCGGCAGTTCCTTCCCCAATGAAATTCAGTTCACTCAGATTATCTGTTGCTGAATACACCTCCTTGATAGGAACTTTTGGACAAGCAAGCTTTTGTGGAAACATATCTTTAAATGCTGTTACATGAAGAAACTAAATTAGTATATAAATATGTCCCATATGCTATATCCATGTAAAACTCACACCTTACGAAAGTTTTAAGGCATACCATCTTTTTTTGGTACTGGGGTTGCTTTGGGACTTCTTTTTGTCAAGATGTTACTAGCAATAGCTACCGTCACCATAATGCCTACAATGCTTCCAAATCCGACTAGGATCCATACACCTAATTCCATTTAAGTTTGTTGCTGTCAGGATGGAAGGACACACCATCTGATAATTGCAATTTTTGAAAATGTAAGTGTTGATACAATAATGGGTGGAGAATTACCTGAGCTAATTTTTTTTTGTACTTACCTTCGGACAAAGTTTAGCTACAAAATTGGTTGTAGCCTTAGGTTACAAACTCACTCAATAAAATAAATATTACTGCATATTTTGAAAATCTAACCGTTAAATTACATGTTCTTTATGCTTTTAATACACATATCAATTTTTGTGTCAATCAGATATTATTTACTATATAATTTATAATCTTATATTTCTTGCATAATTTTAAATTACAAAAACTTACAATTTAAAAATTTATTGATGACATAGTTATTGATCTTTAATTTTCTTGAAATTTTGCAAACATGTAGGATATAAGAAGAAGATGTAATCCAATAGTAGATTTGTCAAAATTCACCTCCAATAAAAAGATATTGAGTGAGTTTGTAGCCTAAGGCTACAATCAATTTTGTAGCTAAACTTTGTCCTTTACTTTCTGATGCTTGGGTCTCTGTCAAGATTAGTTAGAACTGATCATTTTGTAATGTATATGGTACTGCAAAAATTGTGTGAAAATATTAATTATTTTCATTCAATGTTGCACCAACCTACTTATCAGTAATCTGTTGTGCCCCAAGGCATCTATAAAGTGCAAGGACATGATTCTCATCTTCAAGTCCATTAGCTGTTAAGGACACTAGCACTGCAAACCTACAGATATCTGCTTCATTCTTGGAGTCAGCATAGGTAGATGTTGAATCACTTCCACTTATGTTTTCCCATGTCCTCCCACAAGAACTGCATGACTGCTCAAATTCTCCATCAGAGTTCACAATTCTCATTCAATCTCCTCAAATCATCTCCCATCCTACTAGTGACATCTTCAACAGAGAAGTCAGAGCAGCCACCAGCTCCTCTAGTTAGCTTCTCAATACCACAACCAAAAATATCACCTTGAACACTCTTCATTGAGTCCAGACAATTTATTTGTTCACTGGAATTTATATATATTTGTCCTGTTTGATTTGCCTGCATTCCCAGTGCATAAAGGTAAGCATCAAATGCTAACCCACAACTATTTCTGTTTAAAAATCCACCCCAATCTCCTCCTTCAGGATCTGAATAATTTAAGGCCAGAAATTTTTTTAAGTCAAGGCTGCAGTCTGGCTCAGGAGGCTGAGAAACTGCAATTTTGAGTGTGGTGATCAGAATGAAGATGTAGATAATGGAGACTGGCTTTGAAATCTCACTCCTATGCCATATGTGAGAATCTGAAATTGGTTTATCCATACTTATATGGAGAACGATAATGCACTGAACAAACAAGTAGGCTTTTGTAATGTAGGGAATAAGCAAATACAAATGGAGAAGAGAAGACTAAAAAGTGAGCGAAAAGTGGATATATCAATGAAATTTGGATCCTTGTCTTGGGGTAGTGGGAAGGGAGGGGTACCTTTCTCACCTCTTGCTAGTAGCTCTCAAGTATGCAAAAACCATTAAGTAATATGACCAAAGTTGAGATGTAGTATAATGAGATAACTTTGGATGCTTAAAGTATATTGAGCTTAGACTTCTTACTTGGCCAAATCTTGAGATTGATCTCAATTATGCAGAATTGAAGCAGCAGAGAGGAGCTTGAAAGATAACAACTTGTTGAGAGAGAGAAAGAGAGATGGTTGCTTTGTTTGTTCTACTACATTGTTCTTCTTTGTATAAGAATTTCATGGACAGCAAATGATTGGAAGTTTTTTGTTACTTGTTTAATATCAATTTTTGTATTAACATGATGAGAAAGGTTTGAATGCATCATTGGAATGAAAGCATTAAATAATTAATATTGTATTACTTTCTTGTTAAAAAAAGTCTTGTTGCCGGCTAATGCTTACTGAAATTACAATTTTCTTTTACAGCTTGAAATGTTACTATTGCTTCGTTATGGCTAATTGCACAGAAGATCTTCAACAAAAAGAAATGACAGACAATTATTACAGTTTATGAAGGTTACTTGGTTGTAAAAGAATATTCTAGCATAACATTGTACGCAAGGCAGCTCAATAAAGACTGCGGATTTTGTATAAAAAAAAAGGACAACTTAAGCCGTACCCCATTTCATGACCATGGTTTTGTTTAATTCTCACTGCCATTTCCAGATACGCTGCTAGCTACAAATATGCTGTATACATCCACAAGGTGTTAAAAGAGTTGATAATGCCTAGGATATGCTGAAGTTAAGGTCAGGCTCACCGCTCATGGTCTAAATAGTTTAGAGTTTACATGGCTACATGTCAAGGAATGAAATTTTAGATGATTGTTAGAGATTGTGCCTCATATTCTGAATGAGAAAGTAACATTGGTCTCTAGTTTAGAGGTCTAATGGGCAGAGTGGAGCGGGTTAAGTCCTTATGTTTCAGAGTGTAAATCTGTAACCACTTGCCCTCATGATTGTAGGGATGCTATCAAATCATGTAATTCTCTTTTTTCTCTTTGTTCTCTCTATTTTCACCAACGTTGCTCAGTTCTGATATATATATATATATATATATATATATATATTTTAATCAGCTCAGATATAAAATCTTCAACAATGATTGATGATCATTATCAACATGCTGTAGGTTTATATTGCTCATTTTGCCAATGATACTACCAATGTAAACACAAAAAACAAAAACTCTAGGATGGCAGGTAAAAAAAAAGGTTTAATAACAACAAATTGAACAAGTTATAATCTCATTAAAAAAAAAGGTGAACAAGTTATAAATTTTCCCTTTAAGGCCTCTTCTTGTAGAGGCATTAGAGCTATTCCATTGTATTTAACTAAGGAATGCAACTAATTGGTCCTTCTGTTATTTTATTTTCCATATCTCTCTCTCTCTCTCTCTAATCAATCTAAGGTTGATTAGATGCATAAATAAAGCTTAAAGAAAAGAGGGTTTTCCTTTTTTTATTTATTAGTCCATTGGGAGCCCCATTTCTTATCTTTGTTGTTGTTTTTCATTTTTGCTATGTTTGCTTGGGTGAAAAGGGAGAGGATGGAAATTACACACATACTCTCTATCTTTCCACTTTGTCATCCTCCCAATCAAATGGAGCCCTTTTCTTTTGGTCTATTACAAACTTAGACGTGTAATTAGCAAATACAATATCTCCAGCATCTAGAGGAATGTAATTAGTACTTTTGGCTTTATTAGAATGTTGGTAAGATTTTTTAGGCTAATTAAGTCATGAGAATGTAGATATCCACTCTTAACATGTGAACACTCAAAAGTCCTTTCAAAGATTCCAAAAATTGCCCCTAATCCAAATCATTAGAGATACCTATTGGTAGGTGAAGAAATGATACCAATTGCAACTTGCCATCTCAATAAGCTATGAAAAAATTGCGAAATTTATATAGTTAAACCTCACAAAAATACAAATCCAATATATTCTATGCTTATTCTTAAGATTATATATCCTTTTGTGGTAGTTTCTATTTTTTCTATTTTATTTATAGTTTTAGACAGTTTTTACTAATAAATATAACATATTAAGAATAAAACTTAAATTGAGTTCCTTAATTGACTTGTAAGGGATTGAACATACAGAAAACATAAAAAATGTTAGTTGAGCCAAAAGACTCTTAGCAGCAAAATAGTTACATTTACTTATCAATCGAAAACATAACATTATTTTATATTTTGTATTGGCTAATATAATTATATAATTGAATTGAATTTAATTAAAAAACTTAAACTATAATACATATGTAACTGTCCAAAGTTTTTTTTTTTTTTTTTTTCATATAAGTTTCATTTCAGTATTTTTATTTTCATTGTTTTCAATATAATCCTTTTGTTCTTCTCCATCCAATTCGCAAGATTAAATTCACCTAAAAAATGAAAAAAAACAATTGTTTTAGAAAATTTTAAAAAAAATATACTGAAATTAACGTAATTAGATGGCTAAATTTTTTTAAAATATTTATTAAAAATATATTAAAATTAAATAATTGAAATGAAAAAAAAAAATAATAAACGGAATGAATAACAATCAAATTCAAACAAAATAAAGTTTTTATAAGAAAAAATAAATTAAAATTAAAATTAAATAATTAAAAAAAATTAAATGAATGAATTGAAAACAGTAAAAAATTGTAAAAAATTAAATTAAATAATTGAAATAAAAATTAAAAATTAAGAGTCTGCTCTGCAATTGAAATGAATCAAAATTAGAAGTTGTAATTTATAATTTAATCTTAATAAATTGTTTAAAATATTATCAGAATAATATTATTAAAACAAAAAACAAAATAAAATTAGAAAGAAAAGTCGCCACGTAAGAAAAGAAACATCGAATATAGTCACTTGGTTGAAGAAGCAAGAAACCCCTCAACACTACTCTCTCTCTCTGCGATTTAGGGTTTACGATTTTGCTTTCTTTCTGTACGGTATGCTAATTTCAAATCAATCTCTTATTCCTTATTCCATTAAATGTTTCAATTTTACTATAATTCAAAAATTCGAGCGCTTTTTTGTCTAACAAAACAAAACCCTATAATTTCTTATGCTTTTTTTTGTTGTTGTCGTCGGAATTGCAGGTTTCAGTGAGGTCGCATAATGGAGAAGGATGCCAAAGTAGCTACTGAAGATCCAAAGGTTGATTTGTTCGAAGACGATGACGAGTTCGAAGAATTCGAGATCAACGAAGGTTTTTATTTTTTATTTATTTTTATTCTTAATTGTTGTTCAATTACTTTTGTCTTTATATACAACCTCGTTATATGTACTGTGTTGTTTTAGCCTAGTTATAGGTTTTTTTTTTTTTTGTTTTTAATCATTATTTTTAATTAACGATGAATGTGAGGATACTAAGGTGGTTTTGGTTGAGCTGGGTACATTAGTTCTTTAGGTTTTTTTAATTGTGTTTATTGATAGGATAAAAAAAGGTCTTATCCAGTTCACAAAGCTTATGCTTTTGCTGGGTTTGGGAGAGGTGGTTGGAAGGTAGTTTTATTTGCAAATTTTGAGATGGGTGTTATTGCTATAGGATGAAATTGACTATTGAGAAATATGTTGGTTCGAGAAGTTAATGAGCTCTATTTCAAACAACACTTCCTCTCTTCGGAAGAGAAAGATGGAGGGTTTAAGATTCATTCAATACATGTGTAACTCACTGGTTAAAGAGAGAGAGAGAGAGGGGAGGGGGAGAGAGAGAAATAAATTTGTTGGTTCAAGGAATTAGAGATGTAGAAGGACCAATGAAAAATGTCCGCTTAAATTGATTTCAAATATAACTATCTTACAGGTTTGTTGGTGGTAGGAGTTTAAAGATGGAATTTAACCCATCAGCATGACGGATCTTTGAGGTGTAAGTCATTCCCCCCAACCCCCCACCCCCCCCCCCCCCCCCCCCACAAAAAAACAGAAAGGCTAGGAGGGTTGTTATTATAACCTTTAGATGACAGTGTATGAGCCTTGCAAGAGAGTCTGATTCTTAGGGTACTGGGAATCCATGGGAGGGGATTTGTAGGGTAATCTGCTGTTGCAGATAGGATATTAGCCGATGTTTGGACTATAGGTTTGGCCATACCTTTTGTCAGTATATCTAGGAATGGAAAATTGTATGGAATGTGTTTTATTTCATGTGTGTGGTTGGAGTTAGAAGATCTTGGAATGTATTTGAAGGTGCAACGTGATTCCTGCAATCTTTGTTTTGTGTGTGCCTATGCGAAGGTGTAACATTATTCCTGCAATTTTTTGTTCTGTATGTGCCTATGTGGTGACTTTTAGGAAAAATAATTTTCATAGTGTGTAGGATGGATTCAAGTGTAATACCGTTTCCTGATTAACAATAATTTACTCAATGACTTACCTTTTGGGAATTGTTTCACTTGGATTCACACCTATGAATTGCTTCCCTTTACCGAACCATTTCTCCATACCTACTTGCAGGATAAAGGTTTTTTGAGTGTGTTATAGCTTGTTATGCCAATTACTCTGGCCAGCCACGGCCTGATTCCTTTGTGGAGTCAATTTGATTAGCCAGTTTGGTCTATTTTGCATTGAAAATTTGAAATATATTCTTTTGAGGATCCTACATTTGCAGAAGTATTTTGGAGTTCTTGGATAATAGTGGTTGTTTGGAATTGTCACTTAAAGTTTGAAGGGTATGGAAAAGCTGTAGGAGATCTTTTTATTTTTTATTTTTAATGGTAGTTCCAGCTTCCACTGCAATATTGGAGATGTTAGAAACTTAGAATCCTTTTTGTTTAAGCTTTAAATCCTTGGGGTGGTGGAATTGGATAATAGCGGTGGGGATTCGATTGATAACCCTGTGGTGCTAGCACCCTTTGTGGTGCCTGGCTAGGGTTCAAACTCGACCTCCCCCCCTCCCCCCTCCCCTGCTATTTACCTAGCCAAAAAAAAAGTCATTGTGGATGACATCAGTCATTTCCAAATGCCTTATTTAGTAATTTGAAAATATATATATTGTGCAATAGTAATTATTTTCTTTGATTTGTACCAAGATGATTGAGCCATCATTCTTTTTTACTTTTAAGTATGACCTGGTTGGTTTATTTATGGCGGCAGAGTGGGAGGACAAGGAAGAAGGAAAAGATACAACACAGCAATGGGAGGATGATTGGGATGATGATGATGTCAATGATGACTTCTCTCTACACCTGAAGAAGGAGTTGGAGAGCAACACCGAGAAGAGCTAAGTTCATACCCCAGTTTCTTCGCTTCCTCAGTGCTTCATAACCACCTTGCTATATGGATTGTTATAACAACTGTATGTCAGTAATTCCTGTTATGCCTCTTTGGTTGGTGGAAAGTGGGCTTGCTTTTAATTAGAAACTAATATGCTGTTAAGTAATTCCTGTTATGCCTCTTTGATTGGTGGAAAGTGGGCTTGCTTTTAATTAGAAACTAATATATGCTGTTAATTATGGATATGTTAGGGTGGTTTAATTTTTGGACAAAGAAGTTTCAGATGGTTGTACTTGAATGCATGTCTGTAGAATAATTTGTTGGATATGATTACCAAGGATTTTTTTTTTTTTTTTCAGGATAACTAATAAAATCATTCACAAATTAAAAAGTTCTTCCCCGACCAATTTTTTTGCCACAACTTCCATCACAATTTCAATATTGTGTTCACTACACTTAAAATAAAAGGGTGTAACTTTAGTATACTGAATGTATATATGAGATATGCAAGAGAAAGAAAACAAAACACAATTTTATGATCTAAGATTACAAAGGCCCAAAATTTTAAAGTGAAAAAAAAAAAAAAAAATTTGTAAATTAGTGTAGACCAGGATCAGAGCAATGAGAAAGAAACTGGATTATTCTACAGAACCTCTGTATTTGTACAAGAAGTTTTGACATGATCTAGTCTTAAGTAAATTATGAATGTGTTAAAACTAATCTAAAAAGAAAATTGTCCAACTCAAACTCGTATATAACAACTTAAAACTGTACTGTAAACATTAATTTTGTTTGGGATTCCATAACAGAAATGACGCTCTGAGGTTTCATGGTACTATTCAATGCTCGGTTTTCTGGTCTCGTCATTCTATCTTTGTCTGTGCTTGAGACTGCAGGTCATTTATCACGTATCTGGTCTGGTAGAGAGCCCAAAGTCTTTTCAACGTTGTTCATTATGCTGGCTAACACACACACACACACGCCAAAATAAATAAATAAATAAATGAATAAATAAATAAAGGATTGAAGCCTTTAATTTCGTAATTTCCTTCTCAATTGGATGAGAACCGTACACGCTTTCACTTTGATATCTTTCTTCTTCTTTTCGGTGTATAAATATATATATATATATATATTTATACACCGAAAAGAAGAAGAAAGATATCAAAGTGAAAGCGTGTACGGTTCTCATCCAATTGAGAAGGAAATTACGAAATTAAAGGCTTCAATCCTATTCATTTGAGCTCATTGCATTAAAAATACAAGGTCTGCTCAGCTCTCCCTTCAAATTAATGCACCACATGGCACGGGACAAAGCGTTATTGCATTCTAAATAATGCTACTCTAATGCCGACTAATCGACAAAAGCAGCATTGGCTGTGGCATAACCTTAGAAATAGTAATGCTAAGACCATATAAAATGGCACAATTTGCTCACGTGGCGAGTTATGATGCATCACACCTCTACTAGATTACTATTCACAACTTACTATGTGGGTAAGTTCTGGCACAAATTGTGTCATTTTATGTGATCCTAGTATTACTCTCTAGAGTATCTCAAAAAGGAAGCTATCTTCCTAATTTTCCGAGTCCTAGGTCACAATATCATAATAACAAACTTCTGGGCCCATCACAACTTATAATAATATTATAAATAGATTTTACAAAAATAAATAAATAACACTTGTACCTACCATAATTCTAAACAAGCCATCTTAATAAGTGGTGAAATATTCTGAATTGTTTTGTAATTGGCTATCCACAACCCTTTTTATTGTTATTTTTTAATTTTTTAATTTTTTTTTTATAAAGATAACTCTATGAAAATGATTAATCACATCTACCCAATATCTTAAAAGCACTAATAGCTAGTAAGCCAAGAGTTTTGTAGTTCAATTGACACATCTTAGTACTTTTAACAGAGATGTCTATGATTCAAATTTCATTTTGCACATTGTAACTTTCAAATTATTATGGGGAAAAACACCTAGTCAAGTTGCAATTGAGGTTCCTTATACTTGTTTATACTTTATAAAGTTTATATAAATTTAATATATGCTTGATGTAGGATTCAACACACACCAATACAACACACATAACTAATTCAATCAATCTAGAAATCAATGGTGTCCTAGATGTTACTCGAGGTGTTTGTAGATGTAGTTAGCACTTTTCCTCAATCATAACATTACTGTTGAAAGGTTTTCCAAATTATTTGTGTATGGAATTCCACATGTCATATAATAAGTCACAGATTTTGGATTGGCTCCATCTCCTTAAATTGCAATATTGCTCTTCAGAACGTAGGACAATAATGCATGGCAATTTTCTCCAGATAATCTGCAATTGTTGCTCTCATATAAAATTGCAATGGTTAATAAATAAGGGGTCTTTCAAAGCAACTCTTCACATCCTGAATCATTTAGAAAATGAGTGCAATTTCCACGTCCAACTTAAAATCTGATTTAGATAAGTCCTCCCAACCACTCCTATTATGCTTCCAGAGCTCTCTCGTAAAGGTCACCTCACTACTGGAACTCTGGAACTCTAGAATCAAGATCAATCACAAGTCACAACCCCATTCCTCTTCATATTTAAAATTTAAAGTTTGGCTATGAGGAAATAAGTAATAAAAAAAGTAAACACTTTAAACAAGGAGCCTCTCTTGAGGTTGTTTAGTTAAATATGTGGTAGGCTGCTAGATCAACCCAGATCCCAACCTTTTCTAGAATTAATGTTTGGCAGACCATGTTGATCAAAACAGATTATCCATGTTCACATTGCTTTGGATAGGACATGATTATTATGGCATTCTGTAATGGATATCATTGACTATAGATAGTTTTGCAATAGCTTATTTACATAGCAGTTATCAAAAGATATAAATTTTGGTAACTTTTATATTAATTATGTGACCAAAAATTAAAGCTTTTGCATATATATGGACGATTGAAAATTGAAATTGAACTATTTTAGATCATACGGGTCTGCAGCACGGTAGTTTTTAAATGCGAACTTTAAGCATTCATAAGCAAATAAATAATTCTTAAGGAAATATTAGAATATTAGAATGTTCAGGAACACTAATATAATATAAATCTTTTAATTGGATTCATACTTGAAACTTTGATATTCCAAGCTAGATTGTTATATAAATCTGTGACCTGCATGTAATGAATTTATAATGTTTAATAATGCCTATGATTTTGTGTAAACAAAATTGATGTCTATGATGTGCCGAGTCTATACTCTATACTGGATTTTGCACGCAATACACAAATGGTTGGTGCACAAACTTTCAATTTCAGGCCCAGTTCTTACTTAAACGTGATGTAAGATAAGTTAAATGTTATTTTGTTTTAATATTATTAAATTGTTTAAATATTAACAATCGTTATAATTAATTGGAAAAAAAATGTTTGACAAAACTTTTTACTTTTAGATTCATTAATATTATTTTACTTTTATTATAGAATTAATATTAATGGCTTTCTAAAGCCAAATAATAATGTTCTTTAATTCATGAATTTGCTAGAACACAAAGTGGTAGTTAATTTATGATAGGTATCCGAAAAGAATACATGCAATGTGGTACTCCATATTAATAAAAACAATCACCTAATCTCCAGTTGAAATAAAGAAAAACTCCATTCACTTCTCAATGGAAACGAAATAATTTTGTGAATCCTCCTCAAAACTGGAAGATCATTTAAAAAAATATAACATAAGCTCAAAAAATCAAGTGAAAATATATACTTTCCTACTAGATAACCTGTTTTTATTGTGGTGATTATATTTTAGGAATTCATAATAATTTTTAATGGAGAGTCTATCATTATTGCAACGAGTAATTCTACGGTACCCCCAAAAAAAAAGGGGGGGTACGGTACCCACTAGTAGGTAACCTACTACACCAGGTTACTTTTTTCTCACATTTGACGGTTCCATTCTCACATTATGCAGTTCTAACATCACATGTGACAGTTCTTTTCTCACATTTGGTGGTTCCCTTACTTTTTTCTCACATTTAACGGTTCCATCCTCACATTGTGCAGTTCCAATATCACATGTGACGGTTCTTTTCTCACATTTGGTGGTTCCTTTACTTTTTTTTTTCACATCTGATGGTTTCATCCTCACATTGTGCGGTTCCAACATCACATATGATGGTTCTTTTGTCACATTGAGTGGTTTTCTTACTGTTTTTCTCACACTTAACAGTTCCATCCTCACATTGTATAGTTCTAACATCACATGTAACAGTTCTTTTCTCACATTTGGCAGTTCACTTACTTTTTTCTCACATTTGACGGTTTCATCCTCACATTGTGCAGTTTCAACATCACATGTAATAGTTCTTTTCTCACATTTGGTGGTTCCCTTACTTTTTTTTCCTCACATTTGACAGTTTCATTCTCATATTATGTAGTTCCAACATCACATATAACAGTTCTTTTCTCACATTTGGTGGTTCCCTTACTTTTTCCTCACATTTGACAGTTTCATCTTCACATTGTGCAGTTCTAACATCACATATGTCAGTTCTTTTGTCACATTATGTAGTTCCCTTATTTGTTTCTCACATTTGACGATTTCATTCTCATACTGTGCAGTTCCAACATTACATGTAATAGTTCTTTTCTCACGTTGGATGGTTCCCTTACTTTTTTCTCACATTTGACGGTTACATCCTCACATTATGTAATTTGAATATCACATTTGACAATTCTTTTGTCACATATAGTAGTTCCTTTATTTTTTTTCTCAAATTTGATGGTTCCTTGTTATATTAAGCAGTACCAACATCGCATCTGTTCTTTTTTTGTTACATGTGACAGTTCTTTTGTCATATGTGACAGTTTTTTTATCACATTTGGTGGTTCCCTTATTTTTTTTCTCACATTTGATGGTTCCAACTTCACATTGTGCAGTTCCAATATCACATATGACAGTTTTTTTCTCACATTTGATGGTTCCCTTACTTTTTTTTTTCACACATTTAATGGTTTTATCCTCACATTGTGCAGTTTCAAAATCACATGTGAACGTTTTTTTCTCACATTTGGTGATTCTCTTACTTTTTTTCTCACATTTGATGGTTTCATTGTTTTATTAAGTAGTACCAACATCGCATCTATCTCTATTTTTGTCACATTTAGGATTTTTTTATTATTACATTGGGCAATACCCACATTACTTCTAACCGTACTTTTGTCACATTCAGTGGTACCCTATTTTTTTCCTTACAATTGACAGTTCAATTATCACAATAAGCACTACCAATATCACATCTGACCATAATTTTACATTTAGGCTTATCACTGAGGTGACTTTTTTACTTACTAATAACCGCTCATGACAATAGTAATTTTTTTAAAGTTATTAAAAAATTTAGATCTAAAATCGAAAACCAAAAAAAAAAAAAAAAAGCATCCCATGAAATTAGCCCAACCATAATAATTACTCTTGTTCACAGAAAAAAAAATCAGCTGGAATTATCTTGGTTTTTTCCACAAATATTTGAATATACCAATTAACTTCCTACGTATCTCCCTTGGTAGCTTCCATTACATTCAGGGGCATACCTCCCTATAAAATAACATAGTTGAGGTAATTTTCTTGATGTTTATATTTTTATTATTTATATATGATGGTGAACCAAAAATTAGACTATCTCCAATTCGTCCATAGTGTTGTTCAAGAACAGAAAGGTCATCCAAGTGTAAGAAGGTCGTACAGCATTGAGTCACCTAGACGACCGCCAAACACTTAGAAATTTTTGGAGTAAATCTATATCCAAAAGCTTATGATTTAGACCACGTTCTACTATTTTGAAGTAGGAGCAAAATTCTTATACATTGCTCTAACTTTTCACTAAGTTCTTAACTTCTGATGGCAGTTGTAGAAATTAAGTCTGAACCTTCTAACTTCCATCCACGTTGAGGAAGTTATTAAACAAGTAACCACTCCAAAGCTCACTATAAAAGGACTCGGCCATATGAAATCAAAGTAAGTTTTTCACCACTTATAGAGTTGAAATTCCTAATTTCAAGAGAGAAAACTAACTTAAGCATCGGAAGGTTCTTGGCCAGTTCATCCCAGTCACCTTTGATCTTGTGCTTCTTTCATTAGATCCATGTGTGCGGAAGTGTTAAATAACTGTGTCTGACACGAGTATAACCACCCCAACTAAAGTATCTATGTAGTTTCTTTTCATAAAATTATTATTATATTTAGACCCATCTAAAACAAAATAAACATCCCAAAAAATTTCCACAATAACAAAAATTACCAATAGAAAAGTTAAAAACAATTAAGCACAATTGTCTGATTTTACCAAAAACGAACAACCCAGTCCTTTTTTAAAAAATTATCAAAATAATTTTGTCATTGAGAGTTTAGCATATCGACCACAATGATAAGTGTGAGCTTCATTTGAGTCAGCAGAGCCTTCACTAGCTAAGTCTGAGAGAGCCCTAATAGCAATGAAATGTTTTCGTTGTTGAAAACTTATCAGTGCTACAAAGCACTTATCTCTCTCTCTCTCTCTCTGGGTTTCGCAAAATTTATACAAACTCATCATTCTAAAGTCATTTGGTATTTGTTCCTATAAAATATTGGAATGTGTAATTTGAACATAATTGGCTATTAAAATGTCAATTTTCATCTCTATACTTTGTTCGAATTAGCATGGTGGCAAGTCGGTATATTTTTTGCTGAGCAACTCTGGTTCAAATCCTTCATGCCTGCAATTTTTTTTTTTTTTTTAATTTTCAATTTTTGGTCCATAAGCTGAAAAACCCAGAAGATCCTACGCCCAAGAAAAACCTTGTTCATCCCAAATCTTCTTTCCTTCAATGTTGGTGATAACAATCACCGATTTTCCTCTCTTTCTCTGCCCTTTTGTTCGAAGTCTCCATCGTTTCTCGTCACTAAAAATCTCAGTATAGCTCATCCTTATTCTTTAGTTTTCCATCTGGGGTTTTTGTTGATTGGCTTTTGTATTGCTGAATTGTTATTAATCTTGTTTTTTTTTTGTTTTCCTTTTGGTTTCGCTGGGCTAGGGATAGACACAGGTGGGCCCCAGCCCCTCTGGCCCAATATTTTTTTTTTTAAGTAGGTTAATTTTTTTTTTTTTTTAAAAAAAAGACTTGGTCCCCCCTTACAAAAAGCTTAGGCCCCCTTTGAAATTGTAACCCAGCCGACCAGCCCACATGTGGAAAAAAAAAAAATTTTAAGTAGGTTAATTTTCAAAAAAAAAAAAGATTTGGGCCCCTTACAAAAAGCTTGAGCCCCTTTTGAAATTGTAACCCAAACGGCCCGCCCATATGTAGGTTAATTTTTTTAAAAAGAAAAGACTTGGGCCCCTCTAAAATTGTAACCCCAGCGAGCCCACATGTAAAAAAATAAATAAATAAAATTTAAGTAGGTTAATTTTCAAAAAATATAAAAAGACTTAGCCCCTTACAAAAAGCTTAAGCTCCTCTAAAATTGTAACCCAGTCGGCTAGCCCACTTGTAAAAAGTAAATAAATAAATAAATCTAAGTAGGTTAATTTTCAAAAAAAAAAAAAAAAAAACCCAGCAGTCTAACAGAAGACTCCAGTCTCCGAAGTCCAAACGGAAAAACGAAAGGAAAAAAAGAAACCCCAGATGGAATGACTCTTCCAAACGGAAAACCTAAGGCTGAGGCAAGACAGAGAGAGTGAGAGGCTTTTCAAAAAAAAAAAAAAAAAGACAGTGAGAGGCGAGAGACTTTGCCGCTGCCCACGCCGTGAGTGAAGCTGCCAAAACGCAAGGTGAGCGCTTGAAATCTTGCTGCTACCCACGCTGTGACGCCGCCACCACACAAGAGCGGCAAGACCCACCTCGCAGACCCACACGATACCCACACCCACCACGCGACACCCACATCTGCTTCAGCCTTTACACTCAAGTATTTAATCTATCCTTTAAAATCTCAGAATCTGTGCTTCTTATGTTTGGCGTTTTTATTTATGAGGAATCTGTGCTTCTTATATATATTTTTTTTTTGGCTCTGTGACTATCTTATTGATGAGTCTGTGTTTGTCTTTGTGAATTGTGACTCTGTGCAACTATGCAACTATATTATATGGATAAGAGAGAGAGTAGAGTCTCTAGATATTAGAGAAAATATTAGTGTTTGAATGTTTGTTGTGCGGTAGTTGGGCAATAAAATAGGGATAAGTTACAGGCTCACAGCAAAAGGAAAACTGATTCAACTTTTATTTGTCGGTAGTGCATAATAAGTTTAGTGGGATTGGGTGATTGGGTCAGTGACAGGAAAAAAAGAAGAAAAAAAAGATAAAGGCAAAGATACATAGACAAAAGATAAAAGACAAAAGACAAATATAAATCATATAACATAGTAAATTGTCACATAAAAAAAATAGTGGAAATTTAGAACAGTGGATCATGATATAGGAATAATATATTGGTCCTTTTTATTTCTTTTTTATTTTTTATTTTTTATTGAACATTGTACATCTTCTTTGTTTAGGAATAATATATTGGTCCACATGGATCATGATACGGAGAACGAAGGGAAGGCTGATTTCAATGATGTGGAAAAACATTGGAGCACAGTCCTCGAAAAAGGAATAGATCAATTGACTGATGCCCAAATAACTAGTTTGAAATTTAGTTCTCTAGATGATGGTGGAGAGTTTTATAACACGTATGCAAAGTTGGTTGGGTTTAGTATTCGCAAAGATGAGATAAAACGTAATAAAAATAACATTGTGACCTCTAGAAGATGGGTTTGTGCAAAGGAAGGATTGCGAATTAGGAAAAATGAGGCCAATTTAAATTGCATGCGTGAGAGACCAATAACAAGAAGTGGTTGCAAGGCCACTTTTCGTATTAGGTTTGAACGAAAGTCAGGTGAATGGGTGGTAGGAGAGTTTAAAAGGGAGCATAATCATGACTTAGTTCCACAATTCGAGACTCAATTTCTCCGTTCGCATAGGACTATTAAGGATTCCGATAAGGCTCAGATTATAGCAATGCATAGTGTTGGGGTCAAAGCAAATCAAATCATGGATCATATGATCCAACAAGCTGGAGGATATGAGAATGTAGGGTTCACTTCAAAAGACCTCTACAATTATCTAGCTGAAATTCGCAACAGCAATACGCAAGATGGTGATGCTGAATGTGCTTTGGCATATTTGCAAGCAAAAGCAGACATGGACTCCTCATTTTTTTTTCAATACACTGTTGATGAAGAAAGCCGTTTGGCTAATCTGTTTTGGACAGATTCTCAAAGTCGCTTAGACTATGCATGTTTTGGAGATGTATAGTCGCATTTGATACAACATATAAGACGAATGTATACAAAAAACCCCTTGTTATATTGGTAGGAGTCAACCACCACCGGCAGACTATAGTATTTGGTTTTGGACTATTGGTTGATGAAACCGTCAATACATATACCTGGGTGTTGCAAAATATGCTTGTAGCAATGAACAATAAGACTCCTATTTCAGTCGTGACAGATGGGGACAAAGCAATGAGTAAAGCTATTAAAACAGTTTTTCCAAAGTCTCGACATCGTTTATGTGTGTGGCATCTTGAAAGGAATGCTTTTGCAAATCTACATGATAAGGAAGTGTATGAAAGTTTTATTAGGTGTATGGTACGATATGTTACACCAGATGGATTTGAAGACATGTGGAAGAAAATGGTCGACAATCACAATTTACAAAACCATGAATGGTTGCTTGAAATGTATGCTAAAAAAATGAAATGGGCTGAAGCTTACATGAGAGGTCATTTTTTTTCTGGGTGCAGGAGTACACAACGTTGTGAAGCCATGAATGCATTTTTGAATAGATTTTTGGATAGGAAGACTAGGCTTTATGAGTTGTTCCAGCAAGTTGATAGAGCACTTTCACGTATTAGACACAATGAGATGGGGGCAGATTTTTCTTCAAATTATACTGAACCTATTCTTATTACTGGGTTAGCTGAAATAGAGAAACATGCTGCTACTATATTCACAAGGGAGATATTTAGCATGGTGCAAGAAGAATTATTGAATGAACAAAAATACATTGTGCTTTACTACATAGATAAGGAAGGTTATCATACGTACACTTTATCTCAGTATGCATCCTCTGACTCAAGATGGGAGGTTGTGTATTGTCAAGTTGATCAATCTATGAAGTGCTCTTGTTTGCTATTCAAGTCGTATGGATATCCTTGTGGGCACCTATTTGCTATTATGAAGGTTGAACATTTGAAACAGATTCCACCAACGTGTATAATGACCAGATGGCTGAAAACAGCAAAATCCGACCTGCCTTGCAAACTTGAATCCCAAATGTCTCCTGATATCATATGAATGGCACAGTTTAGTGCATTGTCTGCCAGTTGTAGTAAGATGTGTTACTTTGGTTCAAGAACAACACAAGGCTTCGAAGAATTGAAGGTTGAAATAGCAAGGTTGACACGCCGCATGGAAGAACTTTATAATTCAAGTAAAGAAGCTATTGAAGATGGGATATGCACTGCGTCCAACAAAGCAAACTTAAATGTTTGTGATCCACCCATTGTCAAGACCAAAGGCGACCATGGTAGCACAAGCAACAGCCACAGCCATGTGAAAGTTAGGCGATGCAGCAGTTGTAAAGATGTTGGACACACAAGGCGCACATGTCCATCTACACATATTCAACAAGGTGAACATGTTGATGGTGACAACGTCCCTGAATCCATGGAACATCTAGCTGTTGGCTCACTTGATTTGGAAACAAATTATTATAATTTTCTTTAATAGTGAAATGTTATTGGGATATTTACTAGACAACATATGAAATTTTTTTTTTTTCTGCTATTCGCATTTTTGGTTAAACTTCATTTTTGGTTATTGTTATCACATTGTTAGTTTTGGAATAAAGTTACTGGATTGGAGTTGGTATTAAGTTCATCTTGTTATCACTGGTTCTTTTTTGGAATAGTGTAGTAATTTTTTTAAGACTGAGAGATGCCTGCTTTGAAACATGTGTTGTGTGATGGTGTTTAAAGGCTGAAAAAATGTGTGGTAGTTTTTGGACTTGCAATTTTAGTTGGTGTAAACCTTTGGTAGTCTGGTGCTTTGCAAGTATTTGAGGGCCCCATAGAAAAAGATAATTTTTTATGTCACCTTTCTGCCTTCTTTACTAGAGATTCATTATAGAATATTTTTATTTCTGAACCTTCAGTCCACATTTGAAACCTTGTGAACTTTGTTTTTTTTTTTTTTTTTTTTTTTTTTTTTTTTTTTGTGATTGTAATAAACCTTAATGGCATTGATCTAATTGGAAGCCCTTCCACTTCAACATTTTCAGTGCTTCCACCTGCCCTGAAGTAAACCCTAGAGTTTATCCTCCACTACTATGTTCTACACCAATCAAGGTTCATCCTGCACAGCACAATGACTTTCTGAAATTCTTCTTGCCCTGATCTTCTTTGACATAGAAAAGGAGCTAAAAGTGTGAACTGGATTGTCTTCTTTTGCAGCATCAGTTTGCAAACTACTCCAGTCCTGAGTACAAAGACATGGTAAAGGATATTTGAAGCTTCAGTTGATTAATCAGAGATCAGATTTCTCATTTGCACTATTTTCTGGTGGCTTATCAAATGTATGCTCACAAATGTCAATATCTGCATATTTACATGATTACTTATTTGTTAGTTGAAGAAATATTTCTTATGCAATGAAATATTACGTTTTCCTGTTTAGTTCTTTGAAAAAAAAAATTCATCTTTTGATATTTTGGAAATTTCATATATAAACAATGCTTGTGATCACTGCTTCATGGATTATAGTATATATACAACAAAACTTTAATCTGAACTACTTTGGGTTGGCTAACTCAATCCATATTTGCTATTCTGAATGCTGACTCCATCTTTTCCTTAAAACCTTGGCAGTGATGGATTCTTGCAAGGCCTCTACCTATGTCCTTTTGGCTTTCCTCTTGTCTTCCTTCATTTTCTTTTACCATTTTCATGACCTCTCTTTTTTACATTAAAAGAGATCTTTTTGCTATTTGTATTTAAAACTTGATTGACCTTTTCTGCAATTTGTTTATTTATGTATATATTTTCTGCAATTTGTTGTGGTGGTATCTGTACTTAGTTGTACAGGTCTGCCGACCATGATGTGTCTGACGCTTCCTAAACTCTCATACATGTATATTAGAATATTAATGAAATCTCTTTTCTTTCCAACCCATTTCCTTCCATAGTGGTTTGTGTATGTCTGTAGTTGTTGCTTTATTGAAACTTGTGATGATGCATTTGTTGAAGTAGATCCAAACTTGTTTTGCATCATAGGTTTTGAGCTTAAGACGTTGTGACTCATAACTTAGTCAATCGAAGAAGTTAGTGGGATAGAAATAATTCATTCAATATTATGGTGCATTTATAAGCTCATCGTATGGTCCAAATATCATAAAAATTTTATATATGATTATTAGGGCTTGTCATGTCAGTACAGGCTAGAAAAACAGTACATGAACGGAGTACCCATGCTCCCATTGTTATAGTGTATTTCCATATGTGTACAGTAGTATAAGTCAATTATATTTGCATAGTTGCAGTGTGCTTGACCAGATCCTCATCTTTGATTCACACAACGCCATGCATTATGCATCATTATACGACTATTCTATTATTTATGTTACGGGCCACATGATAGATCTAGCATGTAAAACTACATCAATTTAGAATTGTCCTAGCCGTGTACCATGCCATGCAGCTATACATTATTTACTAACAGTTGATGCACATTGTTAACTCAATCTTTTGATGTTATTGTAGTCAGTGTCAATGGGTGACCCTTATCGCTACAGGCCACACAATGTGCTCACCGCAATAGGTCGTTGCTGGGTACTAGAAGATGAATTCAGCTATCCAATCAATCCCAACCTGCGAAATAGTGCACAGGTTCACAATACCATGAGGGCAGAATGAGACTGGTTACTCCGTGAACAAGAGATGTTTTATGATGAGATGGTCGATTATAAGCTGTCAGTGCCTCGGCAACTTGCATCACAGATGCCAAGAGACACTATAGACGAACTCTGTAGAGCATTGTGTCGCATAAGAGAAGAAAATAATCGAATGAAGATATGCCTTAATCGATATTGGACCCAGGTGGAGATTTAAGAATCAGTGGAGTGTAAGTTGTATGAGTATGCAGGATACATGCAATCACTTCTTGCAGCAGACATGTATCAGTCAGACGTGGAGATGTCTAATGAAGAGTAATCGTGTTGTAGTACACTCGCACTTTAATGTATAACTATTATCCTTAATTATGTTTTAAATGTATGTGTGTCGCTATTGTTGTATTCGTACTATGTAAAGAACAGTGTTTATGGTTATGGGTTTATGTAAAATTTATCATCGTTTGCACAAATATGCACGACTAATGCGTAATCTTGAATGACTATTATAGCAAAGCGGTAGGCAAATTATTAGATGCATAACACATACATAATACCTAAATTTTCCTACACACAATATTGGTCGATAAGCATGACCTACATATCGACCAACTAACACATACATGCATAACACAGACAATGTACATATTCTTACACAGGATACCATCAATATGCATAACCTGCATATCAACCACCTAGCATTACCAACATTAATAACATAATTCTAGAGATAGTACACACCCCACATAGAACCTAGCTAGGCGTTATAGTACATAAATATTCATTCAAATAGGTAGTCCTTGTAGCTGAGGACACTATTACGTTCCGCTTGGGTGAACTGCCTATTGGTAGCAGCAATTTGCTTTTCTGCAAGCTGCAGTAAGTGATACTTACACCTACGAAGGAACATTAAGTTGTTTTCCTTTTGGATTTTGGCAACAGCCCGCCTACATTGCTCCATATTTGTGGGAACCTCAAATAGGCCCACAACTGCACCAATAATAGTGCTCCTCCAATCTACATCGCATCCTTCTTCAATGCACAACAAAGGTGCCTGTAGAGTCGAGCCTATGCTGCACTACCCCAGCTATACTATCTCGCATTGCTGATTAGGTGAGGAACTGCAGAGACAATAATGAGACCCGGTCCGCCGACTTGTCCATGAACAACAGGGCCCCCATCCAAACAAGTAGGCAGTAGTGAGCATGTCACTGCACTACTTCATCACCAGCGTCTGCGGCTGGGGGAGCGGCAAATCGTGCATCAAGCCACTTGTATCTTATCCTCACCCCAACAAGGATAGACGTGTTTGAGTTGGCACAGCAAACTCCAGTTCATGTCTGTCTTCCTAGTGACAAGTAACCCATCCACGGGAATCCTTAGCATCACCTCTATATCTTGCAAAGTGATACCCATTTCTCCATGGGATAAATGGAACATGTACGTCTCCGAATGCCACCGCTCGACCAAGGCCGTAATCAAGGCGTAGTCGACCTCCATATCATGAACCTTGAATAACCCGATAAAACCTGCTACATCTATAAACTGTGTGATACATGGGTCTAGCCCACCCCACGACAGTACACATTTACGACGTTGAACCTTCACGACACCAGGCACCTCCTGAACACAAACGAGCATTGTGTTAGGTAGTGCACACGAGATAATTATAAAACTGAGATGTATTAATAATACAACTACATACCTCATCAGTGGAGTGCCTCCAAAGCAAAATTAACCAATGATCTGCCTACTGGCTCAACTGGGTATCATCGTCGAGTCTAGGCTCCACTCTATCCAGCGCCTGCATATCTGACATGACAGCAAATAGATTGTTAGCAATTTTTGAGGATTCACTCTATGACAAGATGTAATTACAATAGAAAATCATGTCGTCTAAGCATGTGATCCAATGTATACCCATGACTGATCCACATTAACACAAACTTGATTAATATGAGTCAATTCATGACTACAAAAACAACATGACATATAGAACTAGAAAGCATTAATGATTGTTATTAATTATAGAGAGGAAGTGTATGCTTGAGTTTTATGATTACTGGCTGAGAAAGATTATTATTAGTCAAACATTCCAATTTTCTCAACATATAAAAGGTCAAGTTTGCAACTTGACCTTTTATGATTTGTAAATTTACTACTTTTAAGTAAGTTTCAAAAAAATAATCAAAATCCCACATCAATATATATATAAAAGAAAAAACCTCATGTGGGAGAGCATAAGGCTCTGCCAAGTGGCACATTTGTTGAGCTTCTCTCATTTAGGCTTCCACCTCATCAAAATTTACATTTATGTAAAACTTTTAATTCATTGAATGTGTCAATGAAGTTAATACACATTAATTATATATATAAGGGGTAATTACACTAAACCCACATGTGGTTTGGCCCAAAATTACTTTGCCTACCTGTGGTTTAAAAAGTGTCACTTTACCCACCTAAGGTATGTTCTGTTTGTTTTCCGTAACCCACCTCTATTAAAATTAGGGGGTAAATAGGTATTTTTGCTCAATTTTATGTCTCTCTCCTCTCAAAACAAAAAATAGCACAAAATTGCAAGAGAAACAAGATCAAAAGGGAGGGTTTTGTGAAAATTAATATTTGGACCCCATATTCAAAACTCCTAATTTCACCTATCCCTGTATTCAAAACTCTTATATTTGGACCTATATTCTAAAACCCCCTCTTTTTTCACTTCTCCCTTCACAGACATGTCCCTACAAATAACAACCTTCATTTTCTTCATGGAGAAACAAAAGCAATTTTTAACAGCAAGGTCTCCATTTGAGAAAGATCGATCGCTATAAGACATGGAGTATGAGCAACTTGAATCATCACTGCCTGAGCATGGGGTTCCTTTTAGAGACTAACATTGGGATGAAGAGCATGAAACTTCTTTGTACATTCTTGACCTTGTAGGATCAAAAAGTGGAGCAATTTGCTTGTAGCAGCCATTGCAAGGCTTGCACTGTAGCCAAATCAAATCACTACCAATATCAGCAAAGTATTTCAAGAGGTATTCACCTCGATTTGAGATTATATCTGCTTGAGCTGCATTGGTAGAAAGTGAAGAAGTTGGCTTAAAATGATTGACACAGTTAATGGAACGACGCAAAGCCTAGGCTATGCGCTGTGAAGGAGTTTCTAAAGGGTCATAGAAGGGAGAGTTTGGAGAGTCACGGTGGATTAGATCCACACTAAAGCCCCCATTGTTCGGTTATTTGGGTAGGTTGATCTAGGTTTTATTTTTTTGGGTATGTTCTTCATGTTCAAAATTTATGTGAATTGAGAGAGAGACCAATACCACTTTTTGATCTTGTTTCTCTTGAATTTTTGTGCTATTTTTTGTTTTGGGAGGAGAGAGACATAAAATTTGAGCAAAAATACCTATTTACCCTTGGTTTTAACAAAGGTGGGTTACAGAAAACAAACAGAACATACCTCAGATGAGTAAAGTGACACTTTTTAAACCACGGGTAGGCAAAGTGATTTCGAGCCAAACCACAGGCAGGTTTAGTGTAATTACCCTTGATAGGCCAAGAATGTATTGACACGGTGATTTGTTTACAAATGGGAAAAACTTACACAGCAAAAAATCTCACCGAGTGATTTTAAGGTCACCACTCCCGAGAATTCACTATTATCATAACAAGCAGTTACAAGTAAAGGAATTCCAGTAACTTATACCAATATACAGTTGAACCCTTATCCCAATACTCAATTGGACTTATTCTGTAGTGACAATCACTCCTTTTATTGCACGACTCCCAGTACGTGACTAACCAATTTGATGTGCGGATCCCAGTACGTAACTTACACACCAACTTGAGAAAGATGTTGGTTGCAAAGTTCTTCAATTCATCAACACGATAAAGATCACGAAACTCCTTGGTTAAAAAACCCTACGGTCTATAAACATAGCAGCTTCTTCAAGAGAAATATGAACTAGGGCAAATTCTATCTCTGGTCATAATTTGCATGAACACAACTTTGCTTCACACTTGCGCAACCTTTGACAGCCCTTAAAACAATCCTTATATATATTTAGGGTTATGAGAAAAGAAAGCTCAAACATGTATTCACGGATTGAAGTGAAATCAGCTCTGAAAAACTGAATTTCATAAACCTCGATATATAGCTTATCTATCGAGATAGCTGCTGAGCATTGGGTTTCAACAGCTTTTTTAAACCTCGATAGATACTAGCTGTTGAGTTTTAAAATCCAGCATTTCTTCACTTGTATCTTGGACAAACTTGCATGACTTTAACACTTAACCTTGAAATCTTGTTTCTTGAAGCATTAAACACATCCTAGATCTACCTAATTACAAGTAACGTGTGTTTTGTCAAAGAATTAGTCGATTCTATATTGACATATGTTCCTAACATGAAATCACATATGTCCTAACAACCCTTATATATAAATATGCACTAATTTTATATATATATATATATATATATATATATATATATAAGAATTTTCTATGGTTTTTTTCTTAAAAATATATATATAAGAAAGAAAAAACATCACGTGAGAGACCATGCAATTATGTCATGTGGTGCTTTGTAAGAGTAATTTTTCATTTAGCTTTACACCTCAACTTCTTTACATATTTGGATTATAATAAAATTCTATTAATAGGATATCACTGTTTTCACTAACTATTTAACTTACCAATTTCATACTTCAATAACATAAACATGACATCCTAAATTTTAGATGATATTTCCATAAGCCAACTAAACATTTACATTTCTCTCCAAAAAAATAAATAAATAAATAAACGTTTACATGAAATTACAAATTTTTTATGCTAACTCCAAGCCAATGTAGAAACAAAAATTATGATTAAAAATTTCAGCAAAAAAAAAAAAAATGATTAAACAAACAATCAACTTATTACACCACTTTTTTTTTTTTTTTTGAGAAGATATTACGCCACATAATAACTAATTTCTAAATTATGTAACTTTTTCTCTATAGTTTTAATTCTTCATCCCCTTAATTTTGTATTACATCATTAATTTAACAAAAATCTATTCATGTTATTGCAACATTACTTCATGTTATTACTTTAAAATATTTTGAATATTCTATATAAGTTTTTTACATAACAACTTAAAGTATTATCCGCGCATTGCGCGGAACCAAGGCTAGTAAAACACAACCTAATATTACCCAAAATCAGAAAAGATATCACCAAAACAACACAGATCCATTTGTCTACTTAGCCATATAGAGAGGAAGTGTATGTTTGTTTGTCTACTTAGCCATTTTTAGTTGTCTAGTAACACAACTTTAAAATTTCCAATGACACCACAATTATTGTAGCATATAGTAGGAATGATGATATGATATTCTAATGGTTTCCATAGGTATGATTTGATATTAAAAATCATGGGTTTTGGATTTTGTCTGGTCATTTCACATGCTTTTGGAACAAATATTTGGTTGATATATATAAGGCTTGTGACTAAAGTTTGTAATATTAATTAACATATAATGTAAGTTGTAAGATTATGAAAGGTAAAAATTAAAATTTTTGATGGGTTTGTTAAGATTTGAGACCTGTTTTTGAAGTTGGAAAGAGAATTTGATTTCTTTATTTCAATTGTTTTCTCTGGCTTACAAATATATTTTGTATATATTGGAGTTATGAAAGTTAATAAAGGTCATTTGGTTATGATAAAAGGGTAGAAAACTTTTAGGAATTAATTTGTATAAGTTAATCAGTGATACAATTAAAGGTGGATCATATCGTAATGTTTATGGTGGAGCACAAGGCAAAGAGAAGTGTTTTAGTTATAACACCACAAATGGAAGATAGTAATAGATGAAAGAGATAAAGATTTTTGAAAAAAAATGTAAGTGATATGATTGAAAAGCCAAATCCAACAAAGAAGTTCATGAATTACTTTGTACTCATTAATTGTTCCACTTGTTGAGGACATTGTAAAGCACTTCTATGGTTGAAATTTGTTGAGCGCAATTCATGAAAGGATAAGTGTTCATATGCATAGGCTTGTTGGTTCTGAAAATCCCACATTGATTAGAAAGAAATAGTATAGAGGTATAATGATTTTTATGGAAAATAGTAATCTCATATTGAGAAGAAAAATAACCAAAGGTTTAGAAGGATAGTGCAACTTTGATTTGCTTTGGTACGTAAAGAGTTTAAAGACAAAACTTTATTAGTGCTTAGTGTCTTGAATTTGAGGGTTTACCTTAAAAGTTTCTTTTCCAGTATCATTGATATTGGATATATTGTGAACATAAGCATTTGAGCAAACAAACTTCTTTTTTATGTCTTGTGGCACTTAAAATTTTATTGTGTATATATATTATCACTTACAAAAACTAGTAATTTTTCTATCTTTTCTTTTTCTTGTTAAGATATGAGGGCATTTAGAACTCTTTAAGCATTAAACTAATCTCTTAAAGTAGTCTCTCGGTCTCACAAATACCAAGTTATTATAGGGAGAAATTCGTTGAAAGTGGCTCTAATATGCTAGCTAGAACCTCATGTATATCATGAGATCTAAAAAACTATTAAACCAACCCTTAACAAGTTAATTTTTACACACTATACATAGTATTTAAACAAAACAATCACATTACATTTATAATGTTATTTTAGATCAATTTTCATTACGATTGGATAAGCATCTATTTGTGGGTTTTGGCATTTCAATCAATCCATTGATTTGATACACAATGTCCACAGAACCCAATAAAATGTCTCCTTGATTAGTAAATTTACTAATTTTAACTAAGATTTAACAAAATCATCAAAATCTCGCACAAAACACAGCATCATATTAACCAAAATCAAATAAGACACATTTTACACAAACCCAAAGATATCATCACAACACCACCAATCGATTTGCCAAAAGCCCCCATCAAAACCCCAATTCCAACAATATCACAAGCACATTTAAACTCATTAATGAGAAAATAACACAAACATAACCATATAGCAAGAAATACTTTAGATCATCATCATTACAACATATAAAAGACAACAAAATTCTCATCTTGATTAGTAAATTTACTACTTTTAAGTAAGTTTCAACAAAATAATCAAAATCCCACATAAAACACAAACTAATATTACCCAAAATCAAAAAAGATATTAGAGGAGAGCAACATACCTGTAATCAATGGCGACAAGTACGGTGAGGGTTTGACGAAAGCACTAAGGTTCCGGCAACAATGACTGATCGAAGAGGATGAGGGAGACTGGATAGGGAGAGTGGGGGAGAGTAGGGAAGAGTGATCGCAGAGCAGAGAGTGAGGGAGAGTGTATAGGGAGAGAGTGAATAGGCGTTGTGAGACGTTAGGAATTCAAATTGTTAAGGCAAAGTTGATTTTCTACTTACCGAGTTATGCATGTTCACACGAGCATTTTTTTATTCGAAAAGGCCACGTCTACTTTGCCAGCATGGCAGAATGCTCAGACTAACTCGACCATATAAATATTGAGTTTTTTAGTAACTCATTTATAGGATAATCGAGTTTCATAGGAAAAATTGACCCTCACATTATCGAGTTTCAAAATATGAATATTTTCCTAAATAGTTTGAGAAAATAGACAAAATACTTGAAAGTTTATGAGAAAGTGACAAATGCTCATTTAGGCCAAACATTTAATGGAGTTTTCTAATAGTAATGAATGAAAGGAATAAAATGATACTATTGTCAAAGTTAACCAGTTAAAATGGCAAAAGTTAAGCTTAGTGGACATCAAATTATAGGGTGTAACTATATATAGGAGTATCCATGGGTCGATCTGGGTCTACTTTGTACCCAAGCCGAACTCGAGCCAACAACTTCGAGTTCTGAAGAGGCTGACCTATTACCTATTTCCAGACACTTAAAACTCCTTTACTCGAGTCAGTAGAAACTGATTTTTAGTGGAACTCAACAGATTCAACGAGATCTCCCCCGAATCTGGCGGAGATTTCACTCTGTAATATCTCAATTGGATCTAGCAGAGATCTCACTAATCTGGTAAGATCTCCACCTGATCTGAGGGAGATTTTTACAAATCTAGGGAAGATCTCGTCAAATCTACGAAGAATGGAGATAAATATTGCTCATGGTGACGTCGGCTAGGGAAGGAGGAGACTAGCGTTGAAGTCTATGGTCAATATGGGTTTTTTGGGTCTCAGACAGCCATTCCCATCATTCGACCTGCCTTCTTCATGTGGGGCTAGCGGTGATTGGTGAGTTCATGAGTATTGGTTGTTCACAATTGGGGCTAGTATTACTCAACCCCAAATCACACACCTTCAGCCATCCATTTCTCATCCAGCAAAGGCCAAGACTAGTCAAAGCTCTTGGGTGTGTTCCTTTCCTAAAAAGAAAGGTCTTGTCCGAAAGGGAAATTTTTGCCTTTATTTCTGCCGGTGTCAGTATCACGAAGCAAATTGTTCCACAGTGTATTAGGAAAGCTTTGTCCTTTACTCTTTATTAAGGGTTTGGATTTTATTATTATTATTTTTTTGGCCTTTTAGGTTTAAACAATTTCTAATACCAGTACATCTAAGATATTTTAGGGGGAGTTAAGGGGCAATTGCCCCCACACTCCATTATTGACTACAATTAATAATTTGATATATAAAAAAATTACTTGATTTAATTTAGTCTTTTATTTTATGAGATAAATATGAAAATGTTGCGACCTTCGCAATTTGAACCATTTTTTTCCTTAAATCTTATACATAAATTTAAATTTTCAAATACTTTGTGTATGGGAAGAAGTCAGTTACATTACAGTGTCCTTGACAATTTAATTTGACTTCAAATCAAGGTAGTATATTTTAGACACATTTACATATAAAAATATAATATATATATATATATATATTTAAATTGATTCTTATATTCATAAGCATGTTCATGAAACACGTTATGATATTTAAGTTTGGCTCGTTTAATAGTCAAATCTAAACTTAAGCTTGAGCTAAACTTGTTTATAAACAAATTAACGAACATAAACAAGAATTTTTTTCAAGTCGTGCTCGAGCTATTCATAAACAGTTTGACTCAAATAATACATTTGGGTGTTTTAACCTAAAAAAGATACATGTACCAAAGAAGAATATAGGTCTTTTAGCCCCAAATCTGAAGATGTATAATTAAAAAGTCAAAAAAATATACAAGCTAACATGCTAAGGCCAAACACTACTATGTTTGGGCACATCAAAGAGGAGATTAGAAATTTTAAAATGTTGTATGATTCAATGTAGTTTTAAGCATATTAAGACGGATGAGAATAAGCTAGCCCACGCCCTTGCTAGAAGAGCAATTTTAGTTGCAGATACTGATGTGTGGTTAGAAAATCTACCACCAAATTTAGATGATGTATTCCATTATGATTTACCGCAATAAAATCACTTACCTTTTCCTCAAAAAAAAATTCAAAAAAATAAGACATAGGGGATTTGAGTAATAGATGTCTCCTTTGAAAACATCAAGAGGTATAGTTGAATTTAAAGATTTTTGACAAATATAAAAGATTGCTTAGCCTAAATAAATCCAGCTAGGGTATGAATTATAAATGTAATGTCGGACTTGTTTATGGGTTTTTTAACCACTCATCTAGATATATAATAATCATTTAAATCAATTTAAGTGAGAGTTGCAGAGGTGGCTTTTTTTGCACACTCAGTTTTGTGGATCACTTAGCTTGACTTGAAGTTTTTTCATCTTTAACGGGCTTAAAGTCTAATAAAATAAAGCGCTGCTAATTATACATCAGTGTATACAATATTTGTGCGCTACATCTGCTAAAAGCTTAAAATTGTGCGTTCAAAATACAATTTCAATTAAATTGTAAAACCATAATTTCAAAACACGATTTACTTTTTTAAAATTATGATTAAAATTATGTTTTCAAGACACAGTTTTACATTTTTGAATTTGTAATTGAAATCATGCATTTAACACAATTTTTAATTAAAGATACGTGTACGGATTTGTATAACAAACATTAACAAAAATAAATAAAATAGAACCAATAAAATACGGTGAGAAATGTGAGGAAATATATAGAGAGACCCCTCTTTGTAAATTGGCTCCATTCCCCCATAACATATGATAAAAGGTACCTCGGTACCTCCAAATAAAACAAAAGGTAAACATAGAATGGTATACAAATTAAATGGAGCTAGAAGTCACAGATCCAGTTGACACCTGTTCATGTCTTCTTTCCACATGTCTCATCAATGAGCAAGTCCAAAGTGCACTTGGACGATCCACCTTCCTCCATAGCTTTCTTGGCCATCTCTGCCAGCTCCTTACTCTTCTTCGTCACCTCCTTCCCCTTCTCTCCCTCCATTAACTCTTTCACCATTTTCTCTAACCCCTCCCACTTCACAAACCCTCTCACTGTCCCACCACATGTCTCAACCCTCAGTCCCACCTTTATCTCCTCCACAACCATTCTTGCATTCAATGGTTGCTCTGCCATCATAGGCCATGCAATGATTGGAACCCCAGCACATATGCTCTCCAACACAGAATTCCATCCACAGTGGCTAAGAAATCCTTGCACACTCTCATGCATCAAAATCTCCCTTTGATCAACCCACTCTCTCACTACAATTCCTCTATCTTTCACTCTCTCTTCAAACCCATCAGAAATCTCTGACTCACTATTTCTTATCACCCACAAGAAATTCACTTTAGATTCTTCCAACCCAGTAGCTATATTTTTGAGTTGTGCAGGTGAAATCTCTGCCTGAGACCCAAAAGCTACATACAGAACTGAGCTTCCTTGGTCATGCTTCTTGTCCAGCCACTGAACCCATTTGGGCTTATTGTGGGGTTCAGTGCTACCCTTTGGTGGCTCGGCTAGGCAAAGGGGCCCCGCAGGCCAGGCCTTGGGTGTACACTCACTGTTCCAATAATCAGCAAACAAAGGTTCAAGCTCATAGAAGCTGTTGAATATAATACCATGGCTCTTCGCTGTTGCTATGACTACTTCCATGATGAACTCAATTTGTAGACCCTTTGGCTCCGGCTCAGTAAATGGGAGCTCAAAGTCATTTCTAGTAACTTTAATCCATGGAAAAGGAGGAACTGATATCAACTCGTCGTCTGATTCAGGTCCAAAGAGAAGTCTATCAATAGCCACAGCTCTACACACACAAGAAGAGTAATAGCTCATACCATAGTATACAAACCTCGGGATGTTGAACTTGGAAGCAGACTCTAGGGTCCACCAGAGGAACCCATCAGAGACCATGAAGCTAACACTTGGAAGAGTCTGGAGTGCTCGTTCGAAGTCGGGCTGCATGAGCTTTGCCGCGTTTGCAAATGAAGGAAGCATGGACATAGAGGGCAGTTTGTCTGTGTTCTCAATGCCAACAGGTATGTCAGGCACATTGTGTGAGAATGGTAGGTCAAGAATGGTGACTGTGGTGTCATTGAGGGACTCAAAGATGAAGGGACGATTGGCTGGGGTGGTGAAGATGGTGACAGTGAGGCTGCGATGGAGGAGTAAGCGTGCAAGGTGGAGGAGTGGGATGGTGTGGCCTTTGGACATAAAGGGAAAGAGAACCACATGGTGTGGTTGTGAATCACCACAGATAGAACCCATTTCCTTTTTCTTTCTTCTTCCTTTTCCTCTCCTCAGATATTTCTCTCTATCTTTCTCGCTTGCTCGTTATCTAGCCAGTACGTGTTGTTTGGTGTAGGTGGTGGATGATTTTTTTTTTTTTTTGGAAGAAATGGTGGATGATATTTATAAACGAACCTAGTGGAAGGATCATATATGTTAGGCTAATGCAAAGTCAGATATTTTACATGGTGGCGGTAAGGAGTAAAGACACGTTGCTGGCGCTGTGAGCCTGTGATAAACAGAATATAATGCGATGACTGATATTTTTCTATATTTGACAAAATTTAAGTACACTCATTTAGAGCTATTCTTTAAATTTTCTTCTTAAAATTTAGTCATATAATTAATTAACTAAAAAATACACTGTCATCTCATGGGGAAAAATTCATATGACAGAATTTTAAAAGAAAAATCTAAAGAACAGCACCTAAGTACTATATCAAAGTCTTGCTCTTATATATATAATTATATATATAACCACTTTTTTTGGTTCCTATTTCTTTTCTTTTCCACCGATAGAGAATTTTCAGTTGTATTCATTTTCATTATTATTGTAAGGTCACAAATTGCCGCCCAAACCCAATAGGAAATGGAAATGGACCCAATAAGCCCAATACAATAAATTTGTAAGAGAGTGGGCGAAAGAATTGGGCTTATAATGGATTTTTTAACAGTTAATCAGGGTTCTAAGCCGGTCCGAGGAGGAATGCGTATGTAATTTGAGGTTGAATTATAGTCCAAGGAGTAAGTTTTCGACGGGACATGCAATTTCAAGTGTTATGTTCTTTCTAGTGCTACAGTGAATCTTCTCCTAGTTTTCTTCCTAATATTTTTTCCGATCCCCACTTATGGAGGTCTTTCCCCATTATATAGTCCCCTCTGATCTATTTCCATCGTCCACTTGTCTTTCATCCAACCTCAGACCTCTGTATCTATCCTATTAAATAGATTTTTATAGTTTTCTATGGGCGGTAGTAGTTGGAAGTACTGTTCAGAGGTCTTCTCCACATTAATGCGGCCAGGAAAGCTGTTGTAGTGCATTTAATGCAGTGGTGGCAGCTTTTCTCTTAGATATTTCTGTGTTCTTATCCCTTTCCTGTACATTTGAAGTTTATCTTTACTGCTGGAGTTTCCTGGAAGGTCATCCAGGGTAAGACGAAGTTCACTTTACTGATATTTGTCAGATCCGAGGAGGATGACCCTCTCGGACCAACACCCTTGGATACTTATTTGCTCTACTATCTATTACGGGGTCTTTCCTCGTACTTTCTTCTCCTCGGACATATTATTATTAAAGAATTGGACTTTAAGCCCAGCGCAAAGGCTCAAGTTTTGGCCCGAATTTCTTGTTCAAGGGAAGAAGAAACTATCCTTCTCCGATAATAGCTTCTCCGAGTGGTACTTGTTGTAATGGTTGGGCAGCGAAGGATATTCCTTGTGGGATAGGATGATCGACGGGCGGAAGATCGTACGGAGCAAGGAAACCTGGCCAAGAGACGTCTATACGAGCCAAACGGTAGTCGTCTACTCGGATAGAGTTGCCGACGTTGAGGAATGACCTAGAAATTGGCTCAAAGTCCAAAATCAAGTGAACTGCTCGAAGTTGCCCGTTGTCGTTCACAAAAATTTGCGACCTAAGCAGATAGTTAAGTGTTGGGATGTTGATTAGGCTGAGTTTTGGATTGGTATACGATTTATCTGTCAAATAAAAAAATCAAATAGTTAAGAGCCTCGGCAATACGAAAATAACTAAATAAATAAGTGTAAATGGATCAAAATAATACTTAAGTGCAGTAAAGTAAAACCAAGAACAAACTCCTTAAATCTAATGTTAGAAATCCTAGATCTAAGTTGCTCCACCTGGCTCTCCTAGTTTGGTTGGGCAAGGTAGGTCGTCACTCCAAGGACCCGACAAGATGAGGTAGTCATCTTTCATCCCTTTGTTAGATTTGGGGAGGCAGAAGATTAGCTTGACCACGCTGGAGCGGGACTTAAGATAAAATCCTGCCAGAGTTTCTATATGGCCTCCGTATAAGTGAGCGACGTCATACCAAGTCAATCCCAGCCCCAGATGACGGTCCAAAGCATCAATCGATCCTAGGACTCTAAAAAAGTTGGGAGCACATTGATGGGGGCAGAGTCTATGGGCACGTAGATAATCCCTTGTAATCCTACCCATGGGGACGGTCATGCCTCCTTCTATGAAGGCAATCATGGGGATTCGACCTCTCTTACTTTTCGGTCAAATTCCACCCCCTCTGTGGTGCAGTGTCGTACCAAGACCTCCTGGGGAATGTAGTATTTTTCTTTGAACGACTCTATCAAAGCTGGAGTCTTTACTAAACGCTCAAATCTACCCATTTTTAACTTGCGAATGAGAGAACGGTTAGCCGAGGAGGTTAGCCGAGAAGATAGAGGAAGTTTGGAGAACGAAATTACGTAAGATAGGATGCGAACTGATCTTCTTGTCTCTTAAGGATCTTTGAAGTCTCTTTTGTAAAGGTATGATAAGTAGTCTGGAAAGTAAGGAATGTAAAGATATGAACGCTCTGAAATTGCAAACTGTGATGAAAAGAGAAAGGAATGACGTTTGGAAGCATTTATAGCAGAAACCAAAAAGGAAGGGGAAGCAATCCCGCCCAAATATTGAAGGAAAAACCTAAACCGTTAGATTAGAACTCCACCGTTGGATGTCTGGAACGTAACGCTGCCCAAAGCGTTTAATGATGTTGTGCGAGTTCCCAAGAGTCAGAAACTCTCGTGAAATGACAGAAATGACCCTTCGGCTTGCCTGGGTTTGAATATCCTTGTGGTCTTAAATGTAATTACGGACACACATCAAAATTATAATTTTTCTCCTCGGATGAGAGGGAAAAATTAGAATTTTGAGGGGCTATTGTGGGGGCCAAAACTTGAGCCTTTGCGCTGGGCTTAAAGTCTCATTCTTTAATAATAATATGTCCGAGGAGAAGAAAGCACGAGGAAATGCCCCATAATAGATAGTAGAGCAAATAAGTATCCAAGGGTGTTGGTCCGAGAGGGTCATCCTCCTCGGATCTAACAAATATCAGTAAAGTGAACTTCGTCTTACCCTAGATGACCTTCCAGGAAACTCCAGCAGTAAAGATAAACTTCAAATGTACAGGGAAGGGATAAGAACACAGAAATATCTAAGAGAAAAGTTGCCACCACCGCATTAAATGCACTACAGCAGCTTTCCTGGCCGCATTAATGTGGAGAAGACCTCTGAACAGTACTTCCAACTACTACCGTCCATAGAAAACTATAAAAATCTGTTTAACATGATAGATACAGAGGTCTGAGGTTGGATGAAGGACAAGTGGATGATGGAAATAGATCAGATGAGACTATATAATGGGGAAAGACCTCCATAAGTGGGGATCGGAAAAAATATTAGGAAGAAAACTAGGAGAAGATTCACTGTAACACTAGAAAGAACATAACACCTGAAATTGCATGTCCCGTCGAAAACTTACTCGTCGGACTATAATTCAACCTTAAATTACATACGCATTCCTCCTCGGACCGGCTTAGAACCCTGATTAATTGTTAAAAAATCTATTATAAGCCCAATTTTTTCGCCCACTCTCTTACAATTTTATTGTATTGGGCTTATTGGACCCATTTCCATTTCCTATTAGGTTTGGACTGCAATTTGTGACCTTACAATTATCATAAATGAAATGAATATGGAAATACAATTTTTGTTGTTGTAATTATTAAAAACATGAAAACACTACAATTATATTCATATTGGAATGATGCTAGAAATACGTACTATTTTAAAAAAAAAATTTACAAACTGCTAATGTGGTGAATGATTATTGGTAAATAAAAAAGTGATTTTAATAATAGACCTAGATGAAAACTAATAAAAGGTTAATCACATTTGCATTTTGTAAAAATATTATGAAATAATTTGTGCCTGTGACATTATTCTTCATATTTTGTCTTTTTATTAATTATTATTGTTTTTTGTTTCCAAGGAAAAATTTAACGTTATTACACTAACGGTAGAATTATATATATCACTATTAAGACCCAACCTCTCAAAATCAAAATAAGAATCATCAAGGTTGGTCTTCCTCTCTCACTTTTACAATTGAATTACTTTTTTAAAAAAAATATCTTGCACTACTTCACAAGGTTGGTCTTCCTCCCTCGCTTTAATAAAATAATAAAATAAAATACATTGCACTATTGTACTATATCGTATGTACAATATTAATACTCTTCACTCATTCATAGGAACAAATTCAATTATATATTCTTTAAAAAAAATACTGATTCATGGTAAAAAATTCAATTATATATTATTTTATTTAAAAATAAATACTAGTCCGGGCCAGGACTAGTGGTTTGAACTTTTTCGTCCTTGTCTTGATTTTTTTTTTTTTTGAGAGAAAGGTAAGTGAGTTTTATTCAATTAAGAAAAAGGTTCGACTGGAGTACATCTTCCAAGTCACTGGGTAGTTCTTTTACCCACATATCAAAATCAGCAATTATAACCACTCTTCTAGCGAGCGAGGGCGTGGACAAACTTGTTACCCCCACCCCCCCCTTTTCTACATGCTTAAAAACTGATCTATGTAAATTAGAATAAAGGCATCGAATTTCCTCAATTACATGACCAAAGAGAGTCTAGTTAGCTCCCTAGTTGTTGTTGGCCTGGATAATCCGCAAGCTGTCACCTTTAAATTCCACCTGGAAGAGGCTTAACTCTTGAGCAAACAGGACTGCACGGCTGCACGCCAAAGCTTCAGCAAGGTCCACCGAGTGAGGCATTCTAATCTTCTGACTAAGTGCTGCAATGATCTGCCCCGATTGATCACAGATTGCCACCCTAATACCTACTAATCCAGAACCATAAAATATTGCAGCATCAAAATTAGCTTTGAAAGAGCCAGCCTATGGAGGGCACCAACGCACTAGGTCCAATCGTCTAGGGAGTGGCTGAGGTTCATGGACTTCAAAATACTCCAACATCAATTTCTTTGCTCGCTTACAGATTTCATGAAAAGGCCATGTAGGTTGTTTTTCTCTCAACTTATTTCGTCTTTGCCATAAGCTCCAAGCGACCATTGAAAACCAAGCCACATGGAAGATCGATCCTTTCTCAAGAACCGCTTCAAACAAATCCATAAAACTTATGTACTGCTTCTTATAGTACACAAAAAAGCCAACTTCTGTACTGCTTCTTGTAGTACACAAAAAAGCCAAAAACTTAGCCTTCAACTGGACTACAAACAATTCTACAAAGACTAGAAAAAGCAAACTTAAAATAAAATCTTTGCAATAGTCCAGGATCAGTAGAATCGTACTATTCTAACGATTCCAAACAACCTTTATTTTTTGTAATCTTTTTTAACTTGATAGAATGCTCAGTTGGACCTAAATAAAAAATAAAATCTCAATAGACCATGTTTTTCTACTCTAATGTAGAGAGAGTGTCAGTTGGACCCAAATAAAAAATATTCCAATAGAGTGTCACGTTTTGAGGTTTTTGGCCTCTTTAAATAATGCTTACAAATGGATATAGTAATATATGGTAATTATATCAATGAATGTATAATTTAGGTGATTATTTAAGATACTAAGGTGTATTTTTTGTTTTTTTCTCAAATAATGTAGGATCTTAGGATCCACGATCCGATCCTACGATCTACAATCCCATCTACATCCCACGATCCTACGTAGGATCCCGATTTTAACAACCTTGATCACACCTATACTTAGCCAAAAAAAAAACTAAAGTGATCCTTACACATTTTTTTACGGTGAATTTTTGTTGATAATTTAAATCATTTGATAGGTTAAGAATCTCTTATATGGTAAATAACTGAATAAAAAAGATAAACTCAGTCTTTCATTTGATTAAAAAAAAAAATTCATCATACGCATGTCATATTATTAACAGATTGAATACAAAATAATAAGATAGATCAGAATTTTTTTTTTTTTTTTTTAGAAGGAGAGGTAGATCAGATTTAATTGAGTAAAATGCGAAAACTATTTATCATTGAGATTTACAAATTTGTTTTCACAATGTAGATCTATGAATAATATGATTAAGAGAGAGAGAGAGATAATGGTGTGTGCTGCATCCACTTTGACGAATTCACATCTTATTGTAGTTTCTCCTATCTTTTTTCATGATTTTACATCTATTTAAATGCATGCCTATGTGTTTGATTAGCACATGTAGCTATCAACTCAATTATATGAGTCATTTCTTTTTTCCATTTGGTAAGTACACTCCATGTGAGTCACCTTATTTTCAATGGTGAAGGCATAATAATCATATGCATTTTTTAAAAGTTCTAGGGTATATATAGAATGGTATGTCAAAAATTTTCAAACATTTTTTGTAATTATACCCGTTTACAAAATTTTGAAGGGGTTAATTATGAGAGTGCATAACTCAGTGTAACTTTTTTTTAGAATGGATAGACATATTAAATAAATAAATGAATACTAATTGTGGAAGCAAGAATTTAGACCGAGCTTAATAACTTGCCTAAGAACACAATTAATTTAGATTATGAGCTTATAACAATCCGCAATGGAAAGTTTGAACAAAAATCCAGAATTTATCTCACTCTTACACCAGTATGTAAAAAAAGGAAAACTCTTATTCATATCATCATTTTCTCTTACAATTTTCACTCCTAATGTTTCACACCTATATTTTCTGTGCCCCCACCCCCCCCCCCCCCACCCTTTTTTTCTCTCTTTTCCTTTATATGAGTCATCTTCTTCTTTTTTATGTTTTGTCATTGTCCACGTGGATAACTTCTGGTCTCATCGGGCTCTTCTTTCTTGATTTTTCATCATGAATAGAGCTTTCTACGGCTTCTTCTTACTATTCAAGTGTCCACCTAGATAATTTTTGATCTTATTAGGCTTTCCTTTTTTTAGTTATTCATCATGGATAGAGACTTTTGGGGTTTTTTTTACTTAGGCTTGTCCCTCTACATTAAATGCGGTGATGCTAGGTAAGTGACCTTCATTTAATTCGGGGGTTGTTGTGGAAATATTTGAAAATCTTAGACAGCTTCCTCAGTGAAGTTGATCTTCCCTGGTACTTACCTCTACCTCGGAACTAGGCTAAGACTTACCTTGATAGTTCAAACACTATCTCGAAACTAGGCTAAAACTTACGTTGGTAGTTCGGACACTACCTTGGAACTAGGCTAGGACTTACCTTGGTAGTTTGGACACTACCTTAGAAGTAGGCTAGGAAGGAGACTAACCTTGATCAATAGTCTAAGGTTCTGTATCTATTGTTAGAATGGGCCGTCCTGTTGGATTTGTTTCCTGCGTTTAGGCCACTGCTTGAAATGGGCCCAATATTTATCCTATTATAATAAGGCCCAATGTTTACCCCACTACAATAATATTTTTTTTAAAACGCAATCCAAAAATCTTTAGTGTTTATTTTATTTTTAGATAAATAGATAGTTGAGGGTGGGGGAATTAGGATCCTAGATGTCTTCTTTAAAAACACCAAAAAGTGTCAGTTAATTACAAGACTCTTAACTGAAGATGGCAACGATCCCCTTAACATTTATAATGTGAAAATTAATTTTGATGATTTTTTTTTTTTTTTTTGTAAAGATCTCTCTCAAAAAATTTATTTTAAAAAAAAGTGTTGAAAGATTTTATATATATATATATATATATATATATATATATATATATATATTTGTATAGATTTAATGTTACACAAGAAGCTCTTGTTGGTATTGAATTTCAATTATTTTTTCCTTTTGAGTTGTTAGATGTTGGTTAGTATTTGTATTTGTACTACTTAAAACAAAAGGTATACAAATGTTGGTGCAGAAGAGTAAGGGAAAAAAGGAAGAGTAGTTCTAGTACCATATAAATTGCCACAATTTTTGTCATAACTATCTTACGTGTCAAACTGTGACTGACTATTTATCTCTTTCACGTAAATCTACTACTTTTTTCACTATTCACAGTCAGCCTTTTAAATAGTTGTGATATAAGTTGTGTTATTTTAAACATGACTATAATTGAGCTTTGGGTAAAGTAGTCTCATATTTACAAGTTTATTCACAAGTATATTATTATATTTGAGTTTGACTCTTTTAATAATCAAACTATAACTTATGAAAACTATTCATAAACAGTTGGTAATCTTGCAGCCCTAATTATTTGGCCAGATAAAATATTATGGATGTTTTAGTTTTAGCCCCAAATTTGAAGTTTTTTTTTCTTTTTTAATAATTCGAAAAATAAGAGGTGGAGACCATTTGAGTCATTTTCGTATCTTTTGGAAATATAGAGAAAAATACAATTGAACTAAATATTCCTGACAAATGTGAAGATTAATTGTTGAGCCTAAATAAATCCGCAGATCATTTTTTAAATCGGCTTGGGTATGAATGATAAATCTTAAAGTCCCACTTGCTGTGTTTTTAACAACTCATTTTAGTTTACGAATCATTTAACTCAATTTAAGTCCAAGTCTACATCCCAGCTTTGTGGATCATAACTAGGAGTTTTTTCATGGATAAGACTTCGGTTCAGCGCATTCATACACGGGCCTAAGTCTTGTGAGTAGGTTGGTTCCAATTTTTTTTCCTCCTTTCCTATGTAACGAAAGGTATACATACAAGTACATAAATTAAAGAAGAAATTATACTTTATCACTCTAAACTATACACCAGATTACATTTTGCACTCTAAACTATTCGAATGCACGCTTTGTACCCTAAACTATTACCCTTGTTATGCTTTGCACCATAATGTTACTTTTAGTGTTATGTTAAGCAGAAATTAAGAGCACATGACTTGCACATGACTTTTGCTTAAGGCTGTGTTTGAATTGGCTGAAAATCGTTTCCGGAAATCATTTTCCGTAAAACCCATGCATTTGGCAGCTACGGAAAATAGATTTTCCAGAAAATAATTTCCGTTTGACCAAAATTTGCACTTGTTGACCCGGAAATGATTTTACAGAATCATTTTACCTTCAAACGATTTTCGTAGCACGCGCAAAAGAGAGAGAGAGCCACAAAAAGAAAAAACCCACGCGAACAAAACACACTCAGCGAGAGAGAGAGAGGACGATCGGCATCAATCGCGATCGTGATCACCGGAACCGTGCCGATCAGCGTCGATCGCGATCGCGATCGACCCGATCTCGATCGCGATCTCACCGAGAAAATGTGATATTTTCTGGGTTTTATTTGTGTTTTTAGGAATGAATGATATTATGTATTCGTTTGGTAACTGAGAAAATGTGAGAAAATATGAGCAACAAGTAGAAAATGTGTTTTCTATGGTATTTTCAAGAACACAACCAAACATCAGAAAATATTTTCCGAAACATTTTTTGAAATGCAACCAAACACATAAAAACATTTTCTTTTCCGGAAAATAGCATTTCCGGAAAATATCTATTTTCCGGAAATACTTTTACATGAACCAAACGCAGCCTAAATGTCATATTATTTAAGGACCAAAATATCATTTTCCCTGTTTTTCCACTATTTATTCTCCTCTGTTACAGAAAATTTCATAATCATTCTTTATGTGTTGGACCTAATCTGCCGAAGGTTATAAATTTTTTCTTGCTATACTGCTGGAATATCGATCCAACCAACAAAGAACCATCATTCAATCATTTTTTGTGCCTTTTTTTTTTTTTTTTTTTTTTAAGAATAGTTGTTAAATTAGCCTCCTTGAGAAGTAGTAAAAATTTTGAGATTGTTTTATGCAATAACGATTTTTTTTTTTTTTTTTTGAAACACGGTTGCTCCGATGCGTTATTAAAATTGATTCAGACATACGCTATTTTAAATTATGAGTTTTAGGACCCAAAAAAAAAAAAAAGAGGAATTGATGAGTCAATATTCGAAGAGTCGAGATCAATCATATAAAAAGAAAAAGAAGAAGAGCTTTTGGGATTGACTAGAGTTCAAAGAAGTGAGGGCAGCAGTGTTATCGAAGGAGTAACTGTCGATGGTCAAGCCGTGCTTCAATTAATAGTCGTTGAACGCATGCAACCTTAACCACTATGTCGTTTGCGTCGTATCAGGGCCCACCTTGCTGCATTGAGCTGCAGTCATCGGCGCCAGGCTCACAGGCCCAGTCAAGCGCCGTCTGCAAGGCCGTGTCTTCTGTGTTGTTCTTCGCCATGCACCACAGCTCCTTACCTACGACGCTGGTTTGGGCCTTGGAAACCGATGCACCGGCGAGGAGTGGGAGTGTGAGTACCAAGCAGAGAAAGATCTTAGCGGAAGAAGAAGAAGAAGAAGAAACCAAGAAACCTTTTCCATTATGCTTTTTTGGGTGATATAGTGAGAGAAAAACAAAGAAGGGAAATGTTTTTAATTGATTGGGAAAATGGTGTTTTGGTCTTTAAATATTGTGCCACTTAAGCAAAAGTCATATGCAAATTATGTGCTCTTAATTTTTGTCTAACTTAATAGTAAAATTAACATTAGAGTGCAAAGTGTAATAAAGGTCATAGTTTAGGATGCAAAGCATGTATTCGAATAATTTATGGTGCAAAGTGTAATATAGTGTATAGTTTAGAATAGTAAAGTGTAATTTTTCCAAAATTAAATGGAGTACTCACAAATTATTCAGTACCAAATTGAATTTATGGACTGTTTGGTAACGTTATTCTAATAACGTTGTTTGTATTTTTTGGAAATACGTATGAGTGAAAAAACTACTTTATCAATTATACTATATCATTTTACAATACATCCAATATTCTAAAATTCTATTTTTTCCCATTTTATTTAAATATTCCTTTTTATTCCTTTTTTTTACTATTTCTCTTTTTCTTTTCCTTTTCCTCTCTTTCTCCCTCAACCTCTAGCACCGGTTCAACACACAAAGCCACACACACAAAGACCCATGATACACTGATCAACCTATCCAAACCCATCACCACACACACAGAGCCACACTCACACACAAACATAAACCATCAAACCATCAACAGAGCCACACACACACAAACACAAACCATCAAGCCGTTAACAGAGCACACACACACAAACCATCAAACCAATCGGAGCCAACAATGGCCACCACACCCACCACCTAAACCACGCTGTCAAAGAAACCTACGCCAAAATAAACCACACCTCCAAAGAAACCCACCACTAATCCGCCACGATCTCCACCACAAACCCACTAGATCGAAGAGAAAGGCTGAGAGTTTGGGGTTGGAAAAACCCATCAAACCCATTAGACCACGCCTAGCCGTGAAAGACCCATGAAACCATGCCGGGTGAGATAGTGGCCAACAGCGGCCTAGGCTTGGGCATCGCTAGGTGAGACGTGGCCTAGGCTTGGCATTGCTGGGCAATGGTAGCCAACGGTGGCCTGAGGGAGAGCAAAGGGAGAGGGAGAAATCACTAAGAGAGAGCACAGGGAGAGGGAGAAATCTGAGAGAGAGAAATGTGGGAGACAGACCTGAGAAAATAGGAGAGTCAGGGATACAGAGTGAAGAGAGAATAAGAATAAAATAATATTTTTGGTTTTACAATAGTGCAACAGTGCAAATTTTTTTCAATATTTGGCTTTTACAAATCTGAACAGAGGAGGGTTTTCGTGCTTAAATGATAAAATAGACTAATATATGGCATATGGCATGCCACACGCGGAAAATAAGTTTAAACTACGTAGAATTATCTTAATTAAAAAAAAAAATAACAGAAAAAAACAAAACAAAAGACTTGCATCAAGTTATTAGACCCCGTTGACACCTGTTCATGTCTTCTTTCCACACGTCTCATTAATGAGCAAGTCCAAAGTGCACTTGGACGATCCACCTTCCTCTATAGCTTTCTTGGCCATCTCTGCCAGTTCCTTACTCTTCTTCCTCACCTCCTTCCCCTTCTTTCCCTCCATTAACTCCTTCACCATTTTCTCTAACCCCTCCCACTTCACAAACCCTCTCACTGACCCATCACACGTCTCAACCCTCAGTCCCACCTTTATCTCCTCCACAACCATTCTTGCATTCAAAGGTTGGTCTGCCATCATAGGCCATGCAAGGATTGGAACCCCAGCACATATGCTCTCCAACACAGAATTCCATCCACAGTGGCTAATAAACCCTTGCACACTCTCATGCATCAAAATCTCCCTTTGGTCAACCCACTCTCTCACTACAATTCCTCTATCTTTCACTCTCTCTTCAAACCCGTCTGAAATCTCTGACTCACACTTTCTTATCACCCACAAGAAATTCACTTTGGATTCTTCCAATCCAGTTGCTATTTCTTTGAGTTGTGCAGGTGAAATCTCTGCCTGAGACCCAAAAGCTACATACAGAACTGAGCTCCCTTGGTCAAGCTTCTTGTCCAGCCACTGAACCCATTTGGGTTTATTGTGGGGTTCAGTTCTACCCTTTGGTGGCTCAGCCAGGCAAAGAGGCCCCACGGACCAGGCCTTGGGTGTACACTCACGGTTCCAATAATCATCAAACAAAGGCTCAAGCTCATAGAAGCTGTTAAATATAATACCATAGCTATTCAATAATGTTGCTATGATTGTTTCCATGGTGAACTCAAATTTCCGACCCGTTTGCTCCCCCTCAGAAATTGGGAGCTCAAAGTCATTTCTAGTAACTTTAATCCATGGAAAAGGAGGCACTGTTATTAACTCGTCATTTGATTGGAGTCCAAAGAGAAGCCTATCAATAGCCACAGCTCTAGACACACAGCAAGAGTAATAGCACATACCATAGAATACAAACCTTGGGATGTTGAACTTGGAAGCAGACTCTAGGGTCCACCAGAGGAACCCATCAGAAACCATGAAGTTGACACGTGGAAGATTCTGGAGTGCTCGTTCGAAGTCGGGCTGCATGAGCTTTGTGGCGTTTGCAAATGAAGGGAACATGGACATTGAGGGCAGTTTGTCTGTGCTCTCAATGCCAGCAGGTAAATCAGTCACGTTGTGAGAGAATGGTAGGTCAAGAATGAAGGCTGTGGTGTCATTGAGGGACTCAGAGATGAAAGGACGATTGGCTGGGGTGGTGAAAATGGTGACGGTGAGGCGGCGCTGGAGGAGTAAGCGTGCAAGGTGGAGGAGTGGGATGGTGTGGCCTTTGGACATAAAGGGAAAGAGAACCGCATGGTGTGGTTGTGTATCACCAGAGATAGAACCCATGTTTTTTTCCTTCTTCTTCTTCTCTTCCTCACCTCAGATCTCTCTGTCTCTGTCTCTAACCAGGTTCAATTTAATAGTGTTGAGTGAACAAACATGTTGTTTGGTGGAGGATATTTATAGAGGATCCTAGTGGAAGGCTAATACATGCATAGGTTACAAAGTCAGGTATATTTTGTTTCTTTTATCGTGCGTGCATGTGACTGGAGGTATGGTAAAGAAGAATTCGTCTGGGTTAAAGCCTTGAAACTTGAAAAATGATACTGTGACTGTGAGTATGTGACAAACAAAATATGGTTAGAGACTTTTGGGGTTAAGAGATATTACGGCCTCATCAACCGCTACTATGTTTCTAACTTTCTACTGATGTTTACTTTTGGATAAAATTAAAGCTATATTACGCATGCTATTACAAACACATGAAAAATAAAATTTGGATTGATTTTTTTTATGTGTTTGTAAGAAAAAAAGTGTTACACAAATTTATAAACATGATAACTAAATCCGTGACTTTAAATCATAATTTTGTTGCGACTTAAAATTACAATTTCATTTACTTTTTTATGTGAGTAAAAAACACTTCTTCCTCTCTTTTTTCTTCTTCTTTTTTAACCATTTCTTTCAGTTCCTTTTTCTTCTCTTTTTCCTGGACATAGACTTCACAAATGATTTCATTTTCATTATCAATCAATGAAATGAACAACGAATACAATTTTTGTTTTGTTGTACAATTAAAAACATGAAAACACTACAACCATATTCATACAATGTCTTTTTGTTAGATTTTTTTTGCCCCCAACGAAAACATTAAACGTTTATTACACAAACTGTAGAATTATATATATCAATATCACTATTAAGGCCCAAGCCTATTCTTGAGCCTACTATTATATAGTCTTACATTGTTCAAAGCTTGATAACTCATTAGCAATCAATGGTCTCCTGTATGAAAGTTATTTATTTTTCATTAATTGATAAGTACACTTCATGTGAGTGATCACCTGATTTTTCTAAGGTGAATGCATAATAATCAATTAATCATATGCTTCTTCTTTTTTTAAGTTCTAGGGTACATATAGAATAATGTATCAAAAAGTTTCAATTCTTTTTTTTTTAATAATTATACCCGTTTACAAAATTTTGAGGGGGTTAATTATGAGAGTATATAATAATATAACTCAGTGCAATTTTTTAAGAACTGATGGATATATTAAATGAATAAATGAGAAATAATATTTTTTTTGAATGCAGTCCAAAAATATTTAGCATTTTTTTATTATAAATTGATAGATAAGGGTGGGGGAATTAAAATTCTGGATTTTTTTCATTAAAAACACCAAATTTATTAACCAATTGAGTTATAAGGTTCATGGCGAAAATCTTTAGTTTTAAACATGAAAACAAATGCCCTCTTGGCTCTTGTTATTTCCAAATTAAACATCTAAAATTTAATTTCCATCTACTCCCAACTATTTATAAAAAATTTTAATTAAAAAAAATTTTAATTTTCGCCTACCTCTCACCCCAAACTATCACTACCTCTATCTCTGTATTTTTCCTTGCCGAATTTCTCCCTTCATGACCTGACAAAATTCTGTCTTAACCTTATTTCTCTTGTGGTCACCACCCACTTCCACCAAAACGTCTCTCTCTCTCTCTCTCTCTCCACCCCCCCCCCCCCCCCACTAGCATAAAAGAAGGATTGATATTGAGTATGTGAAAATTAATGTTTAATTTTGATGATTTTTTTTTTTTTTTTGTAAAGATCTCTCTCACAAAAAAAAAAAAAAATGTTGAAAGATTAGATTGTATTTTTTTTAGTTTGTATTTAATTTAATATTATGGGAGGTTAGCTCTAGTTGGTTAGCATTTGTATTTGCACTCCTTACGATAAAAAAAAAAGTCTACAAATAGTGGTGCAGCAGTGTGTTGTCTTTGAAGGGAAAAAGGGAATAAGAACTACATTGTTTGAGCTCTACATAGTACACACACTGGGCTCTACATAGTCCTTAATTAGGGCCCCTTTAGATAGGATGTTCTAGAAGCCTACATTTTAAGCTAAAATTGCGTTTTTAAAACAATAGATTTTGCGTTTTTTTCAAAAGCAACTTTCTCGTGCTTTTTCAGATTCATGTGATTTGTAGATTTTCATGTTTTCGTGTTGCACATTTTAAAGTTTTGACAACAACCCATGTGTAGGTTCTCTTAATTCAACAGAGCATGAGAACGTGAAGGGAGTACTAGGGAAGACATACATGTCATGCCCATTCATATGAAGCGAACCCCACGCTACATGATAGGTATTTGTTTGTGAATTAGTGTGAAATCACCATTAGAATGATAGCGACCTAAGAGCATCCACATCAATGGGTGCAAAATTTTGCATAATAGAAAAAACCCTACATTTTACACATTTAAGCCTAAAAAACACTTATATCAGTGGATGTAAAATTATGAATTTATGCACAACTGCTACAGTAACCATGCATATATGCACGATTATTATAGCTTGTGTATTTAATATTTTACATTTTTTTCTCTCTCCTTCGCCTCACTCTCTCAGCTTCTCACTCTCACCTCTCTCTTGTTTTATCTCTCCTTTAGTCCACTAATCAGTCCAGCCTCACCCTCAGTCCACCGATCACCAATCACTGGTATCCCACCTACAATGATCATCGTAAAAGCTCAAAACTTTCTAGAACAACAAAACTGAAAGTAAGAAAAAAAAAAAAAAAAAAAAAAGGAGGAGGCTCGTTGAGATCAACAGGCAAACCACGACGCACAAGACCCAAAAACGACGCTATGGCGGAGCTCTCAGGGACATGATGTGTGGGTCCGGCGGAAGCGACAATAACAGCAGAGGCAGAAGCTTGAGGTTCTCACTTAACTTGATACGAGGAAGACGAGTTAGACTCAGTGGTGACATAGTTGATGATTTTGATGAGTGGGTTTTGATGGGTATTGATTGGGTTGATGGTGGCTGGATTTAAAATATTTTATTTGAATAAATATGTATAATAAACAAATTGACGTGGATGTTTTATAAAAATGGAAGTGTAAAATAGAAAAAATAGATTTTAGATATGCATATTTACAAAAAATTTGCATCCACAGATGCAGATGCTCTAATTAAAGTTAGGTTGCGTTTGGATTTGCATAATTTAGGTTTGGAATAATTTTGATTTTTTTCCTTAAAGTTTCAAATTTTGAATTCATACCGTTAACGTTAGGTAGCCTTTTAATTTAAGCAATTCCACCCATATTTCATGCTAAGGTGTCTATCAAGTGTCACCTTAATTAAAAACAATGTTGTTTACTTGTTTTAACCATGTTTTCAAAACAAGATAATTTTAATGCAATCAAAAGTTAAAATAATGTTATTTTGTCCATGTTACTGAAAAAAGTTACTTAGCACTTTATATTTTCTTTTTCTTTCTTCCTCATGTGATCATAAATTTTCTATCATTTTCTCGTATACCAAACAACTTGTAAGATTTTTAAAAAGAAAAAATTTTGTAGTACTTAAAAAAGAAAAAGAAAAGAAAAGAAACGTTAAAGGAAAAATATAAGTACTAACTCCCTGCAAGTATTTATATCTGTTAAGATAGAGACCAAGAAGCCCAAAGAACAACATGAAGCATTCCTTGTCATTGACCACGAGTACTGTGCATTGAGTGCAAGTCTCGACCCATCGAGCCAGCTAGGGCTTGTGGTGAAAGTTTTTTACTTAAAGAGAGCAACTTTCTTGAGAGGGATATGGTGGAGAAGGAGAGAAGAAAGGAGGAGGAGGCATAAGTGGCGGAGAAAAGAAGAGAGAGACTGAGAGAGATAGAATGGGGAATTTTTTTTTTTTCTTTGTTTTGGGTAAATTGTGAATTTTTTTATTGATTGATGTGTGTTCTACTAAAAAAATTTATTAAAAAAAAAGTGATATTTATTTATAAATGATGTGGTCTATTTTAGTTTGATTAGCCATGGAGATTGTAAACTTAGCTGAATTTGATGGTTCTTTGGAAATCAGTGGGCTGAAAATCTCAGATGTTGTTGATCTAAAGGTTGTTGATGAATCCTGAAAAAGCAAACAAGAAAGTCAAAGGAGACCGGTGGAGGCCGGCCAAGAATCCTCCAATGGCTAAGTTAGTATTTTCTGTGGTTCCAAGTAAAAAGGAAGTGTCAGAATGAATACCTTCTCACAAAATGAGTGCTTTTATAGCACACACGGGATGGTTATCTCCCTCCTAGTAACTTCTCCTATTGTCAAGGAGTCCGGAAATAACTGCCATAACTACCTTTGACATCGTATTGTTTGGCCTAGTTTATCTAATCGTCGTTGACAACGGTTCATATCAATCTCTTCAATTCTAGAACAAAGGTGCAATGCCCATACCAAAATAATGTAGTGTTGGACGTGCACTATTTGCCCAGGACGAGATTATCTATAATCTCATCCTACATGTTTTACTCACGGACGAGATTCTCCAGGACGAGATCCTCATAGGTTGCTGCCATTGATCAGGACGACCCCTTATGGACGAGTCTAAAGTTGTAATTTTCTGGTATCATCACACCCGGCAGTTCATCAGGCCATACTCCCTTTGCCCCCTCAAGACAAGTCTTGATGATCTTCAACAATGATCAGTTTGCAACTTCAGCTTGACTGTTTACTTGAGGGTGGGCTAGTGAGGAATAATGATTTTGTATCCCAAAGTGTTCACAAAAATCTCTAAAAAGTGCATTGTCAAATTGTCATCCGTTGTCGAACACCAATACTCAGGGCACCCCGAACCCTGTACACGATGTTTTTCCAGACGAAGTTTTTTACATTCTGTTACGTGATGCTTGTTAAAGATTCTGCTTCTACCCACTTAGTGAAATAGTCTATCCCTACCACCAAGAATTTCATCTGCCTAGTTTCAATTGGAAAATGACCCAAGATATCTAGGCCCCATTGAGCGAATGGCCACGAGGCCATCATGGGGGTGAAGTACTCCGATGGCTGTCTGGGGATATTACTGAAACGCTAACATTGATCACAAACTTTGACATAAGCCTTTACATCTGCTTGGATGGTTGGCCAGTAGTATCCTGCACGGACGACCTTGTGGATAAATGATCTGGCTCCTAAGTGATTCCCACAAGCTCCTTCGTGGACTTCCCTCAACACGTAATTTGCCTCGTCCGGTGACAAACACCTGAGATAAGGTTGTGAAAAACCTCTCTTGTACAGCACGTCATTAAGAAGGACATATCTGACTGACCGGACTCTGAGTCTCCTGGCCTTGTCCTTCCCTTCCAGAAGGCTTCCGTCTTTCAAATACGATATTATTGGGGTCATCCAATTTACTTCATTTTGTACCTTAGTACTTCCAGAAGGTCTATACTTGGGATATATTTAAGTTCATCAAACTCGTCCATGGGTTGATTTGCTGAGGCTTCCTTTGCTAAGACGTCCGCTTCCATGTTCTCTTCCCTCGGGATTTGAACGAAGTTAGTTTCTTTGAATTTCTTCACTAACTGCTATACTTTTTCAAGATATTTTTTCATTCGCTCTTCCTTGGCTTCACACGTCCCATTTACTTGACCCATGACCAACTGAAAATCTCCCAGAATGAGTATTGATTTGGCCTCTATGGACTTAGCCAGCTCTAGTCCCTTGAGAAGGGCTTCGTACTCAACTTCATTATTGGTTGTTTGGTATTGCAGACGTACCTTGTACGTTAACCTATCTCCCTCTAGGGATTGCAACACAACTCCTATTCCTCCCGCATGTTGTGTAGACGAGTCATCCACATAAATGATCCATTTCTTATCTTCCACCAATACTAAGTCATCGTAACTCGGAGTAAACTTTGTGATAAAATCTGCCAAAGTTTGAGCCTTTATTGCATGCCTCGGCTAGTACTTGATGTCAAACTCACTAAGCTCGACAACCCATTGGATCAACCGTCCTGCAGCTTCTAACTTGTTCATTGCTTTCTTCAATTGGTGGTCTGTCATGACGTTGATGATATGAACTTGGAAGTAGTGTCTCAACTTCCTTGATGCTGTGATCAGCGCAAAAACCAACTTCTCTATCTGTGGGTATCGTCCTTCTGCTCCTCTCAGTGCTCGACTGGTGTAGTATACCGGTTTCTGCACTCTTCCCTCTTCTCTAATCAACGTTGAGCTTACAGTATGCAGGGTGACAGCCAAGTACAGATATAACTCTTCTCCCAACATGGATGGACTTAATAGCGAGGCAGTTGTAAGATATGCTTTCAGATCTTGGAAAGCTCTCTGGCAGTCGTCTGTCCATTCGAATGCCTTTTTAAGAACCCTGAAAAATGGTAAACATTTATCAGTGGCTTTTGAGACAAACCTGTTAAGGGCTGCAACTCGTCTGATGAGTGACTGGACTTCTTTAACATTTTGTGAAGGCTTCATATCTAGTATTGCTTGGATTTTATCAGGATTTGCTTCAATTCCCCTGTGCGAAACCATGAAACCTAGGAATTTTCCTGATGATACTCTGAAAGCACACTTGCTGGGATTCAACTTCATGTTATACTGCCTGAGCGTATCAAATGTTTCTTGCAGATCATCCATATGAATTTTCTCGTCCTGACTCTTCACCAGCATATCATCTACATAGACTTCTACATTCTGCCCAATCTGTGGACGAAACATGTGGCTAACCAACCTCTGATATGTTGCCCCTGCATTCTTCAACCCAAAAGGCATCACCTTATAACAAAATAAGCCTTGACTAGTGACAAATGATGTTTTTTCTTGATTTGCCTCGTCCATCCTTATTTGGTTGTACCTAGAGAAAGCGTCCATAAAGCTAAGTAGCCTATGATCCGCCATAGAATCTACCAACTGATCGATGTGAGGCAATGGGTAACTATCTTTAGGGCAGGCCTTGTTTAGATCGGTGAAATCCACACACATTCTCCATTTACAATTTGCCTTCTTGACCATTACCACGTTCGCCAGCCAGTCTGGGTAATAAACTTCTCGAATGAACTTCGCCAGGGTCAGCTTCTGTACTTCTTCTTTAATAGCATTGTCTCTCTCTGGAGCAAACACCCACTTTTTCTGTCACACAGGCTTAGAGGAAGGATATATATTCAGATGGTGGGTAATGACACTTGGATCTATACCCGGTATATCCTCATGACTCCAAGCAAACACATCAATATTTTCCCTTAGAAAACGAATGAGATCCTTCTTAATCTTCCTTTCCAAATCTACCCTTATTTTGGTACTTTTTTCGAGATCATCCACGTCCAAGGAAATGTTTTCCAATGCTTCGATGGGCTCTGCCACAACTCTCCTTTCCTCAATGTTCATCGTCTGGGCTTGTTCATCCATGGCCAGCATGGCTAAATAGCACTCTCTAGCTGCTAGTTGATCAACTTGTACCTCTCCTACCCCATACTCCGTAGGAAACTTGACTGATAGATGATAAGTAGACGTAACTGCCTTCCAATTATTCAGGGTTGGCCTCTCAATTATAGCATTGTAGGACAATGAACAATCAACCACGAGGAAATTTACGTTTCTTGTTACTTGTTGTGGATATGCCCCCACTACCATAGGTAACGTAATAGTACCCACAGGCTACACTTTCATTCCACCAAAACCAACCAAGGGTGAATGAACCGGACGGAGTTGATCTAGTCCGAGGTTCATTTGCTGAAAGGCAGGGGTAATACAAGATATCTGCCGAACTCCCATTATCTACCAACACCCTTCTAGTTGTATAGTCAGCGATAAGCAAGGTAATGACGATGGCATCGTCATGAGAATGATGAATCCTTACGGAATCCTCATCCGTGAAAGTGATGGCCTGCTCGTCTGTGATTCTTGTCTTGGGTGATCGTCCAGAAAGTTGGACGTTCTGCACTACCTTCAGGTACGTCTTTATTGACCTGGACGACTGACCTGTTGAACCTCCCCTAATAATCATTCTTATTTCTCCGAGCAGAGGTCATGACGACTCATCTACCTTCGCCTTCAACTTCTCATCCTTGTAGTCTCGTCCAAGGAAATTCCTTAATTTTCCTTGTCTAATGAGATTCTTAATCTGCTACTTAAGGCCAAAACATTCATCAGTATCATGCATGTGGTCTCTATGAAAGCGACAATACTTATTCCGATTGCGCTTATTAGGATTTCCCTTGATTTTCTCTGGCCACTTTAAAGAATGATCGTCCTTAATTTGCATGAGAACTTGCTCTAGTGGCGCGTTCAATGGCGTGTACTGCTGATTTCGTGCCGAAGGGCCTGTCTTTTTATTATCTCGGTCTTTCTTTTCTTCCACCCATCCTTTCTTTGGACGAGGTCCTTACTCAGCATGGCGCATAGAATTCGCCTCCATTCTTTCAGCTCTCTTCCTCTTCTTGGCTATGATCGCGTCTTCTGCATTCATGAAGTTCTGAGCCGAATGAACGAGTTCTACCATAGACTGAGGTTCTTTTTCATAAAGCTTGCGGATGAAAAGATCAGAATTAACCCCATTGTGGAATGTCACTAGTAACAGCTTATCATCCACCTCATCCATTGTTAGAGTTTCCCGGTTGAAACGAGTGATAAAGGACCGCAAACTTTCATTCTCTCCTTGTTCTATGGTCAACGGACTAGATGAGGAACGTTTGTGTCTCTGTCCCCCAATGAAGTTGTTAACAAACAACTTGCTCAACTCTTCAAAAGAACTTACTGAATTGGAGGGTATCTTGCTAAACCATACTCATGCAGGCCCTTTGAGGGTGGTTGGAAAGGCTCTGCACATTATCTCGTCCAGAACCCCTTGAAGGTGCATTGTGGTTTTGAAAGTTGCAATGTGGTCAAAAGGGTCACGCGTTCCATCGTATGAGTCCAAGGAAGGCATCTTGAACTTTGGAGGGAAAGGGTGACCGTTGATAAGTGCAATGAAAGGGGAGTCAGTCCTATAAACTAAGTCCTCTACCGGATTTGCCCTTCTCATATTTTCTCTCATCTCATCTATGACATTTCTCATCTGGTCCATCTCCTTCTCCAAATGTGGGACCCTTCAAGAAGTGGTACCCCTTGACTGGCTCTCAGGTTCAGCATTTCTTCTGTCTTCTTTACTCTGGGTATGCCCTTCGGTATTCCCTTCACGATGCTGTCTCCTTGAATTAAGTTCTCTAGTCAATTATTGATTCTGACGGGTTAACTCCGCCATAGTGGCAGCCATGGACTGTACATGTTGGACAGAGGATGGTTGTATGGCGGGCGCCGATTGACGGTCGCGATGGGGATTACTGGAGGCGTCCCTACTCTCTTGAGGGCCTGGACTAGTAACCCTGGATCTTGTCCGAACCATTTCAGCCATTTGTCGGTGAAAGAAATTGCAGAACTCAAGAAAAATGAAATTCCAGAAATTCCTTCCCACAAACGGCGCCAACTAATGGTTCTTTGGAAATCAGTGGGCTGAAAATCTCGGATGTTGTTAATCTAAAGGTTGTTGGTGAATCTTGAAAAAACAAACAAGAAAGTCAGAGGAGACCGGTGGAGGTCGGCCAAGAATCCTCTGATGGCTAAGTTAGTATTTTTTGTGGTTCCAAGTAAAAATGAAGTGTCAGAATGAATACCTTCTCGCAAAATGAGTGCTTTTATAGCACACACGGGACGGTTATCTCCCTCCTAGTAACTTCTCCTATTGCCAAGGAGTCCGGAAATAACTACGATAACTGCCTTTGACATCGTACCGTTTGGCCTAGTTTATCTAACCGTCGTTGACAACGGTTCATATCGATCTCTTCAATTCTGGAACAAAGGTGCAATGCCCATACCAAAACAGTATAGTGTTGGGCATGCACTATTTGCCCAGGACGAGATTATCTATAATCTCATCCTACATGTTTTACTCACGGACGAGATTCTCTAAGACGAGATCCTCATAGATTGTTGCCATTGATCAGGACGACCCCTTATGGACGAGTTTGGAGTTGTAATTTTCTAGTATCATCAGAATTAAACAGCCATCTTATAAACGGACATGGACAAAATGACATTTTTTTCAAATGCACGTAACATTAGGTATAATGATTCAAAATTTGAAACTTTAAAGGTAAAATCAAGATTATCCTAAACTTAAGGATTCAATAGTACCTTTTGTTCAAAAGGACACTTAAGAGTTGTCCCAAATTGATTTCCATTGAAATACTTACTAATTTTGCAATTTTTTTTTTAAAAAAAAAGTTGTTTGGTGGTTATTTTAGAGTTGAAAGAACATCCATGAGTGAGAGTTTGGAAAGGAGGTTAAGGGTCCGTTTGGTTGGAAAGATGGAAAAATAGGAAAATAGAAAATATTTAGTTTTTCCTTATTTGTATTTGGTTGAAGGGATGGAAAAGTAAAAAGATGGAAAACTTTTTTGTTTGATTAAGATAAAAAATGTGAGGATGAAAAATAAAATTGATATAAATTTACCTTTATATTCTTACTAAATATATATAAACAAAAAGTAACACATTTATTAATATAAAAAAAAATGTATGAACACTTTAAATTTTTTTATTTATTTATAAAATAAGCAAATGCTAAAAGGATAAAAAAAATAAAAAGATAAAAACAAACAAATGAACTAACATGTACTGTGCAAAATTTTATCCCGAAAAAAAAAAAAAAAACAAAACCAAAACCAAAACCAAAACCAAACCAAGTTGAACGTACTGAGCAAACAAGAAGAAATTTTATCCAGGTAAAAAAAAAAAACCGGAAAGACAAGTTAGAAAAAGACAAAAAATTGGTTGTTGGATGGAGAAGGGCAATTTTGTCCAATATACATCTTTCTCCTTTTCTCTCCAATTTTCTCTCTGTTTTGAAAAAATTGAATTTTGGTAAACCTAAAGAGAAAATAATTGGGCTCCATCACTTTTCTCTCCCCTTCCTCTCTCAACCAAACACCCTTCCCACTCATTTTCTCTCCTACTTTTCATTCTTTTTTTTCTATCCTTCCTAAAATCCACCCAACCAAACATACCCTAAATATAGTGGATTTGATCTGTTAGTTTGTCTTATTTTCCTCTAATTGTGTACCTATTAGTAGTGCTATGGTTTATGGTCACAAACCCATTATTTAATTTCGAGTTGGATTGGGTTACTATAAGATTTACAGTTGGATGCACATCCCTAATTTGCTAGGATTGAAACCTTTCACATAACAATTTCTCAGAAAGGACTATCTTCTAGAACACCATCATAGACAAGAAAATTGATCAGATTTGGTCTGTATACTTGCAAAGTTCCCTAAGATTCTTTGCCTTTTACTCTTTTGGCATTTGTCAACAAGACAACCATTTTTTTCTCTCTCTTCTCATCTTTAGAACTCTTCATCGTGATTACTCTTTGAACACGACTCATCTTGAAAAGATAGAACATGCATGTGTCCATTAATTTCGGCCAAAAGAGAGAGACTTCCTGAATTATAGTAACAATAAACTTTTTTTTAATTTGTTTGTTTTGTAGTTAGGAATTAAAATAAAAAGGACAATCCCCACCACCACCACTTTTCCAAGAACGTGTTAGGACTTAGGAACACACGTACGTCAAGCAAATGCCAAATAGCATACCCTGCTGAAATAATGTCGTTCAGTGGATCTGAAAGGAACTACAAGAATCTGCAGCCTGCAGGCACATTAATTTAGTGACATAGACTACTCTTTGCTCGATCCAAGTGAACATGTGAAATGACTGCATGTGATTTCCATGGCGCGAAGGATTATATATAATTCCCGTGTACGATACGACTTGATGTGAGGAGTTTTTGTCTCAATACTCAGAGGGAAAGGCGGTTCAAGTAATAGTCCAACAAAACCCGTATAGTATATATAGTATTATTTATTGCCGTTTAGTGACGTGAAGTCGATAAGCTCACACAAAAACGCCCTTTTTATTCAAAAAAAAAAAAAACCCAACAACGATTATATATAATTCAATAACTTTTGAGTATATATTCCATTTCAACGTAGAATTTATATATGCACCAAAAACCATATGCATTGGCAAATTTGGCATTGCATTTCCAATTAAGAAAGTACAAAATATCAATCCAAAAACAATTTCTCACAACAAATCTTATATACCATATATACTACCATGACAATTGACAAGTACCTATGAATCAAACTCTTAAAATTTGCTTTCTTTTTTCTTCTTTTTTTTTTTTTTTTTTTTTATATGTTGTATAACAAGGGTGATAAAGTGTTCTTCACTTTTTCTTTCTTTTTTAAGAAACTTATAAAGTAATTCGAAAAGATAATGGTTCTACAGTTCTACTTAGAATGTTTTTCGCATTTGTTATATATAAATTGCTTTCAGACGGTGGGCATAGAACCCTTTATCTAGAAGGAATTTGTCCTCGAACGTTGAAGTTTGAACAATTAGTTCCTTAAATCTACTATGTGTAATTAATAATTAGAAAATGTTAACCAATATCCGAAGGGTATTGTATTAGGAATTATTTTCAGAAACATTTTATTGAGAGAATAATAAAATAATAAATGTTGTTGACAACTTTTTATATTTCCTATGAAAGTGGTGTCAAAACTTTCCTATTATAGTTTATTGACAATTACCCTAAAAGCGTCCGTCAACATGATCCTTAATAATTATGATATCATGCATGTTTTAGCCAAGTATTATTTGATTAGCGAGAAGCTAAGTTCAAGAGATGTGGCTATTCTTATACCATTGCAAATAGTAGGTACCTTTAGCCTCTAGGTACCAAACTTTGTAGCCCACTTCTTGTGATAAACATTGTGTTGATGCTGCCTAGGGCCGGCCCTAGGCCTAGGCCACTTAGGCCACCACCTAGGGGCCCCTACTAGAGGAAGGCCCCCAAATTTTGGGGCAAAATTTGATATATTTTTTATTAAAAAAATTTGGAGATATAGGATAAAAAATTAGGTTTACATTTTTCCTCTACTTTTAAGAAGTCCCAAATAATTGAGTAATGCTAAAGATAATACAACTTTAAATACATGGGTCTTACAAATATATGTGTCACAATCACAAGAAATAATTCAGATAGGAAAATGCTAGAAATATTATTAATTTTACTTGAAAATTTTACAAATTGATGTGACAATTAATATGATATGTGGACGTCAATAACCTATTAAATGCATTTTTGAATTATTTTTTGTGATTGGTGATACAACTAAGCCTCATTTTGTAAAATTTATAATATCCCTAATACCATTCATTCGAATACTTGTTTATTATTTTCTTGAATTGTCTCTAATCACATTCATTTCTACATCATTTGTAAGTTTCTTTAGTAAAATTTGTTATAGTTTTAGCATCCCCCCCCCCCCCAAAAAAGCATATTACAAAATAAAACGAATTGATTTTTTTAATAAAAAAATCCACAAATCTCTATGGTTAGTGATCTGATTAATGTTGAAGATAAGGTATGGAATTTTAGTTTACTTAAATGTATTTTCCTTCCCTTTGAGGCAGAAATTATAGGAGGTATTCCACTTAGTACCCGGCTTCCTGAAGATAAACAAATCTGGGCAGAGACTTCAAATGGTTTATTTTCGGTTAGGAGTGCCTACAAAGTTGCTATGGATTTGAGTAAGCCTATCAAATCTGCTTCAAGCTCAGATGGTGATAGCATGAGGTAGTTTTGGAAAAAGCTCTGGAAGATCCAGGTTCCTCATAAGATTCGACACTTTATTTGGAGGGCAGCCTGTGATATTCTCCTAACAAATGCGAATCTAGTATATAGGTATGTTATATTGGAGGGTGGTTGTGAGGAATGTGGTGATAATTTGGAATCCTTGTTGCATCTTTGTTGGGAATGTCCTAAGGCACATGAAACATGGATGTTATTTCAAAATTTCAATGACTTTGCCTCTATGCAGTTTAGGTATTTTATGGATTTCCTATGGTTTATCTTGATGAAGGCAGATTGGTTGTGTGAAGATCAGGCTGTTGCAATCACAATTTTATGGGTACTTTGGACAAATAGGAATGAAGTTCAGCATGGTGGATTAAGGAAGAATGGGAAGCAATTGATTCTATGGTGTACTTACTACCTGGAGGAGTATTGGGCGGCTGTGGAAGTCCCAATTAAGCTTTCTCAAGTTCATGTTTCAAAATGGGAGCCTTCGGCTTTTCCTTTTTATAAGGCTAACGTAGATGCAGCTATTTTTAAGGAACAAAAAGAAGTTGGAGTGGGGGTTGTAATTTGAGACCATGTTGGAAATTTTATTGCAGGTCTTAGCAAAAAATTTCGATGTCCTCTAGGAGCTATTGAAGTTGAGGCAAATTCTCATGCTCTTAGTGGAAATTCTTATGCTGCTTCAACAATTGCTGCTTTGATTTATGGGATGCAAATTACTTCTTTTCAGTTTCGTAATGTCTTATTTTCTCATGTTCGTAGGAACGGCAATATACCTGCTCACCAGTTAACTAAACATGCTTTAGGCATCTTTGATTTTTCTGTTTGGATTGAAGAGAGTCCCTGTTTTCTTGTACAGGCTTTTCTCCATGATGAATCTACTGCTTTTAATTTTAATAAAGTTTGTGTGTTTTCTATCCAAAAAAAAATTATGATATTAAACACTAGTTAAATATTATTTAAGTGATAACAAAAGGCCTCATTTATATATATCGCCTTAGGCCTCCAAATTTGTTGGGCCGCCCCTAGTGCTGCCCTTGTTGTCGTTGATGACAATGTGGTACCAGGTACATAGGTATATGCTTTTATGGTTTGTCATGTCTAGGACAATTATATGGTCTCAGACTTTTAGTGGCTTAGTGCTACAATTGAATTCACAAGGTGGTATAGTTTGTACCCGCATGTAGTAGAATCCCTCATAATATGTGAGTAACACTAGAAAACATTTATGAAAGTTAATGCTGTTGTGAGGTGATTTCATTGTGGAATGGGATGTTGTTGAGAAGACCTTAGTTGTGTAACTTGTGTTGGATCTTGAATTTCAATTTTGATTTGGATTTGAAATGCCTTGATTCCAAATCTATAAACTTTAAAATTCCTTATTTGAATGTATTTTATACCTATGAGGGTTTAAATTTGTAAAATATAAAATCTATTCAAGTATGGCAAAGGATTTCTAAAATTTCATGGGGTTAGATGTTATTTCAAATCCAAGGATTTCAAGGTTTAAAAGTTAAAACCATCCAAATCCTTAAATCCTACTATTCAAGCACACCAAATTTCAATATTGGTGAGCTGAAAGGCCCATAACACCTGTGTGTGTGTATATACTCCCTCCGTCCTAATTTATTTGTCCTTTATTCCATTTTAGGATGACCCAAAATATTGTCTTGTTTCTAAAATTAAAAACCATTAATTTACTAATATTCCAATTATACCCCTACTTTATTTCCAAACCATTAAAAAATTGGATTTTTGAAACAATACAAACAAATTGGAATGGAGAGAGTATATATATATATATATATATATATATATATATATATATATATATATATATATATTATAATTCTTCTTTCTCAAAAAAAAAAAATGATACTATAATTTTTACCATATGTAAGTATGTAGCTTATAAATTGATATGTCACCAATCACCAAAATACATTTTAAATATTCATTTATTAGATAGTTAAATCCATCAATCACATATATTGTTAGGCTAATTTGTAAGTCTTATGTAGTAAAATTTATGATCTAGTTTATCGAGAAAATAATAAATGTTCATGGAATCTATCTCTTAAATTCTAAACTTGGAAATAAAATTAATTGATGGTTCAGAATCGGAAAGGACCGTTCACGACTTCACGTGAGATCTAATGTTCAGGTAACATCATTGTTGATTTGTTTCACTTTGTTGAGCTGGTCCTGCATAGTGCATCTCCACAAAATTTTGAGCGCACAATCCCAATCGTTATTATGGACCCAGCAATGAACTTAAAAATTCATGTCGACAAATTGCCTCATCTTATGGACCATGTCTAGCAGTTAGGTCCTGAAAAGCTAATATTAGGACATTAGTATCAGTTCGTGCAAAAAAAAATTTGCAGTTAAAGAATTCTACCTAAGTTTTTTCCATGTACAAATACAAATGCTACAACTTAAACTTAGTTTTATGCATCCTATTCCTATAGTGACGTCTTTTGATCTCTCACCACATTAATTGCAGGTTGAAACCTTATGCACTGTTTTTGGGAAACAAAGATCTCAAAGCCCAATCTATAGATGCAATACTAGCCCATCCACTGGATCTAATGCTTTCTTATCGAGCCCAACTGCCCAAGCCATACATGCAACAGAGGTCCTCTAATTGGACTTAATATTATCTTCTTATTGTCATGTGGAGCCCAATGCATATTTAACATAATAGTGTTACAGAGGTCCATTCTTTGAATTATCTCTTATTTGATTCCATCAGGCACTTTAATTGGGCCTCCTGAATCTAAAAGTCAACCCTGAGAAGTTCAGTCTGCTGTCATTGTTAAATTTTCTTTTTAGCTCTGAGTACATATTGGGCCTGCTTATTACACATAAAAATGCTCTTTTGACCTATATGGGCCCACCGACATGATTTGTATCCAACCTATATTTTACAACGTTAAAATGCATATTTGGTCTTTAACTTTGATTTTTATTTCAAAATGTTCCTTGGACTTTAAAATGTTTCACTTCAATACTTCTAAAATCATTTCAAAAAATTCCTTACGATTATATGATGATGAAAAATACTGACCTAATAAACAAAATCCATACCATATCATAACCTCCGGGTCATCAAAGTAATCTTTGAATTATGAATTTCATTTGTCATATCAATATTTTTTATTTTTCAAATGATAATAAATACTTTTTGAAACATTTTAAAATTAAGGAAGATTATGATTTTTTTTTTTTTTTTTTTTTTGAGAAACAAGAAAGATTATGAAATAAATTGAGGACAAAAATGCAATTTAACCTAAATTATTTTGGGATTCTTTTTTGAGAAAGCATTATTTTGGGATTCTATACCTTATTTTAAATACACAAACTATCTTTAGGGTGGGCAAACTTTTTCTCTCATTTACTAACAAAATTGTCACCCACATGAGCTAAAGACGAGGCAATCACGTAATGCCATCACAACTACATAAAAGGAAAGAGAAGGATTATGTTCACAACATTTTTATAATACTTTCACAACAAAAACTAAGTTTGAAGTTGTTACTGGTTCAATCATTACCGATACCAAAAACTAATTAATGTCTTGGTCTGATAATAAAGAACTATCATCAGGATCGGAAGTCATAGGTTGAAACTCTCTAAAAATATATTTATTATTAAAATATTTTAGAGTAACATTTCTCAAAAAAGAAACAGGCATCCATCAGCAGATCAGCTAAATCTACCAAGCAAACAAATAGGAGACTTGTGTATTCAAATTCTAGAGATAGATCTAAACAAGGAAAAAAGAAAGTAGCATAACTTGGTCTGTTCATCATAGCTTAACAAATAAACCTTATGAAATATACACTTCAACTATTATAGGAATCTCATACATCAGTTTGCAAGGTAATCTGGGGCAAAGGAGAGGGGTTGGAACTCAACTGACTCCCAACCATATTTACTTGGCTCTCTTGTGATTCAATGCCAACATCATTCAAATGGGTATTTTCCACTGCCTGGCTCTCTCCAAGTTCTATGCTAATAGTACTATAATGGTCACTTTCTATTGCCAAGCTCTCTCTCAAATCAATCCTAATATCACTTAGGTGACTACTTTCTGTAGTTCGGCTCCCTCTCAAGTCAACACTAAGATCACTGAAATGACTACTTTCTTCACCTAAAATTGAACCAACTTTCTTCAAGTCAGCACAGGTTCTACAAAGTGGACAAATAGGTGTCTTCAAAAGCCATGCATCCACACACTGAGCATGGAAACTGTGCTTGCATATGGGCAATAATCTGCACTTATCACCCATCTTGAAGTTCTCCAAGCAAACTGCACAATCCACAGGGCTACTTCTCTCATCTTTGGCTATGTAATCAAAGCAAGGAAGCTTCTCTAAGTCATCCCTGGACATGCTTGTGCTTCCAGTGCTGCCTCTCTCATCGATATTTCCATTAGGGAATCCTCTTCTAAAGGACCTTCCAACAATACAAACATGGATTAAGACCAAGACCAAAATTCCACCAAATAAAAGTGTGACAGATAGGATAATTGCCATTACAAAGACCTTTGTTGCCAAACTCAAAAGTTCATTATTCATCAAAATCTTTCTGAAGATATCTCTTGAATCTCATTCAAAAGCTTAGTATCCTTTGCCCTATTCCTACTTCCTTGAAAAGAAAAAACCATAGCCAACTTATAGTTTCTTTTCGTCAAAGAAAAACATTATTCAACCCAACACAACATATTTTGCCATACCTCAAGAAACTCACAACTTTCAAAAACTGAAAATGTGAAGAAATGTTTCTGGTGTAAGAGAAATTTGATGAGTAGAAAGAGAAGATGATATTAATTAGAAACATGTGGCCTAGTGGAGTGGTTCTGTTTTTTTGGATAATCATTGGGGTATTTCTGTTTTAAAAAAGAGAAAGAAATTCATGTATATATGTCAACAAGTGTATTTAATGTTTAGTGGGGGGGGGGGGGGGGGGGGGGGGGGGGTTCGGGTTAACAGTATTATATTATTAATTTAAAAAAAAAAAAAAGAGACAATTATAGTTGCATGCTTCATGCCTACAAATTCAAGATTGAGTCGTGGGCTTTTGTACTATTTATGTAAAATTTGTCATTTTTTTAATAAAAAAAATTGTAAAAAAAATTAAATGGTAAAGCATTAAAACTGAATACTAAAATGTTAAATATATCTCTTAACTTGAAGCTTTAGAACACTTAATAACAAAATCAAGCAATTTATTTATTCTTCTTTTTCTTTTCTAGTTGCACTTACCAATAAATGAACTTTCAATATATAGTTTCGTACTAATACCCAGTAACTATAATGAATCAATCAAACCCAGGACTAGCTAAGACCTATCAAAGGTAGAATGTAGTCACTAGTCAAGGACTGGAAGTACCATTAACATTAAGCTACAAACAAGGCTGATGATGAATGTAGACCTTTCCCCCAAACTTTCTAGCTCTCTCTTTTCATATGGTATTGGCAGATTAATAAATATGAGGCACCCTATAGCATCAGTCAAAAGGCAACTCTGCTATCTTTATTTTTATACAGCTACTAAATGTAAGTAGTAATTGTAAACTTCCAAAGCTTCATGTCACTGCCCTAAGCCACTCTTCATTAATAGGTTGACCCCATAAATCATGATCATTGATCAAGACAAGAGCTGCCTAAATCATGATAAGAAAGGTACCTCTTTTTTTAGTGTTCACATTTTCCTTTTGTAGATTCACTCTTATCTTCTTTGTGCATTATTTCCGTGTCCTAAACAAACAAAATTTAGCTTAGACCTTTTTTTTTTTTTTTTTTGGAGAAACAAGCTTAGACTAAATTTAAATAAACTTAATGTTGGAGTATTTTAATATTAAATAATTAAAATGAATAAATGTTACAACGATGTGGGAGTGAATATAGAAAATGAGGAGATAGTGAAAATATTTAATCCTACGTTGAAAAGAAGAGAGACTTTTTTGTTCTTTTTAATTATGGTGATTAATGAGCTAACATGAATTGTCTCAAATATTGGATTAGATACGTGCCCAAGAGAAGGTGAAGGGTAGCAAGGAAGGGTGTTCTTACCCTTATTGGGCCACCAACACTTAATTATCATATACAAATATGGACAAAAAAAGCATTCTAGAAGGCACTTTGGTTACTTGTATACATTTTTAATGCTTTCACATTCAAGTGTTGTGAATTGCCAACCTCATTGAGATTGGTTGAGATTTGAGAAGGCCTCCAATTGATCAATTTATTTGAACTTTTAACCCATTGCTAAACATTCTTTTTTTCCTATATCGTAAAATATTTATATGATATATAATTTCACTTGATTTAAACATGATGTATAGAATGTATTTTTCTGATTCTCTCCTAGCAGAAGTGGAAAAGTAATTAATCTCTCATAAAATCCAAGTTGGTCGGTCACCAAACATACAAGCTGGACCACTCTATAACAGGTCATCTAATGATTTAAGAAACCACTGTATTTGCATGGGAGCCAATAAGGGTTGGTGAAAATCTAATTGATTAATTAGAATAAACAACATTTGAAACTGAAAATGAAACAAACCCCTGTATTAAGTTTCTTCTTTTTTTCAAAGCAAAAAAGTTTCTTTTTTTTGTTTGGTGCACAAGATTTAATCCTAGATACCTGATTTGAGGGTAAAATATGAACAAGTTTCTCCCTAAATTACAATTGTTCATATATATATATATATGAATGTGAATTTTGAAAATCTAACCGTTAGGTTGCATGTTCTTTATATTCTTAATACGCATATCAAATTTCATTCAAATTTGGGGTTATTTACTATTCGATCAATCAACTTATTTTTTATGCATAATTTTTTATCACAAAAATTTAAACATGTTATTGATAACATAACCATTAATCTTTGGTTTTCTTGAAACTTTGCAAGTGTGCAGGTTCATATAATAAGAATATACAATCTAACAATTAGATTTTCAAATTTCACATTCAATAAAAAAGAAATTGGGAAAGTTTAAATGATTTTTTTTTCCAAATTAGTTTAAAGAGAAAAATATAATATTACATTAACATTCTATTATGTATCATTCTCAATGAAGAAAAAAAGAAAAAAAGAATCAACTACATCGTTGTTAGCAAAAATATAGATCACATAGCTAGGTCCATGTAATATGCCCAGCCGATTAAGGAAAAGTTCATGTCACAGTTCCTCAAAAAAAAGAAAAAACCTCATGTCATATGTGTGATGCATCGTAGCTGGCCAGGTCCTTTGATTAGAGTTATTTCATGACAACATATAAGATGGTTCTTTATTTCTCAAGTCAGTGTCATGTAATAATTCTTAGATTATCTGCCAAAATACAAAATTTGATTCAAAGAAAAAGTAGATAAATTATTAAAGTGTGATTAAGACGTCCAAAATGGAATAAAGTTTGTGGATTATATAAGTCCAACATAAATACCTACCCTAACCAATATATAGAAACAAGCTTTATTTTAATCAAATTTTTTTAGATCCACCTGACTTATCATTCTGTCATACATCACACATTATAGCCGTGGTGGTTGGATCACTCTATTATTAAGTTGTGATGTTGTTTTAGATGAAGAGCCCAACCAAAAAAAAAAAAAAAGAAAGAAAGAAAAAACTCAAAATTATCTTTTTTCGTTGTTCAAAGTTCAAACTTTATTTGTAAGTTTCAGCTAACTCAACTGGTAAAGTCTCTGATGATTGAATAAGAGATTTGAGGTTCAATCTCCGCCTACACCAAAAACTAATTGGTATCTTGGTCTGATTATAAAAAGCTATCATCTGAAGCTGAAGCTATAAGTTGAAACTCTCTTAAAAAAAATAAAAAAAAATAAAAAAGGTTCAAACTTTATTTTTGCCTATAAAGAAAAAGGGATTTTTTTTTTTTGTTTGAGGGAAACAAAGGGGTACATGAATACATAGAATGCATCAAAAAGAAAACAGTATACTCTTCAAACACAGAATTTCATGAAATCTGGGTCCATGTGTCCATGATTTGATTTTTCAATAACTCTACATAATATACAAATTTTTTATAAATCGTTGTGATAGAAAGCATTAATTGTAGACAATAAATTAATTTTAATATGTAATGGACCATGTGAAAATCAATTACAACTTGTAACTTTAGCGAGTTATGATGGTAATATTATTTATTGAGTTTGCTTGTGTTTTGATTTTGGTGAACAGATATGTGTAAGGTGATAGGACACGTGTTGTGAAATTTTTTATGAAAATATTGTACTTGTTAACTTAATTAATATGAAGGGTTCTTCTAAAAAAAAAAAATTTAATAAAAAGGGAAAAAAAACAATAAGATTATATTCATTCATTTTTTTTTCCTTTTGTTAATCTGGTGCGTAGCAAAGAAAAGGACAAGTAATGAATTGGAAGAAAAATGGTTACAAAGTAAGATAGATGTCAATTAAATTTAGCTATTGAGGTAAATTACAACTATGAAGAGCATCTCTAAGACCCTAACAAGCTCTTCAAACCAATTTTTGAGCTAACTTGGAGAGTGAAACCACAAAATGGGGCTCCAACATCTTTTCTATTATGGAGAAAGATTCTTAGAATTTAGAGATTTACAGTGACTCTCTTGGTATGGAGAATTATTGCAAATCAGTAAATGGGAAAAAAAAAATTCTCCTTCAAATTTGGTAAAATTTTGAAGAGACTGCTAAAAATTCTCTAAAGTGCAAAATCCCCTTAGTTATTGATTCTGTAACCACCCTACAAGAAACACTTTATAAAATTTACTATTAAAGTGACCTTGTTTGTTTAAAGGATTATGCGCCCAATCACAATAAGTCTCCGATAGAATGATTTTACATCATTTTCATCTAGTCAATATGTCACTTAAAGATAGTTATTAAGACAACTAAAGGTATTTAGTGGGTAAAAATAAGCCCTGCATGCCTTCGTATGTATTTGGATGCAACATTTTACTGTTAGTTTATTTATTGAAAGATTATTAAAGTAGAATTATACTTAGAAATTTGAGACCTTAAAAGGTTGTGTATAAACAAATAAACTAAAACGATAAAAGAAAAAATTGATAACCCAAATAGGCTTAACGGTTAATAAACTATTTAAATTTAGAAAGTCTCTGGAAGAAGCGCATTTCAAAATACTAATTGTAATGGCCAAATGATATAGCTCTTTTAAGGGGATGTAGATGGACTCGATAAATCTTCAAATTTAACATCCCTTTTTGTTTGGTTGTATAGCAGAGGCAAATGTTTTTTTCATTTTTTTTTTTACATATCCACTTTTTTTTATTTAATTTTTGATAATTCAATAATTATAACAAAAGGGGAGAAGATATTTGAGTCTCAGACATTTTCTGTTGGAAACATAAAAAAGTACTAGTTAAGTTATAAAGCTCTTATAGATATCCATTTTTAAGACAATATTTTGACAAACTAAAATAATGCCTAAAAGTTTACCTCACTAAAACCAAACACATTCAATATATGCGTGTGTAAATTTAACATGTTGGATAACATATGAAAAATATGAACCTAAATATCTAACTCTAAACAACATATCAAATTTTTACACATTTTCATACCCATTAGTTAGGGATAGCATAATTGCTTTAGTACCTTTGTTTGTCTCAGTTGATATTTATTAATCTTTTCTTGCCAATGTGGTATCTGTGTGACATAAAGGGTATTGAGTTCTACTACAGTCTACAGTCTACACCACAGACACCAGGAAATTCACAGATTTTTTAAAACAATCACTCACATAGAGCTCCACTTAGTCATTTACCCCTAGACTTATTGAAGGATTTTGGAAAACAAAATGAGAAGGCATTGTTTGGAAATAGTTTTTTTTCCCTGAACATCATTATTTTAAGAAAAAACTCCTACGTCCACAGATCGCAGCACCCTATCAGCATAGAGATTTTTTTTTTTTTTTTTTTTTTTTTTTTTTTTTTGAGAAACAATCAGCATAGAGATTAGACTTTAGAGAATGAGACTGATACGTTTTTCTTATATTTTAAAGGATTTTCCATTTTCCTTCCAGCTGTTACCGATGATCTAAATGTAAAAAGCCCATTCTCATCAACAATTCACTAAGAACTGTTTGGTTGTTCCAAGAATTTGGTAGGCCCAATTACATTTAATGCACAAATGACAAGTCCATAATCTTAAACTAATATTTATAAAAAAAATATATTTATTAAAAATAAAATAAAAAATCACGCATCAATTAAATAATTTTATCCAGTTTTTGGTCCAATGGGAGAGGGAAGAGAACATTCCAACGATCCAACTAGATATTTGTGATTATTGAATTACCTCATTCACAATGTTAGCTTATTAAGAACTACATAAAATGTAAAGAAGCCATCAAATTTGTGGGGCAATCAAACAACCCCTAGTGTTTGATCCTGCAAAGACAGTGACTTTCAAATTCCTGATAAGGCATAATCTACATCTAGACTCCGCAACACCAACGTTGCAACACCCATAACTACAATAACCAGGAAAAAGAAGAGTAGAAAATAGAAAACCCTCACCTTTTTAAGATTACAATCAGAAGAAAAGCAAGCTTTTAATTAGGTTCCTTAAATTGAATTTTATTAGATGGTAATGTAACTCCTAAAACGTAGCACAAATCTCAAGAAAATGGTGATTAACAATACTCGGGAAATACCATAAAATTTTCCTGCTTGACTACAAACTTCAACCGCAATTCCAAACATCTCAATGTTTCGTAGTATTTACAAAAGAGGACTATAAGCAAACCAAAAGCAAGGAAAAATGTAATTGTAGACTAGGCTTGCTAAAGCTCATATATGTTGGTAAATGGGGACAGTGCTCCCTAAAGCTTATATGTTCTCTATATAGCTTGTGTCAGGAACCCAAAACAAGACCCTCCCGGGCAATATTGGTCACACGAAGGACAGCTTGTGCACTTAGAGGAGAGAGTTTCGATTGACAAAAGTTCTCCCAAGAGCCCATATCTGGATGCTCTGACACAGTGGGCGTGAGGTCATGAAATTTCTCATATACAGTCTGTAGCTCCAGAAGAAGGATTCGAGCAGCCTCCCTGGACTCCGGAAGTTGGTCACTCAGCTGGGATGCAGCTATTTGGATCAATTTGTCAATACCATATGCTTTAATTCCATCTACACCCTGTTGACATAAACAACATGAGGATATTATGGAAATAAAGGCAAATATAAAGTAGGTGTCTAGTCCAAGTAAGATACCACGTCTATTGATGGCTAATATTGCAACTAATTCTTTAGAAGTTTTTTTTCTCTATAAAAAGGACTAACTAGAGATAAGAACTCCTCAAAACCTAATGTGGAACAGCTTACCTATCCCTGAAAACCCAGGTACACCATGCGGTCAATATAAATATATATTTGAAGTTACAGCTACTTTTTTTTACTCAGTACTTTCTAAAATTCTTTCCTCCTAATTTTTTTATCAGCCTCACCAAATATTACAGATATAAGCAACAACCACTTAACTATAGGTTTACACGCTGTGAAAAACAAAAACATTCGAAAACAATAACAAAATGTTCAGTAGATCCAGGGACCTCTCCCCAAAAAGAATGATCAAAAGAATGAGGTTCTAATTAAAGCGGGTGTATGGATTGGTATATCCAAACTCCAAAGGAACCCTTAAAACATTTTTTCTCAAAGGTCAATGAAAAGATTACAGAATCACTATAGCAGAAAAGTGACACCAACAATAAGTAGGTGCACAAAACATTTGTCACATATGTAACACAAGGAAAGGGTGCCTAGACCCATAATGCCAGGATGCACATAAGGTAATTACATTGACAGCAGAGCAGGAAACAAGCAGCACCAGCAACCAATGCAAACTATGTAGCAATATCTATACATCCACTCAGAGTGCTCAAATAATCTTTAATAGGATAAATACATACAAATTATTAACACTGAAATCACAAAAAGTATTTAACTATTTGGATTAACCACATTAAGTATTTAACAAAAGAATTGGATCATCTAAAGTTCAATCAGATGTAAGGGAGAGAGGGAGAGAGAAGCAATATGTGGGGTCTTAACCATACCGATAAGTGAAAGTTCTTTAAATTGTTTTGATAAATCCCATTTAGCATTGCCTTTTTCCTTTCTTAAAAAAAGAGTAATAACATTGAAAGATATGAAACAAAGCAAATGATATAAAAGAGATATTTAAAATAAAATGAATTGTTATCAAGTACACAAAAAAATTGGATGCAGATATGAAATTTTATTAAACACACAAATCAGCAAACGAGCATATCTATTGTCTTTTTCTTACCAGTCGGGGAACACTTCGACAGAAGCACGTTGATGTCTTTGCTCGAATTCGAGGATTCTTGTGCTTAAGATATGGTTGCAGTTTAGGTAACAAAAGAACAGGGGAAACCCATTTCGTCATTGCTACTAAAGCCCTCTCAGCTGCCTCACATACAAAACGTTTGTCTTGCGAAGACTTGAGAAGAAGCTGTAATAGCTGCACCCATCACATTTGATCACATTCAAAAAACGAATAAATTCACATGTCAATGGCAGTAGTCTTTTACTAAAAAGCTAGGTAACCTAAAATGGCAATAAAGTATAAAAAACACGAGTTACCATAGGGTCCAATGAATCAATTATATGATCATTATATGCATTGAAAATGTCTGCAGATGTCATGATTGCAGTTTTGCAAACAGCACTTCTCGGATTCTTCAGGGACTTCACCACCAGCAAAATCACATCTCCCCTATTCACCAGTACATGGTCAACATGAATAAATTTGCCCAAAATAAATGATATTTATAGAAACATTTAACCATGCATCTCTGTTACACAATTCAATTAGATCATCCAGTAAAATTTTGCAACTTACAGTATATTGAGCATTGCATCCTTGTGAAATATTGATATTCGGCGTACATTATTGAGTGCTTCACACACCAAAACCCAATCTTTAGACTCCAGTCCAGCTAAGAGCGTCTGAAATATTAAACAAAACAATACAGACATCACACAAAAAGTTAAACTCCATATATCAGAATATCCACGCATAATCATCTGAGGTTAAAAGTCAAAACCAAACACCGTAAAAGATAATAAGAACCCCCGCCCAGCAGAATAATTTAAAAAAAGAAGGAATAATACCTTAAGACTTGTATCAACATCTTCTAGATCATTCAAGTTCTCAGATTCAATGTATTCTACTTCTGGAATTCCAGTTTCTAATACAGTAGTAGCAGTCTCATTGCCATTCATTGGAGGTGAAACCAAGGAGACAGAGTTTTTCTTCTGGAATTCTTCAAGATTTTCAGTTGCAGTCCCAATATAAGGCTTTGTAAAACTCCCTTTGCTGGAGCTTTCATTCTTCTTCTCAGATCCAGGTATTGTATTCAGATCTCGAAGAGCATTCTCTGACATCACTTCCTGCATAGAAGTCTGAACAGAACGGAAATCATTTTCAATTTTTCATCGTAAACAATGCTATAGAACAAATAGGATGCAGATTGTTGTTGATATGCTCAAATAAAATTTTAGCATGAACAGAAAGGCAAGTGAATACAAATAAAAACCAGATTTCAATCAATACAAGAAGATTCACACGTTCACCCTCATTTCCTACCCTAGAAGATAAACCAACTTAAGTTTTATAATCCATGTACTCCCATCACCATTTCCAAACAATCACATGTGAAAATAGTATTTAAATGCCTTGATAATTGTTGAAGCATCTGACATGTCAGTCTATATGTGCACCTCATGGTGCTTCCCATGTAAGGATCTAAAAAAATTGTAGACAAAAAACATCCAGTCAACAGATAACCTCTCCTGACTTTATCAATGCCATATTTTTTGGACCATATTTGCAACTCAAACTAAACACAAGTATTAACAAAAGCCTCTCCTGACTTTATCAATGCCACAAGCCCCACAACATCATCTTTTGGCTATACACATCAAACAAATATAACATCATAGATCTCATCAAGCACCACATGCATTCATAATTTAGCGATTTTCAAACCTACCCTTTCCCCTTTGAATGCAAGCCGTTTCCTAGTGCTCTTAAAATATTTCCACTCGGTGAATCCAATCCTCAAAGTTCTAGTTTCCATATAGCTACATCATAAAAGCTTACCATTTGGCTTCATTTATAACTTTCAGTCTCTCTCTATGATCAGATTTCACATTTTTCAAGGCCCAATCGACACCAATTCGTTTAAAGATTTAAAAACCTAGGCATTAGTATTTTCAATGGAACTTCAAACCCAATATCTTTAACGCTAAATCACTCCTTTCAAATTCCACCACATTACCCATCAACTCTTAGTCACATAATAAGAGATCAACAATCACTTACCAAACAATTTGAAAGTTCCCAGAATTTTGGATTCAACCATGGATCCTCAATAGACTAATCAGGGCCAACCACATGTATTCATCAAACGCTATATTATTAGACACCACAACCCTCCCCCTTTTTCCCGAACCGTGAGAAAAATGTATTACACTAAACACTGACACGGAGAGTTCAGAATCTCCTGCCTAATCAAATTAATCTTTCATCTTATTCAAAAGACTAATCTAAATAAGTGTCAACTAGAACATAACATAATGCTTGATCTTATCACTCTCATAGTGAAAAATCTGAAATGAAATATGTATCAGTAATAAATAAATATAAAAATAAAACAAACTAGTGCACAAGCATTTGCAAATCCCTAAATTGACTAATTAGAAATCTCACTTCAAAACAAACCCCCAATCCAGTCAAAAACAGCAAAATTCAAGTTCAAATTACAGGCAAAACAAGCAAATTGCGTGAATTACGAAACATAGAAATCGCATTTACTAGCATCTAACAAAAAAACCCTCAGATACACAAACGGATTCAACAAAAAAACTAAAAGCAGACGAAGATCTAGCGCGTTTCCAAAAAAAAACAAAAAAAAACCGAGCAAACAATAAGATCTCAAACATCAGGATCGCAAAATCTTTGTTCGGAAAACCACGCATTTCAATCCAATTCTTCACCATTATCAAAATGGATAGAGAAAGAGTAAGAGAAAGAGAAAGAGAGAGAGAGTACCAGAGAAATGCGAAGAGAGTAATCGGCGAAATAGTGGTTCAAAGAAAACAGCGTGACTCTGAGTCCACTCTCTCTCTCTCTGTCTGTGTGAAAAATGTGGCGCACTTATAAGAGAGATGTAAAAAATTGTGAAATGTAATGTAACCGGCGAGAGAGAGAGAGAGAAAAAAAAATTGCAGTCAAATGAAATGAGTCGATGCCGCTTATGGTAAAAACCCCGACTAGGCCGGCAGGCACGGGAATTTTTTTTTTTTTTTTTTGCATGCGATTGGGTCGCGACTCTATTTAATATATATTTGTTGTTGGGGATTTTTGGGTTCGTAAATGCCTGTGGTTTCTTAACGTATTATCGAAAATGCCACTTACTACAGCCGTGGCATTTTTTTTAATTTTTTTTTTTTGGCGGTTTTGGCTTTGGAAACGCCCCTGGTTCTTCATCAATTTACTCAAAATAACACCACTGCGGCTTTGACCTTGGTCAAACTAGGTTTTTTTTTTTTTTTTTTAAATGGTAATTTGACAAATTTAAGTGATAATAAATGTAATTAATATCGCAGCACTAATTAAAATAAATATTTTTGTTGATTTTTTTTTTTTTATGTTGTTAAATTTTATGCGAGTTTGTGAGATCTATAAACAAAAATTTGTTGTATTCCTAATATCACACCTTTTTTTTTTCGGCCTTTATGAATCTTATTCTATGGATTTAATGTGAATGATGATTTAGTTCTTAAGTAATACTATAAACACAAACTATTTTATAATATTTTTACAAACTGTTGATGTGATTTTAGCATTTTCTAATAATTATTGGTAAATAAAAATATGATGTAAGCGATGAATCCAGATTAGAACTAATAAGAATTTGTCACAATAATAATTTGTAAAAATGTTGTAATAATTTGTATTTATAGCATTACTCTTTGTTTCTTTTACTTTAAATTGAAATTTTGAAAATTTATATAAGTAATGCTATAGGCACAAAATTTTTTCTTTAATTCTTTTACTTTTAAATTGAAATTTTGAAAATTTATATGAGTAATGCTATAGATACAAATTATTTTGCAAAAAAATTTAAAAACTAATAATGTGATGAGTGGTTATTGATAAAAAAAAAAAAAAAAAATGATGTTAATGGTGGATGTAGATGAAAACCAATAAGAAGTTGGCCACATCAACACAGTTTGTAAAAAAATGTTGTAAAACAGTTTATGGCTGTAATATTACTCTTTTTTTTTTTAATACAAGATATAAATCATACTATAGCATAATCTAAGTGTATATGTGTGTGAAACTCCTATTGAAAACTTGAATCCCAGTCCTTTCCTCACACTCCACGAACATTTATACTTATAGAGTAACCACTGCACCAACGGTGCGCGATGGTGTTGTAACATTACTAAATTTATATTGATAATGTGAACAAAATATTATGTGATTAAATGCATTAGTTTTTAATTACAAAATACTACAGTGCTTATAAAATTCGTTACAGACCTGAATGCATGGTTAATTATTCCTATATTGAAAATTTAATGACCAAATTGATACTTAAATTAAAATTCGATGGTTATATTCATTTTTCTTTTATAATAATTAATCGGTGGGATCTAATTGTTTGTTTCTACTACAGTACTACTTACTTTGCTTAATAACGTTAAATTTGTTGATTTTAATAAAGAGAAGAAAAAGGTTTGGGGTTTTGAACTGACGCTCCAACACAAGAAAATGAAATTTCTGTAATGATGGCTTATGATTGGAAAAGGATTACTCAATTAATTGAGTTGGGCGGGGAAAGGGATTTGTTATTATGTAAACGCCAATGGTTGATTAATTCGACCATGTGATTGATCACAGCCGTTGGATTCCTCTCTAATTGTGAATCTAAGGTTGTTAATCAAAAGGTCAAAGGTCTAATTACAGGTTGGCAATGTGATGTGTGTCTGTAATTGGGTTTCTTTTTTTTTTAAACTTGGCAAAATTTATGAGTGATTAGATTGTAGAATTGTAGCTAATAAAGGTAGAATAGAATAGAATAGAAGGCTTGCTTTGCCCTTCTTTAACTTTTTTTTTTAAATCAGGAAATTTTGGGCCCCCTTTATACATACAAGAATGTTGTAACAGCACCACATGGGGTTCCAAACCGCTAATGTCGGTGCGCCCATGTGGCCATACCTTCCCATTATTGTGGAGGTGACATAAGCTGCTTTTTGTTTTGAGTTTGTGTGGATCAAGATTCTTTTCATTTTTTGGAGTAATTTCTTTTGGTAGAAAATAGAATTCTTTTTGTGTTTTATCATGTGAATTTTAAATGAGCGGATGAAATTCATTACATAATTGTTGATATTATTTGTACTTACGTTATTATTGATATAAGACAAAATTCAAGCAAGATCAGTGTTAGTTCCTAGATTCCTTTTTTTTTTTTTCTTTTTTTTTTTTGAGACAATAGTTCCTAGATTTCTTAATTAAATAATTCATGTAGCCAATTTACCAAGGTTAGTATAAACGGATATAGCTTGTGTCCGTGCATTAGTGCACTGAACACGTTGGGGGCATCCAATGCATTAGTGCATCCTAATGTTTCTCAGTATAAACGATGTCAAATCTATAAATATATATATATATATATATATATAACCGAAACCTCTAAAACTCTCATAATTTTCAATGTCAGCACAATATTTAAATAAATTTATCATTTTATTTAAATAAATTTTTTTTTTTAGTCTAAACTTTACCATGAGTGAAACTCTATCTCTCTAATAAGTTCAACTTAAACTCAAACTCATCATTATCATTTTTTTAAAAATAAAATTATTTTTATTTAATCAAAACTTAACCAGAAGTGAAACTCTATCTATTTAACAAGCTCAACTTAAACTCAAACTCAACTGTTGATAATCTATATAAAAACAAAAATTATGATAGGACTAAAAAAAAAGAAAAAAAAGAAAGAAAAGACTCATGTTGATAATCATGGCAGATAAAGCATCTCTATTTTTTTGGAGAAAAATCAAAGATGCAACCTATGTCTTCCAGCCTAGGGAATGATAAATTTTTATTTGGTATGTTATATATAAATTTGTTGAATTTGGTTTGGTTCTGATGTAGAATTTGGGGATTCTATAAATTTTGAAATTTGAAGTGTAGGGTTAAAGGCCTAAAGTGTATATTGGACCTTGGGCCTGGTCCGAGAACATGAATGGTCCGAAGAGGAACAAATAGTTATAGGTGATTCCTGCTTAGAACCTCGTGAATGAGGCACGAATGGGAAGATGGTCCGAGAAGGAATACCTCCTCGGATAAACTGTGAACAACTCTAGTGTATATCCTGATAATTAAGGTGATCTTCCAAGAAGTTCTAGTTGTTAATAATCATGGTGGTTCTACCTCAGAGAAGTTAAAACAAATTACAAATGGTTGATTTGTATTCAGTCCTAACTTGATTGCACAGAAGGCGCAAGGTTGAAGATGACTAATTTGGGGATGACCGTTGGATTTGAATCTAGCTGCAACGCACCGTTTCACTAAAACAGAAACGGTGCTGTTTTGTGTATTTGGTATTTAAACTTCAAAGGAGAAACAATGCCGTTTAATGTTAAGCTGAATCAGTTGGATTGGCGGGAAGCTTTGGCAGTTAGAGAGTTAGTTAGCATTCCTGGAATCACGGAATTGATCCAGATAGTTTGGATCAATTCAGTTACTCTATCCGTTAGGCAATGGCATTATATATACAGTCGTAATCTCAGTTTATTGTATTCAAGAAAATAGAAAATCATTTTCTCTCTTCTCTCTTCTCTCTCTCTCTCTCTCTCTCTGTTACTCTGTTCTTTTCATCTCAAATTTTCTCTTCATACAAACAGTTTTTAATCCTTCGTTCATTCATACTTAAACACCAAGATTGTGTTCTATAATCCTTCAAGAAACTTTTCATGGTATCAGAGCCTGAGATTCCTGTAGAGAATTCAACAATGGCAAACACAAATTCAACGGCTGCACCATCTTCTTCCACAGGTGCAAGCTCATCAACTGTTACAAATTCTTCAATGAATGTGATGAATCAACCACTTCTTCTTCTGTCAAACATGTCAAACATGATGACTATTAAATTGGACAATACCAACTATATTGTGTGGAAACATCAAATCACAATGATCCTAGAAACTTACTCTCTGTATGATTTGCTTGAAGAACCACAATTGGTTCCAGAGAGATTTCTGAAGGATCCTAGTGGAGCTTACACTACAACTATAAATCTAGAATATACACTTTGGAGATCTAAGGAGAAGGCTTTACTAACTTTCATCAGCTCTACTCTCTCATCATCAATTTTGTCTCTCACTGTTGGATGTACTTCTGCAATGGAGGTTTGGAAGGTTCTGGAGAACAGGTTTTCATCAATCTCTAGGTCTCATGTAATGAACCTAAAAGGAGAGCTTCATAATCTTAGGAAGGGTACAGATTCAGTAGATACTTACCTGAGGAAAATCAAAGTTGTGAGAGACAAGCTGCTAGCAGTGGGAGTACTTTTAGATGATGAGGAGTTGCTTCATATAACACTCAAGGGCTTGCCAAAGGACTACAATGCTTTCAGGTCAGCAATAAGGACCAGAAGCACACCATTAAGCTTTGATGAATTGTCCACTATGCTCAATGGTGAAGAGGAGTCCTTAAATGAAGGGGTAGATACTAAAGATTCTATCTTTGCAATGGCTGCTGCTGCTGCTCCAAGGTCAGGTGGAAATTCCAATCAATTCAATCAATCAGGTGGTAACTTCAATAATAGGGGGAGAGGCAGATGGAGTAACAACAATAGAGGTGGAAGAGGAGGCAGAAATGCAGGTAGTCACTCACCACACTATAATCAATTCACTCCCTTTCAACCACATCAGTCCAATTCAAGTTCTTCAGCTCCAAGATCAGACAGGCCTATGTGTCAAATATGCAACAAGCTTGGTCATACTGCTATAGATTGTTACCATAGAATGGACTATGCCTATCAAGGCAAACATCCACCAACCAAACTTGCTGCCATGGCCACAGCATCTAATGCTTGTCTTGCACAGGAGCAGCCTTGGCTTGCAGACAGTGCAGCCACGGATCATGTGACTGCTAACCTAAATCAACTCAGCTTTCTTCAGCCATATGGAGGTCAGGATCATCTCACAGTGGGAAATGGGCAGAACTTACCAATTTCTCACATAGGTACCTCTCTCATTCCTTCATCTTTCTCCACTCTTAAACTGCATAATGTCCTTAGAGTTCCTTCCATTTCTTCCAATCTTGCTTCTGTCAATAAAATCTGTCAAGATAACAATTGTTGGTGTTATTTTGATAAAAACATTCTCTCCATTCAGGCATTGGCCACGGGGAAGGTTCTATACCAAGGCAATAGTGAAAATGGAGTTTACCCCATCTATGCTCATAAAGCTTCACAACTTCATTTGTCTTCCAAAGTCTGTAATCATGTCTCCAAAGTTTGTAATACTGTGTCTAGGTCAATCAGTTGTAATAAGACATTGTGGCATATGAGGCTTGGTCATCCACATGATCAAGTTCTCAAATATGTGTTTCCTAATGATAGGACTATCATAAATAAGTGTACAAATCTGGTTCAATCTTGTACTCATTGTTTGTATGGCAAAATGCACAATTTACCTTTTCTCAAATCTCAATTTGTTGCATCATCACCCTTTGAACTTGTGCACTCTGATGTATGGGGTCCTGCTCTTATTACATCTGTCAATGGTTTTCGTTATTATGTTCTCTTTGTTGATCATTTTACAAGGTTCACTTGGTTATACCCTCTTAAATCCAAATCTGAAGTGTTCTCTAAGTTTCTTTTGTTCAAAGCCTTAGTTGAAACTCAATTCTCTACTAAAATAAAAACATTCAGGTCAGATGGAGGTGGGGAGTATACCTCTACTGCCTTCAAGTATTTTCTGGCTCAACATGGTATTATACATCAGATTTCTTGTCCATATACACCCCAACAGAATGCTCTTGTTGAAAGAAAACACAGGTACCTCATTGAAACCACAATCACCATACTATCTCAAGCTTCTATGTCCACTTCTTTTTGGTCATATGCTATTCTTACTGCTGTTTTCTTGGTTAACCTCCTTCCTACTTCAGTTCTTAACTTTGTTTCTCCCTGGTCTAAGTTGTTTTCTGCCTCCCCAGACCTATCCTAACTTAAGGTCTTTGGCTGTGCCTGCTATCCTCACCTTAGACCTTATTCTAATCATAAGCTTGATCATAGAACCAAGGAATGCATTTTCTTAGGTTACTCCACTAGTTCTAAGGGATATTTGTGTCTTGATCCTTGTTCTCATCAACTATATACTTCTAGACATGTTCTGTTCAATGAAGCTAAATTCCCTTCATCTCAACCTGCATCTTCTTCCAATCAGTCCACTTCTACTGTTTCAGCTCTTTCCAATGATTTGTGGTTATCCAATCTCCTTTATCTTCATGCTTCCAATCAACCTTCTCTGTTAGGACCATATAATCCTCATATCTCTCCTTCTTCCCATGTTCCTATTACTTCAGATCCTTTGGATGTTATCCTTCCTCTCTCTTCTGCTCCCATAGTCACACCCCAATCTGTTCCTAACCTGTCACCCTCCATTCCTTCCTCCACTACTCCAGACCTCCCTATATCTACATCCCCAAATCCTCCTATACCTATGCATATTCCTTCTTCTATGCCTCCTGCTCCCACTGCTCCTGTCCATCATTCAATGCAGACAAGGTCCAAAAGTGGCATTGTTAAACCAAATCCTAAGCTGTGTTATAAGGCTGTATTGGACTACTCTCATTCTGAACCACCATCTTACAAGATTGCATCCAAGTATCCAGTGTGTTGTGCAGCTATGGATGCAGAATTTCAAGCATTACAAAAACAAAACACTTGGTCCTTGGTTCCTGCCCCTCCTCATGCAAATCTAGTGGGCTGCAAATGGATCTTTAAGATCAAACTTCACAGTGATGGGTCTATTGCCCGCTATAAGGCCAGACTTGTTGCAAAGGGATTTCACCAACAAGCTGGCATTGATTACTCGGAGACCTTCAGTCCAGTTGTCAAGCCTACTACTGTCAGATTGGTACTTGCCATTGCTGTCAGCTGTAATTGGCCATTGAAACAGTTAGATGTGTCAAATGCCTTTCTTCATGGACTGCTCAAGGAGGAAGTATATATGCAACAGCCACCAGGTTATGTGGATGCAGATCATCCTTCCTATGTTTGCAGGTTACACAAGTCCCTTTATGGTCTCAAACAAGCACCAAGGGCTTGGTTTGAGAGGTTCACTTTTCACTTGATTCATCTGGGATTTCAAGCCTCATTTGCTGACAGTTCCTTGTTCATTTTTCAATCCAAAGGCACTATTATCTACCTACTTCTTTATGTGGATGACATCATTCTCACAGGGAATAACTCCAGCCATGTTTCTTCCCTTGTCAATGCTCTCAACTCTGTGTTTGATCTTAAGGACCTTGGAGATCTCAACTATTTCTTGGGTGTTCAGATTTCTAGAACTCCTTTTGGCCTTACTCTTACACAGTCCAAGTATGCTTCAGATGTTCTCCACCGTTTTCACATGGAAAATTCTAAGCCTACCAAGACTCCTTGTTGCCCTTCTACATGCTTACTTCCATATGATGGTGTTGCTCTCTCTGACCCAACTGAGTATAGGAGCATGGTAGGGGCTCTTCAGTATTTGACTTTCACACGCCCAGACCTTGCCTTCAGTGTCCATCAACTTTGTCAATTCATGAGCAATCCTACAACCCTTCATCTTGAAGCTGCAAAAAGAGTTCTCAGATATATCCGTGGCACTCTTTACCATGGCATCTCATTCTCTTCTGGTCCTTTGACTCTCACTGCCTTCTCCGACGCCGACTAGGCTGGGGATCCTTTTGACCGTCGTTCTACCACAGGTCTCTTGGTCTTCCTTGGTCCTTCTCCCATTTCTTGGTCTTCCAAGAAACAGACAACTGTTGCCCGGTCTTCCACTGAAGCTGAGTATCGTGCCTTGGCCACTACTGCTGCTGAGGTGTCTTGGCTCCGGATTCTTTTCAAGGAATTACGTATTTTTCTTTCTCATATCCCTGTTCTTTGGTGTGACAATGCATCCGCCATTGCTCTCTCTGCCAATCCTGTATTTCATTCGCGTACCAAGCACATCGAGGTGGACTACCATTATGTTCGTGAAAAGGTGTTGCGTCGTGATTTGTGTGTACGCTTTGTGTCTGGCAAGGACAACCTTGCTGATATATTCACAAAACCTTTACCATCTCCCTCGTTTCTTCTTCAACTGTGCAAACTTCTGTTGGATGCCTCCCCCAAAAGTTTGACGGGGGATGTTAATAATCATGGTGGTTCTACCTCAGAGAAGTTAAAACAAATTACAAATGGTTGATTTGTATTCAGTCCTGACTTGATTGCACAGAAGGCGCAAGGTTGAAGATGACTAATTTGGGGATGACCGTTGGATTTGAATCTAGCTGCAACGCACCGTTTCACTAAAACAGAAACGGTGCCGTTTTGTGTATTTGGTATTTAAACTTCAAAGGAGAAACGATGTCGTTTAATGTTAAGCTGAATCAGTTGGATTGGCGGGAAGCTTTGGCAGTTAGAGAGTTAGTTAGCATTCCTGGAATCACAGAATTGATCCAGATAGTTTGGATCAATTCAGTTACTCTATCCGTTAGGCAATGGCATTATATATACAGTTGTAATCTCAGTTTATTGTATTCAAGAAAATAGAAAATCATTTTCTCTCTTCTCTCTTTTCTCTCTCTCTCTCTCTGTTACTCTGTTCTTTTCATCTCAAATTTTCTCTTCATACAAACAGTTTTTAATCCTTCGTTCATTCATACTTAAACACCAAGATTGTGTTCTATAATCCTTCAAGAAACTTTTCACTAGTGACAGAGACGTGCATCGTAAACATACAAGGATGATGGGGACTCAAAAATATCTAAAGAAAAGCTGCTACCACCGCATTAAATGCACTACAACTAATTTTTTGGCCATATTTATGTGGAGAAGACCCCTGAACAGTGCTATCTTGGCTACCACAACTCACAAAAAACCAAAGAAAGTGTCTGATAGGACAGATACTCAAGTAAGGTCTCAAATAATCAACAAGTGTATGGTCAAGATAGTCCGAGGGGAGCTATATAATGTAAGAAACCCTCCATGAGGAAGGGATCGGAAAAATAAAGAAAGAATACTATAGCAATCAAAATTATAATTATATTCAACTGTTATTGATCTATATAAAAGATACCTCCTCGGATAGTAAGCTCATTCATATCAGCATCTCTTATTCATGTTTGATTGTCATCTAATTCAATATTAGCCGTTGTTCAACTCATTAGGATCTAGTTCTTTAACCCACTCTCTACAAATTTATTGTAACTGGACTTACTGGGCCAAGATCTCACACACTTTGGGCTTGGGCAGCGAAACGTGTCCTTACAATTGACGCCGTCTGTGGGGAGAATTTGCATAACAGCGAGTGCAACGGTCATCTATGGTAGGATCAGGTTCCTATTAACAAGAATCCATGGGTTCCTAGCGATAGGATGACTTCCTTAACCTCAAACGCAAGCGAGACCAGAAAGGTAGCGTACACAACACACATACTAGTAGAAATCATTCTCGAGTTGGAAGTCACATCTCTTAGGAACAGAACAACAGAGCCATGCAAAGGGAGATTGACCATCTAAATAAAGAGTTACGCCATGCGTGACGAAGACGAATTCCATCTCAGTCTGACTCTTCTTCTGATGGTGAAAATGATGGTAGTTATCATCATAGATCGAGGGCTCCTCTTAGTGAGCCTTTCTCGTATGAAAAGGAACACTAAATGATGGTAGTTATCATCGTAGATCGAGGGCTCCTCTTAGTGAGCCTTTCTCGTATGAAAATGAACACCACCATGAACGTAGATACAAGAGCCCAACTCATAGAGGCCTGGGAAATGACGCTATAAGTAAAGTATTGAACTAGATTTCCAAGTCCTAGGCCACGTCATCTGCCACATCATCTGCTGACGTCATCTGCTGACCAGACCGTTGACTTTTCCTCAGGGTTGACTTTTTCAGTCCAGGTTCTTCTTACCCAGTTTTTCACGTAGATTTCTTTTTTGCAGTCTGTTTTTGCATATTGTGCCTCTAAATGGAGAAAAATGATGTTTTTCTTCCTCGCCCCATCAATACTGTGTTGAAAGGGTGTAAGAATTACTTATCTTGATCTTAAGCTATGCGCAGTTTTCTTAAGGGTCGCATGCTCTGGCATTATTGTACTGGTGCAATCACTGTTCCTGTCAAGGGAGCCAATGAAGAAGATGCTGCCTTCTTGGTTGCATGATTGAATGGGATAGTCACAATCACATGATCCTCACATGGATTCGGAACACTTCCATTCCCTCCATCTCTAACCTGTTGGGCAACTTTGATGATGCCAAGTCAGCGTGGGATATGTTGGCCAAAAGGTACTCCACTACTCATGGCTTCATGAAATATCAATTAGTGGTTGAATTGCATCAACTCAGACAAGAACCAGGGCAATCCATCAATGACTACTATGATCAACTTCGCTTCATTTGGGACCAAATTGACCTTTCTGATCCAACTTGGGCATGCTTAAAGGATTCTCAACAATATGCTTCCATCAGAGATGAATTTCGCTTCTATGAATTCCTGATGTCCCTTCATAAGGACTTTGAGCCCATTCGAGGTCAGCTTCTAAATCGTAGTCCTGCTCCCTCTCTTGACACTGCTGTGAACGAGTTGGTTAGAGAAGAAGCTCGTCTTGCAACCCTTCAAGCTCAGAATAAGCTCAATGTTTTGGCCATTACACCTTCTGCTCCACCCTTAGAGCAACCTCAACAATCAGGTGATTCCTCTGGCTCTAGCAATCGTCGTAAGCAGACCAACAAAAAGTTCTGCAACTATTGCAAGCGTCCTGGCTACACCATTGAAACTTGTTATCGTCGCAGCAAATCTACTGCTGCTGTTGTTAATACTGAGCCTACTCCGCCAATGGCTTCCATTTCAGCTGAGTCCCAGTCTTTTGGATCCACTATCAACCTCTCCCCCACTAAACTACAGGAGATCATAGCTTAGGCTGTTCGTATGGCTGGTAATGCATCTCTTTCCACTGCTCTCTCTGTTTTACCCGGTAAGTCTCAAACTTGGCTTTTCGATTCTGCCTGTTGCAATCACATGACACCTCACTCTTCCTTATTCTCCAAACTTGACCCTGCACCACACCCCCTAAATATTCATATAGCTGATGGTTCCACCATGCATGGAAATAGTCTAGGTTTTGTTTCGACTTCCAACCTCTCTGTTCCTAGTGTCTTTCATGTACCTGACCTATCCTATAATTTGTGCTCTATGGGACAATTAGCTGAATTAGGTTATCGCCTTATTTTTTACTATTCTGGGTGTATTGTGCAGGATCCAAGGACGGGATAAGAGCTTGGGACCGGCCCTAGAGTTGGGCGTATGTTTCCTGTGGACAATCTTTATCTTCCACCTGTTGCTCCTGTTTCTATTGCTGCTGCAGCTGCTGTAGTTTCTTCCTTATCATCTCTTGCACTTTGGCATTCTCGTCTTGGTCATGCATCATCTTTTCGGGTACAACAGTTAGCTTTTAGGGGTCTATTGGGTTCTGTGTCCAAAGACAATTTTAATTGTACTTCATGTCAGTTAGGAAAACAGCCAGTTTTATCTTTTAATAACAGTGAATCCATTTCTAATAGTATTTTTGAGTTAATTCATTCTGATGTTTGGGGACCTTCTCCTGTTGCTAGTATTGGTGGATCTCGATATTTTGTTGCTTTTATTGATAATTATTCTCGTTATAATTGGATATTTCCTATGAAATCTCGTTATGAAATTTTACCAATATACAGCAATTTTGCAAAAATGGTTGAAACCCAATTCTCCAAACATATCAAAACCTTTCATCCTGATAATGCTCTTGAATATACTCAATATGCGTTTCAAGCTCTGTTACATTCCTATGGCACTGTACATCATCTAACTTGTCGAGGTACCTCTCAGCAAAATGGTCGAGCAGAAAGAAAACTTCGTCATATTCTTGACACTGTTCGTGCTCTTCTTCTTTCTGCCAAAAGTTTCTGCCCTTTTTTGGGGTGAAGCTGCTCTTAATGCTGTTCATGCGATTAATCGCATTCCAAGCCCTGTCATCCATAATCAGACTCCGTATGAGCGTCTCTTTGGGTCACCTCCTAACTATCATCACCTTCGATCTTTTGGATCTGCTTATTTTGTTCTTCTTCAGCCTCATGAACACAACAAACTTGAGCCTCGATCTAGACTTTGTTGTTTCCTTGGTTATGGCGAAACTAAAAAATGGTATAGGTGTTATGATCCTGTCTTTCATCGTCTTCGTGTTTCTCATAATGTTATCTTTTGGGAACACCGATTATTTGTTGAATTCTCTCACTTTCGTTCTTCCCTAACTACTTCCTCTGATTTAGAAATTTTTCCAGATAAGTCTCTTGTTCCTTCTACAAATACTTTTGATCCTCCTTTGGACCTTTCTCCAGACATTTTTTATGCTTCTCCTAAACAGGTTAAAGATGAACAGGTTGATGACGAGCTACCCCACTTAGAGCCTGGGTCCCCTGCTCCTGCTCTGCCTGAAGATCCTCCATAAGACATTCCACCTCGCCATTCAACCCGGGTAAGATCCATTCCTACACACTTACTTGACTATCATTGTTACACTGCCCTTGCTACACTTCACGAGCCTCAAACCTATCGTGAGGCCTCCATTGACCTTTTATGGCAGATTGCAATGAAAGAGGAACTTGATGCATTAACCAAAAACCATACTTGGGATCTGGTCACTTTCCCTCCTAGACAGTCTGTGGTTGGTTGTAAGTGGATCTATAAGATCAAGACTCGCTTTGATGGGTCCATTGAGCGCTACAAGGCCCGTCTTGTTGCAAAAGGTTTTACACAGGAGTATGGGATTGATTATGAAGAGACCTTTACTCTAGTTGCTCGTATCTCATCTGTTAGTGCCCTCTCAGCTGTTGCTGCTGCTAGTAAATGGGACATTTTTCAAATGGATGTTAAAAATGCTTTCCTTAATGGGGAGTTGAGTGAAGAAGTCTATATGCAACCTCCTCCTGGTCTCTCTGTTGACTCAAACAAGGTTTGTCATCTTCGACGTGCACTTTATGGTCTTAAACAAGCTCCACGAGCTTGGTTTGCCAAGTTCAGCTCCATTATCTTTCGCGTGGGTTACACTGCTAGTCCGTATGATTCTGCCTTATTTCTTCGTCGTATTGATAAAGACACCATTTTGCTTCTTCTATATGTGGATGATACGATCATAATTGGTGATGATCTCAGTGGCATTCAAGAACTCAAGGATTTTCTCAGTCAGCAGTTTGAGATGAAAGATCTTTGACATCTCAGTTATTTCTTGGGTCTTGAAATTACTCATTCCACAGATGGTCTTTATATTACTCAAGCCAAGTATGCTTCTGACCTTTTATCTTGAGCTGGACTCACTGACAGCAAGACGATTGACACTCCAGTTGAACTTAATGCGCATTTGACACCCTCGCGGGGGGGGGGGGGGGAAACCATTGTCTAATCCTTCTCTTTACAGACGATTGGTTGGCAGCCTAGTTTATCTCACAGTTACTCGTCTAGACATTTCCTATGCTATTCATCAGGTGAGCTAGTATCTGTCTGCTCCACGATCTACTCACTATGCTGCTGTTCTGCGCATTCTTCGATACCTGACGGGCACTCTCTTCCATGGCCTTTTCTACTCAGCTCAGTCTCCTCTTGTGCTCCGTGCATTCTCTGATGCTGATTGGGCGGGGGATCCCACTAATCGCAGGTCCACTACAGGTTATTGCTTTCTTCTTGATTCTTCTTTAATTTCTTGGCGAAATAAGAAACAAACCTTTGTGGCCCGCTCAAGTACTGAAGCAGAATATCGTGCCCTTGCTGATACCACATCTGAGCTCCTTTGGCTACGATGGCTTCTTAAGGATTTAGGTGTGTCCACATCCTCTGCTACTCCCCTTTACTGTGACAACCAGAGTGCCATTCATATTGCTCACAATGATGTCTTCCATGAACAGACTAAATACATCGAGATTGATTGTCATTTTATCCGTTATCATCTTGTCCATGGTGCTCTCAAGTTCTTTTCCGTCTCCTCCAAAGATCAACTTGCAGATATCTTCACCAAGTCACTTCCTAAGGGACGCACTCGTGATTTGGTTGACAACTTCAAGCTGGTCTCACATTCACCTTGAGTTTAAGGGGGGCTGTTAATGTATATTATGTTGTGGGCTTTAGGCCCAATTACTTTACTTGTATAGCACATTTGTACTTGTATAGCACATTTGTACTTGTATTACACTTTACTTGTACCGCACACTTATGCCTCCTATATAAGGCACTGATGTATATTTTCTCATTATGAAATACAATACAAATCCTCTAGTATTTCTAAAACATACATACATATACATACATATATATATATATATATATATATATATATAGACACACACAAATATTCAACCAAGTCATGGATTGCACAACCTAGGTTTTGGCTTTAGTCCATTACGATGGGAACAACCAAGTTTGTCTCTGGTGGTTAGTGGTTCAAACATCACCAGAGCCTTCTACTCCCTTGTGGGTTCATGACGGTTCAACATTGGAGGAGGTGACGAAGAACTAAAGCACTGGCAGCCAAGCACGAATAAAAGTCATTGCCATTTGATTCGTCACATTTACTAGTGGTGACAATCAACAGGGTAAAAGGCGAGTGAATTATCACACTGAGTCTTGGTTTTGGTGTAGGCCTGTTTCATGGTGGTTCTAATACCATTGATTGAGGTGATTGGGTTATTATTTCTATTTGTGCAAATGTAAAGTGCAAACTAACCAAATATTTTGATTGGTCCTAACAGGCTAAGGCTAACAGGCTAAGGCTAACAAGATGAATTAATTTTGAGTTGAAAGATGATATCCTATTGGTTGATGATTCTAATTATAGTATACATGCAAGCACTAAACAATTCAATGTGGTTAATGTTATCTTTTTAATTACTTTAAGATAATTAATTATATTTATCTTCGATAAAATGTATTTATCTTGATTAATTAATTAGAGTTGTAATGGTGGACAAATACAATCAAGAAAGTGCCCAAGTCTATTGGGAGTCCATCTTTCAAGAAACTAATCCCATATGGACTCACACACTTATTGTGATAAGAATTCCTCAATTGTTATTCATCAAAAAAAAAAAAAAAAAAAAAGAATTCCTCAATTGTTGATTCATATATTTTTCAGAGATTTTTTTCAGGTTTTTTTTTTTTTAATTTTATTTATTTATTATTATTATTATTATTTTTTAAAGACTTAAACACTTCTAATCTTCTATCTATTATATATAAAATAGGGGTCTCAGCTCTCAAGGTCTACAGCTGACCCAAGGGGTCCAGATTATCACTTAAGATGATCTTAGGAAACCTTTAAAGCTGGTTTACCAAACCCAGTAAAACCCACGAATTTGTATTCTTTTGGGCATATTTTCACCACTCACACACCTTCTCACAATACACACAGATCACTACAGTTTCCCTAGGATTTACATAGTTTATAGGAAACTGCTTTCATCAACAACAAGCATCAATTTTTTTGGAGAACCCATTTAGCAAGGTGGAGACCTAAAGGAAACAATCCAAGATTAATAAAGGAGCACGAAGAATCGGTACACCCTGTGGCCATCAGCCGTTCAAAACCCAGAGTACATTTAGGTAATCTTTCATTATTTGATGATCCCTTTTGTTTTTATAACAATTTGATTAGGTTTTCACTATGCTTTGATATACAATTAAAAAAAACAAAACAAAACAAAATAAGAAACATTCATTGGGATAGATCTTTCATGTTATTTTTAATGTTTTTGTTATGATAATTTTAAATCTGTGCATCTCATGTTAAATGCTATGATCACGTGTTGCTGTATTCATATGAACATATCTTTAATTAGAATTAGCCTCTGAGAATACGCTGTAACATGATTAAAATCTGCAGCAATTAGGATTTCATGTTTATCTAGAAACATGTTCATACATTATTAATTTAAATTTTTGCATAAAATCATATAAGAGACAAATACGGAATTCTGTTTTTTTATTGTTTAATTCTATCATCGAGGGTTGATCTTTATATATTTTCTTTACGTAAGAATGATGTTGACTCGCATGAAATAATGAGAAGTTGGTTAGAACAGCTGGATTTTTTTGACAACAGGTTAGAAATAGCTTGGAACATCTAGATTTGATATCTTTTTGGGCCCAGAATTTCATAGGAAAAGACTGAAATCTTTTTGGACAAGGCCGAACCTGTGTAGAGTTAAGAAACCCTTCTAAGCTTTCTTTGGGATTTTTGGTAGACATGGCCCATGATTCCATGTTGCATATACGAAGCCTTGTGTTCGCACAGCATGGTGTAAAAGGACCTTACTTGCTACCCATATAGACCTAACACCAGTATTACCCATTCGACATAGAGTCAATAAGTTCATATGGAAGATACTTTTTTTTTTTTGGTTTAAAGAGAGTTTTAATTTATGGCATCTGCTTCTGATAATAATTATTTATTATCAGTTAAATAATGAAATAACCTGGGTTAAGATATCAATTGGTTTTTGACGTAGTCAGGGATTAAATTTTAGATCTTTTATTCAACTATCAAAGATTTTACTAGTTAAACTAACTGGAAAGTGGAACCTACACTCTTTTTTCATTTAACAAAAAAAAAAAAAAAACAAAACCTAACACGGGTGTTTGCTATCAATGAAATAACCTTTTATATATAATATAATGAGAGAGAGTTTCAACCTATAGAGGAGGGATTGAATATATATCTCTTATTTTACTATCAAAGATTTTATCAGTTAAATAATGAAATAACCTGGTTTAGTTGTTGGTTTTGTGTTTGCTTGGATCAAATTCAAAGCAAAATGAACACAATCTAATAAAATTGGATCCCTCAAATTTGGAGGAGTCTAGATTACCCATTAGGCCATTACGTACAAATAAGCCCAATTTTCCTGTTTGGATTGGTACTGAGTCTTTATTTTTCTTTTGAAGAGGTACTGAGTCTTTATGACTTGTCCACTGTTGGACACCAAATCGGTGTGAATGTTATGATTACTTGTATATAATCATGACAAATTAAATCCATCTCCTACAATTAATTTTACAGCATGACCAAAAAACCTTTTTTTTTTTTTTTTTTTACACTGTGTCAGCATGTGCAAGTATTTATGTTACCTCTTTCACCAATGAAATCGCACTTTTCTTAGCCGTGCATAGAAGAAGAAGCGTATAGTCTTTTTGCGTGAACTCCACCAATGACACGCTTTACTTTGTCTGACACTTGTCATGTTACCTCTTATTAGTTTGACCATGGCAATGCAAATCCGACTTTTAGTTCCCTAGATATCATGCCACCTTTTTAAACAGGTTCCAGATTGATGCTGTACAATTCAGATATTGTTGAGTTTTCTTTCTTTAAGCTATTTGTGAAATTCAGATATTAGGATTTTTTTTTTTAGCAAAAAAAGAAGAAGCTATCTTATGTTTGAGTTAGTGTATATATATAACCTTTAAAAGGCATTTTTTTTTTTCTGAAAATAAAAAGTATAATTTTATTTTTTAAATAAATGAAAATAAACCATCTCCAATGCATAAATTTTTTAATTTTATTTTTATGGAATCTCCAACACATACTTGGTTAAAGTAACAATGCGGAAATAATTGTGCTTTACACATATCATAGAAATATCTGAATAAATGGGATTAAAAGTTGTCAAATTTGGTAATAGTAAAAAAGTAAAGCATTAAACTGCTCAAAGCTAATTATAACTTGGATAACCTTTATAATCCTTAACCAAATGGCAACTAGCCGATCATAATAACCGAATGCAAATTTAGGCAACTTGAACTAAGAATTTTGTAACTCAATTGACTGACACATCTTGATGTATCTATGACATCAAGGGTTTAGTTCTCACATTTCCTATAGCAGCAATTAAATTAGAGGGTGGTTTTCATCTCTCTAGCAATTTTTTTTTTTTTGGTTTCAAAAAACTAAAAGGTAGAAGATTTTTTCTTCTATGTAAGTAAACCAAGGAAACAAAGGGATGAGTACCCTAATACTATTTTAGGTTGAGTTTGAACCATAAACATGTCCTTACTATTAGACTATCCCATAAATCACAATTACTCTATGTAGGAGTGATATGCTTAGTAGTATATATCTATGTATATGACTGGTAAACGCTGTCATAGAAGTCCGCGTTAGCGAATGAGGAAATGAGAATTGGTCATAAGAGTTTAGGAAGGTGGTCTGAGGAGAAATTTCTCCTTAGCTGAGCAAAGCAGAGGTCCGAAGGTGCAGACTGCCATCTACAAGCAACGTTCTAGGAGATTCTATTGATGATGATATACATCATGAAAGCACAGGACAGAGGAAAGCTATGAAATATCTAAAAAAAAGTTGCTACCACCGCATTAAATACTCTGTAGCTAACTTTCTGGCCGTATCAATGAGAAAGTGATACTTAAACAGTAATTTTCAACCTTATAACTAGTACCAAAGATTTCAAGAAGATGTTGGTGAGACAATGATCAACACCATCAATCTAATCTACACGTGAAAGGTGGAGATAAAAGAAGGAAGATAATATAAAACAGAAAGAAGGCCTTGAGGAAAGGGGATTGGAGAATTGAGAAAAAAACACTGTAGCAACAAGAACTATGCTTGTAATCAAATTCAAGAGATATATACAATAATTGATCTCTCGGATCGTGTCGATTACGATTTTCTTTAGATAAAACCAGTCTATGTTTACTTTATTATCATCTGAATCCATTATAATTATTATCAAACTTATTAAAGCCTAGTTTTTCTAACACATTCTCTATAAACTCATTGTATTGGTTCTTTTGGCCTAGATCCTTTTACCCTTTGGGTTTAAGGACAAAAACCTGCCCTTACTCTCTAATATCTTCAATTTCACTTTACTCACTTAGCCTTGAAATTTAAACCTAATAGTAGGTGGAAAATTCAGGGTCAACCAAACGATGGTTTTCCTTCAAAGTTCAAACCCACCAAAGCAGCAGCCCCATTGACATTCGCATATAGTGAGTACAAGCAACCGTGTGTACTTGTTTTTTTTCCTACCAAGTCTCGCACGTGTGTACTTGCCAACTTGGAGACAACAGTACATAAAAGAGAGAGTGTGTGAAACTGTTAGAAGTTAGAGCCGGTTCCACTTTTGCCCATGTGTCACTCCCACAGAGCGATTACCCAAAATATATTAAAAAAAAAAAAACCCGAACCTCGCACGCCACACTTTCCTTTCACCTATTTCCCTCATAATCCGATTTCTTTTCATTCTTCACACCAAAACCAAACCCAAACCCAAACCCCACACGCTGTTCAAAACCGACCCTTTCCATTTCCGTCTTTCCATCCAAACCCAAAAAAACCAAAACCAAACCCAAAAACAAAAAAACAAAACTCTCTCTTAAAATAATCTGAGCCGTTGGATTTGATCATATCTGAATCTTGAAAGCCGAAGCGAGCAATGTTACGAGTGCTACATCGTGACTCGCCGACATGGAACTCGGAGCCGAGACTCGGATGATGGAACTCACCGATTCAAGCGACGAACTCAGTAGGGTTAGGGACGAGTCTAGGCACTCGGCCGAGGAGACTCGGTCCGGTATCGGAATCGGACTCGGCCTCGGAATCGATCTCAATGAGATCCCCTCGCCTTCGCTCCACGAAACCCTACCCGATTCGTTCGAAGTCGTCCGGAACTTCCACGACAACCCTCCACCGCCACTAGGAGGCCCTGCGGAACTCCCTGGTGCAGAGAACGACGCCGGCGCCGGCAATATCAACCACGCTCGCCGCTCCTCTGGCGCTTGTGGTGCGTGCGGCGTGCCTGAGATTAAAGGCCAAGTAGTCGTCTGCGATGGCTGCGAGCGCGGCTTCCACATCGGCTGCGCCGGAGCGAGAGCCGGCCGCCAGGTTTTTAGCCATGACGAGTGGATTTGTACGGAGTGCGAGTGCAGCGGTGTGAAGAGCAAGCGTTGGCCTCTTGGGGTTAAGTCCAAGCAGATTTTGGACATCAACTCTTCGCCGCCGAGCGACGCTGATGCCGACGGTGAGGCCACGGTGGAGATATTGGGTTCAAGGTAAGTGCGGTGGCTCGAGTTCATTCATTCAAGTTAGAATTGTTACATTTGAAGTTTGAGAATTGCTCTAGTAGTTATTGAATAGAGTGAAATTGGTGTAGCAAAAATTTGTGTTTTAGAGGCTAAAATTTTAGTTTTTGCTTCATATTGGTAGTTAACGAGTTTACAACTTAGTGTTAGGCAATGGGTTTAGGGGGTTAGTTTGCAATCTAGTTTTCAAAGTTTGGTACTTTATTATTATGGTGTAGTTTGACTTGGACATGGGGTTTGGGTTAGATGAATTGAGATGTGCAATGCTGTGTTTTCCTAGCAGTTGATGCATCAAACAGTCCCCGTTGCCTAATGTGTATCTACGGTAGTCCAATATATGGCGCCAAGATGAAGGTTTGGCGTCCCATGACTGCCATGCTTTGCTTCGTGCCAGCATTTTTGTGAGGTAGACACATCATTGCCAAAAATGATGCTTTAGGGGTCTTAGTTTGAAACCTGGGCTTTTTATATTTGTGGACCACAACTTGTGTTGGCAACCATTTGATACCATGTCTAGCATCCAACTCCTAGAAATGCCATTTATTGGAAGTTAGAACTTGGTCTATGTGAATGTGGTCCATGGCCTTGCAATGGTATTTACCTTTATGGTGCTTGTCTTGTGGCTATTTTTAGATTTCCTGTTTTACCTATTGTTCTATGCAAGATTTTGAGGTAGTCAAATACCTATTATGTCACCACTGTAATTTACCTAGCAGTTGATGCATCAAACAGTCCCCGGTGCCTAATGTGTGTCTACGGTAGTCCAATATATGGCACCAAGATGAAGGTTTGGCATCTTGTGACTGCCATGCATTGCTTTGTGCCAGCATTTTTGTGAGGTAGACACATCATTGCCAAAAATGATGCTTTAGGGGTCTTAGTTTGAAACCTGGGCTTTTTATATTTGTGGACCACAACTTGTGTTGGCAACCATTTGATACCATGTCTAGCATCCAACTCCTAGAAATGCCATTTATTGGAAGTTAGAACTTGGTCTATGTGAATGTGGCCCATGGCCTTGCAATGATATTTGCCTTTATGGTGCTTGTCTTGTGGCTATTTTTAGACTTCCTGTTTTTCCTATTGTTCTAGGCAAGATTTGGAGGTAGTCAAATATGGAGGTAGTCAAATACCTATTATGTCACCACTGTAATTTATCCCCTTGAAATAGTTAGCCTTTTTTTTTTGTGGCTCTACTGCAGTTTCTGGAATCTGAAACTGCTTTTCATATAGTTTCTTAGGCAAGCTTAGAAGTTCTTTGTTCTGGCAGAGGTATATTCTAACTGCTGCGTTATTTTTTCTATGTAGCTTTGTAGGCTCCCCTTATATCAGAACTTGTAATTGTATCACCCATTTGTTACTTTCTTATTTATTTAGGAATGAAATTACCAACTTCTGGCCCAATACTTTGAATAATTAATTCCCATTAAATCTATCTAAAGGGGATATATCTTGTCTGGTGTCAAGATTATGGATTTTATCTTGAGGAATGTGATTACCCAATATATTGAGATTTTTACCATTCATGATTTCACTTTTATATACATAAAACAGCCTACATTTTATGTTTGAATGCACCATGTTCTTAAGATTGAGAGTGAATGCTCTTAGCAGTCACGAGTTTAATTATTCAAGTGACAGTAATTTATAGAATAATAACCCACAACAAACCTGTTCAATGTAATTTAAATACATCAACATATCAATAAGAGGTTTACCCCATTTCCTTGATCAAGATAGACCATCATTATTGATATGTTGTCTAATCAAATGCAATACCCAATTTCATCACTGCCTAAGAATTAAAGTTTTTGAGTCAAAAGGGCATTGTGACTTAGATTTTCCATATGTTAATCTCATTAACACACCCAAATCACATACATAAGTTATTGTAACTCATGGACTATTCATCAAACGAATTCATAATGTCCAATGTTGATATAATTTCAGAAAATAACACTTATTAGTGAAAAATTTCATTCAAATTGGATTTTAGGGCACTATTACTTTGTATTTGGAAGGAAAGAAACACTTGGTCTTTTGAAGGTTATGAAATCTTGGTTTTAGAAGTGAAGTATATGTTAATTAGGTCCTTATATGAGTAATGAGTGGTTATCAGCTTCATGATAGCTGACATTTTCTAATATATTTGAGATGATAGATCTTTGTAAATTTAGACAATAGTTGTTGTTGTACTCTTGTATACTTACCATGTACATGGGTTGCGCTTCTTTGTGCTCTATGATGGATTGTTACTTATAATAAATAAATAAATTAATGCTACAAAAATTCTTGTTTTCCAACAACCTAAACCCGTCAAGATTCGGACTTCTTAGTTCAAATCGGTCTTTCCAGCCATTATACATAATCGCACATATATTTCTTACCGTTGGGCTCTGAAAACCTTTCTCCAAGCTAGCGTAAGAGTCCATCATTGTGGTCTTATGTCAGTGTCATTTGCAAACTTCACCATTGAAGCAAATTGATAATCAAGCTTGGTGGAATCCATTTGAACATAAGCTTGTTCCTTACTGCTTTTAGGTCATTCTTGTGCTTGCTAAAGCATTTAATAGCTTGTAGGGTTTAGCTGCCATTTTGTTTCTTTGTGAGTGAGTTTATCTTATTTCATAATTCATTGAAATTTCTTTTCATTTATGTCATCCATACTTGTTTGTTAATATATTTAGCAAATACCTTGAAATGCAACTTGTCATAAGTAGTTACTGGTTACATTTATTTTGGTTTTAGAAAACACACTCCAGGTGATAATTCTTTTGGTCGCAATCCATTTGGTGCTCCAGTGACATTCCCTAACTTTTTGTACGCGGGAAATGGCTTTGGATTTCAAAAAGCTTCTGGGATTTTGACACACACTGTCAAATTGGGTTTTGAAGATATATTGCAACATGCACAGAGTACTAATAGAAAATATGAGGAGGTAGATTTGGGTTTCCCACTAGGAAGGTGTAAGAGTAGTAATAATACAGTTATTAGACGATCATCTCCGAATCCTAGCGAGATTTTTTTGCAAGCTCTTAGAGATTTTGTTTCTGAAAGGCATGGTGTACTGGAGGAAGGTTGGCGCGTGGAATTTAGACGATCAATGGGCAATTGTGAACTGTGTGCTGTTTACTGTGCTCCAGATGGGAAGATATTTGATTCAGTGTATGAAGTTGCTTGTTATCTTGGGTTGAAGCCTAACTTCAACACTTTGGAACCTGAAGTAAGAAGTGAGGGGTCTCAGTCAATGTCTGGAAGGTCTCATCTATCAAGGAAAAGGAAGTCATCGAGAATTTCGATTGGTAATGGTTTTGCTGAAAATAAGGAAATTTTGACCAGTGATAATCATAAAGAGCTCTCATCAAATGGCCTGACTATGGAAGTCTGTTCAAATACCGTTGGGAATAATGTAAAAGTTACAGAAACTGGGACAGAAGAGAATGCTTACTCTGGGTCTCAGCAGTCTAAAGTAAGTTTACATCTTACATGTTATTGAACTAGTATTTCTTTCTCTGCTTATGGAATGATATGTAAGCTATTTGATTTAAAAAACTGGATGTAATTACTTTCAGCTAGTTCTTCTTGCCTCATTTTTGTTTATTTTCTACATTTTCAGGATGGGTTTCCTGTGCAGTTTGAAGATTTTTTTGTTCTTTCACTTGGAGAGCTTGATGCTAGGGCTTCATATCATGATGTTAGCCAGATCTGGCCTGTAGGATATAGATCCTGTTGGCACGATAATATTACTGGTTCTCTTTTTATGTGTGAAGTGTCAGATGGTGGTGATTCTGGACCTATCTTTAGGGTCAGAAGGTGTTCATGCTCTGTGTTGTCCATTCCAAATGGGGTAACTGTCATCTGCAGGCAAAACCTTGGGCAGTTTGTTGATCAAATTAATGAAGAAATCAATGATATTACTTCCCATGATATGGATTGTGATAATGATAGTGGAATTCAGACTATTCTTTCAGACCCCTGCCCGCCTTCAGAAAATGATATTTTGTCCTGTCTTCGGAGTTGTTCAAATGGAGCTTGTGATGTTCAGACATTAGGTGATTTAGGTTTGAGAGATGAAATTGGCGAGATTTTAGTAGAAGATCGCTCGTCATCTTCTGCATGGAAAAAGGTGGCTAAAAAAGTCATTATTGCTTGCTCTGAAGTCTGTGGACGGAAAGGCACTTTAAAGTTCTTCTGCAAGCATGTTGAAAATGAAATAGGCATACCTGATAGTTACATAGCATCTGATAAAAGCCAAGTGAATTGGACATTGTTATCTAAATTCTGCAGTTCACAGGCTTCCCTCAGCATCCCATCTGTATTTCGGGCTGACAATGAGCTGGAGACTTCATTTAACGTACTGGAAAAATGGTTGGAGCAGGATAGATTTGGATTAGATGCGGAATTTGTGCAGGAAATCATAGAACAGCTTCCTGGGGTACAAGACTGTTCACGCTATGAGTTTCTGATAAATAGAGGTAATTATTCTGCTTCACCAACAGTTGGAAATGGGCTCCTAATGATCAAATTGAAAGGTAGTTTACATTGCATTGAAGAAGAAGCATTGGATGGTTTATTTAGGAGATCCAAAAAAGCCAGGTTGGTCGAAAACCATGTCATTTATGACTGTCCTCCTCCTGGTAAGCCTTTGTGCTCGAGGGTTCCCCCTGAACTTGTTGGTGATGTTTATCAGGTATGTCCATACTCTTGCAAGTGCCACAGTTGATTGATTTAATTATCATAATTGTACTTTGTGGCATATGATTCAATAGCTATTATCTGAGGTCTTACTGGTTTTCTGTTATCTTTCTAGGTTTGGGAGTTACTGTGGCGTTTTCATGAAATTTTGAGTCTGAAAGAACCTTTGTCATTGGAGGAACTTGAAGAAGAACTCATCAATCCATGGTCAGATGGCCCAAATCTCCTAGAGAAATTTGAAAAGGAGACCCAGGGAAGTCGTGGTGTACAGTCACATAGAATTGATGGTACTGGTGGATCAATCTTATCCCCAAGCTGTAAATCTGCTCCTTCACTAGATGCAGAAAATCCGCATGTGTTTATACAAATGGAAACAGGGGCGACGAAGGAGGCAGCTCAAGCTAAACTTGCATCTCTTACTTACAGTAGAAGTTCTGGTGTAGCCTTGACTAAGGCTCATAAATCTCTGCTAAGAGTGCTGATAGGTGAGCTGCAATCCAAGGTTGCTGCTCTGGTTGACCCAAATTTTGATTCTGGAGAGTCAAAATCAAAACGGGGAAGGAAGAAAGATGTGGATAGCGGTATTCCTGCAAAAATAACTAAGATCAATATGCTACCTATTAATGAACTAACTTGGCCAGAATTAGCTCGAAGATACATCTTGGCTGTCTTATCCATGGATGGTAATCTTGACTCTGCAGAGATTACTGCTCGTGAAAGTGGTAAGGTCTTTCGCTGTTTGAAAGGTGATGGTGGGGTGCTTTGTGGCTCACTTACTGGAGTGGCTGGAATGGAAGCTGATGCCCTTGTAAGTCACTTTTTTATGGCCATTATTTACTGAACCTTCCTAATTCAATGATTTAGACGTGCATCAACATCATTTTGATTGGTACTTATCCACCAAATAAAAAAAATCATTTTGATTGGTACACATCTTTGAAGTAAAATGTTGAGAACAATTGCCTTCAATATTTCATGCGGGGACATGTAAAAAAAGACAAAGTTTAGCTACAAAATTGAATAGGCTACAACCTTAATAAAATAAACATTACTACATATTTTCAAAATCTAACCGTTGAATTGTATGTTCTTTATGCTCTTAATACACATGTCAAATTTTGTGTTAATCAGATGTTATTTACTATATAATCTATAAACTTATATTTTATACATAATTTTAAATTACAAAATTTATAATTTAAATAATTTATTGATGACATAACTATTAATATTTAATTTTCAAGAAATTTTGCAAGGATGGAGAATATAAGAAAAAGATGTAATCCAATAGTAGATTTGTCAAATTTCACCTCCAATAAACAAATATTGTGTAAGGTTGTAGCCTATAACCAATTTTGTAGCTAAACTTTGTCGCTTTGACTTTGAACCTTATGCCCGTGATTGTGATCATCATGGTTTCAAATAATTTGCATTCTTTTCATGTGGTTTAGTTTTGTTCTTGTTGCCATACAGAAATTGCAAAATTGTTTCTATGGCCTCTAAAGGAATGAAAGAGATTATTGGAGAGCATGTTGAGCTTTTCATGGACTTTTTGTGTGATCCATAGCGAACTTGCCTGTGTCATTGTGGGAATTGTTGTGTAACTCTTCTTATATGATCTGTGCATTGACACTATATAAAAGTTTCCCATTGTTATGGCTGTCTTTGAAAAATTCTGAGTATAAAAGGTAATAGCTAAGTGCATTTTATGTTAGTTGTTTGACTTGTTTTTATTTTTTTCATTTTTTCAATCTCTAGATTTTCATGTGTATGTTTCCTGGTTCCATGATATGTGCCTCATTTTTTTTATTTATTAGTTGTGCTTTCCCTGCTGCATTATCTAATTCCAATATTTGTTCCTTTGATTCTTGGTTTTGTGATTCAAGAAAATGATTTTGTAGTGCCTTTTAGTTACTTGACTTTCCTGATATACTACAATGGCTTCACTGCTGTGTGATATTTTTCCCCTTTAATTTTAGTTATATAAAAAAATTTGGTCCAGATCTCTGATTTATACAAAGTACATATATTTTCCAGTGTCTGTAGTTGCTGTAACTCATGGTGCAGTTGAAAAATGGAAAAGAAAAAATAGGATGCATGCTGATTGCTCTTCTTCTTTAACCTTCAGTTGCTTGCAGAGGCTACAAAGCAAATTTTTGGTTCTTTGAACAGAGAAAATGATGTTCTTGCCATAGAAGATGAAGGTTCTGATGCAAATGCAACTGGTGCTTCCGAGAAGAATTGTGTGAATGGTGATAATATACCTGAGTGGGCAAAGGTGCTGGAACCTGTTAGAAAACTACCCACAAATGTGGGAACAAGGATCAGAAAGTGTGTTTATGAAGCTTTGGATATAGGTCCACCGGAGTGGGCAAAGAAGATATTGGAACATTCAATCAGTAAGGAAGTGTACAAGGGCAATGCATCAGGACCTACAAAGGTGCTATTTGCAATAACTTATTTCCTCTACTTTCTTTAATGAAATCTTTGTAGATATTAAAACCCTAAGCAAAATGTATGTTTCATATTGTATCCTATCACCTCTCTTTTTTTAAATTTTTATTTCATATCCGTCCATTTTCTTTACTTGAAGTTAAGTTAAAACAATAATTCATGTTAGCAAAAATTTAATAATTATATCTTTAATGCAGAATTTGAATTGTCGCATCTTGAGACATGCAAGGCTCTGCAAGGGGATTGAGTAGTGTAGGGAATGTGTCATCATTTGACCATTATATCTACTTATCAAAAAAAATCATTTGACCATTATATCATAAGAATTTAACAAAACCTGCAAATTCTAGATGCCTTTAACCTGTAACTGCTATTTTCTTCCTTTTTACGACAATCTGATGGATTATACATAGGTATCCTTGAGTTCACGTTATAGTCATGAGTTCAATTTTATTAAATTAACAATTTTTTAGTACTATCCATACGTTTTTCTCTCTCCCTGGGTCCTAAAAAGTATTTACCACCTTTAAGGTATCTTTATTGTTATTTTTTTTTTTGAAATATAGGTTTGATTAGTAGTTTCTCATCCTGTTCAGGAAAGCAATGATCATATGTTTTCTCTTTTTGTTCAATTGAATGTTCCTTGTAAGTAGCAGTGTCAAAACCTGTGCTAATCTACAATGCTGACTCAAGCTTAATCCATTTGCTCTGCTTAATACAACTTACTATAAATTGACTGACTTCAGGTTGGAGGCTGGGTGCAATGGGTCATATGATTGTCCTACTGTGAAAAAGGAAACTTGAATATGTGATTGAACATGTTAGCAAAATTTGTTGTGCTTCATTTTCTTTTGATAAGTAATACAATTTTTATTAAGAAGTCAAGAAAACCTCCCAGAATTTGTTTTGTATTTCCATAAATATTTAGAAATTTGATTTCTTATTTTATTGTTTTAGGTCACATAAGCTTTCAAGGTATTTATTTTGGTCTGATCTATTAGCCTACTAGAAAAAAAAATATATGTAGAAAGATCAACCATGCAACCTTGCAAAGGTCAAACCTTATAGTTAAAAATCTGAGATGAACTTTATGAATTGTTTGTCTTCCTCTATTTTTTACTGTGTAACTAGTCAAGCTTAGTGTCTTTTTTTTTTATAACAAACATTGCAGCAAGATTGATGCTGAAATGAATGCTCTGATTGGTTGAATGCAGAAAGCTGTTCTTTCAGTGCTAGCTGATGTATGTGGTGACAAAGTGCAACAAAAATCTGTGAAGGGGGCAAAACAGAAGACTTTTATCTCTATGTCCGACATCATCATGAAGAGATGCCGTATTGTGTTACGTCATGCTGCTGCTGCAGATGATACAAAAGTTTTCTGCACTCTGCTGGGGAGAAAACCAATAAATTCAAGTGATAATGATGATGAGGGATTTCTTGGATCTCCTGCCATGGTATCTCGTCCTTTGGACTTCAGGACCATTGATTTGAGATTGGCAACTGGGGCCTATGGTGGATCTCATGAAGCGTTTCTTGAGGACATTCGGGAGGTCTGTTTTCTAGCGAAAGTTTTTGCTTGGCCTAACTGTTTTGCCTCTGCTTTTTCCACACAATGTTCTTTCCCTTAAGTCATTAAAAAAGGTTCTGTCCATGAAGTTCCTTAAACGTGTGGAGGTTGACAAATTTATTAATGTACCTATCTTAATGAGTAAAGTACGCTTTTGGCTCCTAAGGTTTCAAAATTTTCATTCCGGCCTATTATGTTTGGTTCCGTTTTCATATTGGTTATGTTGTACATATCTGTTAGTAATCAGGTGACACTTGGTGTTGTATGGGTGACATGTCTTAATGGACATTACTTATTTGGCACTGATTGGTCAGATTCTTAACAAAATGGATGGTAGGGCCAATATGAAAATGGAATCAAACATGGAGGGCCAAATCTTGAGTGCCCAAAAGTGTAATTTAAACTTTTCAAACCTGGAGGGCCAAATCTTGAGTGGCCAAAAGTGTAATTTAAACTTTAGTGTATTTTTATAGCATATATGAGTGGGATTGACAATATGATCAATTATGTGATCTCAGAGGTCAGATCCTCCACACACGCCACCCCCCCCCCACCCCCCCCCCCAAAAAAAAAAAATGAAAAAAATTTCTCATCATTGTGGTTATTCAGGTTTCAGTTTTCACTGACACATAATCTATTTATTTAACCTTTCAAATGTAATAAATGAAAACTTTCAACTTGCAGTTATGGAATACTATTCGCACTGCTTATGGGGATCAGCCTGATTTGGTTGAATTGGCTGAGACATTATCTCAGAACTTTGAATTATTGTATGAAAAGGAGGTTCGTAGTCTCTCTTTTTCTCTGTGTTTTTATATATGTAACAGCCTATTTGGCCAGTTATTCATGACTTAGCTTTTCAATTGTGGAAGACTGAATATAGTTCAGCTTGTTTAGAATTCCATAAAATAAAATTTGGTTATGCAATTAATCTGGTATTTATTTTATTATTATCATATATTTTTTGTTGCCAAACTTTGTCTAAAGTCACCATCTGAAAGATACCATGATTAATGCTACTATGAAGTTCCTACCTCCTCCATTATTTACCCATAAAAAAAAAAAAAAAAAATTCCCAACCGCACTTGCTGTGACATTTTATTCATCATTAAAAAAAAAAAAAAGCTACTATGAAGTTCAAGGTTGCCACTAATGAGCTATAGTTCAACTGGTACTTCCGCCTCCCATATTAATTGGATGTAGCAATGTAGGGTGAGTTTATGGTTTCAAGATCTTTCAAGATCCACTAATTGGGTGTGTAACTTACCAATTAAAAAAAAGAATTTCAAGATTGTCAAAATTGGCATTTTGGAAGGGACCATGGTTGATTTTCTGGATTGATTTATATGATTGGTTTAGAAAGTTAAGAGCTTATGATGTGAAAGACTATAGTATAATAATCATATACCCTAAATAACCACTGCAATCTTTTAAGTAAAAAATCTTCGCAAGATTTCTCCTCCCATACTAATAATAATATTGCTCTCTCTCTCTCTCTCTCTCTCTCATGCATGTGCTTTTCCACACCATCTTTTGCATAATATTTTAGCACCAGTGTTGAGTTTGTTTTCTTTTGATGCAGGTTGCTACTGTTGTCCAGAAATTTGGGGAGTATACTAAATTGGAAAGATTTAGTGCTGAAACAAGGAAGGAAATTGATGAGTTTCTTGCTTCCACAAAGGAGATTCCCAAAGCCCCTTGGGATGAGGAAGTTTGCAGAGTATGTGGCATTGATAGAGATGATGACAGTGTCCTACTATGTGATACTTGTGATGCTGAGTATCATACTTATTGCTTGGATCCTCCACTTGCAAGGATTCCTGAAGGAAACTGGTATTGCCCTACTTGTGCGGGTAAACGCATGGTTCAAGATGCCTCAGAACATGTCCAGGTCATTTGCCGACGCCAAAGTAAAAAGTATCAGGGAGAAGTTACCCGTGTTTACTTGGAGGCACTTACACAATTATCATCTGTAATGGAAGAGAAAGAGTACTGGGAGTTCAGTGTAGGCGAGGTTTGTCTATGGAACTATACCTAAATATTGCCTTGCTAGCTGTGCTGATATTGATTTGTGTTCTGTGGAAGTTTGCATCAGTTGATGTTATTTTGGCCTTTAATAGGCAGTTTATTGTTTATTTGTTTTAATCCCTGCTAATTTAATATAACTTGGAAATAATTTTTGTGAGTGGTAGTTATTGTTTTGTGCAATTTCAATGGATAAATGGCACATTGGCACTATATGGCCGTGCTATTGCAGCGTTGATATTATGATGCACTGTCTGTTTTCCTTCATCTGTGGTTTTATTTCTCTCTCTCTCTCCCACACTCTCCCCACACCCCCCCCCCCTTTCCTCCTCCCTCTCTTTTTTTGGTGGCATTAAACCTTTCCTCTGCCCTTTTTTTTTTGGGTTGGACTTGTTATCTTATTCTTATCTTGGTTGCATTTTGTCTGTATCCTTATATCTTATTGTATACTTCAGTGTAATAGAGAAATTAAGAACCGCTGGTGTATTTGACATTGAGGTTTCCAACATGCAAATAGATAATAAATACTACATTTTGAAGTTTTTCTTATAAAACTACAGGCTAAAGCTTGACTTGTTCGTGTTTGTAAAATGAGAACAAATTATAATGGCTTTCTTAGACACGGTGATGTATGGCAATAAACTTCTTTTTGTTGCTTGTTTGGCATTTCTTGGACATGGTGATGGTTGAGTTGCTTTCTTGTTGGCTTAGAGGTGTTGGGCGACATAGGAAGGCATCTGTTTGGAGTGTGATTCTGCAGTTTATTATGTGGAACATATGTCGAGAACGGAACATCAGAATCTTCAAAGGGGAGGAGCGTTCTATCATTGAGTTGAAGCGCATTTTCCTTCTTTCTTTGTTTGAATGGAGGACTGCTTTGAGTGGTCTTGACATACCCTCTGTTTTAGATTTTGTAGATTTTTGTAATTTTTGGTAGACTTTTGCTTTCCTTGTACACTTCCTGTGTACCAAGGAATTTGCTTCTCTTCTTTTCTCATATTTTCAACAAAGTTTTTATTTACCAATCAAAAAAGAAAAAGAAAAAAGAAGAAGCTAATATACATAGTTTTATTGGCTCTTTGATTTTAGTTTGCAATCCTTAAGGTGTACACATATTGTGTGTTTAAACTGCTTCCTCTTTCTTAATAAAACTGGTCTGCTTATATATATTTAAGAGGTCACACTCACAACTGCTGCTATTTATCCACCTAAAAAAATCGATATAGACGAAAATAAGGGTGATTGGAGTCTTCCTCTGCATAATCATTGGACAGGTATGGTTTGGATGTATTGTTTAATTGTCTTAAGTGGACAGACTGGGAACGGTGGACCAGAAATTGCTTCTGAATTCAGGATTTTGTAGTGGTGAAAGTAGGAGGTAAAAATAATGTGGACTTAATTGATATGGTTATCAACTGAATTGTTGGGCTTACTTCTTTAGGTAGTCTGAATGGTTGGGCTTACTTCTTTAGGTAGTCTGAATCAGTGGGCTTAACATCATTAGTTAGTCTGAATAGTATTTTGCAAGCTTTAGGCGCTCTTTTGTGCATATAGGCATGCAATCCCGTAAATTCAAGTTATATATATACTAGCTGATTATGCGTGTTGGGAGATTGGAAGACTTGTGTTTAGGACTGAGAACAGTGTCAAGGGAACTTGGCATGGAAAAACTTGTTATACCCTTTTTGGTGGTAATTAATGTCCATTTTTACCTTGCTAATCTTTAGCAGCCTGAATGGTGCTATTCAAGATAAACTGTCCTGTGTGCCTTATGATGCAGCATAAGTACGTATCGTTTCTGAACTAGCTGTGCTTTTTAGACAAAATCATGATACAGCGTTTTACCCTGATTTTAGTGATCCAGACATGGACCCTTGTAGTTAGACTAGAAGGCCTGTATGTGCATTATGCTCTATTTCTATATGTTTTGTCTATTACTTTGTCACTGATAACCTGGTAAATGTATTTTCTTATTTTGTTCTTACTGTGAGAGTAAAAGTATCTTGTACATGTTGTTTTGAGGAATCATTTTACATGCATGCACCAACAATTTTTGCTATGATGACGAAATATGGACACAGCTTGTATGTGCTATACATATTTTCAAAATATGTTTTAGAGTCTCTGTTTCTTTTTCTCACTTTGGTTATTATGTTCCTTTAATGATAAAAAAACATGATATTCCCTTTTATTGAAATTGCAGAGAACATTCCTGCTCAAATTTTTATGTGATGAGTTGCTTAACTCAGCTCTTATCCATCAGCACCTTGAGCAGTGCCCCGAGTCATCAGCTGAATTGCAGCAGAAATTGCGTTCTTTATCTGTTGAATTGAAGAATCTTAAGGCCAAGGAAGAAAACTTGGCTGCACGAGCTGCAAAGGCTGATACAAGTTTGCTTAATGGTGTTGGGGAAATTAATGTAAAGGAAGGTGTTACTAATAAACTTACAAACCAGGGAAATTGTTTGGGACGGACGCAAATTTCAACCGATACTCCTAACCATTTTGGAGTCTTCTCTAATGAACTGCCACATCCAGAGGGTGATCTAGATGAATCTGGGCTTAATGGTGTTGATAAACACCCACCCGTTGTCACTGGTTCAGAGAATAACATCCAAATTATGAATTACATAGATACTGAAGTTCATTTAAAAGATGTCAATGGTGTGGTGGATGACAGGAAAGTAGCTGGCAACCTTTTCTCCCATAGTGCTTCTCAAGAGACTGACAAATTCAGTAGACCAAATGGGTTGCCCATATCAAATTCACCGTCCCAAGAAATTAATGGCTCTGCTGGAGACATCCATTTCCAGGATAACTTGCAAGAATACAAGGGAAGGGAGATTTCTTTGTCACCTTCTGATCGGCAAGGACATAGTACTGCTACCAAGGTGAGCAGTCATGCAGCTCAGCATGCTCCTGTTGGTGCAAATGAGTCACAAGCCTGTCATCTTGAGTTGAACTCCGTGAAGAATGACATTGCGCTTCTGCAGGACTCAATTACTTCTGTGGAGTCGCAGCTTTTTAGGCTTTCTGTGAGGAGGGAGTTTTTGGGAAGTGATTCTGTGGGTCGATTTTATTGGGCTTCTGTCACACCGGGCGGACATCCGCGGTTTATTGTTTGTGGGAGAGCTATGCAGCATGGAAGGAAGATGATGTATCATGGAGCTGCTGCTGACAAGTTTTCTGTTCTGCAGAATTCTTCTTTATCTGGCATAGATAATCATGAGGGGTCGAAAGCTTCCTGTCCTTTCCTATCTGAGCTGAATGATGCTATGGCCCTTTGTTCATCGTGGTTTTGTTATGAAACTGATGCAGAAATTCATGAACTGACTGGTTGGTTGAAGACTAATGACCCAAAGGGGAGAGAATTGAAAGAGTCCATTTTGCAGTGGCAAAAGCTGAGATTTCAAGACTCTTTTCAAAATGAAAATGAAGGTCAGGATGAGCACCAGGCAGTTCTGTCATTGAGCAGAAATAGTGAGCTAGCTGGATCTTCTAATTGTCTTGTTTCAAAGGCAGCCACATTGCTTGAGGAGAAGTATGGTCCCTGCTTTGAGTTGGAAACAATTGACATCTTGAAGAAGCGGGGGAAAAAGGTAAGAGTAGTCAATGATGAGAAGATGTACAGATGTGATTGCTTAGAACTCATTTGGCCTTCTAGACACCATTGCCACTCTTGCCACAAATCCTTTTCCACTGATGTGGAACTTGAGGGGCACAATGATGGTAGGTGCAGTTTTGGTGCACCAGCCTTTGAGAAGGCTAAGGAAATAACTGATGTAAAGAAAGGCAAAGGGAATCCAAAATGTGAAGTCATTCGGGAGGAGTGCACAGGAGAAATGGATGGTGTTGAAACTTCAAAAGGTGGACGTTCTCAGCCTAGCTCAAGGCTGATTAAATATCAGAATGAAGGATTAGTATGCCCATATGACTTTGATGAGATCAGTTCCAAGTTTGTGACAAAGGATTCGAACAAGGATTTGGTACAGGAGATTGGACTTCTTCGTTCAAATGGAATCCCATCTCTTGTCTCATCCACATCTCCTTACCTTGGTGATTCTGCAGTAGTCTTAATTCCTCAGGAAGATGTAGGTCTTGCAGGTGATGGGTCCATGGCTATTGAAAGACCTGTTTCAGAAGAAAATACTGGCATAACTAATGCTGGCCATGATGGTAGATGTGATAATTCTCCCAGAAGATCTGCAAGTGAAGTCAGTCAAAAAGTACTGAAAACCAACAAGGCAGCTTTAGGACGTGTGGAGAAAAGGGAGAAAATATCCTCTTTAGATGGCCATTCTTTAGAAACGGGTGTTGGTCGCTGTTGTGTGGTGCCCGTGTCTTCCTTCAGGCCATTAGTAGGTAAAGTTTCACAGATTTCAAGGCGACTCAAGATCAACTTACTAGATATGGATGCTGCCCTCCCTGAAGAAGCTCTTAGACCATCAAAGTCGCATGTGGAAAGGAGATGGGCATGGCGTGCTTTTGTTAAATCTGCAGGGACAATATACGAGGTCAGTCTTCTCTCTCTCTCTCTCTCTGAGCATCTAACTAGTTTTCCTGGTGCATGTATCCCCCCCGGGGGCGGGTCCCACACACAAATCATAATTACAGAATGCAATGCCTTAGGGGTGGTCCCAAGGTGGCTTGAATCCAGATCCTTGTGGATCAAGAGGACCTGGAAACCACTAGATCATTCCCTTCGGGTTGGTCAGTCTCATCTCTTGGTATTGGAGCAGTTTGACATATCACTAGCAAACCACATTTTACAGTGCTTCAATCATTGTTAGTCCATCTATACTGTTTATTATGTCCTTAACAAGTACTTTGGGGCAGGAATAGATTGGAGTTTCTTTGATTCACAATACCTTAGTGAACTAGGACCTGATATTTCTGATCCAAGACAAAAATTTTAGCAATCCCAAATTTTTGTTTTTACCCCCTTATTTACCATTTTGAAAAGCAATTTCAGAAGAAAACCTTACAGAATCCTTTTAATTATAATCAGTGCAGTTATAGAAGTTTAAGCCTATCCCCCTTTGTTTTGCGTTCAGGGTAAACTGGTTTATCACAATTCTGTACTAGTGCATTTCAAAATGATCTACATTGTAGAGAACTTTGGACTAAATTTAGTCTTTATAAGAGTATCAACCTGGTTTGTTTTTGAGTATACAGTCTGCTGTTATCAATTCTTTTTACCTTGTGGAATGCATTAGGTCTTGTGTTCTTACTACCTGGCATACTGGCTAATGCTTTTGCTGCCCGGGAAAGCATGCCTTTTGGCTGAAAATATATTTTAGGGGATTCTTGTGCATGTGCACTTATGCATTCTCTGAAAGATAATCACTGTGTGGACTACATGGACAAAGTTTGCCTTCTTATGAAATTATCCAAATCTTTGGTATAAATGAATGTAGTGAAAGTGAATGCATAGTCTCACGACTCTGTTTAACTTGTCAGTTGATTTTCGTTTATTAGCCATTAACTCTCTCTCTCAACTGAAATATTAGATATTATGTAATGAAAGGAGTTTAAAATTTTAAGTGAACTTAACTTGTATCTGATCTCTACCATTTACTATTTAATAATTGTTGCATATTTAATACATATTTTATCTAGTTGCAAAGTTAAACTTCATTGGTTGTTTCAGATGGTTCAAGCAACAATTGTATTGGAGGACATGATTAGGACAGAATACTTGAGGAATGATTGGTGGTATTGGTCTTCACTCTCAGCTGCTGCCAAAACTTCTACTCTCTCTTCCCTTGCCCTACGTATATTCTCCCTTGATGCTGCTATCATGTATGAGAAGATCTCATCCTGTCTAGATTCAACTGAAAATTTGGAACCAAGCAGCATACCAGATCCAAAGCCGCTTCCAAGCTTGGAATTAGCAGAGAAATCCAAGGTCACCAGGAGGTCTAACAAGAAGAGGAAGGAACCAGAGGGTTGATCTTGGGATGCTTGACCTTTTCATTTCCTGAGGAATTCATTCCAGACCAATTTTGATATGGGGCAGCAGTGGCCCATTTGTTGTATGCATAGTAGATATGATCAGAGAACCAGTTTGTGGGTTTTACTGGGTCATGTAGAATCTGGGGACAGGTGACTGAGGTTGCTGTGCTGCTGCCAAATCGTTTGGATGTACATATGAGGTAAAAGCTGACTTGCTAACTCAGGATGCTCGGTTGGGAAGCTGAGTTCTGCTCGGAGGACTTTGAAACACCGTGAGCAGTAATGCACGGGGATATATCCAATTTTGGATCGATTCTGCTGCAGCTTTCAGATTTGTTGCTTGGAAAGAAGATTTGGGAGTACATTTTTCTCACTGAGCAGGATCCATATACGTATACAGAGGTAATTTTTGTAAAAAAAAAAAAAAAAAGGTGGGGAGTGGGGCAGGATAAATTAGGAACAGTCAAAGTTGAGCAGGTGTAGTTATATTCCATTCTTTATTCATCTCTTTATCTATCCCACCTTTCTTTGTAAATTTTTGAATTAAATGAGGGTGTGGTAGAGAAGTTGCGTAAAAGTAGTCACCATTGTGCTCGGATTTTGGCATTTCACTAAAAATTGAGTGACCAATCTACGGCTCTGTAGGTGATTCGCCATACCGACTCCATTGGGAACACAAAACATGCGTGATTCGCCATACAATATACTTCAGGTTATCAGTTTATCGGTCCAATCAACCTATAAGTCGTTATGGGATTTAATTTTGGGAGTTATAAACCTAATTCTATTGATGGAACTTATGAATTGGTGAAAAGCTTAAAACTTTCTACGTTCAAAATGATAATAGTATCAACTTAAGGGGGAAAAATCACGTTTTTAATGCAATATGAGAGAGTTACTAGTAGGCCTATGCTTAAATTTCAAAAGGTTTCTTGAGTGCCTAAACAGGTAAGGTTTATCATTGTAAGTGGTTGGTGGTCATTTTTTATGAAGCAGGGATTTTTGGTTAGAAAGGGGGAGATAAAGGAAGGCAGTTCTCCTTTCCATACTGCACTGCTGGTGCAGTGTCTAACCACACTAGCACCCGTCACTGACTAATACACACCCAACTGAAAATTAGTATTTGACGTGTTCTCAAGCATTGGTTCTCTTAAAAAGCTCACGCACTTGGGTTGGTCAGGTGTGTCCTCAAGTGTGGAACCCCAAGGGTTGGTATGGCTTGCAAAATCCCAATGCTTGGCTCCACTCCTACACACCCACACCCTGATGGATTTTAGTCTAGTCGGTGTGTGGTATGCCCACCAGGGCCATGTCATGCTGGTGAGCACGCTGCCTAGGCCATGGCAGCTTACTGTGCACGCTGTCAAAGCCATGTCATGCTCATGGGGATGCTGCCAAGGCCACGGGCAGCCCCCCAAGGCCCTGAGTATGGTTAGCCTATCAATAAAATTTTGAGGAAATGGTCGAAAAGCAGTAAATCTAAGGTATTGGATGAAAAAAGAAGACAAGATGATAAAAAGTTCTTATCTTGGGGTGTGTTGGAAAGGAAAGAACTGATTCTAGAAAAGTTAAATAGCAAGTTGGAAGTGGGTGTGGGTTTGTGACGTGGTGTTGAATCCCTTCACATGAATGTGTCCAATTGAATTTGACACTTCGTCCATGGCCTTTGTTCCCCTATAGAAAGTGAAAAATCTTGCAAGATATAGATAAATATATATCCATGAGAGGCCATTTCTTGAATAAGACTATCCAACATAAAAGTTGCCTCTTCTCTTGTCCTCTCATTTCTATTTCTTCTTTTCTTTTATTGTTGCGTAGGCATCTAATATTTGTGGGTGGAATAAAAGAAGAAAAATCACAAAGTCGGTAGGTGTGTCTAGATTGTGTTATACTACCTTTCTAAGAGGCACCGTGAAGTGATGGAAGTGGCCTCTCCCTGGATTTTGATGTACACCCATTTCAAAATTTGCATATTTGGTCAATTGGATATTACGTAAATGAAATATTTTACTGTCAACATGTATATATTAATGTTTAGGATGACATATTTATGGCCGTAGATAGTGCTCTGCTTATGTTGCTTGGTAAAGAAGAATCAGCATCACACAGATGTGTCTTTGTCATTCTGAATTATATTTTCTTCCCCCACCACCTCATCTCTTTTCAATTTTTTTTTTAACACGGCTCGTACATTTGATTATCATTATCGAGTAACACGCTTGACTATAAATGCTAAAACCTTTCCTAGTTCTTTCTTGATGGTTATCATCAATTACTAAATTTGCTTTCTGTGGCGTTTCCTATATTCTATAATTTCGATTAGATATAAAAATGAACCACCAACTACAAAGACATGCAACACAAATTTAGAATCACTTCATTTTGAATTGACTCAACCGATCTTAGGATCTATTAGGCTAGACAAAAAGTCAAAAGAGTAAACTTCTTGAGAGACTCTAAAAGTAAGAACCTAAATAAGTGCGATGCTAAAAATATTACAAATTATACTGAAATCAATAAAAAGTTATTAATAAGAAAAAAAAAAAAAAGGGAAAACATAGAATATGGCTTGAGTGCACGTTGAGATCATGGTGCTAATATGCACTAAGAGAAAACCCCTCTTATAGGTTCCAAAAATACTTCATGCAAGGAGGATCAATCATACTTAATGTATCATCAATTGCAAAACATAATTAAACATATATTTGTTATATTGTTAAGTTGACTAATCACATATATTGTCACGTTAATTTATAATTATTTTTTAGTAAAAATTGTAGTAGTTTTAGCATTTTTTTAGAGGTCCCCTCCAATCTCTTGTTATATAGTAATTTTTGGGCTGTTATTGTATCATGTCTTCAAAAACCAATGGAATGGTGTTCTATTAGCAATCATCCATCGAATTAGGAAATGTTGATTTTTTTTTTTGGGATGAATTGTTTTTTAGCCTTTTAATACGGTAAGAACAAGTCAAACTAAGTTTAAATTCAAATCTTTTTTTTCTTTTTTTTGGGTTGTAATTTGTTGAAATTATTTGGCTTGAATTGTAAGTTGTATTGATCTTGTGAGACACTACCTACTAATTGGGATATTTGATGTTTTATCATTTTTAGTCACTTATGAATTGATTAAGTTATTTTTAATATTTAAAGGTGAGAGGAACGAAAACCTTTGAACTTGTACAAACTTTTCACAAATTTAAAAATTGTGATCCGTTTAAATATGCTTTTGACTAGAACCTGATCCAACCATATAAGAACACAATACTAGAGTAGTAGAACACCTAAACCTAATTATAGGCTGTAAGGTACCAAGTGGACACTTTTTTTTTTTTTTTTTCAATTTATTTCTAAAAATATATTTTAGGAAAATTGAAATAGTAAGTTTATGACGTCCAATATTGAATCCTCAAACACTAATGCTATATCCTCTATTATATTTGTACCTTTTGGGAATTGGGATGATATTGTTCTGGGGGCCTGAAATGAAGAGTTCACCTGTCTTCGAACCCAAAATGCTATTCTTATAAAGCAATCAATTTCAAGCAGTAGACATCTTCATATTCATTCTAACCCTTGAAAATTCTTGATTTTCATATGTAGGGCAAAATTAGTAGTAAACTAGCTTTTTAACCTCTTGCATTGGAACATCCCTGCTTCTTTATCTCTTCTTAGTAACATCCCGAACTTGCTACCATAGAATCACACACCACAAAGCAGGGTAGTAAGATTTTCCTTTCTTTCATTTAAAAAAAAAAAAAAAAAAAATTTCAAGGGATTCACCCCTGGGCATGCTAGTTAGCAATAAATCTAGTGGCACAAAAAATTTCAGAGTTAATCATGCTATTATGATTAATGGTGGTGGGTTCATAAAAAGAAAATATATTTATTCTTGCTACATTTAGAAAACAAAGTTGTAAAATTCTTCTTAATACTTCAACAACAAAGGCATCCACAATTAACCAGTTCTTAAAGAGAGAGAGAGAGAAGAGTAAAACCTAGGAACAAGTCATTTACTTCTCATCCACATAGAAGGATAATACAAGACGCCATTGACTTTATTTATTAATTAACTTAGTCCGTAGATCTCCATTCTCAGGATCTCAGCCGCTAAACTAGGCGTTTACTTCATCACCCTTTTTTTTTTCTTTTCTCTTTAGTCCAAATAGTTTGCAGATACTTTTCTACTAAGCAACTATTGGAATATGTGACATGTTACAAAGAGACTAAAACACACCCAACTAGTAGTTTAACTTTAAGCACATTTTATGGCCACTCCAACCATTCCAAAGGCTCTTCATCCTCCTGGTGTTGAGGTTCTGCAGCTACAAACACATTGCAGAAGTAACTGTGGCCATCATCACTCCCATCATCCTCTGCAGGATAGTTGTCACTTGGGAAGTATGAATCACCAGTGTCCAAAATCTGTGGACCATCCTCATCTACCACAGCACTCCCACAACTCAGGCGGTCCTCAACCTTCACACTGAATTGGAGGGCTGAAACATTGGTGATGTCCCCCGGAAGTGGCTCAGTTTTTTGAGCTGAAATATCTGCTCCAGCCACCCCTTTAGCTTGAAGTTTTTCATTTAAGGAAACCACCTGCAGTCCAATTGTCATATTATGCAAATCACATTACATAAACTTAGCAGCGACAGAACATTTTTCACAATGATTGATGTGTAATAAAAGTAACGTTAGTGATAAATTTATGTAAAAATAACATTACTTCAATCATATCATGTCATCTTAGCATGTGAAAAATATTGATCCTGATATTCCTTTCATAAAAAACAAAAAGCTAATCACTGTTTTCATTTTGAACAAGTTTACTTGGTCATTCTTTTCATAAAGAATGAGCTTTAAAGGCATATATAAATAAAGCAACCAAAGTATATTCCTTTAGTCACTTTAGAATTGCCTTTTAAAATCAAGGTGGGGTTTAGAACAGATGCTATAGTTGAAAACACATGTTTGTTTGCAGGGCAGAATCTCATTGGTAGGACCCTCTTCAAGCAGGTTCCAATCATCTTTCTATTCTAGCTAAGGTTTCTCAATCACAAGATGGAGTTTTGATTAGGAAGGCATCGAACTTGGCCAATAAACACAATTGTCCAATTTCTGTTTCTCTAGCTTTCCATATGCTAGTAGATGGTTTTACAGACATTCAAATAGTATGTAATTGCTTTTATCTGTTAGTATTCTTCAAATTGAAGAGAAAACCCAAGTATAAGAATCAATTATAAGCAGTAACCATGATACCTATATGAAAACTTAGATAATTTTACAGATCTCAAGGCATGCACAATGAATAGTAAATAAAAAAATGTTTAAAAAAGAAGAAGTAAGAGCATATATATATATATATACCTCAGATTTGAGCTTCTCATGCTCCTTGACAAGAGTGTCGTAATTAGAGTAGAGTGAGTCATAAGAAGATTTGAGGACATCATAGTCCCTTTCAAGCTGCTTTGTCTTCCACCGTGCCCGGCGGTTCTGGAACCATACAGCCACCTGTCTTGGCTGCAGCCCCAGCTTCTTGGCCAGCTGGGTCTTTCGCTCTGGCTCCAGTTTGTTCTCTGTCTCAAAGCTCTTCTCCAGCAGATGCACCTTAACATGTTCATTCTCATAAAGTTAGCAAAGAATACTCACTAAATCACTCAGCTCATCCAATTAGCATATCTTCTCATTACTCAGTACTCAACTTTTTGATTACCTTCATTTATTTACCTCCTTGGCAACCAAATCCAGAATCAATTCTGAGTAGAGGGTTCTAAGATCCAAGTACCTTATGCTTCTTCCTTCTTAACTAATACTATAATATTTTTTATCCTATATTCTTGACACAACTTTTACATGTCGACAAGAATAATCTTTAATCCCAAAAATATTTCACAAAAGTTGGTCAAATATAGCATATAGGCCTCCTCAATCACAGGACACACACATATTTCAATTGCCTACGAAGTGAATGTGATGCGGATAAGGTTTGAGAACATAAGTAATATAACATAACGTGTGAACATGTCATATCATAAAGGAATACAACGTCTTGGAAGAAAGTAGATACGTATAATAAGATCTCAAGCATATTGGATCTGATGGTGTGTCAGCTAAGATTACTATCCACAAACCTGCTCAGGGCTGAGGCGGCGCTTCTTCTCCGGCAACTGCTCGTCGAAATATTCCTCGTCGAACAGTTCATCCGGTGAGCTGAAAAAGGATCGCCTCTTTGAGCTTTCCTCCATGCTCATTACTGCTCTTCCTCCTTCCAACACAAACCCAAAATAAATAAATAAAAAACCTAATTATTAGTATCATAAAAAAAAATTAAAAAAACATAACTAGTATAGGAAACAAATAAATTTTGAATGAAGAGGTTTCTTTTGGCTTTAAAGATATTTAAACTAACAAACTTTATAATTAGTATTTGTTTTATTATGAGAATCACAGATAGAAATATCAGGAATTTTGACTTTTTTTTTTTCTTTTTCCGGGACCAGAAAGAACACTATGATTTAGAATCCTAGGAAAAATACACAAAACATGTCCTAATCTACTTTCACGTTCTAAAATTCACTTCCTCGTACTTTCCTTAGCTTTCTTACTAACCAAACAGAAAGTTTAAACAAACAAACAAACATGTGTAATAATAATTAATGAGTTTTTTTAAAAGAAAATACCTCGAAAAATGTTTTCACCATTCCCGAGGAACAACATGTTGCTGCCGCGGCAGGCGGTAGGGTCGAAGAAAAGGCGGCCGGATTCCATCATCCAATCCTGTGTTGACACGTGTGTTTTTCCGACTAGACACGGGCGCACACACAAAAAAGAGAGAAATTAAGAAGAAAAGAGCTTAGTACGTAGGAAGGTATATCTACGTACTTACAAAGTTCGGTTTTTTATTTGGTGATGATGGATTTGGAGAAGGATGTTGTAGAATTTGGTTTTGGTTTTGTTTTTTTTTCAATATATATTATGTATGATATAGGATTAGAAGATCATAATCTTGTGACGGAAAAAACTGGTGCTCCAAAGCAACCTCGCCGGCGTCTCCAACGGACATATACAAAATCCCATCACAACTGAGGCTCCTGAGTTCCCCAGCTCGCCTTGCTTGTCCAAGCCACTTGTGTTTCACTTTGTAGAGCTGGGAGAAGAGAGTGAGAGAGTCTAGTTTAAAGGTTTAGAAAGCAAAGAAAACAAAGCAAAAGGTCAAGGTTTTTTGGCTTTGAAATATGGGGGGTTCAGAAAGATTGAGCGAGTAAGATGGAGAGGAAGAGAGTAAGATATTTGGGTGGCCGGAAAGTGGAAACAGTGGTCACCGGAGCTCTTGAGATTCCGGTGAGGGAAGTGGGTTTGCTGTTGCACTCTTTTTTGTGTCACTTCTAGGTGTTTTTTGCAGCTAAAGTTGAGAGAGGTGAGCCTACGGGCTTTTATATTGGTTCTCTGGTTTTGAAATTGTGAAAATGCCCTCTTGATTCGAATTTCTTGGGTGAGTTTTTGGTAATTTTTAATGTAATTGCATTACAACATAACATCATCTTACTCGTTTGCTAAACGGAGAATAACCACAACTTTTGTTACATATATGAGTTATTATTGAATAGTCTGGGATTATATTCCCTCCTTCTTATAGAGATGAGTTTTAATTCCACCTATGTGGGAAGGAGGGAGTATACCTTCAAATTATACAATAATTTTTCACATCTTTGATTTGGTTAATTATAAGTAATAATAAAAAAAATAATGGATTCATATAAAAGTAATTGATAATTACTCACAATTTATTATATTAAAGTTCTAACACAAAATTTTGATCAAAGAAAAAATTTTTACTAAATAAATGTTAAAATTAAAAAACATTTTTGTTTCTTTTCTTTTTTTATCTATTGATAAGAAAAGATAGTGTTCTCTAAGTTTTGTATGGATTCTCAAATTAAATTCAATCACGTGCTTATGTTAATCAATTTAACACATTTCTATAAATACAATTAAATTTAATCACATGATTTGTTGGTAAATACAATCACATAATTGAATTTAATCAAAGAACCAAGAAAACTAAGTTAAATTAATTAGATTCTAAAAAAAAGTTACATTAACTAAAGAATTATAATTAAGTTTTACTCTAAAATAAATACAATATATTTTTATAGTTAAATCTAATTTTTAATACATATTTTCTATTTACTAAATCAATTATTTACCTATAAAAACTTTTTTTTTTGAAGAGTACCTATAAAAACTTACCATTTACATCTTCTAGTATTATAATAACATTAATTTTTCTTTTCTATTAACATCCATTAGGATCATTCTATTAACCCAAACAAAAATAACGTTATTTTGGATAGAAAGAAAAGAAAAATGACATTTTTAAGCGGGTTAATGACAAAAATGTGATGGGCCGTGACAGAAGGGCACATTGATATTATTTGTAATATTCGATGGTGTAAATTTCAAAATTTGAAAGTTGAGAATATATAATCAAATTAGTTATTATCTATTATCTAATGAAATAATATTTAATTGAGGTTGTCTAATATATAATTAATAAGTTTTTTTTTTTCTTGAGAATGTAATAAGTTGATACATACAAACCTTTTTATTATTTAGTACTAGTGAGAGGAGAGAGAATGTGAAATTCGAACCACAAGTATAGAACATTATAAAAAATATTATTACTGTTAAGCTATTATTTGAACAAAATTTATCACCGTAGCACAAGTCGAAAAAATGTTAGAAAGCTAATATTGGTTATATATAATTTTGAATTATAAATATTAAAATCTCTAATTATTAGCTTTTTCTTTTCCTCTAGATTTTGTATTATTTAATATTTATTAGTATTATTTTTTTGAGAATCTCCTCTAGAAGACTAGAATAGAGTAGAAAGGAGATGGATCTGGGAATTGCGTGGCTTGGGAGGGTAGGGCTTCCTGTGGGCAATACTAACTTGCGCCGCAGGTGACTGTCGCTCCTCAGAGACTTAGAGTGATGGATCTGGAACGTTAATTCAGTTTTGGATTTGAATTCTTAAATAAATAAATGGTTCCTAAAATTCGTGCCTAGGTGTTGTATGGGTCCCATGATTTGTTGTCGGAGATTTGTTTGATCCCAATAAGTCAACCTGTTGCCCATAGGGAACAGTTTTGATTCTTCTTCAGTTTTTATTTTATTGTTTTTACTGCAGAATGTAATAAAATCATTTACAACCCACCATTCAATTTAATCCATTTTTTTTATATAATTTAATCCAAATTTAAGACATAAAGGAATGATTAATCCACAGAGAAACTCATTTGGGTGTATCATTTCATGTTCTTAGTTAAATATAAACTCGACTAGATGTCAATAACTATGAGAGTAATCCAATTTTCGTTTGATAATTTAATCCAATTTTAAGACATAAAGGAATAATCAATTCACAAATAAACTCATTTGGGTGTATTATTTTATGTTTTTAGCTAGATATAAACTCGATCAGATGTTAATAATCATGAGAGTTATCTAAATTTCTCTAAAGGGGATAAAAACAGGAGGCGAGGCTTGACGGGCCTAACGGGTCCATGTCCATGGGCCGAAAGAAAGTCGAGCCCATCGTTTGTGTGGAACCCCTGATGAAATAATGGCCCAATAAGAATAGGGCAAAGCACTGGACAAATCTTGAAGGAACGCCTTAAAGACCGCGGACTCTTCACGAAGGATAACTTGTCCACCACGTTTTGGATTCCTGAAGAGAGAGTTCTACGAGGAAACAACTTGGGCTACAAGGAAAGGAGGCAAAACCCCACTACTATAAAAGCCCCAATACCTCCTCATATCAAGGTACGCATAATTGACCATTCTCTAGCACTTTAGAATTGTGAGAATATTTCTAACTTAACCTTCAGAGGGTATTTGGCCGGCTCCACACCGGTGCCTTTTGCAAGGTGTTCTTGTTTTCTTCTTTTGTGTAGGTGACTTTTCGAGTGCAAGGATCGTACTTCTCATTGGTGAGATTTACGGCCTCATCAGTTGGCGCCGTCTGTGGGAAGATCGTGACAGTTTAAGCCATTGTCGCCTCCCGGACATAAGAGTTGCATGGTACTCACACGCTCGATGGCCACCACCAACAACGTTCAAGAAGACAAGCCGCCAAGGTCCACCGCGCTAGAAAGACAGGTCCAAACCCTCGCGGCTGCGGTAGAGCGCCTCACGAAACAAAATCATGATCTGGAGGAGCAACTGCGACAGAGGGACGCGGGACATAATGTCCAGGAGGAAAACCAGGGGGACAGCTCCGAACGAAGGGGACCTGAAAGGCCAGAGGGCAGTAATGAGCCCAGTAGATCGGAGCGACGGAATTTGAGCATGCCCTCTCTCATGGATACAACCCCACCACCCGTCCTCGCAGAGATAGAGGCGATGAAGGAACAAATGGAGGTCATGATGAACACCCTCAAGGGACGCGTCTCTAGCGACCTTGACGATTTAGTGAATAGGACGGACTCGCCATTCACTATACCCGTCAACTCCTGTCCCCTGCCACAGAAGTTCCGAATTCCGCAGGTTGAGAGCTACGACGGAGTCAAGGACCCATTAGATCATCTAGAAACCTTTAAGACTCTGATGCACCTTCAAGGGGTATCGAACGAGATCATATGTAGGGCCTTCCCTACAACGCTGAGGGGCGCAGCAAGAATCTGGTTCAGCAGATTGACACCGAATTCAATCAACACCTTTAAGGAACTAAGTGCCCAATTCACCTTGCACTTCATCGGGGGGCACAGATACAAGAAGTCTACAGCATGCTTAATGAGCATCAAGCAGCGGGAGGACGAGACGCTGCGGTCATACATAACTCGCTTCAACAAAGAAGCACTTTCTATTGATGAGGCCGACAACAAGATTTTGGTGGCGGCCTTCACCAATGGCCTACGGAAGGGAAAATTCTTGTTCTCTCTGTATAAAAATGATTCGAAGACCATGTCTGAGGTACTCTACAGGGCCACAAAGTACATGAATGCAGAGGACGCACTATCGGCCAGGGAAGACAAACCCAGAAAGAGAGAGAGACTTGAAGATGCCCGTCAGGACCATGGCGGGAAGAAACCAAGGACGGAAGACAGACGCGATGAGAAGCGTTCCAAACCCCCAGGAGGAAGATTTACAAGCTTCACCCCCCTGAACGCCCCGCTGGACCAAGTACTGATGCAGATCAAGGACGAAGGAGCCCTGACGTTTCCAGGGAAGCTGAAGAGCGATCCAACCAAGCGATCCAGAAACAAATATTGCCATTTCCACCGTGACCACGGTCACGATATTGCGGATTGCTACGATTTAAAACAGCAAATTGAGGCCCTCATCAGAGAAGGAAAATTGCAGAAATTCATCAGCAAGGAAAGGACGGATGCACATACTCGGGAACAGGCCCCTCGACGGGAGAACGACCATCCAAGGCCCCCTGTTGGGGACATAAGGATGATAGTAGGGGGCACGGCAACTACAGGATCATCCAAAAAGGCCCGACAGACCTACCTCAGGATGGTCCAGAATGTACAGTTAACGGGTTCTGTACCCAAGATAGCTCGGAGGGAAAGCCCGATTATCGGGTTCTTAGAGGACTACGCGAGATGCCTCCACCATCCACACGATGATGCTCTTGTCGTCACCATAAGGGTAGGAGACTACAATGTACACCGGATGTTGGTCGACAACGGCAGCTCGGCAGACATCCTATACTACCCAGCATTTCAGCAGATGGAAATAAACAGAGCACGATTAACACTAACAAATGCCCCATTGGTTGGCTATGGGGGAACGGGGGTACTCCCATTAGGAGTTATCACACTCTCAGTGACGGTCGGTGATTATCCGCAGCAAATCCTTCAGGATGTGACTTTCTTAGTGGTCGACTGTTCATCCGCTTATAATGGTATTCTGGGGCGACCCACACTAAACTCCTGGAAAGCAGCAACCTCGACATACCACTTGATGATTAAATTCCCAACGGAATACAGAATTGGAGAGTTGCGAGGAGACCAAGTGGCCGCCTGAGAGTGCTACATCGCCATGTTGGAAATGGAGGATCATCAGTAGACCATGTGCATCGGAGAGCAGCGGACCATGGCAGAGCCGGTAGAGGAGTTGGAAGAGGTCATACTCAATGAATCAAGGCCTGGACGGACGACCAGAATGGGCACCTTGGCCAGCCCAACAATACGTCAAGACTTGGCAGGCTTCCTAAGGATGAATCAAGACGTATTCGCGTGGAGTCACGAAGACATGCCCAGGATCGATCCGTCAATAATAGTCCACAGGCTAAATGTTAACCCGGGGTCTCTGCCAGTCCGACAGAAAAAGCGGGTGTTTGTACAAGAGCGAGACAAAGCAGTGGCGAAAGAGGTTAGAAAGTTGCTAGAGGCTGGTTTTATCCTTGAAGTATACTACCCCGACTGGTTAGCAAACGTGGTCATGGTCAAAAAGAATAACGGAAAGTGGAGGATGTGCGTTGACTTCACGGACCTCAACAGGGCGTGCCCGAAAGACAGCTATCCACTCCCTCGGATAGATACCCTGGTAGACTCAACGGCCAGACACGAACTCCTGAGTTTCATGGACGCTTTCTCAGGCTATAATCAGATTAAGATGAAGGAAGAGGATCAAGAGAAAACTTCTTTTGTAACCAGTCATGGACTTTTCTACTACAAAGTGATGCCGTTCGGACTCAAGAACGCAGGGGCAACGTATCAAAGATTAATGAATAAAATGTTCGCGCACCAGCTCGGAAGGAACGTACAAGTCTATGTCAACGACATGCTAGTGAAGAGTGTGCGCGAGAACGACCACCTGTGCGACCTCTAGGAGACATTCAACACCCTTCGGTCGTACAACATGAAGCTGAACCCAAGCAAGTGCGTGTTCGGGGTGACAGCCGGGAAATTCTTGGGCTTCATGGTGTCCCAAAGAGGTATAGAGGTCAACCCGAAAAAAGTGCGGGCCATATTGGAACTAGAACCTCTGAGGACAGTAAAGGCAGTGCAAAGCTTGAACGGAAAAGTTGCGGCCCTAAACAGATTCGTCTCCAAGGCAACAGATAAGTGTTTGCCTTTCTTCCGAGTACTGAGAAAATCTTTTGAGTGGACGGACGAGTGACAAAAGGCATTCGAGGACTTGAAGAAGTACCTATCGTCCCCACCACTACTCAGCCCGTCCATGCCAGGAGAAGAACTGTACCTCTACATAGCGGTCTCGCAAGCGGCAGTTAGCGCGGCCTTAGTAAGAGACGAGGGAGGCTCTCAACGCCCGTCTATTTCATAAGCAGGGCGTTTCGAGGAGCGGAAGAAAGATACCCCCGGATGGAGAAGTTGGCATTTGCACTCATAACCGCTGCGCGGAAACTCAAACCATATTTCCAAGCCCATACAATCGTAGTTCTGACGGACCAACCTTTGAAGAGAGCAATGAGTAGCCCATAAGCCGTCGGGAGAATGGCCTTGTGGGCAATTGAGCTAAGCGAATTTGACGTACAATATCGTCCGCAAACGGCAGTAAAGGGGCAAATAGTGGCAGATTTCATAGCTGAGTATACTTAGTCAGAAGACAAAGGGGCTGAAGGACAAAGACTGTGGAGCATCCACACGGACGGGTCATCAAATCAACGCTCAGGAGGTGCCGGTGTGGTAATACAAACACCAGAAGGGGATAAAATTGAATGCATGATAAGACTAGATTTCCCCACAACCAACAACGAGGCGGAATATGAAGCCTTGGTAGCTGGTTTGGATCTCTCAAAGGCTGCGGATGCTGAGAACATGATTATACATTGCGATTCCCAGGTGATAACAAGTCAGGTCAACGGTGATTATGAGTGTAGAAACGAAAGAATGAAGAAGTACCTGGAAGAAGTAAAGAGTCGAACCAGCGGCCTCGAGGTCAAATTCGTTCAAATCCCAAGGGAGGAAAATGAATGCGCCGACCGTCTCGTAAAAGCAGCCTCCGCAAAGTTCATGAATGCTCATGAACAGGTATTATCTTTTGTCCAAACCTCCTCCCTTATTGATGACGGAAAACAAATGCAAGAGATAGATGTTGAAGAGAATTGGACCGCGCCTTTAAAAGCATATCTACAGTCGGGCACTCTACTAGACGGGAAGGACGCTGCAAGGAAACTGAAAGTCCGAGCATCGCGATTCGTGCTGATCCGGGACGTCTTATACAAAAGAGGTTTCTCTCGATCGTACCTAAGGTGTCTGAGCCACAATAAAGCAGATTATGTGATGAAGGAAGTTCATGAGGGGATTTGCGAAAATCACTCAGGAGCACGGTCTTTGGTACACAAACTGATCCGAGCCGGATATTACTGGCCCACTATACTCAAGGACGCCCAAGCTTACGTCAAGACCTGCGATAAATGTCAGAGGTTTAGTAATCTAATCAGGCAACCATCAGCAGAGCTCACACCGGACATTGTTGAAAATTATCAAAACCCGACTCGAGGGGGCAAAGGGTATCTGGCCTGACGAACTACCAAGCGTGTTATGGGCGTATCGGACGACTGCAAGGACACCCACAGGAGAGACCCCATTCCGACTTACATATGGAGCTGATGCAGTCATCCCAGCAGAGATCGGCCTCACCAGCTATCGCATGCAGAGCTACACGGAAGACAAAAACGAAGAAGCTATGCGCCTCTAGCTAGACTTAGTAGACGAGGCCCGAGCAATGGCAAAACAGAGGCTGGCACGATACCAGAACCTCATGTCAAAGCACTACAACGCTAGGGTAAGACATAGAGACTTTCAGATCTGCGACCTGGTGCTACGGAAGGTAATAGGTGCTGCTAAAGACCCTACGCAAGGAAAACTCGGACAAAATTGGGAAGGACCGTATAGAATCACATCATGGCAGAGGAAGGGCACATACCACCTCAAAACCATGGACGGAAGGAAGTTTCAGCACCCATGGAATACGGAACACCTCCGGAAATACTACCAATAGAAGTGGCATTCAATTTCCCCCTATTCCCCAGTCCATTTACATTTACTAGTCTTTGATTATTTTTTGGCACACTTACTAGTCTTTTGATTATTTTTGGTTTTTGGCGTTTTGTTTGAACAAGCCTTTCTACAATGACTTTTTCAGTACCTTTTTAAGCCCAGGGGGCAGGTACTTTTTTCTACAGCTTTAAATTTTATGGAGGAACATTCAGACTATGCTGTGTCATTACCACTAAAAGATTACTACCACAAAGTGGACGGACCCAACCAGGGTCAAAAACTTATTCAAGTCCACAAAATGGACGGACCCAACCAGGGTCAAAAACTTATTCAAGTCCACAAAATGGACGGACCCAATCAGGGTCAAAAACTTATTCAAGTCCACAAAGTGGACAGACCCCACCAAAGGTCAAGACAACAGTCCACATAATGGACGGACCCAACTAGGGTCAAAAACTTATTCAAGTCCACAAAGTGGACGGACCCCACCAAGGGTCAAGACAACAGTCCACATAATGGACGGACCCAACCAGGGTCAAACTTATTCAAGTCCACAAAGTGGACGGACCCCACCAAAGGTCAAGACACAAGTCCAAGAAATGGACAGACCCAACCAGGGTCATAAACCTATACAAATCCAAGAAATGGACGGACCCAGCCAGGGTCACAAATTTATACAAGTCCAAGAAATGGACGGACCCAATCAGGGTCACAAACTTATATAAAGTCCACAAAGTGGACGGACCCAACCAGGGTCAAACTTATACATGTCAAAGAAATGGACGGACCTAACCAGGGTCACAAACTTATACAAAGTCCACAAAGTGGACGGACCCAACCAGGGTCACAAACTTATACGAAGTCCACAAAGTGGACGGACACCACCAAGGGTCATGACCCCATACTGCATAATGGACGGACCAAACCATGTCAACAACTTATACATGTCCACGACATGGACGGACCCAACAACGGTCAAAACTCAAGTCCATGACGTGGACGGATAAAGTAAACATCAAAGCAATATCAAATAGGACTGATCTTGCGCTACCATCATCAACAAAATAGTAAAGATGCATTAATAAAGGATTTAAGTAAATAAATATTAATGTCAACATGACGGATACGCCTTAGCCCGACATACAACGGGCAAAAAACTGAATGTTCTCAAAATACATAAAAAAATAATAAGTAAATAAATACAACGGCCCGATCTACATCTCAGGGGCAACGGAGTCTTTTGCTTCGCGAGTCTTTTCTTCTTCATTCTGAACCTCGGTGGCGACGATGACAGGAACTTCCTCTGCAAAAAGCTCATTCGTATCATCGGACGCATCGGGATGAACGGACGTAGCCTCCGCAACGGTGATGTTGAGGGCTGAGAAATCAAGCTTGGGATAAAGAGCTTTGGCTTGACGGAGTGCATCATCAAATCCGTCGTTATATGAAACTCCGAGCTCTGATAAGAAGGCGTCGGAGTCACGATAATCCTGGACGACTCTCTCCTTGGCTAGACGGAGATCATTCTCCTTGTCCTCCAGAACAATTTTAAGCTCCTCCGTCATCTTCTGGTATTCATCCCTTGCTCGTTCAGCAAGCTTCAGCTTCTGCTCCGTCACCACCTTCCAGTTCTTAAACTGAAGCAGCTCCTCCTCCGCCAGCTTAGCCTTTTCACGGACCCTTTCAAGCGCCATCTCATTATGAAGAGACCGATCCATCAGACCCTTCGTCATAAGCATAGCCTGAAGACGGAATGGAGTTAGGTTTGAAAAAATAATAAATAGATAAATGACGGTATGGTTCGAGGATAATGTTATGATGGGCTCTTACCTGGGCAATGCTGAAAAGACCCGTCTCCCCCATGGCCTCCGTTGAGTGGTTTCCAAGATTTTCACAGTCCTCACTGCCGATGATAGAAGAAAACTTTCCCAAAGCATACTTTGGGTTTTCCCAAAGCAAGACGGGCGGCTTCTTCTGACTGCCCAGTGGAGGAACCATGAGACCTTTTCCACCCCCATGTTTGGCCGGGGTCACCGTCTTGTTGCCCTCCGCCATCAGACCAATGACGGGCTCCGTTGAAACCATCTGCTTCTTGGGAGCACGGTTTCCCTTAGGCAATGGTCTCTTTGCCGAAGGCCTGCTCGATCCCGTCCCCATAGCACCTTCGTTCGTCTCCTTCCTCTTCGCGGCCTTATTTCTTATGGCTGCCCTCCTCTTCGCGTCTTCCATCTCTGAAAAATAAGACGGATAAGTTCACAGAAAGCAATCAAATTAGGAGTAGAGGATGACGGACTTACGATGACGGGTGCGCTCCTCGTACTTGATTGCCGCCGGAATGGGTTCAGGTCCATCGCAATACCAATGGACGGTGTTAAGGCTTACAAGCTTGGCCCACGTCCGTTCCTCTGGTTTGGTTTTTGAGAAAATTCTTTCAAGGAAGTTGTACTCCTCGATATCAACTTGCGGACGCCGTTGTACTGTAAAAATAAAGAAACAAAGTAATCAGGATGGTCGTTAAAGTGTTAAAAAAAAAAAAAAAAATCACATTCACAACACGACGGAGTAAAATATACCAGACGGGTCCAAAATTCCCCAAGTTTTGTCAACTGGCATGAAGTCCGTCTCCCCCGGGTGACACATCCAGCCGTCACCTTCCAGGAAGAAGTAACGGCTCTTCCAGTCACAGTTGGAGTCAGGGGTTTCATAAATGACCTTCAGGACGGACTTCTTAGGGACAAAGCTATACATTCCCCTTGACTTGTCAATCTCATCTGGACGGTAGCAATGGAGGAATTCCCGTACGGTCAGCGATCTGGAGCCACCAGACATTGCTCCGTATAGGACCTCCATTGCTATGAAAACCCTCCAGGCGTTTGGGGATATCTGGCTGACGGACAAACCCAAATGCTGGAGAAGTTCTCGCTTTAGTGTATTCAAGGGGAACCTGAGCCCAGCCTTGAGTGCCTGTTCATACACCCCTATGTCTTCCACTCCGTCGTAATAGCATTTTTCTGACTTGTAGGGCAGACGGATAGGGATGTGGTCGGGTATTTGGTAGATTGCTCTAAGTGTTTTGAAGTGTACCTCCTTAATTGTGGACGAGAAGTTATGTACCGTCCACTCTGGTAGCATGACGAACTACCTAAGTCCGTCAGCACCCACTACTGACTTAATCCTTTGGTCGCCGTCATCAGAACCTTCCTCTGGTTCAGCCAACTTCATATCCTCATTTTTTGAGGACGGTGAAGAGGCAGATGGACTCCTTTCGCTTAGTTCGTCTAGATCTCTACAACCCGACGGGTACAATTCCTCGTAACCCGCCCCGTCACGGACGAATGACTGGTTACTTGACGCATTAGACATTGCCTACACGTAGTGAAAAAACCTAAGACTGACGGGTTTAAAAATAAAAGGGGGAGACGGACACAAGAAATTTAAGTTTTTGCCATAAAAGCTGAAAGTAAAATAAAGTGAACGGATGAAATCACTTATCGAGGAAAAGAGTGAGCGGACTAAAATTGATTCTGAATGAGTTGAACGGATAAGCTCTGACAGGTGACGGACTCACTCTGACAATGTAGTTTCTGCGAAAAGCAAAGGAAATGAGGAGAGGGATGCTGGTTTTTATAGGTGGAGTGCACGGAAGACGAAGCGGCACTTCGATCCGAGATACGAGCCATTCGACGAGTGACACGTGTCGTGTGCCTTTAATGCCTCTGCAGCTTGTCAGACTTCTATAGACCTGACGGCGTCATGCTCCATAAACCACCCTCCGAAGATTCTCGTCACCGTCAGCTATAAAGTTCGGACCGTCACCATATTGATTGTGTCACCGACCACTCAGTATTCACAAGCGTCATCCTAGCTCAAATTTGTCACCGTCTATGTATGTTTCTATCTGTCGCCCCATGAACATCGAACCGTCAGGATTATTTTGACCGTCACCCCAATTGACCCCCTTGCACAAAAGCGACGGATCAAATGGGGTGAAGGGGGCAACTGAAGGGGATAAAAACAGGAGGCGAGGCCTGACAGGCCTAACGAGTCTATGTCCATGCGCTAAAAGAAAGTCGAGCCTATCGTTTGTGTGGAACCCCTGATGAAATAAGAGCCCAATAAGAATAGGGTAAAGCACTAGAAAAATCTTGAAGGAACGCCTTAAAGACCGCGGACTCTTCATGAAGGATAACTTGTCCACCACGTTTTGGATTCCTGAAGAGAGAGTTCTACGAGGAAACAACTTGGGCTACAAGGAAAGGAGGCAAAACCCCACTACTATAAAAGCCCCAATACCTCCTCACATCAAGGTACGCATAATTGACCATTCTCTAGCACTCTAGAGTTGTGAGAATATTTCTAACTTAACCTTCGGAGGGTATTTGGCTGGCTCCACACCGGTGCCTTCTGCAAGGTGTTCTTGTTTTCTTCTTTTGTGTAGGTGACTTTTCGAGCACAAGGATCGTGCTTCTCACTGGTGAGATTTACGGCCTCATCATTCTCTAATCTATATTTATATATATATATATATATATATATATATATATATATATATATATATATATATATCTAAAAGTTGAAACATAGTATTTATTGTTACTACACTTCAATTAATCCATATCAGCATTTACGTCATTATCTTTTTTCTTTCCAATTTTCCTATAATTGTTTTTTAATATTTTTTTTAATATTTATACTTCTCCAACCTTTCTCCCTCCCTTATCTTTTCATCTCCCCACTACTTCTCCAACTTTTCTCCATCTTTTTCATTTTCATCTCCCTACTACCATCTAAATTAATATCATTCTTCCTCTTTTCCTTCATCTTCTTTTATTTTTGTTTCTTCTTATTCACACATTTTTACTATAAATTTTTCATTATCTTTTCCATTCTATTCATAGTTTTCATTCACAAAAAAAAAGTACTCTCTCTCTCTCTCTCTCTCTCTCTTTCTCTCTCTCTCTCTCGCTCGCTCTTAATTTTTTGGTGGATTTTTTTATTTTTCTTGCATATTTGCTTTAAGTTGATAATTTTTTATATACTTTAAAACTCTACTTTGGATTAATGCGATTTAATTTTGTTTTTTAAATTGTTGTTGTTGCTTTTTATTCTTTTTGATTGTTAAATATTATCCTATTGTGTTATAAATAATTAAATATAGCATATAAAATATAATATTATTCTATTACATAGCATGATTTGGATAATTTGGTATTTATTCTATTACATAACATGATTTTTTATAGTTTTCAATTTAGATGTTAAACTATAAGATTTTACTAATTTTTATTTATTTTTTAATTCTTTGTGAAGGACAAAGTACTCTTAATAGTTGTATTAGAAGTACTCTATAATGTCATTTATTTAGAGAAAAGTAAACGTTAGCCAAATGAAAATAATCGAATGGGTGACAAATTTTAGCTTTTGCAATTTTATTTTAATTATTATTATCATTTTATAACAATGCATATATAGAAATTTAATTCTTAGATTTTGCTAATAATTTTTTATTTGATAATATTTTTTGGGTAGAAAAAATTACAACTTCTGCAAAGAAAATAACCTTAATAGATTATCAATAACAAATTGTTTTCCTAATTGGTCCAATTAATCATTGTTAAGTTTTATTAATTTTTTTAATTACATTTTTTTATGTTTTGGATTGTAGGCAGAAAAAATACGGTTTATGTTTAAAACTAAAAGAATAATTTCCAAATTTTATATTATTTTTAATGATTCACAAAATGTTATAAATAACTTTTATTAAAAAATGAATATTTTTGTTAACTTGCCTTTTGAATATTTTTGTATTATTTTCATTTTGGTACGATAAAATTTATATTTATGATTTATGATTGTTTCTATATTACATTTATGATTGTTCTTATAATAAATAAAAATATGATTACGAAATACATTACTCTTTATTAAATTAGTTTAAATTGTAAAAAAACATTTAATAAAATTACCATAAAAATAATTATTACGTGCAATGCGCAAGTTCGCGGCTAGTTTAATCTAATTTTAAAACATAAAGGAATGACAAATTCACAAATTTGGGTGTATTATTTTATGTTTTAGCTAGATATAACCTCGAGTGAATAGCCACTAGCGTAATTATCTACACTTTAATGCTCTGACCTTGTTATTTTAACCTAAGTTTGTTGGTGACCAAGGCATCACACCATGGAATAGGGAAAGGAGGAATAAGAAAAATAAAGTACAAACAAAGAAAGCAAACAAAGTTAGCATCTTGGAAATGAGTGGTCTTGATGAAATTCACATGGTGGGGGCAAGTAATTTGATATGTTGCATAACCAATTATGACATATAGCTTCTATGTCTTAAGGAACTAGTGTATGTCACTATTGTTTTGCTAATATGATGCACTTATGTTACAAATATTTGTTGGGAAACCCTAGTGGCAGACACTTAAGAAGCATTAGATCATGTACTTTTCCTCAATGGTTGTATCATGCTTCTTCTTTTTCTTTTTTGTTGGAGAGAAAGGTAAGAAGAATCATGCACTTATAGTTTCATAAAGTTATGGTTTCAATTAATTTAACTAAAACAGAAGAAGTACTATCTTAGATTTGATTAGAAGATTGTGTATCAACTTTTCAAGTACATTTCTTGGCAATGAAGATTATGTCAAAATGTCTCATGTGTGAAGTTTCTAACATTCTCACTAACTACTACTACTTATTTTCATCCACTGGAATTTAACCCATTCAGTTCAATTTTTCTTGTTACAATATAATAATTAGGAACTAGCCCATCGGCCATTGTAATGCTTTCACAAGCAATGTTGAAAGCAACTTATTAGGTTTAATCTTATTGTTACGTATCAGAGTGCTTAGTCCACTAGTTAATTTTATAAGGAATAGGGGTTAATCTTAATAATTTAGTTGCACCAAGTGTTTTGAAAAAGAAAGTTATAGTATATGAAGGAGTAGATTACCACTCAACAATAAATTAACTTAGTAGTACATGGAATATATAGAAAAAAAAAAAAATTTGGTTGTCTCGAAGTAATAACGTGATACTGTCTACTCTCACATTAACAATGAATCATATCAGTCAACTATAAATTTAATTAGTAATCCTCGTGAAAAAAAAATTAGGTTGCTGTACAAATGTTGAATAATTACTGAGTCACCGATTAAATATCAAATAGAATTCAGCCCACCATAGAAGTTTCCAACAAAAACAATGGCTACTGTACTAGCTAGTCTTATCTTATGACCTTTACTTAATTATTTTATTCATAGATTGCAGACTATACTCCTAAAAAAAAACCATAACCGACAAAATTATTTGTGCGCACATGAAAAAATTTATAAATATTTAGTGGAACTATGATATGGTGTTCACAATTGCATATAAGACAGTGTAATTATTGTGAAATATGTGAAGCATAGGAACCCACTAATGATATAGTAAGATAATTGGAGAGTGCAAAGACAGATGAAGGGGCAGTAGTTGGTGATTGTTTTCTATAGCTTGTGTGGTCACCTAATTGGCAATGGCTATTACAGGACAACTAATCAACGATGGGACCTAGAGAATCAAAGTATAGTGGAAGAAAGGAAAAATAGAAAGAAAAGAAAATGAGAAACAAAAGAAATGAAATGTATTTTACACTTTTATCATTTTAATTTACAAAAAAATAAGGATATAAATATAATTTTATATAAAAAGTCGAATTTTTTTTAAAGGTATAAGAGTAATTTTATGGATTTGAAAGAAAAAAAATAAAAAATAAATTGGTGGGATCCATAGAACTATAGAAATCTTTTCTCGGCATATTTCATTTATCCCCACTACTCTCTTCAACCCAAACAAAAGACGACAATGGGTTATTTATTCTCCATTCTCTCCCTTTTTCTCAAACTAAACACAGAAGCGAAAGTAAAGAGAAGATAGAGAAAACTAACGTAGATATTTACACACCATAACCATAAACTACAATCACAAATATTTGCATATGTGATCTAGCCAAAATAAAGAAAAGGACGGCCCATTTTTTATGCCAGAAAACTATGCACGTTCAATGTGGAAGACAAAGTATTATATTATATAGATCAAATGCTGGAAAATTTGCATTTTGTTACTTCCATTGGAAAAAGAAAACTCTTTGTGGCCATTACTATATCGCTTTGACTTAGAGGTTCTGTGCATGTGTTGTACACTTGTACCCCAAAAAAATAAAATGGTGCATATGTACGCATCTTCTTGTGCGAGACTTGCACATGTTTAGATCCTAGTGGAAATTTAAGTTTAGTGACTTTCTTAGAAAGCTCTAAAACTAATTTTCTTTTTTGGGTTGCAGAAAATAAAATAGCTATATAAATATACTTTCCATGTGTTGGCCAGTTGTCCACCAATGACGTGGAATAGACGTATACATAATATTAATTTAGAATAATATTATGAACAACGAGGGGCGGAATCGGGAATTTTTATTTAAAAAAACCGAGTTAAGATACTAACATTTTAGTCATGATAATTTTGAAGGTTCCAAAAAGTAGCAAATTAAACCTCAAACACAATGGGTTGATGTTACTTTTTGAAAACTTGAGATTTAATTTGTTACTTTTGAAACTATAGGGTTTTTTTTTTTTTTTGAAATTTCAATGTTTAATTTATTAGTTATGAAATTACATGGTTCAATTTGTTACCCCTCTTAAATTATAAGGTGCAAAACATATTTTTTTTAAAGCACCATTGCAATAACTCAAATATTTGGTGGACCAACTCCAATTTTTATAAGCTATATCTTTGAAATGCTCAATAGTTTTACATACTATAAATAAATAAATAAAACTCAAAATATTGTGGGGGACGTTGCCCCTCACACTTGGGAGTGGTTCTGCCCCTAGGAACAAGCTATTTTTCACGATAATTGATGTTATAAATTATAATCAAAACAATAACATCATTTTCACATAGATTTATAGTTAAATATAATTTTTATTAGCATTAATTAGAGTATATCAATTAAAAAATTATTAAAAAAATGCGAATAATTTTGTGATGATAAGCTTATAGAATCAACAACGACACTCACTAAGAAGGAACAAAAACTAAAATAAGGACTTCCCATCCTAATCCTAAGAAGGAATGGGTCACTTCTCCCCAAAAGATAACAAAAGCTATAGAATCTCTTTTGGGGAAGATGGCGGTAACCATTTAAATAACTTTATTATTAATCTTATATTCTCATCTAGCAAAGCATCACTTCTCACTCAATTTATGGAATCAAGGAAACAACCTATCAACTCTTTTATTTCTTTGACGCATTTATCTTTATCTCCCAACCAATGAGCATTCTACATATATATTTTTGTATAAGAATATGGCTTTTTTGAGTGAACATTGTGTCAGATAATTAAAGATCTTGGAGATTTTATGCAGATTCTCCACCTTGATCGACAAAAACTTTCTTTCAAAGCAATTGTTTTGGAATGGCAATACAAACCTGTAATGCAAATGAACTAATTACTAAATTTATCCAAGTAAAATGGCTCACGTTTGGAGCTAGGTTCCAGAAGAACCCGTACGGTTCCAAAGTAGTATATAGCATTGTAAAGTACAATTGCATCATTTAGAAAAGAGCTAGCTACTAAAAGAAACATTTTTTGGTACGTGAAAAGACCTAGTGAATGAATCATCAATAACTAAATTTAGAAATGCATCAAATATTAAGTATAGGACAAAGTTCTCTCCATAAACCATTCAATCTTCCACTAAAAAATTAATATAGTTATATATTTTGAGAATCTAATATTTGGATCGCATATTCTTTATATTCTTAATATGTGTGTCAAATTTTATTAAAATTAGATGTTAATTACTATCCAATATATAAATGTATTTTTCATACATAATTTAAGATTACAAAAACTTAAAATTAAAAAAAAAATCATAATTATTGATTATTGATTTTCTTGAAATTTTTTGCAAGTATACAAAATATAATAAGAAACTGCAATTTAACAATAGATTTGTTAAAACTCTCATTCAGTAAAAAGATATAATAAGAGTTTGGACTTGAAGAGAAACTTTGTTCTTAATTATAGTTTTTAACTTTCAATTTATGGTAATTTCATTCATGATGTCAAATTATTATACATCATAACACAGTTGGACAAAGTTATATTAAAAAGGAATTGCTTTTTTTTTTTTTTTTTTTTCCAGGTAATTATAATTATTCATTATCAAAACTAGCTTGTAACTCTATGTATATGCATGAATACACTTAAAGATATACAGCAATATGCATAATATAATTCATATATATAATTTAAATACTATTGATAGTCATTTTTATATTTTGTTCATTCTTTAAAAAAATTTATAAGGATATTATTAGGTATAAAATGTAAATTGTCCATATTTATTTATTTATTATTGTGAAGCATTTTTTTTTACGATTAATTTATTTTAGACTCTTTAGTTTTTGTATTTAATAACTCATTTAGATGAATATTTATGATATGATCCCACATTTGATTCTAAAATTAAGGAATAAAACTCTTTAAGAATAAATAATTTAGGATATATGGCGCAAAATTGAAACTCTAATTTGGAATTCCAATTTGAGTTTCTCTCAGTTTTACCTATTATTATAAGAGATTAAATTCTATAAGGACATGGTGTAAAACTCATGTTTTACCCCTCCAATCCCAATATGTCACATAATCTTATCACATATTTAAAAATAAACACAATCACACTCAATCAATTTTAATACCCATATATAAATCACTTATTATATACCCATATATAAATAACCAAATTAAGAATTTACTGAGATATTATTAGGTGTGGTGGGATGTATTAAATTTTAAGTAAAATACTGATGTGTCAATCACTTATTGGATGGTGTAAAACATGAGTTTTACACCCCATCCTTATAGAATTTAATCTCTTATTATATATATAGATTATGGCAGGGTTAATTTGCAACTTGTTGCTACTATCAAATAAAATAAAATAAACAGAAAGAAAAGAAGAAGAAGTCGGTAAGATGGTTTGCAACTTTGCAGAGAGTTTTAAGTTGATTGTCTCTGTATACACTGAATTTTGCCTCTCTCTCTCTATCTAATGCTTTTGTTATTTAATACCTTCACTACTAAGGTAAGAGACTAAATGGTGGTATCTTTTGACTAGAAACTTTTCTTTTGTCCTTAGTTTAGCTTTAAGAAAAGTTGGAGATGAGAAGGAATGGTGAACTTAAGAGAAAGAGAGCTATAATGGGTAAGAGAGAGAGAGAGAAGAATGTAAAGTCACATAAAGGAAAGAAGCACCTGAGAAAGAACAATGCTTTTGAGATATGTTTTTTGATCGAGCGTGTATTTTGTGTGTATAGAGAAGATAATAAAGGTTGTGATGATAATTGATAAAAAAAGTGTGGGATCGAGCATAATAAGGTAGTGCTGCTTTCTTTTCTTTTGTTTCTTTCATTTTAAGAAATGCGACGAATAGATTAATTGACTACTGCATGTCTCTTACATATGAGTTATACCAATGTGTTGTATTTCTCTTTACAACTAGTCTCTTTCTCTCTATAGGGACCATCCACTAGTATATATTACAACAGCGATTGGTCTAATTTGGCCACCTTTAAATTGTGTCTATATTTATTTATAATATATCAAAAATTAGGCTTTTATGGGTCTAGTATGGCACCCACTATATCTTTCTTTTTAAAATACACTATATTTTTCTGTCCAGGGAATTATTAGTAGGCCACTAATCTTACCACATCAATCCAATTCATCTTAGTATATGTAGGAGAAGGAATCATTTGCAGGCATAAATGGTTGATAAGGTATTGGAATCTAAGTCATTCAAAATCACTTAGTACCGTACAGTTTATATTTATAATATACTATTTTTAAAAATTTAGAATAAAAGTCGATTCCTTAGAGGTTGTGGTTGTGTCAAATAACTATCTTCTTTATATAACAATTAATAAGTGGTTACACTTACACCCTTTATATGGTTTAGTTCAAATGAGACTCAGGCTCTGTTTAGATTGCGTTTTGAAGTCTGCGTTTGTGCGTTTGTTGAAAAAATTGGGTCCCACACGGCACTATTCATGGACCCACAAAAATCATCCAAACACAAATTTCAATATAAATTTAGTTCTCTCAGCATTATTCACACATTTAAAAATTATTTTACTATAGTATTTTTAGCTTTCAGCAAATAAATGGCATCTAAACACACTCTCAATTACCAAAACATTAAGTTTATCCTAGTTTTCGTTGGGTAAAATTCTATTACATCTGTTTTTAAAAATTAAAATTATACTTCAATCAAAATTCTATTAAAAAATATTCATGAAATTTAAAATAATATTTTTATATTTACTACATGCAGTGCTTACCCCTTGGTATGTATGTATGTGTGTGTATATATAATTAAAATATTTTTGCTATATAACTAATTAATTTAGTAACATGGCTATTTTACGTTTTTACTCATATGACTCACTAATTTTTATAATATTAGTATTTTTTCCAAATATAATTTTAATTAATCTGTGCATCACAAAAATTCCACTGGTGCTTTAAAAAAAGTGTGGTTTTAAAATGTAGAAACAAATGGGTTCAGACTTGAGTATGAAACAAAAAATGATGAACAAAACAATTGAAAAGCCCAAACCTCGAAAAAGGAACAAGGTCTACACCAATCCAATATTACCTATAGCTAAAAAAGTAGGCCCAATATCTTCCGTAAGGATCATGTGATAACCAAGAAGGACAGACTTGGGTCGAGAATTTAAATTTTGGTATTGCTTGGGCTCACCGCCCATGTCAATTGGGTTGGCACATAAGATATATGTAAACCTTTCTTATGATTGGGCCGAAGCAGATGTATGTGCTTTAACTGTTAAAGAGTTAACATTGATTCGCGGGCAAAATGACCAATTACCATTAATTTTGGAAATATTTTGCTCAGAAACACTGTTTCCGAACAATATAGGAATCTACCACTTTTTCTGGTACTCGAGCGTGGTGAGCTCGAGTACCATGTTTTTTTAATCCACCCTCGCCTGCTAACATGGAAATTTTAATTAAAAAAAAAAAAAAATTGGTCATTTAGTACTCGAGCTTGGTGGGCTCGTGTACTGTTCATGGTACCCGAGTCCATCAAGCTTGGGTACCAATCTGCCTTTTACTTCTAGGGTGGCAGTGTAATCAAGCAAATGTCAGCTGAAAGTGGGGCACAAATACGGATTCTTCCAAGGGACAAACTTCCTCTCCGTGCATCCGCTGCTGATGAATTAGTTCAGGTAGTTTTGATGACATTATTTGTTATGTAGTACTATACTATAATTAGTAATCAGGAATACTGCAGATTGTCAGTTACTTGTGCGAAGTTCTAATGATTCTAATTTTATTGGGTTAACATCTAATGCAAAGGCAATGTCTATATTAATAGTAACCATGAGTAATTGAACTCTCTAGCATGGATCTTTGGGGCAAATTGTCTTTTCTGTTTCCCATTAGTGTTTAGATTTACTTGAAAGAATACACATATTAGGACTAGAAATTGCATTAGTGATTTATTGCTATATATCTGTTCATGAATTATAGTTCTTATATTTCAACAAAATCAAATACTTAGTGAAGAGCTGGAAACTTGTTAAAAAATAAAAAAGGACTATCTATGCATTTAAGTTTTTGGTTATGCTTCAGAGTTCATTGCCTGGTGGTGTTTTGCCCTCAAAATTTACCCAGGTGACCACTAGTTCAAATAGAATGTGATTTTCAATTTTTATTTCAAGGTTGTCACTCCTTTTGGAATAATATGCATCTAGTAAGGCTAAAATAATAGATCTTGCAGCATTTCTTTGCAGTCAGATTTTAATTTTTTGTATAAGTAATAAAACATTTATTGAAAATTAAAATGAACTCCCAAGTACACAAGCAGTAGACTGGGGAAGCCACAAATAACCATTAAAATTGTCCTTCATAAAAGTCAAAATTTAATATAGTGTAATTTTTTATTCTATATGGGACTACATTTCTATTAACTAGAGTAATATTCTTTTTTCTTTTTTTTTTTTAAAGAAAAACAAAACAAAAAATTAGGCAGAGATTCTTAAAAATTTGGCAGATTAGTACCTGAGTCCACCAAGCTCGGGTACCAATCTGCCTATTTTCAGAATTAGGCAGTCCAAATTTCACATATAATATTTGGATATGGCTTGTTTTCTTTATGGGGTTTTCCACAGGTCTTATTATATCCTGCATAAAATAAAATAAAAAAGAAAAGCAAAGGAATAACAGCATAAAATGTTTTTCTTCAAAATTCAAATACATTTCATTTATCAATAGTAAAAGCAACAAGACATTGCAATCATTAGCTCTCATAAATAAATAAAATATCAAAGCCATCAAACCTGCCCTGTGGCCAAGGGAGGGAAACTTGCGGCATTTTCAGCTAGAGTCTTCTCGGTAACTAGAAAAAGAAAATAACTTTATGTTAATAATAAGATCACTACAACAAAGTACATATTCTCATGACTGCAAAAAAAAAAAACATGGTACTCAAGCTTGATGGACTCGGGTACCATGAACAGTACTCGAGCCCACCAAGCTCGAGTACTAAATGGCCAATTTTTTTTTTTTTAATTAAAATTTCCATGTCAGCAGGCAAGGGTGGATTAAAAAAACATGGTACTCGAGCTCACCAAGCTCGAGTACCAGAAAAAGTGGTAGATTCCTATATTTTTCGGAAACAGTGTTTTTGGGCAAAATATTTCCAAAATTAATGGTAATGGGCCATTTTGCCCTTGATTCGCCGTGTGATTACTAGATTTGGCCCAACTAATTAGAGTCTGTTTGGCACAAACCATTAGTTTAACTTTTTCTCTGTTTTTCAATCCAAAAAACACATTTTACCTTTTTTTTTATTATAAAAAACTTTTTTTTAAACCTATAGTTTTTTGTCACAAATTTATCTAACATAAACTATATCTTTTATATCATATTTAGAAAATAAATTATTGAAAACTAAAGGATACCTAAATGGACATTAAGTACCCGTTTGAGATGTACTTATAAGTTAGTTTTTTTTAGAAGATATTTACAAGTTAGTTTATTACTTTTTTTTTCTAGTATTTGTAAGTCTCACGCAGTCACTTACTTATTTTATTTAACTTTTGCTTATTTTTTTTAATTATTTATGAGCCCCACGGGAGTCACCTACCTATTTTATTTAACTTTTATCCTTTATCTATAGTACTTTTAAAAAAAAATTAGATAAATTGTTTCCAAATAGACACTAAATGACTTGAGGAGTTTTTTTTTTTTTTTTTTTTTTTCCTTTTTTCTTTAAAGGAAAATTGAAATGGTCTTGAGTTTGAGCCAATATCAAAGAACTTGTTTCATGCTGTTTTATTACAGATACTTTCAAAAGGTAATCTCACTGGTTGTTGAATGACACATTTCTAAAACTTAGATAGTCTGTTTGAGATTCGCTTATTTTGCTGAAATTGAAAACTTTTTGTTGAAAATAATGTAGATAAAGATAAAAGTTAACAAAAATAATACAGTGAAACTCATGAATAAAAGTGTAGTGGGATCCATGAATAGTAACAAAAATAAGTTGAATAATAAAATAAGCAAACTTTTTAATTTTTGCCAAACACAAACATAGTAGATAAGTGTTTCAAATTTCAAAAGGTGTCAATAGAGTGAACCTTCCAGGTGTCAGCAGAGTGAAGTTGAAGCCTGGCATGTTTCATGTTTATATAACAAAAGAGTACATACATTGGCTCTAAAATAGTTCTATAGCACAAGAGTCCAATATGGAGAATGAATATAATAAAAACACCTATATTGTCTTCCCTAAACATTAGCTGAAATGCATTCAGCTACAGTGCTTTCTTCTAAATAAGAACATTGTAGTCTCTTCAAATGAATATTTTATTGGTTTTTTGAAAATTGGGTGTGAATGTTTTCAAAAATAGAGGAAAAGTTGGGGTCTGAAGATGGAGAAAAAAAAAATTTAAATGAAAAAAAATTTAGAATAAAGAATCATGGATGTTTTGAACATTTGTTAGCTAAAAAAAAGTAGACTTGAAATAGATAAAAAATTTTGCACATTCAAATATGAATACCCTACAATGAAAGTTTAGCTTTTAGTCAAAAGGAAATATAAATTAAAATGAAACTAACGAGTACAGAGTTAGTCTAGGGCACACAACATCCACGTGTACAAAAAAAACGAACCGCTAGTAGGGCGATTAGGCTAACCTAAGTCAAAAAAAATTTTATGAGGGAAAGCCCAAAAGGAGAGAGAGTGGGGGAAAGATGGCGGCGAGGACATGGACCGAATTAGACATGGCAAAACGGGTCAAACCCGTTTGACCCGTAACCCGATTGACCCGTTTAAAAATGACCCGTTTTGACCTGTGACCCGTTTTGACCCGCGACCCGATTGACCCGACTTAAACCCGACCCGACCCGCTCATTTTGCCATGTTTACCAATGTTGAGTAGATTGAGATTAAGGTATAATTTTTATAAAATATTTACTTGTTCTTCTTTACTTAATATGTTATGTACTCCATTATAGGTTGTCATTCTTTGCTTGCCACCTTCATTTTCTCTTCCTACTTTAAATAGATCGATACCAAGATTAGTTTCTAGAAAGCTGGAACAAGAGCTGCACCAAATTTGGGTATCAAGTCAAGTGTTTAGTGGTAATTGGTAACAATATCACCAGTGAGAATCTAATTATAGTTAAGGAACTCATAAACAATTGACAGATTGCATCTACTTAAAAAAAAAAAAAAAAATTTGAAAAATACGGGTCAACTCGACCCGACTCGCAACCTGACTCAACCCGCGACCCGTTTGACCCGCAACCCGATTGACCCGTTTAAAAATAATCCGTTTTGACCCGTGACTCGTTTTAACCTGCGACCCAATTGACCAGACCCGACCCGACCCGCCCGTTTTGCCATGTCTAGACCCAATTGGCTTACTTAGAAAGGCCAGACACCTAAAAAACAAGAATGGCACTTCACAAATAAAAAGGCCAATGAGAGCTAAGAGAAAATGTCCTTGGCAAATGGAATTTGTGTGTACACTTTGATGAAAGAACATACCATAAAATCCCCTCACCAACATGGAACTCATTATTGGATTATTATTCATTAAAGCATGCTGCCTATTTTCTCATATACTTGAGCTCGGCCAGAGTCTTTTCCTAACTCGAACATACACAAACACAATTGGTAGCTATGTATTTTTTCTCTAGTGGGTAAAATACACATCAATATACTCTTTTCCTATTAGAGTTATATATAAAACCATTGGGTCTCTTGAATTTGGATGTATCATAGTTTCATAGAAATTGCGGGTTTAACAGACAATTGATATATATCATATTAACAATCAAAACATGATCAAAGGAAAAAATCTTTTTTGACACCACTTCTTCCTATGTCCATGAATTTTATTTGACCCAAAAGTAGACATTGAAAGACTCTTGTTGTATTTCCAATACCAATGGCAACCTTTTGTTTTTGTTTTTTTTTCTGAAAAGGATATTAGAAAGGTTACGCAAAAGCTTTCTTTTCTATGAGAAATTATTAGAATATTGAGTTCCTATTATGGTGGCTCAATGAGACATAGACTTTTTAACGTAAGAAATGACCTCCTTGCCTAATAAATTGAACACCACAGAAAGTATATATGTGATTGGGTCTTCAATATCAAATTTAAACGTGGGTAGCTTCACCTGTTCATCAATAGCAAAACCTTCACAGGGAGGAAAATCAAATGAATGTAAATTATATGGAAAAATACACAAAACTTTCCCATGGTTTCCTTGAAATCACATAATCTTTTTGAGTTTTTGAATACAACACTTGATATCTACATAGTATTGTTTTACGTGAAAACGCAATTCTAAGTATGTTTGTGTCATCATATTAGAAACGTAATTACCACTTATTCGAACTGATGTTTAACGGTTTTAATGTCAGGTTTTATGTGAAAATGCAACTCTAAATATTGATACTTGTCATCAAATGATAAACTTATCATTTATTTTCATGCATGTTTAACAATTTTCATGATGGAGACTAGTAATTTTTTCAAGGGGGTCAAGCCAAAATATACACGCATAAAATTCTTTGATTTAATGAGCTAAATATGATATGAGAGGCAATTTTAATACTTTATACATAAAATAATACCAAAAGAGGGTTAGGTTTTATATTTAAAATTTCAAAAGCTTTTGATGATGCCGAAAATCATCAGTAAGTCACACAGTCGTTACGTGCTCAAAATAATACCTGCATAACACAAAAAAAGAAGACCTTAGGAGAGTACCGGTGTAGTACTGGCCAAATACCCTTCAAATGTCAATTTAGAGAACTTTCACAACTCGAGAGTGCCAAAGCTTGGAGAAATTATGTGTACCTTGGTTTGTGAGGGTTTTGGGGTTTTTATAGTAGATAGGGTTGACATTCGTTCCTTGGCATAGAGGGCTTTTCCTTGTAGGGAAGATCCTCATTACAATGCGTATCTTGTGGGATCCTTTCCTTGTAGGAATTCCCTTGATTAAGGTCAGTCATGGAGCACAAGATGTTTCCTTATATATATTCATGTGTGGAGGCCAAGCAAGGCCATGTCAGACTCGTCAAAGGTTTACTTATCCCCTTCAGCTTCCTTCCGTCAGCTTCTTATCCTGTCTATGCATTCTGGTCATTTTATTTAAGTGTCGTTGATCTTAAGGCACACCCATCAGCCTTAGGGTGGAACCATCAGCTTTATGGTGTCGTCGTTTATGAAGGCACAAGCAAGGTCGTTGGGTTCGTCAAGGCTGTCGGCTTTGCTTCATGTGAACAAGTTTACCAAACTTTCAGAGTTACCCTTATCAACTGCCCCTTACTCCATAGCCTCGTTGGCTCTAGCTGACGAGTTATGGAGTATGATTTTTAGCTTTTTTACTATTATTTTTTGTTTATTCAGGAAAAAAGAAAGGGGCATTTATGGAGGATTCCTCGAGCAACCATTATTAAATGTTAGGACACATGGCACAAGCCAGTTGGCCTCATTTCTAAGCAAGGGTGTCACTTCATCTTCCATGCGCTTTTTGTCCTATATATATATCTCACCTCCTCCCCTCATTTCTCTTATTTCATCCTTGTTGATCTTAAGAGAGAGAGCTCATTACTTTGTCTACCTTGCTTTCGTCAACTTGCTGATCCCATTGCCTTTGTTGTCATCATCTTACTGAGGTCGTCACTTCTTAAGGAACCATCTACTAACTGAGTAAGTCTTTTCTTTTATTTCATTCTATCTTTTATTTTTGTTTCCTAGTTGGTTAGTTAATTCTCTAGAGAGGCCGTCAACTTAGGTTCTTAGAATACCTCAATTGCTTGTAGGTGAATAAATGTCTAAAGAAGTGACGAGTGAGCAGTCGTCAGTTTGTGAGGGAGCGGGCTACGATGAAGTCTTCCAGTCAAGTCATGAGCTCGAGGAGGGGTTTTCCTGGTCATTAGAGAGGGACACGTCCGCCCATTCCCCTGACGAGGAAGTGGAAAGTTGTGATGGAGAGGAAGAAGAAGAGGGTGAGGGTGAGGACAAAGGTGATGAGGGAGGAGAGGATGGAGAGGATGACGGGGACGAGGGTGAAGTTGATGGGAGAACCTTTGAGGAAGGAAGTTTAGGAAGCCCTGAGGATGGCCACACTTGTCCATTTATTCTCCCCAAAATGTGAACTGTTAATGATTTTAAGCCAACGATGACGGCCAAAATCTTTAAAAATTTAAGGGACTATTACTAGATTCTTGACCATATCCCAATCCGTCTCCTGGGAAGTTTAAGAAGTGCTACTTGGGGAAGACCGTGGACGTTGGCATGTACGATGCCATGTTTGCGGTAGGACTGAGGTTGACATTAACGGCCTTGCACCATCAGTTGGCCAATTTTCTTGGGCTATCCGTCAGCCAAGTCGCTTCCAATGCTTGGAGGATATTTATTGGAGTTGAGATTTTGTGGGGTCGTTTAAGTGGCGGGAACTGTTAGCTTTCGCCGGATGAGTTCTTTTGGTGGTATAGACCCCAACACATCATCTCGTCCCAGGGGATATACCACTTTGTTGTGCGGAAGAAAGAGCTTAAGCTGGTGTCGAATATGCCTGACTCTAATAGGGACTGGAAAGGTAGATACTTCTTTGTTTAGAAAAGGATTGGGTATGTCATCCAGATGAGTGGGTCACAATGCCTCATGGCTTCGACAATACTTAGGGCATTGTCAAAGACTCAGGTTTAGCACCGTCAGTTTTTTCTTTTACTTCTTTCATTGATTATTTCTAAAGTATTTAATGTCGTCGTTCCTTTTTTTTTTTTTTAGCCAGTGCTCGCCCACGCATAACTGATGAGCATGAGGCTTTTATACGTTGGGTTCTTGATATTCCGTTTGAGGAGCGGAAGTGTAAAGACCTGATTACTCTTGACACACTTCACGCATACTGTGGGGGTCCAAAGCTTACGCCTATAGCACGTAGGTTGAACGAATACTCTTGTCGTCGTAAATTTTCCCTTCCTTATTTCTTTATGTTTCTTCTTTGTTGTCCTTGTGTTTAACTTCTTGTCCTTTGTCCTTAGCAAAAATGGATGCAGCCAGGCAGAAAGCATTGGTAACAGCGTCAGCTACGACGTGTAAGAAGGAGGAGGAGAAGAAGGAGAAGGGGAAGGAGAGGGCGACCTCGTTAGCCCCTAAGGTCATCGAGAAGGGGGCGCCTAAAAGGAAACTGACGGGAAGGACGACCGTCCTCCTAAGAAGCCATCAGTCACCCCTGGGGAGAAGCAGCCCAAGAAACCATCGCCTCCCAAGTCGAGCCATGGAACTGGCAAAGGCTTAATGATGTCGTCAGGCCCCGTCACCTAGGGAACCTGTCGCCTTCTTACGCACAAAGGATACACCATCGAGATGGTTGAATTAATCATCAAGGAAACGGACGTGGATCCTTGTGCCAAGCAGGGGACAGAGAACTTGGGGGTGTCGGGTCTTTTTGATCTCTACAGGGTAAGTTCTTCTCCTAATCAATTTTACTTTATTGTTTATTCGGCAGCTGACATTTGCGTTCCATTTTCAGGCACTGGTGCGCATGAAGGCGCTCCAAGACAAGTGCGTTGCTAAGAAGGGGGTAATCAATCATCTCAGGAAGCGCAATGAGACGTTGACCAATGAACAGGATCAATACAAGGACGCCCTTCGTACTCTCAACAAGGAGGTGACAGAATTAAATGAGAAGTTGAAGGAGGAGACTTGTCAACAGGAGAAAGAGCAAGAGGCGAAGGCGACCTTGGAAAAGGAACTAATGGCTCTCCTTGGTCAGGTGGAGACAACCAAAGCTAACGCCGTGATAGAGTTTAAGGCTTCACAGCCTTTCATCGACTCCTACACTGTTTACTATGGTGACGGGTTTGAGGACTGCCTAAAGCAAGTGAAGTTCGTCTACCCCCACTTGGATTTATCTAAGGTCACCATGGACGACCTTATGCTGTTGAATCCAGCTAGCGACACTATTTTTGAGGAGGCCGACGACTCCACCCAATCAGAGTTGGATCCAAAAAATAATGGTGTTGTTCTTGCTCATCCTGCCGTGGAGAAGCCCGTCACTCTGTTGATCCCGTCTACTGAAGCTCCAGACATTGAAAACCTCCAACTTAGGACGTCCAAGATCCTCCATCTAAGGATGACGAGAACCCTTCAGCTCAGGATGTCTAGGACCCCTTAATTTAGTTTAGTTTTATTTTCATTGATAATTTGTAATTTATTTCATCCAATTCCCAGACAATGTTAAGTGCCTTTTTGTTTTTTAGGCCTTGTTTGTAAATATTTTACTATATTTATATATTTCTTATTTTATATCTATTGCTTTTAGCATGTGTGTTCTTCATTAGTTGATATGTGTATGCTTGTCTGGTGGGTATCATGTGCGAATCCGTCTGCTTTGTTGGACTAGACCTTTTTTAGGCACAATAATGAACTTGTCTTGTCTAAGGACCAAATAATAAACTCATTCCCTTGTGGACCTTATACTTGTGGTCTTGGTAATTTTAAGTGTGAACTCGTCCACTGATGGACTGTGTAACAAACTCGTCCACATGTGGAATTACAATTTTAAGGCTTCTTAATGGGAGGAACTCATCCACTTGTGGACTTTGTAATAAACTCGTTCACTTGTAGACTTCATAATTTTAAGGCACCCTAATGAGGTGAATTCGTCCACTTTTGGACATAATAATGAACCCGTCCACTTGTGGACTTAGTATTTTCAAGGTTGAACTCGTTCTCTTGTGGACATTGTAATACTTTAATAATTTTATGGTATCCCAATGGAATTAACACATCCACTTTTTGGACTTAACAATGAACCTGTCCACTTATGGACTTAGTATTTTCAAGGTTGAACTCATCCTCTTGTAGACATTGTAATACTTTAATAATTTTATGGTATCCCAATGAAATGAACACGTACACTTTTTGGACTTAACAATGAACTCGTCCACTTGTGGACTTCATAATTTTAATTTGTCCACTTTGTGGACTTGTAATATTAACTTGTGGACTTGTAATATTAACTTGTGGACTTTGATAATGAACTCGTCCACTTGTGAACTTTAAATAATCTCAATTCGTCCACTTTATGGATTTTGTAGTAAACTTGTCCACTTGTGGACTTAATGATGAACTCGTCCACTTGTGGACTTAAATAATCTCAATTCGTCCACTCTGTGGACTTTGTAATAAACTTCTCCACTTGTAGACTTAATGAAGAACTCGTCTACTTGTGGACTTAAATAATCTCAATTCATCCACTTTATGGACTTTGTAATAAACTTCTCCACTTGTGAACTTAAATAATCTCAATTCGTCCATTTGGTGGACTTTGTAATAAACTTCTCCACTTGTGGACTTAATAATGAATTCATCCACTTGTGGACTTTATAATTTCAAGGCATTCTTATGGGATGAACCCGTTCACTTTGTGAACTTACAAAAGTAATTTTGTAGAGATAAATATATACGCAGGTCATATTTGAATAACTCCTCTTATTATGATGAATAAGTGTATAAGTAAAAAAAATGTTCTTAAAAAGGATAAAAAACCTACCTTGTGGGCTTAGAAAGTACTGTAAATAAAATTTAAATAAAAGAAATAAACTGTAAATGAAGAGTGTCACTCTTCTTGCTAACATCTACTAGTAGTATTTCTTGAGATGCTTGGTGTTCCATGGATGGTGCAACTTCTGTCCGTCTAGCATCTCCAGGTGGTACTCCAACCTTGAAGTCTCTATGTCTGACTCTGGCGTTGTAGTGCTTGGCCATGAGGTCCTGTTATAGAGCGAGGCTTTGTTCAGCTGTCGCCCTGACTTCGTCCACTAGGTCAAACTATAGACGCATGGCCTCGTCGTTCCTCGTTTCATCATGATTGTCCACCCTATAGCTTGTGAGTCTTACCTTAGCTGGGATAATTGCCTCACTCCCGTATGCTAGCCGGAACGGCGTCTCCCCCATAGGTGTTCTGGCCGTCGTTCTATATGTCCATAGTACGCTTGGTAGCTCCTTTGGCCATATACCCTTTACCCCCTCGAGCTGAGTTTTGATGATTTTAAGCAAGGATCAATTCGCGACCTTAACCTATCTGTTGGCTTGAGGGTGGGCGAGGAAGGAGTAATGGTTTTTGATTCCCAGTTATGAGCAAAAATCCCTTAAGGAGTCGTTGTCAAACTGTTTCCCGTTATCTAAGACCAAGACCCTAAGGATCCCAGTCATTACATGCTGAAAATTGTTAGTAAGTCACACAGTCGTTACGTGCTCAAGATAACACCTGCACAACATAAAAGAAGAAGACCTTAGGAGAGTACCGATGTGGTATTGGCCAAATACCCTCCGAATGTCAAGTTAGAGAACTTTCACAACTCTAGAGTGCCAGAACTTAGAGAAATTATGCATACCTTGGTTTGTGAGGGTTTTGAGGTTTTTATAGTAGGTAGGGTTAACATTCGTTCCTTGGCATAGAGGGATTTTCCTTGTAGGGAAGATCCTCATTACTACGTGTATCCAAGGTTTTGAAACCCGGACCAGACCGTACGGTCCGACCGGGAAAACTGTGAACCTCTCACTATTACGGTTCTTTTATCCCTAGAAATCGTTCTAAGTAAGAAAAACAAGGAACTGTTCAAACCGCGGTTGAACCGCCTGGGTTTGAGAACCGTGAGCGGTTTTCATGGTTCAAGTCATAGCTATTTTTATTTAAAAAATAAAAACATTACAGACTCCCAGCACCAAATCACCATTGTTAAAGCTTCAACCATAACATTCTGTCAAACGTTGAACTCGCATCAATGTTCTGGATAGTTTTAGGCGAAAATTTCTTTTTGGCAATGAGTGCTTCTGCGAAATATTTTTTGACAAAAGAAAAGAAAGGAAAGAAGAAGAAAGGAGTAGCCACTGCACGGTGACAACACAATGCTTTGCAAGAGTTTTTGACCAAAAAAAAAACCTATGATTGTTTCCGTGAGTGAGACTAAGAAGGAGCAGAGGAAGAGTTTTGTGAGGATTGAAGAGATTTGTGAAGAAGAAAGAGAGAAGAGTGTTCATCAAAAAAGAGAAAGAGTTCCCTAAAGAAACATATAGGCAACTACGCGTTGGGAAAGTAAAAGAGGTATTGGGAAGGTAAAATTTTTAAATGGGTGGATGAGAAAAATTTAAGATACTAGTAAAAAAAAAGAAAAAAAAAAGAGATAAAGATGTAGAATTATAAACGGTGGTGGAGATAAATCAATCAATCAAACGGTAGAGAAAAAAGGAAGAAAAAATAAAAGAAACAGAAAAAGGAATAACGGGATGTACTTAGGCAATTTAGAAAGTGCTACGTCCACAACATTTTTACAATATTTTCATAACAAATCACAGGTGGTTAGTTGTTATTGGTTCAAATTTATATTTAGCACTGGGATTACTTTTTTAACCCAACAATAACAACTAATAACAACCTGCCACTTATGATTTATTGTAAAAATGTTGTGGACATATTATTTTTCTTTGAAAAATATAAGAAATTTAAAAGAAAAATGAGATATCTATAGTATTTTCATAACTTTTTATAACAAATTTTAAGTGATAAATTATTACTGATTGTTATTATTGAAGCAAAAAAATAATCTTAATGTTAAGTTCAAATTTGAACAAATATCAATTAATCACTTATAATTAGTAAACACGCCTTCACTTTCTCGCCCATCGTTTACCACAAACGTCAGATCACATAAGTGTTGATATATTTATTTATTCATTTCTTTTTTATGAGATTGAATGAATTGATATAGCACTATTACCACAGTAGCACTACTACCATAGTAGCTTAAGCTTCATCAATTGTCCTCTTTAATATTTTAATAATATTTTATATTAGATTTAAAATTGATAGCAATGGTTTACTATTTGGTTTGGTTACTGATTTAAGTACATCAACTACGTTTTTAATAATCAGCAAATCAATCTTAACATTGTTATGCATTTAATTATATATTTGTTTATTTATTATGTTTGCTTTGAATTTATTTTTTTTATTTATCTTATGAAAGTTATGATATAAAAAATATATTAGAAATATATATTTTTATATTTATTTAGGGATTATTTTAGTCAAATTTTGTATTTATATCAATTTAATATATTTAAAATAATTATTAAATTAATTATGACATCATCACGGTTCGACCTCGTTTCAACCTCGGTTCGACCTCGGTTCAACCTCAAAAACCTTGAACCTCTCTCTTTTATGGTTCAATGAACGGTACGGATTTCAAAACCATGAGTGTATCTTGCGGGATCCTTTCCTTGTAAGAATTCCCTCGATTAGGGTTAGTCGTGGAGCATAAGATGTTTCCTTATATATATTCATGCGTGGAGGCCAAGCAAGGCCATGTTAGACTCGTCAAAGGTCTACTTATCCCCTTCGGCTTCCTTCTGTCAGCTTCTTATCCTGTCTAAGCATTCTGGTCGTTTTATTCAAGTGTCGTTGATCTCGAGGCGCACCCGTCAGCCTTGTGGTTGAATCGTCGACTTTATGGTGTCGTCGTTTATGAAGGCACAAACAAGGTCGTCGGGTTCGTTAGGACCGTCGGCTTTGTTTCATGTTGTTGAGGACAAATTTTTCACACCACATGGCTTCATTCCATTGGCAACCCATACCACATCAACATTATCATAGATTTTGGGAAAACATCTCTTAAAGCCCAAAAGAGCCCATATTTACACAAAAGGCGCCAAAGCCCATGATTCAAGCTCATAGCATATCATCTCATTTTTTGCTCATGATCTAAGATCATGAGTCTCATCGGGGGAATTTTGGGAGTCATGATTTGGAGGGCCAAGAAGTATGTTCAGTAAAGTTTCAGTGGTTCAAAGTTGATAAAGGAAAATATGTTGCTTGGCATGTCTTCCATAATTCCCTGAACTCTGACGGGTCAGTGTGCAATAGATAACATTTGGGTAAGCCTCTCCTATCACATAACACTTAAAATAATAAAACTCCCTATACTCTTTACATAAAAATTAATGTTTATCATATAATATAAGGATTTCATATCAATGATATTATTATCATCTAAATCAATTCCAAGCACATGGCTAAATATATATTAGGGGTAAAACCTATTTTCGTCCCTACATTTTCACGCGATTCCCACTTTAGTCCCTAACTTTTTTTTTCACCGCTTTTAGTCCCTAAAATCAAAAAAACGATCTCGTTTTTGTCCCTACCGTCAATGCCCTAACGGCAAAGTCCTATGTGGCAAATGAAACAACCTACTAGCTGACGTGACGCTGACGTGGCGCTAATGTGGCAATTAAAATATTATTAAAACATATTTTTTTGGTATTTTTATATGCCATGTCAGCATTTTATATTTTTTAAAAGCCATGTCAGAAAATTTAAACCAAAAAAGAAAATATATTAAAAACAAAACTTAAATTTAAACAAAACTAATTTTAAAATTTTTAGTTTTAAACTTTTTTTTTTTTCCCAGAAGGGTTTACAGCCGCACCATTCTTTTCTCCTCAACAGTCAATACCAAAGGCTCTCTTCTACCGACCCCATCTCTCAAATCCTAACCATTCCCAAGTCCTTCAATGGCCTCTGCAAACCCCTCAAATTCCAACCCTCTTGCTCCATTTCTTTCACTTCTCGTTCTCACTCGCGACGTAGCAGTAGCTTCGTTTTCAATGCCTCTCGCTCAAACAAGCTCTATCTCTTGGTTCAAGCTCTCTCATCTTCTCGGTTCAAGCCACCGCCACTGCCTTTGATGGTCGAAGCCCAAGATCATGGGCTAAACACGATGATGCCACCGACAGCCGAAAACCCAGATCTTCCATCTTCTTAGCTCAATCTCTTGATGTCTAGTTCGTTCTCTTTCTAACTCATCATCTTTGTCTCTCTCTTTAATCCCATGGCCAATCGGTACTGATTGGGTGGTCTATTGGTCCAGATTTGAAAAGAGAGGGAAGCATAGAGGATCAAGGTTTCCTTCTGGGTTTGTTGAGGATCCGTGGTTTGACGATGTAATTTATGGATTTTGGGTTGATGATTGGGTTTTCTCTAGGGGTTGTTGATGATTTACTGGTTTTGGAGAGAACGTGGAGTTGTTTGTTTTTATCGGTTTTTTTGTGTGTTTGTTTCTGAAGAAAAATTCTGGGTTTATGGGCCTGTTAGAGATTGAATTGGTTACTGGGTTTATGGGTTAATTTCTTCGATTTATTTATGGTTTGGTTTGGTTTCTTGGATTTATTTCTTGTTTTTCTGGATTTGATGGAGTAGATTTGGTTGCTGGATTTGGATTTGGGGTTTGTTGGAGATTTGATGAAGAACACGAAGAACAACTTCAGTTTTTACGAAAAATAATGAAAGTAAAAAAAATAAAAAAAATTTAATTTTTGTTTTTTAATATATTTTCTTTTTTGGTTTAAATTTTCTGACATGGCTTTTAAAAAAAAATTAAAATACTGACGTGGCATATAAAAATGCCAAAAAAATATGTTTTAATAATATTTTAATCGCCACATCAGCGCCACGTCAGCGTCACGTTAGCTAGTAGGTTGTTCCATTTGCCACATAGGATTTTGCCGTCAGGGCACTGACAGTAGGGACAAAAACGAGATCGTTTTTTGATTTTAGGGACTAAAAGCGGTGAAAAAAAAAGTTAAGGACCAAAGTGGGAATCGCGTGAAAATGTAAGGACGAAAATAGGTTTTATCCCTATATATTAATATCTCATATCTAGCATTAAAATGCTCTCCTTATTTTCTAAGATTTGATTAAAATGCAAAAAGACCATAATTACATCTCTAAAACTTCATCAAATATCAACCAACTATCTCATATCTAGCATTAAAATGCTCTCCTTACTCTCTAAGACTTGGTTAAAATGCAAAAAGACCATAATTACATCTCAAAAACTTCATCAAATATCAACCAACTAGTCTTTTACTTATCAAAATTATATATGGACTAAACATATAATTTTTCCAAGAGAGGAAATTTAGTTGAAAACACCAAAAACAGCTCCAGCGGAAGCTGCAGCAGCTTCTGCACAAGTTGCAACAGCTCTAGCAGAAGCTGACACAACTCCAGCGGAAGCCGCAAACAGATTCTGTAGAAGCTGTAACAGCTCCAACTAATTTGCAAAAGCTCCAGCAGGTTGACACATGTCCTAAAAATGCCATCACTTGCTCATTAATGCCTAATTTCAGCAGCTTGCTGCCATAACCAAAGAAATAAAAGGATCTCATAAAGATTATCTTGCCATCTTTAGCCAAATTATGAATTTAATGCCAAATATTTTCCTCCAAGCAAGATGTCATTTGGATGACATCATCCAACTGTAACAGCTATGATTGACAGCTGTTACAGCTATAACATCAGCACTATTAAGTCTCAAACTTTCTTCTTTTGGCTAAAATACAAAAGACCACTTACATTGTCAAAGTTTTTTCCGTATTTGCTAAGTTTCCCTTCAACTAGTTCTAATCTAGTTACATAACTTGGCTCTATATAAAGAGGACCAAGCTACACACTAGGGGGCTCCTCTCTCTGATCTCTGCCCTCTCTGATCCATCTCACCCTCTTATGCAGAAACTTCACTTGTTTTGCTGCAAAATACACATTTTTACACTTCTCCATCTCCCTTACAAAAATATCTCTTCTTAGAGCATACCATTACACACTAGCCCTCTCCCATCTTCAATATTTTGAAACTCCATTCATCTTGCTGCCATATCTCTAAAAGATCTCCATATCTTTCTTCATCCCTCTTCATAAATAACAACACAACATACATATTACAACATACCATTATCCATTACCCATCTTCCCCACACTCCATTATTTTGAAACTTCATCATTTTTGCTGCCCAAAACACATCTCCATCTCATTCTTTATTTCTCATACAAAATCTCTCATTCTTAGAAAGCAACATAATCAATGTTATAACACAAAAAATAACTCCAGCAGCAGCTCTTGCTACGTTTAGCTTTCATATTATTTATCTCACACTTCCATATATTTTCCAAACACATTCCCCACAAAATACCCATACATACCTCTCATACATCTTTAAATTACATGTCTCCCAAAGTATATATATATATATATATATATATATATATATATATATATATATAAAAGATCCATGTCCAACAAAATATCTACAAATAATTCTCATACATATTACAAACACCATATCTTACAATATATACATATTTCTTACCATCTCCACACATCTTAAAATATATCAAAAACTCTTCCAATAACTTATTACTAAAAGCCATTTCTTATGAAAGACAAAAACTTATAAAATCAAAAGCCCTTCTTATGGAAGGTAATATCACTCATATTTGACTAAAAACTAAAAGAGTATTACATGGGGAAAGTCATTTAAGTGTATGATGAAATGGGATAAACTTAACCAACCTATACACACGGCTGGACTTACTCTCTCTCCCTCCAGTTGCACCCATTTTTCCCTTTTAAACATGAAGTCACCATGAAAGGATTCACTTCACCATGCTGTTGAAATGTTAAGTCCACTGGTGTTGTACGGCTGGAGCTGTAAAGTCTGAAGGTTGCTGAAATGTCTAAGTCCATTGTTGTCCTACGGTTGGAGTCCCAAACTATGAAGATAAGTCATTATATTTTCCCTTCAAACTTATATTATTAAGTATATTTTATTCATTGTCATCATACCACTCGGCTAATGTTATTTTAATGCTGGACTCTTTTTCTCATGTTGCTGAAATGCTAAGTCCACTGATGTTACGCTAGAGCTGCAAAATGTGAAGATAAGTCATTATATTTTATCTTCAAATTTATATTATCAAATATATTTCATTCATTATCATTTTACCGCCGGATGCAAGCTATTTTAATATCATCTCATTATTTAATGAAAATAATCTCACTAATACTTCATTAATGAACATACATATTAATAAATCAATCTACCATCGTTGCGCACATATTATTTGGACATGAACCACCCTTGGACACATATTTTTTGGACATGAACTACCATTGGACATGGATCATTGCCGGACATATCTTATCATGTTGAACATGAACCTTGAACCGCAACTAAACATGGATTATTGGACTCATCCCCTTGTTAGACATTGGACACCTAATTAAACATTTTCTAATATTGGACATCACTTAATAAACATAATAATAACGTATCAACACACCATTTAATCAAAGTTATCATGCTAAGCATATTATTTATTTATTTCAACTATTATCAAGATTCTAAGACTTTGGGTTTTATCTATTTTGTAGGCTTAAAAATACACCGGTAGCCATTGGTCTATGCAGCCCAATGTCGAGTTCCGGGTTGACCTCCCCAAAACAAATCTGGGCCTAGCAAAGTCATACCTCCAAAAGGCATGTGGCTACACACAAAAAACTGCCCTCAACACATATGAACGAGTTTACCAAACTTTCAAAGTTACCCTTATTAGCTTTCATGTTTTAGAGATATTTAGGGAGTTCTGTGTACATTTTTTTTTCCAAATTATAATTTTTTTTAAGTGATTTCTAAATTATACCTAATTTAGTAAAGTAAGTGTGTGAAAATTGAAAAGTTTGAATTAGCTAGAGGTTCCCAAAACCAAAACAACCTAGCACGGAATTCTCCTTTTCAGTAACGTGAACCATTTATTTGTGGGCTTGTGTAACGTCACTTATTATGATTTATGAGGATTGATTTCCTTTTTTTTTTTGGAAAGAGTTTCAACCTATAGCGTTCGCTCTTGATGATCGTTCGCTCTTGATGATAGCTCTTTATCATTAGACCAAGACACCAATCAACTTTTTGGCATAGGTGGAAATTAAACCCTAGATCTCTTATTTAACCATCAAAGACTTTACTAGTTGCTAGTTACTAGTTGAGCTAACTGGAACCCATGAGGATTCATTTTCTTAATTTTATGGTGTAAAAACAATGACCTGTTAGGGTGAGTAGAACCAGAATAATTTCCTAATTATTTTGTACATGTGTGCAATCTGTCACATTAGGGTCTGGACTAATAAATACATGTAAGTCTGTTCAAGTCAGTGTTTATTGACAAAGTTATGGATATTAAAATATGAAATTTTTGGGACAAAGTTACTTTCAAAATATTATAAGCATGATAAATGAACCAAATTGGTTATATTTATCTACATATAAGATTGTAAATAAGTTTGTATAAGTTTTGAGTTGAATTGTATAATGTAGGGTCACAATTTGCAGCCCAAGCCCAAGTTGTATGGAGTCTTGGTCCAATGAGCTCAATACAATGAATTTGTAGAGAATGGGTCAAAGAACTAAATCCTAAAGAGTGGGACAACGGCTAGTATCAGATCGTGTGACAACTAAACACAAAGCAAGAATATTTATCTCAATGAGCTTTCAGTCCAAGGAGGTCGAATCTGTGTATGATGATTGTTCTAAAATATCAAAACAGTTCGGATTGCTGTATTGCCCTTTTTCTCTCTCTTCCTTCAATCCCTTTTTCGTGGAGAGTCTCTCACCTTATATAGCCTTTTTTGAGTCATCTTCACCCTCCACCTATTGATCATCTGAACCCTTACTTGAATACTTGTCCCATCAACCACCTTCCCTAGCTCTCTGTGAGTTGTGTTAGCCAAGGTAGCACTGTTCAGACGTCTTCTCCACATAAATATGGCCAGTAAAGTAATTGTTGTGCATTTAATGCGGTGGTGTCAGTCTTCTCTTAGATATTTTCAGGTCTTCTTCCTTCTCCCATGTTCGTGAAGCACGTTCCTGTCACTGAACCTTCTTGGAAGGTCACTTTAATTGTTGTGTTATATATTTTGAACCATATTCATTAAGTCCGAGGAGTATGTACTCCTCGGACAACCATTCATTTGTTCTCTATTTGTGGAACTTGGTTTGGGAGTCTTTCATAATTATTTGCTTATCCTCGAATCTATTTATATCCTCGAATAAAGCCCAAGACCCAATATACGATCCTGGGCCCTTGCCCCTACATATAAGTTTGTAAATAAGTTCATATGATAACAAATTATTATTTGTAGTTTATTGATAATATAAATAGTCCATTTGTGATAAGAATTCTTATATTTGTAAAATGGTAAAAAATTTGAGTTATAGTTTTACTTTATATGAGAAAAAGAAATAAATTAATCAAGTAGCTTGTGAACAAGCTTGAGCTTGTTTGACAAAAAAATTAATCAATTTTAAATATATAATCTTGTTTGGTAATGAGCTCAAGCTTGACTTGTCCTTGAAATAAAATTAAACGAACAAGTCTTAATTTTAAATACAGATAAATTGCAAATTGCACCCCTAAGGTTTGGGGGTGATTAGATTTTACACCTTGAAGTTTTAGAATTTGGATTTTACTCCCTAGAGTTTGGGATGTTTGAATTTTATACCCTGATATTTCAGAATTTGGATTTTACCCCATAAAGTTTGTAAGTGTTTAGATTTTACACCCAAAAATTATAAAACTTTAGGGTGTAAAATCCAAAAACTCTTAAACTTTAGTGGGTAAAATCCAAGCACCCCTAAAATATAAGATTTAAAATCTAAATCCTGAAACATGAGGATGTAAAATCCAAACACTCTCAAACGTAAGGAGGTAAACTCCAAATTCTGAAATTTTAGGGTTGTAGGGACAGGGTTTGAGCACCTCTACTGTTACATGGGTAGACTTAGGCCCAACTAGCCCAATACAATGAATTTGTAGAGAATGAGTTCAAGAACTGGGCTTTAGTAAGGATTACAACAACTAGACATGATCGTAAGTAGATTGAATAACAAATACATGGGGTAAAGTATGAAACTTTGTCCTCGGGTCAAGCCTAAGGACAGGTTGTTATTATTTCTTCGATGCTTGGTTACAAATGTTTTCCAAGATGATGTAAACTACAACCGTCTTCCCTACCTCCAGTTTTTCGATCCCCTTTCCTAGAGGGTTTCTTACATTATATACCCCCTTTTCGTTGATCTTGGCCCTCCATTTATTGATCATGCTGGTCGCTACTCGAGTGTTTGTCCCATCTGCCGCTTTCGCCAACTTTCTGTGAGTTGCAGCAACCAAGGTAGTACTATTCAGAGGTCATTTCCTCATTAATACAACCAGATCGTTAGTTGTGGGCATTTAATGCGGAGGTGACATCTTCTCCTGAAATTGCTCTTCCACCATGCTCCCATGGCTGACCCACTGTGTTAGTCCTTTTTTCTTGGGATGCCCTGAGAGGCTATCTTTAAAGGCATGTCGCTCTTCCTTCTTATGATCTCGATCAGTCGAGGACAGGATTGTCCTCGGCGATGTCTCTTGGCAAATTGGACTCTCTTTGTTCATCCTCGGGCGTTTCTTCCTCCTCGGCATGGGCCTTGGGCTCTATATGAAGTGGGCCGAGGCTATTGAGTTCTTTGACCCCACAAGGGTGTAAAATTCAATTATCCCCAAACTTTATGAGTGTAATTTGCAATTTACCCTTTAAATACTTGTCTTGGCACAGCCCGTTTACAACCCTATAATAAGTTGTGATTAATGAAACATCACTCTCATGTGAGCCAAAACCGAAACTACTTTTGTCATGCACCAATTACAACATATCACTTCAATTGTGAAGGTTATGAAACTTTTCATATAGAGAAACATATTGTTAAAATATCAAAAAATAACCACCATCCAAATAAATTTATTCAAAAAATTAAATATTTTATACTCACTTTGCTGATGAATAAAAAAAATTATTAGGTTTTGAAGTGCAATTATGTATATGTGTATAAATTTTGCCCCTTAAAATTAAATCCTAACTTCGCCACAGATTTTACACTTTCTTTTATGGTACATTTACCATGAAAACCCTTTATTTTAAGTGGATACCTATGCTTTGTTTGTTTCAACATTAACATTTTATGAAAAATAAATAATTTTTCAACAATTATATTCTAGTTTCTATATTTGGTAGCAAGGAGTAACCTTAAAATAAGTTAGAAAACTATCACCTAACTTCCCTTATTTAGTTTCGTGTAAGATAAAGTTATTTTCCTTAATTATTTAACTTCACGTGTGATAGAGTTGTTTTCTTTTCTAGAAATTTTTAGTGGAAAAGAACTTTTTCTCATGCTCAGCTAAATAAAGAAAGTTAAGAGATGATTTTCTTTTGAGCCTTTTTTTTTTTTTTTTTAAATACCAAACACAATAAATGTAAAAAATTATCTTCACATAAGTTTTTTATTAAAACAAACGGAGTGGTATTATGAACTTCTATATATAGTTTCAAGAAACATAGGTACTAAAATATTTAAAAATACCTGCTTGTGTTGATGGTGAGTACCAAATCAATAGAGAGCTACTATAAAAAATTCCCACCATGACACTCACGATTAATTATGTAGTAAAAACTTCGTATTTTATTTTTTATTAAATTGATAAAACTAAAAAGGAAACAATCAGCTTATCTTTGACGAATTATTTTTGAGATAATAAAATTACAAAACCTAAATACAATATTTTAGTTATTGAAACTTTGATTTTACAATTAAATTCAACTATAGGCTTTTATTAATTAAAGAAACTATTCACTCCGGGAGCAATGCAATCTCCTTTCATACAATAGTGAGTGTAATTAATTAAATTCATAATGAAATAATGAAGAGTTTTCTCATTAATATTTTTTTATAAATTGTCAAAAATGTATTATTTATGTAAGAAATTACATCACAACTTCAGAAAATAATAAAATATTGCCTGCCTAAAATAATTAGACAGATTCTCCATTCAAGTACAAACACCCAAAGACTGCTTAGCAAAAGAGGCAAGTACAGAAGCTATCCTATTAGCAGTAGGTGAAATGAAGTTAAATTGCCATTAATTAACAGAATCCAGGAAGATTTGACATCACGGCTTGAATCAGTACTACACAACTTTGACACCAACATCCAAGTTCAACCAAACCAAATCTTAGTTTGCCATTATTGGCCCCTACAAACACAGAAGGGTGTTATACCTTCTCCAAAATTAAAATCCATCAAAACTATTTATCGGTCAGTACAACAATTTGATTCAATTTAATGGGGTCACTATGCCTAACTTTATCCATAATTTAATTTATTATCCAAAATTAAAATCCATCCAAACTATTTATAGGTCAAGGCAACAGTTTTTTTTTTTTTTTTTTTTTGAGAATATTAAGTATTAACACACACACAAAAAGAGAGGAGAGAAAGTTTTTTAAAGAAACTTATAGTGGTGTATGGCCTAAGTCATATCCAAACGAGCCCATAGTAGAAAAGTGTTTCAAATTTCAAAAGGCATCAGCATTCAAGGTGTCAGCAGAGTGAAGCTGAAGCCTGGCATGTTTCATGTTTATATAACAAAAGAGTACACACATTGGCTCTAAAATAGTTCTATAGCACAAGATTCCAATATGGAGAATGAATATAATAAAAACACCGATATTGTCTTCCCTAAACATTGGCTGAAATGCCATTCAGCTACAGTGCTTTCTTAAAAATAAGAACATTGTAGGCTCTCCAAATGAATATTTTATTGGTTTTTTGAAAATTGGGTGTGAGTGTTTTCAAAAATGGAGGAAAAGTTGGTGTTTGAAGATGGAGAAAAAAAAATATTTAAATGAAATAAAATTTAGAATAAAGAATCATGGATGTTTTGAACATTTGTTAGCTAAAAAAAAGTAGACTTGAAATAGATAAAAAATTTTGCACATTCAAATATGAATACCCTACAATGAAAGTTTAGCTTTTAGTGAAAATGAAATTTAAATTAAAATGAAGCTAACAAGTACAGAGTTAGTCTAGGGCACACAACATCCACGTGTACAAAAAAAGGAACCGCTAGTAGGGCGATTAGGCTAACCTAAGTTAGAAAATTTTTTATGAGGGAAAGCCCAAAAGGAGAGGAGAGTGGGGGAAAGATGGCGGCGAAGACATGGACCCAACTGGCTTACTTAGAAAGGCCAGACACCTTAAAAAAATGAATGGCACTTCACAAATAAAAAGGCCAATGAGAGTGAAGAGAAAATGTCCTTGGCAAATGGGATTTGTGTGTACACTTTGATGAAAGAACATACCATAAAATCCCCTCACCAATATGGAACTCATTATTGGATTATTATTCATTAAAGCCCTTGAGGATTAGGATGCTGCCCATTTTCTCATATACTTGAGCTAGGCCAGAGTCTTTTCCTAACTCGAACATACACAAATACAAGCATTAATGCATTATTACTCAAATAGTACATGTATTTTGGTTGGTATGCTTTTTTTCTCTAGTGGGTAAAATACACATCAATATACTCTTTTCCTATTAGGGTTATATATAAAACCATTGGGTCTCTTGAATTTGGCTGTAACATAGTTTCATAGAAATTGCGGGTTTAACAGACAATTGATGGTCAAAATGGGCATTTGTCCCTTTCATCCAAAAAAGATAGCAAAATGTTCATGTTCTGAAACTATCTAGCAAAATACCTCTATTTTGAAACTCGATTTTTAAAAAATCGAGTTTCAATGTAAAACTTGATTTGATGAAAATCGAGTTATTTGGAAAAATTTACATGGAACTCGAGTTCCATAATTTTTTTTTTAAGCTTTGTTAGGACATATGTGAATCATGTTAAGAACATATGTCATTTAAAATTAGCTAATCATTTGACAAAATACACTTTACTTGTAATTGGGTAGATCTAGGATGTGTTTAATACTTCAAGTAACAAGAGTTCAAGTCTAGTATTAAAGACATGCAAATCTGTCGAAGAAACAAATGAAGAAGGGCTATTCATTGAAGCTGTATAGATTCCCAACAGCTCTCGACAGATAGCATCTATTGAGATTTAATGAGTCTCGACAAATGTGGACAGATAACCTATCTATTAAGGTCTCGACAGATAGCTCAACAGTTATATCTATTGAGAATTACGAAATTTAGATTTTTAGATCTAATTTTCGACCCATGCTTATGTATTTGTGTAGAGTTTCTTTTCTCACAACCTTAGACATATATAAGGCTTATTTTAAAGGCCGACACATAAAAGAATACAAGGAGAACACATGCAAAAATTGACTAAGTACTAATTCTCTCTGAAAGAAGCTATTGCGTCTTTGCGCCTTAGAGTTTTGTAACCAAGTGCTTCTTGATCTTTATTGTTGATGAAGTGAAGAATTTTGCAGTCAACAACATCTTCTTCAAGTTGATGAGTTAGTCACGTACTAGGATTCGTGCAAAAGGGTGGTGTTCATATATTGAAGAGTTTAGAGGTTCTGAAGCGGTAAAATGTTTCTACTGTAAGTTCATCTACGGGGATTGTAAAGTCTAGAAACAAAGATTTTGTACTAGATCTGAAATTTCTCTTTACTATAGTGGATTGCTTTTCGGAAAGGTTTCCCTCTAAGTTTTATACTGTGAAACTAGTTTATTTCATTGGTTTTCCTGAGTTATCATATCTTGTCTTATTTACTTTTTCGTTGTGTATGATATTGATGTTTGTTTGTTTTAACAAGGTTTATTCGTAATAAATCTAATTAACAACTTAAATTTAAAACTTGTTAATTCTATCAATCGATGTCTAAATTTCCCAATAAATTTGATTACCTATAACTTAATTTTTAGAATATCGAATTTTAAAAGAGAAATATTTTACTAGATAGTTTTATAACAGGAGTATTTTGCCGACGATATATAAATATCATATTAACAATCAAAACATGATGAAAGGAAAAAATCTTTTTTGACACTTCTTCCTATGTACATGAATTTTATTTGACCCAAAAGTAGACATTGAAAGACTCTTTTTGTATTTCCAATACCAACGGCAACCTTTTGTTTTTGTTTCTTTCTGAAAAGGAAATTAGAAAGGTTACGCAAAAACTTTCTTTTCTATGAGAAAGTATTAGATTATTGTGTTCCTATTATGGTGGCTCACTGAGACATGGACTTTTTGGTAGAAGAGACAGAGACTATTTAACCTAAGAAATGACCTCCTTGCCTAATAAATTGAACACCACAGAAAGTATATATGTGATTGGGTCTTCAATATCAAATTTGAACGTCGGTGGCTTCACCTGTTCATCAATAGCAAAACCTTCACGGGGAGGAAAATCAATGAATGTAAATTATATGGAAAAATACACAAAACTTTCCCTTGGTTTCCTTGAAATCACATAATCTTTTTGAGTTTTTGAATACAACACTTGATATCTACATAGTATTGTTTTATGTTTGTTTTTTTAGAGATAATTACAACGTACTACTAATCCCGCAGTTAGTGGCGATTCTAGGAATTTTTTCCAGGGTGTTCCTCAATGAAGCATAATTTTTTCCGGTAGCAGTTCTAGGAATTTTTCCTAAATGTATTGTTGTTTAGTTGTTTCATTAATTTGTTTGTCTTTTATAAACTATAATTTGTTATATTGTTATTTCATTAATTATAAAATTATTAATTGTTTTTTTTATAGCAAAATTATTAATTGTTGTTTAGCCTAACATAATTTAATTTGTTTGTCTAATATAATGTATGGTTAATTAAATTATTAATTATTTTTTATTAGTTGCTTTCCCAATTCTTTCTCAAAAAAAAAAAAAAAAAAAACAAATAGTTGCTTTCCCAATTAATTATTGGTTAATTAATATTCCAAACAAACAAAATTAATTAGTTCAACTAATTACTATGGTTGTTTGATACTTGGAATATCACACTATTACTTAACAAAAAAAAGAAAAGTCAATAAATTGTACAGCACAAAAATATATAGGCAATATAGCTTAGGTCTAAGTCTAAAAAAGAGTGATTTATTACATATTTTATGATCATTAGTTGAACTAATCAACTAGCACATAGCACACAGCCATATTTATTAATTATTAGTTGCACACTTGCACAAGCACTATCACACAGCACATTTGTACTACCCCGGCCCCATGCCCCATCCACCCCCTAATTCAACAGACAGGCCCCAGTGCCCCATGGCCCCAATCACAAGACTAGATAGTGGCGGAGCCAAAAATTTATTCCAAGAGGGGCAAGGTAAACACAATAAAATTCTCAAGTATTAACAAAAATAATGATTGAAAACATTCTTTGTTTGACAAATTAACTATAACTTAATAAAGATGTGTCATTTTTCATGGCATTAAAATCATTTATAATTGATTTTGAACTAAATTCTTTAGAAATCACTTACTCAAAAACTCATTGTCCATCTTGTTATGAAGCTTACAAGTCTAAAAACAATAATTTAATTTAATTATCCAAGCCACTACTATTAATTAAACAAATAATTTAAAATCTACTTTTATCAAATTAAGTAATAAATTTAATTTAAGTGTTAACTAGGTTGCCGTACGAAACAATTTGTGGTTGTTTTAGGTTTTTTTATTATTTAATTTTTGGTTTGAATTAGAGTGTTGCTTAGCTGGAAACCATTAAGTGTTGTTGTGTTGTGCAATGAAGTGTCATCGGTGGTGGTGTCTTGCCTTTTCAAACTTAAAGTACAAATATTTATTGAATTGTAGACTTGTAGTGTGTTAAGTCCAAAAAAGTGAAAAAAACTACTTTACTTTAGAGATGCAGACAACAGAACATAGATAGAGAAAGTGAGAAACTCATACAAGACCAAAGATTGCAACGGAGGCGGAGCTGTGGAGGTGGCGTAAATGTCGAGTGGGGCTAATTTGTTGGTGGCTATCATGGCCACTTGCTCGGTTGCATCTGGCGGCATAAAAGCAATTTTTTTCTTTTTTATTTTATACAAATGGCAATGAGCCTCCTAAAGTGTGGATCTTTGAGGTTAGGAAGTTTGGGTTGTGTTTTTGTGTATTTATTCGGATTTTGGAGTCCTAATTTACAAGGGATTTGAGTTTTTTTTTTTTTCAAAATTGTTTATGGGCCAAAGAATGGGCTGGGTTTTTTTTTTTTTTTTTTTCCTGAAAGTAGAACAAATAATTTTATTTATTTATTTGAGAGGGTTCCTAATTTTGATTAAGGGTGATCTTTTTTTTTAGGGTAAACTAATTAAAAAAATTTAATTATTATATATATATATATATATATATATATATATATATTTTTTTTTTTTTTTTCCAGTTTAGTTCAATTCAGTTCAGGGTGTTTCTAGAAACACCCTGAGTTCAACGTGGCATCGCCACTGCCCGCAGCTCGAACCCTTTCCCCCCTAGACTTCCAGACACTTTGTGCATGTGCATGGAAAGGTGTCAAATCAGCTACAAAGCCTTTGACTAGTATTGTTTTATGTGAAAACGCAATTCTAAGTATGTTTGTGTCATCATAGTAGAAACGTAATTACCACTTGTTCGAACTGATGTTTAATGGTTTTAATGTCAGGTTTTATGTGAAAATGCAACTCTAAATATAGATACATGTCATCACATGATAAACTTATCATTTATTTTAATGCATGTTTAACAATTTTCATGACCGAGACTAGTAATTTTTTCAAGGGGGTCAAGCCAAAATCTACATGCATAAAATTCTTTGATTTAATGAGCTAAATATGATATGAGGGGCAATTTTAATACTTTATACATGAAATTATACCAAAAGAGGGTTAAGTTTTAAATTTAAAATTTCAAAAGCTTTCATGTTTTAGAGATATTTAGGGAGTTCTATGTACCTTTTTTTTCTTTCCGAATTATAGTTTTTTTAAGTGATTTCTAAATTATACCTAATTTAGTAAAGTAAGTGTGTGAAAATTGAAAAGTTTGAATTAGCCGGAGGTTCCCAAAACAACCTAGCACATAATTCTCCTTATTATGATTCATGAGGATTGATTTTTTTTTTTGTTTTTTTTTAGAGAGTTTCAACTTATGATGTCCACTCTTAATAATAGCTCTTTATCATTAGACCAAGACACCAATCAACTTTTTGGTATAGGCGGGAATTGAACTCTAAATCTCTTATTCAACCATTAATTAGAAACTTTACTAGTTGAGCTAATTGGAACCCACGATGAATGATTTCTTTAATTTTATGGTGTAGAAACAATGACCTGTTAGGGTGAGTAGAACCAGAATAATTTTCCAATTATTTTTGTACTTGTGTGCAATCTGTCACATTAGGGTTTGGACTAATAAATACATGTTAGTCCGTTCAAGTCAATGTTTATTGACAAAGTTATGGATATTGAAATATGAAATTTTTGGGACAAAGTTACTTTCAAAATATTCTACGCATGATAAATGAACCAAATTGGTTATATTTGTCTAAAGATATACTTATATAGATTTGAGTTGAATTGTATAAGTTTGTAAATAAATTCATGTAATATCAAATTATTAATTATAATTTATTGATAATATAAATAGTCCATTTGTGATAAGAATTCTTATATTTGTAAAATGGTAAAAAATTTGAGTTATAGTTTTACTATATATGGGAAAAATAAATAAATTAATCAAGTAGTTTGTGAACAAGTTCTAGCTTGTTTGACAAAAAATTAATCAATTTTAAATATATAATCTTGTTTGGTGATGAGCACTAGGGGTGGCAATTTATGTTCACGTGTCGGGTTCGTGTTGTATCAATTCATGAGTATTCGACTATATAGGTCAACACTAACCCGACATGTTTATTAAACGGGTCAAGATTCCTCCACCCTAACATGACTCATTTATTAAACGGGTCAATTATGTCGACCTGTTTATAATATTTTATCAAAATGAAAAAAAAAAATTATGAAAAAACAAACAAATAAATATTTTTAATATAAAATTCAAAACTAATGAGTAACCGCATTACAAATAATCATTCAAAACTAAAGCATATCTCAATATCACAAATAATCAGTCACAATATGTTAAAGAAGATAAACCCCAACAACTAATAAGTTTATATACCTAGAGTTGGAAGGGTATATTGGTAAAATGTCATTTAATTAACCAGGTCAGACGAGTCAAATGGGTTCTATATGTTCAACACTAACCCAATCCATTTATTAAACGGGTTAGTCGCGTCAACTCATATATGACACAAACCCGTTAAACCTCAACCCATAACCTGCTAATTAATTTCATGTCATGTCGTGTCCAATTTTGCCACCCCTAATTAGCACAAGCTTGGCTTGTTCTTGAAATAAAATTAAAGGAACAAGTCTTAATTTTAAATGTGAGTAAATTACAAATTGCACCCCTAAGGTTTGGGATGATTGGATTTTACACCTGAAACTTTAGGGGGTAAAATCCAAACACCCTTGAAATATAGGAGCTAAAATCCAAATTATGAAATTTCATGATGTAAAATTCAATCACCCCCAAACTTTAGGGGTGTAATTTGCAATTTACCCTTTAAATACTTGTCTTGGCTCAGCCCGTTTACAACCCTATAATAAGATGTGATTAATGAAACATTACTCTCATGTGAGCCCATAACTGAAACTACTTTTGTTATGCACCGATTACAACATATTACTTCAATTGTGAAGGTTATGAAACTTTTCATACGGAGAAACTTATTGTTAAAATATCAAAAAATAACCATCATCCAAATAAATTTATTCAAAAAAGAAAATATTTTATACTCACCTTGTTGATGAATAAAAAAATTTATTAGGTTTTCAAGTGCAATTATGTATATGCGTGTGTGTGTATATATATATATGTATGTATGTATGTACGTATGTATATGTGTGTGTATATATATATGTATATGTGTATATATTTTGCCCCTTAAAATTAAATCCTAACTTCGCCACAGATTTTACACTTTCTTTTATGGTACATTTACCATGAAACCCCTTTATTTTAAGTGGATACGCTTTGTTTGTTTCAACATTAACATTTTATGAAAAATAAATAATTTTTCAACAATTATTTTCTAGATCTCATTTTTCTATATTTGGTAGTAATGAGCAACCTTAAAATGAGTTAGAAAATTGTCACCTAACTTCCCTTATTTAGTTTTGTGTAAAATAAAGTTATTTTTCTTAATTATTTAACTTCAAGTGAGATAGAGTTGTTTTCTTTTTAAAAAATTTTAGTGAAAGTGGAAAATAAATTTATTTCATGCCAAGCTAAATAAGAGAAGTTAAGAGATGGTTTTCTTTTAACCTTTTTTTTTTTTTTTAATAATACCAAACACAAAAAAATACAAAAAATTATCTTCACATAAGTTTTTCATTGAAACAAATGGAGCGATATTATGAACTTCTATACATAGTTTCAAGAAACATAGGTACTAAAATATTTTAAAATACCTGCTTGTGTTGATGGTGAGTGCCAAATCAATAGAAAGCTACTATAAAAATTTCCCACCATGACACTCACCATTAATTATGTAGTAAAAACTTCATATTTTATTTTTTATTAAATTGATAAAACTAGAAAGGAAACAATCAGCATATCAATTGAAGAATTTTTTTTTGAGATAATAAAATTACAAAACTTAAATACAATATTTTAATTTTTGAAACCTTGATTTTACAATTAAATTCAACTATAGGGTTTTATAAATTAGAAAAACTATTCACTGTGGGAGCAATGCAAGCTCCTTTCATACGATAGTGAGTTTTATGAATTAAATTTATAATGAAATAATGAAGAGCTTTCTCAATAATATTTTTTTATAAATTGTCAAAAATGTATTATTTATGTAAGAAATTACATCACAACTTCAGAAAATAATAAATATTGCCTGCCCAAAATAATTAGACATATTCTCCATTCAAGTACAAACACCCAAAGACTGCTTAGCAAAAGAGGCAAGTACAGAAGCTATTTATCCAGCCAAAAAAGAAAGAAAGTACAGAAGCTATCCTATTAGCAGTAGTTGAAATAAAGTTAAATTGCCATTAATTAACAGAATCCAGGAAGCAGATCATAACTTCTAGATTAGACATCACAGCTTGAAAAAGATGATCATGACTTCTAAAATCAGTACTACACATCCAAATTCAACCAAACCATATCTTAGTTTGCCATTATTGGCCCCTACAAACACAAAAGGGTGTTATACCTTCACCAAAATTAAAATCCATCAAAACTATTTATCGGTCAGTACAACAATTTGATTCAATTTAATGGGGTCACTATGCCTAACTTTATCCATTATTTAATTTACTATCCAAAATTAAAATCCATCCAGACTATTTATAGGTCAATGCAACAGTTTAGTTTTTTTTGTTTTTTGTTTTATTTTATTTTATTAGAATACTAAGTATTAACACACACACATGGAAAAATGAGAGAAAATTTTTTAAAGAAACTTACAGTGGTGTATATTCAAAATGGCCTAACTATTGGATACATAGTACAAGTTTTAAATCTCTTTAACTCACTCATTTTCCAATGTGAAATTAACCCACTGTTTTTTCTTTTGAGAATACTAAGTATTAACACACACACAAGAAGAGACAATGCAACAATTTGATTAAATTTAATTGGATCACTATATACTTAACTTTATCCTTAATTTAATTTATTAAGATTATGTTTTTATCTATTTATAGGTCAATGCAAATTAAAATTTCATTAAATTTAATTAGGTCACTATGCTTAACTTTATCCTTAATTTAATTTATTGTGATTATATTTTTGTCTTGCCCTCCACCCCACAAAGAACTTGTACTTGTGGAGTGGTGGTTTTTTTTTTTTTTTTTAAGGAAAAAAATGACAAAATTATGTATTTAAGTAGATGGAAAAATTGTGTGTTTCAGTTAGCTCAATTTGTAAAATCTTTTTTCTTTTTTCTTTTTTTTTTTTTTAAAAATTGTAAAGTCTTTGATAGCTGAATAAGAAATCTAAAGTTCAATTTCTATCTACACTAAAAACCGATTGGTGTCTTGGTCTAATGATAAAAAGTAAAAATCACATAAACAGACTTCACAGATTGAAACTCGATAAAAGAAAGAAAAAAAAATAGATGGCAAAATTTGTTTATTTCGTAGATTACTTGGGGAACAAAAGGGTTAGAAAAATATTGTAGAGGCAGTGAATATGTTGGATACGTTGCCTTTTTGACAAGTGAAACATTTTGCCACGTCTAGTGCAAGGAAGAGGAAGAAACCTAGACCAAGGGGTAGAGTTCGTGAATAAGTGGAAATACAATACCAATTTCACAACCCCACGTAACAAACCGCCACCCAAACTTTATCAAAAACGAAACGCACACATTGCCAACTCTCTGCCACCCTCCCAATCCCATGCACTCAACTCACGCACCTTGTTTTTCAAATATATTCCGTTAGAGATAGAGATTCTTGGGGGACCGGTTCAACATAGAATCAGTGAAAAAATTTGCCCAAAAATTAACACCCAAAGTATCTAAATTTTTTTCATTCCGTTTAATTCCACGTAATTTTTTTTTTTGTTTGAAGCTTATCCAATCCATGTTATCTTTTTTTTTCGAGATTCGAGGCAACATTATCTCAATAGAATATTATTCCAAATGTATTCACGTCATATAACTTATTTAAATAAAATAAAATAACGGATTTATAAGCGAGGTGTTAATGGATTTAATTTGTTGCGGCGAAAGGAAAAACAACCAAAAAAACATAAAAAAAATTTAAAAAAAAATGTCAAAAAGGAGGGAAGAGAGAGATAGTGTCTTACTCTTTATCTGGTAAGCGAATTTTACTCCAACTTCTCAAACAGTGTATTTGTTTGGTGAGTTTTTTTGGTATATAAAAAGAGGCTTCACATACCTACACTACTACACTATTCTCTCTCTCTCTCTCTCTCTCTCTCTAAAGCTCCCTCTCTTTCTCTCAAACTTGAAACTCTCTCTCTCTCTCTTCTTTCTCTCTTTTTCTCTGTGTATTCGAAGATGGTGATGAACTCTCATTCTATCAGGAATGTGATTGGGATCATCGGTCTGAGCTTCAAAACCCCCTATAATTGCTCTTAATTTTGCTGAGAAAACAATGCGTGTGTGTGTGTGTGTGTTTTTCTACTTTATGCACATATATATATTGATAATACAAGAGATCGTTAACTATTGAATAAAAATGTTTGGTTTTCAATTCCTTTAATTTTATAGTTTTGATGATGATGATTTTGAATGATTAATTAGATGGCTAAGTTTGTTTTCGTTAATCTCTGTTGAGCAGGAAACGTGATCTCCTTCGGGCTGTTCCTCTCCCCAGTGTAATTCTCTCTCTCTCTCTCTGTGCCAATTTACTTTTATATATTAATTAAATAATAAAAGTTGTATTGTTGATGGATAAAAAGTGTGTTTAGTGTTTGATACTTAGTCTAGGAGCAATTGATTATTCCCTTAAATCACACGTTTCGGTATATTTTTTGAGATCGGACCCACTTGGTGGATTTTGTGGAGGGACCCACTTTGATGTCACAATCACACTAGTTACATGCATTGTTTGGCTGTAGAATGAGATTGTAATCGATGGTGTTTTTTTTTAAAAAAAAATTTTTTTATAAATAATAATTATTGCTAATATTTTGTAATGATCAGATTCGTGTGTCCTCAAAAAGAATAATAAGTTTTTTTTTACTATTTTTTTTTGTTTTAATTTTATTGATTCTTAGAAAAAAGAAAAAAATAAACTTTAAAGAAAACATGGAAATACTTAACATTGAAAGTTAATGAAATTTGTGAAAACCCAATTGTAAATGCCCTTTAATGAGTTTCTCTTTCTATCTAAAGTTGTAAGTTGGGTTTGACTTAAATTCATTTAGAAAAGAAAAGCTTAGATTACTTTAAAATTAATTTTTTTTTTAGAGATTGATAATTATTTTTTATTATTGTTCATTATTATCAGATCATAACACCAATTAATTACCAATTAATTATTGGTAGTAGGTAAGTGTGTTAATCACCAATTAATTATTATTATTATTTGTAATTATAACTACTTTATACTAGATGAGGCTTAAAAAAATAGTCGGTTTAAGTCTTATCATGCAAATACACGTGTATCTTATCAGAAAAGAATATTTCATATGAATGTTTTAATTGCATTAATGACTTAGTGAATGTCAAAGTTTGACTAAATTTAATTGTATGTACCAGGCCAACATTTTATAGAATCATTAAGAACAAGGCCGTGGAGGATTTCTCGCCAATACCATATATTGCAATAGTACTGAACTGCATTTTTTGGGTCTTCTATGGCATGCCATTTGTGCACCCAGATAGTCTTCTTGTTGTGACCATCAATAGTGTTGGGCTGGGACTTGCGTTGATCTATTTAGCCATATTCTACACCTATGCTGCGGAGCAGAAGAATGGACGGGTACTATTTCTTGCATAATGTTCTTTTACTGATTTTGACTTCATGGAACTCTTTGTAGTTTGTACGACACAATGTCTTTTTGCCCACTTTGTCATTTAAGGTCTGTTTAGATACTGTTTATTTTACTGAAATTATAGATAAATATAAAAATTAGTTGAAATAGTACAATAGATGCCATAAATAGTTTCAAAAAGTCAAAAAGTGCAGTGGAACCCATGAATAATAGTAAAAATAAGCTGAATAGTGAAATAATTTATAATTTTCATTGGTTTCCAAACTCACACTTAGTTAAGACACGCGGCATTTATTTAATTTTTAAAATGTGTTTAATAAACTTGTTTGGTAGGTGTTTTTAAAATGTGTTATACACAACATAATCATCTTGTTATTTAAATGTGGTGGGGCAAATTGTTACCAAATAACATGCTTTAAAAAAGTGTGGTTTTTTTTACAGCTATTCCAAATGGGCACATGATAGTTTAGCTTAGTTTATGATTAGAGTATTGAAGTGTCCCTGTACTCATTACTTCAACTAAAAAAATGTTTCTGTGATCATCTTATAATGATATATAATACATTGTTTAAATGGTGCTTTAGTTAATGCAGTCCTCTATTTGCAGAAAAAGGTACTCCTTGGGCTTTTGGTTGAAGTGATTTTCGCGGCGATCATCATCATCATAACCATGACAACATTACATACTGACAAGAAAAGGTCTCTGTTGGTAGGAGTCATCTGTGATATTTTCAACGTTTGTATGTATGTATCTCCACTTACAGTCATGGTACGTCCCTCTCTTCAATCCCATACCTTTAAAACTTGGGTCTATCTAGTTAATTACCCACATTTTGTTTTTTTTGAGTGTTTGATATATATATATTGACAAATATTTTCTGTATCTTTCTCTTATATACTATGACAGAAACAAGTCATCACAACCAAGAGTGTGGAGTACATGCCATTTTATCTTTCATTAACTAACTTCCTTAATGGTTCCATCTGGACTGCCTATGCCCTCATCAAGTTTGACATCTACATGCTGGTAATTTCAATTTCTGCTACATAGTTTTATGGTTTTAATAAGAATTATGACAATGATAATCATATCATTATTATCATATGCCTTGCTACTAGGTGTCTGAAATATTTGATACCTATTATCATTGTTCCCCAATCTTGTTCGTCTTGTATAATGTATTGTTCATATACATGGAATTTAACATGACCCTTTTTATATATATATTATTCTTGCAGGTCAGCAATGGCATTGGTGCAGTCTCTGGCGCAGCTCAACTCATACTATATGCAATTTACTATAGGACAACTCCAAAACACAATGATGATGCGCCTCAAAAGCCAACTCAGATCCAGCTCTCTGGTGCAAGTGTAGCCTAAAACACTCTGATAGCTATGTGCTGGTTGCTCTTAGAATTTCATACTTTTGACTCTCTTAGTTTCCGCATCAATTTTTTGCAATGGACCTATAGCTTTAATCAGTTTGTTTTAGTTTTCCAACTTTATGCTTAGTTTTGTATTTTCGAGTTCTGGATCCTGTGAATACATTAGGTGCTGTTCTCTTGGATTATAATTTGCAATTATCAATTCTATTTCTTAGACGCCATGTATCAAATACAATGGTTCTTTGTTTCAAGAAAGCATGTTCCCTTTTAATTCGTCGTGTTTTTTTTTATTGAATTTTTCTATAATGATTGATTTATAGTATGGCGAAGTTTTTGTGACCAGCCGAAGAATAATGCGCACCAATATTGGGCTAGAGGCAGTGGGATAGCCTGTCAAATCAAAGCCCACACCATAGGAGGGTCTTGTAGAAGAATTTTGCCCTCTTCCATCATTAATGGGCCTTAATAGCACACTGAGGCCCAATGACCATTCTAGGCTAGTAGACCACACCTTTTCTAATAGGATTTAGTTTCTTTGCAAAAGGAGCAACAATGGCTGAAATATCTTCTTTATTCCTCATAAATGATGCTGAACACAGGAACTAAAAAAAATTCTCTCAAAATGTTACAAGTATAAATGTTCGTGGGAGTGTGGGAGGTAAAAGTTGGGGTTCAAGTCTTTAGGAAGAAGTTTCACACATATACATTTAGATTATATTAGAACAGAAATTCTATCTTGTATAAAATAAAATAAAAATGTTACAAATTTTTAATAATATGACCATGCTATAAATAATTTTAAAATTTTAATTGAAAATATCTACATTAATTAAATAATTTCTTTAATAAAAATTTAAAAATTTCCAAATACTCACGTAAAAAATTGGTCAACATCCACTATTACTAATTTTATATACTTAATTTTTATTACATTTAATAAAACAAATGTAAAATCTTTTATTGTTTATTTGTAATTATAGATTAGTTAAATTTTCAAGAATAATTTGTCATGTGATGCACTCGTGGGGGCAATAATTAATAAATGTATATACCATATTAATACAGTTGTTAATGACAAAGCACATTGCCTAACTAAAAATAACAGGGGGGGGGGGGGGAATGATATTTAGGCTACTACAACCTTGATTTCATATATGTGTGGAGTAATGCTACGTCTACAAAATTTTCATAACAATTTATAATAATTCCTAAGTGGTAAATTTTTTTTTATTAGTTTTAATCTAGTTCTACCACTAATATTACTTTTCTATTCACTAATAACAATTTGCCATATAAAATTTGTTGTGAACATAGTACATAGTGTGCACACACGAATGTGTGTAATGTGCCATTAAAAGGAGTTAGGAAATGCAAATTATTAAGATTAAAATGATTTAAAACAAAACAAACACATTGCTTTAGTAAAATCATAAATATTTAACTATTTTGACTAAATTAAATGCAATTACACACACACATACACTCGCACATTCATATATATATATATACTAGCGTCTAAGCTTAGAGGCTCTTTTATTTTTTTTTGGATAAAAGTTAATAGTTTGCATCTATTATAATTTGGAAATTTTTTATTTATTTTTTTCAAACAAATACAAAGGATAAACTTTAGAGATAAGCAGTAACTGTAATTTCTTTTTTTAACGTGTGTTTGAAAGTGGTGTAGTGATAATATGATACTGAGAAAATTTTAGGTAGGAAAAATAAGATAAACTTGAGGGGAAAAAATGCTAAATTATAAGAGTTCTCTTAGTTTTTTATTTTTTTTTAAATTGGGGGTGTTTTACTTTTATTCAGATAAAAAAGGAATAAAAAAAGGGCTAAATTTTAGGAAATAAAAAGTTGAACATGAATGAAAAAAAAAATTCTAAATTTTAAGAATTCTCTTTTTGAATTCAAAATGATATTTGTTATATGACATTATTGACCCTATTTCTAAGAGAAGTTACCCTTCATTATTAATGGTATTTTTGAACCACATAAAAGAACAGTTAAAAGAGGGGAATTCTTTTATATATATATATCTATATATATATATATATATATATATATATATATATATATATATATATATATTATTGATTGAATGTGTTATTTTATTTTATTTTCATATAATATAGAAAAATCTACTTTAGCCTAATCTAAATGTATATGTGTGTAGCTCACTCCTAGAGACTTGAACCACAGTCATTGCCCCTCACACCCCATAAACACTTATATTTGTGCAGTAACTATTGCACCAAGGGTGTGCGGTGGTATTGAATGTATGTATTAAAACTGCTTTACTTGGTTAATAATCCATTTAAAGAAAGTTTTTATGAGGGAAAAAAAACAATTAATGTCTTATGAGGGAAAAAAAACAATTAATGTTTTGACAGCTTTTTTCATTTCTCTTAAAAGTTGTGTCAAAACTTCCTAAAATGGATTGTTAACCAATGTCCTAAAAACACTTGGTAGCATGACCATAATTTAATATGAGCAAGAATGCAATGTTCCAATTTTTTTTTAAATAATAAAGTAAGTATTCCAATTAATTTTTTACATAAATAATTTTTTTTAAATAACTATCTAAATTACATTGACATAAATAATAGTGCCCTATATAAAAATAATTGATATATGAAAATAAATGCATTTACTCCATTAACATAGGATAATGAATTAATATTTGGATTTTTTTATTTTTTTATTTTTTATTTTTTTTTGAGAAGGGATATTTTGACATTAATGCAAAGTTCTATTGAGGTGGATGACTGATGGCTCATATGTTAATCTAAAAGTTAATGTATTGTATGTTTGGGCACATTTATAATTTAAGAAAAAAAAAATCTAGATGACTCAAAGTTACAAACAAACTGGCAAAGATCGATATTAAATACTGCTTCGGCAAACAATTTGATTATAAAAAAAATACTGCTTCGGCGACTCTCAAACTTACCATTGCCAATACAACATTGCAATAATCAGCCATCATGGTAGTCATAGTGGCACTTTTAATTTAGCTAGACTCCTCGTGTGTAAGTTTTAAGCCACATAGAACTTTATTATTATAAATGTGCTTTATCATATGACACATTAACATTCAAATTAACAGGGAAATTATTGTGTACTCCTGAAGTACCATAAATGTGTACTCCCTCTTCTCACATGAATAGTGGGTCCCACTAATTAAATTCATGGTGGATCCCACCATTTACGTGGGAAGAGAGAGTATGCATTTATGGTACTCCGAAAGTATCTAATAATTTTTCCAAATTAACATATAGGGGTGACAATTCTAGTTGTCGGGTTATAATTGTGTTATATTGAAGTTGGCATATTTTAGTGTAAAGTATTGTAGCTTAGTGGTATTATCTAGTATCCCTTATGAGAAGAATTAATATTGGAATCTCCATTCCTAAACATGACTTATTTTATAATTAGTCAAAATCCATCTCTTTTTCAATCGCATTAAGTTGAAATTTTCTATAACAAATAAAAAATAAAAGAGTCAAATTTTTCCACCTTCACACAACTCAGGCACTAATTAGGTTAACATGTCACAATACATATAACATATTTTTATATTTTATAAGCACATAAATTATAATAATTATTAAAAAATTCATACAAATTTTATTTTGTAATAACACCAATTATAGTACTAATAGTATATAATTTAAACTTTCTTATTTTAACTAAATGAAGTGCCATCCGAAATTTTAAAATACATCATCCAAGAAAAACAAATTAAATTATAGGTTTTTTCTTCTTTGTTTTTGTAAAAGGGCTTAGAAGTTTAGGGTTTCAATGAAAAGCTTATCAATATAATCATACAAATTCTTTCAATTACTTAATTTTATATTTCATTATATGTAAAAAAGAATTTATATAATTATATATTTAAATTTTAAATTTATGTTTGATAAAAATAAAATCGGTTTATATGTTGCCATAAAAAGTTAAAACCAAGACACCCCTCAAAAATCAAAACCAGAATCTAGAAAATACTAGTAGTTGTTATCTTATCCAAAGCGTGGGGATGATGGGTCTTTCATAGCCATCTCTTTATTCTCTTGCACTTATGCACACAAGTACAAGAGCACCAAGTGACCCAAAACCTTATCTGCTGTTATCCTCTCTCTCAGGCACACAAACTGAAACATTCATCAATTCTTTATCCTAAGACCCTGATGTTATTTGTCTTGTAAAACCATAGTGTGACACTCCATGGCAGCCATTATCTCCTGCCATTACTGTTCTACTCTAACAAGCTCCAAACTTTTCACCCCAAAGATACCCACCAACCATTTTCGCTTCCCATTTTCCCAAAACAATTTTTTGTCGCGGAGATTTGGACCCAGATGTTCTGCACAGAATCCTCACCAGAAGGTATGGATTTTGGATCTTATACCTTTTATTCATATTGTTGAATATTTTATTTTTTACTGCATTATATTTGAATGTTCAATCAAATTCTGAGTCTTGGAAATCGTTTAAGAATGTATGAGCTATTGTTTTTTTCGGTTTCTTGATTGTGGTTATGTGTTATTGAAACTCTTTAAGTAGGTCAAATTGTAAAGCTTATGGTATGCATAGTTTTTTGGTTTTCAAGCAAAGATAAAAAATTTGTTAAAAAGTTGATAACCTGTTGCAGTGATTGGTGTTTTTAAGTAGGACTTATTAAGCATTTCACTTATTAAGCAGGAAGCGAGGTCATTTCCCTTGAAGGAGTGTGCAATTTCTATAGCTTTGGCAGTTGGGTTAATGACTGGGGTTCCCGCATTGGATTGGTCTGCAAATGCCTATGCTGCTAGTCCAGTTTTTCCTGATCTGTCTGTGTTGATATCTGGACCTCCCATCAAGGACCCGGGGGCGTTGTTGAGATATGCGCTGCCTATTGACAATAAAGCTATCAGGGAAGTTCAAAAACCACTGGAAGACATCACAGACAGTCTCAAGGTTGCTGGAGTCAAGGCACTTGATTCAGTGGAAAGGGTAAGACACTTAAAATGTTTAATATCCATAAATATCTATGTATATGTTGAAAAGAGCTAGAGTATAAAGTTAATGAGATTCAATTTTGCTTGAAAATGTAGAATCTGAAGCAGGCATCTCGAGCCCTCAAGCAGGGGAAAACTTTAATTATATCGGGGTTAGCAGAGTCAAAGAAGGACCGTGGAGTAGAATTGCTAGACAAGCTGGAAGCAGGAATGGATGAACTTCAACAAATAGTGGAGGATAGGAATAGAGATGCAGTAGCACCAAAACAGAAGGAGCTACTTCAATATGTTGGAAGGTGAGTATTGTTGCAGGTTTTTCTTTTCTTTTCTTTTTTTTTTTGGGGGGGGGGGGGGGGTGGGGGGTGCTGTAGAAATATTACTTACAACATGCTGACAATTGAATGGCCGGCCACACTATAACTCAATATAAGAACTGGAGTGAGCATTGAATAGTCTTATGCTTTCAGCAGTATTTAAATCTAAAGCTGTGTCTAGATGGTTTTAGCATTAGAAAATGGTTGTGCTATCTGATTTGGTTTTCAGCATTACTTGAAAATCTCAGGCTGTGAGTGGTTAACTTCAGGTGTAGGAATTTCATAAACATATGGCTCTTACCATGTAAATTGACTTTTAATTGTTACTTAATGATGCTTGATACGATCATAACTCTCATGAAGATGTTTTGAGGAAGTATTGCTGTTGGATAATGAAAGAGGATTTGTAGACTGAGTGCTGGTCTTCTCCGCTTAATTTGTGTATTTAGATTAAGGAAAACCATACTTTAATGTTGGGGTGGAGCTCACTGTTCATGCCATTGCTTGGTGATAATGGTTGATAAACGAAAGATCTTTGCTTGTTGGGCTAGATTCATATGATACTGGATTTTGGCTCAGGATTCTCTTTCCGGGCCATCGTAATTCATTTATTTGATACACTTACCATTGATTGGTCATCCCTCACTTCCTCGAACTTTTATTTCTCACTTTTTAAGTCAACTATAAAGAATCCTTCCTTTTTCCCTTCAATTTGCTCAATGTTTAGCTCACCCAATTATGTAGTGATTGACTAACTTCTTGTCCTTCAGGGCTTTTCTCTTGTGTGAAATTAGCATTATCATGGGGTTTGGCCTCCAATACATATATGATTTGTTTATTATAGCTCTCTCAGACAATGCTAAACCGCACAAAATGTTTAGGTGCCAAAACAATGTCCAAGATTGAAAACTTGTTATGAAGATTGTTACTTAATCCTGTGAGGGAATGGTTACGAGACTCATTGGATATGTGTGCAATTACCAATAAAAGAATTAAAATAAAAACTGAGAAGGACTTGTAAAAGTAATCCTCCTAAGATAAACTCCTTCTCATATATACCCTTGTCATTGACTGCAGCTGAGATCTTCCTGGGGCATTGGGTTTCTGCAGTGTTGAAGAGGATATGGTGGATGGCTTCCCGTATGAAGTGCCTGAAGAATACCAAAATATGCCTTTATTGAAGGGGCGAGCAACTGTGGAGATGAAGGTCAAGGTTAAGGACAATCCTAACCTAGATGAATGTGTCTTCCGTATAGTTCTAGACGGTTATAATGCACCTGTAACTTCTGGGAATTTCATAGACTTGGTGGAAAGGCACTTCTATGATGGGATGGAAATTCAAAGAGGTAATGCATCTCAAGTTAAATGCATATGATTCTCACTTGTACCTAGGGGATAATATCATGTTTTTCAGCTTCCTTGTTAAAGGAACTTTACTGGTTCAACTGCCATGCACACCATCAACTAAATTATTTTTTTATATCTTGGTTGTGTAATTGCACAAACACAGGCAATTTCACAAGATGTCAGATATTTTTTTACCAACGTACTAGCATAGATTGACAATAATCCATATATTGTGGCAGCCTGCAAACTATCTTACTGTAACTTTTCACCCACACTAGCTTGCTCCCCAATCTTTCAATTTATACTATAATCAATAGACTTGACAAATATTTTTAATCATGCATCGTGTTATAGCGACAAATAAAAATTTACTTATGTCTTAACAAGGCTTAGAAGTTCCCTTGCATTTGCTGCAGCTGATGGCTTTGTTGTTCAAACCGGTGACCCTGAAGGTCCTGCAGAGGGTTTCATTGATCCTAGTACAGAGAAAACCAGGACAATACCATTAGAAATCATGGCGGAAGGGGAGAAAGCGCCCTTCTATGGAGCAACTTTGGAAGTAAGCTTCTCAAAACTGTCTGTGTGTTTTTGTGCCTATTATTACATATGAAGACGAAACAAGAGATCATAGGTGGTGACAAAATTTAAAACTAAAAAAGGTCAAATTAGACAACATTGCCTCAGTATTTTCCAACTCTATTATAGTGCGTATTACAGAAAAAAAAAAACTGACGTAATTTTGATACACTATTATAGAAAAGAAATAATTTAAATACACTCTTTTATACAGATAGCTCATCCATGTCAAGAAAACTTTGGATATTGACTATGGGAACCTTGACTGACTTATGTTTCCCTGGTTTGCTTCAAATTTAAGTTAGTTGATTACTTAAGTATTCATAGAATTTTCTAGCTATTTGGTATATTACAGTTCAAATAGCTCTATATATATTAGATTGCATTATCATACTACCTTGATAATGTCCCTCCTTTTGTAAAATTATTTTCATATACTTCAAATTTTATAACTTTCCTTTATTACTGTTTAAATTAATGTGTTTGCTAAGATTTGTTGGTTTTGGTTTTAACATGAATGTTTGGACAGGAGCTTGGTCTATACAAGGCTCAAACAAGGCTTCCATTTAATGCATTTGGAACAATGGCCATGGCAAGAGATGTGAGAATTTGAACTTCCAACATTACTGTTGTCTATGTCTATGCAGTGATTTTGTTAATATGATAGAAAGGCTAACTAGATATTGTTTTTAAATTTTGTTGACAGGAATTTGAGGACAATTCTGCATCCAGCCAGGTATTTTGGCTACTGAAAGAAAGTGAATTAACTCCTAGTAATGCCAACATATTGGATGGTCGTTATGCAGTGTTTGGTTATGTGACAGAAAATGAGGATTATTTGGCAGACGTTAAGGTTGGTGATGTCATAGAGTCGATTCAAGTAGTCGCTGGCTTGGATAATCTAGTCAACCCCAGCTACAAGATTGCTGGCTAATTACCTTTCTATATTTTTAGTATTAAACACTGCATATGAGAGTTAATTGGTCATTTCCATCAAATTTGTTGATGAACCTAATAATTTATGTGATTTTAAGTTTGAATTTTCATTCCAGGATTCTGTAATGATAGTTTGAGAGAATTTTAGCATCTAAGTTGAGAAGGAATTCTTGTAAGACAGTACCAACGCCAAGATCAGATTTATTCCAGATTACATGCATTCTTGTATTCACTTGTTTATTGATGGAATATAGTATCATCAAGTATTTATTCCTTGATGACATAATCGTGCAATCCTCTCTTTAAACAAATTCTTGATCATAAAACCAATTTCTAGGGTGTTGCTTTACTTGGTTTGGCTAGCTTTATTTGATGCAATATATTTTGCTGGGGCACAAGAAACTGGTTTAATTTAAAAGGCTCAATTATCTTATGGATTCCACAGGTGAATTTTGCAATTTAAAGTTATAGTTACAAATTGAGGATCTCCAAAAAGTTCTTTTTTTGGATAGAAGAGGGAACAATAAGTCAATGATACATTAGCAATTGTTATATGTGTACACATAGCATCTAATCTATCAAATTCTAATGCTTCTAACACAAGTACAAATAGTAACTACTGAAATAAAAATCACCATCTTTCTATATTAAATAAAAAAATAAAAAATAAAAACCTACTGGACTCAGCCAGCTTTAGCTAGAATGTCAGTGCAAGTGTGTAACTACTGATTGATCATCCGTGTAAGGTTGATGAAGCAGAATATGTCCCATTGAAGAGGCTTGTACTGATCAATTTATGGCTTATATTCTGGCAGTGAAACAAGATTACCTTAAATCCAACAAAACTGGGCCTTAGAATTTCAGGAAAACTTGATGGGTTCTTAGAATTTGAGGAAAAACTTTGTATATGTACTCTTTCTTGGACAGAATCAATTTTTTCCTTAGTGGGAAGCTTCTTATGGTGAATACATTTGTGGCTTTGGGCATTTGGTCAGCTTTGTACCATTTCTTGTTAGTACATAAGCTCCAAATTACTCATTAATATTGAAATTTCCCTGGTTTTTCTATGAAGAAAATTAATTTTGATTTCTTACTCTACATAAATATATTTTTCTCAGAACTTGGTTTGTCTTGAACTCCTTGAACTGTATCATCTGATTGGTTTTGGATCTTTCATTGATCATAATGACTTGTTTGGAACTTTAATACCTTTTTCATAACAGCGAGCAAGAAAAAACAATGACAAAGAAGTAGTGTCCAATTTGGCTGGTGCTTCTGACCATATTTCTTGATTCAATAAAACTTCATAAAAGCAGTTGGATGGTGCAAGCTGCTCCTTGATGTTAAGTTTGACCTTGTAGCTTTTATGTTGTCTTGATGCTGATGCTAGTTGATTCAATTTTTGTCATTTTTGTTGCATTAGGAATTCACAACAGAGGCAGATGTATCATGTTGCCTCTCGGAACCTTCTCTGAAAAAAGAAAAAAGAAATGTTACTTTTTGGAAGGTTAATTTTGGCTTTATCAGAAGTTGGGGGTAATAACAAATTTATGTATTTTCAGTTTCTCACTCATCCCAAGATTTGTTTGCTGCGTATTTGAAGAATAGTTTTTTTTTTTTGGGTTAAGGTATAGGAAATTTTGAGTTATTATAATTTGTGTGAAGATAATAAAAATGCTTCTTAATATATATATGGGTCATGCTAACGAGTGCCCTTAGAACATTGATTAACAATCCAATTAAATAAAGTTTTTATGAAAAAAGAAAAAAAATTAATAGTTTAATAGCTTTTTTCATTTCCCATAAATATGATATTAAAACTTTCCTAAAATGGATTATTAATTAATGTCCGAAGAGCACTCGTTAGCATTTCCCTATATATATATATATATATACTTTTCAAAATCATTTCAAAAAAGAATTAAGCACATTTGAAACTGAAAAGAAAATATGGATTCCGGTTATCTCAACTGGTAAAGTCTCTGATGGTTGAATAAAATATTTGGGGTTCAATCTCCACCTACACCAAAAACTGATTGATGTTTTGGTCTCTTTATCATCAACAGTAAATGTCATAAGTTGAAACTCTCTCAAAAGAAATTGGAAAGAAAATAAATAATTGGCTGATCAATATCTTCAGATAATAATACTCTAGGTTAAAACTTAGGTACATTTTATTGTATCTTAAGACTCCTCAATTGAATTTAATCACATTTCTGCATTGACGAATGCAGTACAAATGGGGATATCTTCTAATGACAACTAAATTCAGCTATAAACTTACTAGTCAATAACTATTGGTTGAATGAATTTAATTGGGGAATTTAAGGTACAATACTTTAATTGTACCCAAGTTTAGACCTCATAATATATCAAACAACAAAAAACAACTAGATCACATAACCATTGATAACTTTGGCAACTTGTTCAATATGCTCAGCTTTTTCTCTCAACATCTAGATGACCTCAAAAAGGGCATGATAAACAACTATCATCAAGTATAACAGTTCATAACCTCCATAGAGTTGAGCCATCAGGTACTCAGGAATGTGTGTGTCAGTGCAGGCCCACGCACATGCCCGTTTGTTAGAACAGATAATCCCTATGATCATAGCAACTAAACTATTATGTATTAAAATTTTCTAGGTAAGAGAAAAGATTATGAGAAAGAAAAAAACAGCTTTACAAAATCTATAGTCCAATAGAGTAACAAATATTGGAGAGCTTCTCTTAGCCTTTAGCCTCCACAGTTTGCTTTTCCCTTCATTTTCAATCTTTTAATTTTGAATAAGATACAAATTGGATCCAGAACTCTTATGACTTTGTTGCATATCACCACAATTTCTTTGCTTCAAGGAGTTGAAATATTTCAAGGCCCACGATACCTTCGGAAACATAAACAACCCTGAGCCTGATCATTTGGGATCATACCCCCACCCTTCGACGTGTCAATGGCCTCCAACATGGTCACTACCTCATCCATCTCTGGCCGTTTATCAGGGTTAGCATCCCAGCATCGCTTCATTACATTTGCAAGAGAGCTTGGGCAACAACGGGGTATCTCTGGCCTCAGATTCTGCATATATATATATATATATAAGTTTAATTTCTTTTCTAGCTTACAAAACTAATAAAAGTTGACATAATTGGTTTTATCAATAGAAAAAGTCCTGCCATTAGTTGCTGAAGAAAAATACAACAATAGCACAATATTACTAAGAGCTGTTATGTTTAATATTGTTAATGTTTTTTTTGATAAACTTGTTATTGTTATTGTTAGTTCTATGCAAGCAATAACATCTGACATATTTTATCTACCTGGCGAACAACAGCTGATGTTACTTCCGAGAAGCTGAGGTCAGGGTATGGCATATCACAGCAGTATATCTCCCACAAGCATATTCCAAAACTGTACACATCACATTTCCTGTTATATGGATTGCCATTGAGAACCTGCTCCATTCAAGATAAGTTAGATGCTTGCATGTTTAAAATCTGAAAGGCTATCCGATTAAATACTTTAAGCAAAGCCAAGCTAAGCACTGAAAATGGGAAACATCAATCTACACTAAAGCTAACCATAATTTCCAGACTCATCCAAAAGTTAAGCAGAAACTATTTGTCTTTTGTTCGCTTGCAACACAACACAAGAATGCTAAAATTCATAAACTTGAATTTCATAGGTAGTGGCTGCTGCATAATAGAAGATGTCCTGTGCTTTGAGGGACCAATTAGGGGCAGCATGTACACTCTTAGGGCTTTAAGCCTTTAACTAATGAGTATTCTCAGCTTCAAGGATCGACATAAGCAGAGGCCACTACAATGACTTAATTGATGAAACAAATCACAATAGTATATCAAGCATGCACACAAGGGAGAGATATTTGAATCATTTGGTTTGTCAGAGTTCACTTTAATGAAAATCAAGTGCATACCTCTGGTGCCATGTAACCAAGGGTTCCAGTCTCGCCAGTCATGTCATTAGGATTTGAAGCCTCAATACGAGCAACTCCAAAATCAGCAATTTTAACAGTGCGTGTCTTGTCCAGAAGCATATTCTCTGTTTTAACATCTCTGTGGACAATCTTCTGGGAGTGAAGATAGCTCAACCTATAAAAAGGGAGGATAATAGTGAACATGATATTCAAAATTCCGATATATAACAAATTAAATTTATTCTTCAAAAAAAAAAAAAAAAAAAAAACCTTAAAAACATTCGACAGATTTGAAAAATAAAACGAAATAAAGATGGGGTGTGGAGTTTTACCCTCTTGCAAGATCCAGTGCAAGTTGGACAACTACTTTAAAAGCTAGCTTCCTTCGTCGGTTCTTTATGAGGTAAGATTTTAGAGCACCGCCAGGACAATACTCCACTACAACACAACAAATATTACTCGGCATGCCTATGTGGCCATTATCTGTTTGTATGTTTAGCTCTGATGAACCCATTGTTGCCCCAATAAACTGCAGAAAAGGATTTGGAAATTTGCATGAATCAGTAAAGATAATTTTCATGTAAATTTCTAAACATACTTAACATGAATGTCAACAAGAGGTTAAACAAAATAGTAAATTAAATTAAATTTAAAAGGACAACCTTCTGGTTTAGCAAATTTAGGCAGTGCTTAACACCATTTTTTACAAGCCCAGGAATAAGACACCACAAAAATTGAGCTCTAAGATCCACATTAGAGTCCATCTTATCTTTAATGCAGTGTCTGATATCTCCTATCCATTTTGGATACTGATGATATAATAAATGTTCCTTTTGCATGAATCTAAAACAAGTAGATTTAAGAAAATGAGAATGCAAAAGTAAGTACACATGAAGATAATGTATCGCTTGAAAGCTTTTGGTTTATGGAAATTTTAAATGATCATTGACAACACAATCCCTACCTTATTTGAAAGGAATTGTTTCACCCTTAAAATGAAGGAAACTGAAGATATATCACCAAATATTTCAAGAGTTTATGGTTTTGAACATGTCAACTAGAAATCTAAACAGGCGAAGCATGAAGAAGAATGAGAATTTTTGTCGTTTAGCTAGATTTTTTTTTTTTTCAAGTTTCCAGACACAGTATGAAATAGCTTATGTTTCTGCAAAACAATATGAAAGAATAAATAAAACAGAACTTTAGGTGATCTGCATTTGAGAATTCAGAATTCCTCGTAACAACTACCTATAAATCTAAAAAGGTAAAGCATAAAAAAGAATGAAAGCTTTAATTTTCATAACTAAGAATGAAAAAAAAATATATATATATATATACCATTCTTGTGCAAGACTAGGTGAAGGATAATTCAAAACAGAATTTAAGGTGATTTAACACTAAGAATTCAGAATCTACCCATGTTAATTACTCCTTCATAACTACTGAGAATAAGTTATAAATCTCTCAAGGAAAAGCTTGATGAAGGCACTATCTATGGGACCCACTTTCAAGATACAGGAGCCTGAATGCCACCACACCCCCCCCCCCCCCCCCCCACACAAAAAAAAAAAAAAAAAAGAGAGGGAGAAGAAAAGAAAAGGGGTGCACTTAAAGAGTAAGACATAATAAGAATAAACAAATAAATATCCATCCTACCAATTTGGCTAAAAAGAAAGAGCATATTTATAATTTATTCAATTGCGAATCCAGGTTAAGAGATCACATGCATCCTCTTAGGAATACAGTAGTCTTAGATTTAGGCAACATCTATTTCCTTGAGACTTTTTTTAAAACGTTTGTTTCAAAATAATAATCTTATACCATGTATGGATTATCACATTGCTTCTTTAGTTCTTTTAAAACTCCATGAAAGTGATGAAAAAAATGGAAACAAAAGAGAATGGTGAAGACATGAAATATTACTTTTGTTACATTAGGATGTTCAAGCTTGTGCCAAACAGCAACCTCCTGTGTAAAAGCAGCTCTAAGAGAAGCTATTTCAGCATCTGACCTGTGGCCCTCCTCCCCCCAATCAAGAAGTTTAACTGAGAATGAGAAAAAAAAAATGCTTTACTTTCAATTTGACTCACAATAACTAAAACAATAGCCATCATTAATGAAAGATCATCTTAATTTAGTAATTAAAATAACAGCAACCATAAAAAATAATAATAATAATAATAATAATAATAAAACTATTTTTATACATTATGTTTTGATGATCAAATAAAAACTACATAATATATCCAAATATAGTTATGGAGTAAAATTAAAGAATGGATTTGATTTGTCTAGCCAAATCAAAATGATCAGCATGAGGCTTTTTGTGAGTTGCAAAAGTGAGCATCCATTTGGCAGCATCAGATATTGGCAGTAAACTTTTGTCACCAATATTAAGTTAATCACTCTTAAGTCCCAGCTATTTACCTCCACAAACTGAGTTATGAAATGAGGGCAGGTCAGTAATAAATTATCACACATGAAAGTTAAGAAAAAAACAACTTTGGAGTTAATGCTTATAACTGCCAACTCAACTAGGTCTCGTGAATCACGGATTTTGCAAGTCTAGATCTACAAGGATCAGTCACAAACCACCCATGATTATCAATTAAAAAAAAATTAAAAACAATTCACAGGTAGTCATTTTCTGAAAGAAGCACAACACTATTCCTCTAATTTGTAGCTGAGAAAGCAAAGGGTTATGAGATAAAGTTAGTTGTAATCTTATGTTTCAAGCTGCTTACCTTCAAGAAAAAGGTCACTTTAACTAAGAGTACCTGAATTTGGCTCAGTTAAGTAAACATTGCTATTTCCAGAGGCCCAAAGTATAAAATTTAATGTATTTTCCTGCATTTCCTCATGAATACAGCAACAATGGAGAATATAGAATATTAATACTGAAATTAAGGAACTAGCAACAGTAAATCCAGTAGATGCCCTTGCCAGCTAAGCCAGAAAAAGGCCTAAGTTTAAACTAATACCCCACCATACAACAGCCAGAATCAGCCACTTTCAGATGAAGAGGAAAAATAAAACTTTCTTCTTGACCAACACTACTTTGAGCTATTCTTTGGTCACCACTTGTAGAAAGACTTATGTTACACATAAGAAATAAATGGGGTGCACCACTTTCAGGAAGTTGATAAAACGATATGTTAGAAATCACTGCAAAAACCAACCATTTTTTACCCAAAAAGGCCCAAAATCATGTCATTTAACAATATAACAAAGTAAATCCACATAAAATTTGGCAAATAAAACACAGAAAGCCCCTAAATGGTGTGCCACAAGCACATAATAACAACCATAATGATAAAAAAAGAACAAAAGAGACAATAGCTCATATGCAAATCATATTGCATGATATGAATTTGTATTCTAAAAAAAGATGGAATTTTGAGAAATGGGTTTTGGTTATTTTCACAAATGGAATTTCCAAAACAAAACAAAAGGAAAAACAAAGGAATTTTAAAAAAATAATAATAATAAAAAGGGGTATTCAAGTTATATTAACTATTACCTGCAACGTCTTGACCATCATAAATGCCGCGGTGAACGGTACCGAAAGTTCCACGAGCTATGACAGCCTTGATGATGAGCTTAGAGGGGTCAATCTCCCACTCTTGCCTCCTGGTGACAGTGGACCTTGCTGCTTCTTGTTCTTGCTGATCTTCCTCTCTCTTCTTGTTCTTTTCCATAGTCCATGCCCTGCTTAGATGTCTCTGAAGCTGCTCGTCTAAGCTCTTCAGATCTATCTGATCCGCTCTCACATACCCACCTCCACTTTCACTCTTCTCCTTCATCTCTCTCTCTCTCTCTCTCTCTCTCTCTCTCTCTCTATGTTGGTCGTGTCAAAGTTAAACGGTTAAGGTACAAAAAGAGTAACGGGTTCTGATTGATAGTTTGTGTCTTTTTGTGTGTGTCTATGTTTTTTCATTTAACTATCGCTGCTCCTTGTTGTTGTTGTTGTGGTGGTGGTGCTGACTGCTGTGGATTATAATGATGTCTGTCTCAAGTAGTAGCAGTAGTATCAGTAAGAGAGTAATACAGTAATACTCTCTCTCTCTCTCTCTCCCTCTTTTAGTCTCTAGACTATATCATCCATGTGGGCACATGGATTTTGCCTGAACACGACGTGTGTTTCTGACCCACCTCTCTCTCTACGACGTGTGTTTCTGAACCACCCCTCTCTCTCTCTCTCTCTCTCTCTCTCTCTCTCCCCCCTTGTCTGGCTGGTGTTGTTATTTTTATGGTATTCACGCACGGTCAATGTACCTTTTTTTTCTATAAAGACTAACTAGACTATAATAGTATTAGTACAGCTTCCAAAGGAGTACTGTCAGTCATCACTCTCTTAGCTAGAACTGCTTTGTGTTGTGTTTGGAATAGAGGTGAAAATGGGAAGGTTTCATACTTGCATGTGTGGTTAGGAGGTTCCGTTTGTTACTTGAATTGGATAAAATTCCAATCCCATATGATAAGGTGGGCTTAAAAAGTCCAATAGCGTTATCTTACTGTTCTACTACATCATTTGACTATTAAATTTGTAATCATTAAAGATACAGAACATAGGAATCTATTTGTTCATCTATGGGATACAGTATGAAGTCTTCTTTATAAGGCTACAACTTGTTGCGTGCGCACACACTGGTTCACATAGATTCATACTTGCACGCAAAAAAAAACTAAAAAACAATGTACAATTTCAGTTGTTTTTTTGCGTGTGTGTGTGGACTCGTGTGAAATTGTGTGTAATTAATAGTAACTTTTATATAAATCAATATTGGTTTTGCAACTCTTTAAATAGGTTTTGTACCGAGATGGCCAAATTCATCCGAGATGGGCTAGACATTTTATCATCTTTATTCTTAATAATTAACTCATTAAAACATGTATACTATCTAGTCTCGAGTCAAAAGAGATAGTAGATAGTGACCGCTTATGGGGGAAATAATTATGAATTTAAATAGGGATTTACTCACGATAGAGCATAAGTACCAGTTAATTGTTAGTATTCTTAAATGAGTAATTCTTAAAAACGTGTCCATTATCTATGTATTATGTGTCTCGAGTCAAATCATGATGGCATACAATGACTACTTATAGAAAAATAACTATAAAAAGTTAAAAGGGATTTGTTCACAATAGAGTAGAAGTACTAGTTAATGGTTAGCATCTTTAAATAAATAAATCATTAAATTAAATGTGTTCACTATCTATGTATCATTTGTCTCGAGTCAAAACAAGATGCCATACAGTGACTGCTTATAGAAAAATAACTACAAATTTTAAAATGAATTTTCTCATGATAGAGTAGAAGGTTAATGGTCAATATCCTTAAACGACTAACTCTTTGAAACGTGTCCACTATTTGTATGTTATGTGTCTCGAGTCAAAGCAAACCGACATACCATAACTGTTTAGAGACCCAAAAAAAAAAGTATAAATTTTAAAAGGAATTTGCTTACAATAGAGCATAACTACAAGCTAATAGTTAGAATCCTTAAACGAGTAACCCTTTAAAATGTGTCTACTATCTATCTATTATGTGTCTCAAGTCAAAGCAGGATGACATACAATACTTGCTTAAAGAAAAGTAACTATAAATTTTAAAATGGATTTGCTCATGATTGACCAGAAGTACTAATTAATGGTTAGTATCCTTAAATGGGTAACTCTTTACAACATGTCCACCATTTATTTGTTATGTGTTTCAAGTCAAAGTAGGATGACATAGTGACCGCTTAAAGAAAAATGCCTATTAATTTAAAAAGGGATTTACTCATGACAGTGCAAAAGTAATAGTTGATAGTTAGTATCCTTAAATGACTAACTCTTTAAAATGTGTCCACTATCTATATATTATGTGTCTCGAGTCAAAGCAGGATGATATATAGTGACCACTTAAAGACAAATAACTATAAATTTTTAAAGCGATTTGCTCATGATAGAGCATAACTACTAGCAGATGGTTAGAATCCTTAAATGAGTAAGTCTTTAAAACATGTCCACCATCTATGTATTATGTGTCTCTAGTCTAAGCAGGATGGCATACAATGACTACTTAAAGAAAATTAACTTTAAATTTTTAAATGGATTTGCTCATGATAGACCAGAACTAGTTAATGGTTAGTATCCTTAAATGGGCAACTCTTTAAAACATGTCCACCATCTGATTATTAAGTGTCTCGAGTCAAAGCATGATGGCATATAAAGACCGCTTAAAGAAAAATAACTACTAATTTTAAAAGGAATTTGCTCATGATAGAGAAAAGGTAATAGTTAATAGTTAGTATCCATAAATGAGTAACTCTTTAAAACTTGTCCATTATGTATATATTATGTGTCTCGAGCCAAAGTAGGATGGCATAGTAGTTGCTTATAGAAAAATAAATTTTAAGAAGGATTTGCTCACGATAGAGTAGAAGTATTAGTTAATGGTTAGTATCCTTAAATGACTGAATTTTTAAAATATGTCCAATATCTATATATCATGTGTCTTGAGTCAAATCATGATGCCATATAGTAACTGCTTGAATAAAAATAACTATAAATTTTAACAGAGATTTACTCAAAATAGAGCAGAAGTACTAATTAATGATTAGTATCCTAAAATGGGTAACTATTTAAAATGTGTCCACAATCTATTTATTATATGTCTTAAGTCAAAACATGATGACATACAGTAACTGTTTTGCAGAAAAATAATTGTAAGTTCTAAAATGGATTTGCTCAAGAGATAGAGCAAAAATACCAATTAATGGTGAGCATCTTTTAATGAGAAACTCTTTTAAAAAGGTGTCCACTATCTATATACAATGATCACTTGTAGAAAAAAAAAAAAGACCGCTTCTAGAAAAATAACTATAAATTTAAAAAGGGATTTTAAAAGGGGTTAGCATCCTTAATGACTAACTCCAACTGGTATTTGGTGTAGGCGGGATTTAAAATTCAAATCTCTTATTCTATGATAAAATATTTTACTTGTTGAGTTTACTAGAACTCACAATAAAAGCTCATCTTTTGTTTGGTTAATATATGGTTTCATCAAATTATAATTAAATTTATGTTATGGAATGTCCTAAGGGCACAAATTATGGTACATTTAATACTCCATAAATAATATTTGTGTATACTTTTTAAAAAATAAAATCATATTGTACAGAAATATCTATAGAAGCACTCACAACCACAATGAATTTGTGCTTGCAAGTTAATTCATTATTGACAATTGTATTTTCTTTTATGAAGATTGGCATTATAGCCCATTAACCTTTGCATGTAAGACACTCATTAAAAGGAACTTTAATTTTTTTTTTTATTCAATAGTAGGAACCTTATAATTTTTTTTTTTAACCTTATAATTTTATACTTAACAATTTTATACGTCGTTGTTCAAATATATATTTTTATATTTTATTCTATATATATAGAGCCTTTATTAGAATATTTACTTACCATATTTTATTTAAAGAGAAATGATATGTCTACAACAATTTTATAACATTTTTAAATGGTAGAATCGATATTTACTGTGCATTGCATTGATTACTGAACATTTATATTTAAAAAGACAAAGAATAGACTCGTATTACAAAAACAGGAAAGAAGAAGAAGAAAGCTATTGGTATAATAAAAACAAATGTTTACCATTACTTTGAAATTAAATTAATGTCAACCAAGAGCCTTGTAGCTGAATTGGTACCTCCGCATGTATAAAGTGCTTAAGGGTTTAGGGAGGAAATGATTCGAGCTGCAAGGTTAGTAGCATGTTGTAATTATCACTCAAAAAAAATTAATGTCAAAGATCCAATCAAAAAATATATCATGACTACATGGCATATGGACAGCAACTGCAGCACCATGATTGGGTCAATAGGCTAATCTTTTCATGGCATCTAATTTTTTTTTTAATTCCTCTTATGCAAAAAGGCTAAAAATGGTGGAATCACACATGAATAGAATACCTCACATATTGCAAGGGAAGGCCAAGATTTGGGGATTAAATAATATGAATTTCTGGGCACTGCCTGGCTGGGAAGAAAGAGAAATTGTGAGTGGTCTAGGATTCTTCACTTTTTCCATACTAGAGGAGTTTCAGTTACATGATTGCATTAGTTGCATACTATAATACAGAGACATACAGACAGGCACAAAAGGAGATCTCTATAATAAAAGGAAAAGTGATGGTTCATATGGGGAAGGTTGGATTTTAGAGAGATGCTTTAAAACGAGCTAAGCAATGTAAATAAGAACTTTATAGTTATTTTAGCGATTTTAAAAATGAGTAGTGTTACTTCCACTTAATAAAGAAAACAATCATAACTTTTGTGAGAAGTGTGTTTTAGTTAGCTCAATTGGTAAAGAGATGGTTCATATAGGGAAGGTTGGATTTTAGAGAGATGCTTTAAAACGAGCTAAGCAATGCAAATAAGAACTTTATAGCCATTTTAGAGATTTTAAAAATGAGTAGTGTTACTTCCACTTAATAAAGAAAACAATCATAACTTTTGTGAGAAGTGCATTTTAGTTAGCTCAATTGATAAAGTTGTTGATGGTTGAATAAGAAATCTGTGGTTTAATCTCTATCTACACTAAAAATTGATTGGTGTCTTGGTCTGTGGTGTCTAATGATAAAAAACTATAATCAAAAGCAGACACAATAAGTTAAAACACTCTTAAAAAAATAAGAATAAAAAATAACTTTTGTGAGTACAAAAATGGCATGTGGCTTTGAATCTCTCTTTTTAAACAAAACTGGTCGATATGGGGAAGGTTGTATTAGAGGTACAGCTACTTCAAATAAGCAATCAAACAAGAACTTTTGCCACTTTCTTATGCTCCAAATGATTGTTAATGAACCCCACTTAATTAAAAAAAAAGTACTTTTAACTTCCATTAGTACTAAAGTGACATGCATTTACTGACGTGGTATTTGTATGATTTTTTAAATCGGAACAGACAGAGAATTATAAAGAAATCGATCCCTATTTTCTAGTCCAACTAATTAATTTAATCAACAATTTTATATAGCGGATATTATTTATTAAAAAATATCTAAAAATGTTTAGCAATGTTTACGTGAGTTTTCACATCTTATATATTAAAAAAAAGAATATATATGTTAAATATGGGTGCATTTTTACATTTTTTGCTTGTCCCACATTGAAAAGACCTCTTCTCTTTTTCTACCTTATAAGGGATCAACCGATAGTATTAGAATACCACTAGTTTGGTTCCCATTATAAGGTAGAAAGAGAGAATAGATCTTTCCAATATAGTACAAGCAAAAATTGCCTAGGAGTACATGAGTTTCTTTGAAGCAAAAAATGCACCCACATTAAACATATTAACATTATTAAAAAATAAACATCATCCTTAAACTATACAAATAATAATCCCTCAAAAAAATTGAATAAGTTCTAAATTTCACTACATCCAACAACTTATGAAAAAGAAATCACTAATGAAATGATAAAAAAAGGAAAAGGTGGAAGTTTGGTAAATAGCAAGAAAAACAGTGTAAACAAATTTGGGACGGTTGGATATGGTAGAAATATATATATATATATATAAAAACTAGGTTTAATATTGGATTGGCCTTGTGGTTGGCATGGTCTTGAACTCGGCCAAGCAATACTGACTGCCTTTTACGATGTAGAAAAAATAGGCTTGTTGATGGAGGACTTGATCTCGGATCTTTTTGCATAAATCCAAGGTCAACTCCTCCATGATCTTCGTGTCATTAATTTTTTTGATCCTCAGCTCACCAACTAACAAAACTAATACTGTATCTTTTTGTTTTTGCATCCAAACATATAAATGTTGACTAAACTAAAAAGAAGTTATTGTTGTAGTTTTATGTATAATAGTACTCACATGAGTGTGGTTCCTACGGAGATGGGTAACAGTCTAATAGATAACCATTGCATATGGGTAACTCTCATATATTGATGACACCAAATACCAGCTCCCCCAAAAATTTCCATTAAAAAAAGGGCATCGCTTTCATTTTTCAGGATTACTTTCTATTAGTCTCATGCTTGAGTAAAATTTTTGAACTCTTGGCAAAGATAAGAACAATAAGTCCATTGACACAAGTTTTTTCATAACTTGACAAATTGTGATTAACATATAATATCAATATGATAAGGGTAAAATTTAGACATATTTTCTTGGGTGCAGCACATTAGATTTCTAAATTAATTATCTTATTCAAACTTAAATCTATATTAGATTTTATTGTCCTTGGAAAAGATAATAGTGATTGTGTTCTATTGGTCAATGCAACAATGTGTTTGAATTTAAATAAAGAACCTTATTATATATATATATTAGAACAAATTGAAGAACCTAACGTATAACAATTATACCTAAGTTTTTTTATAAAAATAACATAAATGAGGAGCCTATATAAAACTGATATAGTAAACAACTATACCTAAGTTTCTAACATTATTCAAAGAACAATTCTGGACAGCATTGACATTCACTTGCATATGCATGTAGTACGTAGAAACAACCGTTTTGGTCCTAAAACAAAATATTAAAGTTCAATTTCCTCTTACCTTCTAATTTCGTCAATTTGCATGAAGCATGTCGTCTGAACACCCTCCTTAGGTTCAAAAAAAAAATAATAATAATAATATAAATAAAAAATAAAATACTTTAAAATTCCCTTTAAAAATACTTAAAAATTTTATTTGATGACAAGAGTGGAATATTATTGGATACTTTAGGAAAATAATGTTTTATATATACTTATTGTGAATGGTGGTTTTCGATATGAATTTAATTAATAAAAAGAGGAGAGATATTCAACCATTTCAAAAAATTTATATAAGGTTAAATTAACATAATTAATAATTGCATCATACACTTACTTTTCACTTTGCCGACAGATGCCTATCTCGCTTTCAACTGAACCTACACTTAATTATTCTTTAGAATTTCCATCTCAGCCTAGAGGATTTTCACCTAGAGAAGTGGTCAAGATCTAAATTCAATGGCTTAGATGTTTTAGTTTTATACAACTATTCTTACCGTTTAGTAGCCCAAACCCAAAATACGAGCCTGAATACAGACCAAGAAAACCTGTACTAGTGGGACACGCTGAGTTATACGCTTCCATACACACTCTGAAAACACGATTTTCAGCTGTGTATCACTACTTTTCTCTAATATCTAAGCTTTTTAGTATTTACTGCAGCCCTATATTATACATACATGCCCGTGAAGCCCATACTTTTTTACTTAATCTGGCATGAAAAGAGAAGGTCACACACAGCCACAGGGACTCGACATAAAGATCACGGGACCAGAGTTCCATTGGTTTTCTAAAGGTGGGCGTGATAGAGATGCTAGAGACTCTGACAGGGAAAATCTTAGGTGCATTTATATAAAGTTTTGTAATTAAATTTAAACACGTGTTTGTTTTTTAATAATTTCAAACATACCATTGTACTATATGTTGTTTAAATTTAATTAAGAAAAGCTTCTAGTCTCCTTCCCAAGATTCCAGATTTATCTCAATTCTCACCACATACAAAAAGAAAACCCACATCCACACCCTAAATAGGAAAAACAAAGCACCGAAGTGTTTCTGATGACCACAAATGGCATAGTTTTGAGAAAAGGAAAATGTCCTGGTAATCCATTTATTTGCTGGTGGTATTAATTCTCAAGGATGACGATTCTTATGGTCACACACCAAAAGAACATACCTATATGTCAAACTTTGAATCAATGTATCTTACCATTGGAAGTACAAGAACAAAGGAAATAGAAGCTTGCTGTTTCATTGATAGTTAATTATACAAAACTGATGGATTATCCCATTTAAAAATAGGCCATCAACAATAGACTACTTACAAATCTATTTTATGCAATTTGAATGTATCTTTCATAAAACCACAATGACTAAGACAGGGTGAAACTCACTAATTAAATAAAACCTGTGTTGTGTGATGCTTTAACTACATAGAAATTTGTGGTCTGGCAAATAGCTTGACAGGAAGATTTGACAAAAAGACGATAATTATTTAACCTTTTTGTTTCATATTGGAAATATATAGAGGCAGCCACCGTCAGTGACCTTATAGACGACGTTTCTTCTTCTCTGGTGTTGCATGCACTTGTGCTTTAATCCCATATGTACGTAACTGAAAATTTTCAAAAGCCTCGGAGATTGCTGCCACCTATAATGTAAAATCAGGAAAAGGAGAGAACATTACTGCAACCAGAATAGAAGAAATTTTAATAAAAAATGTGTTAGCATTTTGGCTTACAGACCAGTTCAGGCTTTTTAGAGTACACCCTCACTATCATATCTTGATATGATGTAGGCAGCAAGTGACTAATGCGATCATCAGGTATCGAGAATTTATCCTCACTCTCATAATCCTGAATAAAACCTGGACTGTTAGAAATGATGCTACAAAGAAATCCTAACAGAAATCTTTCAAACTTGATACAACTGCTTTCCTTTCCTCTTCTTTTCAATTTGATAACATCCCCTCTAATCAATATTTTGCCAACATGATTTTCTTTAGAATATCTCATTTACAATGGGGTTTTAATCTTATCACTATTATCCCCTACAAAACTTAGATATTAACTGCTGCAAGTAGCAGGTAATACGTTCTCTCAATGTTTCTATCATACAAACATACAACATTACAAAACTCTCGCCCAACAGAAGCATGAATAAGGACCCCAAAAATAAATTGAGGCAGTAAAGTGCTCTCAATGTTTCTTAAACCAAAAGGAACTGAATGGTGTGTGAACTAATATTTAGCATTGAAAATTTAACCTCCCGCCCCCTGCCCCCTCAAGTTATGTCAATATTTCTATCTCTTGAATCAATTGTTATGGAGGAAAACTGTTGATTTTCAAGGTTCCCTCTTTAGATTACTGGCAAGCCAGTTATCAGTTGGCTGAACAGCATTTTGCAATACTATAAACATGCATTTACCCTGTCTTAGTAATGCTGAAGTAAAGTAAGAAAACAATAATTTCAAATCTTAAATCAAAGATATTAAAAGCTGAGGACAATATGCTTAAACAAAACTAGAATCTAATAAGGTTCAGGTAAGTAAAATAAATTTGCGTACCTTAAAAAAGTTGATTCTGGAAGATGATACATGCACCAAAAAGAGGGGAAAGGTATATGCCAAAAGTACATAAATAAATTATAAAGAAGAAAAGTCCAATTAAATTCATCATAAATGCTTTATATTTCTTCAAGTACCTTTCTAGAGGATTTTGCCTTCCCCGTGTCAAATCAATCCTGACATTGCTAACAGAAACATCCTCCTCTTTTAGTATCACTCCACCATTTTTCTATGATATCAGATTGAATTACACTCAATATTAGAGACTCAGCCTTACCCGCTTTCAAAGAACACAACACAAGCCAGTGTATATAGCTAGGTTGAATAAGGACCTGACCTGGGAACAAACAATATCTTGAGGAGTGACATCTTTGAAATTTTCTAGTTTGTCCTTTGGTACAGCATACTCATTACAAAACTGCCACAGAGAAAAGACAAAACATTATAAACATCAACATTTTTATGCACAGGTTCAAGTCCCTACAAGTGCAAAATAACAGATTCATCGACATTATGAAAATATGAACATTTTGAAAATACAAGAGATCTGCTTATTGCCATTATTACTTACATTTAACATTAGTTTAGAGTACAAAAGAAGTTATTAGCTAGCTTTACTACCTGGTATAAATTCCTCCTACGAATGCGCATGATTAAGTCCCTAGATTCCTTCAGTTCTGGGTTTGAAGCGGTCTCGATAGTCTTCATTATCGTGTCATCTAGCTGCATTACAAAGGAAGAAAGATAACAAAGAAGTTCATGATATAAACACAAGATTATCATTACACCAAAGTTCAAGTAAGCAGCTCTTGAAACCTTCCAGTACTTAGAAGGATCTTGAATGAAAGATGAAATATCTAGATAATCGTTTGCTTTTAAAAGTGCATCAACCACCATAAGCTCTATTGCCTGTAAAAAGAAGATTCCCATATTAAATAAGAAGAATTCATATTTTAATAGTAATCCTTTTGGGGATAGGGGGATATGAAAATAAGGAAAGGAGAGTTATGTGCCTCTCCTTACAGATGAAAATATTATTTGATTGAAGAATAACATTTTACCTTTACTTTTGGATGTGTATAAACTGTTCGATACAGATCTGCCCGAGTGGCAAATAACTTGTGGATGGTCAGATCTAGCAAAAATACCAATTCATAAGCAGGATATTTAAAATTAAATGTGAAATAAATGAATTTGATTGAAAATACTAACAGTCCTTAGCACGATAACAGATCTCATCACCCAATACCCGCATTGACTCCATCAACCTGGAAATAGAAAAGAAAGCACGATGCCAGAGAAAACTTTCAATTATATATCTAAATCAAAGCCCCACCAACAAATAAAGTTAGTTAAAAGTTCAATAAAACCTCTGAAACTGAAAGTTGCACCCAAGACCACAAGCTCGGCAATCACGGGCAATATAGTCAAACCTGCAAATTTTTAATTTATTGAAAGGTTAAAATCTAGTGGTAATAGTATGAAGCAAATATATATATATATATATATATATATATAAAATAAAATAAAATGAAGCTTGGATGAAAAATTGTAAATATAATAAATTTCCAACAGAAAAATAACCAAAACTTACTTGTCCACATCAATTCCATTTCGGCCATTTGCAACAATATCATACAAGAAATGCTTCTCCCCTGAGCCCTACATGTTACATACAAATTAGAGACTGGAAATAGACAATAAATTTGAAATGACACAAAATATAATGAAAACTATCTGAACAAACACAAAGTTATCTAGAAAAAGATCTTACTATTGGCCGTGCAAATTCAGAGCTTGCCAGTATCATCTCCTGCACAGGAAAATTAATAAAAACCATGAAAACAGAAAATCTAAATTTGTTATTTAATCATCCGAGAAACTGTACCATAGTGAAGAGAGGATCTCCCCAGCCCTTCCTTTTTTTAAAAAATTTTTTGCAAGGAGGGGGGTTGGAGATTGGTGATCAGACAACCTTCTCAAGCCATCCAGCAACACATAGTTTGAAATTTAATTTTCCATTTAATGTAGTGTAGACTAGTACTACACAGAGAATCTCCAAACAAAAGAACAGTTACACCACTAATTATATTTTCTAGATGCAACAACATACAAGTTAGTTTATAGTTAAGGAACCATGTCATCCTGAATTTTTACAAAATAAGTCATTAAAGTGCCAAGTGATCATGTGCCAGTTATTTGGTGAGAATCAATAACTTCATTAGTCTCTTCAACTCTATCCAATACTATAATAGTATTGGAAGAATTAAACAAAAGGATGCTAAGATACTCAATAAAAACACAGAAAATCAGCTTACCTTGACTTTTCTGATCATTTCTGGATCAATTTCAATATAGTGCTTATCAACAATATCGTCGACCAACTTCACTGACATTTGCTCATGAGACCTAGAAAATTAAAGTTTAAACCTTTTTATCTTCTGATGGGAAACGAAATTATTAGGAATCAGATACTGAAAGAATACATTTCCCCCAGAAAGATAGAAACATAAAGTTGAAATAAATGCATTCTAATTAACATACCAATGACCATCAAGAACCCGGGGAAGAAACTCGCGTTCAAACAAGTGACTGAAAGGCCCGTGACCAACATCATGCAGAAGCCCTACAAAATGTATGAATGTAAACAAAAGTTGGCATAAAATATAAGCAACACGTGAGAAACATAATTCATTACCTGCAAGTTTCACTGTTTGAATATCAAATTGATCAATATCAAGCTCCAAACCCTGCAATAATGAGAAGCAAACATACATGCTATCCACAAATTCTTCCAAATTGCGTGTTAACAAATACGAGTTACAATAAAAAAACAATTTTGTACTTGATAATTTTTAAGCTTTTGAACAGCTTCACCAGCAAGCCAATACACCCCAAGAGAATGTTCAAACCTGGAATGCACAGCACCTGGATAAACCAAGTGTGCCATACCTGAAACACATGAAATATTTAATATGTAAGCAAGTTTTTGAGCTGTACTTGAAGATCAACAAATGATCATGTATCAATATTGATGCTTTGAGTATATTTTAGTTACAATATCAATATCTATGGCATTGCAGTGTCGATTTAAATGTAAATATGTGTAAAGACTAAAGACAACCACTCAACTGTCATAAATTTATAGTCAAATACACACTCCCACAAATATACGTACATATGTACGTACAAGAGTCTCACTGTTGGATGGAATTGCTGCTTTTTCAAGCAATAACAATTGTTTCTGCCATCAAATCAGATAAAAGAATTTCACAGCAGGGTGTTACATTCTACTAAAAGTACTTGATAGCTCCTAAAACTGCTACAAATAACTGCTTATGTCAAACTTTGATAGCCCAACTCAAAATTAATTGATGGGTGCAAATGCAATTGTCCAAAGGTCAGAATACTCACCAAGCTGTTTCAGCTCGCGAAGCCTGCAATATCAAAATCATTAATCACAAACAAAATAACTATTGCCAACTAATAAAAATAAGCAGCAAGTAATGAAAAAAGCAAAGATAATTTTCCAAAACATTTTTTGGTTAAAACACAATCCAATATCCCTGATGGCATTGTAGAAATTTACTTGCCTTTGAAACTGTTCGGTATCAATGAACTTCAAACAAAGCTGCACCCAATAGATAATAGAGTAAGTCAATCTAATCCCATGAAGTGAAACTTCTATAACGGTAATCAAAATTTTTAAACTTGTCTAAGAGAAAAAAAAAAAATGTAACACGTGTCCAAATACAGCTTATACATCTTGTACTAAGTATTGAACTCTTTCCATCCAAAAAAAATAAAAATAAAAACCTCAAACTCTATACTAATACTTCGCTATACATCTAAAGTACTAATTGACAAAGCCACGTGGTAAAATTTCAGCAAAGCCACGTGACATATTGTCATAAGGTCAAAGTTAGTTACCAAAGGTTCTAGTTTAATTTAATTTTTAGGACTAAATTTAAAACTGAAACCTAAAGAGTAACCACAATTTCACAAAAACTGAAAGAGTAATCAACGAATAATGAGAAAAAATTAATATAAAAAAATTCTCTACTTAAAAGACAAATCACAGAGCACAAATTTTTCTAGATAGAGAGAGAGAGAATGGAAATAAATAAATAAATAAATATACTTACTGGGTCGATGTAAATGTTGCCGTGGACATTGTCGTGGACGTGTTTGGAGAGCCTGAGATCTTGTGAGGAAGCGAAACTGTAGATGGGCGAGAGACTGAGTCCGTCGTTGCAATAAGCTCCCATTTCACTTTCACTTTCTTCTTCTTTCTTACTTTCTTTTAAGCTCTAGTAGAGAAACTAGAGATTAGAGATATAGGAGGAACAGGAAAGTACAGGAATATTAGGGGTTTAAGCTTAGCTTTAAGAAGGCGTGGTTATTACTATCAGTACTACTTATTAGTATTTAGTAGTAGTACTAATAATTTTTTATTTTTATTTTAAATAACGTACTAATAAATTAAAAGTAATGCTAAAGATATCTAAAATGACACAACTTTATATCATAACTCGTTATGTAGTGAGTTTTAAAGGATAGAAGTATAATGGTGGATTCATATGAGATGCACTTATACTATTCACAACTCGCTACATAGTAAATTATGGTACAAATTTATATCATTTTATATGTACCTAACACTACTCATAATATTTATATTAGTTTCGAAAGAACAGGAAAATGAAAAGGGAAAGGGAGAAAGGGAAAGTGAAGGGTTATTACCGTTTTATTTGTAGTGGATGATTAAAATAAGTAATAAGTTTCGTAGTGGAATTAGAGGAGTAAAGGCTGAAGACTAAAGTATATCATACCGTCAAATTGTGTTTATGCCTTTGGGAGTGATTGAAGGGGTATTTGGTAGAGTAGTTTGAAAAATGTTGTTTGTAATTTTTTTAAATACGTGTGGGTGAAAAAGTGTATGAAAATGTGTGTAATGTTGTTTAAAATGTAAAAATGTGAATTTGAGATGCAAGACCAAAGAGGCCCTTGAGACTCAAGAGCATGTGTTTACTCTCATTCCTTTCACAATAGTTTTTAAATTCTTTACCTTTTTTTTAATTTTTTTAATTTTGTTTTTTAAGGATTGAAATTAGAAGTTACTTTTTTAACTCCCAATCCCAGCCAGTGTGTCCCATTTGGAGGAAGTGTTTTTCTAATGCTGCTTTGATATCACAACTTTAACTTATGTTGAGGTAAATTTTTTTTTTTTCCATATATGCCACGTGCCTCAATCCTATTCAATCATATATATTCATCTACCAAAAAATACTCAAATATCACTCAAAAAATATTTTGAGCCTCCATAAATATTTCCCCATCTCATCATAAGATTGGGCCACAAATATTTTTTTAACTCATTATCTAAATTGGGTCACAATATAAACTATCACGGAAAACTCAAAAACTCATATCTTATTCAATTCCATTATCATTATTTAGTAAGCCCAAAATTGGTCATACGAGCTCAATGACATCCCATTCTTTTTAAAGCCCAAGACCACCTATGCTAGCTTGGTAGTATTTCAAAAGCCATAATTCAAATCCATGGCAAAGCTATTTTATCAATGGAATTCAAATCCCATAATCAAAACTCATGGTTCAAGCTTATGACAAATAATTCATTAAAGCTCAATTCTTATTAGCAACATCAAAACTCATTGCTATATGGCATCATTAAAACCTAATTCTTATTGGCAATATTAAAGTCAATTGCTATATAGCACAATTGTTAAGGTCCAAAAGTTTACAATAAGGAAAAGCCCAGTCCATGGAATTGAGACTGTAGGCCTTGAAGGAACCAAAAGGCCCACCGCCCAACAAGGGCTCTTATAAAGAAAAAGATAACTCAAGAAGAGATGGAGTGAAGAGAAGGGCTCAACACCAGAAGAATAAAAAATAATGAGGATGCCTTGTATAAGGAGCATATGACCCAAGAAAGGGGATCCAAGAGGTCCTCGGGGAAAGCCCATAAGGAAAAGGGAAAGGAATTTGGGAAGCCCATCAGAATTGAGTTCCTTGGAGAGAAGGAAAAGATGAAAGGGACAAATGATGTCCTGATAGGTTTTCGAAGTTCGAAATTCAACATGAAGAGTTTAAGGAACTTGGCTAGAGAAAGCATGGGATAAGAGGAAAGGTGCTTGAAGACTTTCTGAGTTCATCCATCTCGAAGAGGAATCTATACTATTTTCAGGAAAAGTGCCAACAAGGAAAACTCACTATCAAGACCATGGAAGCTTCGAAATGTCCCTTTTAAAGCCTTGGGAACGAGTTCTGCCTCATTGACCTCAAAAGTGAATCTGACTTACCCAAGAAGATGCCTTCTATGAAAGGAAAGACAAATTAAATTGCGAAAAAGGTTATATCATTTGTGTCCTATGGGCATAATGGAAAAATATGATACGACTAAGTTTACTTTGGATATTGGTGTCAAGTTATGCATGCTCTACAATTTGCTAGGACAAAAATTCAAAAATTATGATCTAAATATATCGATAATTTATTATTTCATAAAAAACATACATACATACACAAAGAACAGGAAATTAATAAATGAAAGATCGAAGGGCAGAATTTGTTGCTGCCAACCTATATTTCTTTTGTGCCCTTTGTTTTTACTAAATCCAGACGCTACAATTCCTTGGTCTGCTATGTGGTAACCGCTGCAAATACATGCCTCTTCTAATTCTAGACCAACTTATGTGTTGAGTCACTTATAGTTATTTCCTCAATAAAAGTGGAAAAGGAAAAAAAAAAATGTACACACAAATATATACATACACACACACATATAGGCCTATGTCTTTAGCATGATATTTACATGGAGTAAAAAGAACTTTTATTATTTGATGGAACATATATTCTTAGGGCTTGACTATATATTTGTTGTTGTTTTTGGTTTTGGTTTGGTTAAAATGCAAATTGCACCCTCTAAGTTTATTTGAAATTAATTTAATTGAATTATCAAAGTTTCAAATTCATTTAATTTATGTTTTTCGTCCAATTCTATCAAAAAAAATTGCTGTTAAGTATGAAATTAACTAATGAAAAAAAAATTAAGAAAAAAAAAATCTCACATAAAAAATATTTAATTTTTTTAATTAATTTTATAAATTTTTTTATGTGAGAAAAAAAAAATTAGGGCAACGAAAGACTTGAATTAGATAGATTTGAAGCTTAATTGAACAAAAGTATTCCCTCAACAATATATATATATATATATAAACGAAAGTAAAGTTGGAAAACTAAAATAAATTTCCCTCAAATTTAAAAGCTGTAATTTGCCTTTTAGCATTTTGGTTTTTATAATATCGTTCTGGAGCCAATAAACTTTCGGAATGTTGGGGGCAAGCCCATCTGCCTTACCAGTCTAGCAAAGAGGAGATTGGACTAGACCCAACAAAATGACAACAGCTAGCCAACTGAGCAAAGTTATGGGCTTCTTCATCATAACATTTACCTAAGAATTTCCCCATTTCAAATGTGTAGATTAGATTTACTTTTGCCGTCTAGTATAATCATATTGCGCCCATAAGCAGTATGCATTAAAGGGGGTCATTCTTAGGCAGCAGGTATCTTAAAGAGAGGATGAAAAATTTTGAAATTTTGGGCTTTGGGTTCTTTCCTAATCAAATCAGATATGTAAAGGAATAATTTATAATAAAAAAATGGGGCTGTTTTGGGCTTGGCAGGAACTCATATGTTGTCATTTAAAACTTTTGGCCACCAAGTATACAAATATAAATAATTAATTTACCCTCAAGTCAATAATTATCCTGGAGAAAGAAGCCAAGAGATCTGAAAAATCATCATATGAATTCAGTTGTACATCAAAACATCAAGTTTAATAGGCAAGTTGATTAGCAACCTGGAATAATCCATCTAGTTGACATTGCAATTCCGGATATGATATACTTCACAGAACTTATGATTTGAAAATCTGGGATAGAAACAATAAGAAAAACTATCTAAGATGGTATTGGAACTTGGAAGCATCACAAACAAACCATCCACTATGAGCACCCTCATATACATGTAAAACAAAGTTCTTTTAAAGAGATTAATATTTTTAAAAGCATCAAAGTGAAGGTTTATTAGTCAAGCTTTAAAGTAGCAAAGCTTTCAAATCTATATACCGAGTAAACAATCACCTTTCCAGTTTTGCATTGAAACATGTCCACTATGCAATATCTTTAATGAGTTAAAAGTCAGTGAACAAGGAACACACATAATATGGTAGTAGCAACCCATACACTTAGAATATCAACAATTTCTTCAAAATTATAGAGCTACGTGTTGCATGTACCTCAGCAAGTCCAAAATGCGTGAGCTGCAACAAAACAAACAAGCATATCAATTTAGAATGCAAACTCAAAAGTAAAGCAAATCAATATCAATATATATATATATATATATATAAAAGTAGAAATCTCATGTTAGAGAGTATGAGATTGTGCCATGTGGTGCATTCCTTGAAATTCTTTTTATTTAGTTTTCTACTTCAATAAAGTTTGCATTTATACTTCTCAAAAATAAATAAAGTTTGCATTTATATTAAAGTATTAGTTCATTGAATTACTCGATAGAGTAAATGCATATATTAATTATCTACTGTTGTACATTAATTATTTATGTGGGGTACAGAAATTTAATAAAGTAATCATGTCACGTGTCATACCCAAGGTTGAGAAGGCTAATACAGTTCCGAGGAGTCCATACACTCGGCTGGTAAAGCCGAAGAGACGGGTCATGGCCACATCAATGGCACATTACCAGAGGGGGCCACACTATAGAAGAAGAGTTTTAGAAAGGGAGCTAGCCCTAACGTGATTGGAGAGATGGTACCTACCACCACATTTAGTGCACCTCACCAAACACCATGGCCGCATTTATGTGGAGAAGACCCTTGAACAATGCTGTCTTGGTTGTAACAACTTACAAAAAACTTGGGAGGGCGTCTGATGGGACAAGCACTCGAGTAGTGACTTGCATAATCAACAAATGGAAGGTCAGGATCAGCCAAAAGAGGCTATATAATGTGAGAGATCCTCCAGAAATGGGGGGAAGTTCATCTAACAATCTGAAAAACACTGTAATACAAAGAACTGAAATTGTAATCAAGTCAAAAAGAGCAATATATTCAAGAACTACTCTTCTCGGACTTTGCCGAGAAAGAATTTCTTTGCAAAAACTTGTTTTTCTTTGTCTTCTCCTTGATTTCTTACCATCTTTAGTCCATTGTGAACGTTGTCCAATTCATTGAAACCTAATTTTTAGCCCACTCTCTACAAATTCATTAAATCGGGTTTTTTGGTGGTACACTACTCCTTTGGCTTCACAGCTTATAAGGCAGCAAGTGGGGGGGGTTTCTCTTCGATGTGGGACTCTTAGAACCTTGCAGAAGCATGCCGAGGTCAGCCAAGGACCTTGCAAAGCATGCCAAGGACCTTGCAAAGCGTGCCGAGGTCGGCTGAGAACGTTACCAAGCATGTCTAGGAGTTGCAAAGCAAGCCTACACATCTTAGGTTCCCACAGGGTATTTTTGACATTTTATGAAGTTATAACTAACTTTCTAAATCCTCTTAATATATAACTAGCCTCTAAGCACGCGCTCACGCACGTGCTCAGAGGCTCTTCTATTTTTTGGATAAAAATTAATAATTTTTATTTATTATAATTTGGGATTTCTACTTTTTCCACACACAAAAAAAAAAAAAATAAAATAAAATAAACTAAGGGTGTGATGAAGAAATTATTTCCCCCATAAATGCATAAATCAATACTACCAAGAATTTTGGAAGATACCTAGTTGCTCAACGAACGGTTTGAGTCTTGATTGCATTTGCCAATCTCAATTCCAGACCTCATAAAATGTGTCTCTAACATCAAATTCATTGAAGTCATCAATTAGTTGCTAAAGTTTGGCTTAATTTTAAAAAATAACCATTGAAAAGCACAAATTGAACAAATTGTCAAAAAAAATTTACAAAAAAAAGGAAACATGAGATTGATGAGAATGAAACTTGGCCTTCACAAATATAAGATAAATATAAAATTGACTAACAAACGTGAAGGTTAGTGATAATAAGGAGATCGTGAGTGAGAAAGTGAAAAACAAAAATAAAAGCCTGAGAAATTACATAGTAGTAACTACTTTTTAGTGGGGATGTTGGGATGATAAGGATGGATAACAGTTATAGTACTGGTTTTATAGTAGGAGCCTTTTTTTTTTTTTTAATAAAAAAGAAGAAATTTGGGAAAATAAAAACGTAAGATTAGAGTAATGAAATTTAAAATAAAATAAAATAAAGTTGAAAAAAAGGGGGACAAAAGAAACAAATACATCGTGATGAAGTAAAAAAAAATGAATATGTAGGGTGAGTTTTGTAAATTGAAGGAGTTTTAAAACTAACAAAAGAGTTATCCTATTTTGTAAGGAGTTAGTAAATAGAAGTAGGAATTTAAATCAATGTAAAAGTATGAGCTTATTAGAAACAGGAAGACATTTCAACATAAAAGTATAAATTTATTATTTTTGTTAATTTACTATTTTAACCTCATTTTTAAGTTTTAGGTAGAGATATTTTTTACAATAAAGAAAGCAATAACTAACTTTCTTTTGCCAATTTACTATTTTAACCTCATTTTTAAGTTGTTGGTTAATTAATTTAAGGATATTTTTTATAGGAAAAAAAACAATAACTAACTTTCTGAATCCTCTTAATATATACGAATAATAATTATAGGGTCACGATTTTCGAACCGAGCCCATTACAATGAATTTGTAGAGAGTGGGGCCAAAAGTTGGGCTCTGATGAGACGACGGCTTGTTTTGGGGATGAAAGGCACACAGAATCGGGCGGCCCAACGTCCCAGGGAGAAGGGACCCCTCGCTCGAGGACGGGAATGCGTCAACCTCTCTCGATCACGTAGGAGCCTCCCTTCTGTTTCTGGGCCTCCTCCTACTTTGGGTGGTCTCTGTTGTTATTTATTCCTCTCTTCCATTCATCCTCCTCCTACACTTGTCAGTCATCCATGCCTATCCTCAAGTGCACGTCCCCTTAGCCATTCTTTCTGGTGCTCTGTGAGATGCTGTGGCCCCCATCGCCCTATCCAGGGGTCACATCCACATCAAAGGGGGTCAGGGTGTTAGTTGTGTGTATTTAATACGGAGGTGACAGCTTTTCCTGGGGCTGCCTCCCCACCTATTCCCCTATGGCTAGCCCATATGGCTTGAAATCTCTTTTGTGATCCTCGAGTGGATGTCCTCGGGCGACGTGGCACTTTTTTCTCCCATGATTTTGGTCTGCCGAGGGCAGGGTCGTCCTCGGGAGTACATTCTAGCAATTTGGATTCCCTTCATTCGTCCCCGGGCACTTCTTCCTCCTCGGCGTGGGCCTTGGGCTTGAGATGGAATGGGCTGAAGCCTCTAGGACCTTCTGGCCCCACAATAGCCCCTCAAAATCATGCTGCCCGGCTCCTCGGGCGGGGAGGAGGACTTTGAAGTTCTCGGGCCTAAATCATGGCTGGTTGAGTCTTGTTTCCCTATGGGTGCCAAGGTTTCTTCGGCTACCCATGGCACGCTACTGACGTTTCGGCGTACGAGGTGCATCGTCATCAATGCTTTCTTTTTGGAGATAACGCGGATCGCTTCGGTATATGGAATGTGTATTCAATGGCGCCTTTATGAAGCGACACAGATTTGGAAGTTAAAGGTTCCCTTGGGAATTGGGCGAGAGTTATTTTGCTTGAAATTCCTTCTTTGAATTGTGTGTGTGGTGAGCTCCCCCAGATTTCGTCTTCTATATAAGGCACCCTGAGAGGACCACCTTCCATATCCACTGGCCTTGGAACTCTGCGGAAGTTCCAAGCTTCTTCACTCTCCTTGAACAAAAAATATGCCGCTTGAATCATGGGCGTTGCAGCTGAGGCAAAGAGAACAGAGGCTAGAGATCATCCTATTCTTCAACAAGATAAGAAAGAGCACTCTCCTCCTTCGACCAGGAACCGTAGCTAGTGCAGATCGTGCCAGGTTCCTGATTATCCTCCAAACGCCAATCAAGAATGTGCAGGAATTGGCTAAAGAGGAAGGGAAAGAAAGTGAATCGAAGTTTAGGGAAGCAATTGAGATATCAGAGGGAACCATCCCCGCCATTGTAGGCAGCTGGCGAGACCCATGGAGGGCGACTTCTTAGGAGTACCAATATTATATTATGGATCAGGGTTCGCTTTAGGGCAGCCTCAGCAGGTGGAAACCAATTCAGGCGCTCCCGCCTCCTCTTCCTCATCACCACCTGTGCCAAGCACACGGGTTTAGAGGCTGCCTAAGCGAGACTGTGAATCCACCATCACCACCAGCCTTTTCCCTTTTATTAGCTAGCTTTGCCGCCAGCACGCCTCAGTCGTTCTGTAGTTAGTTGTAAATCGAGCATTCCTTGGCTATTTTGTAATTGATATGAAACAAGCCTTTCTCGGCTGTTCTGTAGTTAGTTGTAAATCGAGCCTTCTCAGCTGTTTTGTAATTGATGTTGCCATCATTTTATTTAATAGAAAGGGGCTTGTGACTTTTACTTGGTGAAACCTTTTTTGCTTGGTGAAACATAATATTTTTCTTTTCTTTTTTATATATTTTTGTTTACTTATTTTCCTTATGCATATATTTTTTGCACTGCCTCCGCCTTTCCTAGAACAGCCGAGCATACAACGATGCGCTTCATGTTGCAAACCGTGCGACCATTTAGAAAATACTAGTTTTGAAACATACAATCTGAGGAGGTCATGGCGCGCCATAGTTCTGTCCGAGACCCATAGGGATGCCAGAGCGTCTATCTCTCTCAGTCGTCTGGTCCGAGGACCTAGGCGAAGCTATGGTTGTACTTAATGCTCAGCGAAAATAAATTTTGGTTCTGCCTTGTACCCAGATGGTTGCCACAAGTCATTAGTTTTCCCATAAGTTTGAGTCCGAGAACCATGCAAGACCTTGGTTCTGTCTAACACCCAGATAGTTGTCACAAGTTATTAGTTTTCCCATAGGTTTGAGTCCAAAGACCATGCAAGACCTTGGTTCTGTCTAATACCCAGATAGTTGTTACAAGTTATTAATTTTCCCATAGGTTTGAGTCCGAGTACCATACAAGACCTTGGTTCTGTTTAACACCCAGATAGTTGTCACAAATTATTAGTTTTCCCATAGGTTTGAGTCCGAGGACCATGCAAGACCTTGGTTCTGTCTAACACTTAGATACTTGTCACGAGTTATTAGTTTTTCCATAGGTTTAAGTCTAAGGACCATGCAAGACCTTGGTTCCGTCTAACACTTAGATACTTGTCACGAGTTATTAGTTTTCCCATAGGTTTGAGTCCGAGGACCATGCAAGACTTTGGTTCTGTCTTTTGAGGATTCGCCCTTGCTAAAGCCCCATTCAACTGCTCGAGTGAGTTAGAAGGCACCAATACCAATCTTTTAGAACTATTCCCGCCGCGGAGCCCCTTGAAAGTGTTTCGCGCGGCCGTCGCCTTCCTCCATCGGGGCCTAAAGGGGGCCGCCCGTGAGGTTTGCAGGTCGTTTGGCCCTTAGTGAGGACGAGGACCACGCACATGGTGCCAAACGCCCGTTAAGCTGGGAACCTCCTGGCAATTCTCCACTTGCGACCCAGTAGATTGGCCATCATCGTCTCCCCTTGGGAGTTTGGCCCTGCCTTAACAAGTTATCGCACTCATCGTTGCACAAGCAACTTCCCACAGACGGCGTCAATTGTAGGGTCACGGTTTTCGGACCAAGCCCATTACAATGAATTTGTAGATAGTGAGCCCAAAAAATTGGGCTCTGATGAGGCGACGGCTTGTTTTGAGGATGAAAGGCACACAGAATCAGGTGGCCCAATGTCCTAGGGAGAGGGGACCCCTAGCTCGAGGACGGGAATGCGCCAACCCCTCTCGATCACGCAAGAGCCTCCCTCCGGTTTCTGGGCCTCCTCCTACTTTGGGTGGTCTCTGTTGTTATTTATTCCTCTCTTCCGTTCATCCTCCTCCTACACTTGTCAGTCATCCATGCCTATCCTCAAGTGCATGTCCCCTCAGCCATTCTTTCTGGCGCTCTGTGAGCTGCTGTGGCCCCCATCGCCCTGTCCAGTGGTCACATCCACATTAAAGGGGGTCAGAGTGTTAGTTGTGTGTATTTAATACGGAGGTGATAGCTTTTTCTGGGGCTGCCTCCCCACCTATTCTCCTATGGCTAGTCCATATGGCTTGGAATCTCTTTTGTGATCCTTGAGTGGATGTCCTCGAGCGACGTGACGCTTTTTTCTCCCATGATTTTGGCCTGCCGAGAACAGGGTCATCCTCGGGAGTACATTCTGGCAGTTGGGATTCCCTTCATTCGTCCCCGGACACTTCTTCCTCTTCGGTGTAGGCCTTGGGCTTGAGATGGAATGGGCCGAAGCCCCTAGGACCTTATGGCCCCACAATAATAATAATAATAAAAGCTCAAAAAAATAGAGAAATGATAGAAATTATGGAGAATTATAAAATAATAAAAAAATTAAAATTATTGAATTTTTTTGTAAAGACATTAGGAAATGGTTGGTATGTTATTTTTTCTTTTCAGTCAAAATTATTTGATTAAAAGTAAAGTAAATATCTTTTGTTTGTACATAGATCATTTACATCTGATTATATCAACTCTATCTTGTTTCTCAACAATATATATATATATATATATATATATCAACTCTATCTTTGTTTTTTGTGTGTGGCTAGGGTTGTTATTTAAAAATTTATTAAAGGCGTAATCTTTACACCATCAATGGCTTAGTGCTGACTCTGGTTAAGTGAATTTGGTGATTTTGGCTGGTCATGTGACATGCATATGGTTCAAGACAGATGTTAGCTTTATAAGCTACCACATACCACTTTCTGCAGAAACTCAAATCTTTTTCCTACTTTTTATTAAGTATTTTCGCATAATACCAAAGACCATTTCCTAACAAATTGTGTTGTGTTAAAACTCAATGTTAGAATTCATTCTAGCAGACTTCAAATTCCAAAGGCAATAGAGTTACCAAATGTAACCTAAATAAGTTGAAATAAGGGAAAAAAGAAAAAAAGAAAAAAAAGAATGAAAGAATGAAAAAAAGGTAGCTAGCTCTCATGGGTGTCCGAATTTGTTATACTCATATCAGGGATCCGGGGCTTGAGCTTGGGCTAGTGTTAAGCCCACAAACCAATTTCTATTTTGCACTGATTTTCACACATGCAAATAGCAATTTGAACTATGAAGTACCGAATGACACGAGATGATTTTCTATCGCAAAACCTCTTCATATCAACAATATCCTCTCCATTTCAAATGGAGAGCATCCTTTTCCCAAAAGCCACATTGAATGGAACTTTTCAGTAGATTTATTTGGTTTTTCTAAAATTTTATCTGCACAATAATTTTGAGTCTGTGTTTTTAAGATGCATTTTTTTAAAACACTCTTGCTTACATTTCTGTGTTTTTTTGGGCATATTGTTCAGAAGAGACAGATTTTCATGATATTCTTAGGCTAAAAAAAGGATAAATAATTATATAAATAAATAAAAAGTAAGATCAAATTCAAAAACATTAAATGATAAGCAGTACATCTTTGGAGAACTCTTGCATTTGTTCACAAACCCTCTCTCGTTCTCCTTCATTCCATGATCTATTTTTACGTCCCCTCCTAGCCCTAGGCACCTGCCGATAGGAATCTACTAGGCGACATTTCTCTTTTGGGTCGATTACCAATCTTTTAAGAGCAGGAGCATTTTTGAGCAAATATATGGCATATTTAATTTGAATTGAGGTGCCATAAAATCCAGCAAGATGAACCTCCTTCAGATGTTCATGGACATGGTCATTAGGCTCAAGCTCTATACCTTGCTCAAAGTCTATTGAGCATCTCGTCTGCAATTAGAACAAGTATACACTAATCCAAATTAGAAGATAATTGAAACATGAGGTTTAAGCCTAAAAACGATGCAAGATGGACAACAGTTCCCAAAATAAAAAAGAGTCATGAAAATATATATATATAGGAAACCTTGAATAATTGACACACCAAACCAATTTTATTCCAGCAAATTATGCAAAGCTATTTGATGCCACAGATGAGTATCAAGAAGTTAATCTAAATAAGTATAAAGAACTCCATTATGTCATGACAATAATTTCCAATTCAATATAATTTTCAATATTTACCACATGAACTTCAACATGCATGTTTCTTTTAGTTTTGCAGGTAGTCGAGAATAACTAAACTACTTATCGGACTTTTGATGCCTTGCTCAGGGTATTCTAAATAGATTTCCTAAAAATATCATTTTTTTTCCTTATTAGTAAGTAAAAGATTTCGTTCCAGTAACACTAACTCAAGATCAATACAAAACACAAGATAGCGTAAAGAATTGCAACCAAAGAATTACAAGGAAAAAAATATCAAATTAGCAAACTCTATAAGAGTACCACTGTCACAGGGACCCAGGACAGTTGACCATCTAGGGAGTTATTCTACCGCACAAAATGTCATCTTATTTCAACTGAGGCAAAATGAAACTTTTTGCAAGGCTTTGGGCCGTTATTAGGGTCAGATTTGTAAAAATGAGAGAAAAAGGGGCAGAGAGAGAGAGTTAGAAAAATTGGGACCCTTAGAACATATAAACAGAAACAGTAAAACAATATTCCAAAGCCATGCTTGGAGTAGACAAGCATGAAAATAACTAGACAGTATATATATATCACTCACCTGCAAATAAAATTTCTGCAAAAGGGGAAAAGCTCTGAGAATAGCTGTCATCTTCAAGACGTCAAATTCCATCCTTTGACCAAAATACAGCTCCAACGTTTCAACCTTGCTGAAGATCGCAATGCTTTTAGGTATGGACACCTAAGTAGAGAAATACACTCTTTATGATTACTATCAAATCTTTCACTTCAAAAAGAACAACAGAATTTTAATTTTTTGCACATACCCAATTAACAATGGTAACAACATGTAGCATCCTCAGATTAGGGAGGTCTTTTGCAAGTCGATGGAAAATATAATGTGCACTTTGTTCATGGCTTACTTGGAACTACACTTCTTCCAGCTAGGGACTAAAAGCAATGAATGTTTAGCCCATAAGGTAGAATAATATTCACATCTACAGAGATTCAAAGCCAAAAGCTCAATTTCCTTTGCCCCACGGCAACTGTCAATGATTAAAGTCCTCAAATGCAGTAATGGGCAAAAATCATTAATTTAAAAGGAAGCTTGCAGTTAATCAAAAACAGACTGAGAAGGCTCAAACAACACGAACAGATGGTCTGCACCTCAGATAAGACTAATGGCTTGTTTGGAAGTTTAGAGAGGGAGGAGAGTAGAGGGGAGGAGAGTAGTGGAGAGGAGAGTAGAGGGGAATGGTTCCCCTCCACTTTGTTTGGATGTTTTTAAAATTAATAAAGGAGGAGGGAGTAATTAGCCCTTCCCCTTACTTTGATGTTTTAAAAATTAGGATGGAGAGGAGAGGAAATGATTAAAATAGACAAATTTACTCCTATTTGAAAATGGACTTGCAACATTAGTCTATTATTAATTTAGAAATGGTAAATTGGGAAATTTATCTAGTCTACTCTCCCTCCAAATCTCTCCAATTTGGGGGAATTAAAAATGAGGGGTTAGAGGTGGTTGAAACCCCTCCAAACTCCTCTCCCTCCTTCCTTAAAATACTTCCAAACAAGGTAATTGAATTACTCTCCCTCCCTCTACTCTACTCTCCCTCCTTTTTTTTAACTTCCAAACAGGCCATAAAGGTACTTCCACTAATTTGAGGATTTTTAAATATCTAGGTAAATTAGGTCCCAATTTGCAGGCTTGCAACCTCAGAAAATTTAAGTTGAACTCTGTGACTTTAGAAAGAAGCTCACTACCAAAAACATACATTTCTTCCGCCGGTAGGCCCAAGACACATCCAGCCACAATCAAAACATATAGTGGTGTTTTCAACACCCATTTTATTGGCAAAACTGATCCATTGATCAATACTGTTTGCGCAATCCATACCTAGACAGAAATGGAGCTGAAACGAAACAACGTGTGTACCCTCATAAAAATGCAGGAATTGATTCACGGCTCCAACAAATATATGCTTGTAATCCATGCATGGATAACCAAGGATTGGCATAATGTTATGCCTATCAAATATGAGGGATAAACGGGAAGCACAGATTCTTGTCCATATATGTGATAACACGTTTGTTTTGACAGCATCCCCGAGTGTCAGATATGAGAGAATCGAAGAGAGAACATCATTTGGCAATTCACTGATGATATCTTCTTGTCTAGCACTAGCACTTAAACCAACCTACAAAATTAGAAGCAAAACAACACAAGTGATCAATAGCTTTTCCTCCTAGTTTTTCTTTCTTTCTTTCTATAAGTGAATCATATCGAGTTAAGAAAGCAAAATGAATATCAAAATTCACAGATAAATAAGATTTGTAAGATCGCCAAGTCATGAAAGAGTACTCAAAATTCTAAATTCACACAATCAGAGACAGACTAAACTCTAATCGGAAACAAACAATTTTTTTTTTAACAAAAAGAAAGGGACCTTTTGAGAAAATTTAAGTAATATTACCCTACAAAATTAGGAGCATAACACATGATAAACAGCTAGTCCTCCTAGTTTTCTTTCTATAAGTGAATCAAACAAGTTTTTTTTTTTTTTTTTTTAATATATAATTCAATAGTTTGGTGGGTATTTGAACCTAAACGGCTCTTGGCAAGTGAATCAAACAAGATAAGAAACAAACTCAATGTTGCTCTCTAGAGTTCGTCGTTTGTAGCCTACCCTGACTAGTCTTTTGGATCCATAGCCAACCTTAGATACTGTGGTTGTTGCTATTGTTAGGTTAAAAAGAGAGGGATCTTGTTGTACTAAGAATATGACATGGAGAAGGAGAACCAAGAGCTGCCTTGATGCTCTCATAGATTGCTAAAGGACGTTCATGAATTGAATTTTGGACTTTGGGGGAAATTTTGTAGTGGGAAATAGTGAACTTTAGGTTCTTTTGTGTAGAATAAATTTGAGTTGGATTCTTGGTCTTGTTAGGATTGTATTGCTTTCTTCATTTTGGATTAATTTGTTAGGATTGCTTGCAGTCTATGCAATGGTTTGTTAAGAGTGGCAAATGAGCTTACCATAATGAACAGGGGCCACAGGGCTGGTAGGATTGTTTGTAGATGGACCCCCAAGACAAGACATTCTATGAGCTAGTTGGGATTGTAAAATCATGGATCCCTTGGCAATCCGAGCCGCCTAATGTGTCGAGAGAATTAAGGATGCCCGATCAGAGTTGTAGAGAATGCTACAAGTGCGATTCTCAGTTCACGATATTTAACCGTAAACATCATCGTCGATTTTGTGGCCGAGTTTTTTCTGCCAGGTGTACAGCAAATTCAGTTCCTGCCCCATCTGGTGACCAAAGTACATCCCGGGAAGAGTGTGAGAAGATTCGGGTATGTAATTATTGTTTCAACCAATGGGAGCAGGGCATGGCTACTCTTGATAATGGGATCCAGGTTGCCAACCTGGATCTTAGTCCTTCACCATCAGCAACAAGTTTTGCCAGCATTAAATCTAGTGGCATGGCTAGTAGTAGTATTACACTTGGCTCAATGAGACAAAATGAAAGAGAGAAAGTATGAGCATATTTTTTTTTTTTTTTGATAAGTAATATATGCATTGATAAAAAAGGAAACCCAAGTACACTGGAAGTGAACAAGGGAAAAGAAATTACAAACAAAAATTACAAGAGTCTAGGAAATCAATAAAAGAAGGGAAAGATTGACTTTGCAAGGCAAACAACCAATCCCTTAAGGTTCTAAAAAAGAGAAGCTTAAAGTCCAGAATGGAATTCTCATAATCTTCAAAACATCTACAATTTCTCTCCCTCCAAAGGCACCACATTAAGCAATGAGGAATGATGGACCAAATATAACCATTTCGATGACAACCGAAGCTTCCTTGTCAACAACCTATCAGCCCCAAAACCATGCGCGGCATAACCCAAGAAACACCAAATAGGCCCAAAACCATAGACCAAAGGTCCCAAGCAAAAGGACAATGAAGGAGAAGATGGTCAATCGATTCACCATTTCTCTTACACATGAAACACCAATCCAGAATCCACACCTTCCTCTTCCGAAGATTATCAATCGTCAGGCATTTCCCTAAGGCAGCAGTCCAAACAAAGAAAGCTACTCTAGAAGGAATCTTTTGCTTCCAAATGCTTTTCCATGGAAAACCAAGGAGAGTGTTGCCAACTAAAATTTTATAGAAATCCCTAACCCTGAAGCCCTTATGCTTGTTAGGAATCCAACACATTTTATCCTCGCCGAGCCCCCTTAGAGGAGAATCGTATATGGATTCCATGAAATCTGACAAAGCCTCTAAATCCCGAACATGCACCCCCCTAAAGAAGCTCACATCCCAAAAGAGGACATCATTGGCGAACAGCATAAGCTCAGCCACACTAGCCTCCTTGTTCCTGCAAAATCTGAACAAAGTAGGATATCTGACAGCAAGAGAAGACTCTCCACACCACCGGTCATACTAGAACTTCACTCTAGACCCATCACCAATATTGAACAGAATATGGCTAGAGAAGGAGGACCAACCCTGACTGATATATTTCCATAATCCAACACCATAGGGACCATTCACAGGTCTAGAACGCCAGCCCCCCCACAAAGAACCATACTTCGACTCTATCACTTGCCTCCAGAGGGCATCTTTCTCAATCCCAAATCTCCAAAGCCACTTCCCAAGCAAAGCTTGATTGAAGAGACTTAACTTCCTAATCCCTAACCCACCTGAGGAAATAGGAGCACACGCCGAAGCCCATTTAACCAGATGAATTTTAGGATCATCTCCTAAGCTGCCCCATAAGAAATTTCGCTGGATCCTCTCAATGCGGTTAGCCACACTAGCAGGAATGGGAAATAGAGATAGGAAGTATGTGGGTAAATTGGAAAGGGTGCTTTTGATGAGGGTGACTCTACCACCCTTGGATAAATATAAGCGCTTCCAACCCTCCAATCTCCTCTCCATTTTCTCCAGAATAGGATTCCAAATAGATTTATCCTTGAATTTAGCACCCAAAGGAAGACCCAAATATTTCATAGGGAGAGAACCTTGCTTGCATCCAAGAACGGCCAAGAAGAGGTCAATATGCGTGAAAACGATGACATAGTGGGAGTAACAGCGAAAAAAAAAAAGGTTGATGCGTATTTGGTATTTGTATGATAATAATTTTTTGTGTGAAAGATAGACATTTTGTAATTTTATATGCAAACAAAGTAATGTAGTTGGGGTCAATAGCTTTATAGCTTTAACTCATACTTTCTAGTGTTTTTAACCAAAATGTATGGTTCAAATTCTTCCTCTCAGAAGTATTGAATTATTTTTTTCTTTTTTTAATAAAAAAGAAAGGAGTAGTACTGTGGTAGGGATGCTACCTAAATGACCTCGATAGAACCAAATTGTGATGTGAGATGAGCCAGTTCATAGTTACCTTCTTGACCAACCACTTACAAGCATACTCAACCAATCAACATAATCATTAGACCCTATGTGGCTATGTCTGTTTTCTTCAAAAGAGAGTGTTCCCTATTCTATTAAGGTGGCCAATAAGTCAAGACTCAACGAGACTATTATTCTTGGATGACTTCAATAGCGATCTTCTTGTCTAGTATTACCCTACAAAATTAGGAGCAGAACACATGATAAACAGCTAGTCCTCCTAGTTTTCTTTCTATAAGTGAATCAAACAAGTTTTTTTATTATATATAATTCAATAATTTGGTGGGTATTTGAACTTGGACGGCTCTTGACAAGTGAATCAAACAAGATAAGAAAGCAAACTCTAAATTCAGTAAGACTAAAATATAATCAGAAACTAATAATAGATAGACAAAACAAAGAATGAGAAAGACAGACAAACACACTGAAAATAAACAAAGTCATCATAAACTTTTAGTAATCTACCCTGACTTGCTAGTCACTAACTGCAAAACCCATACTATTCAATCATCCTAAGTAATATCAAAAACAAGATTTTTACCTTTCTCTCTCTCTCTGAGATCACAAAAATATAGATCCAGGACAGAGTATTTTTCCATCCTTAACCCCAAAATCAACAGTTCAATTTCACTCTTTTCTTTTTTCTTTTTCTTTTTGAAAAACAAAACTTTATCGAACAAAGAAAACAAAGGAGAAAAAGGCTCTATATATAAATATACTAGTCGCTAACCCATGCAATGCACAAGAAAGTTCTTAGTAACGCTACAAATTTAACAAATCAGGTATTTTTATGTCAATTCAAAGAGAAAATGAATGTCACTTCTAAAATGCATAATTTAATTAGCATCCAAACTTTGTTTATAAACATTTCTCATATTGGAAGCCAGCTTAAAAGCAAAGCAAGGCAAGGCAAAAGAGGATTAACACGACTTAGCTACTTGTCTGAAAACAGAAACAGAAGGGGAAGGTGACTCACTTCATTTGATAAAGCTAGAAAGCAACTGAAAGAGGCACATCATTCATACTTGCTGGGTTAAACTCAAAAACGGATTGGTTTGATCGGCTTGGCCTTGGGATCGAATGAACAGTCAAATGCATCATCACAGCAGCGATGTATGCCCAACCTTTATATCTCTTCCTCCTCAAGAAAGGCGGGGATGGACTCTGAAATAGTCCTCCGATCAGTTCCGACAGTCTTTTCTTCACCTTCCCTTCTTGGCATGATCCAGGCGTTCAAGTGAGCAAGTCAAAGCACATCTAAGTGAGTATATGTGATATAGTAAAAGACATATAAATATAATAAAATCAGTGCAAGGAATGTCGAACTAAATAAACAGAATTTTTCATCTTTCTACATGAAATATATATATATATATATATATATATGATAATCACCTTTTTTATTATCTTGTTTTTGGCTTATAATTTGAATTTTCATAAAATTGAATAAAATAAAGAATTGCATAATATATCAAATTGGCCTCCACCAACATCACCAAAACAATAACTTGGAGATGGTTCTCTACCACTAAATGCAAACTTGAATAAAAAAATATATATTACAGCTTAATTATTCAATTATACATTTAGTCTATGGACATCCAAGAGTCTTGTAGCTCAATTAGCACATCTTAGTGTTTTCAACAAAGCCATCCAAGGTTTAAAACTTTCCCTCTCCCATTGTTCAAATCTTTCCCACTCTCATTGTTGTAAATATCAAATTTGTGTTAAAAATTTTTACAAACTTCCTATAATCCATTGCTAAGTACTAATAATTGCAATTGCCAATGCTATAAGGAGCTTAACGCAGGACATCAATCCAGATGTTGCTTTGGGATGCCATTGCTCTCTCTCTCTCTCTCTCTCTCTCTCTCTCTCTCGTGTTACTTAAGCCCTAATCACTCTTGTTTTAGTAAAAAATATCTTAAGTGGGTGTATTAATTTCTTCTTACTTCCGTAGATCCAATATATAACTATATAAGTGAAACAGTGAAAGACACCTCGTATATGAGATATTTTGCTAAAACTTGTACAATGGGAAGTGAAGCAGCATTTAAAAAAAAAATATATATATATATATATATTCAGGCCTCAAGGATCAGGTCTTCAAAGACTTGTCAAGACTATCTAATAAGGCCACCCTAGAATCCTCCTTGGTCATATTCCTAACCACAACTTGGGACATCTGGTTTAGTGTGTAGACAAGTATTTGATCTTGTGTGGCCTAACTGCCTAAGCATCCTTCCCAAAGCATTAAATTCAAGGGAAGTTTTCTGAGTTGTTTTTCATATTATCCTATTTTCAGGCTAAACAAGAAATTTACATTGGTTGCAATCTTTGGGAAGCATGTGGTTTTTATTTGAGGCTCGGATTGGTATCTGCAATTTAATGTAGATCTAAGCAGAACCACACATGGAATGCAGACCTTTGAAATGGCTGAAACTATGGGATCTCTAGTCTTTGTCTCAAGCTAAGAAAGTAGCATTTGGAGTGAGAGTGTGAGATCACAGAAGTTGGCTACTTCTTGGAACCATGTTTAGCCCTTATAACCCTTCTCCATAGTGCTTCTCTCTCATACCCAAATCTCCACAACCATTTTCCCAATAGTGCTTCATTAAAGTATCTCAAGTTTCAAATTGCTAGACCCCTAGACTGGATAGGAGAGCATACCTTGGACCAATTCACCAAGTGACGTTTAGATTCATCTCTCAGACCACCCCACAGAAAATTTCGTTGAAGTTGTTCTATATGATATGCTATATCTGCTGGAATTGGAAAAAGGAAAAGGAGATTGGTGCTCTAATTTTGTTCGAGGCTCCTATGGGGTGAGTTTATGGAAAACTATTAGGAGTGGTTGGTCTACTTTTTCTCACTACATTCAGTTTTAGATTGGAGATGGGACTAGGGTGAAATTTTGGCATGATGTTTGGTGTGGGGATAATCCTTTGAGTATGTGTTTTCCATATTTATTCAGAATCAGTAAGGATAAGGAGGCTTATGTGTCTAATCTCATGCAGTTTCCTAACGGGTTCTTTTTTGGGACTTAGAATTCCTGCGAGAAATTCATGATAGGGAATCAAATTCTTTGTCTATTTTTTGGAATGTTATATATGGAGTCTCATTGAGAGGTATTGGTGAGGATAAGATGTGTTGGACACCTGCTAAGAGCAAGGGTTTTGAGGTAAGCAGCTATTATCTGGCTCTGTTGGGTGTATGTACTAAATCCTTCCCTTGGAGAAGTATTTGGAGGCAAAAGGTTTCCTCTAGAGTTGCATTTTTTGTTTGAACTACAGCTTTAGGTACGATCTTGACTATTGATAATTTACGTAAGAAAAATGAGTTGATTCTAGATTGGTGTTATATGTGCAAAAGTAACGGAGAATCGGTAGACCATCTTTTACTACATTGTCCTATTGCTTCTGAGTTGTGGTCTATGGTGTTCACTTTGTTTGGTATCCACTGGGCGATGCCAAAAACTATAGTTGAGCTCCTTGTTTGTTGGCAAGGAAATTTTGGTCATCATCGTAATGGGGTTATTTGGATGGATGTCCCTCATTGTTTGGTGTGGTGCATTTGGCGGGAGAGAAAACAACCGGTGTTTTGAAGATTTTAAAAGGACTATAGCTGATTTAAAACTTTTCTTCTTTAAAACTCTATCGGACTGGATGTCTATCATAGGAAGTCATTCTATTTCTTCAGTCTATGAGTTGATGGATGCTTGTAATTTATGTATTTGATTATGTTGGTCCCTGGCTGTATACTTCCTGTATACTCGGGTAACTCATTATTAAGTTCTTGAATAAAATTTCCTTTACTTATCAAAAAAAAAAAAAAAAGATTCAATGTTCCACACCGAAGGCTCTCAGGATTAACATAAGTCTGCATTTATTCACGTTGAAGAACCCATTAAAGCTATCTACAGTGGTGGTTTCTGCTTCTGCTAGTAAGTAGGCCAAGTGTGTCAGGAAATTAGAAAGTGTCCATGAGAACTGATGCTATGTAGCTCATAGAGAGGGGGGTGGGTTATTTGAAGAGATGCCTACTTTGGGGCAGTATTTCCCTTCCCTCCTAAGATGCTATAGTTTCTAATGTATCAACTACGAACCAACATGCAAATCCATTTAAGCTCGGCTTCAATGACCAAAGGGAAATCCATGCCATAGGTAAACTGACCTAATTATTATTTATTTATTCATGATAAGATAAACTGAGCTTGTTATTAAATAATCTGAGATGATGCTGTTCATGCAGACTTATGGTAGGTTCAGTCCCAACTTGGAATTATTACCGACATGCTATACTTGTTCGATTATATAGAAGTATTGGACCATAGCAGCTGAATTAGGTAGGAGTGGTTCCCCTGCCACAGGAGAGAGAGAGAGAGAGAGAGAGAGAGAGAACCCTAAAAATCAACATTGAGCTTGGGGAGAAAAGTGTTTCCCCAAGTAGTCCTTGTATTAAAGTAAGGTGTCAGATACAAATCATTAAGAAATAGTTGAACATTCATATCTAATGATGTACCCCAGCAATAACTATTGAACTACAAATTTGCATTCAGGCCTAGTTAAGTGAGTATTAATATGCAACTAGAAAGCAACTATCTATCTGCAAATGCAGCAGGCTTGAGTCCTGGAGAATGAAACCAACGTCTGAGGTTTTAAGCATATTACTTTAAGTTCAGTTACATTACAATACCAGAGGCGGTTCTCACTAACAGCAGAAACAACTCCCTTCGGTATCTCCTGTATAACATAGTGGGATCATGAGTTATACTGTGTCATTTGTTCCAAAGAAGAGGTGAATTTATTTATTTTTATAACTAAAGAAGATGTGAATATCTTTGAATAGTACCGCAGAATGGTCCTTGAGTCCAAGAGAGATCACCAACGACCTGGAGGAGCCTGAGATGCTGAGCACACCACAGGACACATTAAATTATTTGTGATTCAGGTAACAGATTCCATGGAAACAGGTATCCAGACCATACATTGCTATTACATTTGGATGTCACTCACGCCAATTGGCATTCTATTAATGCTAGTAATTCCTCTTTTAGGCTAAATGTGAGAAGATGTATACCTTGTTATTAATATTCACATAAATTATTCTACAACTTCCAATAAAGACTCCCAAAGAAAATTTGATTGCTAGCAAATTCTAGCTCTGAGAAGCAAGGAACAAAAAGTAGCTTTAAAACTTTTGTAAATATTTTTGAACTGGAAATATACCTGATGTGTTGAATTAACTGACGAGCACATGCCAGCAGCATTGGCTGCATTTGTTGAAGTGGGTTGAAATCAGTAAAAGTTTATTAACAGTTATCATACTAAGAGGCTAGAGCCCAAGCTAGCCTACCTCATCTGGTTTGCCAAATACTGCAGAAACATTGAATGTTAGCTCGACTGACACCCCTTCCTCCTTCCTGGTGATGAAGAAAGAAATATATCTCAGAAGCTCCTCTCAGTAGAATTATCATTTAATGGTTCAATGTGATTCTCACAACCAAGGATGAGATTACAATGTCACATTACTATGCAATCAATCTCTCACATTTTCAAATTTTCAAACTATAGGATTTAAAAAAAAAAAAAAAAATTATTTCTTCCTCCTCCTCTCAGCCCCATTGACCTTAAATTCTCTTCTTATTATCAAGTACTGGAATCAAGTTTTTCCTCATTTATTTTCTCGCTCTCTCTCTCTCTCAAGATTTTATTTTATTAAAAAAGCAACATAACTAGATCATTCCTTCTACTCAACAAACATGAGAGAGAGTTTTTTGGATGAAAGTTATGCAAACCTCCCAGGTCAGCAAGCATGTACAAAAACATAGAATAACTAAATTGTTTCATCCATTCTAGGCTGACCACAGGACAATATACGATATAATACTTCACAGAACAGAACAGGAGTAAACAATAACAGGATTTTTATCATAAGCCACAAAGTTTCCGTATGAACAAGGAATTGGACAAAGTGAGAAAGGAATTAATGTGCATAATTACAGCAATGTTGAACTGAAATATAATTTATGAAGCAACAAAGAAATCCCACTTCACAGGATTGCTCCAGTAGTTCAATGAAAAAAATATGCAGACCTAGCACAGAGTATTGTCCCCATGGCTCCTATTTGAGTTGCAATCACCTAAAAGTTTTTCAAACATTAGAAGTGCACACAAACATGAAACCATCAACACCCTGCCCCCTATTGGAGGGCCGCCCATCAAAGAAAATCGAAATGAAGAGGAACTTAGAACTTACAAGAAAATGATCATCACAACTACAAAGGACTACATCTGTTTTGTTCCCCTGCCAGGCAGAAACAAAGTAAGCAACTGGGAAATAACACATTAATAGCAATAGTCAAGCAAACAAAACAAGGAATGTTAAACCCAAAAGTACCATGATTTCCATCAGGAAATAGATTGGGGTAGTTGAAACTAAAACACAACCATTTAGAGAGCCTGACTTAGTTGTGCACACTTCGTTAAGACCTATAAAATTCAATGTCCCTATGTCACCTGTCTAACATACTTAGCAAGCCTAACCTTTGCATTCAGGTACTTCATTGAAATGAAGCCTCACTTGATTCTTTTTTCTCTCATCTAATAAAAATACATAATTATATCAACAAGAAAGAAACTAGATGGCATAATATGTAGTATCAAACTTCTTAATTTTGAGTTAAGTCTTCAAAGTATGCAATCCACACAAATTTCAGAAAACCAAATCAAGCCAAATCAGAATTCTCTATTCAATTATGGTTAAAAATCACACAAAGCTCTTACTCCAGATGGGAAATTACTCAAAACATTGTTTTTGTTTCTTTAGCAAACTGTAATACCAGAATTATAAGCCCCGCAATTCCCATCTTACAATCACTCAAGCCATTGATCCATTACTTCAAATCACAAAGAATAAAGTAATGGGATTTACACTGAAGCATTGAATCAAACAGGTGATGAGCAACATGGTTTGTTTTCAGTAAGATTAGATAAAGAAATCCAATGAAAAAGCAAAAGATGGAATCTTTTTACCTTAATATCCAATGAGAGACTTTTGTAGGTGACAGGAAAGCGCGGTACTGAGCTATCCATAAGGGACTTTCTCTCTCTAGACAGAAGGGGAGAGAGAGAGAGAGAGATATTTTGAGAAGAAAGACTCGGTCTTGCAAGTGAACTGGGACCAATTTCGGGAGCCTTGGGCTGAACTGGGCCACGTTGTTGAGTTTCCGAGCCCAGCCCAATCTCTCAGGAATCATCAGACAAAAGATGGCCCAGCCCAATTATGTAAGGTTGAGGTCGATCCAAAATTTTTATTTTATTTTTATTTGGCCAAAATGCAAAAAACACCTCCTAGGTTTTGTGTAAGTTGTAAAAACACCGTTTAAGGTTTCATTTCTTCCTTATAACATCCCCTAGAACTAATATTTATGGGTATTTTGGCATGTAGTCCTTTTTTAATGTAAAATAGTAGGATTTTACTAAGATAAAAAACAATTATACGAATTATCATAAACATAAAAGAAAAGAAAGAACAATTATACAAATTGGAGAGAAAATAGTCCCATTAATAAAAGAGCATCAGGTAACTCTTGCATCCATGTGTGTGTGTGTGTGTATAATGTCTCCTTTATTGGTTAATAGAATGTATTGTTTCTCTATCTTATAGCATAGGAACTGAGAATTTTAATTAAGACTAACATTTTTTAATCAGCACAAATTATCCTCTCCTTGAATGTTATGCACTCTATTAATGTATTTTACTCTATTGTGGTAGTTTATGAGTGCAAAATTTCTATCAAAAATTTTGTAGCTCAATTAGTATCTTTTAGTATTTCCAACAAAAACATCCAGAGTTCAAATCAACTATTGAATTAAAAATAAAAATGTGTAAAATTTTCAATCTCCCAAACACATGGAAGGTGGACAAACTCTTTCTTTCTCTCTATCAAAATTAAAATAAGAATTAATAGTTTTCTAGAAAAATTCATTACTAAAATCCAGTGTTCAGTACCTAATGGCACTTAAATAGACAAATTCATTTATGAAAAACAACATTCATTATCAAAATTTAAGTGAATATCATTTTAATATTTAAATATAATACAATATCTTACTTAAAATCATCATTTTAGGTCCCAAAATGCATTGTGTTGACCTTGGTGAAAGTGTATATATATATATATATATATATATATGGGTCAAGACATTTTGTATAACTCTAAGTAATGTTATATCACCTATTAACTTTTTATTAGATTAAAATTTTGGAATCATGTCATTGAATTACATGTTTTTTATGTTATTAATACATCTACCAACTTTTGTTCCAATCAAAGATCAATAACTATGTCATTTATTAAATGTTTATTCAAGTTTTTGTCTTTTAAAATTATACATAAAAGATAGGTTTCTTGATCAAATAGTAAACAATTCGATTGGTACAAAATTTTGCATGCTTTCTAGGAATATAAAGAACATGTATTCTAACGGAGGGATTTTTAAAATTTATACTAAACAAAAAGTTATTAGGTGGTGTGACAATATTTAAAGTTACACCAAGTGCAACTTGATACTCTAAGAGCCTTATTCACTTCTTTGCAACCTTCTGACATGCAAACAGTGTTGAAGGCAATTGAACCTAAGGTGACAGCAAACATGAATCAGGAGCTCATTAAAGATTTCACTAGGGATGAGGTTGAACTTGCCTTAAAACACATGGAACCTTTGAAGGCACTGGGCCCGAACGGTATGCCTCCAATCTTTTTTCAATCCTTTTGGTCTGTAGTGGGTGATGATGTTACTTATGTTGTGCTTGATTGTCTTAATAACTATTATATCCCACATGATCTTAATCATACTTTTGTCGCTCTCATTCCTAAAGTTAAAAGCCCTGAATTTATTACTGAATTTAGACCAATTAGTTTGTGCAATGTTATTTATAAATTAATGTCTAAAGTTCTAGCTAATCACTTGAAGAAGGTGTTCCCTTATCTTGTTTCTGAAAATCAGACTGCTTTCCAGGCAGGGAAGGTTATTACAGATAATATTTTGATGGCTTTTGAAACTCTCCATTATATGAAACACCCCAATTAGGCAAAACAAGTTTTATGGCTTTGAAACTCGACATGAGCAAGGCTTATGATCGAGTGGAGTGGGGTTTCATGGAAGGCCTGCTAAAGAAGATGGGATTTCATGAGAAATGGATTACTCTGATGATGGAGTGCATTACCACTATTTCTTACTCGATTTTAATTAATGGAGAACCTACAGGTACCATTTACCCTAGCAAAGGTATAAGACAAGGTGATCCTCTCTCACCTTATCTTTTTCTCCTTTGCACCAAAGGATTCCATGGCTTGATTAACCAAGCTATTACAGCAAGGAAGATTAGGGGAATTTCCATTTGTAGGAATGGCCCAAGACTTACCCACTTATTTTTTGCAGACGATAGTCTCTTGTTTTGCAGGGCCACTAGCCAGGAGTGCCAACGTGTTCTTAACATCCTTATGGCTTATGAAAGAGCATCCGGACAACAACTAAATAGAGATAAAACAACTCTATTTTTTAGCAAGGCCTTTCCTCAAGTGATGCAAGAAACAATTATTTCTATGATAGGTGTGCCTGAAATCAAACAGTATGAGAAGTATTTGGGTTTTCCCTCCTTTGTGGGTCGGAGCAAAAAAGCTAACCTTCTCTGTATAAAAGAGCGTGTGTGGTCAAAAATTAGGGGGTGGAAGGAGAAACTTCATTCTCAAGCTGGTAAGGAAATTCTTTTGAAGGCGATGGTCCAAGCCATTCCGGCTTACTCTATGAGTTGCTTTAAACTTCCCACCACATTATGCAATGAGATTGAAACCATGATTCGAAAATTTTGGTGGGGACAAAGAGGTAATAGAAGGAAGGTTCATTGGGTGAAATGGACCAAACTTTGTAAGCCTAAGAGTGAAGGAGGCATGGGTTTTCATGAGCTAGAAAAATTTAATGAGGCTTTGTTGGCCAAGCAAGTTTGGAGATTGGCGTCAAACCAAGACTCTCTATTTTACAAATTTTTTAAAGCAAATTTTTTTCCTAATGGATCAATATTTGATGCAAAGGAAGAAAAAAACGATTCCTATGCTTGGAAGAGTATTCTCAAAGGGCGTGAAGTCATTATGAGGGGTATGAGATGGAGGATTGGTGACGGTTTTTCAGTCTGGATATATCGTGACAGATGGCTACTAGCTACTGAACATGGCAGGGTCATTTCTCCCATTTCGAACATCAACTCAGAGGCTTTGGTGTCCACTTTGATTGACCATGAACAGTGTAGTTGGAAAGAGGCAGAGGTTGATAAATTATTTTTGCCTATAGAAGCTTCAATTATTAAAGCTATTCCTTTGAGTTTCTCTAACAGGTGTGATACAATTTTCTGGCCAAGGAACCATGATATGGTCTATTCTGTCAAGTCCGAATACAAGTTGCTCACGGAGATGGAGTGCGGGAATGGTGCAAATGCTAGCTCATCTTCTATGGGAGCGATGAAGAGCATTTGGAACGGAATTTGGAAGCTAAAGGTTCCAAACCAAATACGATTGCTCATGTGGCATGCTGGGAATGACTCACTACCTACAAGAGTCAACTTGGCCCGTCATAAGATGTTAACAGAGTCCACATGCTCCCTATGCAAGCTAGAACCTGAAGATACATTACATGCCCTATGGAAGTGCCCACTTTTATCTATGGTTTGGCAAGTGTCTTTTGCCGATTTGATGGATGATACTAACAATGTCTCTGATTTTTTAGATATTATTCAGCATGCTCAGCAGGACAGGTCACGCTTTGCTCTATTTGCATGGACGATTTCTCTAATCTAGATGCGTAGAAACAAGCTTCAGGTAGAGGAGGAGACGTTCCCATTGGCTAAGACCAGTTCTTTGGCTTGCGAAGGTCTTCAGGAATACCAGTAATTGTGCCCTATTCACACAAAGATCCCACGCACAACGAGGTCAGTGAGATGGCGCTCTCCACCAACAGGTTTGCTCTAAGTTAATTTTGATGGAGCTTACTTTGCAGAAGAGAACAAGGCTGGTCTTGGTATTATAATCCGTAACGATGTCGGATTGGTTATGGCTACTTTAACACAACAGATTCCACTACTTGTTTCAGTAGAGATGGTGGAAGTGCTAGCAATGCGCTAAGCTCTTTGGTTTGCAATGGAGTTGGCTTTTCAAAGATTGGTAGTTGAAGGTGATTCCAAAGTAATTATTAACTCAATCAAGGGTGGCAATATGACTCATTCTGCATTTGGGCATATCTTGCAAGACATTACTTTTCTTTGCTCTTTTTTTAGTCATGTATCTTTCCAACATATTAAGAGGCAAGTTAATTGTGTGGCTCATAAATTAGATAGACGAGCTATAACAAATCCTTTGGATGTTTGGATGGAGTCTGTTCCTCCAGACACAAATGATGTTTACAATTTTGATCTCTGTTTTATTAATCAATGACACTCCCCAATGATAGGGGTTTCTCAAAAAAAAAAAAAAAAGCTTGTAGCTTAACTAGTAACTCCCGGTATTTCCAACAAAAACATTCAGGGTTTAAATTCCCCCACCCCAATTATCAATGTATAATGTATCAAAAAGAATAAAACTTGATATGATTCATTCTCAGGTCAAACAAGCTCCCAAGATTACTATGATGTACACATTTGTGTTGGAAGCACTTTCACACACAAAGGATTTAAAACAATCTTCTAAAATGTGTTTCCTTTATTATCAATAGAATACCATTCGCACAAGAGGGAAATATGTGGGGAGAGGAAAAACACTTTATGGAAAAGAAGGGGACAATGGTATTGTTTTGATAGAGATAGAACAATTAAATACCTAAGGAAAAAGCTCAAAAAACAAAAAGTAAAGATGTCAATCACATGCAGGCACCACAAGATGAGATGGAGCAGTGTGTGTATATGATACAGATAAGGTCAAAGTCCACACTAAGCCCCATATATTAGATATCAAAAAAGGTTCACAATAGCTTCTAAACACCACCAAAAAAAAAAAAAAAAAGTGTAGTGTAAGCCAACGTGGGACACACATTAAAAGTTAGTGTTTGGAGCACACTCGCAACAACAACTAGAACACCTCAAGTACGCATGATAGCGTATTCACGCACTAGCACCAAATTTAAGAATTGTTGGTTCATTATCATTCCACATTCCACCAATTCAAACCTAATTTCAAATCAAGAAAACCCTACCACATGTCTTGGTGTACTTAAAACGCACATACTATCCCAACTACAAGTTATTCTAAAACTACAACCAATTCCACTAATTTTCACAACTATCTATATGGCAAATTTTGACTAGCCTGTCACTTTCACATGGACTCACGATTTTTTTTCCACCGCTCACAATCAATCACATCCAACAACACATTCGCATCAGTCCATCTAAAATTTTCTATATATTTTAAAATAAAAAATCTTTTTTTTTCTATTTCACACAATACTTGGCAAAAACACCAAAATCAGATTATCAATTATAAACTCTATTTTCTTTAAATATTTTTTTTTTTTCAACTACTAACACACCCTCTCTTGCTTCTTTGGACATTGAAGACAGTCAAGTGAAGGAAAGAGATAGAGAGAGATTCTGACGAGGTTGAGACAGGAGAGAGAAGAAATATTTTGCAATGAGTAAAACTAACCACTTTTTTCTATTTTATAATATCTTGTGCAAGTGCTCTTAAAATATGGGTCAATTTTAGGTTTAATTGGCTAAAACATGGTATTTTTTCAACAATTATACAAGCACCACCACACGGATGCTAATTGCTCTAAAATAGCCCAAAGTAGGAAAAAAAATCAACAATAATTTGTGGAATAGGAAAACAAAAGTGAAACGGCTTTAGGCCTTTAAAACTCCTTATATCAGTAAGAGTCGAACTCAACCCATGAAGAGGTCCAAATAATTTCATTTGCAAAGTTGGTCCAAATGAGCCCATTAAGTCCAACACGTGACCCATAGGTTGACGCTTCTTAAAATTAATGAAGCCATCACAAGAAATGTGCTAGTGGCTTGGACCCGTGTATGGAAGAAGGAAGGACCCATTACAAACAAAGCAAGAGAGGGCCATAAGGGTGAAAATTGATAAAGAAAGGCAGACTAAGCCCATAAGGCCCACTATATTGATAAATAACCTGTGGATGAAACAACCACATGCTGCCTTCTCTAATGCGTGGAGTCCAAGCTCACAAAGAGCAAGGAAGAAGTCCAAAAAATGGGTGATCAGTAGACAAGAGCTATGGAGTGGAGAGTACTTGACTCATTTTGAACTAGTCTTGGCTCACCTAAGGTTCCTCTATTGAGATTGGAACATTTGAAATTCCTTAGAGCCCATGAACAATTAATGCAACGTGCACAACCCATGTTTAAAACATATTAGATACTGATATATTTGCTGAAACCATGACCCTTATAAATTAACATTTTCCTACTCAGAATATAGTTCAAGTTAGAAATTTGGAAAGCATTTCAAATGTGTAGACTAGCTCTGTTTGTTTCAATGTAAAATATTTGCAAAGGTTAAATATTTGCAGGAAAATATTTTCATTTTACAGTGTTTGGCAATGTATATAAAAATGTTGTGTAAAATATTTTCCAGTGTTTGGCACAATGTAAAATGAAAGTTAAAAAAAAGAACTGGTAAAATCAAAACAATGACCACAAAATGACCATTAATTGTTGGATCCTTGCATCATCATAATTCCAGCCACATTTTTTATTTGAGTGGTATAACAATAAGAAATTAGAGTTGGCTAGATAAATTCTATACCTATAAAAAATGAATAGTTCAACTCAACTAATGTTGTAGCAATGGGCTGGTCAGAGAAGAATTATGCACAATTGTACCCCAAAACTAGTCTTTCGACCCCTACTCAATTCAATAAGACTATTTGGTCCAATAAACCTCCAAGGTAACTGACTGTATATGGTAGATAGATTATTGAGAATTGACAGCTCAGGGTATCATATGATTTCCTTGCCTCTCTCTATTACTCTGAATTGCCCTTTAATCTTTCTCTCTCTCATCAATCTAAAGATTATATTAAATCAAATCTGTGAATAAATTATAAGTCAATAAAACTCTTAATTTTATTCCGGATAATTTCCACTAGCAAACTGTAATTGTCTCTAGCCCTTTCTATATCAAACCCAAACCCCAATTTCCCCAGATCAAAGGCAGAAGTGGCAGAGTTCAACTGCTATTCCGCGTGATAAACTTAGCAAAATCATCACTTTGGCATAATTCCAATACATGTAGCCTCTGGAACAATGTTTATTCCTACTACTTTGATAAGATAAGAGAAGACGGAAGGGAAAAGTTAAATCTCTTTAAGTAGAAATTGAACCTAAGAAAAACCAGAGAAGAGTTAGAGATGAAGAAAAACAAAAAGAAAATGAGAAATCTAATCTAAAAAGGCAAAAAAGTACCAAGTTTTGCCTGCGATGGGTAGCGCCATCGGAAGCTGTTGTTGGCCGGTGGTGGCTTGGACCTTGGAGCCGGAGATTGACGAGAAGGGGACTGGAGGTGGCTGGGTTTTTAGGAGAGATATACTAAAGGGAGAGTTTTAACGTGAAAGTGCAAGAGTGATAAGTATCGGGGTGTGAAGGATTGAGCAAATGTAAAATGTTTTTCCAAAATTTTAAGTGTAAAATATTTTACATATATTTGCTTAGGTTGATTTGGTTGACTAAAAATATTTTATTTTTGACCAAATACTTTACTGCAAAACAAAAACTGTAAAATTGGGAAATATTTTCCTGAAAATATTTTACATTGAAACAAACAGAACTTAGATTACTTTTGCCGTCTAGTATATTATATACTCTCATTGCACCCATTAGCATTCATTAAGAGGGTAATTCTTAAACAGCACGTATCTTAACAGTTAAACTTCAAAGTAGCAAAACTATTAGAATCTTAATAATATCTTCAAATCTATATGACTATGGGTTGCATGTGCTTCAATAATGTCTTGAAATCTGTACAACTATGTGTTGCACATGATCTATACAGCTATGTGTTGCATGTGCCTCATCAAGTCCAAAATGCGTGAGCTGCAACAAAACAAACAAATCACTTTAGAATGCAAACTCAAAAGTAAAGCAAATACAACTAGAAAGGAAGTTGAGGGAGTTTAACAAAAACTAGTTAGGGCAAGATTCATGATAAATAACTAAATAGAAAGTTATTAAGGTATAAAAAAAATACGTTATCTGTAACTCCATTTGTTGTCAAACCATGCAACAAGCTTTACAAACTTATCATTCAAGGTCATGCTAGCCTTTGAGTCAAAAATACAAGACTTGCAACAAGAATTGATCAAAATTGAGCTTCAAATTAAGTTTAGCTTGCAACAACAACCAAAAAGATTATGAAAAATCAGAGCAACTAAACTCATTTAGGAGAACAATATATTGAAAAGAAAGCAGTAAATAGAATATAGCCCAAAAATAATAATCAGAATCACTAGGTACCTGCAGTCTCCCAAAAAATTTTCTGCCACTGCATCATTCTCAACATACCCAATAATTCCTTTCAAATGACTCTTAGATTCTCGCCTACATATCAATAAAACAGAAAAAAATATATATATGAGAGGAGTGATAAGAACATTAAGTACTAATACCCTACCATGCTCTTGTGATTACCAATAGTTTTATTTTTTTTCCCTAACAGAATATTTAAAAGCAAGTGTTCCTAATCCTTACTTGATAAGGACTTTGATATCCTCATAATTGCCCCTCTCAAGTTTCACAATGAGATTGACCACCGACACATCAACAGTAGGAGCACGGGAGGTTAAACTTCAAAGTAGCAAAGCTATTAGAATCTTAAGCAGCACGTATCTTAACAGTTAAATTTCAAAATAGCAAAACTATTAGAATCTTAATAATATTTTCAAATCTATATGGTTATAGGTTGCATGTGCCTCAATAATATCTTGAAATCTGTACAACTATGTGTTGCACATGATCTATACAGCTATGTGTTGCGTGTGCCTCATCAAGTCCAAAATGCGTGAGCTGCAATAAAACAAACAAATCACTTTAGAACGCAAACTCAAAAGTAAAACAAATACAACTAGAAAGGAAGTGGAGGGAGTTTAACAAAAACTAGTTGGGGTAAGATTCATGGTAAATAACTAAATAGAAAGTTATTAGGGTATAAAAAAAATACGTTACCTGTAACTCTATTTGTTGTCAAACCATGCAACAAGCTTTACAAACTTATCATTCAAGGCCATGCTAGCTTTTAAGTCAAAAATACAAGATCTGCAACAAGAATTGATCAAAATTGAACTTCAAATTAAGTTTAGCTTGCAACAACAACCAAAAAGATTATGAAAAATCAGAGCAACTAAACTCATTTAGGAGAACAATATATTGAAAAGAAAGCAGTAGATAGAATATAGCTCAAAAATAATAATCAGAATCAATAGGTACCTGCAGTCTCCCACAAAATTTTCTGCCACTGCATCATTCTCAACATACCCAATAATTCCTTTCAAATGACTCTCAGATTCGCCTACACATCAATAAAACAAAAACAAAAATAAATAAAAAAAATGTGAGGAGTGATAAGAACATTAAATACTAATACCCTACCATGCTCTTGTGATTACCAATAGTTTTATTTTTTTCCCTAACAGAATATTTAAAAGCAAGTGTTCCTAATCCTTACTTGATTAGGACTTTGATATCCTCATAATTGCCCCTCTCAAGTTTCACAATGAGATTGACCACCAACACATCAACAGTAGGAGCACAGGAGATTAAATTTCAAAGTAGCAAAGCTATTAGAATCTTAAGCAGCACGTATCTTAACAGTTAAATTTCAAAGTAGCAAAACTATTAGAATCTTAATAATATTTTCAAATCTATATGGCTATGGGTTGCATGTGCCTCAATAATGTCTTGAAATCTGTACAACTATGTGTTGCACATGATCTATACAGCTATGTGTTGCATGTGCCTCATCAAGTCCAAAATGCGTGAGCTGCAACAAAACAAACAAATCACTTTAGAACGCAAACTCAAAAGTAAAGCAAATACAACTAGAAAGGAAGTGGAGGGAGTTTAACAAAAACTAATTGGGGCAAGATTCATGATAAATAACTAAATAGAAAGTTATTAGGGTATAAAAAAAATATGTTACCTATAACTCCATTTGTTGTCAAACCATGCAACAAGTTTTACAAACTTATCATTCAAGGTCATGCTAGCCTTTGAGTCAAAAATACAAAACTTGCAACAAGAATTGATCAAAATTGAGCTTCAAATTAAGTTTAGCAAACAACAACAACCAAAAAGATTATGAAAAATCAAAACAACTAAACTCATTTAGGAGAACAATATATTGAAAAGAAAGCAGTAGATAGAATATAGCTCAAAAATAATAATCAGAATCAATAGGTACCTGCAGTCTCCCAAAAAATTTTCTGCCACTGCATCATTCTCAACATACCCAATAATTCCTTTCAAATGACTCTCAGATTCGCCTACACATCAATAAAACAAAAACAAAAAAAAAAAAAAATGTGAGGAGTGATAAGAACATTAAGTACTAATACCCTACCATGCTCTTGTGATTACCAATAGTTTTATTTTTTTCCCTAACAGAATATTTAAAAGCAAGTGTTCCTAATCCTTACTTGATTAGGACTTTGATATCCTCATAATTGCCCCTCTCAAGTTTCACAATGAGATTGACCACCGACACATCAACAGTAGGAGCACAGGAGATTAAATTTCAAAGTAGCAAAGCTATTAGAATCTTAAGCAGCACGTATCATAACAGTTAAATTTCAAAGTAGCAAAACTATTAGAATCTTAATAATATTTTCAAATCTATATGGCTATGGGTTGCATGTGCCTCAATAATGTCTTGAAATCTGTACAACTATGTGTTGCACATGATCTATACAGCTGTGTGTTGCATGTGCCTCATCAAGTCCAAAATGCGTGAGCTGCAACAAAACAAACAAATCACTTTAGAACGCAAACTCAAAAGTAAAGCAAATACAACTAGAAAGGAAGTGGAGGGAGTTTAACAAAAACTAATTGGGGCAAGATTCATGATAAATAACTAAATAGAAAGTTATTAGGGTATAAAAAAAATATGTTACCTATAACTCCATTTGTTGTCAAACCATGCAACAAGTTTTACAAACTTATCATTCAAGGCCATGCTAGCCTTTGAGTCAAAAATACAAAACTTGCAACAAGAATTGATCAAAATTGAGCTTCAAATTAAGTTTAGCAAACAACAACAACCAAAAAGATTATGAAAAATCAGAGCAACTAAACTCATTTAGGAGAACAATATATTGAAAAGAAAGCAGTAGATAGAATATAGCTCAAAAATAATAATCAGAATCAATAGGTACCTGCAGTCTCCCACAAAATTTTCTGCCACTGCATCATTCTCAACATACCCAATAATTCCTTTCAAATGACTCTCAGATTCGCCTACACATCAATAAAACAAAAAAAAAAAAAAAAAAAAAAATGTGAGGAGTGATAAGAACATTAAGTACTAATACCCTACCATGCTCTTGTGATTACCAATAGTTTTATTTTTTTCCCTAACAGAATATTTAAAAGCAAGTGTTCCTAATCCTTACTTGATTAGGACTTTGATATCCTCTTAATTGCCCCTCTCAAGTTTCACAATGAGATTGACCACCGACACATCAACAGTAGGAGCACAGGAGATTAAATTTCAAAGTAGCAAAGCTATTAGAATCTTAAGCAGCACGTATCTTAACAGTTAAATTTCAAAGTAGCAAAACTATTAGAATCTTAATAATATTTTCAAATCTATATGGCTATGGGTTGCATGTGCCTCAATAATGTCTTGAAATCTGTACAACTATGTGTTGCACATGATCTATACAGCTATGTGTTGCATGTGCCTCATCAAGTCCAAAATGCGTGAGCTGCAACAAAACAAACAAATCACTTTAGAACGCAAACTCAAAAGTAAAGCAAATACAACTAGAAAGGAAGTGGAGGGAGTTTAACAAAAACTAATTGGGGCAAGATTCATGATAAATAACTAAATAGAAAGTTATTAGGGTATAAAAAAAATATGTTACCTATAACTCCATTTGTTGTCAAACCATGCAACAAGTTTTTCAAACTTATCATTCAAGGCCATGCTAGCCTTTGAGTCAAAAATACAAAACTTGCAACAAGAATTGATCAAAATTGAGCTTCAAATTAAGTTTAGCAAACAACAACAACCAAAAAGATTATGAAAAATCAAAGCAACTAAACTCATTTAGGAGAACAATATATTGAAAAGAAAGCAATAGATAGAATATAGCTCAAAAATAATAATCAGAATCAATAGGTACCTGCAGTCTCCCACAAAATTTTCTGCCACTGCATCATTCTCAACACACCCAATAATTCCTTTCAAATGACTCTCAGATTCTCGCCTACACATCAATAAAACAGGAAAAAAAAAAGAAGATGAAAGGAGTGATAAGAACATTAAGTAATAATACCCTACCATGCTCTTGTGATTACCAATAGTTTTATTTTTTTCCCTAACAGAATATTTAAAAGCAAGTGTTCCTAATCCTTACTTGATAAGGACTTTGATATCCTCATAATTGCCCCTCTCAAGTTTCACAATGAGATTGACCACCGACACATCAACAGTAGGAGCACGGGAGGTTATCCCAATAAACTTCCTTTTCAATGCAGGCAGCATACTACCAACAGCCTGCACATTTAAAAGTACACAATACACCTCAATGTGACATAGATTCAATCCAAATATTTCATTTTTTGACTCGTGTAAAATCAAGCACAAATTCCTACAAATTATGAGGTCAACAAAGATAAGATAGCATGTTTCAGATGACAAATCCTAAGTTAAATAAAAACTCTTCCGTAAGTTCAACTTTATAAATGGATGACTCTCAAAATATATAGATGACAAAGACTTAGACATGAATATCAAAACTTAGAGATGCTCTACAAACTCCGCCATCACCACCTTGTTTCACACTATTGGGTTTTGCGAAAAGTAATAAGAAACCATCTTGGTATAAGAAGGATGGTTTAAATGTTTCAAGGAAGCTCAAAACTTGTCTTAGTTTGTTGATGCCAATACCCACAAATTTCTAAGTCCTGGAACTTGGCAACCATCTTGTTTAATTTCTTTAACAAAATTGAAACGAGCACATCTGCTACCATGGACAATGGTTTCTAGTTCTTTTCTCTCATTTCTCACAAAATCAAAGCTACAAACTACTAAATGGGTGAGTTTAGGGCTCAGACAAAATGCACTATTCTTTGCAACTTCTTGACAACTGCGTTTTTGGAAAGAAGACCTTGGACAGAGATTAAAACTAATATCTAAGATCTAGATCTGGTAAATATTGATCAAAACCATACACAAAACATTAACATTTTTAGCCATACTACCAAAAACGACCCACCCCTGCGGGTGGCAATTGCTTAAAATCCCATCACCTACGTCCTCTTTAGTCATAGTGCTTGAAAAGAGTAAAAAGTTTTTATGTGTATATGATTCCTATTCAAATAAGTAATCTGAAAGATTAAAACCACATATTGCAACCCAAAACCCTAACCTAGATCCATTAAACTCGTCCTCAATGAAATTGAATTTTGGGAATTTTAGTCATACCTAATGTTCATCCATTTCGCAAACAAATCAAAATAAATAAATAAATAAACAAACCCCAACATTTTGATCCATTGTTTCTACCTATGATTTATAATACTATTTCTTCTAGTAACAAAGAAAACAAAACAAACCATGAGAAAAATAAACCAAGACAAACAACAAAATCATCATTGACTCAATTAAACATACAGTAATCTATCCTAATTTTGCTTGCAATTCGCTAATTACAAAACCTTTTTTCAATACTAATATCGAAGAAATATAGACCGAGAGAGAGTATAGATATTGTTGGTATAGGTGTGTGTTCCAAATACTTTTACTATTATTTATTTTCTAGTCGTTGGAAATTTATGAGTAAAATAACTGTTAGGCAATTATGATAAAAATAGCCGTTGAGCAATAATGGACAATATAGCCATTGGACTTTTATGGGTTATTAGTAACCAATAACTATAGATCATTATTGTCATGAATAGTCTATATAATACCTATTATCACACTCTTTCTTATGTGTCATAGTTTATTACTCTATATTTAGAAATACACAATTCTATTATATGTCTCTTCCATATATTTTTCTATAATTTATATTTGTTCTAAGAAAAGGCAATAAAGGGTTGTTCTTGAACCTTTGTCTGTGGAAGTTTGTCCACCACGAAGGTTGTCGCTATAGTTTAATCTTGGGGGGTTGTTTGGGTGGCACAAATCAACCTTTAAGGACAACGCTTTCGCAGCGTGATTCTATAGCATTGTGAGATCGTTCTAAACTTCATTTTATTTTATGTTCTTGCTAATTAATTGAGATAATAATTTTATATCAAAACTTGTTTATTCACTAAAATATTTCCAACAAGTTTAAAGGTTGATTTTCATGCTTCAAAATGGATAAACAATTTATCGATCATGAAATTTTATATTTTTGTATGATATTATGTTTATAAAGGAAAAATCTTAGTAGTTATATTCATAGATATAATTACTTATATCTTTTGTGGAGTTTTTTTTGCTATGTATTTAATCTAAACAATTTGGTGGACTAAGAATTTTAGAAGGAAAAATAAATGATGTCCATCCATATGTGTTTTTGATTCTTTAATCCAAATCAATATGTGAATAATATTATGTAATATTGTCCTGAAATGTGAATATCAACTTATTGCATTTGCAATTTGTGTGTACTATATGTTTTTCATATTTAATGAAATTGTTTTGTGTCTATTGAAATATGAGAAACATGGTATTAAAGAAAAATGTATGTGTTTTGAGAAATGTTTTTTGGAATTCATAACAAATAGTTAATGATAATATGTATGAGAAATGAGATGAAAAAAATTTATTTTTGGCACAAACATGGAAAATAGTGTGTAGATTTATGGTGAGTGCACTCCTATTGTTAAGTGGGATCAACAATGTCGTATCAACTTGGTACTCCTTTTGTATAATGAGGACACTATGATATTATAATTTAATTAAATATTATTTTCCTTGCCAAAGTATTCAAGTAATCATTTATGGTCATGTGAAAAATATATTGTGGATGATTAAACATTTGTATTATACAATTGTGGTATAATGATGTCAAATTTTACAAAATATTAAGCTTTTTATTCTTGTAAAATTTTGGACGTTCCTAAGAGTGGTTTTTAGTAGCTAGAGGGTATTGGCTCTATGTACAAGTGCTATCATTCTTACATCTCTTAACACATAAATATAAAATGAGAAATTATGAAAAATAATTAAAAATTTCTTTATATATATATAATGATCCAACTAGTATTTTGGGCTAATGGATAAGATTTAGTGGGAATATATATTCATTTTATCCACCAAATGCAAGAGTGATATTGAAAAAATATATTTACATATTTTATTGACTACATGTGTTGTTTTGATATGGTGGATAGGTTTTTGTGAATTTGAAATAAATAAAAAACCTTATAAATCCGTAACAAGAGGAACCAAACTCCTTGGTTTGGTACATAGTAATTTTGATGATTTAAAACACGCAATGATTAGAGGTGGTAAAATATTTTATGTAATCTTTGTTGATGAACATTCTATATTTACTTAACTTTGCACATTATGAACCAAATATAAGGTATTGGATATTTTTATAAAATATAAAAAATGAAGTTGAGAATGGCGTAAGCTTAACTTAGAATACCTCGAATTGTGGGGGGTAGTTGACTAAGATGTTACCCAAATCTAAAAGGAGAATACCTCAAAGCGTGGGGGTACTTGCCTAAGATCATGCAACATGAACATAAAATGAGGAAACTTGATTCTTAAATATGTGATTGTGTGTTTATTGGTTATACTTGCTATAATTCATGATATAGTATTATTTTCATTAAGAGTGATATATTTAGAATTTAATACTATTGTTGAATCTTAAAAATACTTTTTTAAGTGTGAGTTTTCTTTGAAAAAAGAAAAAGAAAATATGTTTCATGAACCTATTGATACTTCTAATGATTTTGTTATGATGTGCAAGATTTGAGAAGAAGTAAGCAAACTAGAGAGAAAAAGAGTTACGGTAACAATTTTCTTATCTGTATTGTTGAAGATAAGCATGTAAGTTATTATGATGTAATTAAATTTGTTGATGCATCAGTATGGTTAGAAGCTTTTAACAAATTATTGGAATGGGTTGAGTCTCCACTTAAGGTTAAGCCTATTAGTTGTAAATGGGTGTTTAAAACAAAATTGTATGGTTGCAAGTGAGTTTCTAAAAGAAATTATAACCAAATGGGATCATAGAAAATTATAAGGCATGCTCGATAACTTAAGACTATAAACAAAATATCATGTTAAATATTTGATACTTATTCTTCGTTTATTAGAATTGCGTCTATAAGAATGTTGTTTGTCATTGTATCTATTTACAAACATATTACACATCATATGGATGTTAAAATTATTTTTCTAATAGATGAATTAGAAGAAGAAGAAAATATGAAGCAACCTAAGGGTTGTGTTATCCTTGGACAATAACATAAAGTTTGTAAATTGGTTAAATCTTTATATGGATTAAAACAAGCACCTATACAATGACATGCAAATTTTGATATATGATGCTTATACATGGATTTGCGATTTATGGTCATGAGGATAAATGCATATATAATTAGTACAATAATAATGAAGGTGTCATTATTTATTTATATGTTGATGACTTACTTATATTTGGAACTAGTTATAATGTTGTGCATGATGCTAAATGTTTTCTTGCCTCTAAATTTGATATGAAAATTTTGGTTGAGGCAAATGTTATTTTAGACATCAATATCTTTAGGGATGATGATTGCAATGTACTATCACAATCTCATTATGTGGAGAAAAAAAAAATTAAACACTTTGATATGTGACCTATGTCTATTATGTATGACTTAAAAGTGCACTTGGTCAAAAATTGTGGTGATAATGTTTTACAAGATAAGCAAGTACAAATTATTGGTTGTTTAATATTTTTGACAAACTGTAGTGGCCCTGATATTGCATATGATGTTGGTAAATTGAGTAAATACATTTATAGTTCTAGAGTTGAGCATTGGGATACAATATCTATTTTTTTGATATATTCAAAGGGGACTTTTTATTTTTGTTTGTCATATTGTGATTATCCTGTTGTTTTAGAAGAATATTGTGATGCTAATTAGATCTTTGATACAGATTATGTGAAGCCTACTAGTAGATATGTGTTCACACTAGCTGGAAGGGCTGTCTCTTGGAAGTCATCCAAAAAGACTTGCATAGTGAGATCTAATATGGAAACAGAGTTAATGGCCTTAAAGAAGGCTAGGTCCAAAGTTGTATGGCTTAGGAGTTTATTAATTGATATGCCTCTATTTACTAACTCTGTTGTCTCTGTTTGCTTTCCTTGTGATTGTCAGGCTGTCATAACATGTGTTAAGAGCAAAGTTTATAATGGGAAAAGTCGACATATCCAATTGAGGTTGAGGCAGCTTATTAATAATGATGTTATGTCATTGAACTTTGTGAGGTCTAAAAGGAATTTGGCCAATCCTTTGACCAAACCACTAGCAAGAAGGCTGGTGAGTAAGACATCTAGGGGGATTGGACTGATACCCAAGTTGTGACACTGTGGCTAATGCCCAATCTCTATGATGGGTGATTCTATGTAAGAGGTTAAATGGGTAAAGTTCATCAGTGGTCCATGGTCATTGTCATTTGTTATGCGTTTTCCGCTATCTCGACAAGGAGATTAGTAATGAGTCCATCCCTAAGGTGTGAGACAATGCTAAGTTGCAGAATTTGGTGAGGTTGAGTTTTATGCTCTTAATGGATCCATATCCCTACCTATTGGGATGGGGTGTATCTGCACACACACTTGATAGATGCCACCGACTAAGTTGCAGATTATTGGAGGTTGAGCTTTAGGCTCTTAATGGATCCATACTCCCTACCTGTTAGGATGGAGCGTTCTACACGCACTCTTGATGGATGCCACCTATGTGTGAGTGAAAGTTCTGCTGCTTTCTATGAGACTTTTTGGGTAGGTCTCTAGAGCTCTCATGAAATCTAGTGGCGCATGGCCTGGATGAGGTGCCAACCCGCTTAAGAACAACCTTAGTAAAGAAAGTTATGTGGGTGGTAAGTTTGGATCACTAATAGCTTGGTTAAAAGAGTTTTAACTCCACCATTGGCTTTTAGTTCCTACTTATTTATCCTAAGTATGGTTAAAATCTTTTGGTACCATATTGACGCATGCTTTCTTTAGTTGCTTGCCTTTCCTATTTTTTGTTTGTAACATGTGGGGGATTGTTGGTGTGGATGCATGTTCTAAACACTTTTATCATTATTTGTTTTCTAGCCATTGAAAATTTATGAGTAAAATAGCCGCTGGGCAATTATGATAAAAATAGCTATTGGGCAATAATTGATAATATAGTTGTTGGGGTTTTATGAAGTTATTAGTAACCAATAACTATAGACTATTATTGTCATAAATAGTCTATATAATACCTATCATCACACCTTTTTTTATGTGTCAAAGTTTATTTCTCTATATTTAGATATACACAATTCTACTAGATGTCTCTCCCATATATTTTTCTACAATTTATATTTGTTCTAAGAAAAGGCAATAGAGGGTTATTCTTGAACCTTCGTGGGTGGAAGTTCGTCCATCACGAAGGTTGACGCTATAGTCTAATCCTAGGAGGTTGTTTAGCTAAGAGAACCAGTCACACTGAGTTTTATTCCGGGTGGCGCAAATCAACCTTTAAGAACAACACTTTCGTAGCGTGATTCTATAGCATTGTGAGATCGTTCTAAACTCCTTTTTATTTTATGTTCTTGCTAATTATTTGGGATAATAATTTTGTATCAAAACTTGTTTATTTATCAATATATTTCCAGCAGATATAACTAAAACACAGGTTGTGATTAAAAGTTGCACAAAATAATAACACAAAAGGCCGGCCGACAAAAGATTTGTACTCGATAAGTCGATATTGGGTCGATTGATTTTTTATTTATTTTTTATATATCGATAAGTTGATATATATATATATATATATATATATATATATATGAATGCTACCATAATATGGTAGGGATGTAAAAAAAATTCGACTAATTTGTGGAACAGGAAAACAAAAGTGAAACGGCTTGAGGCCCACAAAATTCTTTAAATCAGTAAGAGTTGAACCCAACCCATGAACAGGTCCACATAATTTCATGTGCAAAGCTAGTCAAAATGAGCCCAGTAAGTCTAACATGTGCGACTCTTCTTATAATTAATGAAGCCGACATAAGAAATGTGTTGGTGGCCTAGACCCATGTATAAAAAAGCCTTGTAGAAAAAAAAGACAAAAGGAAGAAGGATGAGCCCATTACAAACAAAGTAAGAAGGGCCGTAAGGTTGAAAATTGATAAAGAAAAGGAGACTAAGCCCATAAGGCCCACTATATTGATATATATAGTGTGGACCAGGCTCACAAAGAGCAAGGCAAGGGTCTAACAAAGGGGCGATTAGGACTCCTTCCTTGTGAATCTCCAAGTCCTAGAACTATCTTGGATCATAGCAATCAATGTGGAAATTTGATGGTTGCTTTTATATACTTTTGGGAAAATTTAAGGTCTCTCCGCTCCGTATTGTCCTCTAATTGCATACTCGTAAGCTGGAGCTTTTTCCCATTGTTTGGCAATTTGGAACCCATGATCTGATCTCCATGACTAGGTAATGGATAGTAATAAAGAAAACAAAACAAACCATGAGAAAAACAAACCAAGACAAATAACAAAATCATCATAAACTTAATTAAACTTACAGTAATCTATCCTCACTTTGCTTGCAACTTATTGCAAAACCTCTTTTCAATAGTAATACTAATATGAGAGAGAGAGAGAGAGAGAGAGAGAGAGTATAAATATAAATAAAACACAAGTTGTGATTGAAAGATGCACAAAATAATAACACAAAAAGCCGACCAACAGAAGATTTGTACTCAATAAGTCGATATTGGGTCGGTTGATTTTTTTTTTAAGAATGTGATATTCAGTCGGTTGATTCTAATATATATATCTTTGTTTTTTTGTGTGTGGCTAGGTTTGTTATTTAAAAATTTACTAAAGGCATAATATTTAAATAATAAATTATTATTTAATGGAAATCAATTTTTTTCCCAGTTACTTAATCAAACACTAATTCATTAGCATAATTAATTTTATTAAGTATTTTTGCATAATACCTAAGACCATTTCCTAACAATATGTGTTGTGTTAAAACTCAGTGTTAGAATTCATTCTAGTAGACTTCAAAATCCAAAGGCGATAGAGTTAACAAATGTAACTTAAATAAGTTGAAATAAGGAAAAAAAAAAAGAAAAAAGAAAAAGAAAAAGAAATGAAAGAAAGAATGAAAGAAAAAGGTAGCTAGCTCTTATGGGTTTCCGAATTTGTTATACTCATATCAAGGATCCGGGGCTTGGGCTTGGGCTAGTGTCAAGCCCACAAACCAATTTCTATTTTGTACTGATTTTCACACATGCAAATAGCAATTTGAACTATGAAGTACCGAATGACACGAGATGATTTTCCATCGCAAAACCTCTTCATATCAACAATATCCAAATGGAGAGCATCCTTTTTCCAAAAGCTACATTGAATGAAACTTTTCAGTAGATTTATTTGGTTTTTCTAAAATTTTATCTGCACAATAATTTTGAGTCTGTGTTTTTAAGATGCATTTTTTTTAAAACACTCTGCCTACATTTACTGTGTTTTTTTGGGCATATTGTTCAGAAGAGACAAATTTTCATGATATTCTTAGGCTAAAAAAAGGATAAATAATTATATAAATAAATAAAAAGTAAGATCAAATTCAAAAACATTAAATGATAAGCAGTACATCTTTGGAGAACTCTCGCATTTGTTCACAAACCCTCTCTCGTTCTCCTTCATTCCATGATCTATTTTTACGTCCCCTCCTAGCCCTAGGCACCTGCCGATAGGAATCTACTAGGCGACATTTCTCTTTTGGGTCGATTACCAATCGTTTAAGAGCAGGAGCATTTTTGAGCAAATATATGGCAAATTTAATTTGAATTGAGGTGCCATAAAATCCAGCAAGATGAACCTCCTTCAGATGTTCATGGACATGGTCATTAGGCTCAAGCTCTATACCTTGCTCAAAGTCTATTGAGCATCTCGTCTGCAATTAGAACAAGTATACACTAATCCAAATTAGAAGATAATTGAAACATGAGGTTTAAGCCTAAAAATGATGCAAGATGGACAACAGTTCCCAAAATAAAAAAGAATCATGAAAATATATATAGGAAACCTTGAATAATTGACACACCAAACCAATTTTATTCCAGCAAATTATGCAAAGCTATTTGATGCCACAGATGAGTATCAAGAGGTTAATCTAAATAAGTATAAAGAACTCCATTGTGTCATGACAATAATTTCCAATTCAATATAATTTTCAATATTTACCACATGAACTTCAACATGCATGTTACTTTTAGTTTTGCAGGTAATCGACAATAACTATACTACTTGTCGGACTTTTGATGCCTTGTTCAGGGTATTCTAGATAGATTTCCTAAAAATATCATGTTTTTTCCTTATTAGTAAGTAAAAGATTTCATTCCAGTAACACTTAGCTCAAGATCAATACAAAACACAAGATAGCGTAAAGAATTGCAACCAAAGAATTAAAAGCAAAAAAATATCAAATTAGAAAACTCTATTAAGAGTACCACTGTCACTGGGACCCAGGACAGTTGACCATCTAGGGAGTTATTCTACTGCACAAAATGTCATCTTATTTCAACTATGAGGCAGAATGAAACTTTTTGCAAGGCTTTGGGCGGTTATTAGGGTGGGATTTGTAAAAATAAGAGAAAAAGGGACACAGAGAGAGAGTTAGAAAAATTGGGACCCTTGAAACATATAAACAGAAGCAGTAAAACCACATTCCAAAGCCATGCTTGGAGTAGACAAGCATGAAAATAACTAGACAGTATATATATATCGCTCACCTGCAAATAAAATTTCTGCAAAAGGGGAAAGGCTCTGAGAATAGCTGTCATCTTCAAGACGTCAAATTCCCTCCTTTGAACGAAATACAGCTCCAACGTTTCAACCTTGCTGAAGATTGCAATGCTTTTAGGTGTGGACACCTACATAGAGAAATACACTCTTATGATTACTAACAAATCTTTCACTTCAAAAAGAACAGCAGAATTTTAATTTTTTGCACATACCCAATTAACAACGGTAACAACATGTAGCATCCTCAGATTAGGGAGGTCTTTTGCAAGTTGATGGAAAATATAATGCGCACTTTGTTCATGGTTTACTTGGAAATACACTTCTTCCAGCTTAGGGACTAAAAGCAATGAATGTTTAGCCCATAAGCTAGAATAATATTCATATCTACAGAGATTCAAAGCTGACAGCTCAATTTCCTCAACCCCACGGCAACTGTCAATGATTAAAGTCCTCAAATGCAGTAATGGGGCAAAAATCCTTAATTTAAAAGGAAGCTTACAGTCAATCAAAAACAGACTGAGAAGGCTCAAACAACAAGAACAGATGGTCTGCACCTCAGATAGTACTAAAGGTACTTTCACTAATTCGAGGATTCTTAAATATCTGGGTAAATTAGGTCCCAACTTGCATGCTTGCAACCTCAGACAATTTAATTTGAACTCTGTGGCTTGAGAAAGAAGCTCACTACCAAAAACATACATTTCTTCCCTTTTGTATCTGCTGGGAGGCCCAAGACAATTCCAGCAACAATCGAAACATATAGTGATGTTTTCAGCACCCATTTTATTGGCAAAACTGATCCATTGATCAATATTGTTTGCGCAATCCATACCAAGACAGAAACGGAGCTGAAACGAAACAACGTGTGTACCCTCATAAAACTGCAGGAATTGATTCACTGCTCCAACAAATATATGCTTGTAATCCAAGCAAGGATAACCAAGGGTTGGCATAATGTTATGCCTATCAAATATGAGGGATAAACGGGAAGCACAGATTCTTGTCCATCTATGTGATAACACACTTGTTTTGACAGCATCCCTGAGTGTCAGATATGAGAGGATCGAAGAGAGAACATCTGTCGGCAATTCACTGATGATATCTTCTTGTCTAGTACAAGTACTTAAACCAACCTACAAAATTAGAAGCAAAGCAAGTGATCAATAGCTTTTCATCCTAGTTTTTCTTTCTTTGAGTCTATAAATGAATCATATCAAGTTAAGAAAGCAAAATGAATATCTAAATTCACAGATAAATAAGATTTGCAAGATCACCAAGTCATGAAAGAGTACTCAAAATTCAAAATTCACACAATTAGAGAGGGGTGTGCAACCAACCACTTATCTGCCAAAACCGACTCAATCCAACTCAGGGTTGGGGGAAAATTATTAGAGACTCCCAAAGTACCATAAATGTGTAGTCTCTTCTCTCACATAAATGGTGTGTCTCACTAATTAAATTCATGTAAGACCTACCATTCATGTGAGAGAGGGGAGTACGCATTTATGGTATTTCGAGAGTACATAATAATTTTCCTGGATTGGGTTTAGTTGCCATTTTTTTTAGTAGGTTTGGTTGGGTGCAGGTCTAATAGATTTATAATCATATATTTAATATATATTTAAAAATACATATTATATGGTTTTGTTATTTACGCTTTTGGTTTGATGAACTAATTTATATGATTATAAATCTGCTTTTATTTGTATTAGTTTGATGCACTAATCAAATAGTTTATGTTAGTTTGGTGCTATACTCAGGTTTGATGAGTAAATTTGTTTTTTTTTAAAATTATTTATTGAAGTAAATTTGTTTTAATTTGTGCCTGTAATCTAATAAATTTGTTATTCTAATGCTATATCTTTAACATATATATATATATATATATATATATCCATGGGTCCAACTCCAAACCTACGTGGGTTGAGTTTTTTTTTACCCGGGTTGGATTGACCCCTCAACCTAACTCAAAACACCCCTATTTGACCCATATTAAGTCGAATTTGGAACGTTCCAAAAACTACAGGTTGTTGTCTATGACTACGCACTACGCAGAGACAGACAGAGTGACTAAACTCTAATTAGAAACAAACGATTTTATATTTTATTAACAAAAAGAAGGGGACCTTTTGGAAAAATTGAAGGTCTCTCCGCTCCATATCGTCCTCTAATTGCATGCTCGTAAGCCGGAGCTTTTCCCCATTGTTAGGCAATTTGGAACCCATGATCTGATCAGATCTCCACGACTGGATAATAGACATTAACAAAGAAAACAAAACAAACCATGAGAAAGACAGACCAACAAAATCATCATAAACTCAATTAAACTTACAGTAATCTATCCTCACTTTGCTTCATCCACGTACCCATGATTTCAAGTTGGGAGCAGAGATAAGCGAAAAAAAAAAAAAAAAAATTCAAATACGCATCCATATAGAATTAATAAACTATCAACCAAGACAAATACCCAAAAATCATTGTTTCTTAATATATCAATTATCAATATTAACTTTTTGAAATTGTGTTTGAGAGATATGGTTATTTTCCGGAATTGGAATTGTTAGAGATATATATTAGACATATTAGCCCAATGTAATAGGCCCAAGCCCAATCCTACTTGTACTGGTAGTCTAGGGTTTAGTCGCCTATATATACTCATGTTATGGCTCATTATAACACAGGTTATTGTACTACACTCTTATACATAATAAAGATGTAGCCCTTAAGGGATTCCTCCGTGGATGTAGGCCGACAAGGCTGAACCACGTAACCCTCGTGTTCACAGTGTTCCTATTCTATGCTTCCTCTTCCGCATCTATATTAGCATATTCAACATGATGTATCAATGCTAATATTTAACAGGAATATCGGCATTTTCTGGAATTGGGGAATGGATATTTCTTGGCATTGGAACATCGACATTTTCTGGAGTTGAGGAATGAATATTATCTCACAATCGGTTGTTGTTACTAACCAAAAGACAAATATTAGAATCTAAGTAAAGACAAATACTAGAATCTGGTTAACATGCATAATACATTTAATTATAAATTTAATATTTCTCACTTTCTTTCCATTTATAAATTTATTTAATTTAGCATTATGAGATAACAAATAGGCGCTGTTATTTGCTTAAATTTGTGATATGTGACAATTTGATTTGTTTTTTTCTTTTGTCGTCTTTGCCTTTACTTATCTTTGTCTTTGTCTTCTCTTTGTCTATGTCCCACTGCAGTCACTCTATCTCTCTTTTCTATATAATAATACAAGGGAGAGAGTCACAAACACAGAGTAAATACCTGTGAACTGTGAAGGCTGGAGCAGTGGAGCAACGACGCTGGGCTGGGCAGTGCTGATCGAGCAACCGGCGGCGGCGGCAAGATGGGTCTTTCTCGCGTGGGCGGCGTCACGGCGTGGGTAGCAAGATGGGTCTCTCACTTTCTCTGTCTCGCCTCTCCCTTTCTTTTCTTTTCTTTTTTCTTTTTTTCCTTTGTTTCTGGCTTTTCCGTTTGGTTTTGGGAGTCTTAACTAATACTGACTGCTGGGTTTTCTTCTCTCTTTTTTTTTTCTTTTTTTTTTTAAGGTTTTCATGGGCTTTTGAAAACTCCTGGGCTGGCCGGCTGGGAAAGGAATGGTTGAGGTGAAGGGGGCCCAAGCCTTTTTATTTATTTATTTTTTTCTGAAAATTTCATATACTAAGGCTGTGTTTGGTTGCTGTAAAATGTTTTCCGGAAAATACATATTTTCCGGAAATGCTAATTTTCGGAAAAGGAAAATGTTTCCATGGTGTTTGGTTGCATTGCAAAAAATTTTCCGAAAAATATTTTCTGGTGTTTGGAAAAGAAGAAGGAAAACACAAATCAGAAAATGCAGAATAACACAAATAAGAAAAACACAAGCCACAAATCCAGGAAAACACAAATCTAGAATAACACAAGCAAATTAAGGCTGGTTCATTCAAATATTTTTACAGAAAATGCATCAAATCAGGCAAAAGAAACCAAAACCCAGCAAAAGAAATGCAACCAGTTCTTCGATCGCGCCGACGAGCGGTGCGCGTCCGACGAGCGCGCTCGTCGATCGCGCCGCGCGATCTCATCGATCACGCGTCGACGATCGCGCGGCGCGATCTCGTCGATCGACGATCGCGCGGCGCGATCTCGTCGATCGCGGCGCGAGATCGACGATCGCGCCGCGAGATCGACGATCGCGCCGCGAGATCGACGATCGCGCCGCGAGATCGACGATCGCGCCGCGAGATCGACGATCGCGCCGCGAGATCGACGATCGCGCCGCGAGATCGACGATCGCGCCGCGCGATCTCGTCGATCACACCGCTCGTCGGCGCAGTGGCGCGATCTGGGCTCTCTCTTCTCTCTCTCTCTCTCTCTCTCTCTCTCTCTCTCTCTCTCTCTTTTTCCGGAAGTTATTTGAAGTGAAAATGAGGGGAGAAACTGATTTTCGGGTCAAAGGTGAAAATATTGGTCAACCGGAAGTCATTTTCCGTGACAGCCAAACATGTGGAAAAGGGTGAAAATGATTTCCTGAAATCATTTTCACCCAAAACAAACGCACCCTAAAATTTTTTCACCTGGGTCCGTCCCTGCTTTGCTTGCAACTCATTTACTGCAAAAACTCTTTTCAATAGTAATATCAGAGAAATATAGACCCCGAGAGAGACTATAAAATATAAGGATTTTACAAACGTGTAGACTAAGATTTTTTTATTTTATTTTATTTTAATTTTTAGAAACTGGCCTAAGAGTTGTTACCGTTATATTTGTAGCGGATGATTAAAATAAGTAATAAGTTTGGTAGTGGAATTAAAGGCTGAAGAAGACTAAAGTATACCGTACCGTCAGATTGTGTTTGTGCGGTTGTGCCTTCGCTAAGTATCTGAGCTTCAAGCATGTCTGGTTTGAAGGCGATGCCGAGGGGGTTGTGAGGAGCTTAAGGGATGGGGTCAGCTCAAATGCCTTTCTTGGTCACTCAGTAAAAGACTTTAGGTCTATAGTTGGTTTGTTTCAAACTTGTTCTATCTCTAATGTGCGGGGTCAGGGCAATAGAATGTCTTTTCCCTTCCTTATTTGGATGGAAGATTATCCTCCAAATGTTTTGTATGTTGTAACCAAAGATGTTTCCTGTTGAATATACTTTTCCCATCGGGATGGATTTCTCCCCAAAAAAAAAGACTCGAGAGCATGTGTTTACTCTCATTCCTTTCACAATAATTTTAAAATCTTTACTATTTTTTTAAAATTTTAAAATTTTGTCTTTTAAGGATTGAAATTAAAATTTACTTTTTAACTCCCAATCCCAGCCAATGTGTCCCATTTGGGGGAAGAGTTTTTCTAATGCTGGGACTTTGATATCACGACTTTAACCTATGTTGAGGTAATTTTTTTTTTCTTTTTTTCTTTTTCATATATGTCACTAGCCTCAATCCTATTTAATCATATATATTCATTTACGGAAAAGTACTCAAATATCACACATAAAATATTTTGGGCCTCCATAAATATTTCCCCATCTCATCATAAGATTGAGCCACAAATATTTTTTTTAACTCATTATCTAAATTGAGTCACAATATAAACTATCACAAGAATCTCCAATACTTACATTTTATCAAATTTCGTTATCATTATTTAGTTAAGCCCAAAATCGGTCATATGAGCTCAATTCTTAATTCTTACTTGATAACAACTTTGATATCTTCATAATTAGCCAATTCTTACACACAAAAAATATGATTTCAATACTTTTTTAGTGTTCATTTTTTGATAGACAAATTCCCCCAATTTTTCCTACACCAATAAAGGAGGAAAACAAGGGTAAATAAGTTGTTAATCATTTCAAACTACCTTAATCATGAACTCCACATGTATACTCAATTTCTAATTTATGCAAATCAAACCAGCAAAACATTTAATGCAAAATATTTAATACCTCAGCATCTCCAGTACAACTAGTGCAAGAAACAATGTCGCCGCATGTAGCTCTGCTACCTATCCAGACGTCTACAGTCTTGTAGGTGGCTGCATGACAGAGAGTAATGTCAATATGCACAGCCATAAAACCTTCCATAATGCCAAACTCACTATTGATTACCTATCAAGAGATTTTGAATCATCAGATTTTGTATTAATTTTTTTTTCCTTCTTTCTTTACAACCAAAAAGCACTGTAGGAGGGTTGTTACTTGTTAATTCAACCGAGCCCAACTTCACTACAAATCAATCAAATTCAAAAACTCAAGCTAATGTCAATGATAAATAAATAGAAAAAGCCTTAAACGAAGTTTCTCTGTTGCTTTAATTCTTTCGCATGTAAATATTTTCAAGAAATGTTTAAAGTAATAAAAAAAAAATATGAATATTTTTATGATAGATTCTGAATATCTACATTATTCATTAAAGAAGTTGGGTTTAATGATGAACTAATTCATCGTGGATTAAGAAATAATTTGTTTGTGAGTAACACCAGAGGCGTAACCAGGATTTTTAACTTGGGGGGCCGAGTTATAGTATTTATACAATAATCATAATTCATAAATATATTGAATACAAAGTTATCAACTCTAATATATCCATAAATTGTCTAATTCACTATAGACATACATAATATCCAAAAAAAAATTATATATATATATATATATATATTTTGCATGACGATAATCTTTCATAGAATAAAATTAATCTATTATCATCAAATTATGAATTCTAAATGTTGCTACATGCATCTTAAATTCAGCCACCATCATCAAATCATTAAAGAAGAACATTTTGCATTTTTTTTTTTAAACATTTGTTGCTACAAGTGTCCTAAAATTTAAATTACTAATATCTTTTGTGGGGACCAATTGCCTCTAGAAGTACTATTCAGGTTGGATAGGTTGGGTCTGTGGCCCAATAACCCAGTCTGAGGATGTGGACACATCCGAGGACGATCAGTTAAGGAAGAGATGAAAATTGTATTACAGGAAGAGGTAAACATAACTTATAGTGGACCTAAACATATCCGTGGAGAATGTTCACCTCGGAACTTCTATCCGAGGTGGCTAGAAACATCTCCATCCCCTTAATATAATATTTTAAGGGTATTTTATGACAGGGGGATGGACAAATACTGGATAAAGAATGAGGACGAAGGATAACAAATATCTGTAAAAACGGTTACCTCCACATTAAATGCTTTTCAACTAACTTTTTGACCGCATTAATGTGAAGGTGATGCCTGAACAGTAAACAAGCAGCCTTACAGCTAGTAGTAGAAGGTTCAGGGAGATGTGAGATGGGATAGGGAGAAACTCCCAAAACCTGACTCACACGTGTACGGTAAGAATGGTGCAAAAATCATGGTATATAACATGAAAAGGAACCCAAAGAAAGAACGACAAGAAAAAGTAGAGAAAAAGTAAGTTCAAGAAAGATAACAGTAAAAGGAAAAACTTCGTACTTAGGATCAGACTATTCTGGTTAAGCCGAGGATGATTTTTAGATCTTGCTCGTATAACTATTCTTCCTAAATATTCATAACGGATACCTTTTTTCTAGATTCAGACTAGCTTTTTCTCCCACGCTCTACAAATTTATTGTTTGGGCTTGTTGGGCCTGAATCCAATCCTGTTTTGGAATCCAAGCCAAAACCGGTCCTTACATCTTTAATATGACTCAAGAATTAACCTAAAAAGAACCTTAATTTTTTTTTCTCAATTATATAGATGTTACTCACATTAAAGAAAAACAAATTCCACTATTATTTTAAGCAGCATCCACTTTTTTATTCATATTATTTATTTTAAAAATATTTTAATGAATTATCCCCCAACACAAACCCACATCCTCACACACTTCCAAGTTCACTACTCTACTATAGCAGCGATGAGATGGAAAAAAAAAAGGATAGATTTGTTTTTACTAGTTGTGAGGGTTTTTAGTTTTGTGTGACTATGTTGAGATGAGTTTTGTTTTGTTAATATTAACTAAACAATGAGACTGGCAGCAATATTAAGGAGAAAAAAGCAAAAGACACATAGCTTGAGAATGAGAATGAAGAGGAAATTGTAAAAGTTTTGTTTTGAAACGGGCTAACATCTATTCTATTTGTAGAGAGTAGTTCATTGTCCCCTAGATTAATTACAAGTCTTTGGAAAATTGGGGAGCCCAACTATTCTTTTATCTGAGGAGAAGTTTTACCTATTAGACAAAGTTTAAGTATTCTAAACAAATGGGAGGGCCGATTATAATTTTTTGAGGGGGCCTATATATTTTTGCTATATATGCTGTTGAAAAAATTTAAAATTTTGGGGGGGCCAAGGAGCAACATGGCTCCGCCCCTAAGTAACACATACTTAGGTAATTTTGTGGTTGAAAAATATAATAACTTCGAATTTAAAAAAAAAAAAATAGAAGAAAAGAAAGATAGAAGAGGTCAATTATTATTATTTTTTTGGGTGATTTCTTAACTTTGGAGTGGCCTAGGCCCCAAGCCCAAAATGCAAATAGGCCACAGGTACACCGTTCTTATACTACCCCCAACACTATAAAGTCATTTCCCTTCATTCCAGATAACACATGTACTGGAATTGGAGTATATATCCAAACGTGAGGCCAATATAATCAACTAACATTTATAACTTCCTTCCTTACTTTTTCACAACCATGGTGGTTGTGACATCCACTTCTTCTAACCTCACAACCCACTTCACCAACACAGTAACCTGTTGCAAACCAGTTTCACCTTTACTTCAATTCTTCAACCAAATTTATGGCAACCCAAGAAGACCCAGTTGGTCCAAACTGCCAAACAACTGTAATGGGGTCCTGTGTGTTAGAGCTTACATGGAGAATCCAAACTCTATATCCAGTTTTGCCAGCAAAGTCATTGGTTCTCTCCCTGTGGTTGGGTTACTAGCGAGAATTCTAAGCGATGAAGGTGGGGTTGGTGGTGACATTATTGATTTTGCAGAGTTTAGAAGGCGGGTGGGCAAGAATTGTAGCGTTGCTGATTCTAAAGCTTTCTATGACTTCCAAGATCGACGAGGCCCGGTAATGAATAATCTTTGCTAAAGTCTTGGCCTTGTATCTATATTTATAGAGTTATTGTTTTGCTGAGACAAAAACTTTGGTGGGTAATGCCTACCATGGACTGCTTTTAGATATTGCTTACTGACTGTTCATTTAGATAGAATGAGTATAAATTCAGCAAAACTTAGTAATAGTTTCTTAGGTTCAATTCATTAAGTTTTTCAATTAAATCAAAATACATGGTTTTATTGACCCAAAAACTACATAGTATAATTAAATTCAATCCATCTATGTTATAGGAAACTTAATATAGTTACATGGTTTTATTGACCCAAAAACTACATATAGTATAATTAAATTCAATGCACCTATGTTATAGGAAACTTAATATAGTGCACTTAAGGAAGTGTATCTAAGTTTTACTCCTATAAATTTTATTACATAAACATTACAAATTACATTAAAAATTGATTGTCAACATTTAAATACTACCTTAAAAAAAAACAGTAATTAAACAATTTATTTATGTTATGGACGAGGCACTAATCACATTCATAACTAAGTCATTTGTAAGTATTTTATAGTAAAATTTGGAGTAACTTCAGTATTTTCGTTGATACAATAATGGTTCTTTGGTGTGTTTGTGTGTGTTTTAATGCTCTAAGATAAGTTTAGTATTGGAATTGAGTTTTTGAGCTGAGATTTCTTTCTGGATAGGCAGGGGATCCTTCGCATGTTCTATTGTGTTGTTGGCTAGCAGCTGTTGGTGCCGGGTTTCTCAAATCTGAGGAGATTTTGGAGGGGGTTGTTAGGCTTCGAATTTCAGATGATATTGAATTTGAAGAGGAGACTTTCCTTTCTATGATGAATGAGGCAAAGGAGGTTGGTTAATCTCATTTAATCTGACCAATTTACATTTTTACTTTCTCTTTTCTTTTGTGTGTAAAATTTTTGAGAATCCATATTGCAGGCCATTTAATTCAAAACTTGAGTTGCATTTGAAATATTGAACATGTTCCTTACTGGGGGAACATTAAATGTAATTTGGGTGGGGGTAACTACTACATTTTTTTCTTATTGTTAAGAAAACCTGTATTGGAATCCTATTGCAAGCTCAGATTATTTCAAACAAGGCATTGTAAATTATTGTTGGTAAGTTACATTGTAACCCATTAATCAGGACTATTTAACATGCAATAACTAAAAGTTTTTATATTCATACCCATAATCTAGAAAAAGATCCACATTAAGTTTATTTGATATTTGGAAGACTAGTAGGTTGGGAAAAGGTTTTAGGAAATGCAGTTTGCCATTTTATTCCTATTGTAGGGTTGTTATTCCAGGTCTTAAGGCACATGGTGGTAACAATATTTGAAATGATCTTGTCATAGGATAGGAGTAAAAGAATAGTAAGTTTTTTTGGTATTCTAGCTTCATTATTGTTCTGTCACAAATGCTCTCTACTTTGGATATCACATAGGATTTGAGATCTATGTATTATATGGGCTTCAAATGTTTATGGTTTCTCATTATCCTTAGCAATGAATAAGCAATTAAATCTTGGAGGTTATTAGCTCACAATAGTAGCAACAATTCAAGAGATGTGCTTGTATATCTTTTTGTGTGCGCTGTCCACTTTCATCCATATATTGAGTCCTTGACCTGGTGAGGCTTGAAATTTTTTAGCTATCTTAAATACATTCTTATTAGATATGCCTTTCAAACTATAGAGACGGGCAAAGTTAAAGGTAGCGGCTCCAACGATCCCTATGGAGATTCGAGCTGAGAAGGCTCTTGAAGCAATTTATGTATGTTGCTTTGGGAAGGACCCTATCGAGGAAGAAGATAAGAGACTATTAAAAATCATGCTCAGTTCTGTTTTTGCATCAGTTGGGCAATCAGAGATTCAGAGGATTGTTGAAGAGAAGGCAAGGAGAGTAGCTGAAGGCGGTGATGAGAACTATGTTTTGGAGCCAAAACCCTTACCAAAAGAAGCTGTACAACTGCAAATGAAGGACCTTGAATTCCTTAAACAAAACAGGGACTCTTAATCAAAGTGCTGCATGCCCTTGATGTTATTGTGACCATGGTAAGTAATTGCTTGATCAAATATTGAGAGCAAAGTTGCAGGAGTTTTATCATTTTCTGTGGTAGCAGTAAGTCACACTGAAAGTGGTCACAAATACTTCTAAGTTCAAACTTCCATTGTTCCTATGGTTCAAAATTAAATTTCGTGGATTTACGTTCTCTATTTGATTACATACAATTTACCTGCTTTTTGAGGCATTAGAAGCTTACAGGCACTTTTCAAATTCCAAAGAAATGTATTGTCTTCATTTAGTTATGCTAGTGGCATGGTTGCAACCTATTATAAAACTAGCACTTGAAAGAAGTTAGTCACAAATTTTCTTTTCCTGATTTTGTACTCTAGTAGCTCTAGTTAATGGTTATTAAATACAGGTGAGAGCACACCGTAAGCGCTGTTGCAGCTGTGCTAGCAAGCAGAACAAATTTCATTTCTATTGTTTAAAGTTCTAAGAAGGGGGTGAATCTGGGTGTGACGGGATGCCATTTGTCTTATTTTACAATCGTGAGTTATTATACAACATCATATTCAAAAGCACAAGAAATTCACCATTGCATGCTAAGATAACATAAAAGTCGATGGAATTATAACCATCATTAGTTCTCATTACAGATTTAAAACAGAAAACTTAGAAACCTTAAAAAGCAAGTAATTTATTTCGGGACCTTGCTGACAGAAGAAAACAAACTCAGCTCATCACACAAGAAGCACAAGCTTTTACTGGTACTGGCTTGCTAGTTTACCCTCCTTGACAATGTAGTTTTGTGAAGGAAATTCTTCACCCTTGAAGTACCTCTCGAGCATATCCTTAGTTCCAGCAGCATATCGTAACTGCACAAGTTCCATTGAAAATTGGTGGTGTTTAACAGGAAATTGAACAAATAAAAAATTAAATATAGGGGAAAAAAGGACAAAACATACCTGTGCATCAATGGTGGTACCAGAAATATGAGGGGTCATAGCATGGTTAGGCATATAACGCCATGGGTGGTCCTTTGGGGCAGGTTGTGGGAACCAAACATCACCACTGTAACCTGTAGAATTAGAAAACAAAACAAATCCGTTAGCCCTTTTTGTATAAGCTGTCAGAAACCCATATTATCAGGATCAATAAAAAGGAACACTCAAAGAGAAAAACATAAAACTTATGTTATGTTATGTTGTAAAGAATACAAATAGGTTTCTTCATCCATTAAAGATTTGTTCATTTTTGGCTAGTCTTTGAGTTACCTGCAACATGTCCACTAGAACAAGCATCAGCAACTGCTTGTGTGTCCATGATTGCTCCTCGAGCATTGTTAACAATCAGGACTCCCTTCTTACACTTTGCAATCCTATCTTTGTCAAATAAACCTCTGAATCATATAAATCAAAATTCTCATTAGTTTGAAGTGCATTGCATAGCCCAACATAACGATAGTTTATAAGTGAGAAGAAATATGATATTCAACAACAAACATATTCAAATTGTATCACAATATGATATTTAACAAAACTGAGAGCCTTGTAAGGTCATGGATTCATCAAGTAACGCATATTACAAGTGATAAAGAATGAGTTGCCTTGAAAGTTAATGCTTATTAATCGATTCACAGAAATTCCAAACATAAACCAATAAGTCCCGATTATTACTTATGATGCCCCCCTATAAGAAGGTTCTCTTTAGGATTTGTCTATCATCTTTTTAGAATAATTCAATAAGGATCAGAAGAGTTTAGGATAGTGTTAGATAACTTAGATTGATCCATCACTGAAAGAAAAAAAGAGAAGCTGCAAAGCTAAAAATTTAAAGGAGCCAAAAATACTAAAATTCAAATAGTGATGATACCTGAAAGATTAAATATGCACAAAATTATTACCTTGTCTTCTCAGTGAGAGGTGTGTTGATGACAATTATGTCACATTTGGGAAGCATTGCATCAAGATCCTCCTCAAACTTTGCACCGATCTGATTCTCTAATTCAGGGTCCATCTTGAGACGATCGTGATAAAGGAGATTACAATTAAAAGGTTTCAAACGTTGAAGTAAAAGTTTGCCAATTCGTCCAGCACCAACAGTTCCAACTGTCTTTCCCTCAAGATCATAAGCCCTGTGAGCAATAGCTGCAACATTCCATTCTCCACTAATAGCTTGATGGTATCCGGGTAAGAAGTTCCGGACAAGAATGAGGATTCTCATGAGCTCATCTTCTGCAACTGAAACTACATTGCTTCCAGTGACCTCTGCCACTGTTAATCCAGCAGCAGCAGCAGCAGGCAAGTCAATATGATCAGAGCCAATTCCAGCTGTGAGCAGCAATTGCAAATTCTTGGCCTTCTTGATCCTTTCAGCCGTAACATAGGCCGGATGGAAGGGGGTAGTAATGAGGACATGAAGATCGGGAATATGTTTCTCGAGTTCTGAAACATGCATAAGGGTACATGTAAATTTACAACAACAAAATATATATATTGGAAAATTCTCAAAACAAAACCAAACGATATTAAATATTTCCACAATACTAGTTCTTAACTATAATTTTAACCACAAACTCAAATTTCCAGTTGGTTGGTTTCATATAAGTGATGTTGGATATGACAATATACTGACCAGAGTTTGGTCCTTCTTTGTCATCAGTGACAATGTACTGGTGACCTTGTGATTCAAGCCAATCACGTATGCCTAAGGCTCCCTCCACACAACCCACAAAATTTGGATTCAAGGCAGCATATTCGTTGGCCTTGTAAAACACCCCCACAATCTTTTTGCTACCAGGAGAAGCCTGTCCATATTGAGAGAAAGGAACGTGACCTCACAATTAGTAAAGAATATATAATAACTTAGCTTTCCTACAAAGAATTCCATGTGCAAGACCAATAAAAAATGTTCAAAATCAAGCTGAGCTTTCACAGCCACTCAGATTAATGATAACAAACTAATGTGAAAATCAGATTGTGAAGCTAACAGCACAAACAAAACACTGTTGTAAACCAATTTGAAAAAGATTATGCAAATTATTTGTCTCTTAGTGTTTCTCTATATGAATAGAATAAATATTTTTTTTTTTAAAAGACAAAAGATGATCTCATATTATTATTTATAAATAATTAAATGATGTTATATAAAAAATTCTTTTTTTTTTTACATGACAAGCCAATGAAAAAATCATTCCGCAATATTTTCACAACAAATCTTATAATTATAAATTGTTATAATTTTTAATATAAATTTACCACTAAAATTACTCTTTTTGTCCACCATAACAGCAAGTAACAATATGTTATATAAAATTTGTTGTTGATTTAGTATTTTTAAGTCAATAATTTCTATATATATTAAGAGGAATCAAAAAGTTAGTTATGATTTAAAAAAATATCAAAAATACTCCTGATTTAATTAAATTATTATTATTCTTAAAAAATAAAAAATAGGGTTAAAATTGTAATTCAATAAATTTTTTATAAAAAAAACTTTTTTCTTAAGAATTAATACCCTCTCCATTTAAATATATCTCACACATATTTAATACTTTTTTCCCCCTAAAAATTAGCACTTTTAAATCCTATATTTTAATTTTTAAAAAATTCATTTATGTGTAACCCACTAAGATAAATTCAAATTAAAAAAATTACTTTAAACTAAAAATAATAATATATTCTATTTTTTTTTATATAGAAAAAGTCAATAATACTAATATTGAGTGACGTGCCAAACGCACCCACAGAAAGATCGTCACGCTTTAAACTAATCCATATCCACTCAGACTCAGCCTAACCAGATCCTGACCGTCCAATTGTCAGAATAGATTCCACACATCAATGGTGAGCCAAATCAATGAATCCAAACATTTTAGGAAAAAAAAAAAAGAAACGATTTGATAGATAAGACTTAAGAGGATAAGATTGATCAAAGAAGATTGATTTATGTTCCCATAATCATAATCACAAAATATGACAAAATCAATTGATATGAAAGATGAAAGGATATATATAATCTTACATGAAGATGCCTAGTGAGAACTGATTTGATTGCAGAAGTAGCCATTGCTATCTCTCTTTGATCACTCTCAGTGCGCTATATATGCTGTTTTGGGTGAAAGATTTAAGAAGAAGAAAAACCAAGCTTTTTGAGTTGAGTTTCTTCTGTGCTCTGTGCAAAAACAAAGGACCCAAACTCCAGTACTTATAGATACGAAATTACGAATGTCCAATCATAGAGACAAAGACCAAATTGCTTTTCTTGGTTGGCAGTGTCGAATTTGAGAAATCGAAAATGGCTTTACTATCTTATGCATTACTTCACGGATGCGGTGCTAATCTTATTCATGGTGGCCACGTGTAGCTTCTCTTATCTTTATTATCATTTAATTTATAAAATGTTAAAGCTATTACCATATATGGGCATACTTTAGGTAGATATAAACACAATAAAATTGTTATATATAAAAATAATAATTTCACAAATTAACTTTAACTAAAAAAATGTTGTTTTTAGGCTCTTTCATAGCACTAAAATCACTTATAATTGATATTAAACTAAATTGGTACAAAAAACATAAGAGGTCATTTTTGCATCAATTATAAATCTTTCTCCAGTAAGTTATTACGAAATATGAAATCTTGAATATTAAATTTTATAACTTCAATACCTCAAATTGATAGAATAAACAAGTTTATACTAATATCAATTAAACAAACAACTAACAAATTACTATTATCAAATTATAATAAATTTAATTTAAGTACTAAACTACTCAGCAATGCTAAGAACCTACAGCTACAGACTACAGTACTCTATTCTAGTCCTAGACACAATAGTTACTTTAGTTTTTAGGATTAGAATTGTTGTATATATTTTTTGTCAAAAATATTAGGGGGCCACGGTGATTAAGTTCTTCCTATTTTTTTTTTTTTTTCATTTTAATACTATTATTAAAAGATTTTTTTCAAAACTCAGGGAGGGCCCTGGTCCCCCTTGGCTCCGCTTGTGATCAACTTCATCTGTTTCAGTAGAAAATCTTACGTGGAGATAATTTTTTTGCATTCACCTATTTTTGATAATATCAAAAAAATTAGTCAATAGAAAACTATCTTTGACCAATAAAAAATCCTATTAAAAGTATGATTTATTTTTTAAAGTTTGTTTTTCTTTAAAACAATTTCAGAAAATAATTCTATCTTACAAAAAGCTAAATAAAATAGGTTAAAAAATAATATTCTAACTCATTTTCAAAGTTGTTATTAAATATAAGAAAATGAGATAATTTTTCAAAGATTTATTTTGGAAAATAACTTATACTTCAAAAACAATAACGTCGAAATAAATAGAGCGTAACTTCCTAACTAAATTCAAATATATAGTACTACATTAGTCTATTTAGGGTACATTTAATTAGAGGTGAAATGTAGATGATACAAATAAATGACAGAAATCTTGAGAAAAAACTAATTTCATGAGTATTTAATTCAAGAGAAGAGGAGGATGGAAAATTGATAAGAACTATGCATTTTCTCTCCTAACCTACCAATATTCTATCTCTCCAATTTAAAAAAAAAAAAAAATTGAGAAAAATAGTTACCATAAATGACAGAAGTATTCTCCTTTCTTCCATTGGTCCTGTTAATGGATTTTTTTTTTTTTTTTTATTCTTTTCGCTTTTGCTTTGGGCGTGAATCACGTCATTGACTTGCTGGTTGCCTCTTTTTTCTTTCTTTGTTTATTATTATTATTTTCTTTTTTTGGGCATGATGCAACGTATCGGTAGTTGTGTGGGTGCTTTTATCTTTCTTTCTTTTCTTTTCTTTTTTCCTTTCTTTTTTTTTTTGTTTTATTTTTTTAAATTTGGACACGTTTATTCATTTTTAATAAATTTGGGTAATTCACTTTTCTTTATTTTTAATTAAGCATCATTTTTAACAAGTGCATATAATTAAATTTATACAAACTCATTTTTTCCATCTTACCACTTTTTTACCCTTATACATATGAAGAAAATTAAAATATCTTCTATCCATTCCTCATTTTTTATCCAACCAATTTTTCACGCTTCCAACCAAACGGGCCTTTAAAATATTATTTTTAATATAAATTATATATATACACCTATTTTCTGCTCTAAATATTATTAAAAAATTAATTTATAAATATAAATGGTACAAGTGCAAGGCAAACTCGAGGAAAGAGGCCCCATTTGCCAGTAGGGCAGGTAAGACCTGATTCGTTAAGGCAAGGTGGGGCAATTTTAAAGAACTTAGAGCATTCTCATCGGCTCTCTCATAAAAAATGCTATTTTGAAACATCAAAAACCCACTTTATCATTTTAACACATCATTTTACAATTCCTCATTTATCAGATGTTTTATTCTTCCATTCTATTCATTAAAATAATATTTACACCACTTTAAAATAATATATTAAACTTTTCCAACAACAATGGCAACAACAACTCCTCCACCACTGCCGCAACAACACCAACATCCACCACCACTGACATCCACCACCGGCACCACATCCACCAACGGCACCTTAAAATAAAAAATAAAAAACACAACCAGAAAAAAAAAAAAAATCCACAACAACCCAAAAAATAACCACCACCACTACCCAATAATCACCACCACAACCACCAAATTGCCGCCACAACCACAATACCACTGCCACAACTAACCCACAACCCACCATTCACAAACCTCAAAACCCATCCCAAATCAAACAAACCCACAGCTCAGGCGGCGAGATCAGCTTCAGGCGGGAGACGTCAGCGACGAGATCGGCTTCAGGCAGCTTCAGGCGAGATCGGTTTCAGCGGCTTGAGGTGGCTTTAGGCGAGAACGGCTGCAGGCGGCTTGAGGATGAGAGAGGAAGAGAACGAGAGTGAAGAGGGAGCTGTGGAGGACGACTATGGCCCCGGCGAGATCAGCGGCTTCGGCGAGGTTGGCAGCGAGATCAGCGGCGAGATCGGCAGCTTCAGCGAGATCGGCAAGAGAGAAGAACCTAGATCAAGAGAGAAAAGATGAGATTAAGAGAAAGAGAGAGCCGGAGTGAATATGAGAGAGAAAATCCGTGAATAAACAAATAATAAAAAATTTTGGCATGGTTGTCCGTACCGTCTCATATTTGAGACGGTACTGTAGCATGTTTCAAATTTTTGAAACATTTAGAACATCTGATGAAGCATGAACAGTGACAGTTGGTGTGTCAAATGTGCCAAATATTTGGCATTTGGCACATTTGAGACAGCTGATGATAGTGCACTTAGAAGAAGAGGTGAGAACTGAGAGGGGGAAAAACAACATAAAGCTCTAGATGTATTTGTTTAGATGATATACCTAAGTTTTATAGTTAAATAATTAAATTCAAATTTTATCACACATATTAGTCAATAAACCACGTTGTTTAATTTTATTAATTTTAAAGAAATATAACAACAATTACAGTTACATTGTTAGATTTAATTGAAGGAAAAAGTTAACTAATACTTTAAATACATTAGCTTTTGCCATATGAAAAAAAGGTAAAAAAGACACTCATCATCGATGAAGAATACCTAAAGTCTATAGTTAAATTCACATTTTATCATACATATGAGTTGATAAAGTTAATGTCTGTTCTAAACATATTGTCTTTTACCATATGAAAAAGTAAAAACATATTGGGTAATTCTTTGTCAATGATAATTATCTTGATAATTATCATTGACAAAGAATTACCCAATGGCCAATTCTTTGTCAATGATAATTATCATTGACAAAAGAATTACCCAATGGCCTAAGTGATTGGATATATTATTATTATTATTATTGGATTGGAAGTGATTGGATACATTAAATCACGATAATTGAGAAATCGAGACAACCTATTGGGCAATTAGTGCTATCAATCTATCATTATTTTCCGATCAAAAAAAATCTATCATTATTTTAATAACATTCGACCATAATTGTTGATCCGTAGTAATAGTATAATCATTAATCATTAAAAGTTGAAACTCGTGGCAAATTTCAATTTGTCCTTCGCAGTCTCAAATTTCAATTTGCTTTTGCCTTTTTCATTTATATCTCAAGTCGTACGGCGGTACCATCCTCAATTGCAGTGCCACTTTGATGCAGATTGGTTAAAGAATAATAAAATATTTTAATATTTTACGTTGGTTTCTTTTTTCTAGTTGAATTAAGTTTTTAATTGTTTTTCTTTTCCTAGTTAAATTGTTTTTCCTTTCTCAAGTAGAAGTAGGTTTATTATTTATTTTCCTAAAAGGAGTAGGAGAAATTTTATTCTTATAAATACTCTTTATAGAAGGGTTGATTATGGATGTTATGTGTTGATTAATAAAAGTTTGTTAGAGATGTTTTCTCTATTATTTTGTCTGCTAGTCTAGTGTTCTTGTAGAACTTAGATTTCGTGGAAGAGTTGTAATAATTGTGTGTTACAGATTCTGCTTCTACACGCCTACGCTGCATTAATTGGTATCAGAGCACGATTAGGTTCCTACCATGGCACGAGGATCACATGGGGGAAGGCATGCTACTGTAGATGGTGAGTATGAATGTGATGAGGTTGCACACAATGCGCAATTAGAGGCGTTCTTTCAACGAATAAAGGAGTGGTTTAATGCGCTTTCAAAGCAACTCATCGCCTTAGCTGTTGGAAGTCAACCTCAAAACTATCATCCAAATCCATGTTTTGTGGAGGAGGAGGAGGATCTTGATATCAAACAGGAGGGCTACGATGTCAAAGAGGATGATGAATATATTGAAAGAGTTTGTCTAATAGATTGAGATTCTCCACCAATTTATGATGACTATCCTGAAGATTTTAGTCAAGGAGAAAAGATTGAGCTTGATAAAAATAAAGTCATATACATACGAGATGAGCTCATAACTCACATCGTGGATGAGACTTTTGACATTCAGAAACAAAAGGTTATTGATCCATTCTAGGAGGATTTTACTGAACAAGAATCGATAGAGGTCAACAAAAGGCGTGAACGAGCGATTTTAAGTAATCTTTGTCGAGGAGGAAATATGAAGTTTATGGATGTGTGCATGGATTTTTTTTTAGTACTTGCTTTATATATCTCGCCGTGGCAAAAGAGGTCAAGAATAAAAATCCATACATTAAGATTTATTATGAGTGAGAAAAGATTGATAAGTAGCATATTGATTTGTCTTGTCTTGCACAGAAGAATAAGATGGAGAGGATTATTCGGGGTTCCAATTGATCGTGGAAGATTGCCACAAAACTCGAGGATGAGTTTTCCCCAACCCCGAGAGAATGATGCAGATTGGTTAAGGAAGAATAAAATATTTTAATATTTTATGTTGTTTTCTTTTTTCTAGTTAAATTATGATTTTAATTATTTTTCTTTTCCTAGTTAAATTGTTTTTCCTTTCTCAAGTAGAAGTATGTTTATTATTTCTATTCCTAAAAGGAGTATGAGAAATTCTATTTTTATAAATACTCTTTATAGAGGGGTTGATTATGGATGTTATGTGTTGATTAATAAAAGTTTGTTAGAGATATTTTCTCTATTATTTTGCCTGCGAGCCTAGTGTTCTTGTAGAACTTAGGTTTCATGGAAGAGTTGTATTAATTGTGTGTTATAGATTCTGCTTCTACACGCCTACGCTGTATCACATTTCCGGTAACAGTACTACGAGTATTTAACTGGAAGGTCTGCATATTTTGTTGTAAAAATTACTCTATGAGTATAAGTGCTTGTCAGATATGGGAGGTAAAGATCAAGGTTAAAGTCTCCAAAAGAAAGTTTTATACATATATGCACTTAGATTATGTTAGAGTAAAATTTATATTTTATTAAAAAAAAAAAAAAAAAACTAGAAGCTCTACTACTATAACAAGTTTTATAACTTTTACTACAATTTACCTACATAGCGAGTGGTAAGTGGTGAAATAAAAACGATGGGTCGATTATCCTACCACTCATGAGTTACTACGTGACAAAGTTGTAACAAAACTGTGAAAATAATTATGGCACTAGACTCACTCGTGTTTACCTCTCCCAATTTGTCACTTTTGGTTCTTAGTCTACGAATAATGTTATATTTACCCCCTCCCAATTTTAAGTGACAATTTTTTTTTTATTTGATGAAAAGTGACAAGTTATTATTACCTATTCAGATTAAATTTTGTAAAGATATTGTGTAAAACTCATATTTTACCCCTTCAATCTCAACATAACACATCATCTAGTCACATGTTTAAAAATAAGTATAACTACACTCAATCAATTCTGATACCTATATATAAATCCAACCAAAATTTTCTCCAAAAAAAAAAAAAAATCCAACCAAATTAAAATTTTATTGAAATATTATTAGGCGTGGTAAGATGTTTTAAATTTTAAGTAAAATACTGAAATAATAATTACTTATTAAATGATCTAAAACATGTACTTTACACCACATTCTTACTAAATTTGGACTCATGGTCACTTTCTAACTCAAGTATCATTCAGTCATATATTAATTGATTTACAAATTAGGGTGGGCTAGTGCGTTGGGGACTTAGGGTAGCTCTTAAAATAAAATAATAAAAAAAAAGGAAATAACCACGAGGAGTACTGCATACTTATACCTTTTTTTATAATAAAAAATAAAATTTTGCTTTTAAGTTCTTTGTTATATATATATATATATATGTGTGTGTGTGTGTGTGCGCGCGCGCGCATTGTGGTGGGCTTTTTCTTGTGTACTACTGGGTTGCCTCCTGCAGTACCATTGTTGTACTAGGCTGAGCTGCCTCATGCAGTATTAGGCCCAAGTGTTCTGAGTAAGAGAGTTGAGACCGGTCCAACTGATACTCAACTTGGTCTGGCTTGTGCGCAAACTATACCTCGTCTGCCAAGAGCATGCCTACGGCAGGCAGAGCAATTCTGAATGAGTCATGGCAAGCAAACATGATAATAAAACAAAAGAATAATACTTCGGCTTCTTGATTAAAGTGAACAGTTAATCCATACTTAAGGATGATAATCACAATAACAATAATTTAAAGAACGCAAATCAATAAGTGGTCAACATATGAGTCAATCAAAAGAAGAAAGAAATCAAAGTAAGTCTAGTCCGTAGGACCCAAAACCAGAGAGGGAAGAATGCCTCTTTTCAACGCAATTAATCTCCCAGGAAAATCCTGCCACGAAAACTAATCACTTTGAGGGAAACAGACCTGAATAGTTGGTGCCCGGAGGAACTCCTTTTGCTTTTGGCAAAGGGCAGGATTTTGAGAGGGAGAGAGGGAAATAACCTATTGGTGCATGCCTGTCGAACTAACTCTCTGTTTTTTTTTTCTTTCTTTCTTTGTTTCCGTTTTTCCTCTTATCTTTCATTTCTTTTCTTTTTCCTTGTTTTCTATTTTGTGATTCCTCTTAGATGGTTGTTACTGTGGTTCTTGCCTTGTTCCTCCCTTTGCGCATTGCAAGGGCCCCCTTTTATAGCGCCTGCCATGGCCGGATTTTACTGTTTTAGCCTTTAACCACCTTTTTATGGTCTGGGTGTACTTGCCGAACACCACTGGATCGTCTGTGTGCCACTATCCATCACCAGATAAAGAGGACTATTTTGTTTGTTAGTCTGTCGTCGCACCCCTTCCTGTTACGGTGTGGGTGTCTTCTCTCTCCCTATCTATCATGGCATGCACCTATAGTGGCTCCAACTCAGCTTTGCTCATTTGGGCGGTGTGTCATCCCAGCAAGACACTTCCCCCAAAAGAGCCCTGACAGAAATCTCAAAATAGGTTTTCCCCTTTCCCCACCACCAAACCATGCCCTCTTACCTCTGACCCATGACCTTACTGTGTCATGTATTGGCTAGGTACAGGCTGGTGAGGTTTAGGCCTTGCACGTGCCTTCCTTCCATATGTGTCCAAAATTTGTCTGCTACTCACTCGTCCGCCGTGGTCTGGAGGCTTGCCTGTACAGTCTGCCATCCATTTTTTGATCTTTTATGTGAGTTGCTTTTTGATTTCTCGCTCCCCTTAGGGGCTAGGCTTTTTTGTTACTGGGCTTTACATTTCTTCCGGCCCATTTCCTGCCATATCACTCTGTCATTTCTGCTGTAATGACTTAATCCTGCTGGGTCTCTTTAGGCCTGCCATTTATTCTTTCCCCCAGTGGCTTAACATGGCCATTAGTTTTCCTACTTATAGGCTCCTGTTTCCCTTTTGTTTTTCTCTTGGGCATCCTTGACCCATTTACTTTCTTTGGGCTTCCTTAGCCCTTTTACTAATTCTGCATTTTCATGGGCTTTTACTAACTTCATTGAGCTTCCCTGACCCAATTACCTTATTTTCATCCTTGGGGTTCATGGGCTTGCCATTAACCCCTTACTTTCTTTGTTTGCATTACTTTGGGCCTACAGTGACCCATTCTCACTTTTCTATATCACATACTGTCCATGGGTATGCTATTTTTCTCTTTTCGGGCCTCTTTAAGCCCATTTACTTCCTCAAGGCCCATTTATTTATTTCATGGGCTTGTGATCCATTATTTCTGCCACTTGGGCCAAATGGTTTTGCCACCTGTTAGCCAACCCTTTGCTGCCCTTGTTGCTAGGCTTTCTTCTTTCTACTTTCTACTTGGATTCTCAAAAATGACCCTCAACATATATATTCCTCTTTTTGATTTTTGGTATATAATATATCGATTGTTAACAAAAACTTTTTTTTGTGAAAAACAAAATCAAATAAATGTGAAGCTCTAATTAAATAAATTTATAATCAAAATTGATTTAGTGATATCAAATATATAATTTTATTTAAAAATTTCAATCATAATTTTGATAAAAATATTGTCTTGGTCTTGAATGTTTTTCTAAATAGGATATTTATTATGATATTGATGACTTAGAAAATAATCTAAATAGGATATTTATTATAATATTGATTGCTTATATATATTTTCAAAACTAGAAGTTTTTTCAAATAGATGAAAATATTCTAATTAACGTAATAATTGTATAAAAAGAGTACTCTTTTTTCAAATGCTTGTTTTGCTTCAAAATATTACTAACAATACTTGTTACATTGCTTTTTGAATAAAGAAAATTTTCAAAATAAAAACTGATAAATTTTATTTAAGATTACCTACGTCACCAAAAAAAAAAAAAAAAAGGATTAAGTAGATTAGCCAAATTGTTAATTGAAAAAGAAATGTTAGCCAAACTTGAATACAAAAACTTAATTAGTAATTTGCATCTCAGAATACAAGAAAAATAGATTTTAAGTGGAAAAAAAGTTGATATCATATTAAATTATTTTTAAATTAATATTTAAATATAAAAAGGCCAACTTAAAATTATCACCTTAGGCCCCACATTGCATTGATGCATGTGTGATGTGGGATAGCTCAAACAATAGTAGGGATTGACACTACTTGAATCCACAAGTTTCAAACTCGCAAGTTTGATGAGTCACAAGAGTTTCCAACTACTAAACCGAACCCCGAGCATGTAAATACACACACACACACACTAAACTAACCTATTTAACCACCCTAGTAAAATGTTGAATATTTTGACTTGAGAATCACAAGAACTTGGGTTGAACAATAATCCCAATAATTTGGATTCAAAAAAAATAAGAGTAATGCTACATTCACAATATTTTTATAATAATTTCACAATAAATCTTACGTGGTAAACTGTTACTAATTCTAATTTAGGCCCAGTATTGACATTACTTTTTTACCCATCAATAACAACTTGTTGCATCAGATTTGTTTGTGAAAATGTTATTAACACAACATTACTCCAAAAATATTTTTAACTCCCAAACATAATCATTAACCCCTTAAACATTAACAAAAATAAAAAAAACTTAAATAACAAAAATAAAAGTAGTCCTAATAACAAAAAAAATAACTCAAATAAAAACAAGGCTAGACCAAACAACAAGAAGTTAACAAATCATTCAATAAAAAGCCTATTCAAAAACAAAAGGCGGAAATACTATTTTTGTCCTACATTTTTACCCCATTCTCACTTTGGTCCTGTGCGCGCCAAAGGTGAGGTGGATGGGCCGTGCCTCACTTGAGCTCACAATTTATTTGTAATATGGGCTTGGATTTCCTACTTTAGGTAGTTCCTTATACAGAGACCCAACGGAGTTGCCTCTCCCTCTGAATTATTTTACTCTCCTTCTCTACTGTTACTGCACTAAGCTGATACTTTCTCACTCTTACTCTCAGTTTCCTTCAGAACCTTTCAACAACCATTTCTCCCTTCCGCTTCTCATATTTATAGCCTAATAATTATTGGAGAGTTATGACTACTCTTGTGGTTAATGGTACAGGAGGTCCAATATCGTTAATTGTAAGTGGATGTTTAGGTGAGAGTGGGGTGTGGTGAGAGTGGCTTTGGAAATGGTTCCCACTTCAGTAGACATGCTCGGTAGAGATGCTCCTCGACACTGCTGAGCAACCGAGAGGTAATAAGACCGAGCAATCACTTTCTTGTTCGGGAAGCAAATTACCATATGTGATCCAAAAGATATAGCGTAGTTTGAATTAATGAAGATCATTCGTTCTATAGGCCTAAAGGCGGCTTGGGGCCTAGGCTTAGATACGGAATGGGCCATATTATTGGGTTACAGCCTGAGGCCCGAATGGATTTGGATATCGTAGGGCCGTACAATAGTCCCCCTTGATTCGTGCCCGATTCTCGAGGACGAATCAAGGAATCCAAAGGGTAATGGCTGCCCGAGAAGTTCAACGGGTGGATATTCGGCGGTTGAGGAACCCATTAATGCGCCCTCAAAAGGCGCGTTGTACCTGACTGTTCGCTCAGCTATCATCATTATCTGACGGTTTGTGAACCGAAGCAGCACGTGTGGCAGTAAATGGGGATTTGTTGGCTTTCCTACCCCCCCCCCCCCAATTATTACTGTCATTTATTCCCTTTTTGGCTCTTATAAATAGCCCTCTCTAAGTCCCTCCTTCACTTTTGCATTCTTCATCCTCAAAACTTTCACTCTGTCGAGCATACATTTGTGCACCTATTCACCAGTCCAGAGTTCCTTTCTTTCCTAGAGCCCAAAAAATTAAAAATTCAAGATTTTCTTCTCTTTTCTTGCATTTTCTTAGCAACCAAATAGACAAAAACACATACAAAACCATGATCAAACTTAGCAATTCTAACACAATCAACTAGCAAAACCCAAACCACGGTTAGATCAAAAACACAAAACCAAAAATAACAAAACCCAAACCACAGTCAGATCAAAACACAAAACCAAAAATACCAAAACCCAAAGCCGATCCTCATCAATAAAATACACCAAAACACAATCCAATCCTCATCAATTTCATATATGGTCAGATCAAACCACGGTGACCATCATTGGCATTGGGCTCCACTAACATGCATGCTTCTTCTTTTGATTTCCTCTAAACAATCCTAACCAAAGACAGGGCCTGAGAGAGAGAGAGAGAGAGAGAGAGAGAGAGAGAGAGAGAGAGAGAGAGGATGAGATGATAGGCGTGGGTTTCAGCCATGGGTCTTTGGGTCTACAACCTTGGGGTTTGGCCATGGGTCTTTAGCCATGGATTTAGAGAAGATGATAGGCCATGGGTTTTCAGTCATGAGATGGATTGGCCATGAAAGAAGAGAGAGAGGGATTAGGTTTCTGCAATTGGAATTTCAGCCATGAGAGAAGAGAGAGTTTGAGATAAGAGAATATAGAGAGAGAGAGCTTTTGGGTCTCCGAGTTTGAGTAGTGTTTTTGTGTTGGGTTTCTCAAAAAAAATTTGGGTCATGGAAGAAAAGTTCTGTTTTTTTTTTTTTTAGAAACATAATGAAAAAAGGCTTTTGAGTTTGTGTTATTGTTCAAGATAAACTCAGATTTTAATTCATATGATTTTTTGTTTTTAATTTTGTTATTAGTTAAAATTGATAAATTATTTTTTTTATAAAATTTATATGTTGACATGGCAATTATAAATGTCAAATAAAATTTATTATTATTAATTCAATAGCCACGTTAGCATTCTGTATGCCAACAATGCATTTTGTTTGCCACATAGGCTATTTTCTGTTAGTGAGATGATGATAGAGGCCAAAATGAAATGGTTTTTATTATTATTTTTTATTTTGGGGACTAAAAGTGGTAAAAAAAGTAGGGACTAGAGTGGCAATGGGGTGAAAATGTATGAACGAAAATAGTATTTCCGCCAAAAAATTTATATGTTGACATGGCAATTATAAATGTTAAATAAAATTTATTATTATTAATTTAATAGCCATGTTAGCATTCTGTATGCCAACAATGCATTTTGTTTGCCACATAGGCTATTTTCTGTTAGTGAGATGACGATAGAGGCCAAAATGAAATGGTTTTTATTATTATTTTTTTATTTTGGGGACTAAAAGTGGTAAAACAAGAAGTAGGGACTAGAGTGGCAATGGGGTGAAAATGTATGAACGAAAATAGTATTTACGCCAAAAAAATAAAAAACCCTAATTATTTAAATTTGTAACTTGTTCAACCCATTATATCAAAATAACCCCTCATTTAAATTTTTCCTACAAAAATGGTACATGTTTGTGAGTTCTCATTGGTGGTGTGTAGTTATGCTCTCTTTAGCTTTGCAATAGAAGCAATTTAGTGACTCGGCTTGCAGTTGTAGCATATATCATATCTCTCTCTCTCTCTCCACTTTTTCTCTTATCTATTACCATTTTAGACTATCTCTCACTTTATTAATACTCTTATCTCATCTCAATATTCTCAGTTTCAGCTTTATTTCTCTTATCAATCATTTTTATTTTATTTTTCTCTTTGTTATGTTTTTATTTTATTTATTTTATTTTTTATTTTTTATGATGATATATTCAAATTATTTCTTTATTAAATTGTGTATAATTTAAGTTTTTAAATGTATTCATATCAGTCAATGTATAATAGAAAAATGTGTAGAATTTATATAGTTCATTTTGTATTTAGTTGTTTAGTATTTATTTACATATCTCAATAATGAAAGAAGTAAATGGATGATGGTTGTTATAGTGAAGTAAAAAAAAATAATTAAAAAAATAAAAAAATAATATTTTAAAGAAATATAATGTAACTAGATAATCAATTTTGAAAAGTGAGTATATAAAATAAGAAAAAAAAAATTTATACTAAAATATTAAATATTGGCAAAGAGATCCCACAGCCAGCAAGGTGGTCCCAAGTGGATCATTTGATGTTGTTAAAAGCAAGCTGCTGTTGAAACTTACAAGTCACGAGTCACTAGTCACAATAAGGAGAAATTATTGGTCTTCTTTGATTAATGAGATTCTATGTAAATGTATGTGAACTTTTTACTCAGTAAAATGAATAAAAAATAAAAATTAACATGTCATATGTGCATAAATAATATTCAAATATTTTATTAATTAAGAGATAAAAAAGGACCACATCAGCGGTCGTGGACCTAATAATTTATCCACAATTAGAGCAAGAAAGAAAGAAACCCAATTAGATCAGATTGTCTTATGTGGCAGAGACGTGGACCACGTGGTTTCTAGTTGGAAACAGTCTTGACTTTAGGGGTTATCTGGTGGAGGTTGGCCTGATAGATATAAAAAAGAGTAAAAAACTGTACCATTGGGCCTTTCATGGTGTTGAAACGCCGGGCAACTAAAACAGAAGAAAGTTTGAACTTTTAGACTGCTGCACATGTTGATTAGGGATGGGGTCTTTGTAATTCAAGCCCATACTTGTGTGCATGGTACTAATACTTGATGTGGTAAAATCATGTGCTATTTTTATTTGGTGATAATTAGATAGTTTGAGAAGGTGGATTTGAACCCTAGAAAACCTTGTTGGAAACAACAATAGCTGTTTGTGTTTTTATTTTTATTTTTTAAAATAGCAATAGATATTAGTTGAACTACAAAATTTTTAGTAAAATGAAATCATGTATATATCACATTATTAAATCTATTAATATATAATTGAAGATATTAACAAAATCTCTATTTTGTTATAGATATAAGTCCATGGATTAACGATTCAAATAGAAAAATGTAAGGAGTGCATTGTTTATAGTTTTACCATTAAAACGTTTGGGTCCCATAGGTACATTTTTAGGAATTGGAAGGGACCCTCTCCCAATCCTTCCATTTTTCTATCTACTCTACTCAACAAGAAAAATTTTAGGATCACAACTAATTTCACAACTATTATATGGTTAATTGTGAATGGTGAAAAAAAAGTTGTGAACACGTTTATTTGAAAGTAACAAATAACCAATTACAATCTACCATATAAAATAATTGTGAAAATAAGTGTAGAATTAATTGTGTTCATGTAATAACTCAACCAAGTGACCCCACCCAACAACACATGGTGGAAATAAAATTATTTTCCAAACTCCCAATTAAGTATGTTTTTGAGTAATGCTTCTGGGCTTGGTTTGATATGGGCTTTAAAAAAAAGGCCTAACACTCGTGAATCACCCAATGGCAGACTTACGCACGGAATCCATTGCAGATTTATGTGTACAAGAACCGAACTATGATGGGTTGGATGACAGGTTCATGTAAAACTCAAGACGACCCGACCCGTGGGGAATTTAATCCGCAAAATCAAAAACATTGGGAAAGGAATATGAAAATGTGACATCAACTTTGAGTTTTTTATTTATTTATAAAGAAATGTTGTTATGGTTAGGCAAAAAAGTAACTTTCTTTTTTAGATATAAGGCAAAAAAGTAATTTAAGTTGTAGATTTAGATTAGAATCAATAATAACTTACTAGCTAAGATTTGCTATGAGAGTATTACAAAAATGTAAAATAATCCATGTCACTCAAACTTATCAACAATCAAAAGCTTGTAATGAATTTATAAAAAAAAATTAAAAATTGTAATGGAATTTTGAGTATTTGACAAGAAAAATTATAAGATCATATAAAATGACATAACTTGTTCTCCATTTGTTAATATGGAAAACTGTGAATGATGGAGAAAAAATAGTGGTTCATGTGAAAGTGACAAGCAATCAATTACATCTGATACATAAGATAGTTATAACTTGTAACAAAAATTGTGACAATTTATGACAAAACCATGGGTGACTCCCCTTGGCAAACCCACGCCGCCCATAGATTAGATGTCTTTGCTGTCCACAACGGACTGCAACCCACGGCTTTGCCAAGGCGTTTGGTTGTCGAAAAGTCTAGTTAAGAGAAACAAATTGTGTTTGACGTGGCTTACTTTTTGCCCTCAGATTTGTTATTTAACACATGTCCTCCATCCGTATTAAAAAAAAAAAAAAAAAAAGAAGAAAAAGAATTTGAGGAAGACAATAGGAGTCTTTTGGCTGAATATTGCAGAAAATTGAGTTTATTTGTGATATAGGTATTGTTCAAAATTATTTGGTAAATTGAGGAGAGAAGCAAATTTCGGCAATGAGGGTACCGAAATTCTAACAAAAAAGGATGAGAGAGGAGAGAGAAATGATGTGATTTGTTGGAGTGAGAAAAGAATTGAATTTCGGCAATGAGATTACTGAAATTCCTTCGGCCCGAATTCTTCTCCCCAGATCGATGAAGTGCCCGAAAGAGAAGTGCTTGAAAGGAAAAAAAAAAAAAAAACCAATTGTGGCAATCAAGTTGCTGAAATTCAAGGGAAGGGAGGAAAGAGAAAAAGGGTTATGGCAACCAAGTTGCCGAAAATGAGATGAAAAAAAAAGAGAAAAAGAATTATGATTGGAAGATTCTAAATGATGTTTCCACTAAAGAGCAAGCACAATGTGTTGTAGGGGGACTAGCACTAAGGCCAATAAAAACGTATATAGAAAGCAAAGTCTCAGGGACTCAGGCTTTAATTGCAAGTTTAGTTTCTAACTTCTTTGAATTTTTGGGAAGTATTTTAAGAACAGAATTGAGTGAATGCACTCACTGACCCATTTTTTTAATTTCTAAGATTTTGATGTTAGTGAAAAAAAAAAAAAATTTGGCAACCAAGTTGCCGAAATTGTAAAGGATAAATTTATGACAATTTTTTTTCCTTCCATTTCGGCAACAACATTGCCACAAATCAATTGCCACAATTCTTTTTTTTTTTCCTCCAATTTTCGGCCTAAATCTTCTTCTTTTTTCCCCCTCATTTTTGGCAACTTCATTGCCTAAATTATTATTAAATTTCTCCCCGAGTTTTCGGCAACTTGGTTGCCATAATTCTTATTTTCTCTCTCACTACTTCCCTACAATTTCAACAACTTGGTTGCCACAATTGGTTTCCTTTTAGCCACTCCTTCGGGCACTTCACCTAGTAACTGGGCAACAAATTAGGGGAGCAAGAATTTCGGTAATGAGATTACCAAAATTCAAATCCTTCCATCACATCATTTGTCTTTCTTCTCTCGTACTTTTTGTTAGAATTTCTTCAATGATGTTGCTAAAATTCACTCTCTTTTCTCAATTTTCCAAATAATTTTGAACAATATTTATACCATAAATAAACGATTTTTTGTAATATTCAGCCAAAAGATTAATTGGAATAGATTCTTTTGCATAATAAAAAAAAAAAAGAAAAAAAAAAAGGTAGATTCGCGGGTGGCTTTGTTTTTATTTGTATTTTTATTTTTTTAAACTTTCTATAGAAGAGCGTAAATTATAGTTTAGTGAGCAGTGCAGAGAGAGCAAACAACAAGAGGATGACAGCAGCAACAACAAAAACGCAGCAAGAACAATGGATGGTCGAAAATCAAGTTTTTCAGTTATTCGACCTCTTTGCTGACCTTCCTCGCAACGCCAAATCCGCCTTGTACTCTCTCTCTCTCTCTTTTTAACTTTAATTTTCTCCTCAATCAAAAAAAAAAAAAAAAAAAAAAAACTTTTTAGGCTTAGGGTTTCAATTTGTTGTTGTTGTTGTTGTTGTTTTTGGTTATATATGTATTTTGATGTAGGGTGGAGCTTCAACGTGATAAACACCTCGAGTACCTCACCAAAGGTCTCAAACGTCTCGACCCTTCGTTTTGCGTCTTGGATGCCAAGTATCTCTCTATCTCTATCTCCCTTGCTCATATGAGAATTTTCATTATCACAAATTTAAATGGTGTACATTATGAATTGATTTTAAATTACGTTACATTATGTTTAAATAAAAGTTATATTTAGTTTCAATTTTGGAGCGATGCTAAAAAAAAAAAAAAAAAGAAGTTACTGACACCAATCATGTTCACTGCCAAAGTCAAGTTCCTAAGCTTTTTGTAGTAAAAAATAGGTAGTATCGTAGTAGCTCTAGGCGTTGTGCATTTTTCGTTTTGTGGTCGAGATTTAATCTGTTATGATCCTAAGGCTTGTGTAATAATATGTCGAGCCTCGAGAGAAGTTATTTGTTTTAATGTGAAATTCTTGTGCATACTGTTAAGTTATTCTTATATTGTATCATCGGTGTCTAATGTTGCCTTTTTACAGTCGGCCTTGGCTTTGCTACTGGATCCTTCACTCAATCTCTTTGCTAGGGGATTATGTTGAACATGAAGTGGAAGATAATGTCGTTGATTTTCTTAGTCGTTGTCAGGTTTGCAGTTTCAATCAAAGCTATATTACATTGTTTTGCTTCAAAAATTATTCATATTATGTTTTGTTCAAGTCTCTCTCTAATATTTTGTTAGCAGCTACAAGTATATTTAATATCACTAGCATCAAAGAAATAGGTGTCACTTTTGGACACAAATACCTCCTTGGCCTATTTTAGAACTTATGATTGGAAACTCAGTGTAGATTCTCATTGCTTTCTTCTTCAACATAAACACAAATTTCCTTTTGATCGAATAAATATTTCCTTAAGAGTTTAATTTGGGATGTATTTGCTGCTTCACTGGAAGTGTCTAGTATCCTCCATTCCGTGCTGTAAAATTGCGTGATGTTTCCAAAAACTGCAGTACTAATCATAGAGTTCAACTATTACCTTGTTTACCCTTACTTATTTAACATTAATATTGGTTTTCCAGTTTTTTTTTTTTTTTGATTCGTATGACTTTAATTATTTCTTTTGGGTTATGTGCAAACCATACATTCATTGGCCCTCTTACCTGACAGCATTTCATGAATTCCATTGTTATCTTTCACTTGCAGGACCCAAATGGTGGATATGGTGGTGGACCTGGACAGGCAAGAAAAATTTCCATTTTATGGCAAGATCATGTTGTCATTGTTGATATATTTTCTTGTTAAATACTGTTGGAATAATTTATGATAATTTAAACTGATTTTATCCGAAATTCCATATCTCAGTGGTGAAATGGCATTTTGTTTATTTTTTTTCCCTTTGTTTGTCACTTAGTATTTTCTTAGCTGTAATGCATAAGAAGTGAACTAAATGGCCTTGTGTTAGCTGATAAAAATAAATTATATTATCATGATATTAGAACCTTTATATGTGTTTCATTTTTTAAGAGAAGGGACAAATATGGGTTTCGCATGGCATGCTTTTGATCTGACTTAGTGGTGTTGCATTGGAGAAGCTATCAAATTTGGAATCATGTCATTTAATAGGATTTTTTGGTTGTTGGCTGTTTTTGTTTGTTGGTCTCCTAGAATTGCTAACTTAGAATATGTACCTACTGCACAATGCTCCTACTTTTGCGGGGTCTAGGAGTGGTGATTGGTAGACAGCCTAACCTCCAATTTGTTTTGGAGAGGCTGATTCCTGGTAACTTAGAATATAGTGGGTTTCAAATATTTCCTGGCTTTTTTCTGCATCCTTTTTCCTTTTTTTTTTAATTGAAGATTATCCTGCTATTCTCTTTCACCTTCTTGACTTATTTTATGTTTTTATTTATAATCATTAACCTTTATGATCTTCTGCTCAGTTGCCTCATCTTGCAACAACTTATGCTGCCGTAAATGCACTTATTACGGTGGGTGGTGAGAGATCTTTGGCATCAATAAATAGGTGGTCTGTCATGTTTGAAGTATCTCACTTCTTTTGCAATAGTGCATATTGGAGTCATTTTGAACCAAATGACATGGATTTTGAAATATTTTGCAGAGAGAAAGTGTACATGTTTTTGAAGCGAATGAAACAGCCAAGTGGGGCCTTCAGGTGTGACATCATACTAATTGTGTATTCTATATCAATACCTGAATTTACATGGGTGGCCAATGCTGTTAATTTTATACACCCGCGTTTTCAAAGAATGTTGTTGTATTGGACCTCTATTTATTTCTCTCTGTTTACAATTTTTTCGATCCCCCTCCCTGTTTGGTAAATTTTTAGAGGGGGCGTTTATAAATTTATGGAGTGCTAACCATTTTATGCTTACTACTTGTATAAGTATGTGTAGATTTTGAATTTTAAGCACTGTATGATTACTTTTTAATATCAGAAATCCCTTTTTATCAGGATGCATGATGCTGGAGAAATTGATGTTCGCGCTTGCTACACTGCCATCTCTGTAAGTTAGCCTGTTAGTTCTCTCTCCCACTCTTGATGCATTCACATGCTTCTCAAACATGTTTGGCACACACACATACTTGTTACAAATAAGAACATTGCCCTCTAATTGTGTCTCTCTATTTATAACACAGCATGCAGTGTCTTGAGCATTGTATCAAGTAAATTGGTAGGGAAATCATTTGATGATGTAAAAAGTGAGGCCTTAAGAACATCTTTTGTGGCCTTAAGAACATTACCCTCTAATTATTTGATGATGTAAAGGGTGAGGCCTTAAGAACATTGTATCAAGAAATGTTTCTCAAAGGTTTTGTGGACTTGTTAATGCTTTTACTGGTACATCTTTTAATTTTTCAAACCCAATGCTTGACTAATTTGATAGATCTTCCAAATTCACATTTTCCATTGGTTTTGATTTTTGTCTCTTCTGTCATAATTTTTATTAACAAACCTTGTTCTTTGCTTCCACATGGCTGTGTAAACATTTTATAGTAGCTCTGTTCATGATTGTGTTTTAACAAATTATTTTTCTGATTTCCCAATCTTTGGACACCACTCTTTTTGATCGACCAGGTTGCAAGTGTTCTTAATATTTTGGATGATGAACTGATTCAGAATGTTGGAGATTACATCTTAAGGTTGGTCTCTAGCTTCCATTAAGTTTGATTTTGTGCTAAGCTATCTGGTTGAGCATTCTTTTCTTTTCTTTTTAATCTTTTTTATTATTATTATTGTTATTTTTTTTAATGCTTAGTTGGTCTTTCTACTTTGAATACTCTTGAATGTAGTAGCATGGCAAGCTTACATATTGTGGTAGAATCATATATTTGTGTTTGAAAATTTAAAACATACCAATGTTGAATGCTATTTTATTGACTCCCCATAAAAGCCCGGTCCTTTTGTTTTTGAATCAATAGGGTATGTAAATGAAGTTTCTAAAAATTAGGTCGTTCTAGTTAAAGTTATATAATTGTAAATAGAGGCCTTTCTGCCTTGCTACTCATTTATTGTGTAATCTATCTGTGGATTGTGATGTTTAATTCTTCATGAAATGCTGTTGTTCTTTAGGGTCTAATCTTGCTCATAGGTGTGCTTCCAAGGATGAAAGCACTTTGCAATGACCTCTAGGATTTTCTTCACAATGTATTCTTTGCTCTCCCCTTGATGTACTTTTTCCTCTTTTTAGTAACTGTGAACTACTTAAACACTACATGAAAATTAAAGAAATGGTGGAATTAAAATCTAATAATGAGAAGGGATGTTTTTTTAAAAAAAATAAAAAATAAAAAAAAAGGTTTAAAACCCCTCATTCTGTTACAAAAGTCATCTGGCTTGTGGGAGAAGAAGCAAAAGTGCCTGAGAGAGCTGTGAATGGTGCCAAGCCAACAAAAAACAGAACTCCCCCTCACAAACAACATGGGAAATATGCAGGAATGCTAGCTTTCTTACTCTGACATGGAGTTCAGCCTTGCCGATTACAGATGTGGAAGCAGAAAACTGGTGCAAATGGGGGTTGCAATAGAAGAGTGACTATTGAAAAGGGTCACTCATGTATTTGCTATGAACTTGGATGCCTTTCCCTGAAAACTTGGAACATTTTAAGGAAGTGTTCTCCTTTATCAGTGGATAGAGGACAGCTTGAGATTAGTAGAAATGGTATTTGCGGATTTGTGCAATATTCCAAACAAATATTTAGTTCCTAAGGAAGGCAACACAAACATTTCTAGTGCTGAAAAACCATCACATGGCAAAAAGATCAGATCTTCTCCTGAAAATTCAAAAAGTACAAATGCAGAAAGCAAAGAAGATGCAAAAAGTATGCTCTATATGAGCCATCAAGTACTCCCAGAAGTTCTGATGACTCACCGCATATTCTAAGTCCAGTGAATACCAGTTCGCACACTCCAGATACTTTTAATGAGGATGTTGACACATTGCAAATATCCTTGCCATATAGTCCTTAAGCAGGAATATAGCTGAGATATGTTGACTTATGTAACCGAATGTTGACACATTACAAACATCCTTGCCATATAGTACTTAAAATGCTACATGAAAATTAAAGAAATGGTAGAATTGAAATCTAATAATGAGAACAGATGTTTGTAAAAAAAAAAAAGGGTTTAAAACCCCTTAAACTGTTACAAAAGTCATCTGGAGAGAGCTGTGAATGGTGCCAAGCCAACAAAAAATAGACCCCACGACCAGCATGGGAAATTCGCAGAAATGGTAGCTTTCTTAGTCTTACATGGAGTTCAGCCTCGCTGATTATAGATGTGGAAGCAGAAACTGGTGCAAATGGGGGCTGCAATAGAAGAGTGCCTATTGCAAAGGGTCACTCATGTATTTGCTATGAACTCGGTTGCTCTTCCCTGAAATCTTGGAACGTTTTAAGGGAAGTGTTCTTCTTTATCAGTGGATAGGGGATAGCTTGAGATTAGAAGAAAAGGTATTTGGGGATTTGTACATTATCCCAGACAAATATTTAGTTCCTAAGGAAGTCAACACAAACATTTCTAGTGCTGTAGAATCATAATATAGCAAAAGATCAGATCCTCTCCTGAAAATTCAAAAGATTCTAATGCAGAAAGCAAAGAAGATGCAAATAGTATGCTCTAGATGAGGCACCAAGTTCTCCCAGAAGTTATGATGACTCACCTGGCCACCCTGCACTCTTAGCCCTGTGAATACCAGTCCACACACTCCACACACTCCAGCTCCTTTTAATAAGGGTGTTGACGCATTGCAAACATCCTTGCCATATGGTCCTTAAGCAGGAATATAAACAAGATATTTGGAAAGCTTATGAACATATATAGGGTGTTGGGTGATGATTGGAGGTCATTCAGCTATTACAAGGCTATCCCAGTAATTGAGAAGTTCTTGTTTAAAATTGAAAGTGTAGACCAGGTCAAAGGCCTACTCTTGGTTGGAAACTCATTGCAAGATCGTATCCAGGAGATAGTGACAACTGGAAAGTTATCCAAGCTGGAGCACTTTGAAAAAGATGAAAATATATGGACAATCACCTTATTTTGTGAGGTTTGGGGTATTGGTCCCACCACTACCCTGAAGTTATACTAGAAAGGATATCATACACTAGGTGATCCAAAATATGAGGATTCATTAACAAATTTACAAATAATTCGGTTAAAATGTCTTGATGATATCAAGTAGAGGATTCTATGTCATGAGGTGCAAGAGATGGAGCTTCTTCTTCAGAAGTTGGGCAGGATATTTTGCCAGCAGTGATCATCATCTGCAGAGGATCATTTAGACTTTGAAAAGATTCATGTGGGGATTTAGATACTATAATTACGCACCCTGATGGGACGAGTCATAGATGTTTTTTTATTATTATTTTTAAAATCAAAATATGTAAATTGTTTAAAGGATATGAAGTTCTTAAGAGAGGATTTGGTTTTCAGTACTCACAGTAAAGAGGGTACTGATTCTGGTGTTGCACTTGGTCTATGCACATATCCTGGACATGAGCTATGGCACCACATAGATTTGAAGGTATACCCAAGGTACATATGTGCATTTGGAGTTTTGGACTAATAGCTTGGACAGGGAATGATGTGTTAAATAGGAGGTTGACATTGTTGGCAGAATCTGAAGGATCCCAGCTTGATGATACAGGGCTGTTTCCAGCAACTCACAGTCCAGGTGGTAAATGGGGCAAGAGAGCCAGTTGAAGTTTGAAATTAAACACGGAGAAAGAGGTGTTTGATTTCCTGGGATTTCCTTGGCTTGAACTGCATGAAAGGAATCTGTGAGCTGTGAATAGTTTGTATAAGCATGCTGTACATAGGATCTACCATGCTTGGTTCTGTACCATAATTAACTGAAAACTCCCTCACTCTTATGTTGGCCGAGAGAATTTTTTTGGCATGCTTTCCTTGTAAATTATGATATAAAAACAGGTCATAGAGAGAGATTTTTCTTTGGCGTGCTAGCCTTGTAAGATATGTAATTCAAACAAAGGGTTTAACTAGGAATGGCAACAGGGTAGGGTTTGTTCGGATCAGGGGTGCCTTGTTCCCCTCTTTGGGGCAGGGAAAACCTTTTCAGGGCAGGAGTGGGGCTGGTGGGGTTTGGGATGAGTTGGAGGTATTTTCCATCCCTAATGAGTTGGTTTTGACATTAATGAGGTAGAGATGAAAGAAAAAGGGAAGGGAACAATCATGAGAGTGCTAAGAGAGAGAGAGGAAACAAGTGTTTTAGGGGATGATAATAGATCATGTACAAAAACAAATTATAAGGAGAACATGTCTAAAAAAGATTAACTTTCATATATATATATATATATAAAATTTAAAGGAAGGGATGTTATTTGAATTCATGATAGAATTGAGTTGGAGGTCACTTCTTGAAGTTATTTACAATCATGTCCTTTGCTAGTTTCAGTATTCGTTGCATTGTAATGTAGCTTTCTTGATGAGTACTTGTGCAGTTAGTCTGTGGCACTGGGTAATTTGCACTGTTTTGGAAAGCTTTTGGCTGCTTTCACCTTCTGCTTTTGTTGGCAATGAGTAGAAATTTATCCTTCTGCATACTGATTAAAACAGTATTATTGGATTGCTTACTTAAATTTTGCCCTTATCTGCATTTCTTGGTTAATGTAAGTAGTTAATAGTTGTTTATTCTGCCATCTCTCTGTAGCTGTCAAACTTATGAAGGTGGTATTTCTGGGGAACCAGGTGCTGAAGCTCATGGTGGGTATGTTTCATGCTGTACATATTTTCTCTTCCCTACGTATCTTTTGAGCTGAATATCACAGCTTGCACTCAAGGTTGCTTCTCACATATTTGACTACTTGATTATTAGGTACACCTTTTGTGGGTTTGCCACAATGATTCTGATAAATGAGGTTAATCGTTTGGACTTGGCTGGTTTACTAGTAAGGCAATCTTGTCTCTCTTTGTGATGTTTGGTACAAGTTATTTCATTATCTGGCATTATATAACTTGTGGAACAATTTTGCTGTATTGCTTGTGTGTTTATTTGTTGAGCATTTCCCTTCTGATGATTTCTGTGAACATTTTTGTTATTCTACTTTATCAAATGTCTGCTACTGTCTAGGATTGGGTGGCATTTCGACAAGGTAGGGAGGGTGGATTTCAGGGAAGAACAAATAAATTGGTTGATAGTTGCTACTCATTTTGGCAGGTAATTTTTTCCTTCCTGCCAATTCTTCAGTGTTCCTTCTTATTTATAGTAAAATTAATACAAAGAGAGTGACCAGGGAGGTGCGTTTGCATTATTACAAAGGTTACATGCTATTCTTGATGAACAACTTGCAAATTATGGCCCACAAACTGGTGTAGCCTCTGATATATCTGGAGGGGAAGAAAGTTCAGATGGGACTCAAGTTCAGCTGGGAGGTGAGATGTTTTTTAAATTCTCTATTCTTTATGAATAGGTTAAAATTTGCACTTGATGTTTGTAGTTTTTGTCCACTTCATATATTATGAGGTTTATGTTCAAGTCTTTGTTCTTACTTGTCTGCAGGCACGAATGCTTCCTGTCCAGTAAATTTAAACAGTATTGGTTATAATTTTGTCAAACAACCTGGAGAAATGGAAGCTCTTTATCACAGATGGGCTTTGCAACAATATATACTGTTATGTGCACAGGTGCAAACTTGACCTTTGATTAAATGTTGTGGCAACTTGATGCTTGATTGGTTAATTTTGTATGTGCATCTGCCTAATTATTGCCTTAGGATTTGTTCATGAAAGGTCTGGAAAATAGGCTGTCTTTTAAGAATTTACTTTTCAGCTTTTCAGTGCTATAACTAAGTCCCTTACCTTTAATATTTTTGGTGGGGTGTTCAACCATCAATTTTAAGTTTCTGAAATGAGTTTTTAGCTCTTTGGAGACCATGGGAACCGGGAAGAGTTGGTGGCTTTTGCTTAATAAGGTAAATAAAAGTAGAACGTGGTGGATATCTTAAGCACTGACGAAAACAAAGTTTGAGGTTTTTTTTTTTTTTTTTTTTTTTTTCTCTCTATGCATGGATTTAGCAAATTACCTGAACTGGAAATGCTGCTCTAGCAATTTTAAGCACTTTTCAGGTTCTGAAATAATTATAATTTCCAAAGTTCTTGCAAGATTTAACTAATGGCCGCTCCAAACATTCCAATTAATAAAGTGCCATATGAATGTTCAATATCCTGAATTGCATAATGGCATCTTTTGGCTTTGATGATGTTGTATTGTATGGTTGGTGTTTTGGGGCAAATGATTTTGTATTGGTTGTTGATAAATTGTTTTGACATGATATTTTGTATCCTACTTCCAAGGGGTTAATATTCTGGCATAATTTGGTTGACGCAGGACATGGAGGGTGGATTGAAAGACAAGCCCGGGAAGCATAGGGACTTTTATCACACGTGTTATTCTCTAAGCGGTCTCTCATTGTCTCAACATAGTTGGTCACAGGATGAGGATACTCCACCGTTGCCAAATGCAGTAATGGGTCCTTATGCCAATCTCTTGGAACGCACCCACCCTCTCTTCAATGTTGTCTTAGATCAGTACTATGAAGCATATGAGTTCTTTGACACGCCCTAAGCAAATTTCTTACTGTTAGGTTTGTCAATCTGCAGGACTGAAGTGTATAATGCAAATGTATACTACCCTACAAATTGTTTCTGTTAGGTTAAGAGAAGCAAATTATGATCATGAATTATACCATGGAATCAGGTATGGTGAATTGCAATTTGGAATTGATTAACTATGAACTTGCCATGGGAGTGTATTAAAGAAATGTGATGATAATGGAGTACTAGTTATTTTCAGATTTTTAAAGATTTATTATACTCTTTTGTTTGAAGACTTGAAGTATATTTTTTTAAGAGTCCAGTAAGTCCAAGAATATGAGCTTTACTAAACGAGTTGTCGTTTGGTCTATTTGGGACCAAAAGTCTGGTTGTACCTAATTATACTATTGTCAGATTTTGCCCATAGCATAAGCTAATGACTAATGAGCTGGAACACTGCTTTCTATACATAAAATAGTAGCTGGGGTCAATTATTTGTGTAACATAAAAAAGGATTTGGGTCCCGTTTACAGTGACTTTCTGAAAGCAACATTTTGCATTTCTGATTAGATTTGCTAAAGCTTTTGTGCCCACCGCCCTGCGACTTTTTGGTTTTGGCTTTTTGGGTGAAGCTTCTTCTAATTTATTTGTTTGCGTATAGTGTTTAAACTTTAAAGTCTCATTTTTTTTTTTTTAAGAACATCTCTAGTACTTCATCCACTTTCAGCAAATCAGTATTCGACACCAGGGCTGAGAGAGTTCAAATACGTGGGCCTTAATTTGAGAAATAATCTGGATTTGAAAGAGTTCAAGACCAATTAAATATTTGTTTTCTGTTTGATAATAGTCTCATAATGCCACTATTCTTCTATGTATTTCACAGTTCATATTGCAACTTCCAACCAAAGAGGCCGGGAAGAGTTGCAATCATATTCGTGGGGTTTTTTTTCTTCTTTTAGGATGCAATCATAGGGCGTATGTGGGTGGTTTTTTTTTGGTTCAATAATAAAGAAGGAAAAATGAGTAGATAAACCTCATACAAAAAAATTAGTTGGGTTTGATCCTCTCATGCCTACAATATCACATTTTTTTTTTCCATATAATTTTTATAGATTAAAATATATACATTCCCACATCAAACGAGGATATGTGTGTGAAATATTATATATATGGTACTAGAGTGAAAAAATATTCTTCTAAGAATGTATAATTCGGAATTGGTGAGTCATTACTTTTACATGAGTTTACGGTTTACCACTTTCTTGCATGTTAAAGATGATAGCAAAAATTGTGGCATAAAAGTTGTCTTTAAACAATCTTAAAAAATTAATGTTTTTATTTGATTTAATAGATAATTGGATTTCTAATTATTTTAAGAAAATTTATTTTTATTTGATTTAAAAAAATAAGTTAGATAAAAGTAAAGTTATACCTTTAGAAAATTGAACAAAAATTAAGTAAACTACATAAATACCTTAATTTTATAATACCACTAAAATTTTAATTCATTATCTTCGAGTGTAGTGTGTACTATACAACAACAATAACAAATTCTTGATTTTAAACTTTTGGAATCGGATGTAATACTCAATAGTCTATCTTCAATAGGCTTCAAAAAAAAAGAAAAAAAAGGAAAAAAAGAAAAAAAAATCTATCTTAAAAAAAAGAGATTCAACTATGTAATTTTATTATATGCGAATTTAACCACTACTATATTTTGTTTTTTCCAAAAGCCATTATGAGAGTTAAATAAGTTTGTTTGATTTATTTATTTATTTATTTTCACAGTGGCCTTTTTCACGGGAACACTCTTTTCAGTCTTTTGGCAAGTCAGGTTTTATGTTTAAGCAAGAATGCAATCTATGCTTAAGCGAAAACTGAAAACTGCCAATTCCTCACTCCACCACTCATTTAGCCCTTCTTCTTCCCTCACTTATATTTAAAGATAATCCCAAAGTATGTCTACAAACTCAGACCAAAAAATGGACACGAAAGAAGAAGAAGATCACGAAGAAGAAGAAGAAGATGATGAAGATGATGGAGTACAAAAAAAGGAAATCATCTCAGATCAATCACCACACACCATCCACGCTTCACCTACTCAATCCCACATCGAAGAAGAAGAAGAAGAAGAAGGAGAAGAAGAAGGACAAGGAAAGTACACCATCTCAGACCGACCATCACTATCATCACCTCCTCAATCCCACATAGACCACAAACCCACATCACCACCAAAAGCAGATACCCCATCATCATCAGTCTCTTCTCTTTGCTCTAACTCCAACCCACCCTCTCCTCACACTTACAGCCATGAATACAAACTCTCCTCCGCACCCAACAAAACCCCACCACCAAAACCGTTGGCCCCGGTGGCTAACCGGTCGTTCAAGGCTGACCCACTTGTGTTCACCACCAGGGTGGACCCAAAAGCCCAACACGGCTACACCAGTGTTAGAGAAGTTCAAGAAGGTGGTGTTGTTGTTGATGGTGGTTTTGGTGTTGGTGTTGGTGTTGGTGGTGGTGGTAGTAGAAGACTCAGACCAGATCCGTCTATTCTCAACAAGACGAGGAGGGACAACAATATGATGAAGACAACGTTTTTGGGTTTAAGGATTTGTGCGTTTGTGTTTTGCTTGATCTCCTTTTCGGTTATGGCGGCTGACAAGCAAAAAGGTTGGGCTTTGGATTCCTTTTACTGGTACAAGGAGTTCAGGTAATGTTTGTCTCTCTGTCAGTTAGTCAGTACTCACTCAAAAGAAAAAAAAAACTTAAAAGAAAGAAAGAAATTTGTTTCCAAAACAAGGTTTTTAGGCAGTACCCTATATTTTGTTTTGAGTTTTTGGATCATAGGTCTAAAATTGTTTGGATTTTCAGCCACTGTAATTTTGATTGGTATTGTTAAATTTGTGATTTTTATGTAATTGCAGGTACTGTCTGGCAGTGAATGTCATAGGCTTTGTATACTCAGGGCTACAACTCTGTGATTTATTAGTCAAGTATTTCACCACCGGAAGACACATAATCCACCACCACTTCCGTCGTTACTTCGATTTCTCTATGGACCAGGCAAGTCTTTGTTTAGGACTTATGGCCGAGGACTTAATTTTGTGTCAATTATTACACCTAACCCTGACCCATCTTGTGGTATATAGACATATAATATAGACTAGATTATGAATTTAAGATTTAGCATATTATGGGGACCACAGCTTGTAGAAAATGTGGTGCATTTAGGCCCACAGAGTATTTGGACTAATGTGATGTTTGCGGTATTAATTTGCACAACCAGCTCAGAGAATCTAATAAATCCCAAATCTCTTCTGGCAGAATAAGAGATTTGTGAATAAATCCTGCCTACACCAAATTGAGTTGCTAACTTCTGTACTTCAAAAAAGTATGAGTTCTTTTTACACGCTCTTTGTTGGACACGGTCCATGGAGAATTTGCCTTAGATCACATAATTTCAGGCCATGTTCTTTTTGACTTTCCACGACCACCTTTTTGTCGCCTTTTCTCTGCCTTTTCTCCATGGTTTTATGCTGCCTTTGCTTTCTCCTATTCTGTTTATATAATTGCCACTAGGAAGAAAGTTATCACTCTTTAAAGTCTAAAGCAAAGAATATACATGGTGGGTTTATAATCACTTTATTAGTGTGTCAAATAGCTTTCAAATGCTTATTGAGTAAGTAGTATTAGGCATAAGTTTAGATTAACTTTAATCTTTTTAGATTATTATTTTTTATATAGCTTTTTAAAACATCACATTTTGTAATTACAACTATACTTTTACTCAAACCCACCCATATAATTTTTAGAAGGAGAAAATCAAGATACAAATGCAAGGGATGGAATGGAACAAAATTCTTTCTTCTTTAACTTCTAGGACTGAAAGTAATTTATGCAGCATGTTTCAAGTCTCATAATCATAAACAAGGAGTACTAAATAGAAGAGGAGGTGCTTTAGCTCAAGTTCCTTGCCACCTCCTTTTTCCCATTATTCCTGCAGGTCTATAGATTAAGCTCCCACTCACCCCAGAATCATATAGTGGGGGACTTGAAGATCCCTTGAAAAGAATATGGATACCACTGGGCCACTGGACTCTGTTTACCCATAAATTCAGCGCTTACATAAAAAGATACACATAAATATAATAGACATATACACCTTTTCAAGGTTCAGCTGTATTTTACTTAGATTATTTAAAAAAAAAAAAAGTAAAATAAACCAATGTAAAGAAGTTATACCAAACAACGACATAATTAATTAAGAGCATGTTTATATGATTCATTCCAAGAATTCTATACTAATATGCAGAGCAAAATTCTGCTCTTCTTGTTTTGATATGGCAGATGTTGACTTATCTTCTTATGTCAGCCTCATCATCGGCTGCCACCAGAGTTTATGTTTGGCAATCCAACTGGGGTGAAGATGGGTTTCCTAAAATGGCAAGTGCATCTGTGGGATTGTCCTTTGTTGCATTTCTGGCCTTTGCCTTGAGCTCTCTCATTTGTGGTTATACCCTTGTAAAATTTCATAGTTAAATACAATTGCCAATGCCTGGCCATATCAGTAAATCATACCAAGTCCGACTTATGAAGAACTAGTCTTTCTATTCCCTGAAAAACTAGTTTGTTGAAAAGAAAAATCAATGAAAATGAAATGTTTTAAAGCTTTGTATGAAAGTAGATGCTTGTCTTTATTTTGAAACTATGGATGATTGTCATGGCCCTTTGATAAGCTTGATAACTCTGCTAATGTAATGCTGAGATTGGCAGACCATTCAAACAGCTTCACAACTCAACTAATGTGCTGCTGATTTTGGGTATTCATCAACTTTTAGAAAGTTTAAGGGTTCAGAGAAATCACAGAAAGCTGCTTTATATACATGGATAGAAGTATGGCGAATTGTAGTTTTTTAGCTTCTTACATCAATGGGAGATTCCATCGTGAGTTTAATAAGTGGCATCAACTATTATGTGATAGGAAGGGACGTTGTTATTGAAATTCTGAATATTTACCTTACCAAAAAGCCACTGCTGAACTAACATAACATCTCAAAGTTAATTCCTTTCACTCCCATATTATCACAAAATCACAAAAGAAAACGAACCCAAGTTCGGATAAGATCATCAGTGTGACTGTCACTACCCTAACAGGGGATAAACCTTAGTCTAGGTGCACTCCCCCAGTTGAAGTCCTGAAAGATTGAGGGGTTGGTAGCATGGCTAGAGGGTAAGTTTAAACAATTGTCAAGAATGCCCAGGGCTAAGAATGACTTAAATGCTCAACATGATTTTGGACCTTGGCAGCATAATGAGACTTTAGATGGCATGACACCTTGAAAGCTTATGCCAAGGATGACTCAGTTTTACATGATGGCCTACCTCTAAGAGTCAATCATCACAAACTACCAAGTACTTGGCAAGTTTGGCCTCCCCGGCCATATGATCATACGACTCCAAAATGCCTAAGCAGATGAACTATTGTCATCTCCAATATAGAAAAATAGGAGTTGTACAGCAGCCTTTTGGCAAGAACCAAAATAGCCCCATCTAAAGCGACATCTGTTCAACAGGGCTTGCGTCCCCATGGCCGAGCAAAGAACTCTGTTGCCTTTGAATGGATCCCTGTGATCTTTATAGTGGTATGATCTTAGACATTACTTCGGTGATTTTTAATTGTTGCAAGCATGACCTACAAGCTTTCCTTTCCTCCCCTCCCTCTGCTTCGCTTAAGATAGTGAAAGCTGGGGGCACTTGAAGGGAGGAAAAGCTCCCAGAATGGGTAAACCCACCAACAGGCTCAACCCTAATCTCAGCAGCCTAACACAACGAATACAGCCTACAGCAGTGATCCATGACATACTGAAAAGGCACCTTACTGAGCTTATGGCCATTTGGTTGAACATGTTCTGGGGCATGACTCTTCAGTTAGAACAGCTTGGCATGGCCAAACACCTTCTAGAACGGCAAAACCTCTCATTCTAGGTGGTCTACTTCAGCTAGGGATCAGTGGAGAGCTAGCGTGGAGGTTCGTTGTTGGCCTCATTTTCCTCAAAAGGAGCATTTGAAGGAAACTCACTGTCACATTCAACATTAATTATGGCTCACATGCCTGTTTGCATATAATACAACATGATAATGGTCTTTGTAGTTGGGGGAAACCCGGAAAAACAACCCTAAGATCATGTCTTTTCAATCGATTTGAAGGGGGGGGGGGGGGGTGTTGTCAGATTCTCGGTCTAACTTCACGGAGAAGCGTTTACCCACCTCAAGTAAAAAATGTATGCATTTCGTAGTCTCTTTAGAGTATTTCCAATAGCTTAGATAAAAGTAAAATAATCTCTATAATAGAGAATGAGACCAAAAAAAGGGTCTCTAGTTGATTCTCTAAATCATGATTTTTTTTTTCTCATGAACAGTAGCTGTACATTAGCGAAAGAATAAAACTAAATAAAAAATTAGCAAAGAAAAGAGTGGGATGAGATATGGAGATATGTGTGTTAAAAAATGAATGAAGAAATAATATTTAAATGAGATAGAAAATAGAAAATTTGTTGGAAGATATATTTGAAATGGTAAGTAAGTAAAAGATAAATGTTACTATTTACTATCCAAACAGTATAAAAATATAGATAAATAGTTGGAGATGCTTTAACATTACAAAATTTTCAATGGAATTACTTTGTGAATTTCTTCATTGACTTAACCTTTTAAGTGCCTTTGACTAATCACATCACATTAATGGTCTTTGGGCTAGTGAGTACGTCTATTTCTTTTAGCAGCTCTTCATACTGATCAGTCTGTTCCATTTCTCATTTCAACCGGCTACAACATGTTAAACATGTTAGCAATTTAGAAATATTGTAGCACAAACTTAAAGCTAACAGCTAGCTATATAAGCAAACTTCTAATTTGTTGAATAGAAATTATGGAAGGAATTTCAATTATAATTCAGTTGGTGACTGAGCGGAAGCTGAAGTTCTCGTGTCACATTGTCATGTTAAAAAGATATAGCAGCTGATGGGTTAGCCGAATATGGGTTGAATTGGTATAACAACATAATCAATGGTGGACTTAAGCGTGAATTTCCATTAATGTACTGGTGAATGATTGGATTGGCTATTTCTAGAGATATGCTAAAGCTGTTTAATGTTGATACTGCACTGTACCTAGCAGATATGCCAAGTATTGAAAATCAGAAATGCTTTTAACAGATGTTCCCAGTTTGCTGCTGCTGTTGCTGTTTTTATTGCTATTTTTGTTTTGGAAGAGTTGCCTCTTATTGAAAATTGCTAGTGTATTTTATTTAATATTTGAATGCTTCTTACATAATGGATTGGTTGCAAGAGGAAAGGGCCAAAAGAGAACGGGACAATTAATGGATGACCTCATTACCTATTTTATAAATGAATTTTTCTAATGTGTGCCTTAAGGCACACATTAAGCCATCCATTTTTAGAAACATTTTATTGGAGATTGAAAAAGTATTGATAACTTTTTCAATTTTCGAGAAAATATTTCTAAAAATAGATGGCTTAATGTGTGCTCTTAGGGTACACATTAACCAGACCCTTCATAAATATATATTTGCCTATCTTTATGTTGCTAGCGCTTGGATTTGGTCTTCAAGAAACAAAAATGTCCTGCCTCAGTATAACTTTAAATAAGTTGGACAAAACACTGGTTAGGTAATTGCTGATCTAAGTTATCCTAAGAATTGTTTAGTTCTTTAAAGGGTGTTTTTGAGGCTCTTGATTAACAGTCTCAGCCACTCTTCTTCTCCTTCCATTTGCTTCTTAAAAAAAACCCAAGAATGGCATTGTCACAAGGCAATGAAATTTGACACAGTAATTATTATAGGCTTAATCAGTCATCCTCATGGAAGACTGTTTCTAGATTCATATCACCTATCACAATAATTATCTTATGCATGCAGTATATATATTGTCTCTCTTAAAAATATGTAGATCCTACACTGTGTGGGACGCACATGTTATGAGAGATGATGCAAATGATAGAAACACAATATACCTTATCCACCTGCCAAATTGAAGACTAAATTTGTTTTCAACAAAATCAGGGCAATGTGATAGGGCAGTGAAGGCGGTGAAAGAAGGCAGGCATGTTGTAACAATTATAGGTCCTGTAACTCTAGCAACCATATTTGTGCTCACTTCTAAAGGGTCTATATTGGAGAAGCCGAATCCTTACTGGTTGAGAAGGTGAGGCCGGTGATTGATCCCAAAGGCCTATTTCCATTTTTGAAGACTGTTGAAGCATTTTCCTACATTGACTCTAACAGAGCCCCTGGGAAAGTGGTCATTTATCCGATCCCATAAGAGAAAACAAATCAGTTAACAGCAATGTATGGAAATAATATTTCCTTGTGTGTGCATGAGAAATTAGGACGAGTAATAAAAGGGTGTGGCTATACACTATTACATTTTGTTTGAGATGTTCTACTTTGCATGCTTAGTATTGTTTCTATTTTCCTAGGTGCTTGTTTTGTGTAGGATTTTAGTTAGAAGCTAGTCACAAACTCACGCATTGCATGACAAAATGTAATATAATTATTTTATAAGAATATAATGTAAAATTTGTAGGTTAAATAGTGCATATGTTATTTTAAAGTATTTTTTTATTTTTATAAGTTTTATGTAGTGAAACATATAATGTATTTTGCATTTAACAATAATACATTAAAAGATTTTTTTTTTAAAATATACCATAAGCAATTGACTAATTTGAACATATCCAATAATATTAAAAAAAAAAGTACAACCTCATTCCATGGAACACATGTAACATGTTACAATTGAGATTATAAATTATTATATAAGTTTATAACTATAGAAATTTTTTCCCCCAAATATGAGTATATATCTGTATTATTGAAACTTGAATTTTAAGGTAAGTTTATTTTTGAATATTTATCATATTTATTGTTTTTTTAGGGCCCATGTCTCAAATTTCTAGTGCCTACTTTCTTTGTATTTTTATCCCAAAACTAAAAAGTTTGGCCCAAATAGAATAAAATTTCATACTTTTCAATCCAAAAATTAAGGGGGAAAAAAGAAAAGAAAAGAAAAGTTGAGCCCAAATTTGAAAATGCAACTTAAAAAAAAAAATCAATTTAAGGCTCAATTAGTCCAAAATGGACCAAACAGACCGAATGAATCAAAGTGGAATGAAGTAGACTAAAATGGACCGAATGGACCAAAGTGGACTGAATTGGACCGAAGTAGGTATACTTCAACTCAAAATTATTAAGAGTCGGTAAGACATAGAAAAGCTAAATTATATCAAGCATGATAAGCCCATATATTTTGGTTATAAATTTTTTTTTTTTTCATTTGTATATATTAAGAGGATTTGGAAAGTTAGTTATTGCTTTTTTTACTGTAAAAAATACCTCTAATTTAATTAATTTGTTCTTATTCCTTAAAAAGAGAAATAAGGTTAAGATAGTAAATCAACTAAAATTTTCCCACTACCTTCACAATTTCCACTGGCCAGCCCCACTACCCCACATTTCTAACCAAAAATAAGAACTTCCCACTTCCTAGTCCCACTACCCCAAGTTTCTAACCAAAAATAAGAAAGAAAGGCTACCCACCCACAGCTCCTATAAAAAAAAAAAAAAAACTACCAATGGTTCCAATAAAAAAAAAAAAAACTTCCATAAAAAAAAAAAAAAAACTCACATCACATAAAATTAAAAAAACACTAGCCTTTGAGCAACTACTCACATCACATAAACATATTTGTTTATACTAAGAGGATTCAGAAAGTTAGTTAATTTTTTTTTTTACTATAAAAAATACCCCTAATTTAATTAATCTATTCTTATTCCTTAAAAAGGGAAATAAGGTTAAGATAGTTATTACTTTTTTTACTGTAAAAAATACCCCTAATTTAATTAATCTATTTTTATTCCTTAAAAAGAGAAATAAGGTTAGGATAGTGTAAGGTTGAATTTATTCAACCATGTGTTGGCTTTATTCCATGCCAAGTTTGCTTGAATTTCAGCAATTAGATACCTTGTATTTAGGTGAGAATAATGTGAAGAATTCAAGTGTGTGTGCATTCAAGAGGATTCTCGCAACTAAATCTCACGACTGACTCACGACTGTTGACTCGCCAAAATGCCACACGTGTGAAGTATGCAGGTAGCTGAAGGGTCGCAACAGTTGGAGCACTACAGGACAAAAAAGGACAGTCTGGATTTCGTGACTCAAACTCGTGACTAGACTCATCCCAGTCACGAGTGAGTTGCTAGAACACGCTGTTTTGCAGAAAAATGCCTTTCACATTCCTCACGTACCCCACTATAAATACCCTTATACTCACGAAATGTAGAAAGTTTCCAGAGAAAATTTTGAGAGAGAAACCCTAGAGAACAACAAGATTAACTTATCCACAATCTTATATCTTTGATTCTTAAATTTCTCTACTCTCACCCTCTCTATTGACATACCATTGAGAGGTTCATTAGTCAAATCCTTATCTCACCATACCCATATCTGTGAGGAGGTTATTTGGTGCTTGGGAAGCAGTTCAGAGATAACTAATTCATTTGGTTGATGCAATGGGCTTATTATGGGATTTGAAAAACTAAAGAAGATATGGTTAGGCTTAATCTTGTAGGAGCAAGAAGCTTGGAGGGCTTAGGTGCATTGGGTAGATTAGGCTTGTAGGATCTATTGCTATTTGTGTATCCCAACTTTATTAACTTTATTCTTTAGTGGATAATTTTATGCTTGGAGGGCGGCAAATAGGTTTTTCGTCGAGTTCTTTTGTTTTCTCTTTGACAACACGTGCTAGTGTTATCTTTGTGTTTGCATCTCTCTAAGTATTGCTTGTACTTATCATTCCACACATATATTGTTTGAGTATAAGGTTATGTTGGTTATTTTGAAATTGAGGGTCTAAACATTCACTAGTGTTTTATACACCGAGTGAACTTTCAGATAGTAAATCAACTAAAATTTTCCCACTACCCTCACACTTTCCACTTCCCAACCCCACTACCCCGCGTTTCCAACCAAAAATAAGAACTTCTCACTTCACAACCCCACCACCTCACGTTTCTAACCAAAAATAAGAACGAAAGGCTACCCACCCATGGCTCCTATTAAAAAAAAAACTACCAACGGTTCCAATAAAAAAAAAAACTTCCATAAATTAAAAGAAAAAAAAAAAACTCACATCACATAAAATTAAAAAAACACTAGCTTCTGAGCAACTACTCACATCACATAATATTATTTCACCACAAATGCTTAACATTCATCACACCCCTAGAATTTTTTTTTTTTTTTTTTTTTTTTTTTTTTTTTTTTTGTGATTGGAAAATATATTAATCCTAAATTATAATTTATGAACTTCAAAAAAAAAAAAATAAAAGAGTCTCTGAGTACGTGCATGAGCGCGTGCTCAGAGGCTTGTAACATATTATGACATTGACATCGCTTTTACATGTTATGTTATTAAGTTGTGATTAGATCAATGTCATTTTTACACGGACAAGGACTATATCACAAATACTATTTTTATGACGCACAAATGAAAACATGCCATATTAACAATGGAAAAAAAAAATTATTGTCTATGGAACAGCAAATTGAACCTGACAAAACCAACTTGCCTCGTTTCCAGATCATTTGGTCATTTTGGTAGTTAAGTGGGCTTGGAACTGAAAAATGAAGAACTGAAGAAGAGTCTTTGTGGGCTATTTTTAGGCCCAAACGATATAAAAAAAAGAAGAAAAAGGATGAAGAAGTCATTGTCTAGGGAAAACTTGAACAAAATTGTTGAATCGACATATATAATTAGAGGACTGACTATGTTTATTTCCATTAATAATACTTACAAAAAAAAACCAATTTCAATTTGGCTTTTGCTCTTCTTATCTCTTAGGACCATTGGCCATGATCGTGATTGACAAATGACAATCCACTTACAAAAATTGAGTTCTAACTTCTAAGGCTCAATCTAATTTCCACTTTTTACTATGTGTTATTAAGTGCAAGGCGTAGTGCATAAAAAGGATATATATTTTTGCTTTTTTGGTTGTTGATAAAAGCGACTTACATAATTACTATATTTACTTTTAGTAAAAAAGTAATGGAACTTTCAGCAACACCAGAGCCCACTATTTTGCTAGAACCATGTGTTATAATGGCAAAAATATTCTCATGCTAGAAAACATTAACTATTTTACACAGATATTTATTATTGATATATTGATGTACACATATTAAAAAATAAAAAAAGATTGTTGATATCTTAAAAAAAAAAGAATATAAAAAAGTGGATGTAAAAAAATAGATAAGAGAAAATAAAAGCTCTTTTACAATTGTATTTACATTAAATTACACCTTCCAATTGCAAAATCAAGGCTAGGAAAGACCTAGCATGGTAACTCCTGTATTATGGCAAAAAGTGAAAATATGAAATCATTTTAGGCATACATTTCTAAACTATTTTAGAAAATTTTTTATAGAAAAAAGAAAAGAAAAAATGACTAACTTTTTTGACAATTTTTTCAATTTTTCATAAATTTTTTTCTAAAATAGGCACACATTAATCATACTCTTAATTATTTATTGACCTGTCAAACTCACCCCATCTCTACCATTTCAGTTTCAAATTATGAGGAACAACAAATTTTGGAGTTTCTGCTAAGGTTGTGCGCATGAGAAGGGTTTAGGAATTTTAATTTCTAGTATTTAGCATTTTTTTATTATTAATGTTTTATACACTTCAGGTTTGGTTTTTGGTTTTTTTTTTTTTTTTTTTTTTTAATAATTTTTTTTTTTATTGATACTTGGGAGATTTTTCGTAATTAAATTATTGAAATTGTTTTTGGATTTTATTTGGTGTAATATTCTTTAAGGATAGTTGCTAATCAATAAGACAGCCCTACACTCTTGATGGTGAAACTTTGTGGGACATGGTCTCATCTCATACACTAATTTCCCCCAATTGAGACTCACTCGTAAATTACATGATTTTCTTCTTTTGGGGTGACAAGAAAATCGAATATGAACAGATCTAGGACTTCATCATGCATGATCAGATGATATATTAAGTGGGACCAACTTACCTAATTGCTGATCTAATTCTAACTTACCTTAGGAATTGAGTAATCCTTTTTGAAATTCTTTTCAGACTGATTAATAGTTTTATCCACTCTTCTTTTTTCTTCTTCTTCAATTTATATACTTAAAAAAAAAAAAATCCATAAAAAGCATTTTCACTAGGTAATGAAAACTGGCATGGACTATGTTATAGGCTTGGTCAATAAATCATTGTACCTCATGAGAGAAGTTGTGTCTAGATGCAAATTTTTCTGTCCATAACCTGTGAAAATAATATCCCAACCACCTTTCAGTCACTTCATTACAAAGAAACATCTCAAAGTGAATACCTTTCACTCCTATTTGTCAGCGTCACGAAAGAAAAGGAACCCGAGTTAGGATAAGATCATCATTTTGAGTGTCACTACCAAGCTATCTCTTCTCTTTGTAACACAGGCCCAACTCCTTCTCTTTCTCCCTGCAAGTTTCTTCAGCATACAATACAATGGCAGCTCCTCCAACTGCTTCAATACCCTCTAAAAATAAGGCTTGGGCCTACTCTGAATATGGAAAGGCTGTTGATGTTTTGAAGCTGGACTCAAATGTAACCGTGCCAGAAGTGAAGGAAGACCAAGTACTGGTCAAGGTTGTTGCTGTATCTCTTAACCCTGTCGATTCTAAGAGGATGCTTGGGTATTTCAAGGAAACTGACTCTCCTTTACCAGTAAGACCTTCTCCCCCCAATCTCTCTCTTATTTCAGAAGTTTATGAATATGTTGTTTGTTGTTGTTGTTATCATCTCTTTTATGAAGATTTTCATAAAAGCTGTTTGGGTTGTCTCCATTTTAATTTTACTCCTTATCACTATTTAAGAATTAGCACAACCACACCCATTCTAGTACCCATATATAAATTCAACCAACTTGTGAATGTATTGAAATGTTATTAAGTGTGGTAGGATGCGTTGAATTTTAAGTAAAATGCTAATATGACAATTTTTTATTGGATGATATAAAATATGAGTTTTACACCAATCTTTATCAAATTTGGACTCTTTTAACATATATAATTCTCAAAAGATGTATGTTATATATTATATGGTATCCATGGATGTGTATGATGCTTAAATGGGATTGTCTCCATTTTGCTTTTGATTTTTTAAAGTTTACAAATTTTTTAGGAGCTTGTGCATGAATTATAGATGAGCCCGAACTACATACTAGGTGGTTTTGCAGAATGAACTTCGTAAAGCTTCTCTTGATCATAATTAGCTTGATTTAATTGAGAAAGGATAGTCAAGAGTTTTGTAGTTCAACTGGTTAGTAACCTTGATGTTTCTAATTGAGATAACCATCTTTTAAATCCCCCATTCCCTACTATCAAATTATAAAATTAATTTTTTTTTTTTTTTTTTGAGAAAGGGGTGGAATCTAGAAAGAAAAACAACATAGAGTTAAGATTTGAGGAGTGAAAATCTTTGAGTGACCAAATTAAAAAACTTTGATGAGTGATGTAAAATTATTATAGGACTAATTCAAGATGCAATTGAAGTATTTTGTCAACCAACAAGTGTATACAAAAAGTGTTTATCAAATTTAATAAATATGTACTAGGATTAGGGGTGTCCAACCCACACCCACACCTACACCTAGACCTGACAGATCAACTTGATTCGGAGGTACTTGAACCAAAGACTATTTAATGTAAATGTTGGCTCAGTTGACTATGGGTTCTCATTGTCAAAACCTGACAAGCTCAGGTCGAGTGGCAGATCTTCCATTTGGAAACTCGATGAATCCGACTCGTTCAAAACTGCAAGTGCTACACCTTGGTTTTGTAGTTCTTTGCTCGAGCTTTGTCGTTGTGCTGCTGTTAGTTGATCGAGCTTCGCTTGAGAGATTTGATGGAAATCATGCTAATGGCTAGATATTGTATCCTATGCGCTTGTAGAGAAATTAAAGTTCTCAATAAGTTTGCTTTTAACATGGACAACCAAATTATTTTTAAGAAACTCAACTTTGATATTTGAAATGATGTATTTGAGAGTTGAAGTTTCAACAAGAGAATGAAAAAGTTGCTTTCTAAACTATCAACATATTTTCTTTTTAAACAAATGTATCAATAGTTCTTAACTTGGTTGTACCTCAATTTTAAAGATTAAATGACAATAATGATTAATAGTAAACATCCTGGTTCTTGGTAATATTAACTGCAGTTAATTATTTTAAAATTAAATTTAACAAATTATGAATTTAGCGTAAATTTATTAAAGTAATAACTTTATTCTGAATGAATATATATATATATATATATATAGAGAGAGAGAGAGAGAGAGAGAGAGAGAGAGAGAGAGAGAGAGAGAGAGAGAGATGAGTTCAAGTTATACTTGGTGTAACTCTAAAGAGTTACACATTTTTTAAGCCATTAGATTTAAGTCTAACGGTAAAAAAGACTCTCATTAATGCTAATATTCTAATTATAATCTCATTAATTATCCCTTATTTATTATATTTTATATCTATCTCTAAACCCAAAAAAAGTCTTATATTTGACTCTCTCTCTACGTCTCTCTCTCTCTATCTCTTTCTCCTCCACCGTCTTCTTGATGATAAAGGGTGTGTGAATGTGAATTTCTTTGAAAGATTTTGGGTGCAGATCAATGGGTTTCATATGCAACCTGGAGACTTGAGTTATTTTATACAAATTATCTACTACTCGCCTATTGATGTGTTAGCAATTAAAGATTGTGATGACCTTATGGATATTAGTATCATTGCAAAGAAACTCCGAAAACTTCATCTACTTTGGCATCCTTATAATAAATCTTCTAGTGTTGGATCATTTGAAAATCTTGGCTCCTAATCTTGAAAATTTTCGTTGGGGTGGACATGTCGTGGATTACCATTGCATAGAGGATTTCTCGAGTAAGTTGAATCTCATAACTGCTCTCAGGTTATCTGATCAATTATACAAATCTTCGACCAAGTACTATTTGAAAGGAATCCCAATTGAGCAGCGTGATTGTTGTTTTATAATTTATTCTCCTGTAGTAACCTTGCCTTACTTCATATTCAATCACATACTCAGTTGGGTTTTTCTTCAAACACGTAAAGATCACTTTAATCTACATCTGTATTTACTAGCTTGAGTAGCTTCTAAAGGTTAAAATGCCATTTCATATATTGCAAAAAATTATTATGTTATCTGGGTTTTGTATAAAATAACTCAATTTTCCTTCTTTTGGTTGTATTTCAAGCTTTAAATGTTTTCATATCCAAATTTTATGCTATTGGCTTTCAATCTTCAGGTTGCATATGAAACCCATTGATCTGTGCCCAAAATCTTTCAAAAGAATTCACATTCAGACACCCTTTATCATCAAGAAGACGGTGGAGGAGAAAGAGATAGAGAGAGAAACGTAGAGAGAGAGTTAAATATAACGCCTTTTTTTGGGTTTAGAGACAGATATAAAATATAATAAATAAGAGATAATTAATGAGATCATAATCAGAATATTAGCATTAATGAGGCTCTGTTTTTGACCGTTGGATCTACTTAAATCTAATGGCTTAAAAAATGTGTAACTTGAACCCATCTCATATATATATATATGTTTATTTATTTTAAATAAATAATTACAAATTTCACCTAAAAGGAGTCTATAAACAATTTGGTGAAATGAGCTAGAGTAGTTTTAGAAGAAACTTATGTATTCTTGTTATGGTTTGATATGAAGAAAAGTACCATGGTATGAAAGATATATGGTAGGACTTCACCAATGGTTACATCTTGCAAAAGTATAAAAGAAAAATGTTAATTTTTATTTGACATTTTGGTTGAGTCGTCATTAGAGACTAGGAGAAGCTTGTCTTATTTCAATATTTTAACTGATTGGACATAAAGTTAAAAGTTGAAATAAGATTGTGAATGAGGATCATTATAGAATAAGTCTCAAGAGACAATTTTGAGTTTCTCAAAGAATAAAAAAAAATAGAGACAATTTTGAGGGCCGCAAGTTTCAAATATTAGAAACTTGGAACTCCTTCTACAAGCTTACATATTAAAAAAAAAAAAAAAAAAAAAAATCAACTTTGAGGGTACCTCTGTCACTAATCTGTGAGAACTGTCATTGATATTTTTTTGGGAGAAAAAGAACTGTCATTGAATTAAGGTTACAAGAATTCTGCACATTGTCTTAATATGGTCCGTGGCAAGGATTTGATTTGATTTGATTTGATTTTTTTCCTAATAATAAGTGGGGGAGAGGGGGGGGGGGGTGGTTTGAATATTTTAGTATCACTAATGAGTACAAAATCCACTAGTTTCTCAAAAAAAAAAAAAAAAAAAAAAATCCAATAGTGCATGAATCACTTATTATTTATAAAAATCTTAATATCAATAACTATATATATTTTTAAAATTTTATTTTTATTAGTAAGATTATCATTTCTTCTTATTGTCGTTATTATTTCGTATAGATTGTTGTGGGCTATGATGTAGCTGGGGTAGTGGTGAAAGTGGGAAGCCAAGTGAAGAATTTCAAGGAAGGAGATGAAGTATATGGAGATCTCAATGAAAAAGCTTTAGACCACCCAAAAAGCTATGGCTCTTTGGCGGAGTACACTGCTGTTGAAGAGAGACTATTGGCTCTGAAACCCAAGAATCTAAGTTTTGTTGAAGCTGCTAGCCTTCCCCTGGCTATTGAGACTGCCTATGAAGGCCTTGAACGAACTGAATTCTCTGCAGGTAAATCCATCCTTGTTTTGGGTGGTGCTGGTGGAGTTGGAACACAGATTATTCAGGTATATCTCCACTCTCATTGATATTCCAATGCCCTCGTGTTAACCTTGTGAATAGTTAGTCTCTTCATCCTTACTCTATCTCAGATATGATAATCCTTGTATGTCCTTTTGATTCTTTGAATGTCTGGGGCAGCTAGCAAAGCATGTTTTTGGTGCATCCAAGGTAGCAGCTACTTCAAGCACTGGGAAACTGGAGCTATTGAAGAGTTTGGGAGCTGATTTGGCCATTGATTATACCAAGGAAAACTTTGAGGAACTTCCGGAGAAATTTGATGTCGTATATGATGCAGTTGGTAAGATTTTGAATTTGTTTTCGCTCCGTCATAAGCATAATTTGATCAATGAATTCTATACTTAGAATTGGGTCTTGTTTGGGGGGGGGAAGGGGGGTGTCCTTTGACAACAATCAACCTAAACAATTGTTAAACTTGTGGGCTTTGTGTGTCTAACTTTGTGTTTAGAATGGTTTCCATCTCGAAAACAAAAGGTTGGTGAAAGACTAATTTTTGTGCATTACCTGCCAATCTAATTGTAGTTTTCTATTTAACATGTAATGATTACTTGTAACATATCGGAGACTAATTTTTGTTGTGCACAAAAACAGGGCAGACTGATAGGGCGGTCAAGGCAGTGAAAGAGGGCGGGCATGTTGTGACAATAGTAGGCCCTGTAGTTCCACCAGCAACTATATTTGTGCTCACTTCTAAAGGGTCTATCTTGGAGAAACTGAAACCTTACCTGGAAAGTGGGAAGGTGAAGCCAGTGATTGACCCCAAAAGCCCGTTTCCATTTTCTAAGACTGTTGAAGCATTTTCCTACCTTGACTCTAATAGAGCCACCGGAAAAGTGGTCGTATATCCAATCCCATGAGAAATGACATCTAGTTTCAGCAATATATGTAACTAATATATCCTTGCATATGCATTAGTTATTATGTAAAAAGGGGTGTGGACATATATTGTTACATGTTTGAGATGTTCTACTTTGCATGCCTACTATATGTGTTGGATTTTAGTAGGAAATGAATATAGAGGAGGATAATAACAAGAAGAATGTAATTTATTTAGAAATATCACTTATGAAGTTGAAGTATGATGTTTGTTTAGGTACAACAGAGTACCTTCTAGTGCATTTTACTTCGACCAAACCATGTAGCAGCACTCCAAAAGCTTTACATTCCCTTTCCTACAAGCATGAAAAACCTTTACAAAGAGTAGTGTGGGAGTGTTAGAATAACATAAGACCAGCAGTCTATATGGCATAGTCCCTCTTTTTTTATTTTATTTCACTTCTCTTCTGCTTCTTTTAGTCAACAGCATCAACCCCATTTTTACAAAATGAATTGGTCCAAGCATTTTATGCAAATGATACGAATAGACATATGGAAAGGCATAAATGGTGGTAACTAAAAAAGGAGTAATGTCAAGTATACTAAAATTTTTAGTAGATAAACTTTACAAATGGATGTGCCAGAAATCATAAAATAAAAATACATACAATTTTTTAAAAACCTTTTTTGACATGTCTCCAATCATATTCATTATCTGGTTAGTTGTAAGTTTTATTGTAATAAAATTGGTACTAGTTTAAGTACCATTGCATGCATAGTAGGAGTAATATCTAATTGAAATGACACGTTCTCATTTTATTGTTATTTCTACAAATAATACATTAATTGGATAAGAATTTTGCAATTGTCTTGCACACTAAATTATATATGCAACACCTTTCAAGCATTAACGTAGGGAGTCCAAGCACCAACAGTAGTAATCAGACCTTGAAATTTCCAATAGTTGTTCTGGGGTCATCTTTTCAAGTTCGCTTTGCCTCCATAATGCAAAATTATTTTGATTTTGTGAGTCGGAAGCCAGTGGATGATCCTCTCGTATGTGAACTTGGGATCTCATTCTCTTGTAAAGCCTCATTGATGCAACACAGTCCTCATAAGGGTCTTCATTGCCAGTTTGAATGTCATACCTGAACACTGAAGCTTCTTTATTCCTTCCTCATAGTTTATATATTTAAAAAGAATAACAAAGGCTAAAAAATGAAAAAAAAAAAAAAAAAATCTCATGTAGGTTACTTACCCGATATATTCTTGTGCTAAGTATTTGAGAGAGTTGCTGAGTTTATTTGTTTGCATCAGTGGAGGATATTTTGCTGTATCCCTGTGGTCACATTTTTTCATTGTACATCTCAAATGAAATACTACTAGTATCTTAACATGGATGTCAAATGCTATACCTAACATGTTTTTTAATTAAAGTTAGACACATTACTATATTGAATTTAATTGTCATTAACTAATCAATTTAGCCATGTTTGAATTTCACGAGTAATGTTAGAGCCTCAAATTATATTACAAATTACTGATGTGGCATGCTCTACATTAACTTTTAAAAGACTGAAATACACCTCAAATATTAGAATTAATATTTAATTACAAGTCTTAAAAATAAATAAATAAAAGACACCATGAGGTCACATTTTAGCCTCACATAGGTCTTATAAGTCAGACGAATAAGATACTTTTTCCTCTCTTCCCTCTCTCCCCCTCTCTCTTGGGTTTGGGAGACTGGACTATATGGCTACAATGATGTTTTGGATCGGTGGGCCAAGAAGTGTTGGGTGCATGTCACCAAAAGGTCCAGCCCACGTGGTAGCCTATACATGGGCTTGCACCAAGAATTCTACTTCAAGTAGAATTAGGAGTCAGTGAACTCCTAGGAAAACAAAAGAACTAATTCTATTTAAAATATAATCTTATTTGAAATAGGAGACTGTGGTGAGCGGTTTTAAAGAATCCTTATTTGACTTGTACTAGGATTTGTGTGCTACTAGAACTCTACGATTGGGTTTATATATAAAGAAAATTTTTATTAGGTTTTGGGTTAGAGGCCAAGAGGGAGCCCCTTAGAAAAAGAAGACAACCAAAAGAGAAAGTTGTGTGTGTGAGAGCAAAGAAAAATAAGAGAGATTTTTCTTTAGCCGTGAAACACATAAGAATTATTGTAATTGATCTGATAATAGTGAAATTATTCAGAGTTTGTCTCGTGATTTTTTCCTTTAAGGAGAAAAGGATTTTCACGTAAATATTTGCATTTTTGTGTGTGATTGTTATTTTGGATTGCTAATATTATTGATAATATTATTTGGGACACAACAAGAAGTTGTTCAGCAATGACATTTTCTTTGAAACTTTCCATTTGAGATCCGCTTATTTTGTTGAAACCAAATTTTTTTCTTCTTCTAAAAGTACCGTAGATAAAGGTAAAAGTTATCTGAAATAATATAGTATGATTCATGAATAGTACCAAAAAGTGTAATAGGAACAAGTAGTAAAAATAAGCTGAATAGTAAAATATGTTGACAAATTTTCATGAATAGTAACAAAAATAAGCTGAATAGTAAAATATATTGGCAAATTTTATTTATGCCAAATGCACGCTTAGAGTGAGATTTCGTTTGGCTTTGGGAGTTTCTATGCAGTGCAGCAATTGGTTTGAAACTGAATCTAAAAATACCTCTTTAAAGAAAGAAAACTGGTGTGCGGTGCGAGTGTGACTTGGCTGGCAATGGATAAGTCACCGTAGATGCAGAAAGAGAAGGGATGGTCTGGTGAAAACGATTCATTGTTTTTTTTTATTATTTTTTTTAAGACTTGTAATTAAATTTTAGATTTAATATCTTGTATTTGTTTTTTTTAAAAGCTGATGTGGATTATGACACATCACTAATATATAAAAAATTTGTAAAATAGTTTGTAATTCTAGTATTACTCAAATTTTATTGGTTAACTTAAGATAACTCTAACATACTAATGTGGTGGACACTTTCTTTCAACTCCTGTTTACATGGACTTGCTATCTTTTATAGATCACTCATAGTCAATCATATTGACATGTGAAATTTGGTGTGTTTGTAGAATTGTTATATTCCTTTATTTTTATTTTATTTTGTTTTTCTATTTTTTATTTATCAGTTACTGGTGTACGTTTAGTCGAAGCTGAAATGATACCAAAGAACCATCAAAACTTTGTTACGTTCCTTGAAGAGCTTTACCTCATCATTGTTGCTGGGTAATCTATCTGTAAAAGGTCAAGGTCATGATCCAAAATATGACCCACAAGAATACTGGCTTTTCCATCAGCAGGTCTAAGCTTCCACATTGGTTCTCCATTGTAGAGGAAGTCTTGAATCTTCCTCTGCGCCTGGCTCAGAGGCAATGCCTCCCTGAAGTATTCTGCTTGAATGCCTGTTGTTTGATACCTATAAATTATTCAAAAAAAAATGTAAATTATAGTGTTAGACATTTGTGGGTTGAATACATGTCAGTGACCCGACTAATTTATTGAGAATCCATAATCAACCAAAAAATTTGTACTAAGACTTTGTTGTTGGTAAATATATATATGGGTTGAAATTAGAAGAAGCATGGTGGAGACCTATTCATACCTGTAGTTTGTGACTGGAATTTTTGGCTTGACATAAGCACGGAAAATTATGCTTTCATATTCATCAATGAGGCAGACCCTTGCACAGAGATCTAGGGAGCCATCACTGCCACCACTAACCATTTTGCAAGCGAGTGCAACTACTTGTGGCCTTCTTATTTGACCAGTATCGATTACCAAATTCTCAAAAATGCTCAAGTTAGCCAATTGAGCAAGCAGTCCCTAGAACCAGAAAAAAGCACAAAAGGATTTATATTCAACTCGATCAGCATCAGAAATACTTGATCTTAGTGCTAGTTGAAAGATACAGAACTTACACTGGGGAGTTGGCAAATTTCTTGGTGAAACCTGAGTGCATCCGGGTTATTGAGGATAACTAGGCAGAATTTGCATCCTTGATTGCTGAAAATACTTTTGCAAGCTTCTTTTGGTAATGGGCCTGTTAGAGGAGAGTAATTATCACAAGCTATCTTCAATGGAATCAAGATGTTTGAAGTTTAATAGAAAAAATGAAGATTACCAATAAGATGTTCCCTTAGAGATTCAAAAGATCTGCAATGTTTCTTACAAATTCCGCATGTGGGTTCATGAACTGAATGATTGGAGGTTCTCATGTGCTCCACTAAGTGCTCCATTTTGGTGAATTGCTTAAAGCATGCAGCACACTTGTTCCTTTTTGTGATTATCCTTGTGTTTAAGTTAATACATTTCAGCAACATCAAGTTAGTAAAACAACAAATGTGCGTTTGGCTCCAAATTAAAAAAGTTAGCTTATTTTACTATTCAGCTTATTTTTGTTATTATTTATGGGTCCTACTGCACTATTTGATACTATTCATAGGTCTTACTGTACTATTTTAACTAACTTTACATTAATTTACAGTAATTTCAGCAAAAAATTTTTAGTTTCAGCAAAATAAGTGGATCACAAACAGACCCTAAATGAAGTTTAGGTAACTAATCCAACTAACCCTACTTATTGTTTGAGGGGAGTTAGTGAACAAGCCGTATGTTATTTTATTTGTGTTAGTGTGTTCTCTTTCCCATGGTTGAGTAAGGGTTCTAGTTGTAGTGAGTCAAAGTAATTGTGTATTGGTGACTCCCATAGTTGTGTTGGTGCAGGCTTTTAGTAGTGATGAGCCAAGACAATTGTGAATTGGTGACTCTTATAGTTGTGCAAAAAAGACTCCCATGCCCGCCTCACATGGTTAAGTAAAGAGCACACCATTGATGTTGGTTCTAGTTGTGGTGAGTCAAGGTGATTGTATATTGATGACTCTCATAGTTGTGTAAGGAAGGCTCCCATGTCCGCCTTAAGTAGTTGAGTAAAGAACACACTATTGTATTTCTCCTCCCAACAATATAAGTATAAAAAACGCATAGTTGACCATTATTTTATGCATGAAAATTCTTCAAGAAATGAAACAAAAGACATTTTTTCCCTTTTTTTTTCGAATTGTTTGGGCTCGGCAGTAACTATTCTCTCCTTATTCCCCATGAATAGAAATTTTAAAGAATAGAGATGTTAATTCCATCTGGCTTTTCTCAATTTATGGTTCTAGCGTTTGGGCGAGGAATTATGACTTTTGAAAGATAAAAATGAAGACATTACTAATTTCTGTTGGGTTATGGATTGACCCTAGTTAATTAATTCAATTACTCAAGTTGATTAATTAGGTCAAGTTACATACAATATTGTGGAGGCACGAACAAATCACCAAATAATTTAGATTGTAGTCACAATGATTTATTGAATAATGGGAAAAACCTTTCACAAGGCAAAAACTCCAATGATGATTTTCATGTCACCACTCCCAAGAATTACTAATCAACATCAAGAGATTACAAATATAAGGAATCTTACCCAAAACTTGACTTATCTTAAAGTACCTACTTACAGTAGAATCCTTATGCCAATCTCTAATTGGTCTTGATTTTGTAGAGATTTCTTCCCTTTGCATGGATTCTAGTACATGACTCACTCCCAAGAATTTGAAGCTTGTTGTTGGATGCAAAGTTCCTCAATACACTTGTAAAGAAGTAAGCACTTGTCACAAAACCCTAAGGCACATAAGAATGTAGTAGCTTCACAATAAGTGTATAGATTCTCTAATTGAGTCTCTGTGTATTATGATGATGACTTTAAAATAATCATTTTATATCCCTTGGAAGTTTAGTAAACGAAACCCTAGAAATCCAAGTCATCATGGACTGAAAAACATATTTGAAAATTCTGGATTTTTGAAGCTAGCTCAATAGATCGATAAGTATCAAGAGGTATCAAGGTTCTTCATTAATTTTCAATAGAAGCCTTGTATTGAGCTTGTGTTGTAGTTCACTATTTTCACTTATATCCCCTAGAAGTTTAGTGAACGAAACCCTAGAAGTCCAAGTTATTATGAGCCAAAAAACAGATTTGAAAATTTTTGATTTGCGAAGCTTAATAGATCGATAGGTATTGAAAGGTATCGAGGTTCTTCATTAATTCTCGATAGAAGCCTTGTATCACGCTTGTGTTGAGGTTCACTATTTTTAGCTTTTCTTATATGTTTCTTTGTGCAGTCTTCATGTCTTTAATACTACCACTTGTTATAGCTAAGAGACATACGTTATGATATTCTAAAATCCACTTAGAACTACCTAAATACAAGTAAGATGTGTTTTATTAAAGGATATGTCAACAGATGAAAAATATGACACTAATAATTTCTAAAAATTTTATGGGGCATTGTTGAGGATGGCTATGTTGAGCCTCAAGAAGAAGCAAATTTGAATGATGTCGAGAAGGATGAATGACAGCCATAAAAATAACGTGAAGGACTTTCTATTTCTTCATAAAGGAATTTTTGAAGCGATTTTCCAATGTATTATCGATGCCTTCAAAGCCAAAGATGCATGGGAAATTTTGAAGAATAAATTTCAAGGCAACAAAGTTAATGAGCATTAAACTTCAATCTCTCTAAAGAGAATTGGAGAATGCTAAAATGAAGGGAGATAGAAATTAGAAGGTATGGGATATTATATTTCAAGAATTATGGAAGTTTTTAATAAAATGCGTTCATATGATGAAAATATTGCTAATCAAAAGATTGTAGCGAAAGTTTGTTGCATCAAGGTATGTTTTCTTTCAGAATCTAGAAAACATGTGGTTATGATATGGAGTAGATCGGTACTCTTTTTTGTTGCGTATGTATTTCCTGCATGAGATGTGTGACGTATTCTCAACAGAAGTTTCTTGGAATTAGAAAGAATTGCAGAGATTACCTCTCATTTCTAAAGCAGATTAAGAAGACGCATAACACCAATCAGGCCGAGAAGACAATGAAGAACTTTCACTGTTGCAATCTCCAATCAACTTAAAGATTAGAACCATCATACCCCAGGTTATCTTCATTAGAGCTCCTCCAAGAAAGTTTAGAAGCTTGAGAGGCATCTATGAAATGTGTAATTTTTCAGTTATTGAACCAGATGATTTTGAAGAAGCAAGATGTTTGGGTGAAAGTTATGAATGAGGAAATGAAGATGATCGACAATAATAAGACACGGGAGTTAGTTGATCAGCCTCATGATAGAGACGTCATTGGAGTAAAATGGGTTTAAAAACATAGGTCAAACTTGATGGATCCATGCAAAAGCACAAGGAAAGATTCAGGGCCAAAGGATATTTTGTGCAACCGTAGAGATTTCTACTATTCTTTTGGTCCAATTGCAACATTAAACAATATACATGCACTTGTTGCTTTAATTGGCTGCACAAAAGAAATGATTGTTTTTCTACTTTGATGTTAAATTTGTCGTTTTGAATAACTTTTATTGAAGAGGAACAACTAGCAGGATTCGATTTGTTTTAAGGGGAAAAATGGTGGGAGGATGTGGAAAAGTGAGAGGATAAAAAAGATTTAATTTTTCCTCATTTGTGTTTGGTTAGAAGGTGATATATTTTTTTTTTGGTTACTCCTATTAGAATAAGAGGAAAGAAAATAGAATTTGTATAAATACTCCTATTAGATTAAAAAAAAAATTGTATATGGACGACACTTTACATTAAAAAAAAAAAGTACAAAAAATCAAAACAAATGAGAGAAAATAAAAGGATGAAAAAAACACCCAAAACATATATATATATATATATATATATATAAATAAATAAATAAAAAGAAGAAGGAAGAAGAGAGATTGTTGCCAAGGGGACAATTTTGTCCAAAATGAAAGAGACAAAAGCGGTATGAGGTTGCACAGGGGATGAAATAGAAGAAGAGGGGGGGGGGGGGGGGGGGGGTGGTGGTGGGAAGAAGATAAAAAACACAAACACAAGCCAAAAGAAAAAAGCAAGAACGTGGGGTCAAATTTTTCCGAAATGGTAGTCTCATCTTTTCTCTCCCATTTTCTCCCTATTTGGGGAGATTTTTTTTAGTGGACCTGGATAGAAAACTCCCAAGTCTGACCAATTTTCTTTCCTCCGTTCTCTCCAAATCAAACACACAAAATTATTATTTTCTCTTTACTATTCTCTCCACTTTTTCCTATTATCCCTAAAATCAACCCAACCAAATGCCTCATGCATGGTATAGCCAGATCAATTATATTATTTTAGCAAAAAGAGTTTACATAAAAGTGAAAGTGAGGACGTGTTGTATATTATTATTAAGATTAAAGGTACTTTAGATTTCTTAATTTGGTGCTGAGTGACAATATTTTTTGGGTAAATTCCTTCGTTTGGACTTTGTAATCTTTTTTTTTTTTTTTTTGGGTTGGTAATTAGTGCTAATTAGGGTTTTGTGGGCATTTTTCTAGCCACCTTAGGGCTTCTTTTACTATTTAAGCATATTATTACCTACAAGATAATTCATATTCAATTTAATAAAAATATAAATGGTTTATTTCTCTTTTTTGGTGGATTCCGAACTATCTTGTAGATTTAAGAAATTCTCGTGGATTTCAGCAATTCTTTGTGGGTTCGAGGTTATCTTCTTGGTATTAGAATTTGGGAAAGTTATGATGGAGACTATTATGAGATTGATGGTTTGAGATTACTTTATTTATCTTTTTCTTGGAATGTAGATATGCCATGACAATAGAGGGATATATTTAGTCAAAAGAACTATATTGGAAATATTCTTAGAAGATTCAAGATGTTTGGATGCAAATCTGTAACAACCACTTTGCAAACCAGTGACAAGTTGGTGAAAGAATCTTCTTTTAAAAAAAAAAAAAGTTAGTGAAAGAAGATGGGACATTTATAAAATTTTCACTTATTGAAACTTGAGTGGCCACTACAAAATGTCTAGACATCATTATCCATGAAATATCACTTTATTGTAGAAATAGTTGAAAACAATGTGATAAGATTGAAGATTACAAGACCAATGACCGAATTGCTGGCATTTTAACATATATAGGCACTTGCCAAAGAAAAATTTCTTCACCTAAAAGGAAATGCTTGGATTTTGACGGAAAATGCATTAAGGGAGAATGTTGAAGTTAGTGTATTTTCAGCTACCTTAAGTTAGTAAAGTAATAAATGAAGTTTAAGTAACTATTTTTTTTTTTTGAGAAACCAAGTAACTATTTAATTAACTATACTTTATTGTGCTGTGAACAAGCACCAGTATAAAAAATGCATAGTTGGCTAACGTTTTACGCATGGAAGACAACGATTTATAGTAGTCTTCAAGAAATAAAACTAAAAATGTTTTTCTTTGTAAGTGTTTGAGCTCTGTTGTAGCAACTCACGCCAATTTTTTTCTCTAGCTATCATCATCTACCTATTTCACTAAATCCCACCACATTTGCTTCAATCCTTGCAAGGATCATGTATTTAAGAGATTTATATTTGATTTACACCTTAATCCAGAATTTTAAAACCCAAATTGTTAACTTGAAAAAGAAGAAGTTTAAAGTTTTAAGATTGGATCAAGGTTCGACTTAAGGTTGAATTGTAATAAAAATATATAGATTTTCAAATTTTTAAAACTAACAACATTGACTAAAAAATTTAAGAAATTTAAACAACATTCAAATGTGAATTCACAATTTTTATAAGGCAAATAGAAAATAATACAGAATAAATCAATAAATAATATCTAATTTATTGAAAAAACATAAACAAGCACAAATAAAACCTAGGACAGAGCCATCCAATTCTCAAATTAGTTTCACCAACCTTGTAACCAATTGAACCAATCCCTCTAATCAAACAAGTCAATAGTTGTAGCCAAACACTAGTCCACTAGCTAGCCCTAGTACTTTATAGCTTGTTTGGATGGATGAGGAGTAGAGGAGAGTAGAGTAGAGGGAGGGAGAGTAAGTTAAATTACCTTATTTGGATGTTTTTTAAGGGAGGAAGGGGAGAGATTTGGAGAGGTTCTAACTACTTCTAACCTCTCATTTTTAATTTCCCAAAATTGGAAAGATTTGGAGGCAGAGTAAAGTATAAAAATATTTGATCAAATGAATTACCAAATTTATTCTTACCATATTAACAAAATTACAAACTGTGAAAATGCTAATTATTCCTCTCCCCCTTACTTAATTTTAAGAACATCTAAATAAGGTGGAAGATAACCATTCACCTCTACTCTCCTCTCCACTACTCTCCCCCTCTCTACTTCCCTCTACTCTCCTCTCCCTCCAAACTTCTAAACATAGCATTAATCTTCTTGGCTTGTTTCAACACTTCCTTTGTAAGTTGACGGTGTATGACATGCTTGGTGCTTGATAGTGTGTGTTTGTGTTTGAGAGAAAGACCCTTGACTTAGGCATGCATGGGCATCTAGCAACATGCTTTGAATGATCAATGAAATCAATGATAATTGGAACTATAGTTTTTTTTTTTTTTTGATAAGATAATTGGAACTATAACTGTTAAAACATAAATCGAATTGTGAATTGATTTTTCTGTATTGTGTATTATATTGTGTATTTTAAGATACACAAAAAACCTAATAAAATTTATAAAAAAATTGATAAATATACATATATAAATGGTATATATTCGTTATAAATTCAAAAAATATTCAACTAATGATTAAATTAATGATCACTTATATAACAAGATTTAACAAAGCTAATGAAATTAATAAAATTAATATATTTATAATATACACATTCAAATTGATTAAACTCCCATAAAAAAATTAACAAATTAACTAAACTCAAAAGTAATAATACATGACATATGAGCCAAAATAATATATAGTATTTTTGATGATATTTATCATCATGCCTAATTAACTTCATCTAAGTTAATATTATCATTATGTTCATCACTTTGCGAAATTATTTATTTATTGACATTTTCTTCGAAATTCATCATCATCATCAACAACATTTACTATCTCTTTTTGTTGTTTTATTTTAATAATTTTTTCTTTAGATTTCTTCTTGTTATTCTAGCTTCTTAGACTTATAACAATAATAATAAAAATAAAAATAATTAAATTTTCACAGGTTAACAAAAATAAAAATAATTTTTCTTTAAATTATATTTTCATTTTTCCTTTCTTCATAGTATAGAAAAAATTTTGCCAAAAAAAAAAAAAAAAAGTGAAGTGTCAAGTTTGTACTCCAAAGTTTGTAAGGAAAAAGAAAAGCTCATGGATATGTTATTTTATTGAGCTTAATTAAATAGCCTAATAATTATGTGTTAAAAACAAATCTAACAATTTGTTGGCCTAAAATAAAAGCACAAATTTTAACACAAAAAAAACCAATTTTAAACCTACATATCTATATATCGTACGATACGTACAATTTTACAATACAATACACACTTGTGTATTACACGATTCATGAGTACTTCTAATATAGAACGTTTTTTATATGATATGATACGTATAGATTTGTTGGACTGGTTTGTTTGATCATGATTATAATGATTTCCAATTTTTTTATTTATTTTGGTTATATAGACAAGTAGTCACTAGTCAGTTCCTGATTAACCCACTTCGATTGAGCTATATTGTGCAATTTTTAAAACTATGCTCTAATAATGTGTGTGTGTGTATATAAATGAGTTTGATTCAAGTTACACCTAGTGTAATTTTAAACAATGTTACACCACTCTATAACTTTTTATTTTGAAAATTTTACTGTTGGATTACATGTTTTATATGTTCTTAATATGCATGTCAAATTTTGTAACAATCAGATATTATTTACCATAAAGTCATATTTTATGTATAATTTTAAACTACAAAAACATGAAATTTAACATTTGATTGATAACATAGTTATTGATATTTAATTAATTTTCTTGAAAATTTGCAAGCATGGAGAGTATAAGAATAAAATATAGTCTAACGGTAGATTTGTCAAATTTTGTGACAATCAGATATTATTTATCATAAATTCATATTTTATGTATAATTTTAAACTATAAAAACTTGAAATTTAACATTTGATTGAAAAAATAGTTATTGATATTTGATTTTCTTGAAAATTTGCAAGCATGGAGAGTATAAGAATAAAATATAGTCTAACGGTAGATTTGTCAAATTTTGTGACAATCAGATATTATTTATCATAAATTCATATTTTATGTATAATTTTAAACTATAAAAACTTGAAATTTAACATTTGATTGAAAACATAGTTATTGATATTTGATTTTCTTGAAAATTTGCAAGCATGGAGAGTATAAGAATAAAATATAGTCTAACTGTAGATTTGTTAAAATTCAAATGCAATGAAAAAATATTAAATGGTGCAATTTTACTTAAAGTTACACCACTTAATATATTTTCATTGCATGCAAGTTTTGACAAATCCACTAGTTGTTTTCATTTTTTTTATACTCTCTATACTAGCAAAATTTCAAGTTGATCTGATATCAATATTTATTTCACATATATATATATATATATATATATATATATATAAATTATTTTATTTTATTTTTTTTTATGAACGAGAGAACTTTAGGGATCAACAATTATCATTTAAAACAAGCAACAAATGGCTTCCATCAACTAACATGAATCAAATATTGAAAAAGAATTCTCCACAAACTACAAAGAAACCTAGTTTTAACATTTTTACATTAAGTTATTGAAACTCTGAGAGAGAGAGAGAGAGAGAGAGAGAGAGAGAGAGAGAGAGAGAGAGAGAGAACCTTGTCTCTGACGACTGATCATTTCTGTTGTCCATGATAGTAGATAAGTAGTTCTGAATTTATTATTATTATTTTTTCTCGAGAGAGAGTAATAGGAGGACCTTAGAAGGAAGGTGGGTTCAGGAAGCTATTCATACTAGATGGATGAAGAGAATGGATTCCAAATTGTGTTTAGGCCAATAATGTTAGCTGAATCTTTCGAGTTTCTATCTTTGGACCAACGTCCAATTCGATTGTCCTTTGAAGTAATCCAAAATCAAAAGTTTTGGACCCACTGAATTATCAACTAGAATAATTTTTTGGCTACTTGGTGTTATTTCTCTCTCATTCTTTACAATGCAAGTAGCTTTCATTTGAAGTATGTTTCTCCAAAGTTAGATGCCTTCTGCATCACTTTGTGATGAGAAGTAGCATTTAGGGGTGTGCAAAAAATCGAGAAACCAAAAAAACTGCTTCAAACCGACCGAATTGTTGCCAAAATTTCGGTTCGGTTTTATTATATTAAAAATCAAAATTTTCGATTCAGTTTTCAGTGTCAGATTTTCATACACTAAACTGACTGAAACCAAACCGAATATATTATTATAATGAAAGATGCAAGAAAAATAAAAAATCCACCAAAAAATTGAGAGAGAGAGAGAGAGAGAGAGAGAGAGAACTTTTTTTTTTTGGTGAGGGAAAACTATGAATAGAATGTAAAAGATAATGACAAATTTATAGTAAAATGGTGTGGATAAGAAAAGACAAAAATAAAGGAAGATGAAGGGAAATAGGAATAATGATATTAATGTATATGGTAGTAGGGAGATGAAAAGGGAAGGGAGGGAGAAAGGTTGGAGAAGTAGAGAGGAGATGAAAAGGGAAGGGAGGGAGAAAGGTTGGAGAAGTAGAGAGGAGATGAAAAGGTAAGGGAGGGAGAAATGTTGAAAAAGTGTAAATATTAAAAAAATAAATGTTAAAAACAATTATAGGAAAATTGGAAAGAAAAAAGATAATGAGGTGGATGTTGATGTGGATTAACTGAAGCGTAGTAACAATAAATACTATACTTTAGCTTTTAGATATATATAGATATAGATTAGGGTTTTGGAACTTTAGATGCACAACACTATCTCTCTCTTCTTTCAATTTGAGTCAACTATAATAAACCCTAATATAAATTTCCATGTAGGGTTTTAATTCCAACTTGATAGCCAACTTAATGAGCTTTTAAAAGAATCAAGATTCTTGATTTTCAATTGATTGAGAGTCAATTGATAGAAAAATATTGATAAATCAAGAGTTGGTAAAGATAACTATCGCACACCCTTGGTGTAATGGTTACTTTACAAGTATAAGTACTTGTGGGGTATGGAGAGTAAGGGTCAGAGTTTAAGTTTCCAGAAAGGAGTTTCACACATATATACACTTAGATTAGATTAGAGTAGAATTTCTATTTTGTATTAAAAAAAAAAAAAGAGTCGATAAAGATATAATTGAGATTCAAGAGACTGCCTTGATTTGAACTGATTCTTGAACTTTTTTTACACTTAAAAAGTTCATTGTTACAACTCAACGAAACATTACATTGCCATATATAGATTTGTCAACACTAACCTAACATCACCAATTAATATTGAACCAACTCCGCATTGTCTCATGGTCATAGAAACTCTACATAATTAACTTTATCAGCATGTGTGCATAATCAAAATAAAAATTTGAAAGATAAAAACTTAACTGGGGTCGCTTTGCCGATTACTCTTGCTTGAATGTGGTGCTTCTACATAGATAGTACTGCTAGTCAGTGGAGCACCTAATTAGTTGTGCTGCCTGAAGTAATAAGCTTTGTATACTTTGGACCTTTCTATTCTGGCTCAGGCCATGTGTATTGCTTGATCTTAACTGGCTAAAGGATGTCCAACCCCAAGGTCACATATCAATTCTCTTTAATTACATACATAGAAAATTGACTAATTTTCCTGAGTTTAGTTGCCACCCTAAATAATTAATTATATAAACCAAAACTTTATGAATGTTACATAAAACTAGAATATCTACTTAAAAGTTAATTTTTTTTTCAACTACGTAATTTCTAGTTCACGATTATTAAAAAAAATCATAATAAATCAACCCCCAAAATATTTAAACATATTAAACCATCTACATCATCATAGAAAATAATTCAACATGCACACACAAAAAATATTTTGACTCTGGCATCTTTAATTTTAAGGACGGAAAATGTTTTCCATCCAAAACTCATTATTTTCCTTTGACTAGGCTACTAATTTTTTTTGTTGACCTAAGTTTTCTATCATACTAAATACCAAAAAATATTTATATAAAAAAAATCATTTTTCCTTGAAAGAAACAAACATGTGACAATTTTAACTTCATCAGTGTCTTTGACATTGTCCTCAGTTGGCAAATGACAGATAAGATTTGAAAAGGCATTAAGGGTGCGTTTGGATACCGCTTATTTTGCTAAAAATTGAAAACTGAAAACAATAAATTTTTTTCCGGTTACTGTTCACACTTTACACTCACAAAATATTGTTCATTTGCCTTAATGTATTGTTCATGGCAAGAGGCGCTGGTCAAAAAAAAAAAAAAAAAAAAGAAGCAAAAAGGCCAGACACTAATGGTATGTGTGTTTAAAAACTGAAAATTGTTGTTTAAAAATATTTGTGGAAATATGTGTGGGTGAAAAAGTGTGTTGAAATGTGTGAAATGTTGTTTAAAAATTGAAAATGGTTGTTTGAAAATACAAACCAAACACTCCCTAAAACACAATCAGCTATCCATACGCATATTAAAACGGATGTCGTCCAACAATTATGATAAAAATGACATAATACGGCCAAGAAGAATATTAAGACTTGTTGTTTACAAATCATTGTGTCCATGGTTATAAAGATCGTTAAAATTTATGAATCTGATGGGATATGGTTATTATTTCAAGTCCAATCCAAAATTTGAAAATTTTGAACTCATAGCAAATTACAATTTTTAATGTCTTTGGAGCTCGTTGCAAACTATATTTTTTTTTAAATGTTTAAAAAAAAAAAATGCATTGCAAATTATGTGTTAATTATATATGTGTGTGCGCTTTTCATTTGGCTAACTTCGATATAATTATTTACTGACTTGTCAAACTCACCCCATTTCTACCATTTCAGTTTTAGATTATGAGGAACAACAAATTTTGGAGCTTTTGCTTAGGCTGTGCGCTTGAGAAGAGTTTAGGAATTTTTATTTTTAGTATTTAGTGTTTTGTTGTTATATATTATTGTTTTATGCTCTTTATGTTTGGATTTTTTTTTATTTTAAAATTTATACTTCAGAGATTTTTGGTAATTTAATTGTTGAAGTTAGTTTTGGATTTTATTTTGTGTAATATTCTTTGAGGATAGTCGCTAATCAATAAGAAAGCCTGACATGCTTGTACTGTGAAACTTTGTTAGTGTGCCTCTGTTGTCATATGGCTTGCTCATACCTTGAGCTTGGGGTGTGACATGGTCTCATCTCATACACTAATTTCTCCTAATTGAGACTCGCAAATCACATGATTTCCTTCGTTGGGGTGACAAGTTAAGTCATAATTTCCCCCAAGATCTTTATAAACTCTCAAAGTTAGTAGATTTCTCACTTACTTTAGATTTGATAAGTTACTGGTCTTTATATAGGAGATCTTGTGGTTTTAGTGATAGCCCTAACAAGGTCCGTATGGTATATGTGATATTATTTATTGCTGTCACGTGACGTGTGATCGATGAGTCCACACCGAAGACCCATTTTTTTTATTCAGTAAAAAAAAAAAAAAAAAAAAAGAAGAAGAAGAAGAAGAAAGAAAGAAAGAATGGGTCTCATTGTTTTGTGCCACTCCTCGTGGAAGACATGTTACATCAGTTGAGGAAGTGAGAGCGAGTTTTGGGGAATTCACTCCCAAATTCTAAAGCAGTGGACTTGTATGGTAAATCCCAATTTTGATGAACGTAGTTAAAAATTACAAAGTGTTGAGTAAAAATCACTATGGACGAGCCACTTGTGTGGACGTCCTCAATTCGTGTAAACAATCTCATGGACAATAGCTCATTTTTATTTCCTTATCAAGTCTCAAATTGACCGAGTCTTGTGGTTTGCTAATTCAAGGTGTATCAATAAGTATCATCATCAAGCAAAGATGCTATTCAGAAAATCACCCTTTGAGTGTCACTACGAAGCCATCTCTTCTCTTCGTAACACAGACCCAACTACTTCTCTTTCTCCCTGCAAGTTTCTTCAGCATACAATACAATGGCAGCTCCTTCAACTGCTTCAATACCCTCTAAAAATAAGGCTTGGGTCTACTCTGAATATGGAAATCCTATTGATGTTTTGAAGCTGGATTCAAATGTAACCTTGCCAGAAGTGAAGGAAGACCAAGTACTGGTCAAGGTTGTTGCTGCATCTCTCAACCCTGTCGATTCTAAGAGGATGCTTGGGTATTTCAAGGAAACTGACTCTCCTTTACCAGTAAGACTTTCTTCCCAATCTCTCTCTTATTTCAGAAGTTTATGAATACATTTTTTGTTGGTATTATCATCTCTTTTATGAAGATTTTCATCAACGCTGTCTGAATTGTCTCCATTTTAACATATATAAATCTCAAAAGATATATATATATATATATGTTATATAATGGTAGTTCTAGTTATATTTTTCCAGGAGGGTCATTAAAAAGCTTAAATTATACAAAATCTAATAAAAAGATAATTTCAGATATTGACAAAATAAAAAAAAAGTAAATAAATAAAATTTTATAATTCCCTTTTATGAGATTTTATATTTTGAAATTGTTATCTACGTAATATAGTTATACCATCAATGTTGCATTTCATGACCCTCCCCTGTTCAACATGGAGCCGTCCCTGATGTTATATATTATATGGTATCATGAATGTGTTTAGTGCTTAAATGGGATTGTCTTCATTTTGCATATCATTTTTTAAAGTTTACTAAATTTTTCGGAACTTGTGTGTGAATTATATATGAACTTTAACTACATACTAGGTGGTTTTGTATAATGCACTTCATAAAGTTTCTCTTGACCATAATTAGCTTGATTTAATTAAGAAAGAGGTAACCAAAAGTCTTGTAACTCAATTGATTTGCATTTCTTGATGTTTCTAATAAAGATATTCAAGATTTAAATTTCTCAATCCCCTACTATCAAATTATTAAAAAAAAAAGAGAAAAATTTGAGAAAGGGGTGGAATCTACAAAGAAAACAAAAAGAAAAACAACATAATAAGTTTTGAGGAGTAAAAATCTTTAAGTGACCAAATTAAAAAAAATTGACGAATAAATTTTTGTACTTATTATATATATAGTGATATAAAATAATTATAAACCTAATTCAAGATGCAAGTGAAGTATTTTGTAAACCAATAAGTATAAACAAAAAATGTTTATCAAATTTAATAAAGTGCCAATCCACATCCACAACTAGACCTAGCATATCAACTTGATTCAGAGGTACTCGAGCTAAAGATTGCTTAATGGGGGACTTTGGGTTCTCGTTGTCAAAACCTGACAAGCCCAAGTCGAGTGGCAGATCTCCTATTTGGAATCTCGATGAATTCGACTCGTTTGAAATTGCAAGTGCTATACCTAAACTTTGTCGTTCTCTGCTTGAGCTTTGTCGTGTCGTTAGTTGATCAAGCTTTGCTTAAGAGATTTGATGGAAATAATGTTAATGGCCATGTTAATATAAAACCATAGTCTAAAATGACCAGTGGACACGCTAGCTAGGATTAAAAAAAATATTGGGCACTTTTACAAAAACAAAAAACATTAAAAGTTCGGTACAAAAGGAAATAAAATATAAACATTGAATATTTCCATCTAAAATTGTAGCCTATGCGTTTGTAGAGAAATAAGATCATTAAGTATCAAATATGAATTGAAGATTATTAACCAGAAAAAAAAAAAAGAAAAAAAAGAAAGATTTAAAGTTCTGAATAAGCTTCCTTTTAATATGGACAACCAAATTGTTTGTAAGAAACTCAACTTAGAGATTTGAAATGATATGTTTGAGAATTGAAGTTTCAACAAGAGAATGAAAAAGTTGCTTTCTAAATTGTTGACATATTTTCTTTTTAAATAAATGTATCAATAGTTCTTAACTTGGTTATACCTTAATTTTAAAAATTAAATAACAATAACGATTAATAATAACAATCCTAATTCTTGGTAATATTACTGCAGTTAATATTAATATTAATAATATTAAATTAAATTTAAAAAATTGTGAATTTAACATAAATATATTAAAGTAATAAAATTATTCTGAATGAAGTCAAATATAATAATAAATTAATAATTAAGAATTAATTATATATTAAAAATAATTATAAATTTCATCTATAAGGAGACTAATTGTTTTTTTTTTTGATACACTGATACGAAAGCAGAAGAAACTTATATATTCTTGCTATGGTTTGATAAGACAACCATGACATGAATGATATATTGCAGGACTTCACCAATGATCACATCTTGGAAAAGTTAAACGCGAAAGGAATACAATCCTGCCATTTCAGTTAAAGCAAAGTCTAAAAGAAAATTGTCGATTTTTATTTGACATTTTGGATGAGGAGTCGAGACGAACTAGGAGAAGCTAGTCTTATCTTAATATTTTGACTGATTGGACATAAAGTTAAAAGTTGAAATAAGTCTGTAAATTGAGGACCAACGTAGATGAAGTTTCAAGTGACAATTTTGAGGGCTGCAAGTTTCAAATGTTAGAAACTCCCTCTACAAGCTTACATGTCTAAGAAGAAATTCCAAGCCAATAATAAATATTGCTTGTTGGATTGCTTTTTGTAAGTGGGATGGGCTGAGGTTCCTACACCTCTCTTCTCTCCTTGATTGGGTCTTCTCTCCTTGGGCTCAAGAGATGATCTTGAGCTCTTGCTCCGTCTTTCTCCTTGATTTATAGTATTCTTTTTAACAAATTTTTTTTTTTATAAAAAAATTGAAAGAAATTTTTTTTCAACTTTGACGGTGGCTCCCTCACTAGATCTGGTAATACAATCATTCAATGAAGGTTACAAGCACCTGCATGAATATTGGTGCGAGTGTGGCCGTATGACAATTTTTGAAAAAGTAGGACATGGATGCGGCAGAATATGTTTATTAATTAATTATTAAATATATTTTTATTTATATTTTCTATATGTTGTTAAACATATTTTTTCAAAATTAGAATATAAAATTGAAAAAATAAAGGCACAAGTTAAAATAATAGTATAGACTTGATAATGAAATAAAAGGCGTGTGTATCTAATTCATATATCAAACTGGATTTGGGAGAAGGGTCTAATAAATTTGAGAGTTCCCAAGCCTAGTCACATGCCTAAGCCCACAAAACTGAAAAGAATAGATAATTGGTAAACACTAAACAAGTAGAGAAAACAAAAGCAACGTTTCAAAAAAGAAAAAGAAAAAGAAAAAAAAGCAACGAAGGAGAATCGCTAATAATTTTTTAGTTCCACTGTCAGTTTGAATGTATATGTTCATATCCCTCCTCCTATTGTAATTAAAAATAAAATCTTCTCAAAAAAAAAAAAAAAAAAATGAAAAGAAAAGAAAAAACAACTAACCCAAAAGAAAAGAAAAGGTCCCATGGCCACTATATATTATTCAAACAGCCCATGGGCCTTGAGGCCCTTGACAAAGCAAACCGAATCCCCAAAGGCCCAAATAATTGACGACGAATAAAGTACATAAACTAAATCTGGAAGCCCAATTCATTCAATATCTCTACCGCTCAGACTGGAAGAGAAGAAGAAGAAGTTGAAGAAGAAGAAGAAAAGGAAGATGAAAGGACCGGAGGTGAAGAAGAAGAAGAAGATCTGAGGTGTCCCGGCCATATCAGATTTAAAAAAAAAAAATTGTGTGGGATGTGCGTGCAGCTGCATTCCCGCGGTGTTCGACCTAGCTACTCTTTAGCCACACCTGTGCTTCCCAGATTACAAGATCTTCTTATGCGTTCATTGCCTTGATACTGTCCACAGCGCCGTCTTAATTAGAGCACTTGTTTTGAGGGCCACGAAGGCCTTCAAAATTTCTTTTTCGACGGTATATGTTTCAAGGGTTATCAAGGGTCAATTGGGGCTCTTAAAATATTTTTTTTCAAGATTTTTTAATACTTTTTTTAAGGGTTTTGACCCTTGAAAAAAGTCATATTTGTTGTAGTGTAAGGCCTAGGCAACTTAGGCCTAAGTTTAAGGCCCACAACAAATAAAAAATTTCCCTACTAAAAAAAGGGCTATCTCCTTTAGTAAAAGACCCAAAATTTTATAAAAATATAACATTTTTTAAATAATTGGTACTTTTTTTAAAAGTGATGCTAAAGATACCACAAATTTTACTATAAATTTAACTGACATATCACCAATCACATAAAAAAGTAATTCAAATACAAATAAATTAAGTTGTTGAAATTCATCAATTATAGTCATAATCACATTTATTGTGAACATTTTGTAGTATTTTTAGTATTTTTCTTTTTCATTTCTAGCAAGGCTTTTAAAATAGGAGACCAATAAAAATTTAACCTAATTACCCTAAGATATTTCAAATAAAATACTGCAAATGTGATAAATCATCAATGATGACTAATCTCCTACTAAGCCACACACCAAATAATATCTATTTATCTCTTTCTCTTAAAAAAAAATATAAAATTTAAATTTAAATTACAATTGTACTTAACTATGCATAATCATATATCCAAATTAAAGTAAGTTCATTTTGATTCAACTATAATATTCAATCTTCTATATGAAATTAACCTTAATTTAGCTAGTATTATTCATCAATTTCTGTATTTACATCAAATTGTCTTAATTTAATTAGTATTATATAATTTTATTTAATTAATGTTTACATATAAAAAGGCCTCATATAAAATTTTTACCCTTAGACCCCAAATTTTGTTGGGCCGGCCCTGATCGTCCATGGCAAGGAATTAATTTAATTTTTTTCCCTTTTAATAAGTGAAGGGGGGTTTGAATATTGTAATATCACCAATGGGTTCAAAATCCACTAGTGCATGAATCACTTATTTATTTATAAAAATCTTAATAATATCAACGACTATATATATATATTTTTAATTTTAATTTTTATTAGTAAGATATGTCATTTCTTCTTATTGTTGTTATTATTTTGTATAGATTGTTGCTGGCTATGATGTAGCTGGGGTAGTGGTAAAAGTGGGAAGCCAAGTGAAGAAATTCAAGGAAGGAGATGAAGTATACGGAGACCTCAATGAAAAAGCTTTAGACCACCCAAAAAGCTATGGCACTTTGGCGGAGTACACAGCTGTTGAAGAGAGACTATTGGCTCTGAAACCCAAAAATCTAAGTTTTGTTGAAGCTGCTAGCCTTCCCCTGGCCATTGAGACTGCCTATGAAGGCCTTGAACGAACTGAATTCTCAGCAGGTAAATCCATCCTTGTTTTGGGTGGTGCTGGTGGAGTTGGAACACACATTATTCAGTTATATTCTTGATCCTCATTGATATTCCAATGCCCTCATGTTAGTCTTTTCATCCCTATTGTGAGTTTAGTATTTAAAAGTTTTTTGCTCTCCCTGTACCCCAGAATCATCATTAATGGTCAATATAAATTTGTGGCCTTATACATACTCATCTATCTCAGATATGATAATCCTTGTATGTCCTCCTTTATTTTTTTAACGTCTGGGGCAGCTAGCAAAGCATGTTTTTGGTGCATCCAAGATAGCAGCTACTTCAAGCACTGGTAAACTGGAGCTATTGAAGAGTTTGGGAGCTGATTTGGCCATTGATTATACCAAAGAAAACTTTGAAGACCTTCCAGAGAAATTTGATGTCGTATATGATGCAGTTGGTAAGATTTCGAATTTGTTTTCGCTTCATCATAAGCCTAATTTGGTCAATGAATTCTATACTTAGGATTGGGTCTTGTGGGTGGTGTCCTTTGACAATAATCAATAATTAACCTAACAATTGTTAAACTTGTGGCCTTTTTGTGTCTAACTTTGTGTTTAAGGCTCCGTTTGGTTCGTGTAAAAGCATTTCCGGAAAATAGATATTTTCCGGAAATGCTATTTTCCGGAAAAGAAAATGTTTTTATGTGTTTGGTTGCATTTCAAAAAAATTTTCGGAAAATATTTTCTGATGTTTGGTTGTATTCTTGAAAATACCATAAAAAACACATTTTTTACTTGTTGCTTACATTTTCTCACATTTTCTCACATTTTCTCAGCTCCCAAACAAACACATAATGTCATTCATTCCTAAAAAATCAAATAAAACCCAGAAGGACAAATCAATTTCTCGGTGAGAAAACCCAGAAGGAGAAATTGTATTCTCGGTGAGATCGCTCCGATCGCGAATTGTATTCTCGGTGAGATCGCGATCGCGATCGGAGCGATCTCGATCGCGATCGCGATTGGCGAGATCGCGATCGCAATCTCGTCGATCTCGATCGCGAGCGAGATCGCGATCGCGATCGCGCGAAGCGGCGATCGACGCTTCGCGCGAGATCGGCGAGATCGCGATCGCAATCTCGCTGATTTCGATGATCGCGATCGACGCCGATCGGCGCGATCGCGATCGTGATCGACGTCGATCGGCGCAGTTCCGGTCCCGGCGAGATCGCGATCGTGGTGCGTCGGTGTGGGTGGTTCCGGCGCAGTGAAGGCTTCACAGAGCAGTGATCCGTGTGAGAGCTTGTGCGTGTGAGAGCAGAGAGCAATGCGTGTGTGAGAGCTTCAGCGTGTGAGAGAGTTCGGGAAATCAATTGAAGTGAAAAAAACGACTGAATCCAATTTCAGTCGTTTTTTGCTTATTTTCCGGTCAAACTGAAATTGTTTTCAGTTTGACCGAATTTTACAGCGCAGCCAAACGCGCGATTTTCCGGAAATTGATTTCCGGAAATCAATTTCAGTCGAAACAAACGGAGCCTAAATTGATTATCATTTCTAAAACAAAAGGTTGGTGAAATTGCTCATGATATTTATTTGTGCATTACCTGCCAATCTAATTGTATTTTTCTATTCAACGTGTAATGATTACTCGTAATATGTCGAAGACTAATTTTTGTTGTACACAAAAATAGGGCAGACTGATAAGGCAATCAAGGTAGTGAAAAAGGACGGGCATGTTGTGACAATAGTAGGCCCTGTAATTCCACCAGCAACTATGTTTGTGCTCACTTCTAAAGGGTCTATCTTGGAGAAACTAAAACCTTACCTGGAAAGTGGGAAGGTGAAGCCAGTGATTGACCCCAAAAGCCCGTTTCCATTTTCAAAGACTGTTGAAGCATTTTCCTATCTTAACACCAACAGAGCCACCGGAAAAGTGGTCGTATATCCAATCCCATGAGAAATAACATCTAGTTTCAGCAATATATGTAAGCAATATATCCTTGCTTATGCATTAGGTATCATGTAAAAAAGGGTGTGGACATTTATTGCTACATGTTTGAGATGTTCTACTTTGCATTCCTACTGTATGTGTTGGATTTTAGTTGGAAATGAATAAAGAGGAGAATAAGAAGAAGAAGAAAGTAATTTATTTAGAATGGTGTTTGTTTGGGTCCAAAGTACCTTCTAGTGCATTTTACTTCGACCAAAACATAAAGCAGCACTCAAAACCTTTACATTCCCTTTCCTACAAGCAAGCAAAACCTTTACACAGAGTAGTGGGACTGTGGGAGTGTTTTTTTTTTTTTGTTTTATAAACTTTAATCTTTGTTGAAAGCTACAAAAACTAACAAGAACAGCAGTCTGCCTCACAAACATCCGCTAAGGCAACTGGCAGACTGTGATTATGAAAGCAGAAAGACTTAAAAGAAAGAAGACACAATCTGGCTGCTTTATGAGCAGCAATGTTCCATAACCCAACGGAAAGAACAAGAACTCTTTCAAATTATAAATTTTGCAAACGATATTGCTAATGGACCAATCGGTAATGGATTCAGCAGATGAGAGGGATCCAATTACTACTAAAAAGAGTAATGTTAGTTATATTAAAAATTTTGCTAAATAATAAGCCACAAATCACAAAATAGAATTACATACATTTTTTTTTTTTTTGTTTATTGACATGTTAACAATCACTTTCATCAACTGGTATATTTGTAACTTACAAAAAAAAAAAAAAAAAAAAAAACTGGTAAATTGGCAAGCTTTATTGTAATAAAATTGGTAGTACGTAGTTAAAGTATTTTTTAATTTAAAAACAATTTCTTTTATGCAAACCATATGAATAGGCATAAATAGGTTGTCGTCCAACAATTTATGATGAAAATGACATAATATGGTCCATAAGAATATAAAGACTTGTCGTTTACAAGAAGAACTTGAACAACAAAACCTCCCTACTTTTACACCCCCCTCATCTAGTCTCATTATTGTGTTCGTTAACACTACTCCAGCCACTTCTCATTTAGTCCTTTGTCTTTAATATTTTTGTCAAATTGTTCATCATGTCCTTTATTGTTGTTAAGTATCACATATGTGAATTGCATCTATATTAGAAAACCACAATGAAATAATTTAAGGACTAGATTTTGGTGTGCCAAATAAACATTAAAGATTAATCTTCAACTACGATATTGTTGATAGCAAAAAATTTGTAATTTATGGACTGCATTGCAAATAATCACATAGTTTAATGTGTAAATCTTTTTGTTTACGATAAAAGTTAAATCACAAGCTCTGTTGTAGATTTATATTTGGTAAAACATAATATAACACGCAATAAAAACATAAAATATAGTTGTTTCAAATACATGATACATAGATTTATTTGGGGGAGAAGGGGGGGGGGGGGGGTAATACATCTAATATTCTTTCTTAAACATCATTTTCAGGCCAAAAAAAAAAAAAAAAATCATCCATGTTGTAGTAATGTACCGTGGCATACATAGGAGTAATATCTAATTGAAAAGATAAGTTCCCATTTTATTGTTATTTCTACCAATAATAAATTAATTGGATAAGAAGTTTGCAATTGTCTTGCACACTTACTGTCCGTTTGGATTGAGGGGGAAGGAGGGAGAGTAGAGTAGAGTAGACTAGATTTAGTACAAAATTAGCTTATTTTTAGCCTACACTACTCTACTCTCCTCCACTCCCCCTCCTTCCCCCCTCCATCCAAACAGGCCATTAATTAGGTATGCAACACCTTTCAAGCACTAACCTTGAGAGTCCAAGCACCAACAGTAGAAATCAGACCTTGAAATTTCCAGTAGTTGTTCTGGGGTCATCTTTTCAAGTTCGCTTTGCCTCCATAATGCAAAATTGTTTTGATTTTGTGGATGGTCCCCTTTTTTGTGAACTTGGGATCTCATTCTTTTGTAAAGCCTCATTGATGCAACACAGTCCTCATAAGGGTCTTCACTGCCAGCTTGAATGTCATACCTAAATACTGAAGCTTCTTTACTTCCTCAAGGAATATATATATGTATATATATATTGAAAATGAATGAAAAAAAGAAAAATAAAATAAAATAAAATAAAATCTCATGTAGGTTACTTACCCAACATATGTTTTTGCTAAGTATTTAAGAGAGTCGCTGAGCTTGTTTGTTTGCATCAGTGGAGGATATTTTGCTGTATCCTTGTAGTCACATTTTTTTCATTATACATCTCAAATGAAATATTCTTAGTATCTTAACATATATAGAGATGATATATGATGTGCATGAAATATATACAATAAAGTACTCTCATATCTACATATTTAGCATTACTTTCATGTTATTTTGTTAAAAATTATCTATTATTTTTGTCTTATAGGTGATGAAGGACATGCTAATAGGCTTTATTTTGAGGTAGAATAATGGTCAATTAAGTCAAGCCAATTTGAGAGATCCAGCCCAAGCATGAAGTGAAGCAAGCAAAGATATAAGAAAAGAATAAAAGCAGGCTGGGCAAGTCCAACAAGGTGTGAAGGAAAGAAAAAGAAAAATAAGAAGAGTGGGACTAATGTTAATCTGACGTGGTGAAGAAAAGTAGAGAAAAAGGAAATTGAAGGCTTGTTTTCGTTGTTGATATACAGATGGGCTTGACGCGGGCCACTTGAATTCTTCACCAAAACACATACCTGAGAGTTCTTGCAATGGGCCACGTTGGGATTTTATTAATAAGGCTTTAGGTCAGCCGCATGTGATGGATTATAAAGGAGCAAATCAAAGCAATGTTAAGAAGGCTAGTCAGAGGGGTATAATACAAGATAGTATTTGCCCATTGTGTAATAATTCTCAAGAAACCATAAGGCACCTGCTGTGTGAGTAGGGGTGTCCAACCCAACCCGGAACCCGACCAACCCGCCCGAACCCGAACCGGCAACCGTCCGAACCGACCACTCCGACGGTCGGTGACGGGTTTCTGTGCCCAAGACCTGACGCCGGCGGGTCGAGTGGCGGGTTTTCTTCTCCAAAACCCGAGCCACCCGACCCGACCGACGTTATATACAAATCTGGCAATATGCAAGGAGATCCAAACGAGATTTGGTGAGATCCGGCGACATTCAAGCGAGATTTGGTGAGATCCGACGACATTCGAGGAGATCCAAGCGAAATTTGGTGAGATCCGGCGACATTCGAGGAGATCCAAGCGAGATCTCGACCATATTTGGTGAGATCCGGCGAGATTCGAGGAGATCCAGGCTGATTTCGGCGATTTATGGTGCAGATCTACTGGGTTTTTGCAGATTCCGGCGAATTTTTTGAAGATTCCGGCGACGTTTGCAGGATCCGGCGACTCTCTCAACCGACCGAACCGACCCGAACACCACCCGAACCCAAAACCGACTCGATCGAGTGACGCCGGCGGTCGGTTTCGGGTCCCTCCGCCTCCCACTCGACGCACGGCGGGTCGGGTCCGGGTTGGGTCCAAAACCGACCTGCCCGACCCGTGGACAGCCCTATGTGTGAGTGTGTGGTGGCTAAAGATTTCTGGCATAATGTTAGGGTTCCCCCGGATTTGGTAAACTCATTTGCTAATCCGGATTTATTTGGGTGGTTAAAAGTTAACTGTCAAAGTAAAGTGTCTCATTCTTCTTCAATTCCTTGGGCTTATGTGTTTACCTTTTCCATTTGGAACTTGTGGAAGCAGAGAAATGGAATGGTTTTTAGTAATAAGGTATTGAATGAGAACCTTCATAGTGTTAGTAAAAACCAAGCCTTGGAATATTTCTACTGTGTGGGTAAATTAGGGAGTCTAAAGAACAAAGTTGTGTGTAATATTAGTTGGATTAGACCTCCCACCGGCTGGTGCAAGCTGAATACTGACGGGGCATCGCTTGGTAATCCGGGTAAGGCAGGAGGAGGGGGAGTGATAAGGGATTGTGAGGGGCGATGGATGAGGGGTTTTGCAAGGTCTATTGGCTTCACAACCAGCATCATGGCGGAGTTTTGGGCTCTTAGGGACGGTTTACTGTGGCTGGTCAGATTGGAGTGCAAAATCTGGTTATTGAGCTTGATGCCAAAGTGGTTGTCGAGCTGGTCCAGTCCATGTCCTCTTCTAATGCCTTTTACTCTTCATTGCTGGCTGATTGCAGGTCTCTCCTGGGCAGATTTCAGCATTACAAAGTGCAGCATGCTTTCCGTGAAGTGAACCGGGTTGCTGATGCTCTTTCTAAGTTAGGATGTGTTATGCAAGAACAATTTGTTATTTTGAATTCTCCCCCATCTGATACTATTTCTTGTTATGTTCTGTCAGATGTTAATGGGGAAAGATTTTGTAGGCTTTCAGCCCCTAACTTAGCCATTTTGGCTTAGTGTTGTTTGTTTAATATATATTTCCGTTTGACCAAAAAAAAGAAGAAGGCTAGTCCGATTTGAATTAGGAGCGACTTCTCTTATACAATGCTTTAGGTTAGTTTGTTTAAGGAGGACGGCTAGGGCTGAACGTATAGAGTCGCAGCTACCTTTTTAGTTTTTCTCTATGACAGTTAGTTTTATTTATTTGTCTAATTTAATGCTTAGTATTTTATTTTTGTATTTTATTTCAATTACTATGAATAGCTAAATTTTTAATTAAGGTTGAGGATGAAATTTTGTTAAGGATTATCAGTTTTATTTATGTGATTTGATATTTCTCACAACGGTTGTTCTTTAATTGTTTAAATTATTCTTGCTTAATCTCATTTGACTAAGGTAGGATTCTAAATATGAGTTCAATCATGTTTCTCTCATGATTTAGGATTTATCTTAATTAATTGAATGCTTGATTTATTATTTTTTGATTTTAAAACTGGATATCTCTTATGATTTGCTTGTCAATGGATACAATTAACTGTGAACATCTTGTAATTGCGGTTCTTTTAATCTTAAGAATCTCTTTATACAAAAAAAAAGCATTGAACTGCTCGAATCGCAATCCAACCTTACAGTTCTGAGATCCATGGCCGGTTTTCACGGTTCCTTTTTGTTTCGGCCAATATCAACCAAAATTGAAAATTCCACCAGCAACATTTTGGATTTTATTTTTATTTTTCATATTTGGAATCAAATGGTTTGTGAGAAGAAGAAGACGAAGAAGAAGAAGAAAGCACAAATCCAAGTTGAAAAAATGAAGAACTTATCCCTCACAGCAGGTAGCCTTTATGTTGTGGGTCACTTGAACACCCCTTCTTCTTTCTTCTTCTTTGTTTCATCCTCACCTCCACATTTCTCTATTGTTCTTCCCCTGTTTTTGGCTAATTTCCCTTTTGCTATTTTTGTTTTTTCAACTTTCTTTTGTATTGACTTTTAGAGTGTGTTTGGTAGAATGGATTTTAGGGAGATTGGAAAAAAAAAAAAAAAAGAGAGAAAAAAAAGGTGGGGAAACTTTTTGAAGGGTGTTTGGATGGGAGGGAGCAAAGGAGGAAGGGAAAATGTGTGGTGGGGCCCAAATGTTTTCTCCCTTGGCCCACCAGAAAACTGGGAGGAAGAAAATCACTCACCTAGGTTAACCAAGCTGCCCATGTGCACAGTGCACATGAGCATTGTTCCTACCCCTTCTCCTTTTTTTTTTTTTTTTTTCCACTTGTGCTGCACATACACAATTATTTTGGCTAAAAAAATATGTTACTTTTTTGTTTGCAAATACACAATTTTTTTGCAAAAAAAAAAAGTGTAGCTTTTTTATTTTATTAAATGGGGACATAATTGTAAATTTATACAAACTTCACTTTTCCATCCTCTCATTTTTCTTTTCAACCAAACAAATAAATTTTCTATTTTTCACTTTTCCATCCTCGCGACCAAATACAAATAGGCGAAAATTAAATATTTTCTATCTTCTTCTCATTTTCTATCTTCCCACTTTTCCACTTCTCTAATCAAATAGACCATTAATTTTATGAGCCCAAGCATGTGACTAGCATTCGAAACGACAAACGAGAGTTAGAAAATTGAAGGGTAGGAGTGTCTAATGTCAGAATATATTTCCTTTCAATTTTGAGCCCTTCCACCATGTGATAATGATATGTCTATATCATGTTCTCTCTTTTTCTTTTTATGAGCATGGTCTTTTTTTTTTTTTTCATTATTTTTGGCTTCATATTATAATTATAATATTCTAAAAAATGTAGTTGCCATTATTATTATTGGGTAGAAATTTGGGTTTGATATTAATATATTGGTTGAAATATCTTAATGAATTATCTGGATTTTGACCAATAATATATAAATAAATATATTTCTATATAAAAAGAAATATATGTCTCTATATTTAATTGGACAATTTTAGTTAATTTTTTATATATATATATACTAATTTAATATATTTATTCATATTTTAATTTAATTATGATGTTATTATGTTTCATGGTATTTTTATAATCTTTTTTCTTTTAAAATAAATTTTTATCAGTTACTAGTATTCCTAGCTATGCAGTGTTTAGTCAAAGCTGAACTGTTGATGATACTATATAGAGAACTATCAAAACTTTGTTACTTTCCCTGAAGAGCTTTAATTACCTCATCATTGTTGCTGGGTAATTTATTTGTAGGGGCCTAAGGTCACGATCCAAAGTATGACCCACAAGAATACTGGCTTTTCCATCAGTAGGTCTAAGCTTCCGCATTGGCTCTCTATTGTAGAGGAGGTCCTGAATCTTCCTTTGCGCTTGGCTCAACGGCAATGCCTCCCTTAAGTATTCTGCTCGAATGCCCGTTGTTTGATACCCATAAGTTATTCAAAAAATGTAAATTATAGTGTTATATATATGTGTGTGTGTGAGAGAGAGAGAGAGACTGACCCAGATTTAACCATTGAGAATCCATAGCTCATCCAAAAAATGTGGACTACGGTTTTATTTGTTGCTGGTAAATATATATATGGTTTGAAATCAGGAGAAGCTTGGTGGAGACGTATCCATATATACCTATAGTTTGTGGCTGGAGTTGGTGGCTTTACATAAGTATGGGAGATTATGCTTTCATATTCATCAATGAGGCAGACCCTTGCACAGAGATCTAGGGAGCCATCACTGCCACCACCGCCAACCATTTTGCAAGCGAGTGCAACTACTTGTGGCCCTCTTATTTGAACATTATCGATAGTCAAATTATAAAAAATGCTTAAGTTAGCCAATTGAGCAAGCACTCCCTAGAACAAACAAAAAGGACAAAAAGATTTATATTCAACTTGATCAGCATCAGAAATACTTGATCTTAGTGCTAGTTGAAAGATACAGTATTTACACTGGGGAGTTGGCAAATTTCTTGGTGCAACCTGAGTGCATCTGGGTTATTGAGGATAACTAGGCAGAATTTGCATCCTTGATTGCTGAAAATTCTTTTGCATTCTTCTTTTGGCAGTGGGCCTGTTAGAGGAGAGAAATTATCACAAGCTATCTTTAATGGAATCAAGCTGTTTGGAGTTTAAAAGAAAAATTGCAGATTACCAATAAGATGTTCCCTTAGAGATTCAAAAGATCTACAATGTTTCTTGCAAATTCTGCATGTGGGTTCATGAACTGAATGATATGAGGTTCTCATGTGCTCCACAAAGTGCTCCCTTTTGACGAATTGCTTAAAGCATGCAGCACACTTGTTCCTTGTTGTGATTATCCTTGTGTTTAAGTTAATACACTTTCAGCAACATTATTTTAATTAGTAAAACGATAAATAAAGTTTAAGTAATTAATCAATCTACTCTACTTTATTTTTTGAGGGGAGTTAGTGAACAAGCATAAGTATAAAAACGCATAGTTACGTTGGCAATTCTTTTTTTTTTTTTCGTTCCGAAGTGTTTGGGTTCTGCAGTAACTAGCTAGCTACTCTACACCAATTCCTATTCTCCATCATCAACAACCTATTCCACTAGACCCAACATATTTTGTTCATAGAGCCTAGTTTACAATATATTTTTAAAAACTTTATGCGGCAGTGTGAGGATGGCTATGTTGAGCCTCAAGAAGCAAATTTGAGTGAAGTCAAGAAGTATGAACGGCAGCCGTACAAAGAATGTATGTGATGACTTTCTATTTCTTCAGTAAGGTATTTCCGAAGTGATTTTCCCACATATTATTGATGCCTTCAAAGCCAAAGATGCACGGGAAATTTTGAAGAATGAATTTCTAGGCAACAAGGTTGATGAACAATTGAGCATTGAACTTCAATCTCTCTAATGAGAATTGGAGAATGCCAAAATGAAGGAGATAGAAGATATGGTATATTATATTTCAAAAAATTTGGAAGTTGTAAGTCAAATGCATTCATATGATGAATGTATTACTAATCAACTGCAGATTGTTGCGAAAGTTTGTTGCATCAATGTATGTTTTCTCAACAGAAGTTTCTTGGAATTAGAACGAAAAGAAATTGCAGAGATTACCTCTAATTTCTAAAGCAGATCAAGAAGATGCATATATAACACCAATCAAGAGAAGAATATGAAAGAAATTTCACTGTTGCAATCACTTAAAGAGTAGAACCATCATTCCCCCAGGTCATCTTCATTAGAGTTCCTCCAAGAAGATGCATAACACCAATCAAGAGAAGACAGTGAAAGAATTTTCATTGTTGCAATAACCTTAAAGAAGAGAACCATCATCCCCCCAGGTCATCTTCATTAGAGCTCCTCCAAGAAAGTTTAGAAGCTTTTGAGACATCTTTGAATGTACAATTTTTCAGTTAATGAACCAGATGATTTTGAAGAAGCAAGATGTTTTGGGTGAAAGCCGTGAAAGAGGAAATGAAAATGATTGATAATAATAAGACACAGAAGTTAGTTGACAAGCCTTATGATAGATGTTAAGGACATATTTTTATGTAATTGATATATCTTTTGACAAAATGCATTTTACTTGTATTTGGGTAAATCTAAGAAGGTTCAGAATGATCATTATAAGTGGTTAAATTGAAGGCATGAAGATTACTCATGAACTGCTCAAGAAAAGTGCAATTTGCAGGTCTCGATACCTCCCCAACAAAAGCTTGATTTGTCGAGATTCATTAAAGCTAGACACATGTCTCGATCTATCAAGCTTATGGGATTCAGACTATAGCGAGCAATGTTTTTATTCTAAAAAGCTATTTGTTTATGGACTTGTATAATCCTTATAGAATTAAGAAAATTCAAAGTTTGTGGGTTTGTATAATCCTTATTAGACTAGGAAAACCCAAGGTTTGTGTAAACCTACTTAGAATAGGAGAGCCCATTAAGCTCCTATTTAAAGGAGGCAGAAAAAGAAAAATCTAACCCTAGAGACCTTAATAAGGTTTTCTTTTTAAAACCCTAACCTCCTCCTATAGAAGAAAGAATTCTTACAGCATTTCTTGTACGCCTTTGGATTCTGTAACCAAGCAAAGTCTCTTGCACCAATATTGAAGATCTTATTAGTGTTTCTATGTGAAGCTGTTGCAAATCAACTACAACAAATCAAAGGATCGCTGTAGAGTTAGTCACGTACTGAGATTCATGTATTGAGCGGAGATATTGCCGCTACATCACAAGTCCAATTGGGTATTGGCATAAGGGTTCAACTGTAGGTTGGTATTAGGTACTGAGATTCCTTTTACTTGTAATTGCTTGGTTTGATAATAGTGGATTTTCAGGAGAGGTGACCTTAAATTCACCCAGTGGGATTTTGCCTTAGTGGTTTTCCCCATTCGTAAACAAATCATCTGTGTCAAATTTATTTTCCATTGCATTTAACTTAGTTGGTGATTTGTTTGTGCTACCATGTTTATTGCATGTAATTAAATCTAATTAATTCACTTGGCAAATTAATTAATTAATTTACCAAAGGGGTCAATACATTCTTGGCCTATCAAGTGGTATCAGAGCGAACATACTTTGATTAGGTTTTAATATTTATTGTGTGATCCATTGACCCTCGTTGTCATGTAAACTTTTGATTGTTTTAATTTGCATGATCTTGTGTTGAATGATGATGATGGTATTTAAGATGACTATTGTAAGGTTTAAAATTTTTGTATGAGATCTCTTAAAAGTTCTACAAAATTAAAAGCTAAATTTAAAAAGGTCAAGCTTGAAAAAGATGATTTGATTGCAAAATCTGATGAAACCAATAATTTGAATAAGAATTTTAAAAATAAAATTTCTTCTTAGGCGTACAAAATTAAGAGTATGGAAGAGCAATTAGTTGAATTTAAAACTGAAGTTGAAAAATTAACTAGTGCCAAACTTGTTGTTGAGCCTAACCCAAAAGAAAAAGATTTTTTATATTCCTCCATTTAAAAGGAATAATGAAGAGTTGAAAGCTAATATTGCTAGGATAGTCAAAAGTAAAAATTCTGGTGTTAACGCTAAAGTTTTTAAATTTATGTCTAAAACTCCTCCCAAGAAGAATAAAAATTCTGATTTTGTCCTACTTGTCATCATTGTCATATTGTTGGTCATATTAGGCCAAATTGTCCTAAATTATGGTCTTTGTTAATCTCTAAGGTTAGATATCCTTCTAGGAAGCATAGTAGTTCGAAAACTACTTATGTTTGTAACCATTGTGGTGTTTCTGGTCACATTCATCTTAATTGTTTCAAGTTGTTTTCTCATAAGAGAGTGTCAAATAGGTCTCATCCTTCGTCTAAAGGCTTTGTACCTATTCTTGGTGAGTTATTAAAAGCTTTGAGCTTTTTGCCTCAATTTCAGGGGAATTCTATTTCCTTTATGTCCTTTAGTAGTCATACTAGGACAAGTGTCTTTTCATCTTCACGGCCAAAGACTTGTGTTGTGTGGGTGATAAAGGATCCTAAGACTTAATTGTCTTTCTGTTTGTCTTCTGCTTTAATTCTTTCTATCTAAAGTAGGACTCTCCTTCCTTGATTTCTTATCTACCTTTGTAATCATGCTTTCATGCATATGCATCTTGTTTTATGCTTTCCTTTTAAGTTTGTTTAACATGTTTTTGTTTGTTTGTTTTCAGTTTTTCTTTATTTTGTTTTTCATAAAAAAAAAATAAAAAATTGAAAAATCAGAAAAATACAAAAACAGGGTGTGTTTTGTGTATATTGGTGCTTGTGTACCTTGGATGACCATTGAAATAAAATTTTCTAAATTTTGTATCTTTTGTAACTTAGATGAGTATCCTAATGCACAACTAAGCAAGTGAGCTTTGTGGCTCGTGTTTGTAAAGAGTACGATTAAGTAATCTCTTGTATTTATCACTCATATCACTCTTTTTGATGGGAATGACTAAAAAATTCTAAGAGAAATGCATAAATAACCATCTCACTAGTAAAGCCCGCCAATCATGTATAACATCTGTGTGCTTCGACATAGCAAAATTGTAATATTTGTGGCCTAACATAATTGGGTATTTTTTTCTCTCTCTCATATGCCCATGCATGATATGCTCAAAAAGAAAAAAATATGGAAAGAATATAAAAGCAAAAAGAATCAAAATACTTTTAAATATGGTTGCAAGTGTGTTTCTAGGAGATGTAGGAGTTATAGCATGTACCTCAAAATGTAATAGTCCCCATCAAACAGTTATGATTGTGTGTGAATTAAAATTGATTTTCTCATATCTCAAATCATCATAACTTGAGACACTTATGCACTCTTGCAATGTTTTTCACACACAACATGCATATTCTTTGCTACTTTTGATACATATGCAGGTACAATGTGATTTGGCCATCACAAGGAATATATGTGTTAATGTATGCTCAATAAACTGTTTTAACTTGTTTTTGAAATATAAAATTGGTTAGACTTATTTAGTGTGCGTGTGTGTTTTGGATCATGAATGCTTTGCGTTTTCTTGTTGAGAGATGTTTTTGAGAGTTTAACATGTTGATTGGATCTATGTTTGAGTAACTTGCTTGTTTGCATTCATCTCTTTGTGTTTTTCCTCTCTTTGAAAAACTCATTTTCTTCAAGCTCGACAGCTTCTCAACAGATCCTCAACAGATTTGCATCTATTGAGCCCCTTTGTCTTCTTTTCTCGATAGATCTTATTGCATACTCGATCCATCGAGCTTTTTGGACTGTGTCTCGATAGCTTCTCGATAGTTTCTTCGACCCATCGAGAAACTTTCTGTCTGGCTGATAGATTTTTGACAGATTCTTAATCCATTGAGGTTTCTGGGCTTCTTCTCGATACATCCATGACAGATACTTCAATCTATCGAAATCCTTTTGCTGTTGATACCTATCTCTTCTTTCTCTATTCTCTCATGCATTTCATGCATTTAGACCTAGGTTTTCATTCTTTTTAGGGAAATTTTTGTTTTTGTTTTTGTTTTTTTGTTTTTTTGTTTTTGGTGTCTTGCTAAAATTTTTGGGATGGGTGCTATTTATTTGATCTTATATGCTCATGCATTGCATTCTATGGTCATTATAACATTGGCATGCATTGTTCTATCTTTTCTTTCTTTCCTGAACCTCTTCCTACTATGCTTTTGTTTTCTTTTTCTTGTAGGTCTATGGTTCCTTGCTTTCCTCGTTCCCTCTGTGTCTATCTTTTTCTATCTTCAGTCAAGTCTTTCGGCTTTTTATACCCTTTGACAATCGTGTCAAAAAGGGGGAGAAATTTGAGAATTGAATGTCATTCCTCAGGGGGAGTAATAGACTTAGGGGGAGAACTTCATGCTAAAAGGAAGAAAGTTTTTTATGTAACTAATTTAGGGGGAGTGTTAGTTTGATACACTTTGATATTGATATATTTTTTGTGTTGTGTATCTTTTGGTTTTGTAACCATTTACATACATATATTTGATGATGATGTATGTGTTTCACTCTTTATCTCACATGTGTTGTTTTTTCGCTCTTTATACACATGTTTCTTGTGTATTTAACTTGTCATTATTCCACATGGTACGTTGATGTGTTTTGTTTAGTGCCTTTCAAGAAAGACAAGTTAAAGCCAAGTCAAGATTTCGAACCTTCTTCTTGCAGCAACTTCCAAGGTTCAGATCTTTTAAACTAGGCTTATTTATTTTGTAATTTTGAGTAGAATGTATTCTAAGACATTCAATGTACTCTTGTGGTTTTGTCACAGATTGCCAAATGGGAAGATTGTCAAGGACATATTTTTATGTAATTGACATATCCTTTGATAAAACACACTTTACTTGTATTTGAATAAATCTAAGAAAGTTCAAGATGATCATTACAAGTGGTTAAATTGAAGACATAAAGATTACTCAAAGACTGCTCAAGAAAAGTGTAATTTGCAGGTCTCGATACCTCTTCGATAGAAGCTCGATCTGTTGAGGTTCATTAAAAGGCTATTTGTTTATGAGTTTGTATAATCCTTATAGGACTAAGAAAACCCAAGGTTTGTGAGTTTGTATAATCCTTATTGGACTAGGAAAGCCCAAGGTTTGTGTAAACCTATTTGGAATAGGAGAGCCCATTAAGCTCCTATTTAAATAAGATGGAAAAAGAAAAACCTAACCCTAGAGAGTTTTATAAGGTTTTCTTTTTAAAACCTTAGCCTCCTCCTACAGAAGAAAGAGTTCTTACTGCGTTTCTTGTACGCCTTTGGATTCTGTAACCAAACAAAGTCTCTTGCACCAACATTGAAGATCTTATTAGTGTTTCTATGTGAAGCTGCTGCAAATCAACTATAACAATCAAAGGGTTGCTGTGAAGTTAGTCACGTACTGAGATCCGTGCATCATTGGTTAGTCACGTAGTGGGATTCGTGCATTGAGCAGAGAGATTGCCGCTACATCACAATTGGGTATTGGGATAAGAGTTCAACTGTAGGTTGGTATTAGGTATTGGAGTTTTGTCTCGGTAGTTTTTCCCATTCGTAAACAAATCACTTGTGTCAAATTTATTTTCCGCTATATTTAACTTAATTGGTGATTTGTTTATGCTACTATTGCATGTAATTGAATCTAATTAATTCATTTGGTTAATTAATTGATTAATTTACCAAACAGATCAATACATTCTTGGCCTATCAATAGAGACATCATTGGAGTACATTGGATTTACAAAGCATAGCTTAACCTTGATGCATGGATCCATGCATGCATGCAGAAGCACAAGGCAAGATTCACTTTCACTATACATGCACCTGTTGCTTTAATTGGCTGCACAAAAGAATTGATTCTTTTTAAATAAAAGTGAAAGTGAGGTTGCATAGTATGTGAAGACTAGAGGTACTTCAGATTTCTTAATTTGGTGCAGAGTGATGACACTTTTTGGGCAAATTCCTTCGTTTGGTCCTTGCCCGAATAAGGGTTTTGTGGGCACCTTCACTTAAAAAGAAATGCTTGGATTTTGACAGTAAATGCATTAAGGGGGAATGTTGAAGTTAATATATTTTCAGCTAGCTTAAGTTAGTAAAGTAATAAATGAAGTTTAAGTAACTATTTAATTAACTCTACTTTATTGTTGTGAACAAGCACCAGTATAAAAAATGCATAGTTGGCCATTGTTTTTGCATGGAAGACAAAGATTTTTAGCTAGTTTTCTTCAAGAAATAAAACTAAAAACGTTTTTCTTCCTAAGTGCTTGAGCTCTGTTGTAGCTACTCAGAACAATTCTTTTCTCCATCCTCATCAAACTGCTATTTCACTAAATCCCAACATTTGCGTCAATCATGTATTTAAAAGGTTTATATTTGAGTTACATCTTAATCCATGGTTTAAAAACCCTAATTTTTAAGAGTAGCTAAAAAAGAAGAGGTTTAAAGTTTTAAGATCGGTAGCTAAAACAAACATTGACTAAAAAAATTTAAAGAAATTTAAACAACATTCAAAAGTGAATACACAATTTTATAAGGAAAACATAAAATAATATATAATAAATCAATAAATAATATCTAATTTATTAAAAAACATAAACAAGCACAATAAAAACCTAGGACAGAGTTATCCAATTCTCCAATTAGTTTCATCAACCTTGTAACCAATTAAACCAATCCCTGTAATCAAACTAGTCAATATTTGTAGCTAAACACTAGTCCAACTCTACTATATTCCCCTCTATTTTTCCCCTTCCATTGAAACTTGCCTTTAGACATGGTCATCTTGCAACATGCTTAGAATGATCAATAAAATTAATGACAGTTGGAATCATAGTTGTCAAAACGTGAATGGTATCGTGAATTGATTTTTTATTTTTATTTTTAATTTTTTTGTATCATGTATTTTAAGAACATAAATACCTAATAAAACCTATAAAAAAATTATAGTTATGCATATATAAAAGGTATATTCATTATAAATTTGAAATATATTCAACTAATAACTAATTTAATCATCACTTATATAATAAGATTTAACAAAGTTTACTAAATAAATCAAATTAACATATATTTATAATATACGCATTCAAATTGATTAAACTCTCATTTCAAAAAAAAAAAAAAAAAAGACTAACTCAAAAGTAATAATACATGACAGATGAGCCAAAATAATAATTTCTATTCATGATACTCATCATATGCATAATCAACTCTGTTGAAGTCAATATTATCATCATTTTGAAAAATTATTTATTTATTGACATTTTCTTCTTCTTCATCAATATTTACTATCTCTTTTTGTTCTTTTATTTAATAATTTTTTATTTAGATTTCTTCTTGGTGTTCTAGTTTCTTGTAAGACTTATAACAATACTAACAAAGATAAAATAACTATATTGTCATTCAGTGGCGGAGCCAGGAATTTAGATCAGGGGGGGGCAAGATTAAAAGATAAGATTGGAAGTAAAAAATTAATCTTAAAAAAATTAATCAATATTAATAACAAAATAAGTAAACAACAATATGCAGCATCTTTCGTAATGCTATATTCCAACCAACCAGGAAATTCTTTGAACCACACTGGATTAAATCGACGCTTTGTTTTGCCAAATTGACTTTGTGGAAAATCATGGTTAACTGGTTGACAAGCTTTATTTTGTAGATAATGCCTTCTAATTTGATCTATTTCATTAGGATGATAGTTAGAAATTTTTATTCTTAAACCAGGATCCGTGGGAAGATTTGCAACATCCACTTCGATATGAGTTCGTTTAGGATTTGATCCGGACTCATTATTATGATAAGGATTCTCCATAATCTCAATTAACTACAATATATATGTCATATCATTAAAATAAAGAAAAAAAATTACAATTTATGATAATAATCAAATTAAGAGATCATTATAAATACAAATAGTTTAAGCATATAATTTAATTCTTTAAAAAATTAAATAAACAAATAAATTAAAGCAAAAGTATTAAGAATATACATACCTATGAATATTTGAATGTGGGACTTAAAAACTCAACTTGAATGCTTTTAAAAACTACAAAGAAACTCTGAGATCCAAAGAAAGCGACTGGTTTGAAAATAAATTTTTTTGTCTTTGATGGGAGGCCGTGCCCTGTTTGCATTATATATACTTTTTTTTTTTTAAAGAATTCTATGCTAGTTCTAATTCCTATTCTGTTTAGAGGTAGCAAAGTAGTTATTTTTTATTTTATTTTTTTAATTAGTATCAAGTGGGACCCATGGCTTTATTGAATAACATGAATTCATTGAATAGTCTTCTACAGGCGGCTTAGTATTGGGATTTTTTTTTTTTTTTTGTCTTTTGTGTAGGGGGCAAAGATGGTATTTCAAGTCATATTAGTTAAAAAATTTGAAAGTTCAGGGGGCACCTGCCCCCCCCCCCCTCCCTCCGCCCCTGTTGTCATTTGATACCTTTGATTTTAACTATATATATATATATATATATATATATATATATATAATTATATTTTAATTTTTTTCTTTATGCATAGTAAAGTGTCAAGTGTGTACTTCAAAGTTTGTTGGGAAAAAAAATATAAAAACTCATAGGCATATATTTTATTAGGCTCAATTAAGTAGCTTAATAATTTTTTATTAAAACAAATAAAAGAATTTGTTGGACTGGTCAATTTGACTACGATTTGAATGATTTTTAGCTTATTTTATTTTATTTTATTTTTGTTGGGTTTATATAAGTTTTAAAATCTAGACAGGTGGTCAATTCACATTTGATTTACTTAGATTGAACTATTCTATTCCGTAGATGTAACTTTAAATAATGTTACACAATCTAATAACTATTTATTAAATTTTTATTTTGGAAATCTCACTGTTGAGTTACGTGTTCTTAACATGTAGTCAAATATTATGCCAATCGAATGTTATTTACCATTTGATCAATAAATTTATATTTTATTCATAATTTTAAATTATAAGAACTTATAAAAATTTTAAATTTCAAGGCCTTGTATTTTAAAGTTATACATAAAAGAAGACTTTATGGATTGAATGTCAAATAATTTTTTACTAGAACAAAGTTTAGTATGCATGGTAAAAACATAGAAAACATATAATTTAACCATGAGTTTTCAAAATATTAGTTCAATAAAAAGTTATTAAAATATTTAAAATTAGTTAAAGTTAAACAAATTATTTTATCATTATTTTTTAATGAAAGAGAGGGGGACCCCAATTTTTTTTTTTTAAAAAAAATCTTGTAATATACATACTTATACCAAAAAAAAAAAAAAATTAAGTAGATATCCTTTTGCCACCCCCCTCCCCTCTCCTCCCTCTTGATCTCCTCCCGTAATTTAAAGTATAAATTTGACTTAACCCAAAATTTTTTTTGAAGTTACATGTTTTAGATGGGTTACAATTCTATTAGTGATAAATTAATTCGCTAGTGTTGATTTTAGTCTACCAAAAAATGCATACACGTCATAATATCATATTTGTGGATGTATTCTAATATTAATTTTTAGGAATTTATCCTACATAACAATTCAAATTATTTCTTGACTTGCAAAGTCAATAATCTTTATCCTATATAAAAATTAATATTTTTTATTTTTATTCAGATATTTTTTTCTTTAGTTAAAAAAAAAAAAAAACCCCACTTGTCACAATATTATTATTATTAGTAATTTATTAACAAAACAAAGTTACAACAATATATATATATATATATATATATATATATTACAATTATTTATAAACTTATATATTTTGTATATTTATAAATTATAGATATAATCAATGAACTTGTAAAAAGTTCAAAAGCCAAGAACATTTGAAAACTCTTAAAAATTGCAAGTCTTTTAGCCAATCATTCACCAGCCCAAAAAGTCTAGTAGGAATTAAAATTTAAAAGCTTAGCCCAAAGAAATAAAATAATATTACATTCTTTTTAAGATAACTTTATGAAATATGAATACAAAGTAGTATATGATCAAACCACAAAAAAAGAAGAAGAGAAACAATCAAGTGCATGTGGCTTTATGTTGGCCAGAAGAACCACAATGAGTTGTAGCCATCTTTGCCACAATCTCTAAGTTGCTTTTGTTAACCATAATTTTATAAAATAGAGAGAAGGCATGCACTGAACTCTAAAAGTTGTGAAGTTAGGGAAAAAAAAATAGAAGAAGAAGAAAGCAGCAAAGGCGCAACCGACTAGAGAAGAAGATGATGGTGGTGATGCTGCACTAAAGGATTGTTTTGCTAAGGATTTGTAATTTTCAATTGTCTTGTTGGTATGTTTTTCTAGACTGGATTTGTGATTGTCTAAAGGTTTTTCTGATCATCCAGGATTATGAATTGTTTTATTGGTTTTTCTAATGGATTTTCTTGATATTTTTTGGGGCAATATAGCAAAGGGATGGTTTGATTAAACTAAAAAAAAAACAATTATCTTAAATAAAAAAAGTTTAAAAACTTGACTTAAAAGAAAACCATTACCACCCAATGCCCACTGGTGAGTGCAACTCTTTTCTTAGTATTTTTCCATGTTCTTCTTCTATTCCTTATTTACATTTTATATACATTACATATAAATATAATAAATTATTCTTAATTTGATACAGATATATAATATATCATATAATCAAAATAATGTAATTTTTATTGGTTATTTGATTAAGTCAGTGATTGTTTGTCTAAATTTCTGTAATCTTTAACCTATTAGTAATTTTGTAATTAATTATTATACATACTAGGTTTTTAATAATTGGATAATTATAATAGGTAGATGTCTCCATGAGATATCATCTAGTTAAGTTACAAAGTTCTAGATTATTATACTCAATTAGTAGATTGTTATATATATTCTAAAAAAGTAGTAATTTAATTAGAAAATCTAGGGCATGAGCAAGTAAAAAACTTTTTTTTTTTTTTATGAAAAGTAAAAAACTATTGAGTTATAAAACAGTATTAAACTTGTATTGTACGTTGAATTGTGTTTATTAACGCTATTCTATGTAGTATGGATATAATACATAGTATAAAAGGAGAACAATTTTAATTATTTATATTTTCTTCCCCCCAAAGATAAATGGCTCCACCACTGATTTTATAGGGCAATTATCATGTACAACAAGCAACAAATGGTTTAAAAGTTCAGATAACTAAACAAGAATCAAATACCGAAAAGGAATTCTCCACAAACTACAAAGAGACCTATTAATTGAGTTATTAACATTTTTACATTAAGTTATTGAAACTGGATCTAGTGTGTGGATGAGAGAGAGAGAGAGAGAACCTTGTCTCTGATGACGACTGATCATTTCTGTTGTCCATGAAAGTTGAAAAGCAGTTCTGAATTTTTTTTTTTTTTTAGAGAGAAAGAGTAATATGAGGACCTTGGAAGAAGAAGGTGGGTTGAGGAAGCTATTTATAGTACAAGATGGATAAAGAAATTGGATTCCAATTTTTTTTTTTTTTTTGAGAGAGAAAGGATTCCAAATTGACTAATAATGTAAGCTGATTTTTTTGGGGGTAATTTTTACCTAGTCTCGGAGCAGTGCTCCAGGCTCTCACACAGGGGTGGACCCCACACATGAGAATCGAAGCACTGCTCCAAGACTAAATTCTATCGTCCTAATACAAAACATTTTTTATGACCCAAAAGATTCGGACCCATTGGCAAATCAACTAGAATAATTTTCTGGCTACGTGTCATTTTTTTTCCCTCTCTCCTTTATATTGCAAGTAGCTTTCACTCGAACATTTCTCCAAAGATGCCTTTTGCACTCTTTGTATGGTTCCAGTTTTCATCAAAATAGATTATGAGATCTGCACCATGGAATACTTGAAAAAGTGTTTTTTTCATTATCGTTTTCCATAATGTGACAGAAAGAGAGATTTGATCGTGTGAGCATTTATGAACTTATGTAAATGGAGGATCAATGGTATACTGGTATATGTATGAACTTTGGAGGCATTTCAAGTCGGTTTTCTTTTCAAAATCATGTTTTCAAGCAATAACTTCTTGACTTTTATTGACCCTATATATTTTCATTACCTTCCGGCTTAACCACATTCTTTGATCAAAATCCTAAAGCATTAGGGTTCCGTGATCCTGTATCTTCATTGGAAACATTACCATTGTAATACAATGCGTTTAGTAAGGTCTATGTAACCTTTTGTGGTGGAGTTTATAAATTCTTGCCGCTGTAAGTTATAACACATATACAGTGAGTAAACAGAAACTGGGTACGACTCCCATGTATAGGGCCAATTTATGAACATTTTAACACATGTCATACACTTGTGGTGTCTAGGGGAATGCTAGGCTTGTCATACCCATGTGGCGAATGAAGGAATTAATACTAGACGTTATAAATTATAACACAATGAGTAAACTGCGATTGAGTATGACTCCCATGTATAAGGCCAACTTATGATCATTTTAAGACATGTGTCATGTCTTTATGGTATCCAGAGGAATACTAAATGTTTCATACTCATGTGGTGAATAAAGTAATTAATACTAGACGCTAGCCAAACCACAAAAATTAAGGCCTTGACCTCATATCATAGTACATTAACAAATAAAGTCTAGAAGATTCATTGTTTTTAGAAAATCTATGATCTTTTTTTTCTTTTTTTTTTTTTTGCCACAATTTTTATGGGGCATATTGCTTCATGAACCTTCTAGTATACCTTAAATGATCAAAATCAAATGTTGAGGTCCACTCTTTTTGGTTAGAAGAAAAGTTTGTTTAGAGGTGTACAATGCCAGATGCTTGAGAGGGGACCATTTATATTCTAGGATATCCAATGATCACTATTTAGAGAATGATGTTCACCCTAGCAATCTAGATCTGCTCCATTCATGCATTTTGATCTGAGATCTCCATTCATGAACCTTTGATCTGAGATCTCCTTTCATGCACCTTTGATTTGCTCCATGCATGCACTCTAAATCTACTCCATGCATGCATCTTTGAGTGGGCCTCAATGCACTTTTTTTTTTTTTTGGGAGAAGAACTTGATAGGCTAAGAATATATTGACCCCTTTGGTAAATTAATCAATTAATTAGCTAAGTTAATTAATTAGATTCAATTACATGCAATAAGCGTGGTACCACAAACAAATTGTCAAATAACTAAATGCAGGGGAAAATAAATTTGACACAGGTGATTTGTTTACGAATGAAAAAAACCACTGAGGCAAAACCCCACCGGGAGAATTTAAGGTCACCACTCTCGAGAATCCACTACTATCAAAACAAGCGGTTACAAATAAAAGGAATCCTAGTATCTAATACCAACCTACAGTTGAACACTTACCCCAATACCCAATTGAACTTGTAATGTAGTGACAATCTCTCCTTTCAATGCATGTCTCCCAGTACGTGACTAACCAATTGATGCACGGATCCAAGTTCGTGACTAACACACCAACTTTGAGAAATATGTTGGCTGCAAAGTTCTTTAATTCATCCAAATGATGAAGATCAAGAAGCTCCTTGGTTACAAAAACCTTGGCACAAAGACACGATAGCTTCTACAAAGAATATGATGAACTAGGGAAAATTGTCTCCGGTCACAATATGCATGCACAATGACTTTGTGCATCAAGTTGCATAACCTTGTATCATGTTTTACAGCCGTTAAAATAATCTTTATATATATCTAGGGTTATGAGAACCTTGGATATGCGTGAAAAACAGCTCTGAAAATCTGAATTTCATAATTCTCGATAGATACTATTTCTGTTGAGTAGCTGTCGAGATTCCTTATTGTTGAGGTTCAAAATTGACCACAGCCCAAGGCCCAAATAAAAATAACACATTGAGCCATCCTGTAATGAAGAAAAAAAGAAAGAAAGAAGAGAAGGATGAAAAAAGTCCAAAGAATTGGGATCCAAAGACCCATGAAGGGAAAAGGCTTTAAAATTCCATAAAGAAAAAGAAAGGCCCAGTCGGCCAAAGTCAGTAAGCCAAAAGGAAGCCCAATAGTGGAAATTGAGCTGGGATCCCAGAGAATGCCAGAGCTCGGGGATCCCTGGGACGCACAACACAGCCCAAATAAGATCATAACGATGGAAGAGGACAATTGGGTCTTTAGCGCCCAGTCATGCAGTGAGGAATTAGAGCAAGCATTCATGAACAAGGGAGCTGTACCACAAGGAACCAAAGATGAGAAAAAAAAAGTAGAAGCAGTTGGAAGAGAACTTTCAACCCAGCAGCAAAAGATTCCAACTATTTGGGAAAAATGACAAGAATGGAGGGCAGCCAAAAAAGCTGAAAAAGTGAAGAGGACCAAATAGCTAAGATCAGCAGCCTGAGGGGATCCTGTAAATGGAAAGTCAGCTAGGGACTTTCAGCTTGGTCGCACCAAAAGAAAAAAGTTATGAAGAAAAAGGAAAAGACTAGCCCCTGGGCAACTGTCACGACATGAGCTCTGAGGGGCAAAAGAGAGAAATTACTAGTACCTTGGAGCCCTAGAAAAACACTATAAAAGGAAGAGCAAACCCAGGTTGAAAGGATTGGATTTTTTGGAGAGGAATAATACCATAACAGAGCCATTAGAACTCTGTAAAATTTAAGAAAAACAGAGGAACATCTCCCGGTATCCCAGAAAAATAGCCACTATAGCACATACTCGGATTTAAAAAGATTCAAACCTTGCAAAGCTTAGAGGCTCGAATAGCCATCAAAGTCTGTAACTTTTGATCTTATTTAAACCTTGTATCATGTCTTAGTGAGCACATTGTAAACATAATCCAAGAAAAATTAATAAAGTTCCTCTCATTAACCTTGGACCTCTAACCATTGTTCTGCTCTAATACTTTTTTTACTGCTTTGCATTTTCTTTGATTTTTTTTTTTGTTGTCATTCAATACAGATATCCTTGTTTGTTAGTTTATTTGTATTGTAGGAAGCTTGCCCTGTGCACCACCTGGTTCTTAAACAGCCCCTTTAGTTGCAGTGAACTAAGCCCAGTCCACTGAACTACAACTCTTTGGCCCAGGATCCTTGGGCCCGTGTGCTAAAAAAAAAAAGCACTCTCACATTTTAGTGACTCCACTGGGGACTGGGTAAAGAAAAGGGAAGAAACGATCCCTTCGTAGAGCATGCCATTAAGACCAAGGAGTAGCAAAGACGCTAATATGCCACCCACGGCCTCTGAGCCCGTGGGAGAAAATGAAGTGGCCTCCAGACAAAGAGGTGAAATACCTCTGACAGAGTAGGAGGTTGCGTCAGAACAAAGGAATGCAAGGCAAGAGCCGGACCTTGTGGCTCGAATGACTGCAATGTTGAAGGATTTGCAGCAAGAAGTTTATCTCCTCAAGGAAGGCAAAACGCAGGAGGTCAGGGACAACGCCCCCCCTGTGGGCAACCAAGATAGGACCCAGCCAGAGGGAGGGTCGGTAGTGGGAGGGGGAACCAACCCCCAGTACCTAATGCTGGCGGATGTTAGTGCCTTTCTAGAGCAAGAAAGGGAAAAACTTTCGGGGATCCCCAAGCAATTTTCACGGGATCCCCCATTCCCACCAGAATTCCTTGGCAAGCCATATCCCAAAGGATACGAACCCCCAAAGTTCCATCCTTTTGATAGGAGAAATGGAAGCGCTGTGGAACATGTGAGTAGGTTTGTTCTCACTATGGGCCCTTACATAGAAGACTGAGAGCTGTGTCTAAGAGAGTATGCTAAATCCTTAGTGGACAGAGCATACACTTGGTACACCACACTAAGACCTGGGTCCATTAAAATCTGGGACGAGATGATGGAAAGATTTTGTGCAAAATATTACCTTGGTGAGGACAAGGTCACTTTTCAAAGCCTCCAGATGGTAAGACAGAGGCTCGGAGAGGATCCCGTCCAGTTCATCAAAAGGCTTGAAGATGTGTCTCTAGATTGTTATGGGGACCATGAAGAAAAAGAACTTATAGAAACATGTGTATCCAACATGCTCTTCGATTACAGACTCAACCTCGAAAACCTATGCATCACATAGTTCGCTGACCTGCTATAGAGAACTAGAAGGACATCGCAAACTACGAGGACAAAAAGGATGCTAGCATCCCAACCCATGACAGCATCAGTAGGAGAGAAAAGGAAGAGGCCAGATGGAAAGGTGTTCGAAGAGCCACCGGGGATCCCATGTACTGCAGAAGAATTAAACCACGTCCTGGAGAAATGGATTGGGGATGGAGTGGTTAGACCATTCATCGTGTCCAGGCCACCAACGGAGGAAGAAAGGAAGAATCCTTTGTTTTGCAGGATTCATAATTATGTCAAGCACTCCACCAAGGATTGCTGGACCCTCTGCAGACTTTTTCACAAGAAACTAAGAGAAGGAACTCTAGAACTCACTTAGAAGGAGCCAGAAGTGAAAAGAAACCCCCTGCCCAACCATAAAGGAAAAGGGGTGGTAGCTGTAGTGATCCATGGGAATCCAGTGGAAGCAAAAGAATCTGAAGAATCTTTCCACTCGAGCACAGTCAGGACCTTCTAGAAGAATCCCAAGTTCAGGTCACTGTTCAACCAGCTAGGATTTGGACTAGAAGTAAGAGGGGTGGCCATAAAGTCTCTCATGAGCATAGTAGCAGATTCAGGAATGGAATGTTTTACGGTAGAGTCACATGCTAGTTGAGCTTTCCTGGAGACAACCAACGCCATAACCTTTACTGACGAGGACATAGAGGTTAAACATCCAGATCACTGTAGACCCTTTTATCTAATGGCCACCATAAACGGTGTCTAAATCAGAAGAGCATTGGTAGACACAGGGGCATCACTTAACCTCATAGCCCTGAGTACCTTGGAAGCTGTGGGCCTAGCTGGCAGGAGGATCCTGAGGGCTCCCATGGAGATAACCGGATTTGGGGGATCAGCAGAATTAATTGAGGGATATGTACAGCCGGCCCTAAGAGTGGGGCCAATAGTAGCCCTGACCAGATTTCATGTAATCAACTAGGAGGTGTCCTATCATGTGTTGCTAGGATGCCCATGGCTCTGTAAGCACCGTCTTATACCATCCACGTACCATTAGTGTGTTAAAGGGAGGTTGAATGGGAGGCTCGTAAGGATCCCTGCCAACCATAGCCCCTTCAGCCAAGGAGAAGTAAATTTTGTGGAAACAATGTTCTATGATGAGCTAGAACCGGACAACGAGAGTCCTATACTAGGGACCCCAGGAGCACCTGTCCTGGAAGAGGAAGAAGGAGGGGGCACCTACGACCTAAGAGACCTCCTGAAGATAAAGAGACAAAAAAGGGAACCTGGCACCTCAGGATCTCGGGAATGTGTAGTAGTACGGGAACTCGGAAGAAGGTTGATTTATCGTTTATAAAGGTGCGCGGGGCTTGAGTGCATCATGCAGGAGGGTCCCGGGCCACCAGAATGTATGGTAGCTCAAGAGGAAGTCCCAGAGGAACCAGCTAAAGAGACATAAATTCAGCCTGAGGAAGAATTAAGGGAGATAAACTTGGGGGCTGAGATAGGATCCTAGAAACCTGTTTTCATTAGTAGCCAATTGACAATACAAGAAAATGAGCAATTGGTGACCTTGCTTAAGGAATACATGGACGTGTTCGTATGGAACTATGATGAGATGCCTGGTCTGGATCCTGGGCTGGTGGTCCATGCTCTCAATGTGGACCTAGGAGTCAAACCAGTAATCCAACTAACCAGAGTCTTTCACACTGATGTAGAAACTCAAATAACTCAAGAGATCAAGAAGCTGCTAGCAGCTGGTTTTATTAAGCCCATTCAGCATCCCAAATGGCTTTCCAACGTAGTACCTGTGAAGAAAAAGAATAGCCAGATCCGTTGCTGTGTGGACTTTCGCAACCTGAACAAGGCATGTCCAAAAGATGAGTTTTCCCTACCTAATATTGACCTCCTTGTAGATTCAATTCCAGGGAGTTCTATGTTTTCATTCATGGATGGATATAGTGGGTACAACCAGATTCGCATGGCTGCTAAAGATGTGGAGAAGACAGCATTCAGAACCATAATTGGAAATTTTTATTACACTGTGATGCCCTTTGGCCTCAAAAATGCAGGGGCCACTTACCAGCGAACCATGACAGCCATCTTCCATGACATGATGCACAAGGAGATGAAAGATTATGTGGATGACATTGTGGTCAAATCAAAAACCAGGATAGGACACCTTCAGGTGCTTGAACAAGTTTTCAAAAGGTGCAGAGAGTACAAACTACGCATGAATCCCATGAAGCGTGCCTTCGAGGTGTCTGCTGGAAGGTTCCTGGGGTTCCCGGTACATCACAGAGGCATAAGCGTAGATCTAGCCAAAGCCACAGCTATTGCCACAATAAAAAGACCGACAACAGTAAGGGAGCTCAAAAGCTTCTTGGGGAGGGTCTCCTACATCAGGAGATTTGTACCAGGGTTAGCTTCAGTCACGTGTGGCTTATCCAAACTATTGAAAAAGGGAACCGAGTTCACATGGGGGACAGAGCAACAGGAAGCCTTCCAAAGGATTCAGCAGATCATGAATCATCTGCCTACCCTCTAAGCACCAGTACGTGGGCGACCTCTGTTGCTGTACTTGGCGTCAAATTTCCAGGCAATAGGAGCTCTATTGGCATAGGAGGATGATGATGGGAATGAGTAGCCTGTCTATTATGTAAGCAGGACACTCAAGGATGTTGAGACCAGGTACCCCAGGATAGAAAAAGCCTGTTTAGTGGTTATTTATGCATCCCAGAGACTGAAGAGGTATTTCTCAGCTCACCAAATCCTATTGGTGACTAAGTCTCACCTTAAAAAAGCACTCTTACACCAGCCCCTCCTAACAGGAAGAATAACACAGTGTCTGGTTTTGCTCTCTCAATATGACATAGGCCTTAAGACTCCTAAGGTTGTCAAAAGTCAATCCATAGCAGATCTGTTAGCACAATTCCCAGGAGAAGAAGAAAGTTCACTAAGTAAAGAGATTCTAGGTGAGGTAGTAGTAGTGGATGCCCTAGGAAAGAAATGGACAATGAGGTTCGATGGGTCAGCTACAATAACCTTGAATGGGGTGGGAATTGTACTGAGCTGTGAGGATGGGGATACCATACCTTTGTCTTTCAAACTTGGGTTTTCCTATACTAATAATGCAGCTGAATATGAGGCATATTTAACCGGGCTAATGGTAGCACTCAGCATAGGAGTGAAGCACATGAGGGTGTTGGAAGACTCCAATCTTGTAGTTTCCTAGGTGAAAGATGACTTTGCACTAAGAGAACAAAGTTTAGCAGCCTACAGAACTTGGGCGCAAAGGCTGGAGTAGAAATTCCAGACCTTTAGCGTAGAGTACGCTTAGAGGAGTGAAAACAGGTTTGCTAATGCGTTCACCACCTTAGGATCCCAAGTATCATTTGAAGGAAGGGACACACTGATAAGGATAGGAAAGCAGAAACATTCTATCATCAAAATCCTTCAGAACGTGTCCCTTGGAGAGTCTAGGCAGTGGGATTGGAGGAGCGAAGTCAAAGAAAAAATGAAAAAGGCAGAACTTGGGGGAAGTATCAAAGAACTGAAGGAATACGCTCTAATAGAAGGGGAACTATACATAAGGCTGTCTGGAGGGATCCTGTCCAGGTGTATCAACGAGAAGGAAGGAAGGCTATGGTTGGAAAAGCTACATACCCAAGTCTGTGGGATTGCGGAAAAGATCAGCCTATATAGAAGAATGCAATGCATGGGATACTACTGGCCTAATATGAACAAAGAGGCAGCAACTATATAGGAAAAATGTCAAGAGTGTCAGTTCTCAATATGCAAGGAAGAAAGCTACGTTGTTTTTGTTACAGAAGATTGGAGGACTCCCTTCATGGAATACTTGACTCAAGGGATCCTACCAGCCAACAGGACACCAGTGTACTAGCTAGAGAAACTTGCGGTCAGGTACTTCTTACAGAATGGGATCCTATTCAAGAAAGGGTACAGTAAAGATCCCTTAAGATGCTTGGGACCAAAAGAAGCCAGAGAAGTAGTCAGGGAGGTCCATTTCGGTGATTGTGGAAGCCACCCTGGAAAAAGAAGGCTCTATAAACAGTTACTACTGTTGGGGTACTATTGGCCCACAATGAAAAGTGACTCTGAGGAGCTAGTTAAAACTTGCCACGCTTGTCAAATCCTTGGAGATGCAATCCATACTCACCCGAATGTGTTGCAGGATATGACAACACCATGGCCTTTCCACACCTGGGGACTTGATCTCATAGGGCCCATAAACCCCCCATCCAATGGTTACATATGGATCTTAGTAGCCACTGAGTACTTTATAAAGTGGGTAGAGGCTATACCTCTGAAAAAGGCCACTAAAGTAGCTGTAGCAAACTTCGTTAGAGGACATATCATTATAAGGTTTGGGATCCCCAGGAGGTTGATCAGTGACAATAGAATTCCTTTTATAAACAAAGACATGAAGGGATTAACTGAGGCATATTGCATCAAGCATGGAAGGTCTACACTATACTACTCACAAGGAAATGGCCAAGCTGAGGCCACTAATAGGGTGATGCTGAAAATCCTTAAAAAGATGAAGCATGAGTATAGAGGAAAGTGGAGTGACCACTTAACAGATGTACTTTGGGGATGTAGAAGCTCTGTGAAGATAGCCACGGGATTCTCACCATTCGCCCTAGTCCATAGAATGGAAGTCATTAGCCCAGTGGAATTGGTTGTTCCTACACCAAGAATAGTACTTGAAGAAAGCCAGGAGGACACCGAGGACGCAAACAATGAAAGGAGGTTAGCAGACCTTGAAGGGGTAGAGGAAGAAAGAGAATTAGCCAAGAGAAGAAGCTAGAGGTACCAGCAAATAATGACCAGAGCATATGCACAAGCAGTACGCCCAAGAGCTTTCACTGAAGGGCAGCTGGTACTAAGAACAGCAGAGCATGTGAGAAGGAACCTACCAGGACCCTCCAAATTTGCCCCTAAGTGGGAGGGGCCCTACATCATCAGAGAAGCCCATGATAGTGGGTATTACTACCTTACAAAGGAAGATGGGACAGTCCTGACAAAGCCCATAAATGGGAAATGGCTGAAATAGTACTATGCATAGGAGGAGAGAGGTCTTAGTGCACCGAGATCCTTTTCATGTCAACTCTCCAACCTGCTAAGTGTTTTCCAACGTTCTCTTTATTTATTATGAATTATTTGCTTAAGTAATTTTGTTTAGGAATCCATGGTAGAAGGACACTCTGTGATTCTTACTATCTTTGTTGACTTTACTGTGTTCCTCGGATGATGATTATCTTTTAATAGAATCCTTTATTATTATTTTTTATCTCCTCAGTTATTAAATCCTAAACAAGTCCAAGCATGGGCGGAATTAAGGGAGGATACCTGGGAAAAAAAAAAAAAAAAGAATGTCTAATACATGACCCAGGACCCACCCCACAATCAGTTTCAAATAGTTAAGTTACAAATACATGATCTAGGATCCCGGGCGAATGCTCAAGATACCTAACCCAGTATTTGACAAAAAAAACTTGTTGAGTTCATGAACTGAGACAAAGAAAGGGGGAAAAAAAAAACTACCCAGTGTACTCAGTTCAGTACCTAGCAAAAAAAAAAAAAAAAAACAACCACAAGGGTACCTGGCCCAATACCTACAGCAAAACTTGTAGGGACCATGGCCCAAGACTCGGTATAAAATAAAGAAAGACAAAAAAAAAAAAAAAAAAAAAAAAAACACAATAGATCCACATAAGGAAAAGTAGAAGCAGTCCTACAAGAACACAAACACCCAAAAGCAGTCTAAAAAAAAAAAATACAGATCTATGCAAAAAAAAAAAACCAGAAGTGATGTTTAAACATAAAAATAGAAAACTTATACGACCCCAAATTGTTTATACAGATCCAAACCAGCTAAAAGGAAAAAAAGGAAAGGCTAAGAAATAAGGCTAGCCAACAAAGAACCATCTGAGGAAATGGCAGGGACAGCCGAGGAAGAGAGGACCCTCTGCCTTTTAATCTTCAAATCTTGCAAAGTCTTGTGAGCATGAGCTAGAGCTTCCTTAGCAGCGGCAATCTTAGCATCAATGCTCTTGGAAGCTTGCCTTTGGAATAGCATGTGGACCAATGAACGCAAGTACTCTAGCAAGAAGGACAAGTTGAACTTGGCTTCTAAAAGGTCCTGCACCACTCCCCTCCATTCTAAGAGTTTCTCTTCAGACAAGGAGTCTAACAAAGAATCTTTCAAGGAAATCAGCACGGCACACAGCAGCTCCATCAGAATGTTTCCCAAAAATACACCTCCTCTAAAGCCACTGGTAAAATCCCCATGTCCCTTAAATAGCCATTCTAGCAGTGGCAGGCCTTCCATGGGCACAGAAAAGCGCAAAAAGCTGCCATAGGAGGAGCCAAAGTGATGGAAGTGACTGGCAGGGAGACTGTTGAACTCCATAAGATCAAAACGAGCTAGAAAGGTGGGAAGCCCTAAAGAAGGATTTAAAGCGGCCACTCTTGGAGCCCTCCCCATCGATGTATCGCCCCTTGTGGGTGTCAAGGAACCTTCAACCCCCTAGATAGTTTGAAAGCTAGCGGCCTGAACGGATCCCACAACTCCCTCAGGAACCACTGGTTTAGGACCTCTAACACTTGCATCAAGAGGAGAGACAGACTTAGTTCAAAAAAAGAAAAAAGAAAAAAGAAAAAGGGGAAACCAGCATCAACCTTTTGAAGTGGAGTCTCCTTATCTTGTTCCTCTGATTTCTTGGAAGACCCTGAGAAAGAGCACATGACGAGTTGAAGAAAGGGTGAGGAAACCTCAACAAAATGGCTAAAAGAAGGTAAGGACACAGGGGGCTTCGCCATAACAAAAGAAGAGGGCAGGAAAGAAAAAAAGAAGAAAAAGGGGAAGGGAACACAATAAGATTGATCAACTCCCACCTTCAGAGTCCTTTGATTCTAAAGAAGAAGCAGCACTAGAGACAGATCTCACACTAGCTTGGCCTGAAAAAGAAAAGAAGAAAAAAAAAAAAACTCTCAGGAAAGAGAAAAAGGGGATGCAAAGGAAGTAGGATTAAATGCTATTATAAAAGAATAAAGCTCACCCGTTTGTTTGGATAGAGGTGCGCCCCCCAAGGTTTTTGTACTTGACCCCATTTGGGGTAACACAGTTTTTATGGGACTAGGAGTCTGCTTGAGTTGGGGATTTTGGAATGCAGGAAGTTCGAGAGTCTCATGATCCTGGATGATCTGGACACCCTGCATTGGTAGACCAACCCCCTCAGTAATGCCACCACTGAGGGCCTCCTCTTCCACACCTTGAGATGCCGTTACAGCCATTTCCTCCTCCAGAGTCCTACCAGCCGCAGGAGGAAGAACTTCCTCCTAAAAAAAAAAAAAAAGGAGGGATACAGTAGCACAAACAACGAGCATAAGGACATCACAAATAAACAACGCCAGAGAAGTGGATGAAGAGCAAACGATAGAAAGTACGAATGAAGGAAAGCCATACTACATCTTCACTGGATGATTGACTTCTGCCTTTCTTGGGGTTTGACTTACACTTGGACTGCAAAAAAAGAAAGAAAAGAAAAGTCACTCATCAATCCAAAAAGAATGATAACAGCAAGCTGCAAAATAAGAGAAGGAAAGAGGCCTTGCCCTTCTCTCTCTCTCTCTCTATAGGGTCTCCAAGCCTCTTTTGCTTACTACGGGTATGCCTAGAGGGTCTCAGAGAACCATGGATCAAAGAACTCACAGGAACTTGGGAAAAAGAAGACTCTACCTTAATCTTCACCCGGGTCCTTATGGCCAGGGGTTATTCAACTTCTTTTTCTTCAGAAAGCACCAATTGTTTCTGGGATTTTCCAGTTTTCCTCTTTTTGGTTTTAGGACCAATACCCTCTGCACTTCCTTCAACTTCAGCCTCTTTCAACTTTTCCTGCTTAATTGCTTTTTCTCTGCTTATAGCAACGGGGGTACTAGCACTTATAACCTCCATCGTCCTTTTCTTAATTGGTACCCCAGTAGAAGCACCAACAATAAGGTCACATCCTGACCAAACTTCTGGGAAATCTTGTGCGTAAGTCACCCAACCTCCCCTAGAAGCATGCCATTCTGCAAAACCTGTCTTGCTACTCACAGCAGCAGATACAATACTAGCAGTGGGTAAAGACAAACATTTGTTGGATATCGTAGCAGCAGAAATGGCAGGATTGGGAACTTTCCCAATAGCACCAGAGCCAACATAGTCAGCAAAGGATTTTTGCACCCTTCTCCAATAGCCATTATAACCACTGGAAGCAAAAACCCTTCTTTGGGAATTAGGCACTACGAACTGAGGACTCTTCCGCGACCAATAAGAGAAAGCCTAGAGTCTCAAAAAGGGGTCCAAAGAGGGAAGGTATGGCACGATGTCGTTGAACACTAGGGGATATCCTGATCGAAACCAAATTGCCGAAGTACTCGGTGTGCCGAGTAATAAGTATACCTGGGACCGCTTGAAGATGGTACAGGAAGCTAAGAAGGACTAATACAAGCTAGGTAGGCTAAACTACCCTCGTCACCATGACGCAAATCAAAGGTATTCCTGTGGAAGTAAGAAAGGGAGATAATACAGAGTCACAAAGAAAATCGGGGCCAAACTCCCGGGGAGAATGCTAATGTAAATGACTTGCCTGGTCAAACAGCTCAGCCAAGTTAAGACTACCGCCTTTTAGGCTGAGCCAACGGAAGATAATAGGGTGGTTGTTAGTTGAACTGCCGCAAAGACTTTTAACCACGTCAGGGGATCCCTGGAACTTGTCTTTTACAAATTTCAAATTCCTACACCTTGCTAAAGTAACCGAAGAACGATCCCACATAAGTACTTGGAGGATGGCGCAATGAAGAGAAGAAGTGATCGCATAACAAGAGTCACCCTCGGCTTCATCTCCATGAAGCTAATCCAACTGAGAATAAACATGGCCTAGGAACATGGGGGCTAGAGGATATTGAGCACCCCGAGCTAAACTAATCGCTAGTGGAAAAAGAGCAGACTTGATCCCATACCCAGGGAACTCACTAAACAGAAACTTGCTGAGCCAGAATGAGAGGAACCCGGCCCGCCTGACTTCCTTGTCTTTCTCGCGCGAAAGACTCATAACCCACCGACCCATCCTAGCCAGTTTCCTACCGGAAGAAGCAGTATGCCCACCAAAATGAGTAAATAACTTCTCTTCGACCTTGAGGTCCTCATCAGAAAGATTAATGTCAAAGGGATTTTCATCCCCAAGCACTAGAAGGAGGAAATTGTTGACCACATCTTCCAAAGTAATAGTCAATTTGCCAAAAGAAAAAAGGAAGGTGTGTAGAGCAGGGCACCAACGGCATACCAGATGCCTGAGACCCTTAGCGTCTTTGAAACCTTCAAGGTTCCTGGAGATCGCCACTACTTTCAGGATGCCGACGCGCTCCAAACGACCCACAAACTCCTCATCAGAAAGCTCTTTATCCAACCAAATGGGCCAGCCTTGGATCTTCCAAGCGATGAAATCGAAAAAGATGGGAACCGCCTCTCGGAGTCCCTACCTAATCTGAAGATCAAAAATCTCTCTAGGGTCACTTGAGTGGAACCAACGAAACCTGTTTGCCCAGAAAATACCTAGGCGTGAGTGGATGGAAGGGCCTCGCTATGGGACACCTGAGGAAAGAACAGACTAGGGGTGTACCAGGGGTCTCGTAAGGGCAAAGCAGGGTGCCCAGTGACCTCATGAGACCCGCTTTGAGCAAAACTAGAGGAGTCCTCTCCTTCAAAGGGGCTGGGAGTACGTTCTCTTATTTTGCGAGAAGAAGAGGAAGCCATTGAAGCAATGGATATGATGGAAATATGAGGAATTAAGAGAATAGAAAGAGAAGAACAGAGAGTGGCAGACTGATTGAAAGAGAAAAGAGACCAGGAATGGAAGATTCGGAGAAATAAAGGGATTATGTGAAGTAAAGACACAAAGAGCAGTTGGAGGAGACAGTGTGTGGGAAGACGCGTCAGTTACCAAAGATTTAATTCAAAGAGGAAGGAGTTATTAGCAGTTATTAATGTAAGTTACGGGAAACGTAAAAGTAGGTAAAGAAAGTTTTTATTCTATAACTCAACTGTCACGTCCCATATAAAAGGACAAGCTACAAAAAAGGGGGAAGACCAAGATATCCGAAGAAGGATAGAAACTCAACTACTCATGCGTGGGCTGCAAGCAGCCCATGAGCTTGGGGGGCTAAATGTTGAGGTTCAAAATTGACCATAGCCCAAGGCCCAAAGAAAAATAACACATTGGGCCATCTTGTAATGAAGAAAAAAAAGAAAGAAAGAAGAGAATGATAAAAAAGTCCAAAGAATTGGGATCTAAAGACCCATGAAGGGAAAATGCTTTAAAATTCCATAAAGAAAAGGAAAGACCCAGTCGGCCAAAGTCAGTAAGCTAAAAGGAAGCCCAATAGTGGAAATTGAGTTGGGATCCCAGAGAATGCTAGAGCCCAAGGATCCTTGGGACGCACAACACAGCCCAAATAAGATCACAACGGTGGAAGAGGACAACTGGGTCTTTAGTGCTCAGTCATGCAGCGAGGAATCAGAGCAAGCATTCATGAACAAGGGAGCTGTACCACAAGGAACCAAAGATGAGAAAAAAATAATAAGTAGAAGCAGCTGGAAGAGAACTTTCAACCCAACAGCAAAAGATTCCAACTATTTGGGAAAAATGACAAGAATGGAGGGTAGCCAAAAAAGCTGAAAAAGTGAAGAGGACCAATAGCTAAGATCAGTAACCTGAGGGGATCCTGTAAATGGAAAGTCAGCTAGGGACTTTCAGCTTGGTAGCACCAAAAGAAAAAAAGTTATGAAGAAAAAGGAAAAGACCAGCCCCTGGGCAACTGTTACGACATGAGCTCTAAGGGGCAAAAGAGAGAAATTACTAGTACCCCAGAGCCCTAGAAAAACACTATAAAAGGAAGAGCAAACCCAGGTTGAAAGGATCGGATTTTTGGGGGAGGAAGAATACCATAACAGAGCCATTAGAACTCTGTAAAATTTAAGAAAAACAGAGGAGCATCTCCCGGTATCCCAGAAAAATAACCACTATAGCACATACTCAGATTTAAAAAGATTCAAACCTTACAAAGCTTAGAGGCTTGAATAGCCATCAAAGTCCGTAGCTTTTGATCTTATTTAAACGTTGTATCATGTATTAGTGAGCACACTGTAAACATAATCTAAGAAAAATTAATAAAGTTCCTCTCATTAACCTTGGACCTCTAACCATTGTTCTGCTCTAATACTTTTTTTACTGCTTTGCATTTTCTTTGTTGTTTTTTTGTTGTCATTCAATACAGATATCCTTGTTTGTTAGTTTATTTGTATTGTAGGAAGTTTGCCCTATGCACCACCTGGTTCTTAAACAGCCCCTTTAGCTGCGGTGAACCAAGCCCAGTCCACCGAACTACAACTATTTGGCTCAGGATCCTTGGGCCTGTGTGCTAAAGAAAAAAAACACTCTCACACTTATTAAATCTCAATAGATATTATTTGTCGAGATATCTGTCGAGCTTTAATGAACAACACTTCTTTACCTGTTTCTTGGATAGACTTGCATGACTTCAATACTAGACTTGAACTCTTGTTCCTTAAAGTACTAAACTCATCTTAGGTCTACCCAATTACAAGTAGAGTGCGTTTTGTCAAAGGATTAGTCAATTTACAATAACATATGTTCTAACAAGTTACACATATGTTCTAACAAAACTTCAATGCACTTTCTTCTTTTTTTGAGAAAAAAGCCTCAATGCACTTGAGAGTACAGTTTAGACCCCTTTATTTTATTTTAGTTAACTTTTACTGTTATCTACAGTATTTTCAGCAAAAAAATTTGAATTTCAACAAAATAAGTGAATCCCAAACAGACTCTTAATGTGCGTTTGACATTGGCTTAAAAAGCCAGTTTTTTTTTACTATTTAGCTTATTTTTGTTACTATTCATGGGTTCTATTGCATTTTTGGGTACTATTCATGGGTCCCAAACTTTATCTACAGTACTTTCAACAAAAAATTTTCAATTTCAGGTAAATAAGCTATTCCCAAATAGACTTTTAGAATTGGGTCTTGTGGGGGTGTCAATAATCAACCTAAACAATTGATAAACTTGTGGCCTTTTTGTGTCTCTGTGTTTAAATTGATTTCCATTTCTAAAACAAAAGGTTGGTGAAATTGCTCATGATATTTATTTGTGCATTACCTGCCAATCTAATTGTATTTTTCTATTCAACGTGTAATGATTACTCATAATATGTCAAAGACTAATTTTTGTTGTACACAAAAACAGGGCAGTATAAGGCAGTCAAGGCAGTGAAAAAGGACGGGCATGTTGTGACAATAGTAGGCCCTGTAATTCCACCAGCAACTATGTTTGTGCTCACTTCTAAAGGGTCTATCTTGGAGAAACTAAAACCTTACCTGGAAAGTGGGAAGGTGAAGCCAGTGATTGACCCCAAAAGCCCGTTTCCATTTTCAAAGACTGTTGAAGCATTTTCCTATCTTAACACCAACAGAGCCACCGGAAAATTGGGTTGTATATCCAATCCTATGAGAAATAACATCTATTTTCGGCAATATATGTAAGCAATATATCCTTGCTAATGCATTAGGTATCATGTAAAAAAGGGTGTGGACATATATTGCTACATGTTTGAGATGTTCTATTTTGCATTCCTACTGTATGTGTTGGATTTTAGTTGGAAATGAAAAAAGAGGATTATATGAACAAGAAGAAAGTAATTTATTTAGAAAGATCACTTATGAACAGGGCCGGTTGAATGAGTGAGCAAAAGATGCAGTCGCCTAAAGCCCCAAGTTAAAAAAAGGCCCCCAAATTTTAACCAATAAAGTTATTTATAATCAATAAATGAAATTTTTTTTTTCTCAACTGAAAAACAAATAAAAAAGAGAGAAAAATGCAACGTCCACAATATTTTTCACAACATTTTTACATCTAATGCTAAGTAGTAGGTTGTTACAACTTGTTATTGATGACAAAAAAATAATTATAGTGATATTTTCAAATAGAAAACAAAAAACAACTTAAAACCTAGAATTTGTTATAAAAAATATTATGAATGTTGCACTTCTAAAAAAAAAAAGAATAATAATAAGAGTTGAGTTAGCAAATTTTTACTAGTTCTCATCTAAATCTATCACTAACGCCACTCTTTTACTTACTACTACAATCTGCCATATCAATAAGTATGAAAAATTTTGTCAAATTCTTTTTGTCTATAAAATTTCTAAAAAAAAGAAAATTTTTTATGTAGTTCATGTTAATTAGTAGTAATTTTGTATCTAAAATAAAATAATAAATTTTCGCTTTAGGCCCCCAAATGCATCAAGCTGCCCCTACTTATGAAATTGAAGTATGGTGTTTGTTTGGGTCCAACAAAGTACCTCCTAGTGCATTTTACTTCGACCAAAACATAAAGCAGCACTCAAAACCTTTACATTCCCTTTCCTACAAGCAAGCAAAACCTTTACACAGAGTAATGGCAGTGTTTTTTTGTTTTATTTTATTATTTTTATAATAAAATTTAATCTTTATTGAATGGTACAAAAACTAACAAGAATAACAATCTGCCTTACAAACTTCCGCTAAGGCAACTGGTAGACTGTGATTATGAAAGCAGAAAGACTTAAAAGAAAGGAGACACAATCTATCTGCTTTATGAGCAGCAATGTTCCTATTAACCCAACGGAAAGAACAAGAACTCTTTTTGATAGTTTTCAGACCCCTTAAAACACAACCAAATTAACCTAGGTAATTAGTCAAGTGATTAACTTAGTCAAATTAACAAATCTAGGTTAATACAAATATATCATATCATGCAAAGCAGCGGAAAGATAAATAACACAATGATATGATCACCTAGGAAACCAAACTAGTAAAAACCTGGGGAAGATTTAACCTAGTTATCCTCAAGGTAAACCTGAATCCATTATGAAAGAATCGAAATTGTTCAACAGGACTTAGACCACTAACATCCTATTGCTACCCACCAATAGAAACTTACTGACACGACTACGTGCAAGCTCCGAAACCACGGACTCCTTCTTTCTTGGATTCTCCAGCAAGTACAAGCACTCTCGCTTGTGTATCTTTAAGTTCTTATGGCAGCAACTGAATGATCATCAAGTTCTTCAAGAAATCTCCTACTTGATAATCCTAAGCTTGTGTGAAGGAAAGCTTCTCATAGATCTCATAAGAGATTCACACAAATAGCAATATGAGCAACCTCTAAAATGTGGCTAGGGTTTGCCTTATATACCTAGGGCAAAACATAAAACCCTAAAATGTTTTAATGAGCTAGGGCTGAGTTGGACTTTTGCAGAAAAATGCATCTAAAACGAAATTCGATCGATCGAGCCTAAGCTTCGATTGATCGAGCTAGGCCGAAATGCATAGTAACTTCTTACATCAGCTCGATTCCAACTTTACATAAAAGGCACAACTTTGAGCAAGTCTAAACAAGACTAAACAACCTGTTTTGATCATGGTTTGCCAACAATACAAATTAGAATTCTAAATACATTAATTCTAAGTTTTTAGAACCTAACAAACTCTCCCTTTGGCAATCCGTGACAAAACACAACTAGAAGCTCAAAGTTTACAAAGAAAAAGCCCTTTACAAACAACATGCTCATTACAACAAATTCAATCCTAACTACTGTCCATCAGTTGTAAGTGTAGACAGCAGCTCAGTTGAATCAACTTGTATTTTTCCTGAAACACTAAACAAAATGCATAAACCCATGTATGGAAAATACAAGTAAACAAAATAAGTTCTTGATTTCATAAAACACAAAATAAAAAAAAATATCAATGAATAACATCATGAATATAAGTCAATAAGCAGTGAAATAAGAAACATATGAAACAATAAATGTAACCCCCCCCTAAAATGATAAGCCCAACAAGAATACATCAAGAGCCAAAAAAGTAAATACAAAGGTAAATACAAAGTGAAGCACCTAGATACAATCTAATCTCCACAGGCTCTAGTGACAAAAAAAAATCTCCTGCTGAAAACAAAAACCTCTACAAGTGCTCAAATATGTACCAAAGGGCAGTCAAAATCCATTATTAAAAGGAGGTGGCAGTGAGGATCGTCGAAACTGTGCCAACTCTGCACGCAAGCCACGGATCTCATCAAGCACATCGACCAAAATCTGTCTATGAGTCACTTGAACGGTCAAGACATGATCCAACGTACGTCAAATGTCTGAGTCATTTGAAGTAGTCGGTGGAGAAACATCAGCATCAGCAGTAGTAGCACCAAACGCATCAACAGTATCAGCACCTGTAGAAGAGGGAGGAGGGGGTGTATCACCAGAAGACACACCTCTAGGACGCGTAGAGCCAAGTCTCAAGTGAGCAACCCTCTGCCTAAGGACGGTGGCACCTATGGGATCTATTACATGAACGGACTCACCGGCAGGGAAATCATTTAGATCGAGAAACAACAAAATCCTATGAATGAAAATAGGATGGATAAGAGTATGAGCCAAAACAGAACTCCTATGAACTTCATTCAAAGAACGACGAAACAGATGAGGAAAACTGATAGACGCACCAGAAACAAAAGTGTACAAAAACACACATCGCTCAAGAGGGGTGGTGTGGAGATGAGAAATAGGCCATAAAGAATGACATGCTATCCTAAAGAAAAGATAGGCAGTCTCAGAAAGCTCAGCAGGCATGATTCGAGGATCAGAACCCCACTGGATAGAAGACCCAGTGATGTATGACATAACGCCATTTAAGAGTGGAGACTCCTCATAGGGATAGACAAGCTCCCTAACGACCGAAACCCTAAGAGCATCAGCTACTACCCTAAGGGTAATGGTGAACTCAACACCTCGTATCCAACTCCTAACAAGGGTGTTGGAATCATAGACGTGGCAAGAGAGATTCGAAAAGAACTCTCTAATCAGCGCGATCGGGGGTGGATGATCTACCTTTAACAAGGGCAGCCAACCTCTACTCTCAAGGTTTGCCCTAATGGCAGGATCGACCTCATCTAATACAACAGAATGCTCAGCCCAAATCTTACGCTTATAGTTCAGTTTCTCAAAAACCTCTCTGCAACGGTCATTCCTAAACAGCTAACTCCTAGAGGGAGACACAGAGGAAAGGGAGGGAGTCCGATTGGCTCTAGTCTTCCTAGGCATGGTGTTAGGATAAAGACAGAGACACAAAACAGAACCAACAAAAACAGAAAGAAAAAACCAAGAGTAGACTACAAGTTTGCAAAAAAAAGAACAAAAATCTATATGATGCATGAACAGTTTAAATGTCATGATACATGCTCTAATGTAATGAGACTAAATTCAATTTAAGTTCAAATTCAAAAAATTGGCTTGAGCATAGAGTTTCTAACAAAAAACCCCAAAATTTGAAAAACCACTTGAACAATTTGTAATAAATTGACGAATTGATCATCACACATGAGAGACAACCGATAAAGATGATCAATTACATCAATACAACAAGCCAATTTCATCAATTAAACATATTTTGAACAAAATCCCCAATTTGGGTTAATTACAAGCCCTAGAATTTTCAATTTCTCAAAAACCACAAAATTGATCAAATTAAACCACAAGGATCATGTTTATAAGATCATAGAACAAAAACCCAATGATCAATTTCACAAAAAAAGGTTTGAATCATAAAAAACCCCAAAATATGCTAAGTCCGAAAATAACCCTTCAATGCATGAAAAACTGGAAATAAATGAAAAAGAAAGGGTATAATGGACATACCGGCCTTGGGAGAGGAAAACCTTGCAAAATATTTGGTCGAAAACGACAAAAAATTGAGGATTGTGCTTGTCCGAATCGGAGAGAGAAAAAGGAGTTTGAAAAAGTGATTTGAATAAGTCAAATCTGATTTTTTAAAAACCTGACACACGATTTTCGATTGATCGAAAATTAGTTTTGATTGATCGAAACAGATAGAGGCTCACAATAATTTTTGAGCACAATTTCGATTGATAAAAAAATAGGCTGGATCAATTGGAATTTTGGAAAAATAGAATTTTGGAAAAATAATAAACAGGTTTTTAAAAAGAAACTCCTTAAAGTATTGAATATTAGAAATAAAATGCATGAGTATGAGATGAAATGCTTTTCCAAAACACAAGATTTAAACCCAGTTTTTCCAAAATTAAGATTTTTAAACATTCTCCCTTTAAATTGTTAAGCACCAAATATGTTTTGCATAAGTACTTAAAGCATTTGCAAACTTGGTTGGTCAGACCGAAAAACACACACAATAACATGTACAATGTTTAGCAAAGAGTAACTTGTGTAGTGTGTGAAACTAGCAAAAACTTGAGATACATGTGAGGTGATATGTGAATAGCAATAAACACAAAGTTTACAAAATCCATCACATAGAATTTGAAAGAGACTATCACCTAAAGAGTTACATCATATAACTTTCACATCTCCTAAATCATAGGCTTGTAATCATGTAAGTTTCTTGATTTTTGCCTCATATTGTACACACAAATTTTAATTATTCAGAAACTTATTAAAATAGCCGGGATAATGTACACACCAATTTTAGCAATTTTTGATTTAGCTTTAAGTCCAATAATGTACACCTTATGTTCTTTTTGTATACGTGCTACACTTTCTCGAGCACAAAATCTTACAATATGCACTAAGGTGTTCATGATTGGCTACTGAACATTGGTGAGATGGTTATTTATACCTTTCTCAAAAGATTCAAGTCCAACAGTCAAAGATATATGACTTCAAGATCAAGACAAAGTGATCAAAACCATAAACATCTTTCCCACACAACATGCATTACAAAGCTCAAACTAGTTAAAGTGCAATAAATAAGCTCATCAAAGCTAAACAGGGTACAAAAGACATGTTCTGTGAAAATAAATTGACCATCTTTGTTTTCAAAACCAAGAGAATAGTGCAAAACACAATATGCTTCCTTTCTCTTCCCTTTTTTTTTTTTTTTAATTAAAAAAAAACTAGAATGAAATGCATGAATGTTTGCAATGCAAATCCTAGAAACAAAAAGAAAACACAAAAACCAAAGAACAATGGTCACAGATGGTAGAGCAATGAAGCACAAGGACCATGTTAGAAAGACTCAATTAGTTCGAGTATTTTGCATCCAAAACCTTTTAGATGCACCACGAGCATTAGAGTTCTTATTCACATTAGAGTGATTTCCAACTCCAGGATTGGAATAAAGGTTGAGAGTCTTTACCAATTCACCAGTAAGTGTTATTGGATCTTGTGCTTATGGCACTGGCACTTTTGGTTTGTTTGCTTTCTTAGCAGCTTGCAGCTTGTAACAGTTTGGATGAATGTGTCTAAACTTCCCACAAAAATGACAAACCCATGCAGACTTACCATGCATCTTGTCCTTAGAAAAGGTAGACTCCTTAGGTTTAGACTCTTTTAGATCAATCCTAATCTTCCTAGATGGTGAAACTTCTATGGATTTGACAACCTCACTCATAGGGGGTTTAACAGTTTCACTGACAACCTCACTCACAGAGGGTTCAGAAGAAGATGAAGGAACAAAGTTTATGGAATGGGGTGCAGACACGGAGATGCTTTCAATAAAATCCAATCCAGATTTGTCAGAAGGAGACTTTTGAATACTCAACATTTGATCAAGTTTAGAACTAGCAGATCTAGCAACAGATAAATCAAGTTCCAAAAATTTAATTTTATCAAGCAATAGCATATTCTCGGTTTTCACATTGTTCAAAAGTTCATTAGCATCAAACAGTTTTACAAGCAAATTCTTCTTATCAAGCTCAAGAGATTCAATTTTCTTCAGGTCAAGTTCAACATTCATAGTTCAACATTCATAGCATCCTTTGCTGTAACTTTGCAAAGTTTATTGTAGGCCTCTTGAAGATTTGCATCCTCAAAGAGTTCCCCATTAGAAGAGTTCTCTTTAGCAGACACACTTTCATTGACTACAGCAGTAGCAATGAAAGCTATGAAGTTTCCATCTTCATCACAACCAGGCTCATCATCAGAAAATTCATCATCATTAAGGGTTACAGCCATAGCCTTACCCTTAGACTTCAAGTAAATAGGACACTCAGATTTCATGTGACCATACCCTTGACATCCAAAACATTGAGGACTCATAGAATTATTTGAAGATTGACCTACTTTTTCTCTAGGTTTTTCAATGTTATTAACCTTAGTGGGATCATTCTTTCTAAAATTTCTAAGTTCAACAGTGTTCTTATCTCTTGCCCTTCTCTTATTGTTTCTAAGAAAATTCCTAAAGTTCTTGGCAAGGTAAGAAATCTCTGTAGCAGAGAGCTCATCATCAAATCCATCAATCTCAACATTATTAACTGACTTAAGAGCCATTGATTTGGATTTGCTAGTTTTGGGTAAGTCCAACTCATAAGATTGAAGTGATCCTACAAGTTCATCAACAGGGATGTAGTCCACATCCTTGCTCTCAGTAATGGCAGTCACCTTAGGTCTAAAATCTTCAGTTAAAGATCTAAGAATCTTCCTAGCAAGTTTAAGTTGATCATAGATTTCACCCAAGTTATATGCAGAATTAACAATATCATTAAGTTTAGCATAGAATTCATCAAAAGATTCATCATCAAACATCCTAATGCTTTCAAATTTAGAAGTTAACTGCTGAAATTTGTTGATTTTGACAGCCTTTGTGTCTTCATGCACAGTCTGGAGGATATTCCAAGCAGTATGAGCAACCTCAACATTAGAGATTCTCTTAAATTCCTCCATAGAAACAACGTTAAAGATAGCATTCATAACTTTGCTATTGAACACGGCTGCTTCTTTTTGAGAAGTTTGCCACTCACTAACAGGAGTAGTGGGCTTCTCCCATCCGTATTCAACGGAGTTCCAAACTTTCTCATCAATCGATTTCGGAATGCTTTCATCCTTACTTTCCAATAAGCATAATTATTCCCATCAAAGTGAGAAGGAATAACAAGAAAGTATACGTGTTCCATGACAACAAGGTTCAAGGATCAGCTCAAAGATAAAAAAATCAACAACAAGAGAGCTACCCGCTCTGATACCATTTGAACATTTTTAGACCCCTTAAAACCACAATTGGATTAACCTAGATAATTAGCCAAGTTGTTATTTAGTCCAAATTCCAAATTTAGGTTATCACAATTAAACAATCATATCATGTAAAGCAGTGGAAAGATAAATAACACAAAGATATGATCACCCAGGAAACCAAACCGGTAAAAACCTGGGGAGGATTTAACCTAGCTATCCTCAAGGTAAACCTAAATCCACTATGAAAGAATCGAAGTGGTTCAACAGGACTTAAACCATTAACATCCTATTGCTACCCACCAGTAGAAACTTACTGACACGACCACGTGCAAACTCTAAAACTACAGACTCCTTTTTTCTTAGATTCTCCAGCAAGTACAAGCACACCCACTTGTGTATCTTTAAGTGCTTATGGCAACAACTGAATGATCATCAGGTTCTTGAAGAAATCTCCTCCTTGATAGTCTTAAGCTTGTGTGAAGGAAAGCTCTTCACAGATTTCACAAGAGATTCACACAAATAGCAATATGAACGACCTCTAAAACGTGGCTAGGGTTTGCCTTATATACCTAGGGTAAAGCATAAAACCCTAAAACGTTTTAATGAGCTAGAGCTAAATTGGACTTTTGTAGAAAAACGCATCTGACCCGAAATTCGATTGATCGAGCCTATGCTTCGATTGATCGAGCCAGGCCGAAATGCATAGTAACTTCTGCATCAGCTCGATTCCAACTTTACATAAAAGACACAACTTTGAGCAGGTCTAAACAAGACTAAACAACTTATTTTGATCATGGTTTGCCAACAATACAAATTAGAATTCTAAATACATTAATTCTAAGTCTTTAGATCCTAAGGGGGAGTTTGTTAGGTTCTAAAGACTTAGAATTAATGTATTTAGAATCCTAATTTGTATTGTTGGCAAACTATGATAAAAAAAGGTTGTTTAGTCTTGTTTAGGCTTGCTCAAAGTTGTGCCTTTTATGTAAAGTTGGAATCGAGTTGATGCAGAAGTTACTATGGATTTCGGCCTGGCTCGATCTATCGAAGCTTAGGCTCGATAGATCGAATTTCAGGTTAGATGCGTTTTTCTACAGAAGTCTAACTCAGCCCTAGCTCATTAAAACGTTTTAGGGTTTTATGTTTTGCCCTAGGTATATAAGGCAAACCCTAGCGACATTTTAGAGGTCGTTCATATTGCTGTTTGTGTGAATCTCTTGTGAGATCTGTGAAGAGCTTTCCTTCACACAAGCTTAGGATTATCAAGGAGGAGATTTCTTCAAGAACTTGATGATCATTCAGTTGCTGCCATAAGAATTTAAAGATACACAAACGGGTGTGCTTGTACTTGCTGGAGAATCCAAGAAAGAGAGAGTCCGTGGTTTCAGAGCTTGCACGTGGTCGTGTCAGTAAGTTTCTACTGGTGGGTAGCAATAGGATGTTAGTGGTCTAAGTCCTGTTGAACAACTTCGATTTTTTCATAGTGGATTCAGGTTTACTTTGAGGATAGTTAGGTTAAATCCTCTCCAGGTTTTTACCGGTTTGGTTTCCTGGGTGATCATATCTTTGTGTTATTTATCTTTCCGTTACTTTACATGATATGATTGTTTGATTGTGATAACCTAGATTTGGAATTTGGACTAAGTAACAACTTGGCTAATTACCTAGGTTAATCCAATTATGGTAAACAACAAAATGATAAGATCACCCAGGAAACCAAACCGGTAAAAACCTGGGGAGGATTAACCGAGCTATCCTCAAGATAAACTTAAATCCACTATGAAAGAATTGAAATTGTTCAACAGGACTTAGACCTAAAATTCAATCGATCGAGCCTAAGCTTCGATCGATCGTGCCAGGCCGAAATGCATAGTAACTTCTACATCAGCTCGATTCCAACTTTACATAAAAGACAACTTTGAGCAAGTCTAAACAAGACTAAACAACCTGTTTTGATCATGGTTTTCCAACAATACAATTTAGAATTCTAAATACATTAATTTTAAGTCTTTAGAACTTAACACTTTCAAATTTAATATATTGCAAACAATATTGCTAATGGACCAATCGGTAATGGATTCAGTAGAGAGGGATCAAAGTGGGCTTTAGCATCGCCTTCGAAAATGATATAGTTCCAATTCTCTATTCTTACAAGCTGCACAGCCCATAAAATAGCAGTTTCTTCTGCTAGAATAGGGGAGCAAGCTGTGTGCAATTTTGCCAAACCTTGAGGACTTCACCTTTGGCATTGAGAGCTATGGCAGCTAGAGCAGTGGCTTTGTCTGAAATGGCAGCGTCTGTATTGAATTTAATCCATCATGTAGGAGGGGGGATCCATGTGTGTTGGACAACAGTGTTTGTGGGTGGCATTAAGGAAGAGAATTCAGCGAAGTTGTGATGAATATGATCTATTGCTGTTTGAATATCAGTTTGGATTCCCTGATGAAAGACTTGATTTTCGCAATACCAGCAGTTTATATGGTATAGTCCCTTTTTATTTTATATATATATATATATATATATATATATATATATATCACTTCAGCTTCTTTATTAGTTAATAGCATTAACCCCAACCTACCACACGAGGTGTGGCCTGATGGTAGAAGTCTTAGTCCCAGTACCTAAAGAGGAGTGGTTCAAGCGATATCTCCAGTAATGCCCATGTAGCACATATGATACTACCCATTGCTATTACGTGGCGTAGAGTTGATAAGGCCACACCGGAGACTCTCTTTTTTTATTCATTCAGCCAAAAAAAAACATCAACCCCATTTTTCAAAATGAATTGATCCAAGCTTTTTATGCAAATGATATGAATAGACAACAAGAAGGAATAAATTGTAACTAAAAAGAGTCATATTAATGTTTATTTGTAATGTTTACTAGATAAACTTTACAAATAGATAAGCCACAAATCACAAAATAGGATTACATACTTTTTTTTTTTAATGTTTATTGACATGTCAACAATCACTTTCATCAACCGGTAAATTTGTAACTTAAAAAAAAAAAAGGGTAAATTTGCAAGCTTTATTGTAATAAAATTGGTAGTACGTAGTTTAAGTATTTTTTAATTTAAAAAGAATTTTTTTTATGCAAACCATATGAATAGGCATAAATAGGATGTCGTCCAACAATTTATGATGAAAATGACATACTATGGTCCATAAGAATATAAAGACTGGTCGTTTACAAGAAGAACTTGAACAACAAAACCTCCCTACTTTTACACCCCCCTCATCTATTCTCATTATTGTGTTCTTTAACACAACTCCAGCCACTTCTCATTTAGTCCTTTGTCTTTAATATTTTTGTCAAATTGTTCATCATGTCCTTTATTGTTGTTAAGTCCAGTAAAAAGACGCTTTTATCACATATGTGAATTGCATCTATATTAGAAAACCACAATGAAATAATTTAAGGACTAAATTTTGGGGCGCCAAATAAACATTACAAATTAATCTTCAACTACGATATTGTTGATAGCAAAAAATTTGTAATTTATGGACTGCATTATTTCTACCAATAATACATTAATTGGATAAGAAGTTTGCAATTGTCTTGCACACTTAATTAGGTATGCAACACCTTTCAAGCACTAACCTTGAGAGTCCAAGCACCAACAGTAGAAATCAGACCTTGAAATTTCCAATAGTTGCTCTGGGGTCATCTTTTCAAGTTCGCTTTGCCTCCATAATGCAAAATTGTTTTGATTTTGTGGATGGTCCCGTTTTTTGTGAACTTGGGATCTCATTCGTTTGTAAAGCCTCATTGATGCAACACAGTCCTCATAAGGGTCTTCACTGCGAGCTTGAATGTCATACCTAAATACTGAAGCTTCTTTACTTTCTCAAGGTATATAAATATATTGAAAATGAATAACAAAGAATGAAAAAGAGAAAAATAAAATAAAATAAAATCTCATGCAGGTTACTTACCCAAGATATGTTTTTGCTAAGTATTTAAGAGAGTTGCTGAGCTTGTTTGTTTGCATCAGTGGAGGATATTTTGCTGTATCCCTGTGGTCACATTTTTTTTCATTGTACATCTCAAATGAAATACTCCTAGTATTATAACATATATAGAGATCATATATGATGTGTATAAAATATATATAATAAAGTTCTCTCATATATGCATATTTAGCGTTACTTTCATGTTATCTATTATTTTTGTCTTATAGGTGATAAAGGAATTACATGCTAATAGGCTTTCTTTGAGGTAGAATAATGGTCAATTAAGTCAAGCCAATTTGAGAGATCCAGCCCAAGCATGAAGTGAAGCAAGCAAAGATAAAAGAAAAGAATAAAAGCAGGCTGGGCAAGTCCAACAAGCTGTGACGGAAAGAAAAAGTAAAATAAGAAGAGTGGGACTGATGCTAATCTGACGTGGTGAAGAAAAGTGGAGAAAAAAGAAATTGAAGGCTTGTTTTCGTTGTTGATATACAGATGGGCTTGACGCGGGCCACTGGATTTCTTCACCAAAACACATACCTGAGAGTTCTTGCAATAGGCCACGTTGGGATTTTATTAATAAGGCTTTAGGTCAGCCGCATGTGATGGATTATAAAGGAGCAAATCAAAGCAATGTTAAGAATACTAGTCCGAACACTACCGCGCACTCTTGGTACGGTGATCATTCCACAAGTATAAACGCTTGTTGGGTGTGGAGGGTAAGGGTCGGAATTCAAGTCTTTAGAAAGGAACTTCACACACACATATACTTAAATGAGGCTAAAATAGAAATTTTATCTTGTATCAAAAAAAGAAAAGAAAAAAGAATGCTAGTCCGAATTGTATTAGGAGTGACTTCTCTTATATAATGCTTTAGGTTAGTTTGTTTAAGGAGGACAGCTAAGGCTGAATGTATAGAGTTGCAGTTACTTCTTTGGTTTTCCTCCATGATAATTAGTTTTATTTATTATTTGTTTAGTTTAATGCTTAGTATTTTTTTTTTGTGTTTTTTTTTTTCAATTACTATGAGTAGCTAGATTTTCAATTAAAGTTGAGGATGAAACCTTGTTAAGGATTATCAGTTTTATTTATGTAATTTGATCTTTCTCATAACAGTTGTTCTTTAATGATTTAAATTACTCTTGCTTTATCTCAATTGACTAAGGCAGGATTCTAAATATGAGTTCAATCCTGTTTTTCTCATGATTTAAGATTTATCTTAATTAATTGATTGCTTGATTTATTATTTCTTGATTTTAAAATTGGATATCTTTTGTAATTTGTTTGTCAATGGATGCAATTAATGGTGAACATTTTGTTGTTACAGTTCTTTTAATCCTAAGAATCTCTTTGTACAAAAAAAAAAAAAAAAAAAAGCATTGAACTACTTGAACTGCGATTGAACCTTACAGTTCTGAGAACTGTGGCCTGTTTTCCTGGTTCCTTTTTGTTTTGATCAATATCAGCCAAAATTGAAAATTCCACCAGCAACATTTTGGATTTTATTTTTATTTTTCAGATTTGGAATCAAATGATTTGTGAGAAGAAGAAGACGAAGAAGAAAAAGAAAGCACAAATCCAAGTTGAACGAACGAAGAACTTATTCCTCACAGCAGGTAGCCTTTATGTTGTGGGTCACTTGAACATCCCTTCTTCTTTGTTTCACCCTCACCTCCACATTTCTCTATTGTTCTTCTCTAGTTGTTGGCTAATTTCTCTTTTGCTATTTTTGTTTTTTCAACTTTCTTTTGTACTGACTTTTAGGGTGTGTTTGGTAGAATGAATTTTAGGGAAGATGGAAAAAAAAGAGAAAAAAAAGGAGGGGAAACTTTTTGAAGGGTGTTTGGTTGGGAGGGAGGGAGAGAAAATGTGTGGTGGGGCCCAAGTGTTTTCTTCCTAAGCCCACCAGAAAGTTTTCTCCCCAAAATGGAAGAAAATTGAGGGGAAGAAAATCACTCACCTAGGTTGACCAAAATGCCCCTGTGAACAGTGCACATGGACGTTGTTCCTACCTTTTCTCCCTTTTTTTTTTTTTTTTCTTCTTTTTGTTTTGTTTCTTCCAGGGCTCTTCTTTTATCTTTTCTTTTTTTCCCCCACTTGCACTGTGCATACACAATTATTTTTGCTAAAAAAATATGTTACTTTTTTGTTTGCAAATACACAATTGTTTTGCTAAAAAAAAGTGTAGCTTTTTTGTTTTATTTAATGGAGACACAATTATAAATTTATATAAACTTCACTTTTCTATCCTCTCATTTTTCTTTTCAACCAAAAAAATAAATTTTCTATCTCTCTACTTTTCCATCCTCACAACCAAATACAAATAGGAGAAAACTAAATTTTTTTTATTTTCTCTTCATTTTCTATCCTCTCACTTTTCCACTTCTCCAACCAAATAGATCATTAGTTTTATGAGCCCACCCAAGCATGTGACTAGCATTCAAAACAACAATGGAGAGTTAGAAAATTGAAGGATAGGAGTGGATAGTGCCATAATATACTTCCTTTCAATTTTGAGCCCATCCACCATGTGATAATGATATGTCTATATCATGTTCTCTCTTTTTCTTTTTGTGAGCGTGGTCTTCTTTTCTACTTTTTTTTTTTCCATTATTTTTGGCTTCATACTATAATTACAATATTCTAAAAAATGTAGTTGTCATCACTATTATTATTGGGTAGAAATTTGGGTTTGATATTAATATATTGGTTTAAATATCTTAATGAATTATATGGATTTTGACTAATAATATATAAATAAATATATTTTCATATAAAAAGAAATATATGTCTCTATATTTAATCGTGCAATTTTAGTTAATTTTTTATATACTAATTTAATATATTTATTCATATTTTAATTTAATTATGACGTTATAATGGTCCATGGTATTTTTATAATAATTTTTCTTTTAAAATATTTTTTTATCAGTTACTAGTATTCCTAGCTATGGAGTGTTTAGTCAAAGCTGAATTGTTGATGATACTATATATAGAACTATCAAAACTTTGTTACTTTCCCTGAAGAGCTTTAATTACCTCATCATTGTTGTTGGGTAATTTATTTGTAGGAGGCTAAGGTCACGATCCAAAGTATGACCCACAAGAATACTGGCTTTTCCATCAGTAGGTCTAAGCTTCCGCATTGGCTCTCTATTGTAGAGGAGGTCTCGAATCTTCCTTTGCGCTTGGCTCAACGGCAATGCCTCCCTTAAGTATTCTGCTCGAATGCCCGTTGTTTGATACCTATAAGTTATTCAAAAAATGTAAATTATAGTGTTATATATATGTGTGTGTGAGAGAGAGAGACTGACCCAGATTTAACCATTGAGAATCCATAGCTCATCCGAAAAATGTGGACTACGGTTTTATTTGTTGCTGGTAAATATATATATATATATATGGTTTGAAATCAGGAGAAGCTTGGTGGAGACGTATCCATATATACCTATAGTTTGTGGCTGGAGTTGGTGGCTTGACATAAGTATGGGAGATTATGCTTTCATATTCATCAATGAGGCAGACCCTTGCACAGAGATCTAGGGAGCCATCACTGCCACCACCACCAACCATTTTGCAAGCGAGTGCAACTACTTGTGGCCCTCTTTTTTGAACATTATCGATAGTCAAATTATCAAAAATGCTCAAGTTAGCCAATTGAGCAAGCACTCCCTAGAACAAACAAAAAGGACAAAAAGATTTATATTCAACTCGATCAGCATCAGAAATACTTGATCTTAGTGCTAGTTGAAAGATACAGTATTTACACTGGGGAGTTGGCAAATTTCTTGGTGCAACCTGAGTGCATCTGGGTTATTGAGGATAACTAGGCAGAATTTGCACCCTTGATTGCTGAAAATTCTTTTGCATTCTTCTTTTGGCAGTGGGCCTGTTAGAGGAGAGAAATTATCACAAGCTATCTTTAATGGAATCAAGCTATTTGAAGTTTAAAAGAAAAATTGCAGATTACCAATAAGATGTTCCCTTAGAGATTCAAAAGATCTGCAATGTTTCTTGCAAATTCTGCATGTGGGTTCATGAACTGAATGATATGAGGTTCTCATGTGCTCCACAAAGTGCTCCCTTTTGATGAATTGCTTAAAGCATGCAGCACACTTGTTCCTTGTTGTGATTATCCTTGTGTTTAAGTTAATACACTTTCAGCAACATCATTTTAATTAGTAAAACAATATATGAAGTTTAAGTAATTAATCAATCTACTCTACTATATTTTTTGAGGGGAGTTTGTGAACAAGCATAAGTATAAAAACGCATAGTTACGTTGGCAATTCTTTTTTTCTTTTTTTTTGTTCCGAAGTGTTTGAGTTCTGCAGTAACTAGCTAGCTACTCTACACCAATTCCTATTCTCCATCATCAACAACCTATTCCACTAGACCCAACATATTTTGTTCACAGAGCCTAGTTTACAATATATTTTTAAAAAATTTATGCGGCAGTGTGAGGATGGCTATGTTGAGGCTCAAGAAGCAAATTTGAGTGAAGTCAATAAGTATAAACGGCAGTCGTACAAAGAACGTATGTGATGACTTTCTATTTCTTCAGTAAGGTATTTCCGAAGTGATTTTCCCACATATTATTGATGCCTTCAAAGCCAAAGATGCATTGGAAATTTTGAAGAATGAATTTCTAGGCAACAAAGTTAATGAGCAATTGAGCATTGAACTTAATATCTCTAATGAGAATTGGAGAATGCCAAAATGAAGGAGATAGAAGATATGGGATATTATATTTCAAGAATTTTGGAAGTTGTAAGTCAAATGCGTTCATATGATGAATTTATTAATAATCAACTGCAGATTGTTGCGAAAGTTTGTTGCATCAAGGTATGTTTTCTCAACAGAAGTTTCTTGGAATTAGAACGAAAAGAAATTGCAGAGATTACCTCTAATTTCTAAAGCAAATCAAGAAGATGCATATATAACACCAATCAAGAGAAGAATATGAAAGAAATTTCACTGTTGCAATCACTTAAAGAGTAGAACCATCATTCCCCCAGGTCATCTTCATTAGAGCTCCTCCAAGAAGATGCATAACACCAATCAAGAGAAGACAATGAAAGAATTTTCATTGTTGCAATCACCTTAAAGAAGAGAACCATCATCCCCCCAGGTCATCTTCATTAGAGCTCCTCCAAGAAAGTTTAGAAGCTTTTGAGACATCTATGAATGTACAATTTTTCAGTTATTGAACCAGATGATTTTGAAGAAGCAGGATGTTTTGGGTGAAAGCCGTGAAAGAGGAAATGAAAATGATCGATAATAATAAGAATCTTTATCCTACATAATGATTCAAATTATTTCTTGACTTGCAAAGTCAAGAATCTTTATCCTATAAAAAAATTAATATTTTTTTATTTATTTTTCATTCTGATATTTATTTCTTTAGTTTAGGAAAAAAAAAAAAAACCCACATGCCACAACAATATTATTACTAGTAATTTGTTAAGACAATAAAGTTACAACAATATTATATATATATATATATATATTACATTTATTTATAAACTTAGATATTTTTGTATATTTATAAATTATAGATATAATCAATGAACTTATAAAAGGTTCAAAGGCCAAGAACATTTGAAAACTCTTAAAAATGCAAGTCTATTACCTAATCATTCACCAGCCCAAAAAGTCCAGAGTACGAATTAAAATTTAAAATCTTAGCCCAAAGAAATAAAATACCATTACATTCTTTTTAAGATAACTTTATGAAATATGAATATAAGGTAGCATATGATCAGACCATCAAAAAAAAAAAAAAAAAAAAATAGAAACAATTAAGTGCACGTGGCTTTATGTTGGCCACAAGAACCACAATGAGTTGTAGCCATCTTTGCCACAATCTCCTAGGTGCTTGTCAATCATCATTTTGCAAAATAGAGAGAATGCCTGCACTAAAGTCTAAAGGTTGTGAAGTTAGGAAAAAGAGAAAAAAAAAAAAAAAAAAACAAAAGAAGAAGAAAGCAGTAGAGATGCAGCCGGCCAGAGAAGAAGATGATGGTGGTGATGCTGCACTAAAGGATTGTTTTGTTAAGGATTTGTCATTTGTAATTGTCTTGTTAGTATGTTTTTTCTAAACTGAATTTGTGATTGTCTAAAGGTTTTTCTAATTATCCAGGTTTATGAATTGTTTTGTTGGTTTCTCTAATAGATTTTCTTGATATTTTTTTGGGCAATACAGCAAAATGGATGGTTAAATTAAAACAATTTGGGAAATTTCATGGGTCAATTTGTAAAAAAAAAAAAAAATTTGGGGGGGGGGGGAATTATATACAATTTAGGGTCAAAAATTTAGAATTTGTGTGTAGCCTATGTATACTACTCGTTATCAAAAACATTTAACTAAAAATAAATAAATTTAAAAGAAAACCATTATCACCCAATGCCCACTGGTGAGTGCAATTCTTTTCTTATGATTTCTCCATGTTTTCTATTCCTCTTTCTCTCTTTTTATTTTATTTTATTTATAATTTATTTACCTTAACCGGCCATTACTTTTTGTCTTTACTCTCAATGTACTTGTTCTTCTTCTATTCCTTATTTTACATAATTATATAAATATATATATATATATATATATATATATATATATATATATATATTACATATAAATATAATAAATTATTCTTAATTTGATACAGATATATAATATATCATATAATCAAAATAATGTAATGTTTGTCATTTATTTGATTATATATTTTTTATGCATTCAATGATTGCTTGTCTAAATTTCTGCGATCTTTAACCTATTAGTAATTTTGTAATTAATTATTATACGTACTAGGTTTTTAATAATTGAATAATTACAACATGTAGATGTCTCCGTGAGATATCATCTAGTTAAGTTATAAAGGTCTAGATTGTTGAGCTTTGTAGAACTAATTGTGTTTGATTCGGATGACGATCTGACCCGAAATAATGTTGCATGGTTTTTTAATGGGAGATTTTCTAAGACTTAGTCCATGAAGTGGAGGTTTAGGCCGATAGGCCCAAGCCATAGGCCCTCGAGAAAAAGTTTTGGCCTGTTTTGTAGCCCATTGTGAATCTTGTGCGTAGAATATAGAAATTGTTGTTTTGGTGATTAGGGTTTCTTGATGTAGGTTTTTGAGAGAGAAAAAAATTTTACTGCCGCATTTTGTATTTTTTCCTAATAATAGTGAAAGCACTGCAACTCCGTGGACGTAGGCAAATTACCAAACCACGTAAATACTATCTTATACGTGTGATTATTTTTCTTTGGCGTGTGTTTTCTCTATTTTGTTTCTTATAGGTTTGGGAATTTCATGTTTAATTCCCTACATAGATTATTATACTCAATTAATAAATTGTAATTTAAATACTAAAAAAGTAGTAATTTAATTTGAAAAACTAGAGCATGAGCAAGTAAAAAACTATTGAGTTATAAAACAGTATTGAACTTTTGTTGTACATTGAATTATGTTTATTAACACTATTCTATGTAGCATGGATATAGAACATAGTATATAAGGAGAAAAATTTTAATTATTTATATTTTCTTCGGCCCCCCAAAGATAAACGGCTCCACCTCTGATTTTATAGGGCAATTATCATCATATCATGTACAACAAGCAACAAATGGTTTACGAGTTCAGACAACTAACAAAAATCAAATACCGAAAAGGATTTCTCCTCAAACTACAAGGAGACCTATTAATTGAGTTATTAACATTTTTACATTAAGTTATTGAAACTGGATCTAGTGTGTGTGAAGAGAGAGAGGGAGAGAGAGAGAGAGAGAGAGATAGAGAGAGAGAGAACCTTGTCTCTGATGACGACTGATCATTTCTGTTGTCCATGACAGTTGAAAAACAGTTCTGAATTTTTTTTTTTTAAAGAGAGAGAATAATAGGAGGACCTTAGAAGAAGAAGAAGGTGGGTTGAGGAAGCTATTCATAGTACTAGATGGATGAAGAGAATGGATTCCCTTATTTATTTATTTTTTTTTTTTTGTGAGACAGAATGGATTCCAAATCGACTAACAATGTCAACTGAATATTTTTAGGGTAATTCTTTTCTAGTCTCACACAGGGGTGCGCCCCACAAGACTAAATTCTATTGTCCTAATACAAAACATTTTTTATGATCCAAAAGATTTGGACCCACTGACAAATCAACTAGAATAATTTTACCTGTGTTTTTTTTCCGCCTCTCCTTTACATTGCGAGTAGCTTTCATTCGAACGTTTCTCCAAAGATGCCTTCTGCATTCTTTGTATGGTCCCAGTTTTCATCAAAATAGATTATGAGATTTGCACCATGAAATACCTGAAAAAGTGTTTTTTTCGTTATCGTTTTCAATAATGTGATAGAAAGAGAGATTTGAACGCGTAAGCATTTATGAACCTATGTAAATGGAGGATCAATGGAATATTGGTATACGTATGAACTTTGGAGGCATTTCAAGTCGGTTTTCTTTTCAAATTCATGTTTTCAAACAATAATTTCTTGACTTTTATTGACCCCATATATTTTTCATTATCTTCGGGCTTAACCACATTCTATGACCAAAATCCTAAAGCATTAGGGTTTCATGCTCCGGTTTCATCATTGGAAACATTACCATTGTAATACAATGTGTTTAGTAAGGTCTATCTAACCTTTTGTGGTAGAGTTTATAAATTCTTGCTGCTATAAGTTATAATACATGTATTGTGAGTAAACACAAACTGGATACCACTCCCATGTATATAGCCAATTTATGAACATTTTAAGACGTGTCATACATTTGTGGTGTCTAAAGGAATGCTAGGCTTGTCATACCCATGTGGTGAATAAAGGAATTAATACTAGACGTTATAAGTTATAATACAATTAGTAAACAGAAATTGGGTACGGCTTCCATGTATAGGGCCAACTTATGATCATTTTAAGACATGTGTCATGCCCTTATGGTATCTAGAAGAATACTAATGTGTCATACCCATGTGGGGAATAAAGTAATTAATACTAGACCCAAACCAAACCAAAAAAACTAAGGGCTTGGCCTCATATCATAGTACCGTAACAAATAAAGTCTAAAAGATTCATTGTTTTTAGAAAATCTAGGGCCTTTTTTTTTTTTTTTTGGCCACAATTTTTATGTGGCATATTGCTCCACGAACCTTCTAGTATACCTCAAATGATCAAAATTAAATGTTGAGGTCCACTCTTTTTTGCTTAAAAGAAAAGTTCGTTTAGAGATGTACAACTCCAGATGCTTGAGAGGGGACCATTTATATTCTAGGAATCCAATTATCACTATTCAGAGAATGATGTTCACCCCAGCAGTCTAGATCTGCTCCATTCATGCACCTTTGATCTGCTCCATGAATGCATCTTAGAGTGGACCTCCACCTTTTTTTTTGGAGAAGAACTTCAATGCACTTTCTTCTTTTTTTGAGAAAAGACCTCAATGCACTTGAGAGTACAGTTTAGACCCCTTGGTTTTATTTTAACAAAACTAAGTCGACCTATTGGGTTAATCAATTATGATAGTCAATTGATTTATGATTAAACAGGCATCAACAACAATCATAGTTTATAATCTAATGCAACCTTGAGTAGAATTTACAGTGGAGCATCTAATTAGTTGTACAGCTTGAAGTAATAACTAATAAGCTTTGTACTTTGTACCTTTCTATTCTAGCTCAGGCCATGTCTATTACTTGATCTTAATTAGGGATGGTAAAATCAATCCAAATTCATTTGCTCATCCAAACTCATCCATTAAAATAAGACCAAACTCACCAAATTATTAATTTGGTCAAATTAGAATTAACTCAATTAACATAAGTATTCATTGGTAATTTTTTAGATTTAAGGACATTTTGGTCATTTAGAGGTTTTTGTGGTATTTTTGTTATATATTTTCATTGATTATTGGGTAATTGAGTAGGTTGGGTTTTATCTATAATAATTCGGTTAAGTTAAGTTGGATTGGGTTTGAATTATAATTAATTGGTTAAATGAGTTAAATGCCCAATTCAAACCCATTTATAATGGATAAATGGGTTTTGGGCCCGTTTGACACCCCTAATCTTAAGCCTTAACTAGCTAAAGGATGTCAACCCCAAGGTCATATATCATTAATTCTCCTTACATACAGGTTTGTCCTACAATTTTATTAAGTATAACAACAAACGCTGATATTATTCAACTAAATCATCCTTCAGGAAGCAGCAAATTCAGAAGCTGCTCATAATTTACGCAAGACTGTCATCATATTATGATCAAAACGGCCCATGAC